>CM059586.1:110267500-111715000 GCA_030407085.1 Trichopria drosophilae
GTTTACACTGTTATCAATAACATTTGAACAAATAGTTCAAGCTACAGTTTGGTAGTTAGTCTTATCTTTATATGTATCAACCGTAGTTCGGCATGAATATGTACTCAGAATATGGCGGATCCAGTATCAATGCTTTTTCAATAGGCACTGTTTTAACCAATCTGAAGAAAGCATGCTCTTATCTCGAGTTTTTCTAAAGGGACTTTAGATAGTGTAGTTTTTTCGTGCCATGCCAACGTTGGTGTCAATAACTTTGAATCAGACATGCCAAACAGGGACAAAAATTTTGTTATAAATGTACAAACAAACTCTTTTTAATTGTATTATTCTATGACAAATCCAACTTTATAACTCTTTTCCATAGAATAGAAAAGTTTACCAAAACGATGATACATTAACGTAAATGTGGTTCTCTTCTGGTCCCATTCAAAATAGTAAAATTTCCTGTTTAAGTTCCCCGTGACAATTAAGAATAGCGTTTTATTCTTTGTATTTTCTGCTAGTTATAGTTTTCTACAATTAAGGAACGATAATCATATTAGAAAGTTTAAGCTTTTTACGAGTTTAATAAAAGAAATTGAATCTGTGGAAACATTATCATTCTGTTTCCATTTTCCACAACATGCATGACTAGTGACGCCTTAAAATGATAGTTCTGACTCAAAATTCAATGCAATGGAAAAAACATGACGATAATTAATATCCTGACTATTTTAGCAGAAAATAATATCTGAAGGTTATCAAATATTGAAAATGTGCACAAAATGATTCCACAGTTCAAACGAATTTCAATCATGTTATTTTAAATCCTAAAGAACTCTAAAAAATTACTTTTTAAGTCGATTATTTTTGACATAAAAGTGATAATGGATAAGTTTTAATGAGAAACTTTGTTGCGAGAAACCAAGATTTCAATTTTCGAAAAAAGTAGAGATAAAAGATTCATTGTCTACTTGTTCTGGCATATCATATATGAACTCTACTTTTTCTGCTTTGCAGATTAAGTTTTCCGGTATGCCCATTGTTACATTTTGGGCTGATACTCTTCTAGACAGTGAAAATTAGAGCATTGCCTAAAAAGATTATATACGGAGCGAATATTTATCCCCGTCAAAACTGTTATTTAACTGTTGAACAACGTTGTTTATTTTATACATGTGTACATGTTTTTGACGTGTGTCATAAAGTACTTATTTTTAGAAATCACTTGGTCCTCAAGTGTCCATTGTTACAGTAACATTTTTTATCAATTATTTATTTCCGGAAAAATAATTTCCAATCCCTGAGTTTTAAAAAAGAATAGTTTGTCGAAAATATTTAGAGCTATAGTTAGCATTTTTAAGAGTGAAAATATAATACGTCGTTCAACATTATAATCAAAATTGACACATTGAGATGAAATTGATTAATTTTATCCACGTTTCCTGCGTTTATGTAAATGTATGTAAATATTTCTCAGTATATATGTCAATTCACTGAATGATTACTGCAATTGTAATTAATATATTGAGGAAATTAATATGCGCTCATGTTTTAAACTGAAAAATTACGAATGCTCTGAATTTTATAGAATGAATATTCAATGACTTTTACAAGAAACAAACCGTTTTAATCCTAAGTTCATTAATTACCTTAAATTATTAACCAATTATTAAAGTAAACTTAAGTGTTTGAGAGGCTTCTATATTATTCAAACTGCTATTTCGTTGATATAAATACCAATAAAAGATCTGGTACTACACATTTTATGTGTTCTCTCTAGTTGTTAAGTATTTAAAAATAAACTGTTGTCTTCCATTTACGTAAACATAAGTATTATGACTTTACATTTCTCTTTGGTTTATGTGTTTAATTCTCATTAGTTTCTTTTTGTTCTAAAAATAGTTTAGAAATAATATTGTAACAAATAAATAGAGTTTGAAGATACAAGATAGTACAAAGAGAAAGAAGGTCCTTTTTACTTTTTTATATATATTGTTCCCTCAAAATATTTTTATTAAACCCTTACTATAATATAAAAAATAATACGTAACTTTGCAGAAATTACGTTACGACTCCAACTACGATTAGATTCCACTTTTTTTACTGCCGTATCTTTTAAAGTATAAATTCACTAGGACCGGCTATAAATATCTCGCTTAATTTTGCTCCAAGGTTATTCAGTGAAATACCATTAATATCTTTTGTTCAATAAGTATTTATACATTCTGAAATCTTTCTAGTAAAATTATATCAATATAGAACGTTTTAAAATATTAACATTAATAATATAGAATTTTATAATAATTTGTTAAAATTTATTTAAGTACCTATAAATATAGGAATCAAGAGATACGAAAAACACAATGTACTGTCTACTGTTGAAACACATATGTAATCAACAAAATTTTCATTAAATCTCGGCCTACTATAAAATTGAGACTAAATTCTGAAAATTTTGTTGATACGTGCAGAATGAATATTTTTGTCGAATAAGAAATGCATGTATAGAAAATAAGCTTTAATTATAGGTTCTCAAAATGGTGGGTATTGGTGTACGGTGTGTAGGCGTTTTATAATTGATTTGAGCTTGTTGTTCGCTTTTGTAATGTTGATGTAATTTACTGTTTCGCTACTCTGTATGATTGTTCTTTAGCTACATACTGTAATGCTGTAAAAATTGAGACCTATGTTACCCTGTTATATTATAAAGTTATTTTTTGGTAATTCGTACATGCTATATGAAATTGCTCCTATCGCTTTAAGCAATGTATCGCCTGAAAAAATATTATTCTTTGTAGATAAAAATAAATACTCATGAAAAACGCAATGTTTAATTGTATGACGCATTAAACGCTTCGAATTTCAAGTAGGATTTAAGGTTAATGTATAATTAATTATAAAGTACACACTTTTACAAATAAATATGTGGTTATAAAATGAAATTTTCGTCACCTCTGTACTATCTTACTAGCGAAAGTCGAAATTGCTGATGAAAGTATAATGACACATTTTTCTGAAAAAAATTAAACTATCGATAAAAATATATACTTTCATGAAGTAGAACTGGCAGTTATGAAATTAGACATATTGTACTTTTGCCTTTTTAATTAAAACACATAATTTTTTTAAAGACTGAATAAATTCTCTAGGAAAATGCAAAAATTTATTTCTGTTAATTTTTAATCATCTTTTTGAAAGCCTAATTTTTTCGATACCGATTAAATAGATTTCACCATTAATTAGAAAAAATTAAAGTCAATATTGAAAAGATACTGTTATGATAATTATTTTTTTCGGTAAAGATAATCATATAAAATAATACATTTCAAGAAATCCATTGACATAAACATTCATAAAAGTGATAATTTAAAAAATTAATTGAAAGCAGTCATAGAAATAAATGACGTCTTAATTCATTAGAAACTGTCTCAATTGAAATTCTAATTATAAGTTACTTTTAAACATCAATGCAAACATTATTCTTGTATTTTCTGAATTATTGCTATTACTTATATAAAAAATCGACTAACATAGGTGTAGCATCTTCTAAACACGGGCTGAGGGTCCCTTATTCTTCAACATCGACATTCAGACATACGCCTATAACCTATTGGGACACTATGAGATTAAAAAGTAAGAAAATGTTAGATTTGTTAAAATTCAGTACGCATTAAATAAAATTGTTTCGAAATGTAAATGATAGTTAACATAATATTAGTTTATAAAAGTTATCTCAGTGTCTAATCTTCAAAAAGTGAAATACATTAATGGGTCAAGTCTTGTAGTAATTATATTTACGATTAGTGCCAAACACGTGGTACGAATTTACCCGAGAAGGAACGATGAATCGACCGATGATTTATCATCGCTGTCGTTGTCTTATATCCCGTCGTTATTTCATTCATTCTACTGACAAATCGCGAGTAACACAGTGTGTCAAAAATGAAACGTTTTTTGCTCTTACCGCTTTTAATTACCACGTTCTTTTGCTGGATTGCCGCAGGTATGAAGCTTTTTGTTACTTTTTAAATATATTGTTATAAAATAAAATGTGCAATAAATATATTCACGATAGGCTAAATATTGTTTGTAATTAATTTTTTATTCGTTACTTGGAGAGAAATTAACTGACTCAGCCGGTACTAATTGGTAGCTAATTTTCAATTCAACTTATGTGAAAATTACGATACGAGAAAACCTGTTGAACTTTAAGGAAACTCATGACTTTAATAGATGAATCATTTTAACAGATATTTTTTAATGTGGCATGAAGATTACATTTTTTTCTAAAATTTCAATCCAAACCGTAAATAATTTTTGACATTTTTAAATTTACAGAGGTACATTAATTTTTATAATTATGCAACTCATTTTTACATTATCTTTTTCTTGAATGAAGAGTTCTTTATCATATGCAAACACCTTAACTGTAATTGCGTAGACTTATATTAAATAATAAATTTGTAACTTTGTAAACATCGCAGTATTAAAAACGTCAACCTCTGCAAATGTTTATTTCTCGTAGTGTAGTTTTTAAAAGCAGTGATTTCATTATTCTCAAAAAAGTGCCGGTATTTGTCATTTTATATTCCTTCGATTCATGTTTATAATGTAAACACGATTCATAGAATGGAGATTGTATTTCGCGCTCTTCTTTAAAGATTATATTGAGAAGCACCTAAAAACCAAATGAAAATAAAAAACATATATGTTGTTTTCACATGTAGAGTTCTTTAATGTATAGCTAGCTTTTAATGTGAGGTTTTTGATATCGGGTTTTGAGATGTTTCTTTAAATTGTGGTACTTTGTTAAGAGTTCTCAACTGCAACAACTTTACAAATTACTTCTCTTTGAATATTACAGTAGTTAGTTTAACCCTAATAATTTAGTTATTGCAGTCTAATTTGGTCACAAGCATCTATGTTCCAGTAGGGCATTTCTTTTCTGGCCAAAACCTTTGCGAACTAAACTTTATGCTCAACTTTGCAAAAGCAAATTATGTACATTCAGATAGAGAAAATGGTTCAAAATGTTATAGAATTTATATATCTCTAAAAAAAGTTATAAAACTTGTACGAAGTATTTATAGAATCATTTCTGCATAAATTCTTTACAAGGAATTTATGAGTAGACTAATTATTTATTAATTTGTAAAGATGAATTATTTTGTATAAGGAATCTCTAAAAATGGGAAGTAATAATTTAAACATCGAGATAGAGAACGATTATTAATTAAGTTAAGAATGCAATTTGCATTGTGCAAAACTCTGAGAAACCCACCGGAAACGCATGATCTGCGATTAAATTATAAAACTTTACAGGTATTTTGTTATAATGAAAGTTGATTAAAATTTCAAGAAGTGGTATACAATTTATATATTTCTCCTGACAAGTTAATCGATAAAGTTATTTCCTATGTAATAAAATCGCTGCATATGGAGACAAAACACTTGGCACCTATTACGCAATTTGGTGATACACGGTATTATTTGGCTGTGAATTCGGAATATAAAAAAGCGTGAAGAATGAGAAATATATTCCTTTGAAGTCATTACGATTCTCCGCAAATAATATAATTTAGATAACATACCAAATGTACAAATGTTAAATTTCGTCGCATATTTGTTTAATATATCTGACGAAATTCGAAACACGAATTTTACTCTCAAGTATAATTTAAAGTTTATTACACCATATAATCATATTAATTATACAACTACTTTGTAAAAATGATTTTTCAATGACAGTGTGTACGAAGATTAACCTCTTACCATTTTAAACAATGAATATACTCAATTAATGCAATTTTTAATGATGAGGGTGGTATAACATTGCAATAATAAATTGCTTTTTACTTTCACTTTTAATTTATATATTTTGTTTGTTTGCATGTTTACTATAAAATGATGCTTTAGTGCACGAAATATTGCATTACGAACGAGTAACAAAGGTTAACATTGGTTTTCTTTGCATATTTATATTATTTTTCACATTTCAAAGGTGCAGCAGAAACAACATTATTAATAAATAATTTAAGGTTTCATACTCGCTATTCCACAAATAAATGTTAGTATAAGATTAGCAAAGGGGTTTCCAAGATCTTATCACCAAAACTTTATTGCTAGTTAATAGATCTTCGGGAATGAGTACGGTCTATTTTAATAAGATTCCTATTAAATTAATATCCGTAATTTTGCGAATCTTTATGGCCATTACGAATGTTTATGTCCCTGTAATAAGAAAACGACGTTTAATTATTATACGCCTGAAGACTCAGAGTTTCGAAATGTTCCGAGCCATTTGATTCTAAAATAATAAAATGTATATTTACCATCCTTTCTGGTCAGATTTGTATAGTTTGGCCTTTTGAATTCCTTCACGATGTTTGATGACGTTACAAACAATCCCACTAACCAATCTCTAACTATAGAACAGAGAATTGAAATCTACATTTTTTTTGTGTTAATTGTAAAATGTAGTGAAAATAACCAATATTATTATTGTATTATCGAATGATTCGTTCGGTTAAATTTTTAGGAAAGTGATTAATTTTTTCTTGTCAAAGTATTTATTCTTGATCACATATATCTATTTTCTCTAAAATAATCCACATTTTAAAAAAATGTAAAATTGAGATTTTTAAAATGTCACCTGGTATGAAAATAGTATTGCTACTGTTGTATACATCTACAGTATTATTTAATAATATTAGTGATAATTTAACATTATTTTCTTCGAATACCAATATTCTATTTAAAAAAATTAAATTGTTGTTGAATATAATCAAAATATGGGGGCGTATAAAGAAAATGTTACTTAAATATGGATTGAATAACTTTCAGGACAATCAGTAGACGCAGACAAAGATGAACGAAGCAACTATTTCAGCATTGAATTAATACAGGTAATTATTACTTTCTGAATAGTTTTCTTTGAAACAGACAATTTGGAAAATTTATATAATAAATAAATATTAAGAATACTTATTTAGACAACCAATTTATGTTAAGACTTTTTCATAATGTTAATTTGAATTGTGTACTTTAATTCATACTCTTTTATGAAAATTTTCATTTTCAATAAAGAACAAACAGCCCTTGTTCGTTTATTTGATTTTTTTTTATTGAAGGACATTTATATTATTAATTTAATACATTTATTTCTAGTCCTATAAAAATAATACAATAAATTGATTACTGTTTCTGTTGAGACCGTTTATTCCTTATTAGTATTAAATACGAGACAACTTCAAAAAATATCTTTCTATCTGAAATTTATGGTTTTGGTATTTGGTATTTTGTTCGTAACTTTATTTTTTTTATAACAATTAATCGGATTCAACATTAAATCACACATTTTGTTTATCAAAAAGTATAATTCGCAGTTATTCCTGTTAAAATAATATATTTTTTTTTATTTACTATTTTTGTACAATATGTTTATTTCTTGAGTAGAACTCACATGAATTTTTAAATTATATGATAGCTAGCTAACTGATTTTTGTTTTATACTACAAAATATTTAGAAACATGAAAAAAATATTTTATTCGCAATTTTTAAATCTTAATTTATTAATTCAGAACAATAGAAAAATATCGTGAAACACATGTCGACATCATCGTTCGTCTATATTCTTTATCCTCATAGTCAAACATTACCATCATCCCAAATTTATTGTAGAAATTAAGTGGTACTGGTTTTTGGTAATCTCCCAACAACAACACTACCGTTTAATATACGTTTATTATACGTTTGGTTGACAAATGGTTTAAGTATTTAATGTAAACGCTTATTACACTGTCTTTTAATGAACATTTATTATATACGTATAAGTATATAAATATATATGATACCCAAACAGCACAAGCCCATCCCAGGAGCACATGAGGATCAAAAGCAGACATTTCGACGTCCTCAGGAGCTCTCCAGGACATCTCGGGATGGATTGTGCTGTTTGGATACGAAACGTATTTTAAACGTTAAAAAGTTGTTTATGAAGTACATTAGTTTAAAGTGCAAAATTTGACATAGATATACATGTATGAAAGATGTTTCATTTTCCTTCAAGATACTCCGGTTACTAAAGTATACAAGATTCGGTTTGACATTCGTTTGTTAATAAAACGTTAAACTTGTACCGCTTTTAAACTGAAAATATTTTAAACGTTTATTATCCGACATGAAACGAAACCGAAATATAAATCGTTTAATTAGTACTAATAAATTACCTAAATTATTTGTATCTGATATGTGAACCTTTTCATATGTTATTTAAATTTAAAATTTGTATAGAAATTGAGTGAAAATTCCGAGGGAAATGTAATCGTTGCACCAGCAAACATCAAAGCGGCTCTTATGCTTCTCTCAGAAGGAACAGATGGAAGAACGAAAGATCAACTTCTATCGGCTTTGCGCTTACCCCATGATGATGCTACCAGGAGAGATCTTGCTAATCGTACAAATTTACCAAGCAAGGTAAACTATTAATATATTTTTAAATTAAAATGAAACATATACTCATTATATTTTAACTCGAAAAACTTCAATGGCATGCTAAAATACAACACAAATTTAATATTATATGTATTTTTAGTCTTATGGAATTGGAACTGCACTGGAAGTAGGATCTCGATTGTGGGTCGGGAAAGGTGTAAGTCTCGCAAAGAACTACACAACAATTGTTCAGAGATATTACAGTAGTGAAGTACAAGTAACTGATTTCTCGGATACGGATGGTGCTACAAAAGCCATTAATGACTGGGTCCGAGATCAGACACATGGACACATAAACAAAATTGTCGAAGGAGGTATAATATTTTGGTTTATATTGTAGTTTTTCGTTGAAGAATTTATTAAAAGCCGTTACAACAGATTAGTATTTATAACAAAAAAAAATAGAAAATACAACTTTTCGGTTCTTTCTCCACTTATCGAATATAGTTTTAATAAATACTGGAGCTTGTAATTTGCTTGTAAACTGATTACTTTATGTAAATTATAAATTTCAGAAACTTTCAGCAAAGACACAAAACTATTTATCACTTCGGCTGTCTACTTCAAAGGACTGTGGTTGAAAGGTTTTGACAGAGCAGCTACTAGAATTCAATGTTTCCATAGATTAAGTGGGGAATGTAAGCCTGTGTTCTTGATGGAAAATCTGAGTACATATCAGTATGCTTACGTTCCTGCACTTGATGCCAACGTCATCGAAATTCCATACACGGTAAATAATCACTGTCACTAGGTTAATCATATTATTAATTTAATTCGTTGTTAAATTACATCAAAACAATGAAAATGTTTTATAAATCATAATGTTTTTTACCTTATATTACAATTATTATAATTACTATTATTACAGGGTCAAAAGGTTTCGATGTTGGTACTCCTCCCGAAAAAGTCTGGTCCAGAAGCTCTTCGCGTATTGATAAAGGACATGTCATATACCTCGATTTCCGCTCTTTTAGGAAAGCTTTATGAGACTGAAGTTAAATTACAACTGCCGAGATTCAGTGTCGATAATAAACAGGAGATGCGAATCGTTCTGGAGCAGGTAATTTTATTTATAAAAATGCCATGTAAATATATACTTTATTTCAAATACTGAACAGATTATTTAATTGTTTTTTACTTGTTTAGCTTGGAATCAAAGATATATTCAGCATGAATGGTGACTTCAGTCCTGCATTTGGTAAATCGAGCGTTCAAGTCGGCAGCGTTCTACACAATGCCAAAATTGACGTCAATGAAGTGGGAACCGTCGCAGCTGCCGTCACTGGTAACAATTATTATATTTTATTTTAACGCGGTTATGTAATATACGATATTTTTAATGATTCGTAAAAAAATAGCTATATGAAATGAGAAATCTGTTACTAACTTTATTTTGAAGATCAAATCAATAATGTAATATTGGACAACATTTTTGTAAATTCATTTGAAAAGTTAATACAGCGTCAATAATATTTTATGGTATTAATATAACGACTTAATTTTTAATATTTTCAGGCATTTCCATCGTTCCACTCATGGGATCGGTAGCAGAAAGATTCAGAGCCGATCGACCATTCATTTTCTTCTTGATAGACCGTGAAACCTCAGGAATTCTGTTTGCTGGTCGCGTGGTTGAACCAGTATCGAGCTCGTGATATTAATCACAAGTGATACTATACAAGACTCTCGAATAAGTAATATTTGTATTCTCCTTATGAAAAATAAAGTTAGTTTTTGAGACATGTTTGTATTAATTGCGTATAAAGAGATTGATGCGTTATGGGGAGTTATTAACCCATTAACACCTAGAAATCTGGAATTGTTAACTCACATCCGAGCTTGAGTACGGAATCGAAAAATGGAAAAGATCATAACGGGATGAACAGATTTTACTATTTTCGGGTGTGCTCTTTCGTTTCCCGCAGTCAAACCACCGTCTTTGAGCCGATAACAAAATCGTATTCAGCGACCCAAAAAAACAAGCTTCAAGCAAATCATTTCTTTGAATATTTGCCAAAAAGAAAGCAAATTAAAATACCTTGGACTCACGCAATATCGAAATTTTAGCCTTTCAGAGTTTTGATTTTCGGAACTTTGTTCCCTGGCCGACTCATTTTTGGACAAAATGTCCGCCATATTGGATCTGCAAATATGAACTTGGTAAATATAATATTAGACTTTTATTCAGCCACTCCAAAAACTCGAGTAATAAATTTCATAAAAATTTATACATTTTTGAAAAATATATTGGATCCGCCATTTTGATTTTTGAAAATCCGTAACTGAATTTTGATTCACTTGAGTGTGAAAAATGGAATACGGGATAAAATAAATATTTTTATGCTTTTATCGGTGATAATCGTAGGAAAACTGGATATTTTCACCGTTTCCCGGTCGCCATATTAAAAATTTGCACTGAAAAATGACTAGAGATGTTTAATCGAGCAAAATTCTATAGTTTGGTGGAAAAAATTTCTTTTGACGTTGATATATACATATATAAAAATTACTCACAAAAACACGTATTTTTCGAAAGATTCACACTTTTTTGTCATTTCTTAAAAAGGTAAATTATATAACCCTCGTCCCGACACCTGTTCCATAACGATAGGGAAAACACGTGTAAGAAGGGTGTGGCTGGACTCGGGGGACGGTACGAGGGATAAAGCTGAAAACAAAAATGTTGTTCATAGTTTGGAAGGAATCGACATCCGTTATGGGCTTTGAAAAAAAGGAATAAAAACACATTTTTTCATTTTTTCGGTACTTTTTCAAACTAAATCCGCCATATTGCTTTTCGAAAGCATAGAAATGCAATTTCTCGAGAATCGAAAGCGCACACACGAAAATAGTAAGATCAGTTGGTTTCGTTATGATTTCTTCCTTTTTTCTATAAAGTAAATTCTGCTTGCCCGCAAATGCTTTTTAATTGAACAAAGTTTTGATTTAAAATGGGTTATTTCTTTCAGTAACAAATATAAAAAAATAATAATAATTTTTAATTATGTTTCAACATATTTATTAAGGTACTAATCAGAGGTTTTCCAAAATTAAGTAAAAACAAGTAACAAGAATAAGATTTGTAATACAAAATACTAGATTTTAATTCTAATAAATTTTAGCATGTTTGAATTCGAAATAAAAGTTATCCTTATCTTGAAGACTATATGGTTCAAACAAATTGGCTGATAATCACATTAAATTACCAAATAAACCTTAAAAATTATGCATTAAAAATGAGTTTCAACGAAACTCAGTAAGAAGTAAAAATAAATTTATAATTGAAGTACTACCGAACTTAATTATGATGTAATTATGAGATCTTTATGAACTCATGTTAAGAAACCCCTCAGAAATTAGGATATTGACTTCTTTTAGAGCACATTTCGATATCATTCTGAACTCTTTTTTATTTTGCTGTCTGGGTTAGTTGACATTTTGTATGCATTCATAAAAAACACGTAAAAATGCCCTAAAATAGATTTGGATATATATATTTTGTTTTTATTTCATTTACCTTTTTTGATTAGAGAGTGACGTTATCGACAGAGTAGGTTTCTAACTTTTTGAATACATTCACGTTAGAAATGTTACAATTTTTTTTGTTAATAGAGCATATTATCAATAATAAAAATAATTATTTTTCACATATTTTCTCATATGATTTAATATGATGATTTATAAAGTTTATTTATTTAACAACTGAAGTTTTAAATAATGATAATAACATATTAAACCTTTATAGTTTTATAATAGACTGCTAGAAAAACAATTGTGGAAAAAAAGTAACACATACTAATATATGTCTCTCACAACAAAGAAAAAATTGCAGGTTAGGACCTTAGGGCGGTTCTAAAGTGGTCCGCCGGTAAGGTAGGAAATTTCACTAAAAAGCGTAAATAAAAGATGACTGAATAACATTTTTAAAATTCGGGCTCTGTAAGGGTAATTCTAAGCATTATAAGCAGTTTCTTAAAAAATGCCAAAGATATTAATCGAGAATTAACCGAGAATTTTCGGAAATAAATAAATATCACTTATTTCAGAACAATCTCGGCCAGTTCTCAATTAATTTTCTTGACATTTTTTAGGATATAGTCATTAAAATTGCCCTTACAGAGTCCGAATTTTGAAAAATCGATTCAGTCTTTTTTTATTTTCGGTTTTTAGTGAAAATTCCTACCTTATCTGATGAGCATTTTAGAACCTCCTTAGCGGCTTTTTGTTTTACAAACCCTTTCATTTTATTTAGTAATAGTGTAAGTGTTACCTTCACAAAGAAATTTAGTCTACTGAATACATGTTACTTCATATACAGGGTGGACGCCGAAAAGCGCCCATAGGGCATCCCGTGTTAAAGAAGCAAGCCAATGGCGATAGAATATTTGTAATGTAACTAGCCCAGTCGGCCAATGGGGTGTCCGCGGCGGTTGGGCCTCTCTCGCAGCTGTTCCTTCATACAATAACATAACCAAGTAAAACTCCGCAGTCTTGACGTCATTTATTGTGTGTAGATTTTTCAATATTTAAAACTTATTTTCCAATAAAGTTGTGCTAATTCTCGCTCATTTTTATCATTTCAATAGGTTTATTATTTTAGATCTGTTGCATGTTTTACCGGCTGGGCTAGTTACATTACAAATACTCGTTCGCCATTGGCTGCTTCTTTAACACGGGATGCCCTATAGGGCGCTTTTCGGCGTCCACGTATATGTATATAAATAAATGTACCTATTTTTATTTATTATCATATTCTTCGAATTTTTAATTTTCGAATTATAGGGAATTTAGCATAGATTCTACTGTATTACCATGCTTTCAAGTTAGGCTAGTTTCTAGTTTGTTTCTAGTTCCTAAGACTTACATTTATATAGTTCATGGTTCGGGTATTCGATCGAAATGTATCGTGTAGAGCAATTGCGATAAAAATATAATTTATAAAAGATTTTATGGCCAAAAAGATAAAGTGATTCGAACAACCAAACATTTATTTTATTTATGTGGATCACACGAATCTCGTTGTCCATGACCTCTATGATGATATCTAAGAACTTGTTTGTTAATGTATCCGTCGATAACGTTGAGAACTGCTTGAGTTCCCGATGGTAACGAAAATCATATACAATAAAAAGTCTATATTATCGGCTGTCATATGTAATCGAGTGGCATTAGTATTAGTTAACCTAACCTAACCTATCTGTTTCTTACGTATACGTCGTACACAACGCGGTACATGCAATTTTATTCTTGATGTCATTTACTTTCAAAGTTTTGTTAACAAGTTGTTTACATTTGACAATTGCAATACAGACGATATTTTAGGAATTCTGTAAGTATAAATTTATGCGAAATTATATGCATCTTTTTCCAAAGTTAACTATGGCATTTACTGTTTGTAAATTATTTTGTTTGCAATCATTGTTTTAAGCTTTTATTCATTTCACAACTGTTTAAAATACTGGTATAATTTTTTAAAATTCTTTTTGTTAAATTCATGTCAGGTGATATCATGGTACAGTTGTCAACTGAAATGCATAACAATATTGTGATCTGTCAAACGATACACCACCATCCGTCAAATCATATGTTATACTAAATGACATTAAATCGTTAAAACATTTTCAGAAATCATCATTGTGACGGCAAAAGTTCAGAATGTCAACTATAAACGAACTGACTGTTGCAAGAAAGACTTTAGTTTCATCCCTTGGAAAAAATGCAAGTTTGTATTTTGATAAAATGAAGTTATGGTTCCAAATGAAGATTTCAAAGGAGACATTCGACAGCGATGTTCGCAGTATCATGACGGAAAGTCAAGTGCATCTGCACAATGAATTTTTACTGTGTTTATTTAACAAAATACAAGGACTTACAACGGCAACACCTCCGTATAAATCTACAAAGGCTTCTAAATCTCAATCTACGACGCATAGTGTAAAAGAGAAGAAACAAAGATTAAAACGCAAATTTAAGTCTGATATGTCGAACTTCGAGCCAGCAGATGTATATATGGAAGTACTAAGTCAAGCATCGTCGTCGGCAGGTGACGAACCTATCGGAGCGAATCGTTCTAGTGCACAAGAATTAGTTTTACCAGACCGAACATTCGTCTTAGCAAGGTTAATGTTGGCTGCATGGGAAAATAACATGGATGGAGCAGAGGATAACACGGCTCATCTAATTATTGCTGCGACTCAGATATTTCTGAAGAATATTTTAACAGCAGTTTTAAGTAGGCGTAAAGGATTTTCCCTTAGAGATCAATCATTTATTTATAATATTGGCGAAGCAGTTCCAAGTTCTTGGAAAAAGAATACTTCGTATATTACGAAAGACAGTGATCATGTAACGACTACCACTGTTGGACCCGACGGTCAAGTTCCAGCTATAAGGCAACATATAGATGATGTCGAACAAAATACTGCCTTTACGTTAGCCTGTTCGACTCAAACATTACCCGTACCTGCGCCCTTAATAACCTTACACGATCTACAACAAACGCTTAAAATACACAAAAATCTGGTTGGCAATCATACCATTTATGCTACGAACATGGAACGTTTATTTACTTATAATACTCATTTGACATGGGATGATTTAGAAGCTCGTCTGCTTACGTCTAAACGTCAAAATACATATTAAGAATATTGCAGCGTTATGTGGATATAAATTAAGTTTAATCGGCGACTGAGTTGTTTACTACAAAATGTATATATATGTACATATTAGGATTAGTAATAGAAGTCATTTAAAAAATAACGTATACTGTTGTGTTTAATTTACTCATATTTCTTTAGTATGTAGTACAGTAGTCCTTCCCTTATTCTAATTTTCTCCTCGCCCCCACTACTTAGACTTTTGTCCCTTTTTCTTTTGGTGCGCATGCGCCGTTATTTGTATTTATAGAAAATCTACACGTCCACACATGACAGTGGGAAGAACGCGTGAGGGGAAATGTTAGAATAGGAGAAGAGAAAAAATTAGAATAAGGGAAGGGCTACTGTATATCGTTTGCTATTTTTATATCAAAAATAATGTAAAACTGGAGGATATTCTAATTTTCAACGATCCTTATTAATTATGTTAGATCATAGCTGACAAAGGTTGTAATAAATAAATTTTATTACAGTAGTCCTTCCCTTATTCTAATTTGTCAGGCAAGATGGCGGCCTTCTTCCCTTATTCTAATTTTCTCCTCTCCCCCACTACTAAAATTTGCTGTCTCACTGTTGTCTCTTATTCCTTTGTTGCGCATATGCGCCGTTATTTTTATTTAGAAAATACACACGTCAGTGGGGAGAACGCGTGAGGGGAAATATTAATGAAAAGAGAAGAAATTAGAATAAGGGAAGACATTAAGATAAGGGAAATTAGAATAAGGGAAGGACTACTGTAGTTATAAATCGATAAAAATCAAGAAATTTTAGTGATTGACGCCTTATTTCATGAAAATTCTTAATATCACCTAAAAAAAAGTGTTACCAATCTAAATGATTAAATACTTAAATTTAATATTTTGGTTTATTAAATTTAAAGGATATAATAAACTAATAAGAATGTCTGGACTATCAGATTCTAGATGTTGAATAAACATTACAATTTTGAAATACATAAAGTTTCTTGTACCTTCGTAACAATTACTCGACATTTTTTTTATACAAATTCTTACATATTCTCGAATCACAGGGATTAGTTTAATTTTCTTTATTTGTTAGTACGTAATCCCTTTTTGTTTTCAATTTTTGTCAAAAAATTATTAATTTTTGAAAAAAGGCGCGAAAGGATGGTGGCTATGGTCTTTGTGCTTCCAGTCGCCAACAACAGAGGGACTCTATGTACAAATTTAAAAATAACAAAACAGCATCAGAATGTTTCGCGCAAGTGAAATTGAGAGGACGGAATTATATTAGATGAACTTTTACACGGTTAATAAACTTACCTGGCGCAAAGGTAATCCGCGATCAAAAAGGCGGTTCCTTCGAGCTGAGGTCTCTCCATTGCACTATCGGAGAGTACTGTAAGCTCGTGAGTACTTCAAAACGGAGTCACTCGTGCGTACAATTTTTGAGTTTTGGGATTAGCGTTCGCGCAGTCCCGGTTTAATATACAAAAATTAATTAGATATTATTAAGTATTTTAAAGTAATATTTTTTATAATAATTTTAATTTAATAAAGAAATAATATTGATGCAAATTTTTTAAAATATTTTTAACTTTCTCTTCTGGTCTTGGAACTCGGATGCCGGTATAGTTAGTTCCCGGGATAATGTATGTTTTTTTATTTTTCTAACCTTTCAACACAAATATTGGAGGAATAAAACCGTATGATAAACTAGACAATATGAAGCAACGCTGCGTTGTTTGATCAAATGCTCTAATTGCAACTCTGTTTACATTGGACAAACGGGAAGATTATTAAAAGATAGGATCTTAGAACATAAAAATAATATAACATTTAAATGATTCACAATTAACAGGATTAAGTTTACGTAGAATCAATACTGGACACCCTATTGAAAAAATCCATGTAGATTCCATATGGATTCCACGTGGATTGATGTGGATTCGTATGGATTCCATATGGATTCCAGATGGATTTTTGATATTGATTTTCATGTGGATTTTCCACACAACAACAACGATTTCTACAAAACGTACAATGTATGTAGAGAAAATCCGTATGGAACTCCACATAAAAAATCCATATGGAATCCACAACTGAAATCCACAAGGAATTCATGTGGAAAACCCAATGGAAATACACATAAAGAATCCATATTGATTCCACATGAAAATCCATATAAAAAATCCATATGGAATCCAGACGAGTCCACATGGAATCCATATAGAATCCACATGGATTTTTTCAATAGGCACAATTTTGACTTTAACAATACACAAATTCTAGCTATTGAAAGGAACACAAATAAAAAAAAAACATTTAGAAAACTTTTTTATCAAACAATATAATAATACTGTGAATATTAGATTTGAAATTTCTCAATTACCTGAATTGTATCTTCCGTTACTACATATGTAAATTTTGAAATCGGCGGTCTTTTCCTATATGTATATGTTTCTTTATATGTAATTAAACTACTCATCGTTGTATATGTTTATTTGTAAAATACTTACATTGACAATATATTGAATATTTCAGTTGCAAACAAGAACTAAGGCAACTTTGTTCTAAAATTTAAATTTTTAAACAACATTTTTTAACTTTCACTCTCGGACTTAATTAGAAGTTTTTACATAATTTTTAGGTAAGAAACATACTTTTTATTTTATGTCAATGTTTGTCTTCTCGTTATAAGTGTATAAAAAATATTTTCAATTATTTTTACAATTATTACTTATTTTTTATGTATAATTTTTTAAAATTTGTATGATAATTTTTGTTAATATTACGTTTTGTTAATGTATATAATTTTTTTTAAATTATTTTACAGAATAAATTTCTGATGAGGGCTACGAAAAGTTTAGCCGAAACGTAATTTTTGAAGTTTTTTGTTTATTTATTTCCATTTTCCGTGATGATGACCAAGAATGTAACATGTTTTATTGAACATATTTATTTAAAATATATCTCAAAAAGAAGTTTTATGAACAGTGTTTTTTACAACAATTTTTAATAATGTATGTTGACAAAAAATATCTAATAACGTTTCCAAGAATTTATTTTTCATGGTGTGTTGGTTGCGGGGTTTGTCCATCGGAAACCTTGAAGCATTTCGTTCTCTTTTGTAGCGTCTATGAACAACTGCGCCATTCACTGCTAAAATTTACAACGGAACCCACGGACATCTATGGCCGATACGAAGAATACTATAGCCTCCTACACAGTTTGAACCCTCAACAGGTTTACCTAAAATGGTGACGAAATCGGCCAGGGCAGTTTGATTCTTAATGATTTATATAGTTCAGTAAATAAGCCGGAAAATGTGGAAAAGTTGCGAAACAGCACCGATTTTAAAAATTCTTGTTGTCCCGTATTCTGTAAAGCTTCAGAAACATTAATCACCACTAACCTTGGCCATAGGTCAAAAAATGAATTAATTAGGGTAGTTTTAACCCTCAAAAACACCCCCACGAATTGCAGTACCAAAAATTCACAGAATAATTTATTATTTTGGCTCGGAAATCGTTTCTCGGGGGTTTTTGAGGACGCTGATCACGAATCCGAGGTCCATTTGTGCACTGGGGTGGTTTCCACCCCTAGAAACAACCCCCCGTGATGACAAATATAAAGATACTCACTATTTCGGCTCGGAAAATTTTTGGTTGGTAAACATTGTTCGTTTTTTTTTAAATTACATTTCTAATGGATCGTCTTTTAATTTTTACAAATTTCGTATTTTTTATATTTTTATATATTCATATTTTGGCCAAAAAAATATAATACTATTTATAAAAAATTATAATTAGTTATATTTAAAATTATATTTTTTTCCGTGGGATGTTAATTATGTTTCTTATATTTTTTCTACGATTTATATACAAGATATATCTTATATACAAGATTAAAATGTTCTAGATATCATGGATGTATCTGCTAGTTTTTGTTCAATTTGTCACTATTTTGGTGACGGTGCAGTTGCAACTATTCTCCAGGAATCTCAAGTAAATAAAGTTGGCACGAAAGGTTTGAGAACATTAATGTCTGTTTCCGAAGAAAAAAATGATGGATTGCATGTACCTACAAACATTACTTGATGATAAGAAAGACATTTATGTACATCCGAATTGTAGGGCAAAACACTGATTAAAACGTGTTGGAGAAACTCAAAGTTCAGAAAATGTTGCTGAAAAAAGAATGCGCAATTCTACAGAACAAATGGAATGCGAACTCGAACCGGAGGAAATTAATTTCGATTTCGAAAATAAGTGTTTCATATACTCTCACCCTATTGAATGTAACCGAGAGAATTTAAGAACATGGTCTTTGGTAACTGGATCTAGCGTTAAAAAAACTATTATGTTGCTCACAGAAGATGTTGATGATCCAACATCTGAATTGTCGGTTTTACAAAATTTAATAGAAAACGTCGATCTTCAGCTGAAAAATGCAAAGTATCATCGGAATTATTTCATACAGTTATTGAGGCGCTGCAAGCATTACAATTGCGAAAGAAGAAATAGTAATAAATTTATTAAGGTTGATGCTTACATGCAAAAAATTTATGACTATATAGAACAAGACAATGACTGCCAATGGACTTTACAGCAGTTGAAAGAGGTTGCAAAAACAGATGTCGATGATCCTGCAGATAAAACCATTTTGATAAAGCTTGAACAAAAATATGGGGATCATATTATAATTGGACGAAAAAATTATTGTACCACCTACATTCTGTTCAGAGAATCTTTATACAACGTATTGAATGTCAACTTTGAGAATAAAAATCAAGATGCAGCAATGAAAGAAAAAAAGTATTAGAAGAAGGTGCAAAAATTGTGAATAGAGATGTCAAAAATATTGTTTATGAGAGTGAATTCTACCCACCTATAGACCAATTTTTAGACAATGTAGATAACGTAAACGAAAGTATACCACACAGCTTGAAGTATTTTCTAACATAACTAATCAAAGCCGACCACGTAAAAGAACAAACAACTAATAGAAATAGACACGTTATCTCCATTGCTCACAATATAATTAGTGCAGTTCGTCCTCGGTCTTTCATTTCAACGATTCTTTTGGGTTTATCTATAACATTACACCGAAAATTTGGTAAGAGAAACATTATTGACATTTTTAATTCACACGGATTTTGCGCCTCTTATCACGAAACACTGCTGTAAAGGAGATGCTGACCGGACAATTGCAACAGAAGCAATCGTGAATGACTATCTCCCGGAGAAAAAAATTGTTGTTGTTTCTGAATATATAGATGTGCTAGTAATTTTGACAGCTTTTTTTTTTGTTTTGCTTATTTTATAATTTTTTTAAAATATTTTATTTAAATATTTTTTTATTTTATATTACAATTGAAAGAAAACACACGTTAAACAGAGGACATTTCCATTAAAAATGCCCTTAATTATAATGAAATTTGATTTATTACATTAAATATATGAAAAATATTAAGATACTGAAACGGTGTGAAAACGTCAGAAAAAACAGCGAGGAAGAACATCCGCTATACACTAAGGCAAGATTCTGGGACTTTTCTGTTGCCGATCAAGAGCTCCCTTATTTATACTAGATGATCAAAGCAATAATTTAACCATAATTAACGGTTCACATAACTATTTGTTATCTGTTACGAATATAACAGAGCGTATAAGTGCATAAGTATGCGTTTGCGTACATGCGTGCATATTTAATTTAAAAAAGGCACGATGTTAATTGCTATACGTATGGCACTTGGTCTCTAGCGATTCGAGCGCGGCGCAATGTATTCTTTCCATGCCATTTTTAATAACAAAGATCGTTTTTATCGAAAAAGTGCATTGAACTATTATTGTAGATAATTTCACGATATTCAATTCATACCTGATGTATTTTAATCGTAAAAGCATTAGGAAATGAGATAATCGCCAAATACTGATATTTTTCAAAATTTTCCCAAATTCATATAAAAAAAAAATCTGAAATGGGATAAGCTAGGATTTCATCATTAACGGAATATGAATCTATAAATCATTAAGAATCAAACTGCCCTGGCCGATTTCATCACCATTTTAGGTAAACCTGTTGAGGGTTCAAGCTCACTGTGCCTAAGCAATAACTTCTGCCAAGCGCTGAGGTCTTTGCATTTCTTCCTAACGAAAGCCTGCAAACTACGCGATTGCGATAGTTAATCGACATACGTGATACTGCTTTTTAAAACATTGTATTTATGCGTCGAACCTCGATTTCTTTCTTTAATTAGGCTATTAGATTTAGTTAGCTGCTACATCTTAGATTAGGCTAGATTAAGGTGTGCAGGTTATGATACTTGCTATAGGTCATGCGAAAACGCACTTATACGTAGCGCTTCTTTTAAGTATTTTTAAATAATTTCGAACTATCATGTCAACACTCCCTATATTTTAAGGTTTTTTTTTATCATAATTTCCATTTTTGTAACTATTGATTATATAGCATAATATTATATGTACTACCCTTACAGATCATTGTGTCTTAGGAAGGAAATAAATTACTACTACTTCTACTACTAGTCCCCGGGATAATGTATGTTAACAAAAAATATTTAATAACGTTTACAAGAATTTGTTTTTCATTATTGTTGAAAAGCTAAAGCATTATTCTTCTTGGAAAAAAAAACATTCAAACGTGACAAAATAGTTATGCCACTTTTGTTAGTGACTCAAATTTGTTCTTCTCCGCTGTTAAGAATTTTTTAAAAAAGAACAGCTTTTTAACGAATGACGGCTTATTTTGTCGAGAAAAAGATTCTCTACAACTTTACGTTACGGTATTTTCAAATTTCCGAAGCCAACGATAAATTATCCTTATTTATTTAAAAAAAAAAACTATTACATTTTACGAATTCTGAGTAATTTTGGTGATCAGACAAATAACTTTAAAAAATTATGCGGTAAAGTTAAAAAGAACCTTTTTGTCAAAAAAATAGGTCGTGATTCGTTAAAATCCGTTCATTTTTAACAAATTCTTAACACCAGAGTTGGGAAAAAATTTGGTTAAACAACGAAAGTTGCTCATCAAATTATTTTTGCAGGTTTCATTTTTTTTTTAAGAAGTATAATGCTTTTTCTCTTTGTCAATATCGTTAATAGTAAAAATGACATTCTTGGAAATGTTATTACATATTTTTTTCTAACATATGATATCCTGGAGTGTAACCATCTTAAAGAAGTATAAATGTGCAAAAAAAAAAAGATGGTAAAGATGATGTTACAGATTTATACTTTTTATTTTTCGAAAAAAATTAGCAACAGTCGTTACGAACAGAACGACTACTCTCAAGATATTGCTTCGATTTCTGATACATTTTTCAAATATAGTTGAATGGTTAGATATAAACATATTATACAATCAAGGTTTAATCTGAAAAAATTCTCAGTAACTTATAAGTTAATTATTTCTCATGTGGTATAAGTTTCTCCGAATTTATTTAATTACCATTTTATATATATTTTAAGGATTCAAAATATATTTTAAATACCCTGGAAAAAATGAACTTATGATACGCTTAATGCACTCCTTAGCTCTCTGGCAAAAAATCGAAGAGTCGTTAAGCATACGTTAAGCGTTTTTTAATCCAAATTCACTCTTTGTTAACTCTTTTGGCACGCTTTTCTACACAGAGAGAAAAAAATTGTTAATGGAACCACGAAAAAATAGTAAAATCGATTTTAACCTCTTAAGTAGTAGAATTAACTATATGTAAGGTTAGAGTCGATATTTGAGGTTATGTACGAACCATTTAACCATCGAAAAATAGTAAATGGAACAATTTTATTGTACCGTTTATCGTGGAAATAGTTAATGCAACAACATTTCTTATTTACGCGTTTTACTACTACAAAAAGGTTGCGTTAACTATTTCTTTTCTCTCTGTGTAACGCTTTTCATACTCCTTTGACACTCTTACAGTCACTCTTAAGTAACGCCCCAGTTTTACCAGGCTACCCAGAACTATCCCTACTCTACTTTAGACGTACAGTAGAACCTCGATATAAGAACCACCGTTATAAGAACCTATCGATGTAAGAACCCTTTTTCTATCGTTATAGTGACTAGGAACAAATGAAACAGAACGGTCCGACCAAAGTGTTCAGGCAAGGGAAGAGGAAGCTACACTTCCCCTCCTAAGGTTCTTATATCGATGGTCGGCGGGGAAGCTCGGAACGGTAATAATTCTTATATCGAGATTCTACTCTATTAGTATGCATCTGGTGACGAATATCATCGGTAATAGGAAAAGTACCGTTCATGGCTGTCGTATAGTTTAAATTGTCGCGTATACTCTATAAATTCCTTGGAGTGAAAAATGAGCCAATCTTTTATTAAGAGTGAAAAAGAAAAAAACTGTACAAGAGTGAAATATCATCCACAATAGTGTGAAATATCACCCTCAATAGAATGAAAATATCACACTTCATGAAAAAGTGACTCATTTTTCACTCCAAGGAATTTAGAGAGAATATATCAAGAAACCAATTAAAAATCACTTATTTTCGAAAAATCTTGGACAGTTTTCAATTAGTTCTTTGGAATTTTTTACTATAAGTGTATATTAATTAGAATAATCGATTTTGCATTTCTTTCTAAAAATCGATTCAGTCATCTGTAATTTGTATTTTTTAATGAAACTTATTACCTTATTGTCGGATCTCTTTGGAACACCCTTAATGAGGTTCTAAAATACTCTACGTACGGATAAGGTATGATTTTTCACACAAAAATCGTAAATAAAAAAAATTACTGAATCGATTTGTCAAAATTCGGGCTCTGTACGAGCAATTTTAATTACAATTGCCGGTCTCCTAGAAAATGCCAAAGAATTAATGGAGAACTGACTGAAAGTTTTCGGAAATAAGTGATTTTTATTTATTTCCGAAAATTCTCAGTCAGTTCTCAATCAATGTCTTTGGTATTTTCTAGGAAACCGTCTACAAGTAATGAAAATGCCTTTACATAGCCTGAGTTATGAAAGTGCTATTCACTCCTCTGTAATTTAGATATTTTAGTGGAATTTCCTACCTTACCGGCGGATCACTTTAGAACCCCCTTAAGAATGAAGAAAAATCAATTAATTCCTGTGGTATTTTTAAAAGACAGTACATAACCACCAAACTTACTCGTACAGATCCCGACTTTTGAGAAATTAACTGTAAACATTTTTAATTTTAAACATTTAACGGGAATAAAAAATAAAATATATTATTTTTAGCCTACCTTATCGGTAGACCACTTTCGAACCCCCGTCAAATATAGTTTTTAAACCTGTAATCTTATTTTTTTACCTGATTTAACTTACTTTATTCGCATTTATGATCAACTACGAAAAATTAAAGCAGACAGCAATGCACCTTGTTAATTAAAATATAATATAGAGTGTAATGTAGAGTCCGAAGTTTGAAAAAACGGTGTAATTTTGAACTACATAACTTTTTCTACTGCAAATTACGTTTTCTACTTTACCCGCCGACCTCTTCTAAATTGGTCCGATAACTTATCGACGGTCGATAATACAGATTTACCTCGCAATTGAACCTGTAAATATTTTATCACAGGTCGATAAATCAGGAAATCGGAGGTAAAAATATGTTTGAAAACCTCCATCGAACTTCTGTAGAATCTTTATCGGCTGTCGATATTTGAATGATATAAAATTGTACGAATTCATGCCTGATACATCGACGGAAGAGACAAGAATATCAAAACCTTATGAGTATTTGAATTTAACATGCTACCGCTTTTACCTACTGTAGGATAATACAAAGAAATACAAATATGAATAAAGAATGAATTTGATGTAACCATTTTTTACAAATTAAAATATATATAAATATTACTGTTAACATTTATTGAATGCAATATTATTATTAAGATATTATTGTAATTAATTATAATTCTTCGCAATATAATTGATAGCTAGTAATTATAAAAATTATATTATTTGAATTATAGAAAGTAATTTTATATATTTTGGCAAAAACATATAAAAAACGTTTAAAAATGAATTGGAAAACATTTGTAACTAGCGATAATGAGGTTGTATTCGTTAATTGGAAGGTAAAAAAATTGAACTCGTTCCCCTCGTGGTTACTCGACTGCACGAAAAATATTAGGGTACTCATTCTTCGGAACGCTGCCCATTTTCTTATGGACTCTGCAGAAAGAAACTTGCGTACAATGCTGCTAGCTAGTTTCGATGGAAATACTTCGGGAAGCGATATACATTACATTGTTTTACTTAACAAAAATTTTTACTTTTTACTTTCAAGTGCAATCTATCTATACTTTATATGGTTTTCCTGAGTTTCACATTACCTTTAAGGTTTAGAATCAAATGCAAAATATTGAAGCAATAAGTTGGATATAAATAAATAAATATATATATATATTTATCATATATTACAAAAGAAATTATAAATAAATACACGCAATTATAGCACTAGATTAATTCATTCCTTTCAATTATATTCAATTAAAGTTATTAAAATAATACGTTCGGATTCATTATTAATTTACTGAAATAATTGAAACTAGTGACTTCCTCCCTAACGATTTAAAGGCATAGCACGAAAGCTGTCAGTATAACACAAAAAATAGTTTGGTATAGTTTAAAATGTTCTTACGATACTTGTTCTTAAGAAAGTACAGCATTCCAAGTTATTTAACCAAGAAAGAAACTTTATCATTTTTGCAATTAAAACTATATCTTATTCAACTAACCAAGCATTCTTTTAGAGCAAAACCGGTTGCGTCTTATGCGAATCTTTTGGAAGTTTTTAAAATAATTGTAAATAACAAAATGACGAAACTTTGTTGTTGTGAACTATATACAGATATCAAAAATGTGAGGATAAATACAAAGATGCTTATTCTCAGCATTAAATGATCATGTTAACAACACTATAAATTATAAAAATTCAAAGTTTTTGTTTGCATTAAAACGTAAACAAAAAGAAAAAGTAAAACTTAGGGCGAGTATGCAATTATATTAACCAAATTGAGTCGTGAATAATTCTCATGTAAAATACGATTTTTGCGACTATAGTTAGAAAGGACCGTCTAGTATACTAACTTACCTTTAGATTGATCTCAGATACAATAAAAGCATATCGTCGAAAGCTGCATTAAAACATTTCAAGCTGGTTTTTCGTCAATACTCTCTATATTTCCAGGAGTGAAAATTCATTCTTTAGGCAGTAATAATTCAGCTTCTTTAGTAAAAGAGCGCATTCTTAATTTTTAACGAGTCAAAACGCAGTTTTTATGGAGTAAAAACTCATCGAAGTGAACAGTAATATTTAAAGAGTGGTCCAATTTTGACTCTATAAAGAATGAGTTTTTACTCAAAGAAATTTAGCGAATATTTTTTATCGTTATGAATGTTGAACTTCATTGGTGGTGAGTCATAAAAGCGACGACAACAAATTGTCATTAAAAAATTGAATACTGTCAGATAAATTCATTTTTTTTTAAATAAATATATTGTTTTAAATCTTAAATAAAAATATGAACATAAATTACAAATTCAAAAGCGGTATAACAATTTAATCCTTCAAATTTGGAAGGTAGTTTAAATGTAAAGACATTTTCGAAATTGTGCATAATTGGGTGCACGCAAATTCAATGGCGAATGAAACGATCCTCTTTTTTCGATCACTAAGAATAGCGCAGCGTCGTTAGTAATTAACCGCCTTGAAACGCAGCGGTCACTCCGTAACATTGAAAACGGGCGCTGATCTTCTTTCGACTGGTGTTATACCGACCGTAAAACTTCGACGGTTCTTTAATTTTTATTATCTCTGTTTTTTCGAAGTATAAGCATCGCGACTTCATTTCTGCCTCCGACGTTTCAGTATGCACGCTCTTTAAATAAGAAAATAATGACCATCTCGAACGTACGTTGATGGAAAATCGTTTTTTCATTCAAACATCAATATTCTGGAAATTTGCTAGTACACAAATAAGGTAAAAGAATTTTTAAAACAGTACTATCTTCATATATAGGCAAATCTAAAGATCTTTTTTAACTTTTGTGATTATACCCATCATTGTATAGTTATGAAAAGCTTTAGGAATGTTTAAAAACTCGTTTGTTAGCAATATGTGTAGAAAATACCGAGTGGCAATCTATTTCTATGTGACTAAGTCGAAAATGTAAAAATTTGGAAATTTCAAATGAAATAATCCAATTTTTCTTAAATCTCCCTTATGATATACACACGGCCCGTGGTTTAAGTGATTGATTTTATGTTTAACATGTAACTAAAAATAATAAAAAACAATAGTATAAGTTACGTTGATGTGCGCAAAGTTTAATATAAAATTTCTGCATCCGTTTGACATGAAATAACTTTTCGTGATATCCATATTTTATTGATATATTGGTATTTTATGATTTCGGAATAACCCAATAAAGTAGAAGATGCTTATTATTCTTGGGATAACAACGAAGAAATCTAACTCTCTTACGACCATGTGCGTATAGTCAAGATCAAGTTCAAATAAATAATAAAATTAGTGCCTTAAAAAAATGTCACGTTATCGTAGAGCACATCGCTATGTATTTTTTAATATGACCTCTGACGTCTGGGATTTCACGTATTGACCATTTATAAACAGAAATTTGTGTTTCGCTAGTTTTATCAATGAAAATGTAAATAATAATAAAATGACAATAAATTCAAAATGTTCGTAAAGTAGTTGTAGGACATTCTTGTCATTATATATTTGAAATTCTCGATTAATTAAGGGGTCTGTCTAGTAGCTCGCGCCGAAAAAAACGCGATTTTCGTGATTATTTCTTGGGATACTGGATAAAGGTAATGATATAAAAGTTATTAGGCTTAGTAAATGCACTCTTGAAATACATAAAAAAATTTTCTTCTTTTATTTTATACATGTATTATGACCAAAAACGTCAACCAAACGCAACACCTCGAAAAGTAGGTAGGTCCGCCTTGTTGATAAAATCTCGGAGCTGTGTTGTCTGAAACAAAAAAATCAAAGTGCTTTAGGTTTGGTATGACAATGGCAATGTCCCCTGTGAATTTTGTTCAATTATTTTAAAAAATAAAAAAATGGTGAAGAAAAAACAAAAAATTTTCAAAAAAACCGGTTTTTTTTTCGCCGATTTTTGAAAAAATAATATAGTTAAATTCAAAATTTTTGAACAAAATTTATAGGGGACATAGCGATAGGTTTAAAGAATATGTGGTTCAAATTTCATAAGGATCGGTCGAGTAATTTCGAAAATTTCATCAACAAGGCGAGTAAAAGCGTTGTTTCGAGAAAAACGCGTTTAAAGTTTTTTTTACATGAAATTCTTAAAAAAAAATTACTTACACCTAGTCAGCGGTGCCTGGACCGTACAAAATTCCTTATCACACAATATTTCTTAATATATTTACTTTCGAAAAAAGTAAAAAACAAAAAACCGATTGTTCAAAAGTGAGTTACTAGACAGACCCCTTAACGGCCCGGGTTCTTAGAATTATTAACTTGGTTACTAACTTATTAATTTTTAATTTTGAAGGAATTTTTAAGAAGGGGCTACTAAAGTGACTCGGTCGATAACGTCAACCCCTAAGCTACAATACAGAAACTATCGATATATTCTTAAGTTTAAGGGAGATCTAAAGTGCTCAGCCGATTAGGTAGGAATTTTCACTAAAAACCGTAAATAAAAAATGACTGAATCAATTTACGAAATTCGGGCTCTGTAAGGACAATTTTGATTACTATAGACAGGATACCAAGACAATTCCAAGGACATTAATTAAGAATTGACCTAGAATTTTCGGAATTAATTAAAAATCACGTATTTTCGAAAATTCTCGGTCAATTCTCAATTAATATCTTTGATATTTTTTATGAAACTGTTCATAGTGCTTAAAATTGTCCTTACAAAGCCTGAATTTTAAAACTGTTATTCAGTCATCTTTTATTTAGGTTTTTTAGTGAAATTTCCTATCTTATCGGCAGAGCACTGTAGAACCCCCTCAAGTATAAAGTTTAGAAAACAAATAATTTAATAGAAAAGCATCCCAAGAAAATCCAATGAACGATTATTATTTATTAGTGTAAAATGGCTTAGTACGTATTATATTATGTGTAAAATTGTGTTTATTTCCGTTTTTTATTCTTATATTTGTTCCCTCTGATGCTACCAGATGTTTTACAGTGATGTCGAATCGAGTATTTTGCGATAAACATAACCTACAAACTATGCTCACTTTTATCTGAAGGTTTTACAATTAATTATGCGTTTTAGGTGTTTTATTTGACTGCATGAAGCAATAGACGGTCTGGGAACACACTAACTTTTATATATGGGTGATTCTCCAAAAACAGGGCATTTTCAAGAATGAAGTTTTTTTTTTAAGTTACTGTAAATTCGTTTTTTTTTTTTTGATTCTTGCTTATTAGCACCAAGTTAAGTTATTGTTAAAGTAGTCACGCTACAAAATTATTTTAAAGGAAAGGGGAAGACTTTTACTATGACGCATTTTCATACGGCTATATAAACCAACAATTGCTTATTAAAAACTTGAAAAAAAATAACTCTAAATAGTCAAAAACATAATGTACATATCTGATTGAGTGCATTTTTGTGAATAAATGAAAACTATTTATTAAGTAATAATTAAAAAATTAAGAAAAACACATGAATTTTTGAAGAAGTTTTAGACAAAATAAATTTATTAAAGTTAATGTGTCGTTGGTTAGTAACTACAATGATAATATTATATTCATAATTTTAATAAACAATATTATTTCATAATAAACTTGATTCATAACGTTGTAACAAATATAAAGAAACTGTACTTATTATTATTTAAATTAACAATCACACTAGATATTTGTTCTTTGGACGGTCACGGCACATGAAAATACTCGTCTAAAAAATTGTACCTGATACGCCAAATGTTTGGTAACGACAATGAAGGTGACGACAATGAAAATTTGTAAAAAAATCCAATTTTACATATTTTAAACAATAATAAATTAAAAAACGAATTGCCAGTAACGTTTATCCCTTTAATCTTTAAGTTTTCATGGTTTTTTAATTGCTGTTTGTATCAAAATACCAAAATTAGGACGGGTGACTACAATTAATTTAATAAAAATACGTAGTATTTTTATCCAGTTTTTACTTGTTCATGAGGTAAATATGTTCTCTTTTCAATTTTCTATGGAGGATTAGTAAAGTGTAGTGTTTTTTCTTTGATTTTCTCATAAGTTTTAGTAAAAAAGTTAATTATTTCCAGTTCATTTATACCAGTTTACGCATTGTCGTTACCTCATAGAAATTTCTTAAGATATTAATATTTCAATAATTATAAGTATATATATTGATTTAATTAAATATTATACAGAGAGAAATTGTACAGTTTGAGCTGTACTATAGAAATATAATTTGAATAAATTAAAATAATTCGGTTTCTTAATAGCGCTAATATTTTAAAGTTTTGAACTTAGAGATTTGGACATATAAAAAATGCTATTTTTAGTCTTTAAATGTCATTTTACACAAGTTTTTTGTAACAAAAGTATTATTTTTTCAAATTAGCATGGGCCAGGGATGTTTATTAAACATTTCTATCGAAATTTAATAATTTATTGTCAAAGTTTTTGTAAGATATAACGTAAAGACACGAAAATGCCCTGTTTCTGGAGAATCACCCATATATGATCCAATTGCCAAAATTATGATCCCATGCCGATTTTATTACCGACACATGGTAGGTTCCATTCTGTATTTTAGCGATGTAGGTTCCAGCATTGGCCACCAGAAGGATGTTACGAAACATGATGAAATTTGTATTTCCTTCGTTTTCAGTTGCGTTTTAACTCTTATTTGTTATAAGATCGGCATATTTACCAAACGGCAAACCTTGTTTAAAATAACGTACAACAACCTGTGTTTAGTCTACTTTTTAATTAATCATAGCATATAATCATAGCATAATTGCAGTATTATTTATTATCATTTTATTTTGATTGTGTACGTTAGTGCGTAGAGTGACTAATTATCCCAATCGAATAGTGCGATCAAATGGTTGAAAAATCGGTTGATAAATATTGTAAATTATCAAAAAAAGTTAAAAAATTATAAATTAAAAATGAGTTTCAACGAAACTCAGTAAGAAGTAAAAATAAATTTATAAAGGAAGCACTATGGAACTTACTTAATTTGTCGACAAACGAACACTTAAGTTATTTGAACTTTTAATAAGACAACAAAATAGAAAAGAGAACACAATAACTTCGAAGTGTGCCCTGAAAGAAGTCAGATGTCCCAAATTCTGAGGATTTTCTGAACATGAGTTCATAAAGATGTTATAACGAGATCATGTTCAGAAATCCGTCAGAAAGTGAGACATCTCACTTCTTTTAGATCACTTCGAAATTATTCTGAACTCTTTTTTATTTTGCTGTCTGGGAATTGAATAAACGAACTAAACAAAATCATTAAAAAAGTTGAGACCAGTGCTGAGAATTATGAGGAAAAATATTAACATGTTTCATTATTATTAAATTCATTTAATAAAGAGCTTATAAACTCTATAGAGAAGAATTTATTAAAACATTGTTTTTAAAAGATCTCCACTTTATAAAAGTGTAGCAGCGCAGTACGAAACTAGCTATGTGCAAATTTGGGTCGTTTGTACGGTATCTAATTAGAAACCGAACATACATCCATTTTTTACCAACATATTTAGTATAGGACAGTGTTTATATACATTCAAACAGGGATTGGAGACTGTAGAAACTTCTATTATGTCAAACAAAGTCATTTATAACGTCTTCCTATTTGACATTCGAAAATGTCTTAAAAATGGAGATAAAAGGGGCGGCAATTGAGATACTCGTTTAGCATTGCTATAGCAGTGTTATGTTCCGTAGATTTCTTATTTTTAAAAGCAATTTTTCAGATTTTGCACCAGTTAATTGTTATAATACGTACATAATTAATGCAAAATATCCATTTAATCTAATTTTTTGATTATGTAAAAACCTGAAAAATGGCAAATTTCGGTATGAAAACCTAATTTATTTAGTTCATTATATTGGCATTCACATTTACGAAAACAATTTATCAAATAATTCCTCAGTGTTGAGTATCTGAAAGTGTTACGAACATAAACCAACATCTTCAGCGACAATGATGTATACAGGATATCTTAGAAGCAATCATGAAGTAGGATAATGCTATGTGTAGTTCATGAAGGGTTGAATGGGGTGAAATAGGCGGTAACTGTCATCGCAAAATGCTATGTCGTGCAGCACTGTCGATTTACTGTACCGCACATATGCATTAATTCAACGTTAGTGATAACGTGGAAGGAGTATAGCAATTTATGCAAGTCATGCCGTGACAGACAATGGATTTATAAATAAATTAATTTTAAGAAGACGACTTTTTCTTTGCAATTTGCCTTGTATGAATGCAAATTTTGAATATTCAAATGAGTAATAAAAAAACTTAATTCATGAAAAAATTCTGAAACAATCAAAATTAATATTAATTGATGAAAGATAAATAATATAAAGTCACAGAAAATATGGAAACAATACAAACGGAGACTACAAATAACTCGTTTTAGGCCTCCCGCGTCTATAAAATCTTTAGGACTTTCATTAGTTTTTAGTGGCGTGCAACGGTTATGCCTCGAATTAAGAATTCTCAAGTCCTCGACTGCGTGCTAAATAGAATTTACAGTCACTATAAACAATGTTTTATTTTAATAGCTTTGCTATTTAAATGTTAATGATATTATTAAGACTATAGAATCAGGAGTGATATTAAGATCTAAAATATAATATTTTGATTTTTCGTCCAACATAAGAACTAATATTACGAATTGAGAACATAAGTTTTTATAGGTTATAGCAAAATGTATGAATTTGATTTTCATTCCAATATTCTAAATTTAAAAAATTTGGAGTTTGATTGCTCATTAGTTATCTTTTACTATGTTTATTAGAACATAGTGAAAATGAACTAAAAACATTTCTCCTGCAGGTATCGGTGTTAACATTTTTTATTTATCATACTAGTCAAAAACGCTATTTTACTACTTTTTCATAAAAATTATTGTTCCAGAATAAATATATGTTTCTGGAAATAATTCAAAATTTTCGGAAAATAACATTTCATTATAAAGTATATTTCGTTAATTATAACATCTGGTATTTTAAGGAAGCTGCACGAAGATTTACAATTACAATATAATTAATATTTGCAATGCTTCCATTTTGTCAACACAAGAGCATTTTTTTTTACTTTAAACAGTTTTTAAATTTATATCAGTTATCAGCTAACACTTGCATAAAATTTGTTCTTGTCTTCTATATCTTATCTCGTATCTTAGGAACTCGTGTTAAGAATTGTTTATGCCATAGATATACCAAATTTAAAGGATAAAAAAACGAAAAATGTCGAAACTAATACGAACGTATATTGTGAACCACAAATATTGTGGGTTTTAGTAGATATCTTTTTTGTAATCTACTGACATAGGTTGGGGAATTATATTGTTCACATTAGACAGTCTCTGTAATGATCTCTTAGAAGTTTGCAAATCGACATTACATGGACGTTGCACTTTTGAAATGAGCACGCATGTAAGTAATTTTTTTGTTCCATTGGTTATGTGCCATTGAAAAATTACTGTTTTTGCGAATTATTTAAAAATTTGTAACTGATATTTTTCTAATGTCTTCTTCGAGCCGACACTTATTACACTAAATATACTTTTAAAAATACAACTACAATTTCGTGGCAATTAAGTTATTAAAACTATTCTAGACGTAGAATCGTCAAAGAATAAAGTAAATCTATTTTTCTTACGTTTTGTAATCACGTAGATATCATTTCTCCCATTACGTAAATATAAATATAAATATGGCCTTACAACGTACAAACGAAGATGGAATTAAGTCAATACCTTAAATGAATTGCTTCCCACGTGAGAAACTTGTTTGCCCTATTGTATTACAATTTAAGTTTACAATTTGTAATGATGAAATCTGTTTGACCATTTTTAGATATTTCGAAAACAAGAGGACTTGAAGATGAAATATTTTATACGTCAAGAATTGCACCCGGTTTCAATAGTTCATTCCTACTCCGACTAAGACTTCGAGGACATCAATGTATTTATGTTGATATTTGCTATTACCTTAGGAAATTCTCCTATTCTCTTGTGTATAGCAATTTTTTGACAAAAAGTAAAAAACGAAAGTCACTGAAATAATACTGATTAATAAAATTATTGTGTGCTGAGTTCAAATAAGTTTATACTATTTTTCTATCACCCTCTATTTTCGAGATATTCGCCATTTTGTATTTTTTCCAAATTCGTTCATTAAAGATACGATCTGTCATTTTACTCCTAATTACTGTCAGCCAGGAAATGCAAATTTGTAAGAGGTTTTTCAGTCATTCGAAAAGAGCCACAGTTGTATTAGGCGTGTTTTCTGCTTTTTTTCTCTATTATGAAATGTGTAAATTTCAAAAGACACAAGAAAACGGCATAGTAGAAAATTTAACGTACAATTATTGTAACATTTTATTTTTTGCTGTTTTTTTTTCAATTTACTGTTTTCAAAGTTATGAATCTTGTTTTTTTGGACGAATTTGCATTTGCCGAATCCAAATCCGTTTGCAACGTTTTTCCATTACGCTACATTTTCCAGATTTTCGACACATAAAACGAAGACGAAAAAGATACATTTCTATTTTAGGTTAGATTCAAAATATGATATAGTCTGGGTCAGTCTGGAAAGCAACTTTATTAATAGCGGTGACTCGCCTCAGGGTATTTATGACAGGAATGTTGTTACATTTTTTTCACCATTTTAATTTCTGAAAAAATTCACATGTATTCGTATATTCATATGATGTATTCATATTCCTATATACACATACGTTTAATTATCATGTTCTATTGTAGCAACAAATTCGAAACGAGTCCGATATAGAAAAATAAAAACAATCGGATATGTGGAAAGTAGAGCGAAAACAACCGGAATAGTACTTGTTACCCAACAAGTGCGCAAAATAGGTGATTCTCGCACAAGACGTATGCTCTTGAGTATACTGTTTTTCCTTACGGCATACGCAAAAAATTCGATTTTTCGTACGAAAATGAGTGTCCAAAATGATATTCCCTCACGCAGATGCGGAAAATCGAAAATCATTAAGAGCTGTTTAAGATTCTAATAAGAAATTTGAAACATTTGAATTGAAAACTGGGGATTGCTGCAGTAAAAATAAAAACGATTCAAAATGAGATAAATATAACACCTTTAGCGTAAGACCTCTTCTAGATTACTATTTTAAGAAGTCATAAGTTATACTTCTTTAAGAGCTTGCTTTTTCAGATTACCAGAATTAAGACCTCTCTATAAGGGCCATTTATGAGTTATCAATAGAAAGAGCTCTGGATGACCTCTATAACCCGTTTCGTCCTGAAATGCCGTAAATTTTGACTTCTTTTCATCAGGTGCTTTCTTACAGAAAAAAATCACTCAACCGTTTTGATATAATATTCCTATTGCATTTTTTCTCGAACTTTCTAAATCCGGTTTCAGATTGACCATATCTGCCGCTATGTTTTTACAATGGCGGTTTAAACATAAAAAAATTGTGAATTTTGATAAAATTTCATCAAATAATCGTATTTTTTAACATGAAACCGTGTTCGGAACAAGTTAAGTCTCTGTATCTGGTGGAGTAATTAGTTACACTAAAAGATAGGATGGTTATTAATTCTTCATTCCAAATGACGGCTTCAAAATGGCGGTTCTCAGTCAACATTTTGTTGAAAAATTTCTGGACGATCTAACTCAAAAGCTACGAGCTTTTTAAAAAAATTGTTGAGAATGAAAAGTTCTTAGAATTCATTGAGAAATATAGTGGAATTTTTTCAGATTTTTTAAACGAAGTTTTGAGAAATTTTTTTTCAACATTTTTTTCAAAATTGTAATTTATTTACAAAAAATTCCGAACAAAGTTTAGTGCATTCTCTGATAAATTCTAAGAGTTTTTTGTTCTTTGCAATTCTTTCCAGAAGTTGATAGTTTTCGAGGAAATGAATTTCAAATATTATAGATTTTTCTTTTTCAAAAACTATCAACTTTTGGGAAAAAATGCAAAGAATAAAAAACTCTTTTAAATCTGAATTTATCAGAGAATGCACTAAATTTTGTTCAGAATTTTTCGAAAAAAAAAATACAATTTAGAAAAGAATTTTGAAAAAAAATTTTCAAAAATTCATTTAAAAAATTCGAAAAAAATCCACTATGTTTCTCGGCGAATTCTCAGAATTTTTTATTCTTAGCATTTCTTAAAACAAGCTCATAATTGTTTAGTTAGAGCGTCCAGAAATTTTTCAACAAAATGTTCACTGAAGTCCGCCATTTTGAAGCCGCCATTTTGAATGGTGAATTAATAACCATCCTATCTTTTAGTATAACTATTTACTCCACCAGATACAGAGATTCAGCTTGATTCGAACACGGTTTTCTGTTAAAAAATACGATTATTTGAACAAATTTTTTCAAAATTCACGATTTTTTTATGTTTTAACCGCCATAGTAAAAAAATGGCGGCAGATATGGTCAATCTGAAACCGGATATAGAAAGTTCGAGAAAAAAATACAATAGGTACGGTTGTATCAAAACGATTGAGTGATTTTTTTCCCTAAGAAAGCACCTGATGAAAAGAAGTCAAAATTTACGGCATTTCAGGACGAAACGGGTTAAGAGATAATAGTGCGGGTTTGAAGAGTCTTGAAAAGTGTTATAAACTGATTTTATTTCAGCGCACAAAAAGACTTCAGAAAGGTTTATTCGCATCCCTCATAATTTCAGATTTTGTTGACCAATGTTATAGCAGTAAATTTTTCTATTTTTTGTAGAAATATTCTATACATATGAGAACAAATACTATCTAGGAAAGAGAAGATAAAATAGGAAAATTTACTAAAAGAAAGTACTATAAATGCGAGTCCGTCCTTCAGAGTACTGGAATCTGACATTCGGCGCCGTTGTCGACAAATTTGCAAGCTTTCAACCGCCATATTGGTCGATGGCCCAATCACCTTTCAGCCACCATAAATATCAGATCCCAATACTCAAAATAGGAAAATTTCACAGACAATTCTTCTGTCAGTGTGGGAAATCTCGTGCTTTACGTAAAAATCGGTGTATTTTTAAAGAATCATTTTAAATTGTTATTGAACATAAGCTCGCATTCCATATATTGAAAATCATCGATACCATCGGTACTGGGAGTTTGAATGAAAAGGTCAATTGCGAAAACGAGCAGTCGAGAAAACGGAGTGAAGTATAAAGCAAGGGGGGGGGGGAATCAGAAATTCATGACTGCAGATATTCATCATTATTTCCGTGAAGCCGAAGGAACTCGCTCGTGCTCGAGAGAACGCTCCAGTACCCGGCGAACGATTTAACCCGACATGGTGCGTTGCAGCCGGCTTGGGGCGACGCGTACATTCGTAACGTTCGTTACCGTATATACCCGTAGCGGAAAAATAAATTTCCTACGACGGAACTTTAATCATTTGTCTTGTTCCTCCTGTTCTCAAATCCGTTTTACGAAAATTTTCGTGACGCAGCAAAGAATCCCCTTTCTATACAAATATATTTAAATCTTATACAAACAGCATTTCCAGAAGCGTTTCAATTATTTTTTTTTGAATATCCCTATTATCAATTTTTGAAAAAAAACAGACAGAATAACCAAGGATATTAGAATGTTTTGAACTATTCAAAATGCAATCCTATATTATTTCTCATACCTATACCCCAAAATAACATTTTGCGCCCCGCAGATTAACGTCGTGCCCGTGAGCAGGCCAAGGCAACATTTTTTGTCACATGGGGACAAAATGCTATGAAGAGGATTTTTTCACAATTTCGTGCCCGCCATCTTTAAACTGCACATTTCTAGTAAAAAATATCCTGTTTATCACAGGCGAGAATGAAGCAATAGGAGACAAGCCCGCTATTGCAGCCCTTGGGGTTGAGTCTCCCATTCCTCTCTCTCGTCCTGCACTCCGCACCTGCCCTGCAATCACTTCCTTCGCGCCCTAGTATAGTAGAAAATTGCGTATCAAGGGCGCAAAGGACGCAATTAGGCGTTATATAGGGCCATGTAACGCCCTGCTGCTTAGTTTTGGAGATGCAATGGGGAAATTAACGGCTTCTTTACTTGTTCGTGCGGAATGTCTTTTTTTATAATGACAAAAAGTGGGGAAAATGAAGATATGAAAGTCGATCAAAATAATATTGCAGTGTGTTACTTACACAGAAAAAAATAAGTCTTAAAATTGTTAAATCTTAAATTCATCATTAGGTGAGGCTTCATTTCAGCCCAAAATGGCGTTAATTTTCATAAAATCAGTCAATTTTCAGGCCTAAAATTTTTACTTTTAGACAACAAAACTAACTTTCCGCCGATATTTTGATTTAAAATAAGATTCGTCTAACTTAGATGCCATAAACTCGATAAATCTTATTTGAAGCCAAAATATCGTCTAAAAGTCAGGTTCGCTGACTGAAAGTAAAACTTTAAGCCAAAACACTGACTGAATTTCAGAAAATTAACGCAATTTCGGGCTTAAATTAAGCCTCACATGATGATGGACAATTTTAAGACTTATTTTTTCTGTGTAGCAAACACTGGAAGTAACAGTAACGTGACATTCATGAGACTGTTAATTAATTATTTAAATGTTATGTGTCCTATATCTGTTACTTAATTCGGTGTAATTACAGAAGCAATCGCTGTGGGCCCAACTAAGTAGACTGGTTTGATGGCTCAAACATTAAAAAATTATCGTATTTAAAAATATGATCATTTAAAAAATTGTCACAGAACAAACACTAACTATCTTGGAAATGATTGCTCAAAGCTCACAAGCCTGTATTGTGTTATTACGTAAGCTGTCCGTCATTTAGTAATATTTAATTATTAATTACAATAATAACGGTCAATTTAAAAATATCATTCGGGGATTTCTAAATACAAATGTAAATGTAATAATACTGTTGAGTTTTAAGCTAAATCTGTTTGACGTTATTGCAGCCAAAATTTGTTTGCGTGAATAGTCGAAATCCGTTATGAAGAAATGTTTAAAATGCAAAAAAATTCGTTGCAAATAATCCCCTCCAATTTGCACGCATTCCTCTAAATTTGCGAGAATTCTGATTCAATCATATCCACTCGAGAATTTGGAACCGGCAGGAGTTGGGTCCAGTGGGAATATTTGACACCTCCTTTATTTCTTACACCGAATTAATTCCATATAGTTAATTAATTCCGGATAGCGTATTTCATTATAGCGGGTATCGATTAACTATATTTTATGTCTGTGCGTTTTAAACATTTACCCGTCACTGAAGTTAGAAACGAAATTTATATTCATTGAGAATCCGTGAATTTTCACTGTTTCAAATTGAGAGAGTATGAATGGTTGTAGGATATTTTCAAATCAATAGAAAAAATAAATCCCTACGTTTCTTGGTATATGCATCAATGTAAATCTGATTAAACATCAGTACTAATTTGTGAATGAACGAGTTTGGAGCTTGGCCATACAAAATTCTTGGATAGAATGCAAAGAAGTAAATTCATGTTGATTTGACAGTCAGCCAATTCAACTTAATGCGGTAGAGAAAGAACCGCATATCTACGTAAGTCGAAAATAAAGAGTATCTCATCATTTATAGCCCTTTGGAATATGATTTCCCAGTCATTAGTAAGATCAAAACATTTACATAATATATTCATAAGAACATTCTGGATAAAATGGTTGCAGTACATAATTCAAATTGATGTGAGGAATATGTCCGATCTCTTCATAGATTTGGGATGATCAAATGCATTAAAAGGGTAAAGAATTTATACTGTACATATTAATACCGGCAATAATGGTTTTAAGATTCCTTATGTTGAGGGAAATAGTGATCCAGACTAGATAAAGGATGATAGTCTCATACATCATTGATTTTGGAAGCTGGGTGTTGTACATACAATTTAATGCAACCGGCAAACATTTCCGACTTAGAAATTGAAAAACAAATATTTAAACAGATAATAAATGTCGTATATTTAGATATAGTAAATATAATGTTCGCTATTTATTTAAATAAAAAATATTTCCTGATATTTTGAAGCATAACCTAAAAATTAATTCTTAATGAACACTTTTACGCAAAAATGTCAAAGAAAAAGTAAACAACACTGATTGTTGTAATGACACAATTGCAACCTTGCCTATTTCTGATTTTCATCTCTGAATTGTTATTTTCTTTATACATTTAATGATGAAAATGTGATAAATTCTTTCTAATTTGATGAAATTAATGATGAACTTATAGTTAAACAGGATTGTAATTAGAATTAATTATTTTGTAATTGTTTAATGACTTTATTATGCTGATATAAGAAAACCTAGATACTTCATACACCGTATGAAGGAAAATCGTAGAAAATATTAATTTTCCTTCAATAAAATTTTAATTGCACGCATTATTACCGACTGCTGGAAATAATGGAGGAACGATTATACGTAGTGAATGAAAGAACACGAACTAACATTGTAAGTAAATTTCATTATTAGAATGAATGTGGTGAATTGCGTTACACATTGTTCAATTATGCAATAATTGCATATGGCCGAATAGAATATGTTTATGACTAGAAATTAATCGATGTGGGCGCTTCGGTCGAAAGCTAGACGTTCCTGTATGCAATAGAATTAAAAAATGAATGAAAGTAATATGCAGTCGTTTGTATTAATTGCAAGTCTAATTAAAACCGAGTTAGGCAAAACTGAATTAAAACCAATGGAAAAAAAAACTTTTACCTGAATCACTTCGGTTGCGTAGCGATACGCTATTTGAAAGGCATAATTATCTAATGAAAAATGAATTAAACGCATGACGTATAGTTATTCTTCGTAATTATAAACACATAGCGAAAATAATAAATATATGCATTGCGTTCGAGTAATGCGTGTACATAATTTACATTATTAAATCTATAAACCATTTACTATACAAATTTTGAGTTCATGCATGACTCGCATCACAAACCAAAATATTTATTTAATGAAGATATTTTTTTGCTTTCCATTTATTCAATTGCATAATAATTAGTAACAATTTTATAAATAATGTCGAGGAGCGTTATAAACTATAGTTTGATACAAAGAGAGTCAGCACGAGTAAAGCAATTAGAAACGTGTGTTAATTATAAATGTGAATTGTAGTCCTTTCTAAATATTAAAAATTTCGATTTATTGTATGTTACAAAATTTGAGATTAAGTGAAGCTATTTAGGTAATAGGAATCACATTTTTCATCTTTAGACCACTGGAAATTTGCAGTACAAATCGACCTCCATAAATTTCTTTAATCATATTGAATGTTTAACCAGGAATAGGACTTCAACCAAACAAATGGGCCTTCAAGGCACCAGACCCGTCCACAAACAAAAGTTTAATACCAAAAACCTAAGGCTGTGCCTTTATAGTATTTTCATTGTAATTTTTTGCTTAATATACGGACCAAATACTAAAAAAAATTTGGGTTACATCTGTGATATTCTAAAAATAATTCCAATGTTACATTTCTTTTTTATACTATTTTAAGCTGAAAATTTCAATTTGACCTTGATCCTTGAAAAAAGTCCAGGATCTCTGTAGAATTATTTTTACTTTATTTACTATATTGAGTACATCAAGCAACTCCAAAAAAACATAAAGAATTTTGTTTTCTTTGGAATCTCTTTTGGTACCAGACCTGATTTACCAAAATCGCAAAATTAATGTCGACCCCAATGAATGTCAGAAATGTGCGATGATTCCGTCTATGTTAGTAGTAAGTACCTTGTTGACATGTCCAAAATTATTATTTTTTTTTTCAAAATATGTCTAATTTAGAAAGGCGTTCGTGGCGTGCACTGTTGGGCTGTCTACAGAACAAATTTGTAGACGAAACGCTGCAGTTAGATATAAATGACTTCATCAAGTTCTTTCGAAAATTGTTGGCTGCTTTTTTTAGAATTTAAGCATGTGTACCAGCGGGACTCCCCTTGGACAATAAAAATTTCTTTCCGAACCGACAAGTTCGTTGCTCTCGGGCCCGCAATACAAATGTCGTGTTCGTCTCATTATCGGGCGGACGGTACACTTAAAAATGCTTATCCCCGATCTTTAATTGACACTTATTATCCTCGCTCTTTCTCCTTATCCGGTGGCTAATCGAAGAGGAAGTCGTACCCCGGGAAGATTTCACGTGAATAAATTCATGTAAATCTACATTCAGCGCGCGTCCACCGAAAAATTTCACCTGACGCCGTGCCGAAAAGCCAGCAGATCGATCTCCATAATTGGAGGGCACGGGAGTGAGATTCCGGCGAGATATACTTTCATTAGTGGAAAAACAGAAGGAACCTGGTATACAGCTATAGAGAAAGACTACTCCGCATGGAACCTGGGGCCTGTCCTGTCACGCATCGTGGCGATAAAGTCAGCCATGTATCCCGTGGATAACGTTACTCCGTAGGTGGCTACTGTCATACGTATCCATTAACGGCGTTTCAATAACCAGCAGAATGCACAATTCCCTTCCCCGAGGAAAATGAAACATTAGGGTCCTGCACTTTCTCATGAAATTGTTTTGGTAATGTTATAAGATGCAGATTACAATTTTTTTTTATATGTGTATTTAAATACTATCAGAAGAGGTTTGTTTATTCCATAATCTTGCCAGAAATGTTGTTTGAAAATATTCTAAATCTGCTAACACACAGTTAAGATTATAATGGAATGCCCAAGATATTAGAAAAGCTGTTTTTCATGTTTATTCGCATATGTGGGTACTCCAGATGTAGCAAGATGGTTTAACGTTAATAAATACAAGTCATGTATATTAAAATTTGACCACGTTCCACGCAACACTTTTCCAAACGGAAATAGGCATCAAACTTCAACTACCATTCATGGATTTGTATAAAGTTCACTTTTCCTTGACGGTTTGTAAAGGTAGTCTTTAGGAAATGACATGTTTGTGTACTATTCTTCCTCCAGTTTACTGAGTAGTATACGTTTCATGTAGAAAAACTAGAGAGAGCTGCTGAACTTAATGTGTTAGGAGAATGCCTGAGTCCCCTCTTACGGCTACAGAAGAGAAGACGTTCCCCAACGATGCGATAATATGGATGATGTAAACAACTTGCGAAAAAATAGAGTGATTACACTACGCGACCTTTATGACCAACATTATTCATGAACTTTGAGAAATTTCGTTAAAGTCTTGAGCCAAGGGCGTTATGTTAATTCTAAAATGTAAACTGTATGTTCAGTCGAAGTACTGTTCACCTACAATTCGAGCATCCTAGATCGGCCCGATGCGCTTTCACCGAGAATTTCGCGCGAAATCGTATCGTTAATTAAAGTCTCCCTTATGTTTCGTAATTGTGGCAAGACTGGGTCTTTTTCATCGCACGGAGTCCTCGTTATCTCATATCTGTGTACTTCGTGTCGATCGTGTGCTAGCGTCATTATACGCGATGGCGCATCAATTAACCGTCGAGACTCGCAAAGTCGCGTTTATTTTACCACAGCGAAAGGTTATCGAATCTCCGTGCAACCGTGCCTATGTGCAGGCTGTATTTATATCGACTGCGCCAACCTAACCTAAAAATCTCACAGATACGCGCACAAACGGCAGCGAAGAAGCATTCGCGATACGGTGAACTATGCACCAAGGACCTTCACGTTTGAATTCTCCACCAACGCGACGCAAAGATCCGTCTTTTTCTCTCCAAACGGTAAACAACGCTCTTGAAAGTTCATGAGTTTAAATTCTTTGGATTGCTTAGAAAATCACTCGGAGATCTTCTACCGTAATTAAACAATAAATTATTTGGTCAACTGTACATAGATTTTGGGCGTTGATAAACTTTCTTTATTATAACTTTTAAATTGCTTTCTTTGTTTTTTTTATTTACTTTTTATTTTATTTTAATATTGTTTAGAAGTCAGTTTCAGAGGCTGTAACGATTTTCTCAATTACACTTAAAGAAACCACTAAAATTCACCAACAAATTACCAGTCTTACTTCGTCTGGTGGTGTTACACATCTAAGGGTAGAGTCCAAACTCACCTGAGTAATTCTCATTTCGTATGTATGAAGTCGAGGCTGTAATCTTGGTATCCAATGTCAACAGTTAAACATTTAAATATTCCTGACATATCCGTGACTTTTATTGCACCTAGGGACGGGTAGAGCCACCCCATGACAATGACAGAACTAGCTCTATTACATAGGTGGGAAAGCTGGAGAACGTCAACATTTGAACACTTTTTGATTAACTGAAGCATAGGTAGTATCATGGTATCATAAGAATATCATGGGTAGCATCATCCTGAGGCTAGATTCTAGACGGGAAAAAACGCTGAGGGAAGGTGTCACCATATTCCTTAATGTAAACAATTAAATTAAGGGAGGGTAGGTTTGTACAATTAAATCAAGATGTTCTGTGCATTCAATTACTTTTTCCACTTCTACCAATTTTGTATTGATATATCAACGGAAAAAGATGCGTGATGCGATGTTGGGTTTCATTCGTTTATAATCTGTAATGAAACTGACGATTTTTTAATTAGTGTACCAATTTGTAATATAATTGCATTCAGTCAAAGTTGTAACCTCTTGAAAAATACAGATTATTGCAAAAGTTTAAAAATTAATTAAGCGCGGTTACCGGTACCGTGGCACGCGCATATAAATCACGTTCTCAGCAATCTTCGGAAATCTCGGCCGCCGAAAAAGAATCGGGTCGTCGGAAAAAAGTTAATAGGCTTATCGAATTAATCGAGTAGACGGCTAGCATCGGCAAGTACCGCGGCATCCAGCTGGTCGAATCCTCGGTGGCTGCATGACGACCGTATGACGGACGCATACGCATTTTTGAGCTCAGGCGAAAAATCATTTTCGCTTTTTTTTTTGCAAAAGTGGCGTTCGTTCGCGTAGTCTCTAAGTAAGTAGGCATATTATAATTTGCCGTTGTAACGGTAAGTCTCTCTCAGAAACTAGAATCTGAGCGAGTGTGCCGTACGACACGAGTTTAAAGGCCATGATCCTCGGACCCACCGACCGACCGACCGACCGACCGACCGACGGCAGGAGTCATTTGCAATTACAAAAAGCACCGACGAAATTGCAATACTCCTCGTGCCCCCTCGCGCAAGCCTGGTACTGCAGATAAACCTAGGTATTCGGATCCGTTCGCAAACGACCCGCGATGCCTACGCGGACCATCGATGAGTTTCCCGTCTATGACTCGAATTATCGACGAGTAGCCGTGGCACAGTTTCCACGCGCAATTTTCTAGTCCCAGCTGTTTTTAGGGATTTTTACCTGCAGTATTTTTGTCGGGTATAATTGGCGAGATTTTTCAGAAGATGTAGGAGACCGTTCTGCGTCTTCACTTAACAATTTTTTGCTCAATTATTTAGAAGAATGATGTTTCGTTTGCGAGGTTTTTCTCTAGATAATAATGTTGTCATAATGTTCTTCACGTTTTGCTCAATACTGCATATTATGTTACGTGTCTTGCGAATACGATAATTTGGACATGCATTAATTTGATACAATCAGAGACTTGATATTCAAGCTATTAAATGTTTAATTATGATGTTACATAATCACAATATTTTAAGTACCTTACGAGAGGGTATAACGACATGAAAGCCAAAAATACCATTATACTTGCGAATTGGGTGATACAGGTTGTGTTATGGGGCTGGTACAAGAGAATTTTTCGTGTAACCGTTTTGACGCCAAAGAATTAATCTGTGTAGGGGTTTCAGTATGGTTTGGGAGCCACTACCTTAACCTTCCTAATCTCGTACTTCAGATGCACGTAATGAAGAGCCATAAATTCCAAAGATTGGGGGGGGGGGTCTTTTCCCCTCTGTAATATGTTCATGTAACCCTTTTAACGAGGTTACATGGACCTGCATAGTGTCAGCACCGTGGTTGTGGTTAATCACGGCACTAAATCCAGATTAATCTAAAATCGGGAGGATTAAAAGATTAACATTTTTTATGCAGTATGCGTAAAGTGGCTTTACGTATTTTTGACATATTTTAAATCCACTTTAGGCATAAAAAAACTTTGTTCGACCCATGTGCGAAAATGATTTTTGTACCAACGTGAATCCGGACCACTCTTTGAGCTCGACCCTCGTCCGCAACCCTCATATTCGTAGAAAAAACTTTTACGCACTTGTATCGAAAACTCCTACTGTATAATTGCTGAATATATACAAATTTTTTGGCTTGAGGTCAGCAAGTTTGTTCAATTTTTATGTAAAACATTTCGGATCAATTCGAGCCCTCTTTTGGAGACCTTTATAAAGGAAATTTTTATATAAATATTTTCTGTAATTTGCTGATAATTCGAGTTTTTAATTTAATTTGTTCAACATTGATGTTAGTGAAGGTTTAGACAACACATCAAAATCTAAAGCTATTGAACGTTTCTAGAATTCAAAAGCTAGATTATCACTGCAAGAAGTAAAGTGTTACTGTTTCTTCACTATTCCACAGATACTGAGAATGAACCACATAGCTATTGTAAAACACATTAGTTGCGGTATTATTAGAAACAATCTCATTAGTTGCATGAAAGAGTTATTTATCTATAATGCCTAATTACCTATGACATACTAACTCATGTATAACAAATAAGTAAATATAGGTATATTTCTTGACCGCTTTAATGAAATTAAATAAACAATTAAGTTTTTCTTGGTAATACGGTCCTCTTACTAATTCTGAAAAAAAGTAAACAAAGAAAAAATTACGTAACTGGGATATCAGTTCACGTCTAGCGTAATAAATTATTCAGTACTTATGTGTAAAAATTTTGAATCACCTACTATTGGATTTAATATTAAAAATCATCCCTCTAGCGCTTATAATTAGAACTATTGTTAAAATGCGTTTGGCACCAGGATGCCATGTTGTGCTCCAGCAGGGCTTATGGCATCCTTGCCCTGGACGCGATATTCAATTTTATGTTTGTAAATCTAATTTTCATTTTATACTGCATTAAGTGCCGGGATATAGCATTTAACTCGTGTATAATTGGCATTTTTCTACGAATATAATAAACAACAGTATCATTAAAAAATAAATTGTTGTAATGGCAGCATTATTTCTCAACTGCTTTAATTTCAAATAATTGATTGAATAAGAATTTTCTCTCACTCGGTGCGCAAAATGCTATTTTACTCTCTATATTGCGGGGAGTAAGTGCTAGGGAGTAAAATAAATGTATCCGGGAGCAATACAGTGGCCCTCCCCTTATTTTAACTTTTCGAGTCAAGGAAGATGGCGGCTTATTCCTTTATTTTACCGCTTCCCCTCATCCTCACCACTGGCAGTATGAGAGAATAAAAACAGAGAGAGGAGATATAGTGTCGTCTTTCTTCACCTGTATGCGCAAGCGCAAACAACAGTCCGCACTCTTTTGAACACTTTCAAATGGCGACTGGTGGGGGAACTCACGAGGGGAAGAAGTTAACATAAGGGACGAAAGAAAGTTAAAATAAAGGACGCAGTTAAAATAATAGGAGTTAAAATAAGGGGAGGGCCACTGTAGTATATTATGCTTCAAGGGAGGAAAGCGCGCTTGCCTCTCGTGTGGCATACGCTATTTTTCTTCCGACCCATCCATTACGGATTTTTCGACGCGGTCGGGGGAAAAATAAGTTTCTCATATTCTCAGCGCAAAATACTATTTTGCTCCCTATATGGCGGGAGCAAAACAACACGCTGTTGTATGAAAAAATAGTATGTGCAACAAGGGAGAACCACGCTGCGCTCGGGTGCCAAACTCACTCTCGTCGGCAATCACCTATTTTGCTCCCTAGTGGCACAATGTACTATTCAGCAACTATGATTTTTATACAAACTATAAGGTAAACTTTCCGAACACTATTTTTTGATATCCTGTTAGCAGAGTAGACAGTTAGGCACTTTACCGATGCTGAAACGTATGGCTGAAATTGGCCATATATCGACTACCATCTTTAAAAAACGCACAAAATGTGTTTATTATTTAATAAACCTTAATAAAACCCTCTGGGCTTTTTCGCAAACGAAATGTCAAGTGGGTTTAAATTTCACCTACATCTGTGATATCAGAGTAGGTGAAATTATAGTAAATAATAGTAAAAAAAAAGTGGTATAGATAGTGAAATCTTTGTCAAATGAAAGAAAACAACCCCCCCCCCCCCCCACCCTTCCTTACGCTAGCCTAATCTCCATCCATATAGGTATACGTGAAAGTCGAATCCAGAGGACATTTCCTGTTTTGATCGCCAGCTAGAATATCATTTCTGCATAGTGTTTCTGTAGATATAGAACTCTGTTTGCAATTTTAGGCTCTTTTTGTAGTCGAGATAAAATATGTAGTGTGTTATTCAAACAAATCCACTTGACCTTCCGAAAGCATTGAAGGTTGTGGTCAAGAACACCGTTGAAACGCTACAAACATTTCTAGAATTTATATCCTAATCATTCGTTGGTTTTACTACCAGGAATAGTTGCTTCTACTATCTAAATCGCAGGATCTGTCGCAACTACGTTTTTTCGTTGGTTTTAGTATTTAAATACTATGCTTGACTACTTAATTTATCGAGGTCACTATTTGGATAGTAAAATTAACTAAAATGGCTGCGTCTCATCCCACTATCTAGTTAGTAGTTTTAACTATTTTATTGTTTCCGTGTACATCACGAGATACTAAATCGGTCCTAGACTTTTGTACACCCTCTCTCGTCATAAATTTGAAATTATATGTTACTCGGCATTGACGGGCCACTATCGGTTATAATAAGCGATAGAGGGATGTTTTTCTTTCGAATATTAAACCTAATAGTATATAATTAAAAATATATACATATAAGAACAACATGTTAGTTTTGAAGAGTTATACCTGTTCATTTATTTATTTATTTACATTTTGCATTATAAAAAAAGGAAATGGTCAATGCCGAGAAATATATGATTAGATATTTATTCATTGAAATGTGTCGAGAAATTAAGAACGTAACTTGTATAGACACATTATGGCCATTTTCTTTGCTTACTTATAAACTTACCTTTCATATTATGAAGAAAATACATAAAATCTCATTTGTAGAGAATTTCTCGCACTAAATTTTTTGTTACAAATATTTTTTCGTCAGAATTGTAGTTTTGAAAGTAAAGACAAAAACAAAAATATCATTTTTATGGCGGTTTCTATAAGATAGCGGTCATGATGATTTCAACTCCAAATTCTGTATTCATATTCGGAATCAGGAGACATAAATAGATCAGAAATATGTTATGAAATTTTGTATTTCACAGAGAGTGAGTGAACTGCAGCTTTACGCATTTTTGACATTTTTTAAATGTATTTTTCGCACTTCTTGTCTAAAAATATAGTTCGACTAATATGAATAGTTCGTATCGAAAACTTCTATTTTCCAGCACGTGTAATATCGGAAAAGTTACTAAATAAAATAAAAACATTCATGTATTATACGAATTACTGAGATTTAGTTTTTAATTTTACTGTCTGTATAAAAGTAGCTTAGGAAGCTCTTTTTGAATAATATTGAGTTTAAAATTACTTGAGACCATAATTTAAAAAACTGTGTTTATTGTAAAAAATTAAAATATCTTCACATGCATTGTGGAGTCATCAATAAGACCAGCACAGATGAAAGTACGCGGAAGTGTTTGTTTATGTTATTGTTTTCTGTAAGAATATTTATATAAGCTGGACAATACAGTTTTTTTTCGAATTCAATCAGTAAAATAATATTTAAATATTTTGTGAATAGTAAATAAATGATAATACTCACTTCGACATTAATTAATTTTTAAGCCCCATTCTTATCAAACTTACGAATTGCAAATAAAATTTATTTCAATTCGCATAGCAGAGTACTTGTTATATACAGTGTATAGAATACACACAATGTACTTATCATATTAATAGCTCTCCATGACGCTAGTCGCAATAACGATATCGGAGATCTACGTTTCCCGAAACGTACAGAAATAAACAAAGAAAGGTATTTAGTAGATGAGGAAAGTTGCTAATGCACCTCTTTCAAATTTTTCAATGTAAAGAAATTCACGAATTCTCCAAAATATTTACATTTAGAGAGCACTTTTTACATTTCAATATATGCGTTAAAAATTTATGTCCGTTTGTTGATATGCTTGTAATGGACCATGAACTTTACGTAAATAAAAAGCAACGCAAAGAAATTCAATGCAAGGATTCTACTTCACATGTGGCATAACTTTAATACAGAATATATTGAAATAATCATGTTCGCCTTATTTTTCGTTTTAAATTTATTTTATATTTTTTCCACGCCCTTTCGGAGACGTAAAATTTTCTCTTTAATCCTAGTCACATAAAAAGTTAATAATTAGCTAATGTCAGTGATTAAAATTGGAATATGCATATTAAAAACAGAATTTTAAATCTCACGTTCGAAATAGAAACCCACATACAACTAAGATCAGGCTAACCTGGCGGATAATAATTGCAATTATCTGAAAATTTAAATTGCGCGCTTTTTAAATGTTAATGTTTACTGTAATTAACTTAAGAAAAAGTCGCTACTATATGTAATCAGCGATTTATTGAAGTATTGTAATTGAGAATACTTGTAGCGCATGTAATCGCATACTGCATGGACATTTATGTTTAAACGCAAGAATATATTATTCTGAGAATGTATTCGACCTTTCATCTTTTAGAGGTCAGCATACTGTATACACGCCGCTCGACGTACTTCGCATACTTTATAATCGGAAAACTGTTTACTTAATCTGCTAATTTTAAATATCCCCTCTCTTTACTATTTTTCTTTTGCTCTCGCTTTCTCTATGTTTGTTTATCACTTTTCAAATATTTTCGGTAGTTAAAATAGTTGATCTCTCATCGACATTCGTTAATTGTATCATATTTAATGTTATTTTCAATTATTTTTCATTTTTATGAATTAATACTGTTGGATATTATAGAGAGAATTAGGAGTTGATTTAACCATTTTATAAATTGAAACCAGTAATACTCAAAAGATTAACGATACTGTTAACAAACCAAAAGTATTATTATGTTTGCTATTTCCCATTGTTTTAAAATGGCAATTCCAGAATTTAATTCTCATAGGAAGGGATTTCAAACAGTATTATGTAATACAAGTACTGTCTACTTTCAATTGAACTTCATCCATGATTTATTTTGGAAGAATGGTAAAATTACACTCCCACTTTTAATAAATTTCGCACGTTTCTACAACTTGTGGCTCTTCTTTAGGACTGCTGTTGTTTATAAAAAAAATCTGAATTAATATGAACATCTTGATTGTGATCTTTAATGTCATTTCATGGAAATCGCGGAAAATTTATAGTGACAGAATTTTCATGTGTGTTCCGCACGAATATTCATTTTTGATCGCATTTTTAATTGATAATCTTATTTAATAGCCGAAATATGCGAAAAAATAGTCTGTTTTCGTCAGCAACGAATTTTATGAATCGTCTAAAATTGAATTGTAAGTTTTAGTACATGTAGATAATATTTAATTTTGTTGAACCACATTTACAGATTTTATGCATTATCACAATTATTATTTATGTAAATAAATAACTACTGTTGGTAAATGATTCGATGTCTGGGGGTATTACATCACCAAGCTTAAATTTCGATACACTGAATCTACAAACTGGCGATTCCCTGAGCAGGCTGTAGATTTTTCTAGATGGCACGCGAACATTAATAAAGCAGACCCTATTTACAAATACTAGATATATAATACTTTAAGACGGCGGTGAAGGATATCATCGAGCTGATTTATATCGCTCTCTAATAACCGAACAGTGTCATTTTGTCCCAACATTGCCCCGAGTCACGCTTCCCTCGCTTTTAAAGATCTTATCGATAGAGAAACATCTTTTGAAATTTCGGCGACAATAGCCGGGTTCGATAAAATCTACTTAATAAGTTATTACAATGGTTATCTGTCTGAAGCCACTTATACGCTTAGATGCGGAGGAGCCTGCAACGGGCTTAGAACTTTCGGAAGAAGCCGGAAATGACAGTGTGCCGTAAGACTTCCGACTTTCAGCTAAACTATCGTTCTTTATCTAGATCTTCTATTACGTCTAAATCATCTTTTGCGAAGACATTTTCATTTTTTATTTTCGAATAAACTATCCAGACACCTGACGGTGCAATATGTAAGAATGACAGTTGCAATTTATTTTGCATTTTCTATAAGTATAGGATATTATTTCAAAAACAAATTTGTTATTTACGTTGCATAGGCTATTTTTAATGGTACATAATAATAAAATTGTATAAACTTAATATTTAATTTATTTTAATAAGTTTTTAACTCACTATATTATCTATCAAACTCAGAATTAAATTATTATTAATGTTAACAAGATCAACGACGGTTTTAAATTGTTTGAAACGCCATTTTTTCTGTTTCAAAATGGTTAAAAATTCAGAAAATGATATCGTCAGGCGTAAACTACGAATATATTCTTTCCATTTAATGGTTTACACTCATCGGCAAATAACTATTTTGCTCCCTAGTTGCACAATCTACTTTGACCGAAGAAAATTAATTCGTTGTCCAATTTGACCCATCGCGTAGAATAACTTAGATATTCCAATTTCAAATTGTTAAAAAGAATATTTAGAACTATTTTTTGGATCCGATATCTTAAAATGCTGACGTGATATGGATCAAAATAGATAACGGATTCGTTTTCCGCGGCCAAAAAATGATAAGATTCACTACCTCTGATTCAAGTTATCTCCCAAATCATTTTTTGTGGTCTTATGTTATTTCACGGGATTCAAAATGCGTACACCAAAAGATTCAAATATTTTTACTACTGTTCACTAGACTGATCAAGTTACTGCAACTGTTTGGTGGTGTACGTGATTTCTACTTTTATATATCGCATTTCGTTACATAAACGGTGTACATCCCGCCAGTATGTCAAGAAATCACTTTACCTCTTAAAGACATACAAAACATTTACAGTAAAACTCGAAATTAGTATAGTCAGGTTGATATGAGACGTATCAGATGAATAGAATTAAATAAATGTCCATTATTAATGTGTAAGTGGTTTCGTTGTAACGATTCTAAGGAATCAATGAAATATGGTTATACTTTGAGTTTTTAATATGTGATATAAATGCATTGAATAAACTGAGAAAGCAACTAGTCGAATGCCTTCAATGGATCGATTGAATTTTAAATGTTACTTAAATATAATTAATAGACGATTAACTTCACTAAATTTAAAGGACATAATATATTGGTGAATAAGTAAGATATATAATGCAAGTTGACAAAAATATTTACAACTCCAATCCCCCCCCCCCACGCTTAGTTAGCGCTAATTTGACTGTAATTTTCAAGTGGATTTCAGCGATGGATTATTTAAGTACAGAATAAATACTTTTGTAACATTCAAACAATAATAATTTTTTTCAAATATAAACTGGTGTTGGCGTGGTCCCTCGCCCGCTTCGCAACTTCGATCCAGTGGAGAGTCGGCTATTCCTTAATACTCGTTCTTTTACTAACAGCTTTCAATTATATTATAAAATTATATTGATATTTGGGGGTCCAATCATATTTAGGTCCAAGTGGCTTCGATAGATATGTTACAACAATATAGTGTTTCTTATATGTATGAAAATTGAAAATGAGCATTTTCAAAACTTCGACCCCTACAACAGGCCAGCCCAAGTATTAATAAATAAAAGTTGCAAAACACTTACTTCATGCACTTGTATTGTAATAGACTATTCGATGCATATTACATGTTTACTGTGTTTTACTAATTATTGTCTGCATGTACAATTATATGATTATAATTCGTCAAAGAAATCTTGAAAGTGTCGAAAAGATCTCTGACGGGTATCTTTTAGATATCTATAAGACATCTTTTAGATATTTCGAAATAGTTATTTTCCTATCAAGGGCGTAAAACAACTTATGCGCCCGTAGGTGATCACCCCGCCCGGGGGTATGGCGAAGACTACTCCTGGGGGGGTAGGTGGTCGAAACGTCGAAATTTGATGAAAAACTATAGGGTAATTTTTTTGCCGAGGTGAAATTTTTTGACATACTACGCGTAAAATTTGCGCGCGTTTTTTCGCGTGTGCTAAAGACGATGTTAAGCACGAGTGCTGACCGCCGTAGTCGAGTGTCTGGAAATGCCGGACACGAGAGGGCGGCAGGATAGCACAAATGCGTAAAATCGTATTTTACGCACTGAAAATGGTGCGTAAAATAAAATTTTACACATAGTATGTCAATAAAAAATTTATGTCATTACGCTTATCCGTACGCGAGTTATCGTGAGACAAAAAAACGTACGTACAAGATCACGAAAACAAATTTTTTTTATTGTTGAATTGGGGTCCTTAGGGTCTGAAACGTCGACATTTGATGAAAAACTATAGGGTAATTTCTATGCCCGAAGTGATCAAATTCAATACTTCGTCCATATCTAAGGTCTAGGTCGAAGTAATACTGCAACCAATATGACAAACGGAAATCTCCAAAACACAAGTTCTACATTGTTCTACTTCAATTTCGAGATAAAATAATACAATATGTTACTAGTGCGTAATGTGGTACTTTTCCGCACTAGTCGAAAATTGCGACCGTGAGCGTGGTATAATTTGGCCCACGGAGTGCGCAAAAGTGCCATTATTCGCACCATAGCTGTGTAAAGAATGATTGATATATAATATACAATACAAAGTACTACTTTTCGATACAAGTGCGTTGGTATAAAATACACTTTCGCACAAGTGTCAAACCATATTTTTCGATATACTATGCGTAAAATTTTATTTTATTATTATATTATAAAATCAAATTTTACGCATAATATATCGAAAAATATCGTTCGGCACGCGTGCGTAAGAATTCAATTTTACGCACCGGCCTATCTAATCGCATGTTAAAAACGGTGCGTAAAATCGTATTTTACGCACTAGTATCGAACAATACTATTTTTACATACTATGCGTAAAATTTGATTTTACGCACATTTTTTAGTTGCTACCCGGCGGCCCTCTCGTGTCCGGCCTTGCCGGCCACTTGGCTCCGGCGAGGCGTTCAGCACTCGTACATTAACATCGTCTTTAACACATACTAAAAAATGCTCGCAAATTTTACGCATAGTATGTCCAAGAATGCCGTTCGATACACGGGCGTAAGAATTCGATTTTACGCACCGGTCCTATCTAATCGCATTAAATAGCGATGCGTAAAATCGCATTTTACGCTCTTGTATCGAAAAAAAGTATTTTGTTACTGCGTGGACAAAATGCTATTTTTAACACTTTTGACATTTTTCCTTCTCATTTTACCCACACTTGTAACAAAAAATACATTTCGGCACATGTGAAGAAATGTTTTTTGGACTAACGTGCTTGCGACACTCGCCTTCGGCTTGTGCCATAACCCTCACATTCGTTCAAAAACACTTTTTCCCACTTGTATCGAAAACTACTATTTTCATGCAAGTGTAAGCGTAAAGTGCATATAGAGAATGCCAAAAATGCATAGAGTCGCACTTTATGCACGCTGCGTAAAAAAATGACTGGTTTTAGTATTTTTTCTATACTCTGAATATTATTAAGTCGACAAAGAAGACAATTGTTCATTCAATAAACATGATACATAATTTTTGTCTAAACGTGCTCTGTACCTGTGGATATTCAAAGTTGTCGATTTTTACGATGAGGAGGGAGGTGGATGAAGTGGAATTCTGTTGTTATAATTGTGATCTTAATTGTTTTTTTTTTCTTCGTTTAAGTGATTATTTTACTTTCCTTTGTTTGCATACACACGTGCCCCAAACATGCTCATGTATACAGCTGAAATATATCACAACTTTTGGGTAATTTTTACAATCATACAGTTATAAAATAATTAGAGCAAAACAAAAATTGCCTACTGGACCTCCTTTTCTAAATTTTTAAAAAGTAATTATTTCAACCCAGACCATACGTCGGCAAAAAAATTATAATATAGATTTTCCTCAAATGGCGTCGTTTCAGACCCTAATTTTTTTCGAGCGTTTTATCTCGCGAACCAAAATTTTCTCTATGGATTGCATTTCTTTCAATATTTTTGAAGGAGGACAATGAGTAAATGGTAAAAATACTCGTGACATTATAACATTCACAACTGATTAGTGACCATTGTAAATGTTCAAAACATACTAAATATGAAATGCATCGAATAGTATATTACAATAGAAGTGCTTAAATTAAGTGTTTTACAAGTATTATTATAAAAAGGATAAAAATCATATTAAATCGAACCAAACCAAATACACCACAATAAAAATATTAACTATTTGCCGAGTATTTTAAAAGCGCAAAAACAACAAACCTAATAACAACTCGATCGGTCTTATATTCGGAATGATATAACATTTATATAAAACATATTATTTCTTAAAGTTTATAATAATGTGTATAAACAATTTAAAGTAGAAATATATATGGCTAATGAAAAGTATATTTAACAAAAATTAAAATTAAGAATAATTATTGTCCCTCCGGATTCATAATAGAGGATGTTTTTGCCAACAAATTTGCCAGGTTATAGGGAAAAACTTGCTACACGAAACGCAAACATTATTAATATTATATATTATTATTGTATGTATATTATACAAATTTTAGAAATACAAGAATACATTTCTATTATTGGAACAAAAAGGAAACATAAGTGTCCAAAATTTATTAAAATCATACAAAAATAAAATATTGACTAATTATACCTTAATTAAACGTATACATATTATAATCTAACTATATTACACTATAGTTAGAAATTGTTATATGTGATGCACATGACAAATTACCTAAACATTAGAAAACATAAAAATAGCAATAAAAAATATTGTACATCTGCGCAGGTCAAAACGAGGAGGGTTCAACTCAGATCTAGCTAGAAAAAATCTAAATTCTGGAAAAAAAGAGAAAAATATTTTAAAAAGACGTTCGGAGAACATAGAAAACGCACCGAAGCAAAATGAGTGCTTTAAAAACAGGGCGATTAGCTCGGTAGACCCGTGACCTTAGTAGTTCAATAAACGCATCGAATTTGCAAAAATTACTTGACCCGGGTTAAGCCGAAATCCCGTAAATGGCCGCCAATCGAATGTAAGGACAACTTTGTCGGATTCGCCGAAGCCCTCGGTAAACTTCGGAAGTCACGCGACAGCCGGGAGCAAAAAATGAAGGGCTGAAGTTCGCTGGTCGTCGTCAATTTTCGGGGCGCCTCGACGAACTTCAGAATTTCGATCTTCGACGAAAATTTGACCATTATGTCTTACCGAGGGGCAGATTATCCCAGTTGAGTGCACGGTGATTCCGGGCCTAGTCTTTAATCATCAATCTTGGCAACGTTGGCTCGCGCTAATAGTTGTGATTTCGCCGCAAGAGACACAAGGCCGCAAATTCGTAGTGGTGCGAACGGCAAATTTTCGGCTCGCGATATGGACCACGACTCTAGTCTTTATTATCGACTTTAATGCGGCTTAAACGGAAGTATTTCCGAAAATTGCCGAAACCGATTTTAACTTAAATTTTACGTATATACTTAAATCTGTTGTAAATTTTAAAAGCACTTTAAAAACGGGGAACTCGTTCACTTCGACCGATCGCAAACAACTTTTTTTTGGAACGTGCCATGGCACAGTACTAATTTTTCACTCTCAAATGCATCTTTCGACGTTGCGTGCGATTTTTTGTTACGACATACAAACAATAAACCTTTGCAATAATACTCCAGTACTCCTTCAATAATGAATGTACTTTATTCGCGTATTCTCCAAACAGCTATTTCCAAGTTATTAACGGTACTGATACTGTGTCATTTTATTCAATTCCATTTCATAATGTAATCATATACACTATAAAAGAGTATTTTTAATTTATATATAAGCAGTTAGCTAATTTTCTTCAATATTTAATTTCAAAAGAAATCAATATTATTTATCTCATATTTACATTTATATCAATTTATAAAAACTCCTGTTTATATAAACATTTAATTGCATCTTATTTTTGCTTCACCTAACCTAATTTACTTATTCTCAATATTTATTTCATTTTTATATGTCGCAAGGTATATTATCATACTAGTAATTTATTAGTATTTATCTAGGATTTAAATGTTCTGTGACATGTACATTTACAATAGAGCGAAGTTATTTATCCCGAGTACTGTCTTAATATAATTTGAGAATAATATAATTATTATTGATTCCAATCAAATTTAATATCTACAACTATATTCTATAGGAGAGACTGGATATGAAGCCAATTTATACCATACATGGTATATAAACATATAAACATGTTTCAAATGTTTTCAAAATGGTTTAAATTGACTGGAGTAAATGGATTTATGAAACTCAATTTTACGTTTTCATTTATAGAATTTTACTAAATGGACTATGCTTTTAATTAATATTTTTTAGTATATCTGAATTATGGAATGATACGATTTAAAACTGTTATTAAGACCATGTGTTTTGAAAGAATTTTTGACGTTTTAATAAAATTTTGTTCAATCACAAAATAATTTCTAGTTTGTTAATTTCTCGACTGTTTAAATTTGCTTATATGATGAAAATTTTTGGAATTTGTCGGTCATATGTAAACAATAATTTGAGTAAAAGGTATATAAATAAATAAAGAAGCAGACGTAACGGGGATATCAGTTCACGTCGTGCGCGTTACTTTTTGATCATCTTATGTGTAAAATTTTGATTTCGACAGCTATTGGGTTTGATATTAAAAGGAAGAAAGAGAAAACATCCCTCTAGCGCTTGTCAATGGTACTATTGTGAAAATGCGTCTTGCAACAGGATTTTGTGCTCTTTAGCAGAGCTAATGACATCCTTGTTCTGGGCGCGATAGTTTATTTAAATTTGGAAAAACGATTAAAAACTTAAAGGCTGCGATGAAGGCTTTAAAAAAAATGAAAATGTTCTTAACATTAAAGAGTTGTTTAAGAACGTAATCTGAAACTATTTATTTATTTATTTTTTACCCAAATTATTGTTTATATATGAGGTCAAATTCTAAGAATTTTCATCACATTATTGTTTTCGCGAATTTTAAAAACTGAATGTTTTTAGGAAATACTGATTTTTGCACAACAGAAGTCTTTATCTGTGGTTTTAAACTATCCAATCGGCTAAAAATGAAGGTAATTCAAATTCTCACCAAAGGTACTACATTTACATTCTCTTATTTTATAATGAATTTCATCAAAAATTAAATAAGTAAATAAAACTATTTATAATTTATATCGTAATAATTATTTTAACTTTACAATTAATTTTAAACTTCATATTCATAACAAAGTTGTATAAGAATACGAAAATTATATACCTACTAGTGAGATGTACGTACAAGTGTAATAGAAGATAAACAGAATTTGGTCTCGACAATTCAGTAGAATTTGAATTATTTGAAATGTTGAGAATCTTTCCTGTCATTTGATTTTTCAAACTTGCGATGGTGGTGAGGATAAAAACTTTACTTTGCGCTTTTTTATGAAAATTTTTTTATTTTTGAAAAAATGACATCCAAACAGAATCTTTAAACAGAAAATGATTAAAAAAATCCTGAAAGATTTTGTCAATAACGACGTTCATTAAAGGCATTTATATACATGAACGTAAAACATTTATTTAAAATAAACTTTACTTCAGACTAGTATAATTTGTTTTACTTTTCTAGTCAAATCTTATTATAGAAGACTAGAAATGATTTATTAATAAACAGTCAGATTCCATAAGATTTGCCTGACCTAAACATAAACTACAAGAACTGAAAAATAACATAAAACTATATTTAACTTTTTATCAAAACTGCTTCACTTAAATTTAAAATAATATATTAATTACAATAAAATTAAATAGGTTTGCGATCACTTTCAATGTAAGTTTGATCTGTTCTGATCTGTTTCATATACAGACAATCACGATCCTATAATATGGATTAAAATTATATCCGGTCTTGATTGGAATATGCGATTTAACGCATACAATAAATTTCAGTTTTAGAATTAACTATATAGCCCAACGATACTGAATATTTATACTGTTGATCATTATTGACAATAACAAATTCGAATATTCCTATTAGAAGAGTTTCATTTCGTTAAAACTTTTAAATAAATATAATATATTTTGAACCACTATGTTTAGACATCGAACTATTTTAAATAGTTCAAATTGAGATGTCTTTCACATATTTAAGTACAAACTTAAAACCAAACTTTTACACGATTAGTTTCCGACAGCGTTACTAACGTCTTACTACGTTTTAATGCATCTTATTTTGAATGTCATGGAGTGGAGTAAAATTTAAATATAATATGCGGAGATAATATAAACAGCATATGGTTATAGATAATGCTTTGTTCCGGGTGCCAAGAACGTGTTCTATTTGAAAGTTTTTAGAAAAAAGTGAGGAAGGAACTTGAATAGCACTTGCAGGAGTGCTTGGCGGTGCATTCGAAAACGCTTCAGGATAGGACTATACTTATAGAGAAGTGAAGATTAAACGGCAGACGGTCGCTTTGGGTAATTACTCTAATAGGAAATTCGGCACCGTTGAAATCTAGTCTGAGAGAGCGTCACGAAAGCAGGTGAATTCTCACTTCGGCCTAGTTTTAGCCGTTAATTTCCCTTTGTCTATCGATAGTCGTAGAAATTTAATTATCTACGTCATTGTTCGACTGTTTAGCAAATGTTTTTTATTCAATATTTTTGGCAAATTGATCTCTTTATTTTGATCTTGTTCTTAAGATAAAATTATTTTTAATTTGGTGTTCTTGTCAAAATTTGAGTACATTGAATATTGTGACTTAAGTCTGAATACCACATTTCAAAGCAGTGATTAAAATTTGAATTTCTTGTAATTTTTTATATGTATGTCTGAAAAACACGTACAATTTTACATGAGAAAATGTCAACTTTGCCACGTTTCTGTCTCCCAAATTACATGTATCACACCGCAAATATATCTCATTACCATCATTTTACCACTAACAGAAATCTATAGTACTCCAATTATTACATGTATACAAGGTGCTTGTATCGATGGTAACAAATAAATCCCACGCAGAAATAATAAATTTTTAGAGGATCAATACTTAATGCCGTCCAAGATTCGTCCACTTGCGAGAAACGTTTCTGATCGCTCAGTCGGTAACTTCATCCATTAGCGTTAAAGGATCACGATTTCCACTCATTTTCATGACTCATTCTTGTAAGTACTAAGAAGTAGTTTCAAAATGAATGCATCGTTTCTTACTTATTTTGCAAAAATGTTTGCAATAGAATTTGGTGAATCAAAAAATTCCAAAACTTTAAAAGAGAATGTTTTTTTCAAATTCTGTTGTTGGGTCTGTGAACTTATGAGAGCCAGCCCTATTAGTGATCAAAAGTGATCAGAATGGTTAAAATTGACATGAAATTTTTAATATCTCAAAGATTTTCTCACCTGGCGATTACGTCGCGTTGTCGCTGATTTATTTACGAAATTATTATTACATTTTTAATATTCAAAATCACGGATCTGGTATGGTGGGCCTTACGCAAAACTCCTTATTGCGTAGGTCCTAAAATCATGAATCGATAAAATAGTAATATATAGTTGAAAAATCTATATAATAAACGATTTAAGGTATTTTTTAAATTTTGGATAATAATTATGACAGTTACCGCTCCAATATATATGATACCCTATAAAATACCAGAGAAATTATACAAGAATTCATTGACCATTTGGGGACGTACCCGAATGTGTTTGTTACAACGCCTAATTAATTATTCTTCACGCCATCGCGACAAATTTACTTTGTTTACCAAGCGAAATGAAAACAATAGCGTATGTCATGTTTTTTTTTCAGAAAAAGAATAGAATTGATGAAAACAACTATATCCTTAAAACATGTTTGCAGCATAAAATTCTTCGAAAAGGACCCAACAATGGACTTAAATTGCCTTATTGAGTGAAAATTCAATAAATTTGAACGACAAACGACCGCAATTAGTTTGGAGGCGCGCAAACACAATCGAATACTGCCAATTCTGGGATAAAACATTCTCCAAACATCATTATCGATCAGACCTTATAACTCGTCGATAAAATCGGGCTGCCCGATATAAAATCGCGACGTACGGGAAGGAGTCCAGGTGCAGGGCTATACAAAATTGTCAGATATACGATTTCGTTCATCGTAAACGATCCCGCTACCGTTGGCTGAAAGATTGTATCGATTATTTATCGGCGCGACCGCGACCGCAAGGTTATAGACCTCGACCCATCGGTCTACGTACCGGCAGATTTCGGGCCTTCTCGACACGCGAGTCCCATTCCTGAAAGGCCCCTCAGGCAAAGTTGGCCTAGGCGACTAGCGGACCTTCTTGGTTTCAGCTCAGAAACCAAGATACAGAAAGAACAGAGGCGGAGAAAAGTAGCAAGAGAAAGAGAGAGGAAAGGCTCGAGGGCAGGAGGAAAGGTTGCTTCGACTAATTTAATAATTGGCACTATGCGTGCAGGGCCTCGTGCCACCGTCGTAGGCCCATAGGCCCAGAAATGAGACGATGCGGTGGGGCGGGAAGAGAAACTTTTACCCCAAATTGAGCTCAACCTCAACATCCCCATACAACTAACACCTTTTGTATAGATACAAATTTATAAAAATGCGTTTGAACTCATTCTAAAACTTTAACGCAGGCTATTTAAAAATAAATATTCAATAAAGCGATATATTAAAATTTATCCATCAAGAGAAAAATCGGTAGAAAAATCGAAGTGTCCATTGATTTCACCTCCAATCTATAAATCGCATTTTCCATTACAGACAACTTCATCTCGTTGGTAACGCAAAAAGATTCTAATCGTTTGGAATTTTTTGCAGTTTTTGTAGGCCGTTCTATCGCGATGGAGTTCTTGCCGTTACAGGTATACGTGTAGCATTTCCTCGTATGGGGCGCTGATTCTCACTCCGCTTAGAATACACATGACCAGGAAGACCTGGAAGAAAGCTGAAGATGACAAAAAAGTACAAGCAGGTTACGCAATTAATTGTTTCACTTGTTTCTTTCTGGTGTACCTGGGATTTTGCTTATTCCACTTTCGCCGATGGATATTTTAGAAACGCACTAATTAATTCTGAAAGTGTTTGCAAATGTAGCCAACCGGCCAGTAGGTTAAACAGATGCCGGTTGCGAATACATATTTCGTTTTCAATTTTTTTCAACCGAAAACGGTTCGGACCATAACTTCCATTTCGATGAAACTGTAAAATGCTAGAAAATAAATTAAAATCGAAAATAAATACTACCGATAATTGGCAATTTTTTATATGGACCAGGTTAGGTCCTAATTACCCTGTGTACACATCTGAGGTTTATCAAGAATGTAATTATTGATATGATCAGAATCTGATCAGACTATCTAATATACAGGCCCTGGTTAGCTATGTTTTAGGTATAATTCAATTTAAAGCAAGTCTTATTGAATCTGGCAATATGGTTAGGTGTTCCTCATGAACTCCTAAAAACATATGCCTTATTAAATGAGCATTAGGCCGTGACCAGTAGTCATGATTGATAAGATGTGTGTTACCTGTGTCGGGTCAGGTCTTGATTAAGATTCAGTAACCTAAGAACATCTCTACCAGAGATGCTATATAAAACTGATGTTTGGATGAATATATCTTTTGCAATAAGCTGAATCAAAATTTAGAATGTTATTGTATTAAACAAGTATTTTTGATAAAAGATAACCAACAAAATTTTTGTTGATTAACTAATTTTTTAAACAAACTAGGATTGTCTTCATAACAATTATGTATTCTTAGCAACTTATTACAAATAATAATTTGGCTCTTAACGAACTGTTTTTTTTTTTAATTTAAAACACTACTAGTTGTAGTTATAATAGTGCTGACCGCCATTGTAGGTTTGTCAATTCGACAAAATACGATAACAAATACTTGCAGTTAAATAGTTACACTTAATTCGATGTCGAAGATATATTTAAATAATTTATACTATTCCTAAAATTAGAATTTCGCAAAAAAATATTAAATCACACATTTGAAAACAATTTATTGCAGTAACCACAAAAATAGCAATCTATGATAATTCAAATTAATTTAATTTAAAAAATAAGGTTTAAAAATGATTAAACGGAGCCAGGCCATCTAACTTGGATAGCAGGAAAACGTACCCGTCTGGAGAATTACTATAAATACTAGGTTGAGTTTCAGTAAATACCGTCCATTGGCGAAATTAAAAACTCGAAGGGAACGACGTTCCGTCTGTAATTTTGGCCCTTATGAAACAATGTTACAGACGATAAGATAAGAATTAATGGTAGCAATAGAACATATTATTTCCTAACGCAGACTCTGTAATTATAAAATAAAAAATATATGTTTTATTGTGTAAGAATGTGATGTTATTTTGTTCTGAAAAAGAATCATTATTATTGTCCGTGGACGTAAACAACACTAAAGACTACATTATAATCGATATATTCACTGTGTAATTAAAATAAACTAGATGAATCTATAAGAAAATCCAGATGTTGCTGAAATATTTATTATTTTTTTATTTAAAAGTTAGTTTTTATGTGAATTTACGTAATATATCTGATATTATAGTGATAATAGTTCTAATATTATATGTGAAGTATAAACATTTTGATGTTCGGGTTTATTCGCATCACGGCATTTCATATTGTAAACATCGTTTTAAGATGTCTTCGTAAGGAGAAGGTTTTAAGGATCTTCTGAGCATCTCATTTTTGGAGAATATTATAAATATTCGTAAAAATAAAATTTTCTATTTTTGTTCAAGATTTATGATAGTACTCTGAATATTCTTTGTCTTGTCCATTTCAGTAGAAAATATCAGTCTGTGTATAGATCGTCTCCTTGATAGAATAAAGGGCCACTTCCGAATTTCATTTCAAAAGGGTGCTATCCCAGAATTTCGTCCAAATAAGGGTCTTATTCGCACTTAACTTGTTCTCTACAATTATCTGAAGTTGTATGCGAATTAGTGTAGGCCTCCCTCCTATATTCTACACTGTAAAACAAAATGGCTCAAGGTGTCTCATTTCAGCTTTATCTAAAACGTCAAAAGTGTCACAAGACGCTTTCTTGAGTGTATAGGACTAGTTAAAATCTTAATTAAAATTATTTCCCACATCATTCATCCAATTAGGATGATATTTTAGTAAGTTATTGATAAAGCGAGCGCCGATCTGCGTAAATATTTCTGAAAAACAAAAAGAGAGATAGGAATATTTCCATGCAACGATGAAGATGGTTATGCGAAAGGCCGCAATCTAGAATCCATGATTTTGAATTTTCAAAATCTGAGTTCGCAGATTATGAATATCTATTAAACTGGAAACTTCCGTGAGCGAAACTCCGAGATGGCGCACGATTTCTTTAAAAGTCTAAGATAAAACGAGGTGTAAATTTTATTTGAACAGTAGCGATCATTTTTGTAATGTTTTATCTCTATTTTGAAATATTAGTAAAATTATTTTGATGTTTTCTTGATATACACAAATATTTAAATATTATGAGATACGTATCGATTTTCATTAGTGTGCTTCTATTTTAATATTAATTAATAAACATATACATTATGCAGCATAGGCGTTAATGTGTGTAATAATGCCGACAAACAAAAATTATATCTCAGGTAGAAGTGAATTATGAAGTTAAGCTCGAAGAATACCTGAACAAGATGAGGCTTTTAATGCATCAAGGACGATACTCCAAAATTTAATGGCGGTTCTCCAAAAATAGTTCATACAGCGATCAAAATAAATGGGGACTCAAATTATTGAATCCCTGTGTATCAGTAGACCTGATACGTTCAATCAATTAGGACGAATTTCTATGATGCACGATAAAAATAAAGAAATGAAGAAATAATGTTAAATAATTTGACAAATTAAATGAATTCAAGATATACTTTCTTGACCTGGAATGAAGTATAGAGAAGATAAAAGATTCGAGCAAATGGAAAAAATTAACATAATTTTTTACTTTATAGTGTCTTCTTTTTAGTGTCGTAGGTTGTGAGTTCGATCCCCGCCGGCGAATAATTTTTCGATTTCGTTTCCAAGTAGAAGCTCGCTGTTGGTAAGACTAGTCACGTTGTTTGTTTACGTAGCGATAATATTGTTTGTCCGCTGTACTTTAATGTAGGTTTCTGCAGTTTTCTATACATCATTGACAAATGCAATGTGAAAGACGATCTGCAGCTCTTTGAAATCTTATAAATTTAATATGTGAAAAATATTTGTAAATAGGTATGTTAACGCCCATTGAATAATAATACAAAATAAATAAAAAAAATGTATTCCATGAATCGTAAATATGCAGTATGAACTATTCTACTTTTTAGAATGTAATTTTTAGAACCCAAAATCTTTGATGCGGGCTCAGATTGGGTTTCATATAAACTGAGTGAAAAGTTATTTCCACGTAAACAATGGGTATAATAGTATATTACGATACAAGTGTGCGAAGTAGGTGATTTAATGTGTAGTAGTGATTTGTAGTGAGTGTAACGAGTGCGAAAGTCACCTACGGCGCATGTTTATCGTATTCTATTTTTTTTTACTCCGTAAGAGAAATTTTTTGGGCACTGATTTGAGTGCGCGAAGTGCAGTGCGCAAATGGGTTACTTCGAGCACTAAAAATAGTATTTATATTATTTCATAGTAGTAAAACATTTGATAACAAAAAGTAGATAATTTAACCATTTATGTATTAAACAAGAACATAATATTGTTCAGTTTACCATTTCACGATATTTAAGTACGCATCATCGAACATAACCTTAGATACTCGATACTTCAGTTTCATACTTAAGTAGAAAATTCAAACATTACCAAACAGTGAAATGGACATAATAAAATAAATTAAACGAAAATATCCTCTTTCCTTTCTAAAAAGAATTATTGTATAGCCCTTTTCACAATGTTCTGAATTGCAGAAGTAACACTCTGCAAACTACAACTTTTGACATTGTTAATTTTACTATTATTATACTTTATAACTGTTTTTACCATTTCTTCATGATTCCGTTAACCTTCCTTTTCTCTCTGTGCAGTTATGTTCTTTACGATTTGGGCGTTTATTATAGGATGATCATTACAGGCCAGATTGGGGCCCAGATTGAAATCGGGGAAATATAGTGGGTCAAACCCGCCGGTCAATTTTTTTAAACGGAATTATTTACCAAAACAGAGGTGAATTGAAACCAATGAATAATGGAACCACTAGGCCAAATAAACCGAAGGAATCTTAGAAATAGAGTAAATGATTAAATCAGATAATAAGGCTAATTATTGTAAGAGTAGATAGAATCCCCGAATTAAATGTGTAATAAAAATATCGAATAAATATAATTATAGTCTGAATTGCAGAAGTGAACTTAATTATTTATTGAATTAAATTATTATTATGTAATATTCAAATTTATGTTATGTTAAAAATTATAAATTATAAAAATCTTTTTGTCACATCAGCACAACACTGCCACCTTTCCGTGCAGGTTAAGCGAACGGAAAGTTGCCATTTATGGCCTAGGACGCAACTGCGCATGGGCGTTTTTCAATTTTTACCGCCCGCTGATCTCATTACAGCCCGCCACTCGTTACCGCCCGCCAGTAAGGTGGCACTTTTGTCGACAGGTATGACAAAATGTATCGTGTGTACCACGGGCGGAAATGCATTACACGCTCGGGCGGTGCTGAATCCCTCGTCTAGGACTCGAGCTGCAGTATCGCCCGCGCCGTAATACATTCCTTTCCGCCCTAGATATACAATATACTATTCTGGATGTAACCAGTAAACATGTGCTCAAAAGAAAAACAATATCCAGTTTATTTTAATATTGATCGAAAAAAATAATCAATATTTCCTGGGACGCATTTTTATTGACCATATTTTATTGTATTTTTGTGTTCCTTAATAAATTAAACAATTTTTGTTAATATTTTAGGTAAAATTATAATTAATGAATTTCTTTATCTTGTGGCACAATCTGCAATCATTTATTATAGTAAACAATAGGAGAGTAAGTAGTCAGACTTATGGTTATATATCAATCTACAATAAATTTTAGGTATTTTAGGTAATATATCAAAGCTCATCGTTAAGTCTACTGTTATTAGATGTTACAAACATTTTGAACTTTTTTCTATGGTTTTATTAAGCATTTTTCTTCCCTGTGCAAGAAACAAAATACTGGCACGTTTCGAAAATTATTTTACTTGCGTCAATATGGACATTTTATATAAATTATATAATTAGAAATTCTAAAAAATAATTTTTGTTAATATGCTTTGGTACGCTAATTTCTGGAGATCTCAAGAAAATACGTAATCGTAAACATAATTTGCAAATTACAAACACATATGAATGCATTTCGAAAAATGGTTTGCAAAGCCATAAAAAAAGTAGGATATTCGTGAGCAAAAGGGAATTATAACATTTTCAAGTTGAAACAATCAAACGATTCTTGATTCGATCTTTTGTAAGTTTCTTACAAATTAATTACCTTACTTTTATCACTTGGGAATTGGACTCATCAAGTTTTCATAAAGTTTAATTTCTGGTTAGATTACTGCCTCGTGCGACTATTTTCTGTTTTTTTTTAATTCTTAGTCATTTTGATGAAGATATTAAGAAGATTCTTATGGATGGCCTAAAAGCCAAATATTTTTAGAAGTAATATTTTGATGTCACCACTACTAAAGACACAAACATCAACCAAAATAATTAAATTTTGTATTCTTCTTATCCGATTAGTAGTTTCATAAGTGAAAAAGTTCTTGTAAATTATATAAGTTTTCTTGTATGTCGGATATAAAGTAAAATAATAATCAAAAAGAAAAAGTTAACGTTTCGACCACATTTATTTTAGGTCCTCTTCAGAAATCTGAGTACAAAGATAAATTAATTGAATATTAAATTAATGAATTACAAAAATTAATTTGAAAAAAATGACGAAGTCAAGTATTGATTATTGTGAAGAATAAATGTCTTTTTTTCTTACCTGTGCATATTGTAGAGCACTGTTTAAATACTAAATTGCTATTTTCACTAAAAAGTTGTGAGAATTGCGGTGTGTGAGGACTGCATCTAAAAATAATTAAGAAATAAAAATGAGTTTATTGAAGACTCAGTAAGAAACAAAGAACGGAATTTAAATTTTGTACTGTTGTAAGTTTGGAGTATAGAAATAAACTGTTTAATACTTGACTTCTTACAATATTAGTGTGATTGTAAACAGTGATGGAAGGGCGAACCATGTGTGTTTATATAAATCAAATTTAAAATTTAAAAATTTTTAACCAGTAAAATTAATAAGTGAGAAATAAGTTTCAGGAAGTAAAGATTTTTCAAATCTGACATTAACTGTGTTTTTATTACATTTAATAAAGTAATTTTCAATGTGACGTCTTTTATGATAATTATGTTCTGTGGCCAAAATTTTAATGTTAATATAATCAAAATCATGTCCAGTATTGATTCTATGTCAAGTTAATCCTGTATAATTTTCTTCGTTTCCTGTGATATTGCGTTTATGTTCAAGAATGCGATTTTTAAGTAATCTTTTAGTTTGTCCTATATAACAACCATTACAATGTTTACAGTTAATTTGATAAACGACGTCATTTAATTGTGAAATATCTAGTTTGTCTTTAAAGGGTTCGATGCCTCCAATATTGATATTAAATGGTTTGTGCACAATTCTAATTTTTTGATCAGCTAAAATAAAGACACAAACATACAAGGAAAAAACATCTCACTTTGTAATTTAGTCTTTCATTATGCGAAATTTTCAGAATGTTCAAAATTTGCAAAATTCGAGTAATTCGAACTCAATGACAACTTTCGTATGGCGAAATTAGCATGCGAGTTGGTAAAATGTTCAAGATAATTTTTCTTGATGTACATTAAGAGAATTATTCTCACGCTGAATTTACGCATTCAAAGAGTAAAATGCACTTGGACAAAAATAAATGAAGAAGTAAAGCGGCGTAACTAACTTGTCGACGCGACAGAAATTTTGCTCCGTGTGTATCGAATTAAACTCCTCGCAAAGAGTAACCCGTTTAAGCGCGAAGACATCACCGGCCACGCACACCGTGAAGACTGCGTACACGAACGAACGGCACATTGCCGTTTCATAGGGGTTTCGACTTACGATCAAACGGCATTCGTCACTGGATCGACACTTTGCCTTTACGTACATCCGGCGTATGCCTTGCACGGCATGCACGAATTCGTAATTGCTTCCGCAAACTTTCGCCGATTCATTCATCCGACTCGTCTCTGTGTCTACGCATCGCTTTTTCATTCATGCCTACGATTTCGACGAAGATAAATATTTGCCTGACCTCGGGGACGGTTAAATATAAAGCGCAGAATGTGTCAATTGAAATGAGATACTTTTCTTGAAATCTGAGGCGAGACTTGAAATTGTTTAAATTTAGATGTTTTTCAGCGTTGATACGGTTAGACGCCTTTGCATTTAATTTCACAATTTTTTGCTGGAATTGTTATACTTTAGTTCTTGGATAAATGACACGTAACATTCCAAAACGTAATTCTAACGAAACGGTCGAAAGAACAAATTGCACAGGACGGAAAAGTTAGCTTGGCCGACATTAATCGATCAAGACATGGTTGTCTCGTGTAATTTCATAAATAATCGTACCAACTGTAAACATGACTATTTTAACAACAAAAATGAATAAAAAATAATAAATAAGATAAAATTAAAAAATTAAGTATTTTCAGTGAATTCGTTAAATGGTTCGAATGGGATACACAAACTAATTCAAAGAATTTTTTATTTATAAAAGTGGATTGTAAAAAGTAATTGAAAAACTTAAATACAATTGAATTTCATCATATTTTTAAAAATGTAGTGGATTGAAATTTTCGAAAATGATCGTAAAGAAAAGACAAAATTTTGCAAGCTAATTATGTTTTCATTACATCCATTACAGTGTTCCCACTTAACATTAAAATTTCCGAAAAAAAATCGTAATCGTTCGTAAATTTTGTATCTTGGTGTAAAATGTGCTCATAAATATAAATTTTATAACTTTAAGTCTGCTACCTCCGTGAATAAGCAATATAGTCTAAGCTCTATTTATTTAAATGGAAGATACACAGCTTTTATTAATAAAACTGGTAAATTTGTTTACCATAATGCGCGGACATCTAATACTTAATACTAACCAAATATTACAAAATGCATCATATAATGAAATACATACTTCATGTAATCGATGTGCTTCAACATGTTCGCCTACTTATAAATATTTTGACGATGAAATACACGTGGAAAAGAATAAATCAGAATGCCAATTTAAAAACAAAAATAATGCGCCAAACATCGTTTTTCCCACATGTCACTCATTTTTACTTCCTAGAATTTCAGTTTTCCATTAAGTGAATACTTCAAAGTCAACGAAATGTGTGTGGTCTAAGAGGGACACGAGAGTAAAACGGGTATATCCAATGTGAATTCATTTTTCATTTCACATTCAATGATATGAAATTCGTGAAAAAAGATTACGTATTTATTTGCAAAAATGGTTCAAACCGACAATCCCTTTTGATTTTAGCAAAAGACAACTCTATTTTAACGAATCTAGCGACCAGTGCTGAGAAAAATACAATAACAAATTTATTTTTGCTGGAAGAATAATTTATGTCATTTTTGAGGGAATAATAGTTTAACCAATTTTTTTGCAACGCAAGATTTCCTTATTTTTTACACCGAAACAACAAAATTATTCACATTAGCTTACATGGTTTTTTCACCAATTTTTACCTTCAGCGTGCCTAATAGTAGATTAATATTATTAAGAATGTTGAAATACATTAATGTTCAAAAATATATTAAAGAAACATCTTGAACGGAATAAATAAAACGTAGACCAAATAGGACATAATAATTGGGTCCAGTAATTAAATTAAATTAGATTTATTTCAAGGTAAAAGACAGTATATTATATCATTTTATAAATATTTCATACTATAGATTATCTATATTTCTTTTGACAGCGAATAATTAAAACCAAATGTAAACATAAAACAGTCTCTTAAACTGCTCTATTTACATTCAATACTTGTTTATTTTCGTTGTCCTAGTCACGCGCTGCTGACATTGAAAAGTCCTCGCGGTACACGACATTAAGCTGACTACATACGCATCTCAATTTTGCGCATATTTTCAATACATACCTTGGTATTATCTTCGGGATATCATAGCTTCATGACATAAATGTTTAAACTTTAAAATATCGTATGTAATCCTGTATATTGGTTAACCAAAAACGAAGTTTTGCGCGAGCTATAAAAAAAATCAAATAAATAAACGAACCAATAAGTTTTAAACGATTTGAGTGTACCAGAATCTTAGTCGATGCTAATGCGGTACTTACATCTCAACGGTGATATGTTTATTGAAGACAAAAGTTGCATCTCCATTGAATCTACAATCTCATATAAAATAAAAATTCAAAAAAATATTCAAATAAAAGAGTTTCTAACTTATAATTTTATATATTTTTCAGTGGGAATAATAGAAACGGAGAAAAATAACGATATATCTTGTTTAAAACTGCATCTTCCAAACATAAGCTGTTTTTAATTGTTTCATTTTTAATCTTTTAAATTAAGCATCTGCAAAATAAATAGTTATTTTTGTACCAAGGGCGTAAAATAGAGTAATAGAACCCGAGGGATAGCGAAGCAGGCTCGAGGTTCAGGAAGGTGAAAATTCTACGCCTGAGATTCAAACAAATACTTATAACATAAGACATGTCTTGGTGTTTGCAATTGGTTTATTTTCTCTGATCTGTTCTATCTAATGAAGATGAAATGTCCAATTGGGCAATGTGCAAATTATTAACGAAACCTCCGACCAAGGTTGACTGATGGACCAAGTGCAATTACACTTAAATCAGCATTTCTGTCTCCAACTACCCAGGTGCAGATATTAATCGAAATCATGTGAAACAAGGATCGGCCTCCACATCCTCTTTTTATTAATACTCTACCCATCCACTAAACAGATACCAGAGATTTAAAACTTTGCTTCTTTATATTGTTCGAATAAACTCATCTTATCGGACGGAAATATTCGAATGTTTTTAAGAGAATATAAAATTACTCTAATGATAAGATGTAATTAGTTAAATACTAGAATGAAGACAATAAAATAGTGGGAGTAGCTTCATATACCGATCGATTCAACAAAATAGAAATAGTGAAAAAGACATATAATAAAACGAATCCCTGCATCTCATAACAAGGTTGAATGAGTTTACGATGAGGTTAACCCTGGAATTTTAGCTCGCTTTGCAATTTTTTTTGTAGAAACTGTGATGTTCAATCTCGCAATGTGATTTGACCTGAATCTGCCCATGAAAGTATCGCTTAACCCTTCTGCATACTGGTTACGGAACCAGAAATCTGTATTTCGAAAACCAAAATCTTCCGCGTTTTCATAATGAGTGTACAATGTAGACAAACTCTTCCATGTACATAAGCATAAGTATGTGAAGGTAGGTATATAGATATGTGAGTATGTGTATGTGTATAGACGTATATACATACATTTCACAAGCCGGTTTCTCGACGGGGAAGGTTCGCGCGCCTTCGCACATGCCGATGAGTCATTAAGTGCTAAACTCACCGACTCTCTGTTACTTATATTCGCTTCGTTTTCTGTGTACGCAGTGCGATCCGCAAACGACTCTGGACCAGACTTGTACGAGCACGTCCCAACTCGCGTCGGATACGCAGAAGTCCCATATGCCGACGACGACCCACGGGTGACTCCGTGAAATGCCTTTTTATGTTTTGGCGTTAACCCTTTATTTATGGAACCGCTGAGTAACTCGCGGGAATCTCGAGGAATAGGCATGGAATGAACGTACGGCACCGATCCACAACCGATAAGTCACCCGCAGACTGCCTAGAAGCTAAAACCCCCCGAAACCCGCACGGAAATCATTCCAAAGCCGATGTATCAGCCAGGGATCCTGTTTTTCATTAAATCCTTTATGTATATTGGTTTTCGGTTTTCCTAACGAAGCTGAATTTTTTAACATCATTCCCAGTTTGGAAGTAGTTGTATTCATTAGCTGGAAGTGTCGTGGAATGCACTCCCCCATCTGAAATTGTCTCTGAGCAGTAGATGCAGTAGATGCATGCAGATAAGTTGGATGTTTCAGAATTTTATCAAACCACTTTCTATATTCAGAAAGAGACATCTTATGGAAATCTTAGAAATGGTACCCGACAGTTGATGCGTATGTCAATCCTAAGTCGATCTCCTCAGCTCGTAGCTGAAGCAAAATGCCGAAATTCGCTAGGCTTGAATAAGGGGCTGGTACTATCCACGTAATATATGAATTTCTTATAACTTATCGAAGTTAGCATGAACTAATCCGTATGGTTACACCCCATAATATGCAGCATTTACCGTTATTTACTATTCGCACGTGAAGCGTGTCAAGCAAAAGCAGGAGGGGCAAGCAGTACCAGGAGTGGGAGGCTCCCAGGCGTCACTGGCGTCACTCAACGGATTAATTCATTGGCACATTCATTGGCGGATTTAACATAAAGCCACACGAAAAATCGGACAGTACCAACTCCGTGGAGTTGAAGAAGCTGAAATACCTGTCGCTGCTTGAAAATAACAACTTAAGATGCAGTTAGAACCTATACTTGTAGACTATGCGATGCAACTCAGAACACAGGCAAAAAAGTGAAGGGACTTCAACGTATATTGAAATTTTTGTTTCACTCCACTGGCAAACGTTACCATTGTTGGGATGATCTGTCGGAAGTTGGAATAGCAACGAGGGGTATCGTTATCGAATAGGATTACGCGCAGTCTGTTTTCATAATGTAACGCAGAAGATTCTCCCAGGCTCGGACGGCATATCGGACGAAAAACCAGAAACCCGAAACGATACCAGCGATGAGACAGAGGGACTATGCGGCAGGTGGATGACGCAAGCGAAAAGACACTCTCTTCTTTCTTCGGACCCTCCTCCCCTCTGCCCTCCGCCTCATCACGCTTCTTTACATCGTTTCGGTCGTGGCCACCTCTCCGAATGACCATAACTCACAAGAGCCGTTCTGTTCCTCGCCGCCGCGATCGCGCCTTTTCTTTTTTTCGCTCCCTCTGCCTTTCTCCCTCTACCAGCTCCTCTTTTTTTGCATTTCGCCTTATTAATCCTTTTCGGTCTGACTATGCCGAATCTATTCGCGTAGGTCAAGAAGACATGGCAGTTCGCGGTTGCCTTTGCTGTGATGTCGAAATTTGAGGTTACGTTAATGCCAGCACGGGAGACGGTGGATGCGAAATGATGATGATTGAAATGACTTTTCATTAGCGTCTCCGACTCCGACAATTCTCCCGGTTCAAACCTCAGAATGGACCTTTCTGAATTCGGAGGTTAGAGTTTAATTCGGTCTTTTCACTTTGAGGCTGTGGCGCAACCGTTGACACTCGTCTGGTATTCATGGAAACGTGACTTTAGGAATTAATTTTCCACTCTTGTAAAGACACGCGTCTTCTTCAAAACGTACCTTTTAAATCAGCCTTATTGTAATCACCTTTCATCCTCGAGATTCGCATGTCGTGAAAACGATTGTGATCACCCGTCAACGCATCCACTAATCGCGTCACTCCAATCGCAACAATTTTTAAAAGATCACGTGACTCGAGATTTGCTCAATTGCGTAAGGCAACAACTTGTTCGAAACATCTTGGCGAAGCTCGAAGCTGACACGAGCGATTAAACAATTTTCTAACCTCCAAATTTAGTACCGGTAGCAGCGCGTTCCAGCAGCATTGAAGTCGAAGAACGGAATTTCTGTAAGCCGAAAAAAATTGTAGCCTCGACCGTTCAGCCGCATCTACATGTATATGCTCGGTCCGAAAATTGCCGAGTGGAAAGGACGAATATCGGCGGTGCGATGAAAAATGTGCTCCACTTATGCCATCGTCTTCTCTAGGCGCATAACTGCCGAGTCATCGTCGAGCTTCGGTTTTTCAACCGCAGCAATAAACTTCCCGCAGGATTCATACGCTCTCCTTCAGCATTTTATGCTTCTGGACGATTTCTGGCGCTTGTTCTCACCTTTATGCAGTCCAGTTCGAGTCCAGGAAGTCGAGAAAAGTCAAGAATTCTTCCTGAGGAGAGCCGGTGAGAAACGCGAAAGAGCATCGCGTGATATCCAGCGTCTTATTACACTCGAACTGCGTTTCGTAGAAACAAAGCGCGAAATTGGACGATGCATCTTGGCAGAGGGCTCCTTTAAGCACGGCTACCAGTGCAAGGTAGATGCCGCTGTTTTCAATGAAGTTTGACGAACTTGGCGAAAATTACTGCTGTTACCGGCCGCACGATGTATGTCAGCAATTTTTACTTCTTTTTTCTTTGTTTTTGCAACATTTTTCGAAAGATCATTTTACGGGAGATTATTACACATATAGCACTTATCATTTCTTCCTTACGGAATAATTACACAGCGCACGAATAGAGGGTAATTGGGATAATGAAGATATATGAAGAGGTTTGTGGCTGCAGAATGGGAAGAAGTGAAAAATAGCAGGATTAAAGAGTAACAGAAATGAATGAACTGCATTAAGGGGTACTGGATATCATCTTACCTACATTTCGGAATGTTAGTTATAAGGTGATTATATAACGTGATTTTTTGTCAGTTCATTTTAAAAAATGAATAATAAATGGGAAACTCGCAAATTCTCGATTCTTAAATGAAATTTTAATTATAAATTAGACTTGAGAGAAGTTAGACGTTTAAAAGAAACTAATTTAGCATATACTCCAGCATCATTTTGTAATTCTTCAGAACGCTGAACGTGCACGACAGAGTATCTGATCGCAATTGAAAGATTTTCTCATAAATAAAAAAATCTTTGTAAACTTCGAAAACTTTCTAATAGAAACTCGAAGCTTCTTTATTGTCAATAGTGTAACAATAGCGAAGAAACATGAAACAGGAGACCTGACACTAGTATTTCCAGCAACAGTATTGGCGCAATCAACACAACTCGTAATAGACTTCTAAGAATTTAGGGTTGGTGATTAACATGCTATTGTTTTGTTCTTATTTGTGTTAAATCTTATTAATATCCTTCCAAATGGTATCAACGTTTCTGTTAAAAATATGTGTTTGACCAATTTAAAGTAAATGTCGACATTGAAACTAACTCGTGATGTGGTTTAACTATCTCAAATTAATCAACGAAATTGGCGTGTGAATGATGTTAAATAATTATACTGGATGAAAGAAATTGCATGAAGACGATATATCACTATATATTATTTAATGAAAATGATATGACGCATTATATTAACGTCCAAAGTACGAAAATTGCTTGTAACTTTGGAGAGAATATCATAGATTATCGATTAATACATCATTTTTTGAGTATGAGATAAGTATAATTAAGGTATATGGAGTAGTAATTAAACGATTCAAATATTAAAGAGGACCATTGTCCAGTGGGTTGATATTGGTCGATTTTTGTGATCACTTTTTAGGGACCGGTGAAAAGAGTAAAAAAAAGATAGAAAAGAATAAAATACGTACTATTGCTGCACGGCTTTCCAACAACAAAATGCTAACGAATAAATAAACGTTTGAAGCTCATTTCAACACCATACACTATGAAAAGTTTATTTTTATTAAAACTTGAAAAGTCTGAATTGAATTACAACTTTGCATCGAACACTGAGGGATTTCGTTCCCTTCTGCCATCAAGTCCGCAACCGTATTTTCGGGTTGGCAATTAACTCGAATAAATTAGGATAATCGCAATATTATTCCTCAAGTCCGTACGTTACGTTAACACCCTCCATTCTCACAAAATGTGGATAAAGACAGGAAGTTCATTTTTTTGTTACGTTTCATCGCATTATTTCACATCTATTTTTTAAATTATGATTATTCGTATCTGTGCTTGGGCCCATTAATATTTTTAAAAAATTGTGTCCTGAAAGAAAATATGAATTATTGTAGATTTGCTATTACCATATTATTGTTTGCCCGTATAACTAATCGTTATTATATAAACAAATCTGCACGGTCACTGAACTTCAATGTAAACAAAAATACGACTAACGTATAATAAAAAAAAAATGTTCTAAAGTTTCTGAATTTTGGAACTTTAATTTATTTTGGTTAATCGCACTTTCACATCTTTTTTTGTATGATGTATCCAGATATTAAATTGATTTTCTTATTTATATTTTTCTCACTTTTTTTTGGTTGTGCTTGAGTTCAGTGACCGCAATTTGGCTTGTTTACATAATATCGATTATAACATAATCTATGTTTATCTATTGAAACGTCTAAACACGAGGTTCGTATTCATTCTAGGTTTCAAAAACATACTTACTTATGTTATAATTTTGATATGAAGGTATGAAAATGTTTGCTTAAAAAATTAAATTGATATGGAACTTACGAAATAATATTTTAAGAGAATTTCGATCATAATTAGATGTTGCATTACAGCATAACAAGATTGTTTTTGAACAAATTGTTGATCTAGACTTCATATATAATTTCGAGTGCAAATTTTTATTTTTAAATAAGAACCCGTATTTTTTGTTGAAGGAAAAGCTGAAAATGTTAAGCCCTACTATGACCTTGATAACGTCCTTGAATATAATCTTGAAAGTTATTCCCAGGATAAATAATTTTTTTAAAATGGAATCTCATATTTATGACTATTATGTTACTAGAAAAAGTAATATAAATAAATTAATTATTACCAAGGTTATTAACAAGGTCATAATTGCACATAAAATTTCCCGCTCTGGTGAAACACGTATTTTTCCATTTAAAAAGGAACTATTTAAAATTACCATTCGGGATGTTGATCATCCAGTTTAAATTTAACATTTGAATAGCTGCAGATAAATTCTAAAATGTTGTCTAAAATCTTGGTCTCCAAAACCTTTCTGTTTACATATTTCAATTGCCGGCTCCATACTTTTGGAATGCCGTGAATACAAACGTTATTGGCAAAAACTACATAATTTGTATACATTTGATCGTAATTGTATAACATCTGATAACAACCGAGCTATAATTACTATCTACATATATGTTAATCAGACGCGTTTGATCTCAATTTTGGTCTCATGATCTTGAATTCAGTGATTTCGCTTTACGCATTACAAATAGAAGGACTTGAGTTCATCTTGTGGTAATTCGGTGCCAGTTTTTTGAAGGACCATGTAACTCATCCGGTAGAGAGATCTAAACTAGCCAGTGGAGTAATATTTATTTTAACTAGTGAAAATTAGGCCTGTATAAAGGAGCTATTAATTGAATTACTTATTCCCCCCGGAAATGCGTTGTTTAGTGTAATTTAGTGTAATTTAATACCGATCTGGTGAGTAACGAATATAAGAAGTGAGTCTATCAATGTCTCTAAAATAATTCAGAGAAAATAACAAGGAACATTTATTTTTGGCTCAAACGCTATCTATCGCCATAAGAAATTACGTATATTTGTTTCATTAAGTCCTTTCATAATATTAAGTAGTTATTTTTAGTATATATATAAAAAAAATATTCTTTTGAAAAATGTAGGATAATATTTCCGTAACTGTATATACAAAGTATAAACTTATACATCTAACATGTCTAATAAAATTATGTAAAATATCTGGTTATTATTATTTAAATATTTACAGCGTTACTCTACTCAATACATTAGTCCTTGTTCTAATTATATAGTCAGTTTTTCAAAATGTCATAACGGGTGACTACCCGTATTCTTGAGTTTTCGTTAATATCCCGCGTATACGATTTGCCGAACTTTCCCGAATATTGCGAGAGAATGTCACGTAACGCTGTGGTGGGGAGAAGGGAAACCGACTTTGTACAGGCAGACTTATAATTTAGGACGGGGATATAAGTTTGGTATAGTTTACGACGGGTACAACTGTAAATCAGACAATTTTTGAGGTTTAATACATTAAGATGTAGTATATTCCACCAGGAACACCATATAGTAGGGTAAGAGGTTTAGTTCTGGCCACGGTTCCGTTGTGAACCCCCCTGTGTACATTTTATTTGAAAAGTAACGAATCAAATTGGACAAATGTCAAGTGTGTGTTATCGCTACATGTAGCTTTTGTGCGAATATGAAAATGAAAAGTCGCTTGCGCTTTTTTTTGCGAACAAATTGATTTTCTGACAATTATACGTCGCCACAAATATATTTTTCAGTGTTCTTAAAAACCGTACAAATCGAATTTAATCAAAGGAAAATATAAGGGCAACGCATATTTACATAGTGAATTAACAGCGACAGCCACCACAATGTGCAAAAAAACAGTTTTTTTTCATGAGGTTTTATTGTAGCTACAATATTCAGTTACACTCTAAATTTTTTAAAGTGAAAGTTCAGCCACTTTCTGATAAAAGTGACTTTTTCACTATTTTTAAAGTGGAAATTTCACTTTACTAATAGTGGCTGGAAATCTGCCACTCTAATAAAGTGAGATTTGCGCTTTAGAATAGTGAAAAAGCCACCTTTAGCGGAGAGTGGCTCAACTTTCACTTTAAAAAATTTAGAGTGTATGAACACCCCAATTGGTTCGGTTGTGAACACCCCTTTTTGGCAAATCATAAAATATTGTCGTATGTATTCTATAATTTATAATCGATTCTTGGTTCTCCATGTTTTCTCCGATCGGCTTTCGATTGTTTCATTTATCTCTGTGTGGGTTGAAGTTTGCTCAAATGCGTAAGAGGCACTGGCAATGTAAACATAGTGAAGAGGATGAAGAATAATAGGTATCGGTTGTTCGTTTTCTGTCGTTAAAGGTTTTTGAAATCAATAAATTACCATTTCTGTATACATATCTTTACTCTATTTTTTCCTATTTCTAGTAGATTTTTCAGTGGTGTTCATAATAGAACCAAAGAATGTTGTTTGCCAAAAATGACGACTCTACTAAATGTTTAACCAACATTTTCTAATCGATAAAATCAATTTAGTTTTTTTAATAGTAGTTAACTGAGGTCTCTAGCTATCCATACATATGCATATGTCTGCGTAATATCTAGTTGAGCAACATTTATGAGCCAAAAATGAAAGGGTATTCATAACTGAACCTCTTCCCCTAGGTTTTATATATTATGCAAATAAAATAATTTACTTAACCCATTAAGGACGAGAGACGCACATATTTGCGTCGATTTTCGACCTTCATTTTCAACAGGAAATAAGATTAATATTGACTTGAAAGTGACCAACCCTACCATTTTCGATTAAAAAAAATGAACGAAATTTCGTGTATTTCTTTTTCTTTTAATTTTTTTTCGTATCAATAATGTTGCCGTATCGATGCCTTTCTGCAACCAAAAGTGCACAAAATGTATGAACTGGAACTAGGAATTTTGTTGTTTTGAATCGAATCAACTTAACCTCTTCAAAACGTCAATATTTCGAAAAAATAAACCTTATTCTATCAATTATGAACATTATTGATGAAATTCGCGTATAAACATTATCGCACGATTTTGAATTATTTCATGAAATATGGTCGGCCATATCGGATCCACCATCTTGAATTGTAAAAATCTAGCCTCAAATTCGTGATGAACAACCCCAAGAAACCCCGTATACGCATTTCATCGCGATTTTGAAGCATTTTATTGAATTTCAGTCCACCATATTGGACCCGCCATATTGAATTTCAAAAATAGAACCTCAAATTGCTGATCAGCAACTGCGAAACCCCCAGGACCTCCGTTTTAGGGAAAATAATATCACTAGAGATGCGAATTTCATCAATAATGTTCATCATTTATAGAATAAGGTTTATTTTTTCGAGATATTGACGTTTTGAAGAGGTTAGGTTGATTCGGGGCAAAAGAACAAAATTCCTAGTTGAAGTTCATATATTTTGTGCACTTTTGGTTGCAGAAAGGCATTGATCCGGCAACATTATTGTTACGAAAACAAATTCACAAAAAACGAAACACACGAAATTTTGTTCATTTTTGTTTAAATGCGCCATATTGGTTTTTAAAGCAATTGAAATTCAATTTTTACCACGCCAATCGAAAGAGCATATTCGAAAATGGTAGGGTTGGTCACTTTCAAATCAATAATAATCTTATTTCCTGTTGAGAATGAAGGTTGAAAATCAACGTAAATATGTGCGTCTCCCGTTCTTAATGGGTTAACTAAAAAAGATGGCAGCTTCAAGGTTACAAAAGGGCATTTCTTCCAGTATGAAGTATCAAATTGAAATGAATAAACCCAACAGTTATCGAATACGGCACTTCAGTCTAGAAGGCTCCAGAAACATTTGACCAAGATGGCATTCGGGCGTTCCACAATCGCTGGTTGGAATCGATCCTACATCTCGAGTTATGCGTGTAACGCTTTGGTACACGTCGAGAGAGTCCAAACCTCACCTTCGGACACTTGAACGTCAACATCCATCTTCGATGGGATCGGCGAAGGCGACGTTGTTTTACGTAATGCCGATGAGGTTTCCGTTTATTTATATAATCAGCCATTGAAACGGCGGCGCTATGCGTCTAGGGTACCGGATACGCATCGGTCGTCATTTCGGTCGGTTCCGGTGCAGTGCGCCGCCACTGATATCGTTCATCGAGACTACGCAACACCCGCATATTTTTTACCCAGAGGTTCCTTTCGGTGTTTGGAATATCGGCGGGCCTATACAAACAACGGTATGCCGGCCGTACGCAAAATAACTATCCCCGCGTTTCATTCCGTGAAGGAATGACTTTGCAGCGATGACTGGCTGTTTATTATACCGGCTCTTTGTAACTATTCGGTATCGCTCACGTGAATATTTTTTTTCGAACGTCAACAGATCGGAAGATAATTTTGGAAGTGAACACCATCGCCACGAGATCTTTCGGAATGGTCTATCCGATATCATTGACGATATATTTGCCTTTCAATTATACCCAAATTAAAGTGACAGGTCTGTACATTCCAAAGAACTAATTGTAATTCTCACTCTAGTGGCCATAAAATCAATAAAGAGAATAGAACGAATGAATTTCATTTTCTATTTGAAAGGAATAATTTTAATAAAATTGGAATAATAAAAAATTAAATTAAAAAGAAGCTTTCAGCAAGATCTATAAATAAGTTAGAAATTCCAGACAAAATGAAAAATAGCTAATCGGGTAATTGCACGGCCAATTATCGGTAATTGTTCGATGCACTTAAGCCGTGTAATTTAACACTCATTGTTCTGGGAATTTGCATGAAAATCATATTCCGAGCCCACCGCCTTTATGCTCCCGTCCCTCGGCTCTTCGACTCATTGCTCGATCATTCGGGTGGGAGTCCCTGGCCGCCACCGATGTAACGCATTCGCGTTCGCACGCATCATCCAACAATAATCCGGCCCGAGATTTCCGCGATTCGATTCCATATCGTCATTCTTGTTGAATCCTGTTCAAGGATGATGCATATTTTAACCACAGCTTCCCACGGCGACCAATGTCCAGCCGTGATTACCTTTGAGCGTTTCCAGAAACGATACAATACCATTATCTTAACATCGACCATTGATGAATGGGCTTCTGCTACTTTACTTTCATGTTTAACAGGACGGCAGTAGTGCAACAACTGTTGCCTTTGTGTGGCTCCTCATGTTAGTTATCTGTGGGACATAAACAAGCATTATAACTTTTAGTAAAACGTTAAAAACTTATTTAACTTTTATACTATTAAAATATCTACACGGAGAAAAATAATCAGCAAAATCAGCCGAAAAATCCGATTCTACCAATTTTATCCTATAGGGACAGCTGTTGGAATTCCGTTAGGGATAGCCGATAATTTCAGCTAAATTTACTGAAAAAGTCCGCAAATTTAACGGAACAAATCTGCTAATGTAGCGGAAATTTAGAGCTAAGCTCGAATTGAGTAGGGATAAGGCTACATTAGCGGAATCAAAACTTTATGAAATTTAAAATGCGCGAATATTAGTTTAAAATAACCCTGTATATTAAATTTAATATACATGTATATTAACGTCAATATTTTTAAAGGTGTAGTTTCTATACGCAAATGAAAAACTTTTTCTCCGCGATGTATTCACACTTAAAAAAATAGAAACTATTCAACATGTTGATTAACATGTGTCACCCTCTTCAGTTTTATAAAAAAATATTGTAACATTTTGTAATTTTTCATGACTTGTTTGTAATTTGACATCATTTTTTCAAGATTAAACGGGTGTTTCTTACGATAATGAAGATTATTCGACCATTCTTAAAATCAATAATTTTTATGCATCTAAATGAAAAATCTGTTCATCGTTAACTGTTATTGGAACAGTAACAAATTTATGAAAAAATTCATCTTAGGGGTGTTCTAAATGGGCGTCTTGTACTGCGAATATGATCGTGAAATTTATTTTCTTACAGAGCAGGAATTTTCCAAAATCGTAAATTATTTATTTATATTTTGACAAGCAATTTTCACAGTTACGCTATTTGCCGTGTAAACATCATGGAACTGTAATCAGGCCACCTTAAAATATTGCGTTTGAAATACAAGAGTTTTTGACAGTTTATTGAAAAAAACCTGTTAGGGGCTTTCCAAGAGGCTCATAGATATACTATACTTTCCAAAATCCGTTTGATTCTGTTTAACGCTCTTTTCATCTTATGATACTTAAGACATGTTTTAAACATGCCGAAAAAGCATTAACTAGCCCACTGCCTGGTTAATCACGACGATATCTAGGCAAACCAGAATGTGATTTGCCAATCGACATTAGAATTCGCGTAATTATTGTAAAATTGACTAATGGAAAATAATAGTAGTTTTCGATACAAGTGCGTAATAGTACATTACCTAACAAGGGTGTAATGTATACTTTTACGCACGGGACGGGAACCATACATACGAGGCGCCGAAGGCGCCGAATGATGCGTAAAGTTCCCGACCCGTGCGTAAGAGTTATACTTTACACATGTGTTAGGTATCCTATTTTTTGTATTTGCGCGCGTAAAGTGAGTGCGTAAAGTTTTGATGCCTGTTTGAGTGCGTAAAGTATAACTTTACGCACGACCGGTCATTTTACGAATTTCGTCGTCGGGAGTGCATAAAAGTTTACTTTAGGCGCGAAAGATAGGCATCAAAAGTACTTTACGCACGAACTTTACGCCCGCAATTACAAAAAAGTATTTTTCGTTCTTATAATGCATAAATATTACTACTACATAATCTTCGAGAACATTTCTTCTCATGCCATTTTGTTTCTATTGTTAAACACTGCTTATTTGAATTTGCCAAACATGGAACAAAATGCAACAACGAAAAAATTTTCTCGCGGAATATGTAGTAGTAATATACATGTATTATAATAACCAAAAATACCTTTTCGTCATAGTAGGCGAAAAGTATATCTTGACACCTCCTTATGCGAGCGAAAAGTTGACTTTCATGCCTACTCGGCATAAAGTGGACCATAAGGCGTAAAGTTACTCCCGTAGATGATCGTAACGATTCTTGGATGCCGTCCTCCGGGCACATCAATCGCAACCGGGCGTAAAGTCGCACTTTACGCCCGCTGTACGAACATAACTTTTAAAATAAATTTTCAAACTCTGTGTGGAATCCACTGGTTCTAAAATGATATTTTTCATATTTTCTGAACATATCTGAATGTATTCGACCAATTTATTAAAACTGATTAATGGATGTCGATTAAAATTTAACAAATTATAAAAAAAGTTAGACAGAATGCAATTGTAATATACGTAGTGCATTTTGAAACAGATATTAATTGCATGTAAAGGATTAACATTTTTAGGAATACTTCTAAAAATTCCATAGGCTTGAATAAAATAAGTGGGTATTTTATGACCATCGCGGCCTATATAATGTACGGCTGAACATTGTTCTTTTTTTCTTCCCGGAAACGATACATTCTGTCACGTTTGCTCCTTCCTGAATATAAGTAATTATTGCAATGCAAACAATACAACAATTCAGTTGATTATGTTATATTATGTCGTTTTTGATCACTCGGTGAGCAGATTTTTAGATTAGGAAAAGGAATTTTTTATACGGAAATTACCATGAGTCGATTAATAAAATCGGCTGCGATATTTTCAATTCGGTTTCGTTACTTAATGTTCGTATGGCTTGTCGTATAAAAGTATGTCTTCCTGTTCAAAAATCGTCAATCACTTCACTTCATGTCAAATAAAACGTGTAAAACATATTACTTCATTGAAAAAATGTTAGTTCTGCATTTCATTAGTAATAAGATTCAATCGAAGAAAACGGTTTGACGGCGTTGGTTGTTAATATTAAAAATAACATCTTTGCATTTTTTACTAATTCAAATAGTGAAATGTAACGAGAAATTGTATTCGTAAACTCAAATAAATAATTGGTTATGTAGATTTTTAATTATAGTAATTCATAGTAATTATACTGATATGGTAGATAGTAATTTTATCAATTCAAATAGTCAAATGATATAAGAAGACTAACTGATTATCATCTTGCTAATTGAATTAGGTAAAATTTGATTAAATGACATTTAGTAAGTATATACAATTGATTAACAATGGGAATTGTTTAATAAAACTATCACAAAACAAAAGGTATTAAAATTGTTACATCTCAAATTAAGCACTGTAAAAGGCTTCATTTCAGTCAAAAATTGACCTAATTTTCTTAAACTAAGTCAATATTTGCTCTTAAAGTACTTTCAGGCAGCAAGTTTAATTTTAGTCGAGATTTATGCTTAAAGACAAATTTTTCGAGTTTGTCACACCCAAGTTAGAGAATTCTTATTTCGAACCGGAATATGGACTAAACGTAAGTTTCTAAAACTAAAAACAAGCTTTTAAGCGTAAATATTTACTTAATTTAACCCATTAATGCCCAACTTGACCAAAATTTTACGTTGAATCCAGCCTTAAAATTTGTTATGAAAATGAAGTTGGACATTGATCAAAACTACGTTTCCTATAGGTTTTGGGTTCGCTCTTTTCGAATCCGATGTCAGAATTAGGAAAACAGCACTACTAATACCGATTTTTCAATATTTAAAAAAAAAAAAAATACTATTTTCACGTGTATATTTTTTTAATAATCATGGATTTTACTTTGATAACGGTGTCGTATGGTGCTGGAAAGTATTCTAATGTGGTCATCGATACTTTTACTTGAAATTTGTACAGTATAAATTGTTTGTTTAGTGATAATTCAAAATGGCGGCTATATCCGTGCGTCATTACGGCGAGGTAAGACAATATCGTGATAACTCGTTAAAAACGAACTGTTATGAAAAATGCACAAGGGTAAAAGTTGTTTTATTTATCGTGATCTTTCGAGAGACAGTCCCAAAATTTGGGCTTTATTTTCCCAAAATTTGTACTTGATTCATAGTCTGCAGAAAATGTTACGTATTTTCAAAATTGACAATGGAGTTTTATATACACTGTCACATTAGACGTCCTTTGCCGCTGATGAATTCAATATCACCGCGAGGAGGTATCGATAACCATTTTTCTATTTTTTTTTATTTTTTTTTGTATTTTTTTGTATTTGTTTTTTGTATTTTTTATTTTTAAAATATTGTTAAAGATTTACAATCTTATTTGTTATGAACTTTTTTGAAACATGGCTCAGAGAAATATTTACAATCGCAGCTTTTGCAATAATTGCAATAATTGCAACGTTGAATTCATCAGTGACAAAAAATATAAATAATATAAACAATAATCAAGTACAAAAAATATAAATTTTGTGTAAATAGAGCTGAATTGGGTCCGGTAGAGCCCAAAAAATATAATGTCGCAAATTTTGGGACTGTCATTCGAAAGATCACGATAAATAAAACAACTTTTACCCTTATGCATTTTTCATAACAGTTCGTTTTTAACGAGTTATCACAATATTGTCTTACCTCGCCGTAATGACGCACGGATATAGCCACCATTTTAAATTATCACTAAAAAAAAATTTCAGCTGTACAAATATAAAGAAAAGTATCGATGACCACATTGGAATACTTTTCAGCACTATATGACACTGTTATCAAAGTAAAATCCATGATTTTTAAAAAAATATACACGTGAAAATAGTATTTTTTTTTAAATGGTGAAAAATCGGTATCAGTAGTGCTTTTTTCATAATTCTGACATCGGATTCGAAAAGAGCGAACCCAAAACCTATAGGAAACTTAGTTTAGATCCACGTCCAACTTCATTTTCATAACAAATTGTAAGGCTGGATTCAACGTAAAATTTTGGTCAAGTTGGGCATTAATGGGTTAAGAAAATTATCTTAATTTTAGACTGAAATTAAGCCTTTTTTCGGTTATGTGAACGGAACAAAAGAAATTAATTGGAACAATATTAAACGAAATTAATGAAATAATTAAAAAGAGATTTGAAGAATTCATTAGAAGAATTTTGCATTTGGGCAATCGTATATATCTGCGTTGTAAAGTTTTAGAACCGCGTAACCATAATCGAGAAGCTGCAAGGGGTGAGATCCACGGGGCCATCAAATTTGATTTGCTACACGATCCAGAGTAACAATTTCCTGCTATACGCAGTGGGACGAGTACCCCGTATGCATTAAAACGATTGGGCTTTTCGTGATGTCCATGGCTCGCGAACGGGCGGCCAAGCACGATTCTCACGGCACTTTTGTCGAGTTTGGCTTATTACGGCCCGAAATTTGTGAGCGCGCATTACAATACGCCGCCGCCATTGCCAGGTGCTTAACCCACTTGCCACTGCAAACCGAATTTCATTAGCAGAGTCCTGGCTCGCAAAAAAAAAAACAGAAAACGTTTCGCTGCCGACATATCGTTGCATCCAACATCGACAATTTTTTGGAAATATTAAAATTTATATGCAGGATGTCTCATGTCACACAAAACATGTTGAAGGAACGCAAAATATATAAAAAATAAGACGAAAAGACCATTTGCATTATTTTAAGATTCAATGGTTTGAGATCATACTTTTGAAATCGCATATTCCAGTTTTTTTAATTATTTCACTGAGATTTTCTGTACTCAGTTGCATGTAACATTGATGCAATGATTGGCTCAATATACAGGGTCTCCAAAAACTGGGTAACAATATTTCAGGAGGTGATTCTCCATGATATTGCAAACAAAAAAGTCCTCTACCAAAATTGGATCTGAGGCTCAGAATTCGAGTGACGAGCCATTGAAGTTCAGAAAAAAAATTACTTTTTTCGCCATAACTCGGCTCTCTTTTAAGTTATTTTAATGAATGAAGACTCATTTTAAAGCTTTTTTCAAGACCTACAATTCATTCCCGAGAACATTTGGCCTCCGATAAATAGTTCTGGAGTTATGGCCTCAAAAATGGTAAAAACGCCCATTTTTTGTGGTTTTTTTGCATCTAACTCATTTTGCTAAATAGCCAACTAAATGTCACACAGGAAGAAGTTGTAGAGCTTGTAGAGCTTGAAAAGATGAAGAATTTGCCGCCTGCTGAGTTAAGTTTCGATAAGAATTGAGCCCGTGGGAACACTTTTAATGTCGTAAAATTGGTGAGAAACGATCACCGCCAGTACAAAACGCGTTTTTCGCCAATTCTACGAAATTAAAAATGTTCCTGCAGACTCAATTTTTATGGAAACCGAACGTATGAGGCGGCAAATTGTTCGTCTTTTCAAGCCCTACAACTTCTTCCTATGTGACATTTTGTTAGCTATTTAGCAAAATGGGTTAGATGCAAAAAAAAAACACAAAAATGGCCCTTTTTACCGTTTTTGAGGCAATAACTCCAGAACTATTTATCGGAGGCCAAATGTTCTCAGGAATGAATTGTAGGTCTTGAAAAAAGCTTTAAAATGAGTCTTCATTCATTAAAATAACTTAAAAGAGAGCCGAGTTATGGCGAAAAAAGTAATTTTTTTTCTGAACTTCAATGGCTTGTCACTCGAATTCTGAGCCTCAGATCCAATTTTGGTAAAGGACTTTTTTGTTTGAAATATCATGGAGAATCACCTCCTGAAATATTGTTACCCAGTTATTGGACACCCTGTATAGTATTTAATTTTAATGTCCTTTTCACTAAATGCTATTGCACTTTAGGATTAGCCTCCAGCCAATACCGGATATTATTAAAAAAAATCTTGCGGTGCGAAACAATCCCGACCTTTTGCGATTACTAGTTCACGTTACCAATAATTCGCATTTATTTTGATCAGAAAGTCGATTTTCATATTAAAGCAAAGAAGTTGATATTTCATCCATTGTTACATATCTATTTCCGATAGATTGCTATTTTTATCTAGTGAATATCATCCAAATAAAAAACCGAACTGTTTTTTTACAAAGATTACGAAATTATAAAATACACGATACAATTCAAGTAATTCCTTTTTTGCTACCGAAACGTTTATTGTTGTTCATTGACGGTAATTATTTTTGCGGTTGGGTGTTTTCGTCGCGACAACATATCGTTAGAGCTTTTTGTTTACGATCATCGAAAAACGCGTGTTGCGGTAAAAAATAATTAACCGCAGTTCTATTTAACCCACGGAAAACGTAAAGATACAGTAGCACTTTTGATTGCCGACGCTGAAACTTGTAAACTTGGTAGGAAAAACGCGTTTGAGTTGAATCGACGCTAATTGCGAAAAGAACGCGAAAGATGAAAATAGGATATTACTTCCAACTACACCAGTGCGTTGCACGAATTGCTGTTTTTTTTTTACAATAAATCTATCGCTGTAACGATTGCATGGATGCCGGCACACGGGTTTTTCTAAATTATTTTTAATATAATTGTGAATTAAAGTTTTTTGTTTTGTTGAATTTTTTAAAGTGAACATTATTTTATACGTGCAAACTCTTTTGTCAAACGCTAAAAAACAAATTTTGTTTGAATTATATTTTTCTATTTTGCACTGTATGATTGATTCTGAATTTATTATTTTGGAGTTTCTTCTTTGTTTAAATATTCGCAAGACGGTCGACAATGTTTATTGTTTATGTTTTTTTTTCAATTTAACGAATTAGTTTAATACTTAAATTTCAGGATAGCATTGGATAAAAATAAACGGCTGAACTAAATAATTAAGAGTTGATAATACAGTACAAATATACGTATAGATTTAATGAACGAATACATAAGGAAAAATATTGGAATGTATTATTATCCCAGAAATTTATAAAATAAATGAATAAAAAATATTAAGCACTACGAAAAATATCGTAGCCCTGGTAATAAGCTAGGGTTTTATACTTATTGTCATTACAATAATTTGTGAATGTTAAATACTTAATTTTTTTACAATATTGCCATTGCTAATATCGATTTAAACCATTAAAAATGTTCAAACTCATACATTTATTTTGTTTGATACCCATAAGACGAAATAATTCAAAAGGTAAATAAAGGAATTGTCTGTAAGTGTCTTTACAAAAAACCATACCAATCCAATTGCAATTATTATAATTCGTTGTAAACAAATGCCCTATGCAATGCTGTTTTTGATGAACACTAAAATATTGTAACTGAACCAAGTAGCCTAGAACAGAACTTACTACATTTTGCAAGAATTAATTGTCGTCCCAGCTTATGAAACATCTTTTTTTTCGTTAATTTTAAATATACTTTCTGATCATGATCATCATAAAATTTAATTAGGATTTTTAACATCTAGAGATATTCCTTTTTTTAATGCAAATGAAATACAGTAGCAGAAAAAGACTATGTCGAATGCAAATTTCACTTTTATTTTTTCAAGGAAAATTTATGATTAAACTTATGAAGATCCTAAAAATTAACCTAATTAACCTCAGTTGCTCTACACTGAGTAAATAGAGTCGTGAATATGAATATATGGTGTTTTTAATAATAATAGATTATGACAAACTAAACGGTTTGTTCGGGTTTTCCTTTTTTGGGGGTGGGAGGATGTGTTTTAAAAGTAATGACAACTATGCTTTATGCATTTGTTCTGGCTTTTTTCGAAAATAACTCTTAACATAACAGTTTATACAAGACATCTATGACATATTCATGTGATATGCTTGATTACCCGCGCAAGAAATTTTGTCTTCACCCTAGGACGCAAAATGTCATTTTCAGATTCATTTTTAGGATGAAAAATGAAAAGAAAGGGAAGTATCCAATGAATGTGAAGCAATGTTTGTTTTCTGTGGCTCAAAATAATGTGCTTCTTCTTATTTTATACGCTGTGAAAAAAGAAATAAAATTCACATGACCGCTACAATTGTGTACCTTCAAAATGTCATTTGCACCTTGATATTAAAAACAATGTTTTTTGGGCGCACTTATAATTTCCAGTAGTACAGTAGCGCCTATATATTTATTTTAATATCGCAACTGTTTTAATTAATTATACTATTTTCTGTGCTTAGTCCGCAGCCACCAGTGGCACCAAAACGAGAATGTGTATTATAACCTCAATATTGAAACTAAGTACCAAATCGGCGTGGATTCTGTAGCAATAATAATTGTTTAATTGATTATTATGTTATACTTGCTACATAAAATATCCTGCAGCATATATATAAATACGGCATTTGTTGTCTTCGGCTCGGCTTGCAATACACACGTTCGCAGAAAATGCTTATTAATTGAAATTGTAAAATAAATATTTTAAGAAATGCATGTCATGCAGAATGTAGTATTGCCTATAATCGTGTTTCCTTTTACGAAACAAAATGTTTGTATCTACGATACCGACATATCAAAATATTTATTTTTTAATTAAATTATTAGCAAATAAGTGCAGTATTAATAATATAAAAATAGTAGGGAATATAATAATGGCAATTTTATTTTAAACAACAAATTGCGACTAAACTCATAACTAATACTCTAGTGGAAGAGCATCGAACACTACTGGGGTAAGTAAAAATGCTATTAATGTTTTAATGACCTCGCCTTCGGGTCAGGACGTAACCCGCACATTCATAGAATAGTATTTTATGCAACAAGGGCGAAACTTTCGATTTTCGTCGATATTTCGCCCATGTTCCATACGATATTTTTTAACACGACGTGCGTAGAGCTCGAGTTTACGAACATGAAAATTTCGCCCTAGTGCGTGAAATCGAGTTTTACGCACGGAGTGTTAAAAAACTATATTATTTTTAAACTCCGTGGGCAAAATTCAATTTCGCATATTGTTTTTAGTACGCGGAGTTCCCCACTTGCGCTGTATACTTTGTACATTAAAATAGTATACGATACCCCTACCAAGTAGACAAGTTTCTCATTATTCTCGTGCAAATCACCTACTTCCCGCACTTGTAATGTATTATTGAGCATTGAAGTGAGTGCGCAAAATGGAAGGTACTTTTAGGTACCCAAATTAGTTGATTCTCGCTCGAGTATATTATGTAGTCGAAAGCGTCGTTGTTCTATCAAAAAATTCCTGAAATGTTATTATTTTATTGTATTACGGGTGAACAATATTAATGCTAAATAATAACCAACATTATGAGAATATACGTTGACAGCGACTTGGCAAATTAATATGTCATGAGAAGATAAAAATAACACAGACATAATCAATTTTGTACATGAAAAGTAACCAATAAACAAGACAATCAAAACACGAATAATAAAAATGACAAGGCATAAAAACAAACTATTTGCCAACTTTGAAAACAGAACTAATTGAGTGCAGAAGCCGTGTGAATGTTTCATAAACAAATTGATGCTTGGTAAACGTACTGAAATGTAGTAAATTTAAACAAAGTTAAAGAATAAACTATTTCTTAGGCGTTAAGCGCGGGAATTTACTAAATATGAAAAAATGATGAATGAAGGAAAAGTACTGTGAAACAAATGAATAAATTAAACGGTTGAGTGAGAAGAATACGCGAATACGGAATTTTCTCAGTGTTACATCATTGGTTTCGGAGAAAAGGCATCACCTGCCGTAACAGTTACGCCCTTCTGAATCGCGATGATCGGCAATGCATCGAAAGAGAATCGACTCTCGATTTATCCCAGACCTGGGATGTTATTCTTACGAATAAATTCTAGGGGCCTCATTGGCCGGCAATACAATCGAGAAGAAGGCCCTTGGCGATACTTGCCGATACGGCACAGTGCGGGTGTACGGTACATTCACCAATGACCGAGTGGCACGGATCCTCTCTCTCCCTCTCTCTCTTTCTCTCCCGAACTCTCTGGATTTCTATCTCTCTCTAATGTATTCTCTCCTCTTTTTCTCTCTTACTTTCCCTCACCCACTCCTCTATTACTTCGCCTCCTCTCTAGCCCTCTCTCTTTATCTCCTACCGGGATGAGTACGGAATATTGAACATGTATGTGTGTTCCATAGCTGAAAATCTGCACGGAAAATAAATTTCCCATGCAAATACAACTTTCAGAACATTTTTGTACTTTCATAAAAAAATATGTTACAACTTTTAGCAAACAAATCATTAAAAATTATGTGAAATACTATTAGCAAATTTTTAGTAAAATTTTAACAGTTCTTTTCAGAAACCCTCATCATTTTTATATTGACTTTTATTTCTTAGTATTTACTGATATAGTAAGCATTAGTAAAATTGCATTAATTGTCATTCATATTCTATTAATTAAAGTATTGAAAAGTCAGTTACTACAATGGGATAAATATTTAGTAAATTCAACTAAATGTTGAGTTAATCAGTGGGACCAATTATTTTAGAATAGCTACATACAGCCCAGATAACAAAAGGTAGATTGACTAAATTTTCGTCAGATTAACGCAATGTAGGTATAACAACTACTAAAGATTTAGTTCACACTAGGAAACTACTTTAGTTCAATTTAGTATATTTTTTCTTAGTGGCAGAATCAACAGAAAAATAGTAAGTGAAAGGGTAATTCTCAGTAAAACTTATTAATTTGGTAACGAATTACTAATTGATAAGGTAAGACAAAATTATTTTTAGTTACTGTATCAATCAGTAATTTAATGTTGGGCGACTAATTAAATTAGTAAAATGAAATTACGGACAAGAGTTTTAGTATTTCATATCTATGTATTTTATTTATATCTGTATTATAAATGCTTTCAATAGAAAATATTAACTTTTTTTATGAGGAATGTTGATACTGACATATTTAATTAATTTTCTATAAATTATCATTAAGTCCAGTATTGATGTTATTATAACAATGTTACTTTCACATTTGTTAAATAAATCAGAATGGATGACACCATTTGTTTGAACTCATTATTAGATATTCTTTTAAATGAAAACAATAAAAAAAAATACAAATAATATAATAATTCAGTCGGTTGAATATGTGTAGTTCTTGTTCACTCGTCAAGAATATTTTTAGGTTAGGAATTAAATGACGTATCGTTAAAGAAGTTAGCATGTGTCGGAAATAAATTAGATTCGATTTTGCAAATGGGATTTCGTCAATTTCCTTTTTACGCCTTTTCACATATAATCTAGTCTTCCTGTTGAAAGGTCGTCAATCATTTTCTTAGAATAAAATACGTAATATATTATTTTATGGTAAAACCTTTTGATAAAAGTGCTGCGTCCGTTCCCAGATTATATTTGGCGCGAACTGCTGCAAATTATTGCAAAACATATTGCAGTGCCAACAAATATACAATTACAAACAAAACAGAAGGAATTTAAATGTCGATTATCAAAGTAAAGACCTTTATTAGTAACGAAGTCCAATAAAATACAAAAAAATAACCACGAATTTATTGACTATATTACCAATACCACTTTGACATGTTTTGTAATGAACACAATGAAATGGAATTACTAAAATACTACATTCGGGTTACCAATTTATTAATAGAATAATTCTAAGTACGATGAGTATGACGAATACCTAATAATGTACTAATTCAATGAGTCGACTGATATAAAATTACTAATTCATTATTTAAATATCGTACCCCTAAATGACTTACTAAACAGTTTGACTAATTCTAGTATAAGGACGATTACGTAAACTTTGACGTTTTTGTTTGGAAGTTTTTCACAGAGAAAAAGGAAATATTAAAACGACGCATATTTATTAACTATAGCATGGTAGGAAAAAGTATGCATTGAAACGTAGCGAACTTACTACATTAAACTTTCTCAAGCTATGCTACATCTCCGACTAATTGTAAGTATTTATACAATTGCATATTTTATTTACATATTTACATATACTAACATGTTTAATGTAATGCAAATTTCACTTTGTTGGTTTAGTTTATTATTCTTATTTATTTGGAACATATTACATTAATCAGCAAGTAGGAAACCGAGCCTGCCTTTGTGTGGTACATCAATTACTTCGTAGTGAAAATAAACAACAACAAAATTCTTATTCCAGTAATTTCGAGATACTTTTGACATTTAACCTTTACAAAAAAACCTTTATTTCTAATTAGTGGTATTGTATCTCTAAAGAAGTTTTTATTATTTTATGTAATATTAATAGCAATAATTCTCTGACGGGGCTAATTGTTTAATAACGTTTGATTTCCAATTGTCTAGCAAACATTTACGGAATCTCATATAATAGAAAAAGATACCGAATCCGGATTTTATGGATTTTTCTTTATTTATCTAATAGGCACACCTTTTCTATAATATTTTATCGTACATTTTATGAAGGGACAGTTTGAACAAAGTTATTTATTATGTTTTTATATTTTTGCAGGCCGGTAGTAATGAAGTAACTTGGAAATATTGGCATTAACTTGATAATCAACCAAACAGAACAGAACAATATCATTTGAAAGTTTTGGAAATTATATAATAAAAGATTACATATCTTAAGAAAATTCATTTCTTTTATTGTTATGGTTCACTAAAAATTTGCATGTGTTGAAAGTACAACATCAACAATTAATACAGCCCTGACGCATTGTATTTCACGAGTTTGATCATAATTTCTTTTAAAGAGTTTTTGATCAGTTGAAGCTATGATCGTGAAGGAGTAAAATCGATTAAAAATATAGTTAGGAGAATTAAATTTTGTATTTGATTAAATTTTAAACAATTATTGGAGTTTAACTAGCCAGTAAATGAAAATGAACAATGATGCATTTTTAACAAATGTTTTTTAGTAGTACTGCATTTGTTTAACTTCGGGATATAACGGTTGTAACTGCAACATTTGGAGGTCCTGAATAGTGAGTAAAAGGATTAGTGATATAGTAGTCAAATTCACTAAAATTTTTTTTATATGTTTTTAGTGGAATTATTTTTAGTTGCGTTATTGGGGTGTTCTCTAGTATATGGCTATTTGAGTTAATCCACAGTATCACATTTCTTGATCTACAATCGATTTAAATACTGGGATGTCACTTTAAATTCTAATTTTTAACTTAATTATAAGTATTGAAATTAACAATAACAAGAATGTCCTAACTAAAACAGTAGTTCTTTTTGCTTACAATTGTCCTTCCAATTCTCCAATAGTTGAATTTGTCAAGTAAATTTTTGTTCATTGCACTTGCAAACAGGGCGAAAATACAAATTTAAGCCCGCTAAGACTATAAATTTGATTGTTTCTAAAAGAATAATTAAGCCAGGATATTAATAATGAATTTTATTCGTAAACAATAAAATGTACTACATACACATATTTGTTTCAATTGTACATTTCAAAAAATACACAAAATTACAAATATATAAGAAGTTTTTTCTTCTACTTTCAATACATTTGCAATGGGAACAATAAGTTGTACTACCAATTCATTAGGAACAAACCGCTAAAAAATGAAACATCGTTTTTTACCAGGTTGTGTTACATCGGTTAAAAACACGAGTGTATTTATCAAAGTAATTTCATCGATAATACGCGTCAAGTTTTCAAATCGATTTCAGTTTAAGAATCGCCGCCTACTACTCCACTGTGCTCTGTGTTTATTATGATTTGTGTTCGATTGTCTTTACGACGCACCTTGGAATCGATCCTCAAAGTGCGTACAATTCGTTCGAAATCAGAGTTGATAAAAAAATTCGCACGGAATTCGCGATCGTTAAGTGCCGAACCGCTCGTAAAGAAAGGGTTTTATACTTTACTTGCTAAAATGACGTCACTCTTGTTAACTCAACAGTGTTGTAATTTGTGACATTCGGTACTGTCAGTTACTCACGTGGGAATCCTCTGAGAGATTAGTCTGTGATCTGCAAATCAATGTAAATATTTATATGAGTGATTTCAAAACAAAATGCAAATTGATGAAGATCTTTTTCCGTGCCTTTTTGTTAAGAACATAATATTACATGTTCAAAATAAGCCTAACTACATGTGTGATCTTTTATATTATATTAATGTAAGATACTAATTTCTAAGTTTATATATTTTAAAGTGAATTAAAAATAGATATCCGGGGTTGAAGAGATTCATGAATTTGATTTTGTTGGCATTAGTGATACTATCAATACTTCACCAACAGTATTTCAGTTGGTAATTCTCCATGATATTTCAAACCGAAAAGTCCTGTACCAAAATTGGATCTGAGGGACAAATGTGGAGTGACGAGTCATTAAAGGAAAAAGATCTTTTTTTGCAATAACTCATGCTTTATTTAAGCCCAATAATTCATCCCTGAGAACATTAGACCTACGATGAATATTTCTGAAGTGGCCTCCGAAATGGTAAAAAGGCCAGTATTCGTGGTTTTTCACATCTAAATTACTTTGCTAAATAGCTGTCGAAATGTACCCGTAAAATTTGTGACAAACCTGCACCGTTAATAAAAAACGCGTTTTTCTTCAATAAGGATGTCCAATAATTTTTTAATTTCAATTATTTTCATATATATTGAAAAGTATGATCAGTAAAGCTTATTGATATGAATATATTATTAATTTGTTGCATATTTGCATCACATCAATTATTTAAAAACAACAAGATTTCAAATATTTTCATGCGACCCGAGAACGGCTGTGATTGGTTCACGCGCTCGTGACGTCACGATACTACTGATTTCAAATTTTAGCATTGTTATTACGTTAGAAATTAATTTACAAGTTAATTGCGTACTTGTTGTGAGCGAAATGAATGTAGGATTTGTAAAGGCAGATTCCACAAATTTACCTAAGGTGGATTCATGGGATCAGATTTTTTACAAAGAGTTGACAGATACAATGTATAAGTAAGTTGTATTCTCATTCATGTCAGTTCGTCGAGCTGCTTGAAACTATATTCTTTGACGATTCACATCTCTTAGCACATGATTAAAAATATTTGTAGACGAATTTTTGCTTGTCTTAGTACACAAAGGTACAATACAATCCTTGTACGTGTTCATGTTTTAATTTATACACGAAATTATTTTGAATTTTAAAACTTTCCGCAGCCGTTAATGTAAGTTTATATTGACGTCACTTGACACTTCGGAAGAGCTCGGATGTTTCCGTAACGTTTTCGGACAATTCAAATTACTGACTTTTTATATTCAGTTTGTCCTTGATTTTTTTACTTAAAAAAAATAAAAATCTATTGGTTTACAAATTGACATTTTCAACCATTTCAGCACATTTTTAAAATAATTGTGAGAACCTTATTCTACAACATTAAGAATGGTTGACCGTCACACAATTCCTCTGACTCACTTTTTATCGAAATCGAATATATAAGGGGGAAATTCTTCGTCTTTTTGAGCTCTACATCCTACTCTCATATGATATTTCGTTAACTATTTAGTGAGGTGAATTAGATGTGAAAAATCGCAAAAATTGTCCTTCTTTTTATCATTTTTGGAGACTGAAATTTAGAAAGATTCAAATATTACAAAAAAAGGACTTTTCCCCTAAATTTTAATGGCTCGTCACTCATATTCTGAGCATCAGATCAAATTTTGGTAGAGGACTTTTCGGTTTGAAATATCATGGAGAATCACCACCTGACATGTTGTTGGTCAGTTCTTGGACAGCCTGTATAATAATACTTCTGTAATAATACTTTTAGTGAAAGATATTTTAATGTATATCTTTTATAAACGTGTAGTCCATTAAATTCACCAACTGCTTTAAGTAATCAACCAAGGATATTCTGGGTGACTTTTTTTCACTTTATATTTCTCCCAAACTTTCTTGGATTCATAATGTACAGATTCTATCGCCTGCTCCCCTACAGTAACCTAATATATTGGGTATATATAACCAACATCACTCAATATAACCCAAACCTCACTATAGCAAACGAACCGGTTGGGTATTCGAAAGAAAGTTTAGAAGAAATATAAAGTGAAAAAATGTCCCAGAATATCGTTGTCGATTACTAAAAGCAGTTGGACCACTTAGAAAAGATATAATTATTAAAATAATCAATGCAATTTATGTATTTCGTATGATGTGTATATAAATATACAATATTTAATGTAAATACAGTAAATTTACTATAAATTTTAATAATAATAACAAATTTGAAGAAACAACAAATTTGCAAACATTACTTTTTTCAATTTTTTGGAATTGTGACAAATTTTTTCAACTGGCTTCAATTTTGTTTATGAACATCTGAAAACTGACATATCAACGAACAAAATCCAATAAAAAGCCTTCAAAAATCTAATAGTTTAAAGCGAGAATATGCGGTTGAAGTTAGAGGTAATTTTTCGTTTTAAAACCGAAAAAACGATTTATCTAAAAAATTTTGAGGTTATGTGGACTTTTTAACGTCTATTTGAGGTCAAGTTTCATCGAAAATAAAAAGAACTAAAAAATTCTACGTTTTTTGAATACTTTATCGCGATTTTTTTTAAAAGGGCTCTATAAAATATTTTAATTTTGGCCATGTTACATTCGTATGATTGCAAATTATCAATTCCAGCTAGAAAATTCCATGTGCATGACACTCGCAATTAAAAGTGGTTCAGCCTCACCGTGCCGTATCGGATACCATATTTATTTATGGTTTTTATAGATATTCCAGTGCCATTTACCTACAGTAATATTCAATAAATTAAAAAAAAACAATATTAATTTTTTTTAACTGGCATAATTTTGTTATTTGATTTATTATTTACAAAAATTTGTGACGCTTCATTGGAAAAAGCGATATTTAAACAATAAAAAATTATTAGTTGTTGCTATAACTTATTATTCGACTTGCAAGTAACACTAGGGAAGTGATAATCACTGATTTTTTTGAAACTGCGTATACAAGTACTTCTTTAAAAAGTATTTAACACGTGTTTTCCTGTTTTTCCCCAAAAACATTTTCGGGGTAGAAATCACCCTGGAATGTTTGTAGTAATGGCCCTTGAATGTCTTTAGGGTTGAATTATAATAGTATCTTAAACGTTATTTGTAGCATGTCTGTCAATATTGGGATATTGACGTTTTGAGGTCGCTGATGAAGAATTTGAAGTCAGATTTTGAAAATTCAAAATGGCGGATCCAATATGGCGGTCAAATTTTTATTAATTTTTATGAATGTAATGAAAATTGTTAACTCTCCATCGGCAGAAACAATCGGTTGGATGGAGTAAGACCATCATCACAAATAATATCATCCAACCAATTGTTTCTGCCGTTGGAGAGTTAAAGTCACCTATGCTAATAGTCTTATAAGAGACAGGTGGCAAATTCCGACCAATTATCGAAAAGACATTGTATAAAGCTGACAACATTTTTTTATTAGATTCTTGGACTGGCCAAACCAAAACCAAATTTGACAATGTAGATACAGTAAATAAAACTATCAAAATTCTCACGATTCCACCTGGAACTACTGCCTTAATTCAACCGCTGGTGGTTTACGGTTTTAGATTTTGGTAAAATAGATAAAGATATCAATTTTCATTACATTCATAAAAATTAATAAAAATTCGTTCGCCATATTGGTTCCGCCATTTTAAATTTTCAAAACCTGACTTTAGAATCGTCATCAGCGACCGCAAAAACATAAAGATCCCAATTTTCATTACATGCTTAAAAATTAATAAAAATTCGACCGCCATATTGGATCCGCCATTTTGAATTTTCAAAATCTGACTTCAAATTCTTCATCAGCGACCTCAAAACATCAATATCCCAATATTGACAGACATGCTACAAATAATGTTTAACATACTATTATTCAACCCTACAGACATTCAAGGGCCATTTCTACAAACATTCAAGGGTGATTTCTACCCCAAAAATGGTTTTTGGGGAAAAACAAAAATCACGTGTTAAATACTTTTTAAAGAAGTACTTGTATACGCAGTTTCAAAAAAATCGGTGATTATCACTTCCCTAGTGTTACTTGTTAGTTACTCAACGGGTTTACAAAAATGAAAATATTAAATGAAACTCTAGTAGAAATCAAAGAGCAAAGAAGATAATGACAATAATGCTAATAAATTGAATTAACGAATGAAAACGTAAAAGAAACTAAATAATTATAAAGTAGGAAATGCTGTAAATAAAAATGTGCAGTCGTAAAACTAACGTAACGAACGTATTTCCTTAAAATTGCGCAACCAAATAAAATTAATTAAATTGTAATATTCCCGTATAACGCCAAGAATAATAATTTCCACTTGCATAAATTTATCGGAGAAGAAAACGGCCAATATTGAATAGCGCAAAATCTAAAAAGATGCAGAATTGGAAAAAAATACTGGAAATGATCCCTAACGGGTCGCTAATAAAACGCTATCAGTTGGCCAGATAAAAATACTTTGAGTGCGGTAAAGACACGTACGAGGACGTAGGCAAGTAACCCGCAATTCCGTAAGAGTGGAGATGCCCCTAAGTTCGAATATGTGATTCTCCGCTGACATTTGCGTCCTCCATATTGCCGGAGTTCGCGCGCCTCCACGTAGCTATGCGAATCTCCGCTTCTATCGCATTCACGCAGTTCTTCCTATTTATGCAGCGTGTCTTTGATTAATCGAAACTTAACGGTAAGGATGCTGCAGAGTTTGTCTCGAAATGGAAATGCTGCACCAAGTACCGAAACATCACAAACTATTAATCTTTTTGTCAATTTGAATAAATTCCCATATTTAGTATCGATGTCACATTTAGAAATGGATCTATTAAAATTAGTTAAAATAAATTACACAAAATTGATAACATTCCTTGTTTGGCAATTTTTAATATTAATCTTCTCTCTTAAGGTAGTTAGACCCCGGGATATAACATGTTGGGAACAAATATTGTGTAATGTTTCCAAGAATTTAATTTTTATTAATAAAGTTATTGAAGAGAGAAAAGATTATTGTCATAAAAAAAAATTGGAATGTGCAAAAACAATTTGTTAACAAAATTTCGTTAATGACTCGAATTTGTTACTTTTCTGAGAAAATAATTTCATAGAAGGCTTATTTTTTTTTGAGAAAATGATTCTCTACAACTTTACCCTAGGATTTTTCAAAATTTGTTGTCTGACTACTAAAACTATTGAAAGATTGTAAATAGTATCAGTTCCTTTTTTAAATAAATAGAGATATTTGATGTTAGCTTCAGAAATATAGAAAATCCTACGGTGAAGTTGAAGAGAATCATTTTTTAAGTCATCATACGTTGAAATCCATACATTTTTTAAAATCTTTTGACAGGCGAGAAGAAGAAAACTTGAGTCATTAATAAAATTTGTTTAACAAATATTTGTTTGCACATTACAATTTTTTTCGGGAACAATAATGTTTCCTCTCTTTAAAAGTATCTTTATTCATGAAAATTAAATTCGTGTAAATATTATTAAATATTTTTCCCCAACACACTATATCCTAGGGTCTAACTACCTGAAAATGAATTAGTAAAATTTTACTAGTTGTTAATTAAATTGGACTAATTAAATAAGTGAAATGAAAAGTTTACTGACAATAAAATAAGTACTGATAGTTCTTTGTCGGCATCGATTAATATCCATTGTATTTGTCGGTCATTTTTATTATTATGTGTAAATAAATAATTCAATTAATTATTAAATAGAGCGCGTTAATTTATGCTCTTCCCTCATAGAGATGGTCACGAGAATCTGCCCAGAATTATCCTAGATTTTGATGATCTGGCTAGAAACTAGCTTTATAATATGAGTAGAAATCCTACTAAAAAAAACATGAATTCTGGCGTAAATGTACCGAGACGCGAGACATTGAGACAGCTAATATAGTTTAACATGAGTGCGACAAGCTCCTACAACTTAACGACCTCGGTTCGATTCGAGATCTCGAATACCTCTCGATCGAACGCGCAATATGGCGGCTTGCTCTCAGCTGATTCGCCTGCACACGCTGTCGCGATTGTTTACAAAGCTGTTGTAAAGATCAAAGCTTCATTTCGAAAGAAAAGTTGTTTACACCTGCTCATTTTGTCGAATCGATTGATCTTTACCTATCCCTGGTAAAAATGTATAAACGCCCCCGCTGCATGGGTCTTGAGTGGGAAACTTTCATGGGCCACGCCAAAATCGTCACGTTTTTCCCGGCAGCGCCATGAATGCATGTGTGGCACTTGCGTAACATTCGTATGGTGCATGCTAGCAATTTAACATAACCTCATTCTTTATCGTCGGTAAAGCAGAAATTATGATATGATTTAAGATTCCTTTGTGTAACAGTCGCCAGGACGCGCCAAACATGGCGCTACCGGGCAAAACGTGACGATTCTGGCGTGGCCCTTGCGAGTTTTCCACGCAAGGCCCACGAAAGGAGTTTTTTACCAGGGATTATACAAATATGACAATTTCAGTTTGTAATTATTGCTTTTTGTTACTCTAAATATATGTTAATGGTCTATAGCGGGTTTTCATCCAGAATTCGTGTATATTTCTACCGAGATTCTACCGAACAGTAGGATAATGGCTAGTTCAATCAGCCAAATCTCTATCAGGGTTATTATATTTAAAATTTTGGATTAGATAACTATTGGGTTTGATATTTTTTTCCAAATTTGAAATTAATCGTTGGGTCCAGGGCATGGATGTCCTTAGTCCTGCTGAACAACAAAAGATGACACCCTGGTGCGAAACGCATTTTTACAATAGTTCAAATTTCAAGCGCTAGAGGGATTTAAAGTATCAAATCCAAAACTTTATATTTTACGTAATATTTGGGCCCTTAGATGAGAGTCTACCTTGAAAAATTAATAATGCTCCGGTATGTGCTGGAGGTCGAACTTTTCAAAATGATCATTTGCAGTTTTTATTCTATACTCAATTGGTCTACCAAAGCATGCCAAACTTATGGGTACGTAAAACAAAATCAGTAGGGTCGAAACTAGTATTTATTTAAGTAGTAAACCCGAATGACAAAATGATTAGCAAAACGATGTCATTATGAGATCTTTATGAACTCATGATCAGATAACCCTCAGAAAGTGGGACATGTAACGAAATTGTTTTAAAAAATGTAATAATTGTATCAAAATGTTACGTAATAACATTTTTGTTATATTATTTTATGTCGACTTTTCTGAACCCATATGGGTCTAAATCGCGACGGGACCTACAGTTTATGAAGGTGGAATCCAAACCACCTATGCTTTCGCGATTTTTTTTTTTCTTTAAATAATATTTTATAAAATTCTACTACATTGGTAAAACAACCATGTCAAAGACGTAAAAGTGTCGGGATATTTTTATATGCTAGAGCATTTTGTCCAGAATTACTAGTGTTGGAACAAAGAACAAACGCCAAGTACTTAACGACCGGTTAAATTTTAGGACTCTGTTTATATAGGGGGCGCAAGAACTTTGAAATTATCTGCATAGCGTAAAAAAAAAGGAGAAAAAGTCCAGCGCAAGCTTCGAAAGTAACTTTGGAGTTTTGTTTGGTTGTCGGGATTCGGTTCGAAAATAAGGCCGATTAAGCGGCAAAATTGACACTTTTCTCCGCTCGGCGGCGATGGTAGCGAAGTGCTCTTTATCGTTAGCGGCTGATGCGGTCGCGGTGAGCGGATAAGCGGAAAGGATTTCACTGTAAGCGACGTCGTATCGTCGACACGGTAAAGTCAATGCGGGGGTCGTAGGTTCAGAGCCGATCGAGTACGGGACATCGCGGCGACCCGGTAAGGCTATAAGCGACTCTGCTATATCCAGGTCGGTTCGCGCGCCGAGTTTCGATAAGTAAATTGCACCGCAGCCGAGGCATAAAACCGGTCGACTTTGCACGGGTTCGCCGCCACTGTTTTACTTCTCCTGCGGCAGATGCCTCTCCGGGGCCCTACTGTTCTATTTATTCCTCTCGACTTTCGCTCAGAAAATTATTTGTTTACCGCCAACAATCCATATTTTTCCTTCGGCTATCGGCCATTATTGTTTTACGATAGGTTCCAGGCATATCATTCAATGAATATCTTCTCGATTTTTCATTCTGCAAACATCTCTTATCGTAAATGTGAATGGTAGTCGCCCTCGTATCATTCATACTTATTTATCAAGGAATTCTACAAAGTATGATTTCTGCGAGAAATTATGTTAAACAGATAATATTTTTACAAATATGCATCGCAATAGTGACATCAGTTTGCGTTGCTTGCTTCTTGATAATTATTGTATTTGTGTCATTAAATTTTGTCGCCAGGTGGTGGATAATCTCGCAAGTGAATCAATTTTTACAACACTAATGTTAACTTTATTATTATTATAAGAAAAGGAGAGAATGACGAGTGAATGAAGAGCTGTATAAGATAGCTTTTGTTAACCCTTTGGAGCATACATTTTTCTTTACGCTGAAATTAGTTGAAATTTGTTACTCGGAAGTTTTCGGGATCGCTGATTCCGAATCTGATCTCAGATTTTCAAAATTCAAAATGGCGGGTCCAAAATGGCCGACCGAAACGTAAAAACAAGTATATTCACCCTAGATTTCAGTAGGACATATTGGATCCGCCATTTTGAATTTTGAAAATCTTAGGTTAGATTCATAATCAGCGACCCCGAGAACCCCCGAGTAACCTGTCTCGTCATATTTGAGTGACGTTTTCTTCTCCACATATATTTTCCGTAAAATATCCACCATTTTTACACGTTGTTTAATTTTTTTAAACAATATAACATGACAATTAATTAAAAATATTGATTTATTTACGTTTCCTATCCCGTTCTTGAAGTAAGGAAGCACAAAAATTATAGCAAAATTAATTAATAAGTACTTTAAATATGTAAGTAATGAATTACAAAAAGGTGTAGCATGTATGCTACACCATGCTTCAAAATGCAACAGGCTAATTTTTGGCGGTACTTATACGAAAAAAATTTGTCGAATTTTCGAAAATGTTGGTGAGACACCACTTAAAAAGAATACATTTCACATATTTTTATTAAAACTTCTCAATTATGACGTAGGATGGCGCTGTCTTACAACTCCCCAATCTCTCCTATTATTAACGGTTACTATTAGTATTATTACCAGAACATATTTTCCAATGGTATTTCGCGCGTTTTTTTTTTGAGATATTTTAACCTAAAAGTGCAAAAAGTACGGTTTTTCGGTACATTTGAGTTGCTGTAACTTCAAGACAGAATTTTTTTTTTAAACGATGGTCATGGTATCTCCAAGTACTGTTTTTGTCCTTCAAAATCCGGTTTCAAATTTAGAAAAATCGTTATTGGTTATTGAGATATGGTCTGTTGACGTTTCTGAGTTTGGCGATATTCAGAAACCGAGCAGAATCAGATAAAGCTTCAAAAATAGAAAAAAATTATCCGCAAAGATCTAAATTTCGAATGGTTCTTCAGCTGATCGGTGTAGCTGAGTAGGCATTTGAAGTCAGAATAACAAAATACAAAATGTCGGATTAAATATGGCTGACAACATCGACCTAATTCGCTTCAAACTTATTACTCATGGGTTTAGAGATTGCTGAATACGAAACTAACACCAAAACTGCATAATTTTAAGACCATGTTAGTTTCGTATTCAGTAACCTTGAAACCCCTTCCATTTTTACAAAAGCTGTCAGCCATATTGAATCCGACATTTTGTATTTTGTTATTCTGACTTAAAATTCCTACTCAGCAACACCGAACATCTTAAGAGCCATTCGAAATTTAGGTCTTTGTTTTTAATTTCTTTCTATTTTTGAAGCTTTATCTGATGCGGCTCACTTTCTGAATATCGCCGAATTCGCCAAACTCAGAAACTTCAACAGACGATATCTCAGTAACCAATAACGATATTTCTAAGTTTCAAAACGGATTTTGAAAATGTTTCATGTTTAATAAAAATTAAAAAAACACCTCAAATGTACCCAAAAAACGTACTTTTTGCACTTTTAGGTTAAAATATCTCAAATACCTGACGTGTAAGGGCTATTCTGAGGTCGAATTCGAATTCAGCCCGTCAAATACCTTGGGAAAGTATGTTCTGGTTCTTGATTCTAAAATTTGTCGGCCTGTGTAATACTTGGAAGACAGCAGTTCACACTTTTGCCAATAGGTAGCGGACAATCTCGCAAGAGCATGTTTATAGATTTGGTCATTAATGTCAATAATATGTATTTATTCGTTTCATGTACTGTCTACCATTTTGGCTTTATTGTGATTCAAAAAGTCAGATTCGAAATGAAAAATGTGTTGAATTATGTCGTTAAGAACGAAAGTCAAAACGTCGAAGATCATCGTTCGACATCGCTCGGTCAAACTAGAAAAAGTCGAACAAAGGCCAGAAGCAAAAGGAAGAAGGAGCGAAACGGCATCGACGTTAATCCGATTGCGTTGAGTTCGGGTGGTAAATTGAGATATTCCAACGATCGTCAAGGTGGCGGACAGAAGCGGCCGAAGCCGAATACCTTGGGTATTCGTGTACCGACCATCGATATAATGGGCCGGATCGATTCGGACGGCAGCGGCGGCGGCGGCGCGATCGCGTAGTCGAATCGTGGGAATCCATTCGACTGCATCCGGCAATTAATTTTTTCGGCCGCCCTCCCTCGGTAGTCCGCCAGCCGGCGAGCTGCGCAGCCGATATCCGAACGGAAAACCGAGAGACTTCGCTTCGCCTTCTTTTTCCGAGCGATCCTGCGAAATCTCGTATGGTCGACTTTTTTCGAAAGATCCACTCGACTTTTTTCTACCGATTATTTATCTCCCGTAATAGAACGATCTAATCTAATCGACTCGATACCCGATCAGAAATTTCAACTTCATTATTTCAAGGGCATGGAAAAACGTCAGACGTAGAAAGGTGCCACTCATGCATTTAATATTTTCAATACAAAAATTAAAATTTCTTTAATGATTTTACAGATTTTAAACCTGAAGATGTACATTATTTATCTCTCTTTTTATTTGTCATTCAATGTCTTGTCCATCATATATAACCTTTTTGAAACACGGACTCCTTTTAGTCCGTAAAGTGTGATTTTACGAATTGATCTCCGTACTTTATGGACTAAAAACTGTTGGTAATGTGCCTACTTTGCGAACAGTGCATAAAAATAGTGCTCGCTTCTCGGCCGTAAAATTGAACTTTACGGCCTAGGACCGAAAAGTACTATTTTAGATTCGAATTTTTCCATTGATGGTATTTTTTTTACATACGAATTTTTGAGTCCGCTGTTATGATTTTCTAAATTAAAATTGTGGGTATACGTTGATTGTAAAAGATGGCAACTTTTGTCGGTTATATTGCATCCGCCATTTTGAATTTCAAACTGTATCGCTATATTCGTAACAAATTTCCTTACAACTTTTTATACGCTAAATATCAGAACAAATAGTCGTTTTTAAATGTTTTTGTAGGTATATTGAAGTCGTCATTTTGAATGTTGAAAATCAGATACCAGATTCGCAATCAGCAACCCCAAAAAACTATTTAACCCTTCCATACTCCACTTCCGATTCCATCCATCACCTACTAGGTCTACGGACCCAACAAAAACCGTGGCTTTCTGATACACATTTAATTTTTTCGACCAACAGGGATATGGAAGGGTTAATCTGCCATTTTTAATTTTTAACATCTGACTCCAAATTTGTAATCGCGACCTCGTAAAACCCAATAAAACCTTAAATATCAAATATTAATAGTTAATAATTAGTCCCGACATGACTTTCGTTTAAAAATTAGTTTTGTAATAATTTTTAATTAGTAACACAGGACCACAAAAAAAATTTTTTTGGGAGTTTCTTTTAATCAGAGGTAGTGGATCTTATAGATTTTGGGTCGCTGAAAACGAATCCGTAGCCCGATTTGGCCCATCACGTCAGGTTTTCAAAATATCGTATCCGGAAATTCTATCCGCTAATTTCAATTTCCGGAAACCTGACGTCGTGGGCCAAATCGGGCAACGGATTCTTTTTCAGCGACCCAAAATCTATAAGATCCTCTCAATTAACCTCAGATTAAAGGAAACTTCAAAAAATTTGTTTTGTGGTCCTGGTAATTATTGTTTTAGGGAATTATGCAATACTTTTTTAAAACATTTATTATCTTAAGAAGGCCAAGATAACACCCCTAATAAAATAAATAACGAACTGCTCGTAATGAAAAAATCAGGTGCATGTTAGTGGATTGCCGGAGTCCGGCTGTGACTGAAAGAGTTAACAAGATACTTCCTGACATGCCCTTATTTTTACCTTGTTTTCATCAGGTGCTTTCTTAGCGAACAATCACCAATTCTTTGTGTAATAACCAGTTTTGCATGATCTTTTGCAATGTAGTCTCAGACTGATGCTATCTACCTCCATTTCTGACAATGGCACTTTAAACCTAAACAAATTGAAAAGTTCAAACCCATTTTTCTCAAATAAACTTGTTTATAAGAGCGAAACCGTGATCAGAATATGCTATTATGTGTATCAGTTGCAAAAATAGCTTTACTAAAATATAACATGCAAATGGAAATTGAATGTTTAAATAATTATTCATTTATTCTGCCAACATTCAGCTGCAAAATAGTGAAACCCACATGGTTCTATCTTTTTTGGTTCTATGATTTTGATAAAGACAATGTTCGACTTTTATCGAAATACCCTATAATGGCGGCGGGGTCCAAAATTCTTGGTGCCGAATCAGCTATGCCGAATCGGCTGCGCCAAAAAACTGTCGTAAGTTATTGCAAAAGACAGCTAAACGATATCTTTCAGAGATCAGTTCAAAAATTTCCATTCTTTCACGATATCGATTAAAAAAAATATTTTCCGAGTTACACGAAGCCGCAAGAAAATTCGTCCAGCCACTTTGACGTTGCAATCATGTTTCAATTTTTCTTGCCAAGAGATAGAGGTTGCTGTCTTAAATCAGCCTGATTGTATTTGAACTGACATTAGTCCCCATCTTAAGTTTTACAGTCCAAATTTATGACATCGTCCTAAGTTATACAGTAGCCTTGTTCAGTTATACTAGCCTCTTTCCCTTGTCCTCCCACCACATCGTTTCGCTGCGCTTCGCGACTGTATTCGGCAGGGATCAAGGAAGATTGGAATGTTTCGGTTAGGCCAACATACGGAAGAGGGGGTAGTGAGGGGAAGTAATGGATAGTTTCAGATATAACTTAGGACATTCTATATCCTACTATATTATATAAACATTTATATTATGAGATCCTTGGATGTAGCATGATCCAAATATGAAAACAAATAAATCTGATCTTATTTTGGAAATTTACGATTTTGCTACCTTTAAGAAGCCATTTAAAAGAAGAGACAAAAATGTAATAAACATGTTAATTTTAGAATTTAGTAATTTTTCCCTAAGAAAGCACCTCATAAGAAACGTTGCTTTTAAGGCATGTTCGGAATCAAGTCAACTTTCTAGGTCTGTCTAAAATGAAGACAAAATCAGGCTTGAGAGATTGATTGATGCATGAATCATGATCACATAGTAGCTTGTTCAGGAACGAAATCTGTTTTTTAGCAGAAATTTATGAATTTATTTTTGTATACTATTTTTAATAATAAAATCATTATAATGTTTGCAATAAATCTCCACGGAAAAAGTCATAAGTAGAATTTGCCAAACTTAGTTCTGTAAAATTTACATAGTCTCATTTAAAAGCAAAATTTATTGAAAAATATAAATAAATAGTACTCTAGCCTTTAAGTAATAAGTTTTTTAATGGGGTTTAATCACAGATTAACGAAAAACAAGGCTAAATATTCTATGACAGCATTCGCAAGAAAATTGAAACCAGTTACATTAAATATAAAAATTATCTCAATTTGTTTACTTGGAAAAGATTTTAATATATAATTGGCGTTAATGAAGCATTTAAAAGATAAATTCCAGATAAACTGCAGAAAATTGGGATTGTTCTTTTAGTTATTTGTATTAACAATGGTTACTATACTTTTTCGGTAAGTTCTTGGTAGAATCTACTAATTATTTTCTTCTGTGTATTGTTGAAATCTCGAAGACCTGCATTACCCCTCCGACATTTGACGGATACACATTAACGGATGGAAAATCCAAGAAAGTTGGAGAAAGAGTCGAGAATAAAAGAAGAAGAAGAAAAGAAAGATCGCTCGTAGAAAAGGTCAACAGAAAGGTCTCCGAATGTTTGAACGGCCGCACAAAGAAGGTAGGCCTCTATTGTGGATGCGTTCTCAAAGTTAGCGATGTGCAGAATGCCTTGGGCAGAATTCGTCTCTTTCACTCGGTCGGTGCGATACATCGATACCGCGTGTACTCGGTTAGCGAGAAGCCGCCGACGAAACGGTCCAAGACGAAGATGAAGAAGAAGAAGATCCTTAACGCGATCACGTGGATGGATGTAGACTCTGCTCGGCATGCAGCTTTAACCGCGGGGCAAGTGAAAGTCTCGTCGGATAGGAGGCGACACACACACATACATGGCTATAATATACATCCATCCTTAGCCTTTTACCTCGCGCGTGTACGCACGTCATCCTGGAGGTTCGTTCTCATAGATAAGAGCATATATCGCGCGCGAGCAAATACACACACACAGACTCTTATGCGGGATCAAAATCGGGCTCCCACGAACGCGAAACTGCCATTTTACTCTCTCGGGTTATTCGTATCCGATATACTGGCAGTTTCGCCGCCTCTCTCGCGATTTGACGCGGGGACATTGGAAACTACTCGATAAACTGTTCACAGCTAGTGGGAAAACTACGGGAATCACGTCTACCGCCAACGGTGAACATGCATATCTTACATGTGCGAGGAACACTTTTCAGACTTTGGAAATCTGCGGTACTCCTGAAACGATTCGATTTCTGAATCATTACCCGTCAGATATATCTGCAATACAACCTCCAGAATATCGAATTGATGCATTGATAACATGTTCTCGTTAATATTCTGGAGACGTATGTGGAGGAAGCTGTATATGTGGAGAGGAAGATTACGATTAACCCCTTCGCAGTCGAGACCAAAATCTCATAAGTGGGCTCAAAATGTCGACAACTTTTTAGAAAACTGAAAATTGCGCAAATGAGCCTACTATAGTATTTGAAGTCGCTGATTACGAATAAGAATTCAGATTTTGAAAATACAATGTGGCAGATCCAATATGGCTGATGCTGTTTTAAAAAATTTATCATAATCAGTAACTTGGAGTTTATTTATGTCTTAGAATATATTGGATCCATTTTGAATTTTCATAATCTGAGTTCTGATTCGTAATCAGCGACTCCGAAAACTCCCGAGTGACAAGTTTCAAGTGAATCTGATGAATTTTTGAAAATGTCGTCCGCCATATTGGATCCGCCATTTTGAATATTTAAAATCTGAGCTGGGATTCGTAACCAGCGATCAAGAAAACTTCTGAGTATCAATTTGTGGACAAATCGGTGTGTTTTTGTAGCCAAAAATCTGCTTACGTCTATACACGTCATTGACAGTTTGAACCTACATACTTCATGACGTGTATACACGTCATCGACTGCGAAGGGGTTAATAAATGAATTTCAATATATGTAGGTTTTCGATAATCTGCTAACTTTTGAGCGACATTATCATATACAATGATAGAGAATTCAATCGGCAATCGAAAGGTTACGGGTTCGTCTCCCAGGTCGGAAAGTTTTTTTTTTAATAAGATTTCAGAAGGATTAAAACTAAATGAATTGAGATGGTTATAATATTCCCTACAGATTGTACTTTCATATCACAGCACACATTTCAAAATAAATAAATGTAGTATTATAAAAGATGCCACCTTTTGCAATTTATTGATTATAATAATTCAAGTATACAAACAATAAAAGGTGTTTTGACCGTGACCCTGCAATAGTGCATTCCTATATATTTTTGCCCACTGAATCGGTATCCGAATTCAAAATTCTCAGATTGACTCAAATGTTTGCGTTACGAATAAAAAGAACTAAAAAATGACAATTATTAGAAGAAGACATTTTGTTGTTTTATTATTGTTTGCGGTTTTGAGTATTTTTTTTTTAAATTATCTTTTGGCTAAATCGCAAATTATATTAAATTTTATGAAATTTGCTGATACCCATTCATTCAGTTTAACACCTCAAATGTATTAATATTAAAACAAAACGAAATCTAAAAAATTCTCTTTTAACCGCTATCCGCTGCATCGAATCCCTAAAAGTTCGGCCTTTAATTTTTGTAAAAATCCAAAATTGATCTGAGAAATTATTATTTAATGTTGTATTGTTTATCATTGATGCAACAAAAATATGCAAGTAACTGTGAATCGTGTGGACAAGTTTTCGACTTCAGGTGAAAAAACAATGGGAAATTGGGTGTCTATAATACGGTGTTACGAACGTGTCGGTCAGCAGAAATGGCGTTGTTCGCCTCCGCTAGATGGCTGCTGGGCTGCCGCAGGTTCAATCACCTCTCGTTACCGAAGTGTACATTCCTTTAGTATATCAACGTTGACGGATCCAATATGGCGGACGAATTTTGAAGAACTGATTGGAAACTCGGTTTCAATTTTTGGTACTTATTTATGGTATTATGTAAAACTGAAACCAAATAACCAAGTCCAGAACTCGATAGTTAATTGGCGAAATAATAGTTTTCAATCACATTTTCTATATTTGCCTTTTTTTTTTTATTTCAAATCCGTAAAATTCTTAAGAAACTTGTTTTGAAGATGATCAATTATTTAAAAATTCTGTCATATTTGATCCGTCTTTTTGAAGTTTGAAAAACAAGGATTTGTGATTAGCGACTGAACCGTATTTGAAGCGATCATACAGTTAGAAATGTTTTTTAGTAAAATGTGGTAAGTATTTTAATAAATTTAAGCGTTTTAGAGAATTTGAGACATTTTCATGTTAGGACACTTGCAAACCTACCACATTGCAAATCTAGTAACTATTCGCAAATCTTCGGAAATATGTGATAGCTACGTACCCTACTCTCGAAACTCAAAATATTAATCTGAACAATTAAACAAACAAATTAAACTAAAACAATTAACGTATAATGTTTAATGTAAACCTAATTCGTAACTTTACTGTTAAATTTAATGTATCAAGTGCTACAGATCTTTCTCTCAATGGAAGGATTTCTTACGTATGATAATGTTTATGTATCTTCTAAACAATGGAAATAAACAAAAAACACTGGCAAGACAATGGAGTCGAACCCATCATTTAATATATAGGAATCGGGCTTTCTCAGTGTCTTGGAGTAAGAATGCAATAGCTTTTCTGAAACGCCTGGAAGTACAAATATATCCTAATACAATATAAACAAATTGTCTGAAACAATAATAAAACTCTCTACAAGTTTTACTACACTAAAGTGATTTTCAATCATCTATTTAATTTAATAATGCCCTCCCTGGTAGAAATTTGGCCAGTTTTTTGTTACACTGCCCAGATTCCCTATACCTTTAACATGTAAAATATGTAAAATGGCCAGAAACTAGATTCATTTTCTACCTGGATGGTGACATTTTTACTTTGTTGAATAAATAGATAATTTTCGATATTGACTAAAAGTCAATAGAGGTAGTCCTGCCATTTTGAACTCAATTATGGACAGATAGTCCTAGTCAAGAAAAGCTTATGACTCGATAGCTGACTGATTGGTGGCGCTTATCTTTGCGTCCAACGAGTGTAGTATCATTCTCGCAAGCGGTGAAATGCGATTTATTCGGTATATAATAAATGATGTTTATTTCCTGATATTTTCTGTAGAAAGAACCTTAGAGTGAACTGTGCTTCCATGAAATATGTCGTTATTCTGATGTAATATTAAATTATTTGTTCAAAAATAGACATTCTTAAATCATACCAAAATATGTATTTTGTTTCATTGGTGATTGGTAATGTACTTGTTCCAACACATCTTCCGGTATGCAAAGCTTCAATTTCATCAAATTCGATAAATGGTAAGGTCCCTAGTCGGAAATATCAAAACCCCAATTAATATAATGCACAAGGCAAAATGGCTGCACGATTTCCCGTGATACAGGGAAGATAAAAATTGAAATTCCACGGGCACGTTCTTAATCTATTCAAATTTTACACGTCAGAAGAAGCGAGGAATACATTCGTTTAGTATATGTATATGTGTATGTATATATAAGTCCTTTCGAACCCGCGGGAAAGCCGAGAGATACGGCGGAGATATAAGACACGTGCGAAAGTCCTCCGAGAATTCGAATTACGAATATTGAACATTAACGGTGAGAGGCCTGTAAATTATAGACCTAATGACCCAATTGCCTAATTAATTTATCGAGGAAATAGCTTGATGTGTGTGAATTAACTTTTCATTTCATTACTTAAGGAGGGACGGAGTAGCTATCAAACGCTAATTGATTTACGACATTGTAGTATTTTAATCATAAATTTCGGGACAAGGCAAGGTACCACGAGCACAGATGCTAGTGACTTTAAATATGTTCTCCAATGGGCATACGGCAATTGATCATCCTTGTTTATTTAACAATTTAAAATCTCTGGGTTTTTAGATTATAGTGGAATTTAAACGAAGCTTTGTTCTATCCGAGTGGTGTTCTTTCGATTAAATTGCACATCAAAGTAAAATATTTATTGAACTGAAATATTCAAAATTTTGTTAATTTTCCTTAGTTTTATTTTTTTATTTTGTTCAATGATTGCTAACTTTACATGTCACTCACTGCTCTTTATTAAAAACTATCGTTTTATCTTACCTTTTCGTGACCTTTCATGGTGGGGGTCTTTGGAAATAATACTTATTCAATATATAAATATTAATATAAATATAAATATATTTACTAATATGTATAGAATTCAAAACGAAATTAGAATTTAATCTAATATTATTTGTGCTTAGAATGTATTCCGTGATATTTTCACTCGAAAGAACCTTAGAGTGAACTGTGCTTCCATTAAATATGTCGCCAATCTGATATAATACAAATATATATGTATTTTATTCTATTGGTGATTGGCAATGTACTTGTACTAATGTAATAGTAATATTATACCTTCATTAAGCTAAACGGACACATATTCACCGTTTACAACACTACATTTGAAATTACATATTACACTTTTCGCATAATAATAAACCGAAATATTTATACATACATATTGACTAAACTTCGGGAGAGTTCATGCTCAACGCGGCTCCGCAGCGCTTGCGGGAAAGGCGACATCTAGTGAATGTTCAGCTACTTAGGTTAGTACGTTTAAAACTGCTTGGATGTTCATTACATATCGTAATCGGACATTTTTCACTTTACAATAATTTTAAAAAACTACATGGTCATAAAAGGCAATTAACATTTATGTTAATAAAATCGATTTTTTCTATTTTGGTGAACGCTTCTTCTTTACATTCAGTATTTCAGTTGAACTTTATTAACAGTGTCTAGTTATGAATCGTTTGTTTGCATTAATCGATTAAAATTTCGCATTTTGTTGAGTATAGCGCATGTCATCCAAATTTACGATTATGATTGGATCATTTCGATATCTTGAAACAAATGATACAAAATTGCGTTGGGCGCTCCGTATAGTTTAGTTGGTAGAGAATACCGGCAATCAAAAGGTCTCACGTTCGAGTCCCAGCGCATGTAATCTTTCAAGTTCGGTCCTTAGTTTTTTTCCTTAAAAAAATTATTAAAAAATTCATCGTTATCACCAATTGTGCAGACCAGTTTCTGATAACAGAGTATAAAAGTTGAAAACAATAAAAATATTAGCGTGCGTTGTATATCATCACAAGATAATTTATTCGCGTAAGAATATCGCGCACTCAACAGAAAATACTATTTATTTAAAATTAATTGCTTTATGAGAAATTCATAATTATTCCATTATTAGATCACAAGTGAAGAGTCTGGGAGGTTTTTGCAATATTTTTGCAAATAAGTCGCACATGATGTAGCGCAAATCATAGAAGAGGATTGATAGTCAAAGCTGGAGAAAACGGGGATGTCCGTTGGGATAAAATTTGTCGAAGGCTCCGTTATTCGGTTCCTTGGTACATAGAAAGACGAGCTGCTTCCTGTTTCGTCACGGGGTCGATGATTAATCGCGCGAGCTAGCTGAAAGAGCGAGGCGACTTACGTGTGGATCTGCATGTCCATATGTATGGGAATCCCTTTTGCACGTATGCGTATCGGATGCTACACATATAGAAATCATCGGCGTGAAAGTCACTGCAGAAGGAATCAGCAGTTATGTATACATATATGAGCAGCTATATTGCCGGTCTATTGCACCGACTTTTTTCAGTCCCGCACGTCTGCGAAGATCGTCCACGAGAACTGCACACGTCCTTTCCTACATAACACGTACTGTACTTACGTTGGGCACGTGCAAAATTCAAAATTTCAATATTTACTTTCAAAATTGACTTTTTAATATTCACTTTGTACGATGCAATCTCCAGGTTTCGAGTCACAGTGGTCCTTATGGGGACCAACTTGACTACTTGCTAATCTTATTTATAAAAATGACGTTTTTAAGTATGCTACCTAAAAAATTTAAATTCATCTTCTGATTAGTAACAAATCATCGACTACTGCTTCATCACAAAAAAATTTTTATTAAAATTTTATCAATATTACGGCATGTATTAAAAAAGGCTACACAACACAAAGGCCAAATACCGACTCGTAAACACGTAAACATTATACATTTATTTATACAATTTTTTATTCTTCAAAATATCCACCTTGAAGTTTAATAACTGATGCACATTTTGTCAACATTGGTTCTATCCATTTTTCGAGAGTCGATATTGAAATATCCTTTTAGAAAATGAGCAGAAATTTCTTGCTCTGATTTTATTTTGATGTCTGTACTTTTTGTACTCCTTGGTCCAGTTCGTCCCAAGCTATGGATTGGATTGATTGCAGTGGCCAACCTATGTATTTAATTTCTATTCGTTTTTCTGTCAGGAAAATATTTAGCGCATTTTCCAAAGATTTGTGGTTATTGTACTGTAAAAAACTATAGCAGAACTCACGAGTAATTTAACGAGTTAAAAAAACATGAGTTGGGTACATTTTTAAATTATAATAATCAAAAAAATTATTGTAATATTTTCTGTTGAAATAAATACATGGTAATATAGCATCGGAAAACGCTTAGAATTCCATTTAATTTGTTAAATTTTATTAAGACATGTTTTTAAAAATGACATTAAATTTAATGAGCAAGCGATTGGTTTCTTTAACACTTATTATTTTTGAAGAAAATATTATTCGCGTTTTGAGAACGGAAGGTAATTTGGAAGAATAAATTTTGCCGGCATCGAAATGTTCAACTATTACAAATATTTATTCTTGCGAATTCTCGCCTAATTCTGAAGAAATCTCTTTGAAAGTTGATATGAGTTCATAAGACACGTCCTAAAAACACTTGCAAATTATATCTTGTTTATATTTCATTTACACTTTTTAGGCAAGGAACCGACCTAATCACCTAAGCCAGTTCAACGACCTCTTTGATGTTATTTTGGCGTTTCTCTATCTTAGTTTAATTATTTTAACGAAAACAAAATATTTATAAACTACAAAGCTGTTTTCCAGTGTTTGTTGTTGATTTTGTAGGGTCTGATGTTATCCAAGTTTGTATTAATAGGTTTAGAAATGAGTCCAACGTTTTCTCTTCTCAATTTACTTTGAATTTTTTCTGTAACCCTTTTCACATACGACGTAGATGATGTTTTGATAACAGAATTTTGTGAGGTTATTTTAAAGTCTCATGAGTTGTCAAGACCGTGAATTTTCTTGGTTTATTAATGATTTGTAAGGTACCGAGACCGTTCAACATATTACTTTTCAACAAATGGTTTCATCACCAGAATTCTACTGGCAACAGTTCAATCACGAATTTTCAACATAACATTGCATCACATGATCGTTTTATTACAAAACAAAAATAGAAAATATTTAAATAAAAGACAACCTAACGTAATCTCAGCAAATGAAACCTAACCTAATCTAACCACACCATTTGAATATAAACTTGCCCGTCCCAAGTAAACATCGAATTGCTCTAAATATAAACGTCAACTTAACTTAATCTAACATCGCTGTAACAAGTATTACATTACCATAATCTAATCTTCTGTAAGTTTTAAAGTAACCTCATCTAACCTAACCCCGTCTAACCGATACATACCATTTCAGCTCAATCCCTTCATTGTAAAACAGCGACTAGGTTCCTTTAAATAACACTAATTTAGCCTAACCTAATCTAACATTACAAAATCCTAAAAAGAAAGATAAAGAAATAAATATCGCATAATTGGGTAAAGAGGACAGTTAGTAATGGGTCATCTTATAGTAGCTGGCCATTACGTACGTAATTGTACTGTTTAAAAATATTTATAAATGAATAATTATTTTATATTTAGGTTTAGTGAGTCTTGATAAATAGGAGAAAGTGGAGTAATGACGACCTACCTAAGCCAGAGTAAGTTAATATTATAACTACACATAAAAATCCTACATGGAAAAAATTTACTAAAGCTGCATATAACTGCCGCGTTACATACCCTCTAAAACTGTTGCAGTAACTTGCTCAGTCTAATTAAGCATAGTGCAGATATTTAAATTTTTTGGAGTAAACTTTGAATGTAATGGCGTAAATTATTAATATTATCCCCAATCAGGAGTCGATTATTAGTCAATTTACTTTAGATTGAAAATTGAATTTTGTTCCTTTGGAATTAATTTCACTCCGACAGTTTTAGATCAATTGAATTTTTACACAGCATTGAATCAATAAATAAATTTTATTATGGATATATGAAGTTACTGAATTGTTTTCGGTGAAATTTACTTGAGTTTTCGACAGAATCCATTAAATATTTTATAAATAGTCATACATGTCTTAAATAAACTCTTCATTTTATTCAAAAGTATTAGAATTCATTATATTTTTCATTTATTATTATTTCATAAATTTGAAATATTGCAGATGGATTTATAAAGAAATATTATTAAGAAAATTGTCTAATTTTTTTAATGTGGCCATATTTTTCAACATAATCCACCCATTATTTTCTACTGGAAAAGATAAATGAAAAATTTGTTTTTTTTTCAATTTTCGACGATGTTTTTACCAGATTCTTCCAATGCACATTTTCTTACGGGAAAATTTGCGTGGAGAATTACCTCGCCAGGATAATTATTATCAATTACGTCCCGATTCATAAGCGGAAGACCTCCATCGTCTCCTTTCAGGTAGAAATTCGTTCTTCTCAGAGCTCCCCCTCTCCAATCCTTTGCTTTTCTCCTTTCTTGAATATTACATGCAAGTATGTATAATTGCACGGTTATGTATCGCGATTTACATATTTGCGTGTAATTACTACAATTGCGTCGAATTAGAATTTACTTATTGACCTCTTAACGGGTTAAAGTAAGAAAAACGCTTTCTTCCCAAAACGATAAAAAAATTCGAAAATTAATTTCCGGCATTATGATTATTTGACACCATTTATCCCAAAATGGCATGACAAAAGTAATTTCTTTCTCTTTAAGATAAATATATAAAGCCAATATAAGTTTTCCAATTTAAAAAAACGCAAATTATCGTTTATCGCATAAAACTCTTTGAAACAATGTATTTCGTAAAATCATAGGTAGTGAGGGAGAAAATTATGTCACAATAATATCTTAATTCCGGTGAAGATCCGTTTGCTCGACGATTTAATAACTCACTCATCACATGAGGTTTAATGATTTATTGTAATTAACGATAGTTAATAAGTAATTTAATTCTACAATTTATTTTCTAGGTTAATGAACCGGTTTAATACTTAACGTTCATACGCAATTTGTATAAACATTTAATACTAGCATTTCCTAAATTTAAGTGTACTTATTATTTCTTCTACTAAAACATTGAGTGAATTGCATTTATTTGTTTTCGACTGTATTGTTTAGTTATATGTTTAGTAAAATCAGCTAACAATGTATCAACCCGTAGATGGACTTATTAATCGATTTGCATAGTAAAATCTCGCAATCGCGGCATAAATTACGCGAGTAATTAAAGCATTTATCAGACTGTTTGATTAATGTTAGACATAAGCGATAAATAATCGTAAAGCAAACATGCACATAATACGGCAGTTAGTTTTTATTCCGTTATCCGTTTAGATTAAAATTATTATTAATATTTTTAAATCTTCATGTTAATGATATCGAATGTATAATATTTTCTTATGTTTATCAGAGTCATATTACGTACGAATAATTATTTCCAGAACATTTCTTAATAAATAATTATATTTATTTATCTTAATATTTAAATCATAAAAAACATTCAAAACTTTGCGATGACTTGATACGAACATTTTACGTGTATACTTTTTAAAATTCGCAAACATTATTGAAATTGTAATACAATTGTAAATGTTTTGCATTGTTCAAACGGATGTATTATCGTAATTGTCGATAATTACCTACTAGACAGCCTTGGCTCAATACTCATTTATTGATCATTTGGCATGCACAATCCGTTCACAATTTATTCACGTAATTTTTATTCTTATAGTTAATATTCCACAAAATTCTTAAATGAATAATCAAAACTGCGAATTACATTGCGACTCACAAAATGATTTAATAAATTAATCGTTATCTTTTTGTTTAAATGTTTTGGATTTGACATTTGATATTTATTATTTATAAATATTATTACAGTCAAACAATATTTATACATGTAAATATTGTTTTTGGTATCATATTTTTTATATTTTCTCAGATATTTATTCATTGTTATAAACACTTAATCACAACCATAATTAATTGTTTATTTATATGTCAATTATTAATTTCGAAATAAAGTTTAATTATTCCACCTTTTAAATAAACAACATGTTATGCAAGAAAGACATTATCGTAGATAACCTATAAATAGTCAAAGCGTTGTTTATAAACATATGAAAAATGCGTAGGATGAATAAAGCGGGCATCTTTAAATGTGCATCATATATTATCTTTCGGAGCGTTAAAAATCACGTAGCATGCATCACACCTGATTGTCATGTGTCAACGTGACATTTGTCACCCAAAGGCAGCTGAGCCGAAGCAGGTAAAAAGAGATAATATTTTCCAGAAAATATCTGAAACTAAATGTGCTAACGAAATTTTCAGCGAGTTTCCGACGAAACTTTAACTTTCAAATTCGTTTCGTTCTATTTTAGTTTTATGGACAAATTTATTTATAAATTTTACCATCCGAGACTGTAAAATGATATGTATTGATATCGTTCATGAATGTTATTTACAATGCCGAAAAAGGTTAAAAGTACTTATTATGACCTTTATTATAGAAAATAATAAAATACAAATTATTATTGTTTATTAATTGTTAAATATTTTTGCAGCCTAATGATGGTTTCATTTTAAAATAATTTTTGAAAACATGATATTATTTAGAACTTTTTATTTTTCTGTAGAAAAATTTCTGAAAATTATCATACGTTTAAAAAAATGATTGGTTTCATTCATAGTTCGATAATTTTTTAATGACAGTTACCAAAGTTTCGATAGTGTTGAGTAATAATCAATAAAATTTCCTGATATTCTCAACTTTGTCTTTTTAAGGAAAATATTTGTTTTAGTTTGATAAGTGCAAAAACCAAAGTAAGAATTCCGTATTGTATTTTAGATTCATATAAAGTAATTGCGTCTTAAATTATTTTTAACGTACACAAAACGAATGAATGACAAAAGCTGGAAAAACTAATAATACCGAAAAATGTATTGCATTTAACTTATTTTTTTTAAATATAATATTGCAAAGTATGTTAGATATATTAAAATTAATTTAAATAATATATTACTCTTAAACATGTACAGGTTTTAATTAAAATATGCATTTTGAACGGGGAACAATATTTATTTTTGAAAAGTAAATGAATTCGGTGCATATTTTTTCATATATTTTTTTTTATCTTAATATTATTTCATATTTCAATTCTTTCAGTATTTATAAACTTCATAAAATCTGGAAATAATATTTTAAGTCAACGTTTGAACGTATATCATATAACACAAATTTAAATAAGTTTAAACAAAGCTTTTTTTTAATAATGAAACAACTCAATTTTGTAATTACGTCATTTTGCTTTATTATTTTTTTCGTTTTTTGATCATCGCTTATCCTATCGGAAGCGTATTAGCAACTTTTGTATAAACAATACGATTTTTCAATGGCGCCCAATCGCCAAAAAAAATATAGAATTTTTTATTTATTTTAAAATGAGAACTTCCGGAACAAGTTTTCATAATTCTAAAAAGTATTCAAGCAATTCTGTAAAAATGTCAGAATATTCTTTATACAATTGTATGAACTTTTCTCTCAGCAAGCTTTTTTCGAAAATCATCTTTTCAAATAGAAAATGAACATTTCGTTGACTTCTTTTGTGTTTTTGAGTCACAATTTTGAATGGTCATCCTTATTTTAAAATGCACATTTTAAGCTCAAGTCTCCACAACACAATTTCTTTACTACTAGCAAGAATTCTGAAACGATTTCAATGTTAAAAAATGATTTAAAAAATACATTTGAAAAATTCATCTTTTTTAACAAAATTCGAGGTTATACTTTTCGAAAAATCTGAGAAAAAACTCTGAAAGTTCAGGTAGTTGTATGTCAGATATGAAACGTATAAGGAGACAAATTTTCTTGAAAACTTTAGCATTCCAGATGGTAATTTTGAGGTAGTTTTTCACAATTAGAAAAATTGCTTTTCTTTCCGATACACAGGCAGTAAAAATTACAAAAATTTAGTCATTTTATCAATTTCCTAAGTTTGTTTCAAATTTACTATCTGGATTGGTAAATTTTGTAGGAAAAATGTTCTCCGTGTGATTACAACATTTCTATTTATTGCTTAATCGGTTAAAGAATTCTCTATATTTTTATATTTCGTGACTTTTTCCATAGTTTTTTCAAACACAAAAACTCAATAATTTAAACTTAGGACTCATTTATTTTCGTTTCCGTAAACAGAGTTAGGTTACGTGCATTAAATTCATTAAATTTGTTGATTTATTATATAATACAAATGACTATAATCGACTATTTATTGTTTTGACTAAAAAATATATACAAAAATGATCTTCAAAATATATTTTTGAAGCAAAACAGCTACCGATTTTAATAGGTTAGAACACCAAAAAAACAATATCATTGTGAATAAAATTTTATAAATAAAAACTTAACAAAAATAAAATTTGAGTATTGCACGATTACTCGAATATAGGAACAAGATAGCAGGAAATTCTTGCTGGTAGTAATAGCAGGTTTGTTTATCAAGCGCGATGTCGGGAAAATTGAAATGTCTAGAACTGTGGTATAAAAAGGTGATTGCTCGCAATCGATCGAGGTTTGATCGTAGATCTAGAACGACCGGTGTGCATTTGCAATGTCCCTTCAGATAGGAGATAGTATTGTAATCGTTCGTAAAAATGAAACGTAATTACGCTAGAGCTCGCTCATTGCGCATATTGCTGATTGCTTATGATCAAGAAAGCACTTGCTTGATAGCTACAGTCGAGTTCTCACGCATTACGAGACTTAAGTTCATGTGTGAACCTGCGGTCTTGAAATACAAGGCCACGGTTTCAAGAACCAAATCGCTGATAAACGGACCAAGCGACAAGGTTATAATAAGCTATTGTAGCTATTGAGTTTAATTGTCACGAGCGGCTACTGTCATTCCAAGATTTCTGAGTCATTTAGCAAATATCTATAATTTTATGAATCTTGGTTATGAAACTTTATTTACGTGCATCGAGAAATTACTAATGATAAAATTAATAATAAAAATAAGTTCACTGCTAATTGACTTTTTCTAATAACTCGTATACTTATTAATTTTTGTATGGAGGAAAGGTATGATAGAATGAAAATTCCAGTATATTCTTTGAATGTATCATTATTATTCGTTCACTGTCGCTTTCAAAAGACGTCGTTATATTGACAATTCATCTATTTACACGGTACTGATAATAATACAATAATATTAATTAATCATAAGAATTGTACACTTCTACTACAAATATACAGATCTGCATCTTTTTTTACAAAAAGGTATACGTTACGAAGTCTTTACAATGTTTCGTTTCGCCTAAGCTTACTCGCGACCGGGAAAAATCGTGTTCGCTGTCTTTTACATTTTGACGCTTGGGACGGGAGGAAATAGGAAATAGAAATGAGAAGAAAGATTCACGTGTCCATTGGAATGAAACAAAAGAGAACTGAAACGCTTCGCTACGTGATGGAAAAGTTAACGCAATGAAAGGCGCGAAATAAGTACAAAAAACGTGACAACAGTTTCGTTCCGTTCGCGTACAATAATAAATTCGGCGATAAACGGCAGGGATTCCTTAGGAAAGAGATAAGGGAGGGGGAATGGTTTGGGAGTCCAGTCGACAACGTCGGCGTAGAATCCCAATCCTGACTTAGTAGTTACTGCCATTCTTAAATATTTATTATTTAACAGGAACATTATCGAATCTTTGTTCATCATCATCATCGTCGTCGTATTGTATAGTATCTAAACATCGTCATCGTCATCATCATTATCACCATTGTAAATAAATAGTTAAATCGAGTCGCGCGATAACAACACAATCGTCAATGACACGCTGGCGTCGGAGTCAGCAAGCGACGCGAATATGAAAAAAGACATATTCGAACGACAAAAAGAAAACGACCTCAGGAAATCTGATGAAGACCGATCAATCAGTTGCCTCGATCGATCCTCGCCGAGAAAACTTTATCCGCGAGTCGCCGGACTTGACTCTGAGAAAAGTCCCGCATCTCGCGCCGTTAACAATAAATCGCGGCTCCGGAAAAACACTGGAAACCCCCGCGATAACAAAAAAAAAAGAAACGTATGCAGAGAAAGTAAAAAACACCGGTCTTGCTGGCTTCGAGCCCGTCCGCACTCTGGAATCGTTTCACGAGTACAAATTTTTAATTGTAGCGATAATTCTAATCGTAAAAATAATAGTAATGATAATAATAATCATGATAGTAATGATAATAATAATAATGATAATAATTATTAATAATAATAATATCGATAATGCGATAATACCAGAGGGGAAATACCCCGACGATACCCCGTGGCTCGAGTGCGGATCTCAAAACCGTCGATAAGCGACCCTCCGTGCTTCTTTTTTTTTGCAAGAACCGTTAGGTCGATAGTCGGCTTATTTTCAGTTCAATGCGAAAATGAATAAGAGAGAAAGAGAGAAAAAGAAATTTTCAGATCCGAAAGGACGAATAGACCCGGTTCTTTCCGTCCTTTCAAAAGTTTTGGAACCACGAACGTCACGAAATTTGTAAAAAAAATAAGTAAACAAAAAGAAAATTCAAGTTAACCGAAAAGTGCGTAAAAGAGACTCGTCGCATGCTTTTTCCGCTTTTTCGTCTTTTCCCGCGGTTCCATGGGGTTTTTTTTCTCTTTCCTTCTCTCTCTGGAGGCGCAGATCGCGTGCTTCTCCTCGCTCTCGCTCCTTTCTCTTTCGCGCGGACAGACGTACTTACGCACACATTCACTGGCACATATACACAATCACTTTTCCAAGCGCACACGACGTACGCACGCTCGCACTCACGCACGCAACACACGCTTACGCTTTCCTACATTTTTCGTGCGCACCCAATTGGACGCTCTTTCGCGCACGGCCAAAGTACTGGAACAATTATAATGCGATAGAATCGAATCGTAATCGAGTACAATTATTAATAGCAATCGTAATAATAATAGAAAATAACAATAATAATAAATTAGTTCTGTACAGATTGTGCTTCGAGCATGATACTATTAATACCTAGATGGGCGGAATGCGCGTCCGCCACCACAGCATCCTTGTTTTTCGATAAGTTATGGGACCTTAGCGATTCCTCCGTCGAGTCCCGCGTTGATAATCCAGTTACCACCCACGAGACGGTCGGCGCGCAGTCTTCGAACTCACTGTCCGCGTTGCACTACGAAAACACTGCGTCTTATAAGTTCAACCCCTCGAGAGAGTTGGAATCACTATGGTAGAAATGACAAAAAAAAAAGTATCGGTGATAAAAGTCTGTTCGGTCATCTAGCTTCGATATTGTCCGTTATTCGATGGCTACACTTCCGTTGCGAGAGTCGAGGCTATGGAGGTGGGGTCGTGCCTATAGTGGTCGTCTATTACGTACACCCCGCATCCGGTCTCGGCGGAGCCTCCACTAGGAAGTCCCTCCGTCAGAGGATTCGGCCTCTTAAGGAGCGCCGCCTCGGCGCAACACGAATCCGTCGTGCTCGCGGAAAATAGAGACGAAGACCTCTTGGATTCGAGGCCGCTGATGCCGACAGCGCAGCCGATACCCAAGCCTAGGCCCAGCGCGCAATCCTTCTCCTTTTGGTAGAGATGAGACGCTCGATGCGCCGCCGTCTCGGTGTTGAGCTGTTTGGTTGTTCTCGTCGTTCTGGCTTCCTGCATCACGGGCTCGGGCTTGAACCCGGAACAGGAACTGTCGTGCGTTGCGTCTGTCTGGAACGAACAGTCCAGGTCATCCCGCTGCGACGTGTTATTCACGCTTTTGTTTGCGGTCCATGTGTTCTTGATCATGTGAGCGTCACCGACCCCAAGGGTGCAGACACTACCAACCCCGCCGGCTGCGACTAGACTACTTCCGAGTCCCACCACATGATTTCCGTTACTTGCAATTGCGCTACGTTTGCTCATACTGCTATGTACTGCGTTTCTCTCGTTCTGCAACCTGGCCTCTTCATCGGCCTTAGCCTGTTCTCTCTTCTGCCGCCGCTTCATGCACATAACGGCAAGCGCCGCAACGAGAACGAACGCCGGGACCGCTACCGAAAGTGTCGCGATCACTACCAGGTGCTCCGTGGTAAGACCGGCATCCCGAGCTTCCGCGGATGCGACGTGTCGCGAGAGATTCCCGAACCAGGAACTCGATCCCGATTGGGGCGAATTTTGCAGCTTCGGTAATGCCGCTAAAAATGCGGTACCTACATTTGGCTCCGAGCAGTTGTCACCTCTCCAACCTTCGGGGCAATCGCACTTGTAGCCATTACCTCGATTTCGGCAAGTACCTCCGTTACGGCATGGTGAATCCTTGCACTCGTCTACGTCTGTGCTGCAATCGCGACCGGCGAATCCGGGTTTACAGATACAGTGGTAGTCGTTAGTTCCCGAAGTACACTCGCCACCATTCGCACATGGTTGCAGTAGGCAATAATCCACTTTGTCCTGACAAAGTCTTCCCACGTATCCTGGCACACATTGACACCTGAATCTGTTGATGAGGTCGAAACAAGTCCCACCGTTGAGGCACGGGTTGTCTTTGCAGTCGTCAACGTTGATCTCGCATCTCGCTCCGACAAAACCTGTTGGACAGGTGCACCGGAACCTGTTCACAAGATCAGCGCACGTGCCGCCGTTCGCGCAAGGATTCGATGCGCACTCGTTGATTTGTGTCTCGCAATCGATTCCTGAATATCCGGCGGGACAGTGACAAATGTAACCCTTGTTCGAATCATCCTCGCACGTGGCACCACGCGAACACGGATTATCCCGACATGATCTCGAACTCACTTCGCAATGAGGTCCACGCCACCCTGGTGGACACGTACATCTATAGTTTCTAGCTATCAAGGCATTGTTGTTAGTATTGCTGCCGCTAATCGAATGAACAGCTATCATGGTAGCATTCTTTTCCATCGAGCACGTGCCTTCGTTCAAACATGGTTTTGAGTGACAGTCGAGGAGCGGAGTTTCGCAGTCGGTTCCAGTGAAGCCAGGCGCACATGAGCAGGTGTAAGAACCCTGGCCGGTGTTGAAGCAGGTGCCGCCGTTCATGCATGGCTTGTGATTCGTGCAATAGTTGAGATCCTGGTTGCAGAAAAGGCCGCCCCATCCTTCGTTGCAAAGACATTCCCAAGGCTTCTGACAACTTCCGTGAAGGCAACCAGGATAACGTACACATTGGTCGCAAAACGGACCAGTCCAGCCCTTGTGACATCTGTAACCCAAAAAAGAGACGGAAGTCGGTTAATTGGCTGATGATAGACACGGCGGAGGCCACGCGCCGGCAAGCGCGTGGGTGTGGAAAAGGTAACAAGTTTCGGATGAAGGATTAGGAACGTAGCCTGAGGGCTAGGGTTGATTAGCGGCTAAATTTCACCTGTTAAATAGAAGAAATGAAGAGTTCGGTAAGCTGTTTAGTTGCCTTGGGCGAAGGCCAGAAATCTACACTTAATGAACGAGTAACGGCTAGATAAATCGGAAGCCTCCGCTAAATACTTCCTCCTACGGTCAAATTAAAATTTCCGATTAAAGTTCCACGAGAGTAACTGACAAATTACTAAGCCTGCACCGCTGGGCGATTTATTATCGCGCGCTGTAAAAGATAAATTATCGCAGCATATACCAGATAAAAAAATTGCCCATTATTATTATCGTCGACAATTCCAAACTCAATAAATATGTCGCGCGATAACTTAAGAGGGTCATTATTTCCAGACTCCCCTTTGAATTCCATTACGGTAAAATCAAGGAGAAAGAAGAAAGTCGCACCGATAAATTTCCGATTTGCGGGAGTCGAGAGCAGACGAAGTCCCTAAATCCTGGTGGTATAAAGCGCGGATATTCCAACATATGAGGGAGGACGGATTTGAGGTAGAAAAAGAGAAGTAGCAAGGCGGGGGAGCGGAATCCAAACCGCGAGGAAAGACAGAGAAAGCTGCAAGGGACGATCGAGAAAAAGTGCGACAGGGTATACGGTGGATACGCAAACGTGGATAAAGACTATGGAGATGAAGGTGGTCAGGGGAGAGGATGTAGCGGTCGGCCATTACGTTGTCCAGGGGACTTCAAAGAGAGAGAAAGACATATATTAGAGAGAACGAGAGAATAAGAAGGATCATGTGGCGAAGAAAGAAAGGCAAACTACGAAGAGAATGGACGGGAGGGATGAAAGGGAGGGAGTTTGACGGAGAGTCGAGAAAGGAAGAGAGAGAGAGTATAAGTGTGAGAGGGAGAGACGAGAAAAGAAGGACAGTCATAGAGGTAGAGTGGCGAGCTGGAGAAAAGAGAGGGCATTGCGAGGGAGATGCGAAGACAGCGAAAGACAGAATCAAACAGTGACGGAAAAAGACAGAGACAGTGCAGGAGGAGAGGGAGGGCGCGTGAGGAGGTAGAATCTACAAGGTGGGGATGACTCGTCGACTAGTTTCCCACGGTTCGAGCCTCGGCACAGCCGCTCAGTATGCGGGTCAAGGAAAGGTTACGATCCTCTGTGTGCGAGGTTCGCTCTGCCCACTAATACCATCCGCCACGGAGAACCATAGTCGTCCTCGTCGCATGACTATACCATTAAATCTCATATACACCGAGAATCCGAAGCAACAGAGAGCCCCAGCGAGCTCGGCCGAATCGAACCGAGCGAGGAAGAGGCTTCGAGCCGGACCACGAACTACTATCGCGTCTCTCTCGTCGAGGGGTTATTATACCAACCGGGTGCAACTTCTCAAGATTCAAAGTTTCTTTTCTACATGTATGTGCACTCGCATCATCATCTTCTCGCGTATCATCATCTCGAGGAACTTCCAAAGAGACTTCGATGAGTGTAAAGAATGTCGAGTTCAAACTCGTATACTCGAAAGTTCTCATCCTCAAGGGGGCCTTCCACGCGAATAGGTCAACCGAACCCGTTCTCTCCTACTACTACGAGTTCAGAGTTCAGATATGGGAGTAGCAAAACATCGCGAATCCTGATTGCGCACCTCCTTTTGACGTAACTATGAGTTTGATTGTTATTTGACTAAGTCCTAATTTTTCATTGGGAATGGTCTAACAGAAAGTATATTTTTGATTTTTTGGGGTTAAGTAGACTCTACCGATCTTATTACAGAGGTCGGTTATCCATGAAGTCCATTGAGGAAAAGTTAATGTACGACAAAGAACAGACGCGATTTTCTACGCCATTGCACCGAAGCAAGGAGCATCATCGGTATGCAGCTCTCATACGTTCCTCGCGTCGATAGACTCGGAAATTTTGACCAAACCTCCCACTATCTTTAAATCCCCTCTCGTCGTATCTTTCTTACCGTTTCGCTCTTTGCAATCGCGATTCCTGCACGTAATTCGAATGAGACCGATCCCACGACTCTCGGGAGAGGCCGTGACGAATTTATGGCACGTCCACGTCGTCGTGGTCGTCGCGTGTTCATCGCCCGTCATCACCAGTACGCTCCGCGTTTCCGCGTGATGAGCCTACGACTTTTCGGAGAAATCAAAAGGGGAAGAAACCATGTGACTGCATGTGCAATGAATTGCAATACGGACATGGCTTATACTTACTGATAAATATGCGTACGGTTGCTTTAACATTTTTTATTACGTCGTGCGGTTTTAACAGAGCGCCGCCGCTACCGATTTAGTGAATGGATGGGTGGATGGATAGATGAACAAATGTCTTTGGCTTCTTGAGCCGCAGCTAACGGCACCATTAACCTCGACCGAGGGGTAATTAGATGATCGAGTTAACTCCAAACCTCTTCGTAGATTAACGGCTACAGCGAAGCGGCAAGACCGAGATTGTTATCGACATTACAAGGTTCGACGGGCCAAACCGAAATCTCAGTATTGATGTTCTTACTGATTGTTCGCTTTTTTTCTGATTTAAGTACGGGAAATAAAATTACACGCGTCAGAAGGGGCATTAATAATGTATAACCAATAATCCTGCACATATGTCACGTACACGATTATGTTTGAAATCATTAATAGATGACAAGATGAATTATACTAATTAGAGTTCTATATGATTAACAAGGTATTGATTGTTACTAATGAAATTACATTTGTCCAGAATTAATTTTTAACAGTTTGGGGTAAATGAACTTTTTAGCGTCGTATATCCGGGGATACACTGAAGGCTTCTTAAACGATACCGTCAATGCACGAGAGGGTTAAAGGTGAGCCGAAGGAAGGGCTTGCTCGATCGTCGGCTGCAGCTCGATTCGTTCGATACGACGGAAACGATCGGAGTGCTTCGAATTCTTCTTTCGCGTCCGCCTCCTTTTTACTTGACGATGCACATTGCGGCATGCGGCAACTGCGCGGATATTCGCCGCGATGAAAGGAACAAGGATAAAGAAAAGAGAGCCCAAAGACAGAGAATAAAAATATAAGAAGATTGCAACAAAACTAGGAAAAGAGAAATGTATAAACATTAAAAATGTGCGCCAGTACCAAATTAATTACCATAGCTAACTAATCATGATGGAGAACGTCGATGACCTATATTCTACTTTGCACTACTCCTCGACAATTTGTTGCAAATGAATAACGCGGCATATTTCTATATCATTATATTAATGTAAGTCTGAAGGTGTGCAAGATGAGAGCGAAAAGGAAAATACTTCAATAAAAATATGTGCACAGATTCGAATGAAAGAGGAAGGACGAAGAAGAAGGAAAACGTGAGAGTAAGCAAGGAGCTTGGTTGAGTTTATAAGGTAGAATGTAATACCAGTACAAGTAGAATATATACTCACGTGCATTTGTTGGGTTCACGGCAGAATCCGTGCTGTTCGTCGCATCCGGGCAGGCATTGGGCTGAAACGAGCAAGAAAAATCCAAAGGTTAAGGCAACTCTCCGCAAGAGGTCGATCGCGTACCTCACGACTACATGTGGTACAGCGCAAGTATGCGATTCACCGTCGAAGAGGACACTACTATAAGGACTGAGCCACAGTTGCGCTCCATTCCTTATATCAGTATGTCCTTCGACTTGTCATTTCTAATAATCATATTGCAACTCAAAGTCGGCGCGGATCACGAATCAATGACTTCTGATAATGCTATGTAATGACTGAAATGCCGAATGCTAGTATATATATTAGTATAGAACTGTACTACCATTCTTAAGGTAATTGTGTCACGACTTTTTTTTCTAGTATTTCTTCGTTCTCTCGCCTGCGATGTATTATCCAGTCTGTAAATATCCAAACAGTCGTTTGGCTCCCAGCCATTCGTCTCTGACTCGTAGTCATAACGCTCGAAAGTAAACCTTCCTTCTCTTTGCTGTCGAATTTTCCTTCTTAGCTTATTCTTAAATAATAGCACCAAGTTGCAAATAATCATAATGAATATCGCGTATGTCCAGGGCCTTCGAGTGATAAAAAATGAAAGCAAGAAAGAGTCTTTTGTCACGGAGGGGACGTCTATTTATTACATAAAGGAAATCCCTAGTAGTACGAGGGACTATCGAGGGGCCATTGTCATGAATGCGAGACACTTGAAATTAAGCCGACACTACTCGTCCCAGTAAAGCGCTGACTTTCCCCGTTGCAACAGATGCAGCATTCGCAATAAACCTCGAAAGTAGAATCGATACGTGTACGAGAGAGCTCGTTAAGCGGCCGACGGGGTCGTTTATGAACATCTCGCGGTTGCATGTATTGCAAGCTATCGAACCCAGTACCCACGCGAGTAACGGAGAAGAGATAATGCGCTGCAGGCGACATAAGAGCATTACGGCTGTCCATGGTTTTGTTTCGAGGATGAGTCAAAGAAGAAAGTGCGGAAGAAATTAACGCATTTGCCGACTTCACAACTGTTAATCAAATAATAAATCCGCCGAGGAGGCATACACTACTTCCTACGTTATATCTGATCGAAACTGGAATATCAGCAACGAGAATACCATCAGACATATTAGAGATACAGCGACACTGGCTACCATTGAGAACTGGATAACGAGAGCATTTCACGATTCGTTAGACTAACCGTTTTTCTGCTCGTAAAACGAGATTTAGCGCAATCCTCGAGGTTGCGACGATTTCATAACGTACAATAGCATATTCCGATAATAATAACGAAATCGTCACCGATTCAGTTTTTTGGCATCTTTTTTAATCTCCTTGAGCCGGCGATCGATGCCGGTATAGAAAAACGTCGGCATAAAGGCAATTAATTCGATAATACAGCTGTTGGAATAAATCACCAGAACCGACGAGCGGCGCGAGGATCCTGTGGAAGGAATTCAAGCCTCGTTCCCACTTCGGTTCTCCACAAGTCAAGTAATCGAAATCGAGAGACCTTCGAGGTTGTGAATGGGGTTGAAGGTGGCTCTCACCATCCGGTCTCGGCGGATCGAGATTGCCACGGTCTCTCTCTCTCTCTCTCGAAGGTATGAAAGATACGCGCGAGGACGGCCAGAGGTAGAAGGGAATAAAGAAGAGTGACTATGAAGGGAATCGACACGAGGATGAAGAGGAGTTCAGCGGGAGGGACGAAGAGTCCACTGGATCGCGTGGCCTTGGCACCGAGCGCAACCAACGGAGAAACGAAGGAGCTGGTTAGGAGCTCCTTGCTCACGCGCGCGTTATGGACTCGATATTTATAATTCGCGTCTCGAGACTGACGTCGAAAGCAATAGTGGACACAATCGATTTCATCATTATAACCAGAATACTTAAAATCCATGCGCATGCCCTGCTGAGGACATCTTCGTTCAGCAGGGCATCCGAATGTCTAATTTTTACCGCCCTGTTAATCTCTTCATGACGCCTTGAGGAACTCCTGAGTACGCTGAGTACGTCCTCTGTAGGATGTGCAGTATGGGCACGAGTTATTTACAGGGGCTCATGCATTCGATTCAAGTGACAACAATTGATTGCTCTGACTGTCTCACTGAAGGCAAGTTTGAACAAAGTAGCAGATCAACGGGGTGGTCCACTAGTTTTGATTTATTATATGAAATACTTTATTAAATAGGAAAATAAAGATAAGACTTCTCTTTAAATACCTGACCTTGGGTGCTTAGAAATGCGGCTCTTTAAAACTGAGCAAGCTATCGTGCAGGGAGACCAACGGACTTTATCGATTTTTGACCAACTGACACTTTTGCTTTATGCGAAATTCTTGTTGGTATCCCTTCCTTGTCCCCTCGCCCAAGGCATGAATAGTGTGACAGTATGTCACCTGATCTGCAACGGGAATCTTTCCAACCCCCTATTTTGTTCGATTATATTTCTGTCGGATTGCTCTGTGCTTTTAACAGGGCTATTGCATGTCATAACGTAACTACCTGCTACCGTAGATGAGAATAAATACTTTATTTTGCACCAATGACGATAAATAAAAGAAACAAAAGCTGAACAAAAGATCTATACTGGTTGTGCACTTGGTTGCTAGTTTTTCCCAATTACTGGAAAATTTAAAAGAATAAAGAAATGGTTGGAATGAAAGTAATAGACAGTAGCTTAGGGAGAGAGCAGTGGAAGGGGAAGTTTCACAGTAATCGGTGTGGCAGTGTATCGAACGAGTCCGGTGCAGCTGTTGGTTAAAGCACCGACAGCAGCTGTCCTGGCCACTCGCTCTGCTGCGTCGCCACGCCGTCGCGCTGCAGCTGCCTCTGTGCTTACCCTCAACCCCTATTCAGACGTACCCCCGAAAGTCGTATCAAATCTATTTTGCTTTATCGCTACTATAGTTCTAATAATCCTTTTCTATGCCAGACATTTTAAGCAGATTATCCACAATTTAAAAAATCTGTCGACTAATTGAAATTTTGATAGTTCATCAATTTATTTTGAAACCAAATGCAAATTTTCATTTTACTAAGATAATTTGACAAATCGGATTGATTAGTCACTGAGAGATGTTCGTGAATTGGCAAAACTCGACAGTAACTGAAGGAAAAGAAGTAAAACCGTGGGCGTGAAGGACGATCTCCATCCGTTAGAGCTGTTGAAAACGACCAAAAGTCACGTACCGGAACGAGACTGATGAAAGAAATCGACAAGGACTCGTAATGACGTCGTGGCAAATGTGTGGTCGTCAAAAAACACTCCAATAAGAGACGCCGCTCCATTATTCCGTCTTTGTTATTAGTTGTTATATTCTCCAAACCGGACGATATCGAAATCGAACAAGCCGACAAAATCACCGAACGAAGTGCCATTATAAGAACAAATGTCTAAAGTACCCTGAGTAAGTTAGACAAGTCAAGTGCATCAGATCTATAATAAACTAAATACCCAACACCTTTTACCACGCAAAATTTGCACTCTAGCTTGGAAATTGATTTTACCTAAAATAAATTTCAGGGCCAAACAATAGAAATTGAAGTCTCCGCTATGAGAGTGTCGAAGAAGTTTCAGCTAGCAGAGCATTTACCGCAACCAGGTGCAATGACCGAGCGTCGCCAGAAACGCGCTTAATACACGTCAGTCGGCCGGCAGCAACAGAGGCCGAATGTGTAAAGAACTTAACGTATAATTGTATGGATCTAAGGTTACCTCCGATGACAATTACAGTAAATTTGGAAAGGTCGGAATTATATTAAAGACTGCATTTTTTTAGAATATTAATCAATGACTGAACTGTAGATTGGAACCTTTCGTTGCAAAGCTAAGGCATGAATGGAAAGTAGTAAAGATCACCAGACTAAAATGGACAAAAAAGTTATAATCACCCGCGATATAACGTGAGAAAATGCAACGGCGAGAACAAATTAATGTATACACGGACCGATTGGTTCGATACAGAGTTGAGACAGAAAGAGAGAGAGAGAGAGAGAGAGATGAGACAAACGAAGGAACCAATTCGACAGAGCCACTTCATTTTTCTCAAGTCGCGCGTGCGTGAAAGTAAACTCGTTTTGCGCTCCTTTTCGATGTAATTTGTAATCGAACGAATTCAGCACGCTTTCGAAATCCGATTCCTATGGGTATCTGTTCTGCCAGACCAACTTCAAAATGGGAATAACCACTCTTAATTTGTAGGGAAATTGGAGACGATGATGAGCATCAAATAAAAATGTTTACTTATGCCATTGCATTTTTCATAATTTTCGTGCCTGACGGCATCCTCGTAAATCAATGAAACATACTTTGAATGAACTTTCCATTGACACGAATCCTCAGCTTTCCATTTTATGCCATCTTCAATCATCCGGGAAATCGGCTCGGTATCTCGATTCAAAAGTTACCGCCGGCTATGCGATATATTTAGCGAATTTAGTTGGATAAATACCACATCCAACTTCGCACCGACATAGCTTCGAATTCTACACCCCAATACGTCATTATTCGTCGCCGGTTCTTGCGTTTCATCAATAACTTTAAGTAATCCGTTTGTTGTAAGTGCAAGCAAGATACTGTCAGACGTCAGGTATGAAATGACGCGGGGACGTAGCGCAACTTATCGACAAGTTTACGTTCACATTTATTTGCTGGCAGGTAACTTGTGATTCTTTGCTGCTGAGCCAGTCACTCGGGTACGACCGGCCAGAAGGGAGACAAAGAGGCACCTATGTTCGCCACGAGGAGTGCAACGCCGACACGGAGAGCCCTCCTGATTCTGCGCGTGTATAGATCCTCGTGCATGCGTACACGTGTAAGTGTGTACTTGCTCTCCCGTGTGTATGTGCGCGCAGACGTTCGCGAGCTCGAGCACGTGAAGCGTGGGAAGTTGCGCTCGGGCATCAGGCTCCGGCACCGACAGGCTCGGTTTTCTGCTTCGTCCCCCTAGCAACCGAGTTTTGATGGTAGCGGTGATCCCGGTAGTCTTTCTCCGCGGTGCACTTCGTAATGCTCGTCGTTTGATAAAACTCCAAGTCACGGATTCTGGGATGACATACCGCGAATCACTTTGGGAGAACTCTATGTGACTGATTTTTGAGCTCGTTACAAAATTTCGCCTTTGTCTTATATTGCTTATCAAATATTCATTTATGTTGGGGACATTTGAATGTCTCAAAATGATAAAAGAAGTCATCGAATTCGGTATCCGCGCCTTTAGAAAATTTTGAAGATATAAAAGTATACTTACGGGTAAGACAGTAGTCGCCCTGCCATCCGGAGAGGCAGACTCGTTCTCCATTAGGGCTGCAACTATAATGGCCGAAGTGGTCATCTCTCGGCCTGCAAAATATTTCGCATCCATTGCCGTAATACTGAGCGGCGCAGGTCACTCTGTACTCGTATAACATGCGCGCATGCGAGCTCCGATGTTCATCCTCGATCCACTGGGGTCCGACATCTAACCACCGTTGAGTAGTGAGTCTCGTGATGAGGACTTTCTCTGAAAGAATCGTAAAGCAAACGGTTTTATCAGCAAAAGAATGTAGTATGCAATTCATTAAATATGATTTTAAGCCTAAGACTTTTGGAGGTTGTTATGGTGTTATATAAGATTTCGCGATTGGTATATTACGAAGGGTTTTTGGTTAAATAAACTACATTCCTTATTATTCACCAGTCTCATTAATGTAATCTTAGTCGGTAATTACACACTTCGAAATGATCGCGAAAAGTCGGATGAAAGATTACTCCGCAAGATTTACTATTGTTTCGAATAACCGATATGTAATTCGCAAGCCAACGAGGAGGATCAGTATTCAGTAAGGATAATGTGTTGGTCGATTCGAGGTTCAGACGATTCCATCGTACTAATTAGCGCGGGATTTCCAAGAGACCTCTGTGGTATATCGCCCATAATAAGAAAATTTCACGTTCGGGACGATAATATGATAATCTCAGTAGCGAAAGACTCGATGATGATAATAATGATGATGACGACGATCGAAGTACATCGGCCTCAAGGGTAAACCGGACGTTTGTTCGCTATTGCTACCACGTCGACGATATGCATCCGGTACAAAGAATACTATGGGAAAGAAACGTTCTTCTTTCTTACTCCTTGGCTCCTTTTCTGTCATCCGTTCTGCCTCCACCGTTTTCGCGGTACATGGTCCTCATTTTATATTTTGCCAAAGCGGGAGATACTCTGAGTAGAAATGAATGATCATTGGACAAGTGAGAAACGAGTCCAACACATGAAAGTGCAAAGACCATTGACATTCAAGTAACAAAGAATTAACTGAAGAACGGTAGGCACGAGTAATATTTTAGGGCAGCATGTTAATCAAAGTATTCCACACATAATCTTCAAGCATAGATTACCATAATCGCTAGGCATTTAGCGGGGCTAGCTATCAAGGAACCCTCTTAAGGCCGTCTGTTCTCGCGGAAACTACCGTTTCTTGCGACCTTACGACAAAAGCGAAAGAAGAAGAGTGGATTATCTGTAAAACAGAGAGAAAAAGATGAGTGGAACAAAAGACGGAACCCGTTTTCGCCGATGGCGTGCCCGGGGATAGTTTGGCCTGGTGGTGTATTCCTAGAAGGGAAGTAGGGTTTCGCCGGTGGATGAAACGGGAGTTCGTGGTCGGACCTTGCCAACTGCATCAGCCTGAGGCTGAAGCTGGAGATGCGTCTCTTTACTTCGTCTTCCTCTCGCAAGGTTCCGAAAAATCGAACGTACTCGCCACTCAGTTCTTGTTCATATTCCCCCCGGCCCTTCTCTTTTTCTTCTGTGCTTCTACGCGTTTCACTTCCCGTAAACTGTTTTACGAGCTCGGTTGTGAACGGTAGGTGAGCTCGTGAACAATAACGCGTCAATTAAACCCGTTTTATTACCAATGTAAAAACCGAAAATAAGAGTAGCAATGAGGTTGCTTCGAAGAAGACATGAAACCTTTTTACTTTCGACAAGAGGTGAATTAAGTAAGCGGAATGTAAACACGAAGATGATCATTGTACCCGTTGCTGAGGCGATCATCAAAAGAAGGGAAACTTGTTTACACGAAGGCAAATGCATGCGATATATAAAACTTGGCATTTTCTGCAAAAACAAATTAAAACACCATTTTACATTATAATTTGTAAAATCATATTAGAGACGTGTCGCGTTAAAATGTAGTCTTTCAACACTGACAACATTCATACGTGAAGATGAGAAAGTCAAATGATGTTTACCAAGACGGGCGATTGTTTGTCTGTTACGGTATGTGCGTAAATTTACGACCATTAAGAGTAGCTCTTCTTCAGTTTGTCAGTTCCCGCGGAGACGAACACGAATGCAAATACGAAAAGAAGCGTTTCGCTCCACGAAGCTCCGAAACAACGTCGCTGTTGGAAGGGAAATTGAAATGGACAGCCAAGGAGGTAAACTAATTGGCCAATTATGATTGTGTTGTTAGACGCTAAAAGGAGCAAAAAGGCAGGTGCGCTTCCCGTGAGGCTGGCCATGCTATCACTGACTTTCGTGACGAAAGAAATGAAATGGGATAGGTTACATTGTGAGAAACCATTGCAATGACTCTCGTTCACATAATCCAGCCTGTTGATGTACAAATAATTCGTTAATTCCTGGGATTTAATAGTAGTAAAAGTAGTACTTTTTTTGTAGCATTTGATCAAGGTTTATATTCTAGCGAAAGAAGCGCAACCTTGACGATTTCGAGCTACTGAAAAATCGATTATGAATAGAACTACGAAAATTGCTACAAAGTCGGCCCTGGCGTCTATCTTTTATATTATTTTTTAATTCAAAGCAGTTTCAATAAACCCGTCGTTATTTCCAAAGAGAGTAGTAATTGACTTTCGGATGGAACCAATTTCTTCGCGTATTAATTTAACCAGGCTTGTTGACCCATGGTAATAGGATCAAAGAAGAATCGGGAATAAGGAATCAGCTATACTGTTGAATATAGTCGAACTGAAAAGGAAGAGGAGGCCAAGAGGACGTAGCTTCAGGTATATAGTTGCGTCGTAATGTCGACTACTACTTTGCCACACCGCACGCTGTCGAGAACATTGAGAGAGGGAGAGAGAGAGAGAGAGTGGCTGGTACGAAAGGAAGAGGGAAAGAGGGATGGGCCTGAGAAAGGAAGCAGCATCCGAACAACGCGGCAATAAAGGGCTCGTTTCGCACTAGCGTATGTGTATTATGCTCGAGCCATAAGCATCGCCGGTACAATGTAAATGCCGGGCTTTCGATAAAGACCTAACCTAAAAACCTCCAGACAATGTTCTGGGTATTATGTGAATATTTTGGGACTACGGAGAAAAGGCGACGGAAATGCAAGACGGGACTAATTTGTTCCGAATGGAATGCCGAAGAAAAAAGAGACCACAAGAAAAAAAAAGGAGGGACCAGGAACAGATCGAGGTCTCACTTCATACGCGCAACTACCGTATCAATAGCTTCCCTTAACTTCCACGTTATCGTTAGCGCGTTACTTTTTGTTATTTTACGACTTACGAATGTTAGTAGCTATGCAAAGTGTTGCTCGCGCGTGTTATACTAGTTCAGCGTGCAATTAAGAATGGCCAAGAGCGGAAGTTACGTGGTCGTTGGCACGAGCATCCCATGCGTGTCGCTATTCGCGTCTGGACTTGTTTCTCCGCTCTGGGATTCACTAATTAATTAATTGGCCCCACGGGCGCTTTCACCGGACGCGGAACATCGATACATAATTTGCAATGGCCGAGAGGTTCCGTTCATTTTCGGCTACCGTTGCCCAGTAATAAGCAGCAGGCTGAATAGTCACGGCATGCTTTTAGAATCTGATTCATGAGACACATTGTGCATCGATTTTATCAGAATTAACTCACACGTCGTACGTGTAATTAATTTACAGAATATGAATGTATCGTTATCTGTATCATTATGCAAATAGCGTTTTTGTCGTAGAAGACAACTTAGCACAGTGCAAGTATCTCGATTAACATAAATCGTGTCAATTATCTTTGACGTAACTACCACTTTATGTCGCTTCAGTAAAGTGATGAGCTAGTAGAACGAGTGCATAAATCTTGTTGACTCATTCTAGAGTAATGCCATCTAGTGCCAAAAAAGTCTAGGTATCGTTCCCGTTGATCATATAATCCCCATTCGATCTTTTGATCGAATTATAAGAGATAATTAATAGTAGACAAACTTATCAATTTCCCTATGTGCTGTATTCGATTTCTTATATTTTTATTTTTGTATATTCAATCATATCTGTTATGCGTAGAACAATAGGTGAAGCTCTCACTTGTTCAGTTCATTCCTGTTGAATCTCGCGTAATGATTTTTATTCTCTATAGGCCTTTCTTCCGCATAAAAGCAGAGAGGTAGTCGTCTCTTTCGCATATCGACTCCTACATTTCTTCGAAATATCGTAGGTGCTCGTATTCTTTTAGCGCTGCCATTTCTATCCCTTCTATTCCCTTTGCGGGCGGATTACCGTTCATCGCTTGCACGTGTACGTCATTATGACATCGTACGTTACTTTGCAAATGTGTGTTAGGACGTGTGTGATTTTATACGAGAAAAAGAGAGAGGCGCTATATTCACAATGAGCATTGAGCGCGAAGACTCCGTTGTTGCAAAGGAGACGCGGGAAATAAGACGGAGGTGGCGGGGGTGGAGAGTCACTAGAATTTCCTTCCTGTGTAACCGTAGTATTCACCTTCCACCGCACTGGTGTAACGCGACACCGGGCGCATATACGCTCGCTTAGTAGAGCAATATTCCCCTCCCCTTCTGACCATGCGTCCTGCCCAACACAGGGTTGCCAGACGAGGTACTGGGTGAAGCATTTTGCAACTTGAAATTCAATGATTTATGGCCTAAATGTCTACCATATTCATCCAGGACAACAGAAAATGGTGTAGAAAGAGCTTTTCTGGCTGGCATCGAGAACGAAAATAAAGGTTGGAAACTAGATAAAATACAAGGGCACGATAGAGGAAGAAGCTCGGAGTTTGTTGCCGTAGTATCTGGTGAATGTCGCGCTCAACCGGAAGTGCCTTCTTGGTTGTCTCGGACGCGAGCCATCGCATCACACCCAGCTGGCTTGCACATGCCACACTCCTTACATCCCGTATAGGTGCTCGGTACTATCCGGTATACATAACTAACTCACACTCTTGCGCTAGTGTATACAGGTCCCCGACATGTCGGACACACGCCTACACCGAGTTTAGCCATTCACGGTATATTTCATATACCAGCGATTTCTTCCGTGCATCTCATTTTCTGACTCGACGATTTTGACTAGTTCTCTGTCCGCGACATAAATCTCCCCTAATCGAGAGAGGCTCTTTGGAAACTCGATCGAAAATAAATGTGAAAAATAACGCCAGGTTCTTTTCTCGCTCCGCGATCTCCATCGTTTTCAGGGATACTGGAAACTATTTTTGTTTCGTACTCTCGATTGGCCGCACGCGCCTGTTTTGCTTCGTTACTTCACGGTGGCGATAAAAGTGTTCTGGGAATAATGCACAAGAAACGAAATGGGATCGAGAAGAAGTCTGCTGTCGGGTACTCGACTTACCGGTGGTGCCGTCGTGCGTCACATTGTTGGTATTGTCATGCAAGGCCTCAACTATCAGCGAAAATGTGCCCTGGAAACAGAAAAATTTATTTATTAGTTTAATATTTTCAGTTAACATTCAGTTAATACATTTAATAACGATAAAACTATATGTATATACTATAATTCGTAATTCTATCGAAAATCCATTTAAAACTTGCACTGAATGTTAACAATTCATTCAAGCAAAAAGTGCCTTGATAATTTTCTACGGTTCTTTGACATGTTCAGTTATTTGTAATGTCAATTAAAGGACCCGTAGAATCGAGCGTCTACGGGCGCCAATGCACCTGGCATATCGCGATACGATGACAGAGGGGTTCGTCCAGCTTGTACCGCCCAATACAACGGGTGGATGCTTGACAGTGGGGGGAGGGCAGAAGTTAGTACAAACGGTAACAAATTCAAATTTTGAAAAACAAAACTCAATAAAAACTGATAAACTTCAAATCGAAAGAGCGGAAACATATAAAGGGAGACGGAGAGAAACGAAAGGGAAAGGTCGATATGGCCGAATAAAAGCAAATGATTCCCCGGCGTGCGCGAAAGCAGGTGAAAAGAGAAAGAATGTGTAAATGAAGACAAATATACGAGAAATAAAGAAACGCGAGGAGTTGCATTCGAATTTATTTCCCGCGGCGAAGGAGTAAAGGGCACGAACAGAAAGCGAGAACAGAAAAAAGGTGAATTTGAATAAAGCGAGGAGTCGACGCAAGAGAAAGAGGGACGATGTATTAAAAAGGCGTAGTGTAGGAGAAATAAAGAAGTGGAAGAATTTGAATCTGAATTAACATTTATTTCCCTGGGCGAAGAATTTAATAAGAGAATCAGAAAGAAGCGTCGGATAACGAAAAGCCTGCGAAGTAAAGACCTGAGAGGTGAAGAGACGTAATAAATGTTACGAAAAAGAATGTGCGGTGATATTAAAAACGTTATCCAGAACCGAAGAAAGGAAGAAACAAAAAACGAACCAAGATGTTCGAACTTTATGATTGGAAGAAATAAAAAGAGGTAGTGAAGAAAAAAAAAGCAAGGGCGTATGTAAAACACTTGGGACGAAAGCACCGAAGAATATGTTGTAAGCTACGGGAAACCATGAAGTAAATAAAAAAAAAACATTATATTTCTTCGCTACTAAATGATCTATAAAATTAGAATTGAAAGACAACATTTATGCTTTGTTTAAAACGTATAAAAACAAACAAAGAACAATAATAAGGAAGAAATAGGGCAAGAGAAATAGGTGAGCAAAATAAAGAGTAGAATGCCATAACCTGCGAGTGCTGGTAGGATAGTCGTCAAAAGTCGAGAGTCAGAAAGAAGAAGACGATGAGGAAGAAAGAATAACGAGGGGAAGGAAATGTTGAAAAAAAGGGGAAGTGAAGGTTATAACCTTCGCCATAATAGGACCCCTTTGGAAATAATGCGTTCTGTAACCTACCAACCGACCGCGGCAAGTATGTAAAGGCGGAACGGACGGTGTCTCCTAATGCGTAAACGCGTACATATCTTTAAGGGTTGAGACTCTCAATATGTGCAACGACGTGCCGCCGTATATAAATCATGCGACGCTCGAGCGAGCGTACAATAATTAAAACGCACACGTGCGCTCCCTCCTCTCCTCTTGCCTTACCCTTCGACAATTTTTCCCTTTCATTCCAACCGATTTTGTACTTTTGTTGCAGTCACATTCTGTTATTAGGCATTTTTTAACCTGTCCTTGACAGACGGAAATACCAAGCGTATCTTCACGAATTTCTGTCTTTTATTTTTAATTTCTTTCTAATTTGCGAGAGAATTTAAAGATCACGACCGATAATTCAGTAATTCCAATTATAGCGATTTGTCAATTACGATTTAATCTCTGTGATTATGCGCCTTATTTGTAGAGAGGCGTAAAAACTAGAACATCGTGTATTCTTTCTTCGTTTTCTTACACTCATTCATAGGTTCGCGTCGTCACCGTGTATTGGAGTAACTGGTTTTTCAGTCGATAACCATACATTAATGTATTCCAGTGCTACGTTCGTAGTAAGTATTCCTGATAATGACATCCGAGTTTGTTTACGATTTCTGTAATTAGTACTTGCCATCTTTTACGCATACTTTTTTAATTCTTGTTTCTTTGCATTACCAATTATATTTATATCAATAAACCTCTCATTCCACTCTGATTTATTCGTATTAATTTAGCTAATACGTACAATGTACTGGATGAGAAAAATTATGGATGGCACATGGTCGGAAACAATGACTTGAATTTGGATTAAAACGAGAATTTTGTTCTGTTCATGCGGTTACTTCAATGCGCTAATCGTGGTTCGGTTGGGTAAACGGGCGATATCAACGCCCGATGCAGCATGTTCAATACCTCCTACGATCAAACATAGGGATGATATCGGCTCATTCGCTCGATGTATGCCTGTATCCGTATTTATTACACAATCGTGCACCCTGCGCTCGTTTACTTGCACCTGCATCTCTCAAATGTGCACATGTATATACGATTACGTGTGGTGCCCATTAGCCCGTATATTTCTCAAATTTAACCAAATTATTGGAATAATGGCAAAATTACGTTTATGTTAGAAAAACAAGAAACCGTAAATTTCACTCATATTTTATTGAAATATCTAAAAATAGGTAGAATATAAAATAGCTAAACATTTAAAAAATCAGAATATTTTGAGACCCATATAAATTTGCGTTTTCGTTGCAGAAACCACTAATTAATGACATGAATTAAACTGTCATTATCAATTTGTGCTGAAATGATCCATATATAACGCACGCATGGGAGTAATCATAAAACATCGGAACAGGAACGACTAATAAACCGCGCGATCCGGTCACGTACGCGCCGTTACGTAATAATGCGCCAAGACGAGGTCGTGCGTAAATTTGCATTTATTATAACATATATGTGAATTTAAAAAGTTCGCCATGTGCAAATGTTCGTCCAAGAGGCGGCTCTGGAGAAAAATTACGGCTAAAGAGAATACGACACCTAGAAAAAGAAGCCATTAGGCGAAAAAACCAGAGATGTTTGGACAGTGATCGGGGACAATGGATAGGTGCGTGAAAGAGATGCAAGAGAATAAAAAGATAACCAGAGAGGGAAAAGCGATGCAGGAACACATGCATTATTGAATAATTAGTGCAGCGCACGTGACGACGACTCTGGTAACATTCGGTGGACGCCATACCGGCTTTAATTATTAATGTCGCGCTATGGACGCTTCGCGTCCTCGTTATGTTCACTGAATAATACATTGTCCCCTCGTACGTACGCTCTGTATATACGAGCGTCGGAATGAAATTCTCCATCATTATCATCTGGCCCGCTTGTTATCTAACGTCCTGAAATTTCATATCTCACCATAAATCGTACCGATAAAGGTTTTTTAATTCTTGCACGACCTTCAACAAATTAGAGGTCATATAAATCATTAATCAAATATGTCGCTTGACAAGTCAAAAGTAAAATCTTAAAGATCGGTAACAAATCGCTCTGCCCGTTACGGAACGAGGGTCTCGGCAAAAACTGATTCCTTTTTCTGGAGATCGAATATGGACGTTTCGAGTAATCGGCTGACACTGTTACATCGGTTTTTTGGGAACGTCGCGTAGATTGCCATCACATCGGTTCCCACGAAATCACGTCCCGACTATTTTCGAAACAATAATCGGCCAGTTTCGGTAGGAGAGAAGTTCGAGGCACTGCGACGAAAAGTGCAGGAACTCGCGCTTTTCCCAGAATCGTCGGATGCTGCCGTGTGCTGAAATAAAATGACCAAAGGCAAATCGGAGAACCAACGAAAACCCCCATAAGAATGCCACGTTTGGGGACATTTGTCAAGCGGTTGAGTTATGTTTCTGGTTTTCGGTTCCATGTTTTAGAAGGTACCGAAAGGATTATATAAAGGAGAAATCGCAGAAGCTTCAGTGCGACAGTGCGAGAAAGAGGATGAAGCGAGAGAATACGAGAAGAAGGTGGTGAAGGGAAAGAGAGAGAGAAAGAGAGCGTGCGCGCAAGTCTGCAGCAGAATAAGGTCCAAAGAAACGCGATAAAGAAAGAAGGAGAGAGAAGGATGAAAAACAGGAGAAAAAAGAGGTAAAGAGAGAAACGAATAAAGACAAGTTCGAAGGTACGAAGAAACGAGAGGGAGAGAATGGGACGATCGAAGAGTGCAGAAGGATTTATAGTAGTAGGAGGAGGAGATAAATTGCAGAGGAGACAAATGCCACCGTGATCGCCTGCTAATTTATTACAGAGATTGGAATTAAGCCGACAAAAAGCTGAAAAAGCGCCGGCATCACGGGAACAATGTAGGGTGTGTTTCTGCCGGTGCAAAGAGAACGAGGGAAAGCAACAAAGGAGAAAGGAACGAGAGGATAAATGGAGTAATTCAGAAGTTCGCGGTACATGTACGCTATTGTCGATAGTTATTGGGAGAAAATGAAAATAGGAAAAGACAAACGGATAAAGCGAAAAGGAGAGAAAGATCGGGTGAAAGGGAAGAGAATGTAAGGAAGACGCGTAAAGAGAAAGGGACGGAATGAAAAAGAAAGAGCGAACGATAAGAGTGAGAAGGGGATGCAGAAAGAGAGCGATGAAGAGAGATAATAAGAAAGAGAGAAAAAGAGAAAGCGAGAGAGAACTGGAAAGAAAGAGAAAGAAAGAGAAAGAGCGAATCGAAACGCTCGGGAGTCGGTTCCCACGGCTGCCCAGCATACCTCCACCTTCTCTCGACTCTTTCCTCTTCTTTCTCCTTTATCTCTCTCCCTCCCTCTCTCTCTCTTCTACTTCCCTTTCTTTCTCTCTTTTCACAAATTTGCGCACGAAGCGTTCTGCAGGAAATTGTTAGATAATAGCTGGAATTTTTAAACTGCACAGTGGCGCGCGTTACAGCAATTGTATCGACGATTCCCCTTCCTGTAATTGGTTGCGTACATAATATATGTTAATCGGGACGTCGTCGAGCGTAGAATCATTTGTACCATTGGTGCGTTAAAAAGATTTCCAGTTTGTTCTTCCACATCACTTATCAAATTGTTGCTATGAGTTTAGCAATACTCTACAAAATTAAGAGACAAACCAGCAAAAATAATCAAATATTGGCATCAATGTTACAAATAATAATTGCTGCCATCGTTGGCAATTGTAATTTGCAATTCGTAATTAGTGATATCCACCAACGCCGCACACATTCGCGGATTGCGAAAGTAGCTCCGCGGAATGCGCGGGAAAACTCGCACGTAAAGTCGCTGTGCGGCTCGAAATATCAATTCATCGTTGTCACGATGACGTCATCCGCAGCGATACTGCACTGCCGGCTTCAACTTTTTTGCGTTTGATTATTAATAAACGTGCGATGAACGGTAATACGTTAAACGTTTCGTTTTTACCAAAACCTAACTCCACGATTTTTAGTTAATTTATAGTATTCGCTAATTCTTATTAATCAGTGCTTTCTATATTTGTACTCGGACAAGCAAAATTCGAAGCGACGTGAAAAAGGAGCATTTCCAGATTTCATTAGAAGATTTCATCTTCGTCGGAAGGTGGGGGACAAATAAATCGTCGAAGAAGCTGAGAAGCGAGAGAGAAGCGATCGCGATGGCTGCCATTACGAGCTTGATAAGTGTGGACGTTAATTAAGCGTCAAACAAGGGGCGGATACGAAATCAAATCCGCGGCACGCCGATTATCGAGTCCCACGATTCTCAAATCGAGCGAAATTGAACGGTCGCTGCGCGTAATTAATTGTTCGGGTAATTTGTCCGATAAAAAGAGCCGAAGACATAATTGATATTATTTATCGCGCGTCAAATTTTCCTTCGTTTATTTCGTAATTTTTATCAGGACTAACGACAATAGAGAATACTTAAACCTGAAGAAATACCAAAACAAATGTCGATAATCGAAAAGGTTGGTAATAAATGATTGATATAACCTATATTATTATTTCTGTAACAAAAAATGGTCAAACTTCAAAATAATCGTGACACATTGGAGGATGGGTAATGTAATCGTGGCCGTGTAATCGATATTCCGTGTCGAAGACCCCCGTAGGCGATAAAAGTGCACTTGTTGGTCGCGAATCCAAGACAGACGCTCAGGCTCGAGAAATATCCCGCTAGACGGTAAAGCGTAAAACGGCGCTTACGACGTGCGGATGTGCGGTGTGTCCAGTGCGTCAGCCACAAAACCAGTTCGGTTTCACACGCCCGGCGAGTTTCGCAAAAGAGGAACATTGAAAAAGAAACTTATACTTACATATACATATAAATATATATATGTATATTATCCTACAGATGTATTATGTATATCTCTATTTATATAGATATACTAGTACGCTGGAGGTTACAAAGTTATCCCCGTGCATGTAGAAATTCGCACAAAGAATACAAAAAGGTCGGGTAATCGGAAGACGTAACTTACGATGCCAGCAAAGAGACAAAAGTTGCCCACGACATTCTGCATTTTCATGTTTCGTTCTTGCGAGCGATAATTTCAACCGAGGTCAAACGCAAGAAATGCTTTGATTTATTTTCAGATGGTTATTTTGCAAAACGACCTTGGCAATCTAACTCTCACAGCGATATCAAAACTTGAGCATGCAGGACATCGAAGGTCGAACAGCACAAAGTTGCTTCCCGATTCAGGTAAATTTAAACGCTGCCCAATTTCAAAGCACGCCACGAACACGCAAAACTTGCTCGAAAAGAGCGAAAGTTCGAAATTACTGGGACAGAGCGATCTTCTAACCTATGTTGAAAAACCGAAATGGAAAAAGAAGGTGAAAAAGTGGAGGAGCATTAATGAACGCGGTTACGAGTGCATCAGCTGATTTACCTGCTCGATGAGCACGTGTCGCGCCTGCGGAACGGGGCGTTCTCACGATCTACTCAGATCGGTCTTCCCAAGAAAAACAAGCCGGAGACGCCAAGAAGAAGAGGAAGGTGAAGGAGATGATGCCGAGGCCGGGGAATAAAAGAAAACGAGCAAGACTGCGACGGCGGCGACGACAACGACGAAGACGAAGAAGAAGTGGCTAGGAGATGCGAGACCGAGCCTTCGGGACACAAACCCATTTCACCGTTATTACCGCGATACTCGCGCGACCAACGGGAGGAACCGAGACGAAAGATCAACAAGACGGAGACGGACAAGGAAGAAAAGAAGAGGAGGAGCAGTAGCAGCTACACCAGAAGCCAACAGCCGGGTGCTCTCTGCAGATTCGTCGAAAGGCCTTTGTGGCAGGCAGTCCCGAGGACTTCTTTTTCGGGCCCTACTCGGGAAAAGCCTACTCGCTGATCTAAATGTGGTGCAAAAACGACATTGACCTACTACCTATCCACAAAGCAAAGAACCCCTGTCGCGGAGAAAAGAAAGCGATCGTAATTTGCAAATTAAATAACGTTACTTGCATTTAAACCTGAAATTTATTCCTTGGGTAACTGCAGCTAAGGATAAAATTCAGGTGGTGTCTTATATTTAATCCTTTACGACTTGATAATGAAACTTGCTAAATTATGAGAATAAACGATACGGGAATTATCAACTACCGTTTCGCATGGGAGGCAAAAAATGGAATCAATCGTCCGTGGAGAATCGCGGGAGAAAGTAGAAAAACCTGCAGAATTGCTGAAGGCGGCGAGAGAAGAAGCCACTGAATAGGGGGGAAGAATCGTTCTCCAAGACGGGTATTTCGCTCGGGACGAAAACGAGAGCCTCGGAAGAGCAGACGAAAGATGGAGAGAGAAAGAGAGAAGGTCGATTCGCGTGAGTTTTGTAGCTTGCGGTAAAACGCTAAAAATACGCAACGTGCGGGCAAGCCCTCTCGTTCTCTCGCCTTTTCCGCCTTCTCTGTCATTTTTCGCCTCTTCTCCCGAGCTTTCTTGCCTACTTGTAATTTATGCTAAACGTCGCTCCTCCATTCATAGGTGAGAGACGGTGATGAGGCTCGGAAATTATTCCGTGTGAGCTCTTATTTTCGTGGAAGGCCACCGAGGGCTTGTAAAAAAACGCATAAACATTTCGAAAACCGACGAAAAAGAACGCATACGCGAAAACATCCACGTCCGACCCGTTAACCTACAAAATCCACCGATTAGTAAATTGGATGCAAAAAAACACAGGGTCATTTCGTAACGCGGGTAGGTGAAAAAGTTTGCTGTACGAAGAACAGTTTGTAAATCGCACAATGCTCTCACTGTCGTATGGAATCGTTTTAATAAGAATACCAGCGCTGCGTACACTAACGTAAGCCAATTAATTTGCCGGGAACTCCGAGACGTCGAGACGAAGTCTTTCCCCGGCGAAGGTTAAGAGCGCATGTTGCAGTACAAATTTACGAAAATCTTGGATAGATAATACCCACTTTTTCCAGCAAATCTTCGATATTCCCGTAATTTGACGCACGTCATCCAAGCCGGACCTTCGTTGCCCCGGAAAGATTCCCCCAATGGAGCGTAATTGCGTCAAAACGGGCGACGCGTTTCGAAAATTGCTTTTATTACTGCATTCGTCGCTTCATTTCTCTCATCCCTTCGTTTGTTCGAGCTCTTAATTGACGACACACTTGAATTTCCATTCTGGTCCATTCCAGAGGTTGTCAGGGTTAAAAAGTACCGAGGCGTCGAGCGGAAGAGAGGACAAACTCCTTGCCCTTTTAATCGAGCTCCCTTCACGCCGGGAGGAATAAAAATCCTCGTTTAGGAATGACTCGCTTAGAAAACGAAACGAGAAAGAGGAGGTTGTTGTCGAGTGCGGCGCAGAACGCGACAGAGAGATCGAGCAGCCCGATCCGTTCCACGGATGCGTTCGGCTTGTCGGAACCCGTAATCTCGGCCGAAATCTTGTCTATAATCTCTAGACGATGAAGGAACGAGAAACGACGCGAAGAACAGATCGGGAGAAAACGTAAGAACCGGTCGTTTTACCCAGGAGAAATAATGAGCTTCAATTTTTTACCTTCCTCTAGCTACGGAAGAAATTTAAAATATCGCTTCATTCGATGCCTGTGGCCTTCAAATTCAAAGTAAAATAGTCGAGGAGGCGAATTTTGTCAAATTTGCACGTGATACCGAACGAAGCGACTAAATTCGAGTCGAACAAAGAATTTCCGACGAAAGTTTAGAGTAATCCTAAAGTACGAAATCGGAAACCCAAACACGAAGATAAACGGGCGCTAAAGGAAGGAATGTCATCTGCGTAAAGGACAGCGATAAATAGAAAGACGAGGAGGGCAATAACGAGCGACAGTGATAAAAATAGATCGCGAAAAGAAAATCGTTCGGCTCATTGTTCGCGGCACCACTCTGGAGAAGAGGAGATGATAATAAATTGGAGTGCAAAGGGCGCCATATGGGTTAGTAAATTTAACTCAGCGTCTAGGGCACGAAGAAGGTCGAAGGAATAGAGGCTAGATGTAGGGGATAGAAGAGAACAGCACAAAAGGTCTAGCCATCTGCCGATTCGTCGCTAGGTTCCTGGGGATGCTGCGATGCGTGTAAGCAACAACAGCGGCGGAAGCGGCGCTTCTGCTTAGCCGCCGATATACGGGGACGGCAAGGGGGAGACAAGTGCCTCGCTAAGCCCCCGTCTCTCTTTGCACCATCTGCTATTCGCCTCCTCTTTGTCTTACCAGCTCGCACACCCAAGTACAGAAGCGTGCCTCTGCTTACGCTGGTTGCTCGTTCCTTAACCCTATCAACCTGCGAGCCATTCCCCAAAAGGCAACGTCGACCGACTCTTCTCATGATTCTACCGGATTGTATCGACATCGTTTTGTGCATATTTTAAAAATCATAGTTTTGATAGTTGTAAGTTTAGATGCCAGTCTTGCAATAATTTAGTGTGTTCTATTTACCTTAAAAACGATTAATTCTGGAAAGAATAAGCGAAATAAGTAATGTCTCCATATTTCTACTCTCCTTTCAAAATAAACCATCGCAATCACTTAAGAAAAACAAATACCGGCAGTTTTATCTTCGTAGCGTCACAGGATACACTCGCGTATTTTTTCGACTGTTGAAACAAAATCTCGCTCACTTTCCAACATCCTAAAGCAAATAACGTAATTGTAACGCTTCTGGCTCAATGCCATGGCAAATATCGGATGTTGCGAATTGTCGTATTTTCGTTGCTACTCAACTATAAAAACAGATTCTTACTTTCATCGCCATCATTTGCATTGATGAACATAAATAAGACAAAGGAACAGCGACAAGAGTAAAACTCGTCGTGACATAAGACTTCGCGATTTATCAGCGCATTTGTTCCAGCAATAAAATAAATGGCTAAAATACTTACTGGCCAAGTGAACTCGAAGGGAAACCTGATGGGATTCGAAAAGTGCGGCAGGGCGATGTTTGGATTGAGAGTGACTTCGTTATCGCCGAGAACCGGCGTAACGACGTCGCCGTAGGTACACGGCGAAACCGTGTCGATCTTCGATTGGTACTGCTTCAAACATACCCGAAATCGGGTTTTGCAAACTCCTGTACACTTTCCGGTGTTCGTCGTGTTCCCTGAACAGCACTTGCCCAGGCTGTCCTTGCCATACTCGTTCACGAAAGATTCCAACCTCAGCTCGAACACGCCTGACGCGTGAACCTGAAAATAAGACCCTTCATTATACCTCTCTGTCGATAATAGTACAAACGATTGAATTAATAACAATTTGACTCTAAGTGATTGGTAATCTCGTGTTACTGTTCGGGGAGTAAATTATAATTTTGAATCCTGAGATGAAGCGTGACCGCGGGTATCTTAATAAACTCCGAAATTCTCGACGGGAGTCCACATGTGAGTTTTTGCGTTAGCACGTGGCCGCCAAAATTTGATAAAAAAATGTCGACCCCTGGCGAAATTCGGCATTGATTCACTCGCATTAATCATGTCAAGTAGACTACTTTCGTATTTCAAATTTTTTTTAATCTATTCACCCAGCGTCGGTTATTAGTATGTTTTCTTTCGCGGAGAATTCCCTCGACAAGTGCACTCCTGTTTTTTGAAAAACAGCAAAGAATTTAAGGAAACAGTCATTAAGAGGCGACCAAACCGGGGGTCATAATCGGAAAGCAATAAGTCGAGCATCGAGTTTTTTGAGGGATCGTTCGGGTCTCCCTCGGTTCGCCCGATCGCATATGTTCGTCGCGTGGGTGCACATGCTTGGCCCGGTTTCGAGGAGTTTCGTCATTTTTCTCGTCGCCCCTCGGTAGCGATCTAGTTTCCAAGTGAGGATAACCGCGTCGCGAAGCGTTTGTTTACACGCGCAATATCAGTTTAACGCTTCGCGGTGACGTCAGGGGGGAAGCGAAAGGGGATCCGGGTGCTCCCCTTGAGGAAGTTTCGAAGAAGAAAGTCGCGACCGACCCGCCGAACCGGAAAAAATGAAGCTGAATGTCGCACATGTAAAAATACCCATCGAGCTTTTAGCTGCGAGACTAAACGGATTTCGAAGGCAAAACCTTCCTTAATTGACGCTAGCGTTTCCGGGTCCGACTTTCGCTGCTTTCTTTCCTCGCCTACTCGCGGCTTCCACGTCGTTTTTAACGAGGGGGTTCTTTTTTAGATGCGCCCGCGGTTCGTTTGCGTGATTTACTGGCGGTGTTACGCGATGATCGATCGTCAAACGTCGGTTGCAACCAGCTCCCTTTTCAACGGAAAACCATATTTCGGTAAGGGTTCTTTCCAGCACGTGACTCCGAAATAAGCCCGTTACGGAAGTGACGCTTGAAAAATGTCATCTGGTTATTTTTGTGGGTAGCATGCGGAAACAACTGATCCCGTCGCAATTTTCAAATTCGCTGCAATATCGCAACGGCACTAAGGTTCTGGCGCAAGTGCGTCATATTCTCGCGGTGAACGCGATCCCTGCTGTAACCTTGTAATCGAATGGAAAGCACGCGGAGGATCGCCTTACTCCGTCGACGTTCCCACGTCGTGCTATTGCAATTTTGCAAGTGACGAAAAGAAGATATACACAAATAGAATATAATATTTATTGTGTCGTCGAATTCATGATGGGAAGCTTGCGCAATTAGAAGAAGATATCCCTAGGGTCGTTCAAAAACCGATGGAACTGGCAGAAACGTGAAGCGCCGATAAGAAGAAAGCCAACGTTTGTATTTTTTACGGAATCTCCGCCACTTAATCTTGACAATTAACGTCTGCGTAACGGGGGTTACAAATCGCGCGTTTATGCGGTATCTATTGTGCGCGATCTTTTTCTCACCATTTCATCGCGCGGAATGCCACGGATTAAAACGATTCAATTACAAAATCTTTACGAGACATTAGCGTGCGAGAAAAGTGCGAAACGGGGGGAGGTCGGTAAAGAAGATGTGGCAAGCGATGAGTGAATTCGGAAAGTGCATCCAGCGCAAAGGAAAACAAACCGCGACTTTAATGAGGAGCTGTTCTGAAGAAATAATATACAGTGCATCAAGTGGAGTGCATGTGATTCGTCTGGAAGGAATACTTTTATATCTTTTCAAAATTTGTTTTCGAGACGGCTTAACCCTTAATCCCGACTCCAGGGTCGTTTTGGACCCTGAGAAAAATTCAAATTGTACTTTATAAATTGCACAACAATAAGCATTTTCATACGGCAGGACATATTTGACCCAGCAGTCGGAACTAAGGATTACATATTATTAAAATAACAATGGCAAAGAATCGGTTTTCAATTTATTTGATTAACCCTCCTGAGCACGAGCTTTTCTTTTATAGGTTTTTATGGAAACTATGTGGTTTGGACGAGTATACTAGTCCTTGTGGACAGGAGGGTTAATATGCGTGTCAAGCTTAGGTTATGTTACGTTAGATTCGTTTTGTCGGCAAAAACTACACCCGTGATTAAAGAACACGATAGGCAGGCCATAAAACGATTTTTTTATTTCTTCAAAAGCTTCATTTCGGTACGGTACAAGCATTAAAACTGAACGATGCATATCTAACGAGGAAGATTCCCGAATTTACCCGAACGCTAAAGAAGTTTGAGCGAGATACCAGAGCTTGTTCTTGTTTGTTGTCAGGAAACCCGAAAGTATGATCGAATAATGATGTTGCGTATAAATCGGAAGCATTCGGAAAATATCTCTTCCATTTTACTTTGTTTTCTTCCTTTTCAACTTAATTCACCATTTTTCAACTTAGGCCCTATTTATATAGATAATGAAAAGTGTCAAGAAATGTTGATTTTGCCGTGAATTCGAACCAGAATTGGTGAAAGTATTTAGCGCGAGCTTTGTCGAAAGCTTGTGATCGGTAGCAAAAATACATCGTCCTTCGCGGTTCCCGGAGGACCGTCTGATAAGGAGGCGGAGTAGGAGGAAGAGACGATGAAGGAGAAGCAGAAGCAGAAGCTCAAAGTCGCTTATGACGAAATAGCCGTCTCGCATCCATAAATACTCGGTCCAGGAATAGCATCGGCGCGAAAGAGAGAGAGGGGAAGAAGGAGAGAGAGGTTTGAACCTCCAGGACCTCGTCTCTCTCTTAGCGTATACGGCACGCTTTTACATACGTAGGCAAATTCCCCGCGGCAGACACACGCGCCGACGACGAGGGGTGGCGTCGCGAATGAAAGAAAAAGAAAGTGCACCCGATAGACAGGAGAGGGAAAAGGAAAGCGGCAGAGAGCCACCCTCGTTTTTTAAGGAGAGCGAGCGAGAGGGCGAGTCGCGTGTGCGTGACAAGCGCGGTAAAAGGCGAAGCCCCGCTAAACGTCAATTCACCGGCCGCCGAACGATTTACGCGAGAGCGCCACTTAGTGCACGCACGCATTTAGCTTCCATCACCGTTTCCTACATCCTTTATTCCGCGACCTTTCTTTGTCTCCTTAATCACGACGAGCTTTTAATCGATCGGCCAACATCGGCAAGTCTCGCCGATCAACCGCTTTTTTTCTTCTACCCGGTGCATTTCGGCTCCGTTTCTTGAATGGTCATGGTACTGGATCAATGAAATAGTTTGTCGCAGATCTCAACCGTTCTCCATTTTTTTTATGTCACGTGATTAGATATAAAACACTTTTTTTTTAATGAACACGCCCTTCATGAAAAAAATCAGTTGTCAAAAATATAAATGGTATATCATTAATTGTCATAAAATCATAATTTATTTACCTAAATACACATGAAATTTAATGATTGTTTAACTGCATACTTAGATGTCTTATTACTATATCACGTGACATTTTTAGTTCTCACAGCAGCGAAATTTTTTTAATTTGGCCCCCGAAAAAAACTCGGACAAAAGTCGGTGATTACGCTCTTCCTCGCGTGAAATTCTCGTTAAAAACGCATCATACCAGGCGCAATTAGAGATTTTGCTTTTCGGAGTTCAGTGACTGGGTCGTTTATATTTACATCGCGAGGCTTTTATGAATGAAGAATTTAATCCGTTCGAAGAATCATTTTCGAGGCATTTCTCTGGATCGTATGACCAAATTCGTCGAAAAAACACGGTTTATACTTTTCAAAATGTTTATGAGTTAATGATTTTTCAATTAGCGAATTAACGATGCGATCTCACGCGCGTTATCTCTCGCCATTGTTATATCATGTAATAATGGTGTGAAAATCCGCGGAAGACATTTCCGACAACAATATTTACGTTTCCTATGCGTAGTAATGTTTACAAACATTTTCCGGAGATTCCAAAATACGCACCGGCAAATATCGAGTTGTAGAATGAAATTTTGTCGCAATTGCTTGATGCAGGTTTTTAGCAATGCTAGTTTCAATTTGGTAAAATAGTATTTTAGGTTATAATTATATTATTATATTTTATTGTACAAGTGATGGTAATATATCGTATTATGAATAAACCTGGATTTTATTTTAATGAAACCATGTAACATGGGTCGGTTTTTAACAAATTAAATACAAATTTAAAAAAATGGATTTTATTTTATTCTGTTTTTTATGTCAGGAACTTGTCTGCCTAATTTGGACGAATTAATGTTATTCGTTGCAAATTTTTAAAAACATTTTTCAATTTTTGAAAGAACAAAATTGAACTCGAGAGATTTGAACTCGAAACCTTTTGATTGATGGTCGAATGCTCTATTATCGAATCTTTCGAGTTTTTTAAAGTTTACATATTTTCTTATATGATACAATAAATTTAAAGTAACTTTCAAGTCATTGACAGTCTGATAATAATAATTAATATAACATTAACAAGTTTAAGTGTAAAAATTTACTAATAAATAACACCTTTAAATATAAAGAAAGACAATAGTTGAAAATAAATGCACAAAATACAGCAAAAAAACTAAAAGCTCCAATTATCAAAGAGATATATCTTGTCTTTATAAGATTCTGACATTTGCCGGAAAGTTCACGAACTCGATGCATAAAAACTGGCATTTTTTTGAAAAATCGAGCAGCGACAGCGACGAAAGACGATGTCGGAAAGAATCGAGAAAGTACAGAAACGCGAATTGAGACGATGAAAGTCTTGAAAAAAAAAAGAAGGACGAGAGGAGGTCGAGACTAGACAATTCTAAAAGAGTGCATCCAGATTTAGCGAATCTCGTCGTTGGCCTGTCCTTCCTGTCTGGAATCGGCCGACAAGGGGGAGACAGAGGAGGCTGGGGCACAAAGTCAGAAATCTCCCGAAATCTCCAGGGCTACCGGGAATCAAGTTAGGGAATAAAGAAAGATCAGAGAACAAGTGCGTTTCAAAGGGTGAGGAAAAGAAATAAATTCTCCATGGAATGAAGTCGAAATGATGACAGAAAATCAAGTATACAAATCGCAAAAAACGAGCCGCCAAAGTTTTTCGGAACTTGTCGAAAACGACATGACAAATAAACCAACGGTGTGTTAAAAATGAGAAAATTAAATCATGTTCGTTTTTTGGAATTTATTTAGAATGTATAATTTTTTTAGACAGTTGGTGTATTTTTAAAATATTTTTTCGAGTTTTGACAATGAAAAATGTCATCTAATCGATGATGACAGATGAATTTGTTATTTTTTAATGATGATTAGCGTTTGATGTTGATGATTTCATTTTTTACATTAATTAAATTATTTATTATGATTATTTTATGATAAAAATAGTTTCATAAAAGAAATGCAAGTTTTTCAATATATTTCTTTTAAGTAAACAATTCAAAATATGATTAGTAGACGAATCAACAAAAAAATTACAAAATCGGTTATTTGTATACAAAACTAGTTCCTAATATCGATGAATTTTAATATAAATGTGGTTTAACTTAAAAACACTAAAAATGAAAAAACTTCTTTAAAAAGTAACAAAAATTCAACTACAACATTACGAAATTCAAAATACATATACTTTTTAAATTATCATAACAATTATTTTACTAATAATTTTTACTGGTTATTTTTTTTTATTAATGATTATTTCAATTTTTACATTCATCAAGTTTTAGTTACTTATTTCATTTTTAACTCTTTCACTGTTTTGACATCTTAATCGTTTTCAATTAAATTCTTACATAAAATTAATTTTTTGGAGTCATAATACCGATATTAATTACAAAAACATAAATACCTCATTTTTTTATATAGTACTTATTTCAAAATTGTTCTTTTTTGTTAAAAATGTTGAATTTAAAATAAATATCAGTATTTTTTAATATCTTTTTACAATTTAAGTAACTCCGAAAACTCCGAAATATTTTTTGACATTTCTTAATGATCCGCAAGTTTTAAATGAAAAATTACGTGGAAAAGTAAACACTAACTCGAAATAAAAATCTACAATAAAAAATATTAAAAAAACGTAGTCTGCCCATCGTCTCCGGATTCCGGACCAGAGATCGTGTCGTTCATCGGAACCGAAGGTCGAAGGTCGACCAAAGGAAAATTTCTCTGGATTGCCCATTCCACTTTTCCTCATCATCATCATCGCGACGCAATTTTCTTACAAAATTGCGATGCTAGTTATGAAATTATGCCGGGTGGTGCTTCACCTCGTTGATACAACAATGTAAGGAGATCGCGTGTGCCGGTGACAACTCGCAATAAAAAAAGAGAAACAAAAAATTGCTCCGATTTCAAATCGGAGTAAATTTTGAAAAAAAGGGTTGAAAATTTGGGGGTGTAAATAAGAAATTCACTTACGGCACGAGGAGAGGGTAAAAGGACGACTGCCGTCGCACACACTAGAATCGCGGTCCACATGTTTGCCGTGAGGGAGTCGTCGGCGTCGATGTTTACGTCGCTCTTCTCGCCTCCTGGTGTTGGGGTGGCCGTCGACGGCGTTACCTCCTCGCGAAGCGTTCGCCAGGCAGCATATCTCTATCTCCTGATACCCGGCACCACGGAACCAGAACGCAACCGAGAGGTCAGAGAACGACAAATTCGGAAAATCGGGGCGAATTTGAAAAAAGATCGGAGACCGGCGCTCTCTCTCTCGTAATCACTGCACACTTAATTTTCTATAAAAAATCGCAGACACTGGTATATTCCAAATAATCCGACACTGCGGTGGTTGATTGCGAGACCGAAGCGAACAGCTCATCCGTTCGTTGGATTATTCGCACGCGAGGATCTTGAGAACGGGGAAGCTGTTGCGTGCATCTTAGGGGAATCCGGCAGAGATATATTCGCTCCGCGACGTCTCGCGCACTCGCTCGTGGGAAGACTGCCGTTCTCGTGCCGCTTCCGCCAATTCGGCTGCTCTTCTCCCTCTCACTCTTACTGCCGAAAAAGGGGGCCGCACGTGGTGGGGAATCTTCCGTCTCCGTCTGACTCGGGAGAAAGAAAGAGCGCACGAATACGATGCACAGTCACTGGCGTCGCAGTCGAGCAACTACTGGCACTGTATCTTCACCGTTCGTCCCTCTCCTCGCATCAGCCTTGCTCCGTCTCTCTCTAGGCAGGCCCTCTTCCTCCTCTTCGGCCGAATACCGCTACCCCACTCCCTAAGCCGGCTTAGCGTCGCGCGACACCTGGAGCCACCTAGTGGCGGATCCTCAAACCTTCCACAACTTCGATCCCGCTAGATGGCGATTCGCACTTGCACAAGTCCCGTTCTAGTCCCGGCACTGCAGTTACCTCGCGATCTTCGCGCGTTCACCAACTTAGACACTTAGGGGATTATGTTCACCAACAGCAACCACACTTTCTGTCCGGAGCACTATTCCTTATATGCACCAAAGTAAGTTTTTTTTAAATTTAAATCACTTTTAATATATTTCAGGTATAATCGAGTTTTGGCTCGTATATTTTGGAAACGAGCGTCGCGAACCATGTGCGTTCCGAGAAGTACAACCCTCGACTGGAGGTAGTAAGCCGACATCACCCCTACTTATAATCATGGTGTGCCTGCGATGAAGCCGGGGCAGAGCGGGGATCGACGACGGGGTAGCGCGGTCGAGGGACGCGGGAGGAACCCGGCAGCTGCGAGCCGGCTGCACGCGTCCACCCCCACCACCGGTGACTTCAGGCACCCCGTCCACGCGTCGACGTCCAAGACTCGATTCTTCTTCTGGTCCCCCTTCCTATTGCTGATGTTCCTGATACTTCTTTCCAATGGTAACGAGTGATCTTTCCAGGAGACGCGACCCCCTTTCCCCCCGCGCGGCCTACGCGGGGGCGACGTATCTTCGACGTTTTCCCCTATGCCCCCACCCTGGGACCGCAGTGGCACGCGCCGTCCCTCTGACGTCACGCGTACTCTCGACTCCTTCCTCGACTCTTCATCTTACGCGCAAACCTTTTTTCTATCTCCTTTTCTACCTTGCTCTGTCTTTGAACCACTTCTTCTCTGTTCGGCTTAAGCAGCCACCTTAATCTCTTTCTTTCACTCATCAACTGACCCTGGTCAGGGTTTCTAGACGAAGATCCAAACTTGGACGATACGTGATGAAGATCTTCAATTAATCAAGGCCATTTCCTTCCGGGTACTTTTATGGCAACTGTCGTTGTGTATTATTCATCTGATGGAAAGGTTTCCACACTGGCGCCTCATTTCGTAACAAGATTTAGTACCCACTTGAAATATTTCCAGCTTTTAATGCAACATTTTGGTGACCAAATCTAATACTTAAGTCTCTATTATACGAATTACACAAGCTTATCTGGGTACGTCCACAATACATGACTTCAACAGCTCATGACTTCGATTTTGAAGAAATAAAAATCCTCACCAAAGAGGCTAATTACGGCAAAAGATTAAACTTTGAGTCGATTCACATCTTCTTAAAAAAAGACAACATTAACATTCAAAAAGACTCGATAGCTCTATAGATTCAATTTACAAATCACTGTTTTAAATTTATACATATACTGAAAGAAATAACGCAAGGTTCCTGGCATACGTATGGTTATGACAGGCATAATTATGGTTAGATCGGCTTTCATATAGCTGATTTACCCATCTTTATGCCAAGAACCTTGTGTTATTTCTTTCAATGTATATGCTTTTTGTACTATTGCAAAATTGTAAACGACACTCTGGAGAACCATGATCACAAGTTAATGTTTTTTTAGTTTTTTTTTGTAACTTTATGTACATTAAACTTTTCGAAGGAGGGAAACTGATTCTCCAGAGTGGAAAGGAAGGTTTTCCTCATGATCTCCTTTTTCGAGTTTTTATGATTGTATCACCTTCCTTTCGATCGTATGAATAGTTTATAACTAAATTGTTATTAGTCCTGAAGAAGACTTACATATTTATTTTACCATCCCAAATAAATGACCAAGAAAACGAAGAAAGTGCAATTGAAGATATTTTCACCGCGGTAAAAAAACACATTCAATTTATTAATATTTAAAAATTAAGGTAAATTTTGGCATATATAATATAATTTGTAGAAAAATAAGACCTAAAACAGACCGAGGTTAAAATAAACGCTTTTGTACACGCTTACCACGGCGTGCTTATTAAGGGCCATAAAACGAAATAATGAATAAAGGTATGTGTAACGACATCCCGTTACGAATTATTGCGTAGATATTCTTTCAATATTTTGAGCATTCCTCCTCTGCTAGAAATATTTAAAACCTCAATTTTGAAAATAAAACCATATACACGTCTAAGACAGGTCCACTATGGTCTTACTGATGAGTCCATATAGGGGAACCAGGACGAAACGTGTATTTTAGCAATAGGCATTTAGTTCCACATATTATCGCTAGAGGGATACAGAATCTGATAGTGGTCGAGTTATTTATTTTACATACGTGCAGTCCGAAGAAATTAAAAGTTCTATTTACGATAATAATACACAAACAGGTTATTTACACGCTTTTTTTATATTTAATGGTTGACATCAATAATCCAATATTTGAATTAAGCTTTATAATGTTATTTGTTTGTAGTAAAAGAAACGTAAAACCAAGAATCTGATTTTTAACTTATTTGATTTTTAAGCGGTTAAGAAAGTAAAACACTTGTGAAGTAAGATGATATAATTGTTACTGTTTAAACAGTGCAGCACACTACTTAAGTAGTAACGCCAACAAAGTATTGGTTGTACCTCGTCTTACTACTTAAAACCCTTATCCAGAGTTTTTGTTTGCACAAACAAGAGATTTTTTCATTTAAGTTGGTTCGGGATAAATAGGGATATAATAAACCATATAGTTCATAGATATCGTTTACTTGTTTGTGTTAAATACTGCAAGAATCCTTTAAATCCCAGTACCATAGTTTGCGGTACTGGATAGTATCTAGATTTATTGATTACACTGTTAAAAAAGTTTATAAATTGAATGATAATTTCCCATTAAACGAAAATCGATCGAAAATTATTAAGATTCTAAATTTTATCGAATACTTGAATTCAACTTCTGCATCCAAAAATTAAAATTCGTTAATTAAGAAAAATTAAACATCCTCGATTTGAATACTTTGAGAAGTATTTAAATACATTCAAAATGAATTAAAAGAAGTTTTGAAACAAGTATTGAAACAAAGTATTGAAAGAAGTACCTACAAAGATTCAAAATAATTCGGAATTCATAAAGATTGGAGAAGTTTTAGAAATAGTAGAATTCAAATATCGATAACTCTATTTTTTCAAAACATTTTAATATATGTTCATTCACTGGGTTAAACTTTTGCCTGTCGGTGGTGGCTACAGTCGCAAGAGAAACGTGTAATGATATACACAGACCGAAAATATAGTTAATCCGGCCATTTAACACAAGTAAAACGCCATATTTAAAAATATAATCAAATGAACTATTGATCTTCTAAACCAGACCGTGATATTGTTTCGTTCACCATTTCCCGATCGTTCAATGCAATACATAACCTCAAATCTACCGCAATTTTATGTTTATATAGTCACTTATCAAGTATTCGCGAATGGTGATATAGATGTCACTTTACGTCCTAGATAATAGATGCAAAATTACATAAATTTAAACAGTTAAAACTTGTAATACGTAATAAAAAAAGATTCCCTAATTTTTAAAATACAAACATAGGGTGCTGGTCGAAAAAACGACAAATCAAAAAGCCGACAGGTCAAAAAACCAAGAGTCCAAAACCGACATTCAAAAAGTCAACATTAAAAAAATACTGCACTTCAAAAAATTTTACTTGTCGGCTTTTGATTTGCCGGTTTTTCGACCCACGCCATAAACATAACAAAATTAATTATTTTAATACTTTACAGATAAAAACATAAACAAAATAGATGTAGCACCAGTGTTATTTTGTTCGATTATCAACAAAATCGAATCGATTTCATAAAAATCTTAGCTAAATTTGCTCTGAAAATAATATACTTTTTTTTATAAATCACCTTTATCTAAAAAATCTAAACGAAGTGGTTCAAGATACCACAAGACCGGTACACAATCGTCGAAGAAGTGAACAAATACACCTGCTCTTCCTTCTTCGATTGAAATATATCAACCCTAAAGAATTAAAAAAGATACGGACATTAAAACTTAGATTTTGTCATTTTGATGTCATGGCGCCAGATTATGTTGAAGTTCATGGTGAATGTCATGGTAACATTCATGGTTAGACGTACATTTTTTCATGATTACGTTAAAAAATGCGTCCAAAAAAGTAAATGTCACCATGAAATGATAATTGAAACGGAAGTGAAAGTCAAATGTAAAGCCACCACTCTAATAGAAAAAAAACAGGAAATATAAGGCAATGAAAAATCATTTCCTCCAACATCCGTTTCCCGAAATTTTTTCCTGCTTTATATATTTTTGGATTTATTACACATTCAGCACGGATTGTAGTCCTTACTCGCAAATTTTTTAATTCATATTTGAAAATTACTTCTTTTTCATTATTAATCATTCGAATGTAATAAGAAGTTTTAATTTGTTTTGAACCTAAACAATTTTAGTGTTACTCAACTCATCTCCACTAGATGTTAATATTACCGCCGTATATGAAAGCCAAAACAATTTTTTATTAAAATTCTCTCAAATATTTATATTTTTAATATTTTTCATACAAAAAGATGCATTATAAATTAAAAATATCTAAAATAGAATCATGTACGCGTGCCGGGTTCATGTATTCGTTGATAATTAATTGAATTAATTGGATGATATAAGATTGCGGGCAGAGATGCAGATCTCTATCTTTGGTTCGTGAATTAACGTTCATGTACATACGTAATTGATAAAGTTATGTGAAAAGTGAAAGCATTTTACGATAAATAAAAAATGATTCAAAATTTATGCGCGCTTTTCTATCGAGACTTGTAATTCGTGTATACCATCGCAAAAAATAAATATACATTGCACGCAATTGAATTCTAATGTACATCTTTGCACCAAAGTACAAAAAGGAAACTCGAAATAAGTCATAAAAAAATTTGAAATGTAATCTTGTTTTATTGAAGAATCGGTCAGGTTGGATATTCATATTGGATTAAATACATGCATGGTTCGAGTTGCAAGAAATAATTTCATCCGATATAGCTAATACGATACGCGTTAAAAAATATGCCTTTAAAAGAAATGTTTACTCTTTTCACGCATCCGAATATGTAAACAACATGCGGGGAACACTCGAATTGCCTGAAGCTCGTGTACATGCGTTACTTATCCTGGCGCTTAAATAACATCTTTCTCTACTTGCAGTACAATGTATTGCTGTGTAACCAGCATAATTATACGAACGGCACACGTCCGCACAAGAGAATAATGATATAAAATGAAAATTATTACAAATATTGTTTTGTTTTAAATTTGTTTATAAATTCTATCATTATTTGATCTACATTTTATTATTTTGGTGTTGAAGTTTAGTTTTTATTCAAAGTTAAATATTTTTAAAAGGCTATTAACGTCAAAATTTCTCTTGGTTTTTTGGAAATGAAATAATATACTGTAGTACAAAGATTGGAAATTCCCTCAAAATATATTCATTTAAGAAATTAAATATTTTTCGCTCTTCGGTAGGTGCAAAGTTTGACATAATACGAACGTGTCGCAGTAATGAAAATTCTTGGAAAAAGTGTATAACAAATTATTTTAATTAATAATATTTATTGTCAATACAACTCTGATACTTATTTATATTTATAATCCTTGAAAAACAAAACATATTTCAAACCGCTAATCAATTTACACAGAAAGTCAGGTAGTCTCTAGATCTGAATTAATTAAAAACTACAAATGAAAAGCGAAAATTTAATTAATAAATTAGCAGTTTTGCCCACTTTATTTTAGATTTGTATAGTTTTTAGCTAATTCAGAGTTGGAGAGTATTATTTAGTTTTACGCTAAGTATTGATGGATATTGTTGTAATATTAAACTGAGGTTTCTTGTAACATATCTTAGAGTCTAATGTTAATTGTTAATAATGTAAGATATTAATTAGAGAATTTAAAATATAACGTTGTAGGATTAACTACACTAATATCTGTATAGAGTCCCGACTTAGATATTTTTAATGCCGCCAGGTGATATCGTAACTTTTGCAGCTCTGTTTTGTTCCCGTTATAGAAATGAGTTTTAGAATCAGTATATATACCGCACCAAGAGACAAGGCATATTTTATTCTAAAGTATATATATAAGATCGGACACACTATGTTATTATAAGATTTTTATGTAACCTGAAGGAGTTACACGACTCTGAAGCTTCGAAAAATCACCTAATTTAACGACTTTTCCTGGAAAAACAACGAAAAATGAAAACTATGTTAAGGACATTTTATTAACTATACAATTTATTGAAATTCATTAAATATTATTTATTTTGATATTAGCAACAAATTAAATTTAACACTGTTAAAAAATATGTACTGTTCAAGTATTTATATATAATTAGGACCACATGATCAAGCTATAAAAACATGGGAATTCCGAATGATTTTGTAAATATCATCGTTACGCTATAAACGCACTGGCCCTGAGTTGAAACTTTGTATGTAATCTAATATAATACTCACTTATTCAGTAACTAACCATAATAATAGAAATTATTAATAATTATTTTAATATACGAATTTGAATATAACACCTAAAAAACATGAAATAATTTTTTTTTTTCAATAGAAAAGAAAAGATATAACCACGACAAGAATATATGCATTGTGCATCTACGAAGAGACGAAGTTGAAGTAAATAACATTCTTCTAACCTTCATAAACGTCATATCATCGTCAGGCAGATTATAAATAGGTTTTTAAATCATATACAATGGATGCCATTCTATTCATACCTGTAACGATACTTAGTATACTTGTAAGAATTACTATATACTGCTAGGAGATTTCTGATACTTTTATGTTACCGAAGAAACCAAATTTTCTCTACACATCCTGAAACAGAGAGACGACTTATGCATCAGAAAATTGCGAAATTTATAGAAATCTGAATATATGAATCAGCGAGCCAGGGTGAAGTTAGTGTGGTTTGTAACCGATAGGTGCAAAAGCAACATTAGCATCATAAAAGATACACGAATACGAATGTGAAGGAGGATTGACATGTTAATAATGTTAATCAATCTCTGTTTCAATGAATTTCTGCAATCCGTAATATTAGCTGATGCTGAAAAAATGTATACATTATTTCACTTACCCAAGTAAAAAACGTAACATGACAATAGCTTGAAATCTGACAATACATAAACGAAAAGTTATTTAGTATTCTCTACCTCAGATGTTAGTATTCTTCAGTTAACTTGTGATATGAAATTGTACAACAGCATAGTCCTAACGTATTTCACCCTCGTCTTTTAAGCATTCTACCTACGTCGTGGTTACGTCATTTCATTTTCCCCGCGTCTCTTAATTTTCTTTGGTAGGATGTTCATGAAGAATAGGAATCGCTCATGCAATAAAGAAATTCAGTAGCGGAGGAGAAGATAACTTTCGAATTTTGGAAACGATAATAAGAGTTTGCGGTGCGTTGCAGTCCCTTTATGTTGTCGATGACGACTCGTTTACACAATCCTCGAGTCTGCGTTTAATGCCCTTGCCGTATGTTGTTGGTCTCTTGGGCCTCTTCCTGACGTCACTGCCGAGTGCAGAAAATGGGGTGCCAAACTCTCGTTTGTCCCCTCCGAATCTACCCCAGAATACCACGGGGTGGTGGATTATTACGATGCACGTATAAGGCGCATATATATGTACGCGAGCATAAAGCCATTGTACTCGAACATAATGCTCTGGACCTGTCTCTTGCATACTGTCGGGATAGGCGTCTCATTGTTCCCGGCGCGAATTGCATTTTTCCTAGTCCCATTTATACCAAGCTCTTCGGGAGCATAGGTGACACACACGGACTCTATAATGCGTAATGCGACAATCTCCCCAAAGTCCCGCGCAAAGTGTCGTTCGCATTTGCGCGCGTAAATCACGGCTAATTACATTCCTCGGGAGACGAATCCGTTGAGTTTTGTTCACCATAGATCCAACAGTAAAAAATGTAATAACTTATATTTCACGTCCTCGGCAGCTTTAATATAACATTTAGTTTACTAAATCTTCCATTGTTTCAGCGACATCTGGATACGACTCTTCAAATATTAGTAACGACATTAATTACAGATTATTATCAAGTAGGCAGCGGGGAATCTCCATTTGGTGAAAAGGACCTACCGTAGAAAGGTGTTTCACTGTTTCCGACAATTTAGTGATGACTTATTGTATGAGGTGACCAGGTGTTCGGTAACCCACGAAGGAGAATATCGTCAAATGCGATGACCTGTTGATTTTTATTTATTCTATGACATTTTTGGTAACTATTAGACAAATTTTCCAAATTCAAAATGGAGTAACTAATCACGAATCTCATGCGTGCCTTTTCAATAAATAGTATTTACTCTAAGTACTAATAAAGAATATCGATATTAGAACCGCCATTTTGAATTTTTGAATTTATTTCACAAATCCAGTGTTTAATTACATACAATAACACATTTAACTTGCAATTATTGAAAAAGACGTTTTGATTATTAATAGAAAGCTGTCCTTTGATTTTTTTTCTGAAAGTGTTTTGAGGATACATGACATTATTATCCTCGATACTTATTATGTAATTACATAGCATTCTTGGTCGAGCTTTCAAAATATTTATATATCACTTACAGATAACGACGAATGCGATACGCCGGCACGTGTCGAATAATCGATAGACCGAAGGGAGGATTCGTCGACTGCGATTGAACGATAGTGCTGATAATCTCGTAGACATTTATACACTGTAACTAAATGAAATGTGTCACGTGCGGTAAATAAAAACGATTAGGAAATTACATTCGTTTATCCTTGCACATGTCGATTCCGCATAACCTTACATTTTGCAGTTATGCTTATATCATGATAACTTATTTACGTCACTACTCACAAATAGGCAAGAATTTGACCTTACATAGCGGAAGAAAACCTCTTCGAAAGTGGGAAATAAACATTGTTAACGTAAGTGCGTAAAGTGATTATTCATTATGATAAACATACGAACATTATATATTAGATGCATTTGATTAGTTACATTAGGTATGTGACAGCATCTATTAATTCAGATGTGATATGCAAATGTGAATATTGTACATTCAAACGATAAAACAAAACGAGTTTTATCTAGAAAAACTTATATTTTTTTAATAAAAAAACCGTTTATTTTTCAAAGTGAAAATTGAATCTTTGACTGTCCGTCATTTGGACAAAAATGTATAATTTTTTTAATCCACCTATCAAACTCTTAGTTTATACTGTTCGCAAAATCCATTAACATTTTTCGTTTTTTTTTATCCAGTTGTCTACAAAGTTAATCGCTGCAAAACACAAAAAAACTCATTTTTTTCACGGCCATTTGTAGCAATACTATACAATATTTTTACTTAAAATAATAACTGAAAGATGATCAATGTATGTACTTTAATATAGTATAGCGATCGGTTCAAAAAGTTTAGGACTTATTATTTATAAAAATCATGTAAATGGCCGTATAAAACATTTTGAAAATATTAGTGCACTATATTGAATCCGCCATTTTGAATTTCGAAAATTTGATGACAGATTCGTGATCAACGACACCAAAACCCCCTATATATACAGACGTAGGTGCAAATTTATATATTTAAAAAATGTTTATCCGCCATCTTGAAAGCTTTATGATTAACAATAAAAAGATACTTTAATATGTAGATGGTGTAACTATTTTGAAATTTGATTTTTAATGTCATATGTTTTAAAGTTCATAGTCCGCGGCCACAAAATGTTTAGTTTTAATTATATATCCGATTTTTATACGAAATTGTCATTAACAACAAATTATGTGGCAAAATCCGATTTTTCGTTAAAAAATCAAACGTATCTTTTGCGAGATGGCAATTTTTTCAAATTTTAAAGTCAGAATCTGAAAGTAAGATAAATTTGACATTAGAAACGATATGCCCAGATTTTTTTCAACGTTGACAAACTGTCGAAATTGACATCCGAAAAATGTGAAAAAATATCATTCGTTTCGTACTTAATAGGTTAGTTATCTCAACGACACATCGTTTTTAATTTAAATCAAGCCTACAATGCAATACAATATTCATGTAAATAGAGTACGACTCCATCGTGCACGTCTTTGCACTTGTCAGCCCACGCGTTAGATTACGCATGATAATGCTTCGCCGCAACCTCGTCCGACAAGAATTGAACGGTGTGCGTGCCGCAATTAACATTGATCGTGCCTTAACTAATAATTTCCATTTTCGGCATTTAGTACGATTTTTTACTACGAATCTCATTGCATTAATTGTTACGTAGAAAATTTTGATAGTAATTTAAAGAGGCGTTTTCAGTTCATGAACAGATCATTTAAAAGTTTTCAATTTTGCAACGAACGCACATCAATCGGTTAATGTTGTTACGAATTTATGTCATGATTTAAATTCGCCATTGTGCAATATTTTTCATGCTGTACGTTGTTGCATGCACAATAATAAGAAGGTACTTAAATTGGCAAACAATATGTAATTGCGCATTGCGTTGAAGAATTTCTACGTATGTTTATTTTTACATATCAACAGTGTGCAATTATTTGCAATTATCGTGCCATCTCACGAAAAGTAGTATGAGCTTACGCGTATCCTGTTTATTCGACACGCAATGTTTTATATAAACCTATCGACTGAAGAAAAGGATGAGCTTTGAAACACCGGATTTTAGAACGCTGTTATTGTGTTGGGATCCATGTGTTTAAAAAAACAATTGCATGTACAACTGTTTGATTTATTGTTGGAAATGTTTTATTTATTGATTAAGAAGGAAATCGTTTTAATGACGAAAAATACACAATTTTCGGGAAAATACATTTTCACAAAATTAATCGAAACATTTATAAATGATAGCAGCATTAAATGATGATACCTGAGAGAGTTGAAAGCTGAAATATGTAAGATGTAATGCCGATAGTTTAGCATCTAATGGAAATTTGAGTACTTCTGCAGACCTGCTTTTTTTATGAGTTGATAGAAGGCACCATAAAGTAACCTAAAAATATTTTTTATTTTTTTCGTTGTTTTCTTGGAAGCAAATCATGTGATCTTTCAACGCTACAATGGAGTAGTGTAACCTCTTACAGTAGAGTGTTACAAGTCTTAAAATGGTAACATTTTTAATTCATCATCAGGTGAGGCTTAGTTAAAGCCCGAAATTGCGTTAATTTTCTTAAATTCAGTCAGTGTTTTGGCTTAAAGTCTTACTGTCAGTGAGCAAAACTGACTTTTAGACGATATTTTGGCATCTAAGTTAGACGAATCTTATTTCAGACCAAAATATCGGCTGAAAGTCAGTTTTATTGTCTGAAAGTAAAACGTTAAGCCTAAATATTCATTGAATTTAAGAAAATTAACGCAATTTTGGGCTGAAATTAAGCCTCACCTAATGATGAATTTAAGATGTAACAATTTTAAGACTTATTTTTTTTTGTGCACGATTTTTACATTTTTATCACCTTCCAGGTCTACATACCACGAGTATCACTAAGCTGAGGCCTAGCAGTATAGCGCAACTTGATTACTAGCTTTGCCTAAGTATGAATGAAGCCGAAAGAGGTTATCACGTGACGCGTCTCTCGCCGACCTCGATGAATACAAGCGATCCTCTCTTAATTTCTTGGAGTGAAAATTTAGCTGCTCTAATGAGAAATAGAGTGCATTTTCACACCATGCTGAATAAGTGTTTATTTGAAAGATTTTTCACAAGTTAAAAGAGATCATTCGCTCTTTCTCTAACGTGTTACAATTTTCACGCTGTAAAGACTGAATTTTCACTCCAAGAAATTTGTGTACCTATAGGAGCGTATTGCCGGGTATCGCCTTATTGCAGATTCGTTTACGGACGTATAGTGGCGTAAATATCGGATGTTGCACACAAACATCGGGGGCTGGTTAAGCATAAAATAGCACGATGTATCGAGGGGAATCCGGGGTGAACGGAAGGGGTTAGACGAGAAGTACTCGAGGGGGAAGGAGAAGAGGCGAGGGCCGGAAGTGGTTCCATCTGGCTCCCCCGTTGGTCTGACCTGTTGAACCACCTCGTGACCGGAAGTATACTATACACCTACGGGTCCCGTACAACCTCGCTCGCTGCCGCAATTGAGCACGGGGCAACAACGAGAACAACAAAGGCTTCCTTCTTTCGCTTATCTTGGAGATTTTCCGCTTTACCGTTGCGAGAAACAATTCTCCAGTAGATTTCGAAAATATCTTAAGCTCTAGCTGATAATTTAATCCAATTTGTAAAGCATTTTGGACATTTTATTATGAATTTGTATATTTATGCCAATTTAATTAATAGCATTTTGTCACGAGGAAATTAAATAAAGTGCTGTAAATCTGTACGAGTAGCATGAATGAAAAAAAATTAATTCCATTGAATGCTATTTGCAGCAGTTGAATATTCATTGCGTAAAACTATTAAAAGTGATATTAGATAACTATCGCAATAGTAAAACATACGCCAGCAACGTCAAGTATTATATGCCTTTTGCTGTTCAAAGATTGAATGTATGCACTCTAATATTTCGGTTTTTTCCCACGCTATTTTATTCAGAAATAAGAAACTCGTCTGTCCAATTCAGAATAACTTTTTACTGAAAGAAATCTCAATGTCACAGTAGTGTAAACTATTTTTATTGTCAAAAATTTTTTAAATAATTTTTCGATTTAAAAAAAAATGAGGATGCAACTGGAGAGATCCGACGTGCTGGGACTTGAACCGGGGACTTTCCGATTACTGACCAACTGCTTTATCAACTTTTTAATTGTCGCTTTTTATACTCCAACAATTTTTCTTTCGGTTACCAACGAATAGATTGAAAATGGTATCTTTGGGAATAATTTATACGCACATTTTTGTTGATAATTTTAATTAGAAAATCCTATAAGAACTTTGAGAGATTAGTTAATCCAGTCTAGTATTATGAGATCCGACACACGAATAATTTCCCCTCTTTACAATTCTAAAAAATAAAACGTTTCATTGATAAAAAGAGACCATGGATTATTTAAATGAAAACTTGGTTAAATAAGTACTTTGTTTTCAAAAACATTCATAAGAAACATAACTTAATCCTAACAAATATTATCTAAATGAATATCAACTAATTAATATATCCTGTTCATTAATAATAAAAGGAAAATATTTGAAAAACACATTTAGTTAATTTTATCTTTATGTTGAGTTTACAACAGGCATACTTCGTCGTTGAGTATGCAATTTTAATCGTGATGTTCCATGTAAAATGAAGTTTTCATGTATAATGTCACATGTATGATCGGTAATTAATCATACGGTAGTTCATAAATCACCCTGGAATTCACCTACGTACTTAAGATCGAGACCTTGCCAGGAAAATTTATCGATCGTCTTGAAAATTGGAGACGATCCAGAATTCTCCAGACATTACAAATATTCTTAAATATACTTACTCTGTTATTGACGATAATATTTCAAAATTTTTACAATATAATCTGGAACTGGACAGATGTACTTAATTTTCTCGAGAATATTATTATTGAACTTGCCATTAAAACATTCACATTCATTCTGCTGAATTTAACATTGAAATCAGGTAGAAGCGGGCATTAAAATCTTCCGTACTTTTGTGAATATTACAATGGAATCAAAACAGTGATTGTTTCGAAGATAGTATTGAAAAATTCATCCGCAAATGCATTTCCGTTGAGATGCGATGTAAACGACGGTATTCGATGAAGACAGTCGATAGGACGTCCTCAAAAGCTTCTGGTCGAATAGCAGTGATCTTTCGGAGAAAAGAAGTTATCGATATTCCATTGTGTTCATGATAGTCGAGTCCACGCGAGGCAGGAACAATTGCAAAACCACGAAGCATCTGCAATCAAGTATAAACTGTGGTAATAACGAACTGACCGTGAAATAATCGCAGTTGGGCGTATAAAATTGCTATGTCTCGAGTGGCTTCCGACTGATCTCCTGCTTTTTTGGCAACCACGCGCACGCTGCCAAAATATATCCGTCCGGCACAAAATGCACACGATCCTTTTTCACGAAATCCTGCAAGGCCTCATCGATAATCAACGATAACTTATACATGCTGAGGACACGCCTTCGCACGCGACAGAGAGAGACAAAATGCGAGCAAACACAAAAGATTTTTAACCAGTCGGAAGCCACTTCTTTGCTCGATGAGCCCCGACGAGCACATGTGCGTCTTTAATGAATAGCTTTAGCATTCGTAGGTGCGCCCTTATGAATCACGGACATGAAGAACGCGATTCCCAAATTGTATGTTGTTGTTTACCTGATGTCTCTTCCTCGGACTTTGATTGCTTTGCCTTATTTCAATCTACTTTGTTATACAGGATGTTCTTCATTTCTATGCACTTTCGTAGAAACAATTATTTCGCGTAGAAATGTATGTCAAAATCTTGATTAAAGCAATCTGTTTTCATGATAATTCTTTGTCAATTCAAAACAGGAAAAATTTCGTGGCTGGATCAGTGAGTGAATAGATTTTGCATCAAGGGCTTCCAAAAACTTCACTGATGCCGATCGATACTTTTATCATTTCGGAAATGTTTACCGATTAAATTCTGACTTTTAATAGGTTATAGTTAGGGTAGCTGTACGTTTTATTGAACTTCCAATTAATTGTAGGTTTTGTGAGAAGTTGAGATGTTGATTGTAATATTCATGTTTACAAATCGAAGGTTTGATAAATCTTTTGGTATAATTCAGCAATATGGTATTTGTATTATAAAAGGTTCATGGTGAAATGAGAGCTAAGTTGTCATAACTGAATCCTTTATTTGCGCATTTAATGTATACTCCTGTGCATGTATGTGATCATAATTATTTAGTTATAACCGAAAGCTTTCATCTTCCATCGATCAGTTCTAGCTGTAGCTGAGCAGTTGTAACTGTATAGCATTTCGAATTATAGAAAACAAATCATGGAACAAAGCGAACTTTAAATTACTCTACATGAACAACATGAGATCTCTGAAGATTTTCAGCAGGAAACATTTTGCTTATTACGAATATGCAGCTAGGACCGAACTTGAGTAAATCGCATTACCCGTTGTCAGTATCTGGTCATTTTATAGGGCTACTTATCTAGTAAATAATAATAAATTTATATTTCAAGAGAAATTAACGGTTATCCTGGAAGTCAGTGGGTGTGAAATTTCTCTGTGCAATGTTTTTGTTTTTAATCTTTTAATAATGTTCAACATAAAAATCGATAATCAAGAAACCTCACAATATGATCTTCAGATGTCTTTAAAAGAGTCGAGGCGTCTAGAGCACATGCCTCGAAGATATCGTTAAAATAATCGCATTTAAGAGGACAAACAGGTCAAATCACGTCTACGACCCCGAAGGTTGAAATCTCCATGCCAAGATTACGATATATTTTCACTTTGGGAGGTAAAATGTTTGGATAAAGTGTATATATATTACATACCGGAATCACAAGACGCGGGGGCGAAAATAAAGCAGCATCAGTATCAAAGTTCGCTTCAATAAAGATACGTTGAGGGCCGCCGGAGGAAGAAATAGCTGGGAAAGTAAACAACCGGAAGGACTCGTTCGAGAGCGCCCGGGGAGATCTGCAAACAAACTCGAAACCCGCGTCACGGCACGACGATGGGAACCGTGGAAGAAATCGCGCACAAAAAATTCGAAACCGCCGCAAAGCGTAATGTCTAACGCGGCTTTTGCAAGCAGTCATCGACGAGAAGATCACCTGCCGTTTCTCGTTTCCGACCTTTTCGTCTCGTTGCGAATATAACCGACAATTTGTTTACGCCATAAATTCCGGAGGTCTCGATGACATTCCGTCAGGAACTTACCTGCTTCTCGTTAACTCGTTAACGATCGACGCTTCCTTCAAATCATTTAGCCGCATTTCAAGTGCAACCTTTGCTTTTCAGCTAGAAACAGAAAACTCCAGTTTCGAATATTCTGTTTTATTTACAATTGTTAACCGCTCCAAATTTAATCCGCCCAACATCTCATCAGGTTCGTTATAACGCATATTAAGAACTTAATCGGAGATAAAATGGAGCTCTTTCAAAATCTGTGCTCACAAACAGAAATCAATCTCAAGATTTTTCGAAAAACTTTACCGATAAAAAAAGTACATAATATCAAAATGATTTGGTTCATTTGTGCTTTCAAGTAATATGTTTAAATCAGAAACCTAAACGATCTCTACAGACTGCGAAATATGTCCAACGACTAGGGCATTGAAATCATAGTTTGAGAAGTCCTTGGATGATGTATTATACATTTTATGGAACCACTCGTCGTAAGCTCAAAATTTCTCTGCTAAATCTAATGACAGAGGCTAGGACCAGTGTCTAAAAACCTTCCAAAACTTCTTTGTTTTTATACTGTAATATTGATTTCACAAAAACCATTCACAAATGTTGTAATGCGTTGCAACAAATTTGTATGGTTTTAAACACATCATAAGATGATATATCAAATCAATGTTCCTGCATACAGGGAGAAAGTTAGCTGGAATTGAATTTTCGTTAATTTTGAGCCTCGTAGTTTGAAAAATACTCGATGAAACGTTGCACACTTTTAGTGGAAAGCTCTTGAAAGAAGCTGCAAAGTTATATAATAAAAAATAGATATGATTGAATATATTGAAGGTGACCCATCACGTAATTGTTCAAGGTTAACTTAAGTTAAGGATCTACGTCACCATTAAACCCAAGATCTCGAATAGTTAGCAATTCTCCATTAAACTACAAATCCTCCGGGTCCAAAAAATATTATTTTTCATCCGTTGGGTTTTTGGACACTTTAAGACGCATGAGCATCGACCGCGGAATTATTGACTAAAATGATCTAACACGTTTCTAAATGTGATTATCGTTAAATTGGTCGAAATTCATTATTTTCAAAAAAGAAAAAAGGCTCGAAAAGAATTTGACGCGTGAAAATAAGCACAGATGGCGCATATGTAAAATCCATTCAGACTTTAATCTCGAAAGGACCGGACAAAATAAAATTTGAGTTTAGGTCGTGAAAAGGAGGTTCGTCGTTCGGAAAGTTAGTCGCGTCGTGCCGACAAATAAGTCGGGCGGCTTAGGCCCGACGAAATAATCGGCAATGATCGTGACACCGAATAAAGCGAGCGAGTTTCGCGCGTGCCGCTTTCGCGTAACGAGCGGCGCTTCCGATGATTCACGAAATAATAGCCGGCTGCGCCCGACAATCTCGACGACGATTTATGCGTATGCGGGGAATAGGTTATGTTCGAATATGGACGATTATCGGCTTAAGTCCTGTAACCGTCCGTGTAATCATTCGCAATCTCCTTTATAACCATCGAGTGGTTTCACTTTATTAAAGTTCTCCTATGGGCTGCTTGCTCAAAAAGTTGCCGTCATCAACTTAACAGATAAATTTGCTATGCCATTCATCACATGGAAATGTTGAATCGACGGAATTATATAGATACTACGTAGAGCACTATATGATACTTTCATCTTGTGGAACGCACAGGAATGAGTAAGTGGTTTGCAATCTGACACCGTAAACTGGACTTATTTTCACTGGTGACGAAACCAATTGTTATTCTAAGACTGTGGGGATCTTTTTTAAGACAAAAGAATTATAATGAACTTCAAGTTTAATTGATGTTTGCAAATGATAATCAAAACAATTATTACTATTACAAGTTCATGACGACTTTTGGTGTCCATGTTATAAGTGCATCTTAGAAGTTCTCTTGGACCATCTCTATGTTTTCCATACAACAATATTTCGGGGTGCTTATTAAGTATACCTAAAAGGGAAATCAGCAAAATATAATTACAAATTATTTAAATTCTTAATTATTGACTACTACAACATTTATTAATTCTAGATTCATTTATGAAAAAAGATTTCATATCGTTACACATGTTACACGCATTGCGTACAAAGTTATTCACACTATTTACTATGTCACACTCTACGAATAGAACTACATTGACACTGAGTTCAGCCTGTTCTAAGAGATAAGATAAGTTATATTGTTCTTAGTCGGTAAAGTAGTCACGTGTCCTAAATAATTCTATAAAAGTCACTCAGAAATCAGTATTTTCTTTATTTATTGTCATCCATATCTGAATAATTTACAAATTATGTATACTTTATGTATATTTGCTTAGGCTATGGAAGCTTTTGTTAAATTTAAGGTTGATTCCAAATATTTTTTGGTCGATTGATACTGAAGAAAATTTCCATGCACTAAACAGTTCACTAAACAATTATCACTAATTAATAATATTAATGATATCGGATTATCTTGGAGGCGTATTTCAACCCCCTTTATTTGTAATCGTATATAAATTGTAGATATTATTGAAATATAATACGTGTACACATACTCCGATTAAATAATACAATTTTACAATTTGCAGGTTAATTTTTACTCTTTGAAAGGAAAAAAGTGGGCTACTAACAATCGCTATAGAGAAGTATTAATCGTATGAGTAAATACTGTAAATAGTAATTGAATTAGTAAAATACCGTTTTTTACTTCTGAGTATAAAACGTGTGCATAAATTAGCGGCTGTGGTACCTGTTTTTCGCGCGTAAAATAAACGTTTAGCCACTTCAGACACCGACATCGGTAAAGTGAAAGGTCGTGCGTTAAGTCGTTCTTCACTTATGGCGATATCCAAACTTTACGGACCATCTTTATGCACTTAATTGTAATGCAGGTTAGTCCCGGTATAATTGTATCTCGCGATATTTACGTCCCAGCATATTTGCCAGATTCAGTCGCGTTATATTTACCAGTCGTCACTATCTTGTTTCTCCCACCTTGCGGGCTGAGGCCTCAGAAAGGGCCTGATGTAACCTCACGAACATAACGCAACTGAGGGGAGTGGAAGAAGCGACGCGCCCCTCCTTCGGTACATATATCGAGACGGGAGAGGAGGGCGAGGAACGGAGTGGGTAAATATACTGGGACTCTACTGTAAATGGATACTTAAACACTGCATTTCCTGTCCGTGTATAAGGTATACCTTACAGCTTGATTAAGTAATGTATTGATATATAACGTTCGAAATTATGCATTGTAAATATTATTGAATTGTCTTATTCGAAAAAAAAACACTTGGAAAGTAATTTTATTTATTTGATATATAATAAGATGATAACAATATAGCGCATAAGAAACAATAATTACCTGTGGAATACGTCGAGTGCACATTGCACTTCCGATGATTAGCGAAGGCGGCCATGAATATGGCGGAATTGCACGAATGCGGACAATGTTTACAAGTGGGCGTAAAACTCGATTTTATAGATATGTGTACTTTAAACGTTAATTTTACGCACAGGCATGGGTAAAAGGTCACTTTACATAGGTCAAACGGCGTGTAAAATTGAATTTTGGGTGTATTAAAAGGAAATTGTTGGATAAGAGATAGAACAAGATTTTTGGCTCTGAGACAGATGATATAAAATACCGTATAAAAAAATATTTTACGCAAAATTAATTCTTATAATTGATGCAAAACAAAAAATAAAATTTGAAATTCCAAGAACAATTATTCTCAACCAGGTTACTTATTTTACAGCGATCTTGTCAATTCTTACAAAAGTTCTTTGCTAAAATTTCATGTTTGACCGGTCTTGAAGAGATCCTTAAATTAACGCATTTAAGCATGCTAAAAATCAGTATAAGCGCTGTTTCTGTACAGTACCAACCACACGTCTTAAAGATGTGTTTAAAATTATTTTATTATTGTCTCTAGTAACTATAAGAAAATTCAAACAGTATATCCCTGGCAGAAAATATGAGCAGTTTCTGATCATGTTTACTAGTCTCTACGTTGTGCGTCATGAAGCCCATGGCCATGAAAAACTGGCTTTATTTTCTACTAGGGATGCATTGTACTTCAAAAATAAAAATTTCATCGTCATTTTGCTGGGTTATAGTCATCGATAAAGATAAAATAACCTAAAACCATCTTTTTGAAAACTATTTTTTTTAAATTTATTTTAAATTTTTTGAGAATTTAGTTTTACGATCAAGTCAAATATACGAATATATTATAGTCCTATTACAAACTTAACTCTAGATGTAATTGAAGCGCCATGATTAAGTATATTACATTTGCGTATTACACGGACTAAATTGAATTTCAAAAAAATATTTAAATCATGGCACGATTCATTATTGAGTTTATTTCGAAGCACATTTTTCTTTGTATCTGCGTGTATGCATGTTCGTTCATTAAATTATTATATTGAAGCCAGGCAAGGAGGATGTTAGCGTACGTGGTGATTTACAATAGTTATATATAATCCAACCTAAACCTTTGATCACGTCAAAAAAAGACGTTTTTGGGGCCCAAGAGCGTAGAAACACGGCTGTTTCCCCCGAGGGATCGTACGTATGGGCATGCAAAGAAGGCTTCTTAAAAAAGATTATTATTGTCGTGTTCGCGACCTTATGTATTGAAGAGAATGGAGTATCGCTTCCGGCGATTGGGTCTCGCTCCCTTGTTTTCCGGAAGACGCAACGGCAGCAGCAGAAGCAGCAAAAGAAGAATATAAGACAGAAGAAGAAGAGAGGGAAGAAGCGGGCCTCAGCATGGCGATGGTCGCAGTCGCTTTGAGTGGGACCACTTCGGGCTGAAGCCGCGGAGGGGGGATGGGCACGCGTGCCACGCGCCCGAGCGTCGCCGATGACGCCCGAGGATCCTCCGAACGCCGATATGGACGAGGATAATAATCGCTCATGACCCTGCCCTGCCCCACCACCGCTCCTCGCCATCATGAGCGATACGTATCGGGTGTTGCAGCTGCTGGTTCGACAGGAGAGGGCCTTCTTTCTTTTCGATCTTCCTTCCGCCTTGCCGCGAGGTCGCGCCGAGAACCGCGAAACTCCCTTCTTCCTTCTCGGGGCATCAGCACGTGACTTTCGGTCTCGTAAACAACTTCTGCCCTGCTTACAAAATGCAAAATTTTTAACAAAAGCGGTTCTAAAGTATCTAAAATCAGGAACACCAGACTGTCATTAAATGGTACCAATTTATCGTTTGGAATGCTGCTTTTTATGCAGTTCTCCGTTTAATGCACGAAAATACGGGTAGAAAGCGGCATACATACTGGTACTTTAAGGAATTTTATTATTTTCCAATTTTTGATCCATTTTTTATTCTCAAATACGTCAATATTATTATTATCTTATAATTAAATAAATATTGAAAAGAACAGTTGCCCACCACCAAGATTTCTACGGAATAAAAATTTGAACTACCGCATATATTGCCAACAGGTATAAAATACAATTAATTTTTTTACAATTTCTTCTTTAGAAATTTTTTGCTTTTTTTTTGTGCAGTTGAAAAGTTCTCAAAATACGCGTCTATTGAAAGGTAGATTTACTCCTAACTCAAATTTTTTGTAGCTACAAGACGGAGACGCGGGAGGATTTCCATCTGACCTGCGATCGTCGAATTTGAAAGAAAAAAACGAGAAGCGCAGATGAAAAGAGGATCAGGACGACGGACGCAGCATCTGTTCTATAGGTTTTCTTTCGTCAAGATACAGCGGCGGAGGAGGGGGCAAGACGTACGAACGAAGGCCCGAGGGAAAGAGACAGATCGGTGGTAAAAATGTGTTTGTCCGACAGAGCAAGAAGATGAGTTATAAGGACAAGAGAGGGGATGACGGCGAGTGGCACGGATGAGAGGAAGGGCAGGGGAGGGAAGGTGTCTGCTGCAAAGAAAGGAGCGAAAGAAGAGGCCAGCCTGACTTTTGAGGATTTTCTTCGGGCGCAGCTGCCCTCCCGGGATCATTGGAAATTAATAGCCTTCGCCTCGATGTTCGACCAAAAAGAGGAAGACATTGCTCTAACGGGTTAAAAAAGAAAGGATCCTCCTCTTTCAGGTACGTCATTCAGGCCACTCACGAACGAAACGGATTCGCGTATGTTTCCTTTATTAATGCATCTGTTCCTTTTATTTGGTTCCTCGAGGACTGTCTTGGGAGTTATCGGCGAGAGAGATGGTTCCCTTTTCATCTCGTACGCCTTCTCCGCGCCAACGCGAGAGCGCAGCGGGACGCCGATGGTATCGCGAAATCGACGTTTTTATTCCCTACTTTCTTCCCTGTGCCGTTTCCGAATGGCTAATGTAATTTTCGTAAACTTTTTCAACGTACTCCAATGCGCGGGCACTGTTGAGTCCTATCGGTAAATTTCATTAAAATAATACTAACCAAGTTTTAATAATGATACATTTAGGTTTTGCCAACTCGGAAAATTATGCAAAAGACAATCGGTAATCTTAAAATGATGACCGTCATTAAAAGATGACTGCAAGTAATCTTACGGTTAATGAATTAAAAACCAGTAATCGGCGATTACTCTCTTGCTGAAGGTCAGTGACATATCAAAATATATAGGGAATTATCTTTTCCCACCAAGTACTTCATTTTGCGTAATTTTTTACAAAGTTCGTGCGTAAAGTATTTTATTAAGTACAGTTTTACCCACTTCTGGTGTCAACGTTCGGAAAGGGAAAGGTCGTCCATAAAGCTGTCCTTCACGCACTTGTCGTGTCATCGATACTTTACGTTCCATCTTTATACCCACAAATACAACAAATATGATACCTAATAAATTAGACTTCCAGCAGCTCATACTGTCCCCAATCAAAAGTATACTTTACACTCTTATTCAGTATTATACTACTGTCTAATAGAAGGCGTAAAGTTCCATTTTTCGCCCTATTTTTAAGTGAAAAGTGGAATTTTTACACGTGTCGTTCGGAAGACTAAAAAGAGTGTTTAAATGTACACTTTACACATTCAGGTACAATTAGAGTATAAACATATGATACGTTAATGCGTCATTTTACGCGCTAGTTGCATAATACAGTAGAACCTTGGGACTTCTAATTTTAGTGCGCATATGTTCTGCGCTATGTTCACTGCCGTAGGTTGCCGAGGCATTCCACCTGCTATCGATGCATGTACCATGGGCGCTAAATTTGGTACCACGTGACTTCTAAGTGCCGAGGCTGGAGGCTTCGAAGACCCGAGGTCCTTAGAAGTCCCGAATTTAGAAGAACCGAGGTTCTACTGTTTACTCATTTTCTCATGCGTATAGTACGTGCTTGACGCACGTTTTGCCGTCTAAAGTGGAATGATATGCATAGTTTTCGTAAAGTTGACTTTCATGTATGGCCTACATGTTCTAATATTTAAAATGGAAATTAATAATTTTAAGAGTAACGCGTTCCAGTGTTGACAATTTTAGAAGGAATTTAATATCCTTCTGTACGTATTTCTGTGAAGTTTTTATAAAATATGTGTGAATTTCATTATATTTTATAGATTTATGCAGTAACTGCTTTACTCGTAACTTGCATAATAATTTATTAAAATTATATTCTTTTTTAAACACTGGAAAACTGCTATTTATCTATATATAATAATAATTATATTATATATTTATCAATATATAATAACAATATATAAAATAAAAAATTCTAGTTCAGAAATAGTCGTTTTCGATACAATGGCGTGTGCGTAAAAGTAAAAAGGAGTGCGTAAAGTTTACTTTTATGCACGGAAAATTGTCCATAAATACTATTTAACCATGGAATACATGTACAAACGTTAGTGTAGTGAGAACTGGCGGCGACTTTGGCATATGGTAGGTTATTGAGCTCTTTCAATGTTCAACCTAAACTGTTGTAAATGTTCTTAAATTTAAATACCATCTAATTGATAGTTGTATTGTAAATGTAACAATTATGTCATTAATATATATATGTTTATGAAATTTAATGTACACGCGACTTGCCAAATCAATACGTATGACATTTATTGAACATTTAATTGACGTATATTAATAAATTCCCCGTTTACTGACCCAAATATAGTTACACTTGTCGCCACCAGAACCAACCATGCTACGCGCAGCCATACATTTTGTACAAGTGGGATTTCATTTGGTCGTAAGGATAAATTTCGATTGATGCTTTAAAAGTATTTTCTCCATAGAAATTTTTAACAGTTGTGTCGTTATTATATTTAATTTTCCTACGTTAACAATTGCTTGTTTTCTTGTATTAAGTTTCATGTGTGCTTTCATTAAATGTTCATGGAATGTAATAAATATTGTAAAAAACATGTAAGAAACATGTATATTAGATTTTTTATACAGCGTTACTATATTTAATAAACATGCATAACCAACTAACTCATTTAGTTATTTATTAAGTTACATTGAGCAATTCTTAACTTGTACCATTTTTACCATGCTCTGGTACTTTTAAGGTAGTAGTTTGCAAATATATTACACATTAGTTTATATAAGTACCATGCACACTAGTTTATTTTGCTTTAAAAAAATGTCCTATAAAAATGAATACAACGTTTGTGAGCATGTATGATACTTGCCTCGTAAATAAAAGTTGCTCAGTAGTCTCAAACTTAATGGATCTCTAATAACTATAGGCATTGTGTAGTGAAATTTATTCATATTTAAAAGATACTCTTCTATTTATCTTCTAGACATCTCTGTGTATTATTCGTGCTCTCATGGTCGATCGATTTATCTGTCGGAGAAGAAGGAAGACAAAAAGTGAGGAGGAATATTCGAATCCGTCTGGCGTGCGACCAAATTGACCGTGTCCGATAGTCACGTCCGTGAAAAATTGTCCAAACGCAATTGTGATGCACGAGATGAGAACCTTTTCGAGTGCTCGTCGATTGTGTAGGGCTTTCGTCAGTTTCTATCTCGACACTTTTGAAATTACATACCTGCAACACAAAGCCCCCGTGCTCAAGTTCAATGATTTTGTCGAAATGCAGTCGGCATAGTAATAAGCGAGCTTTACAGTCACCCTGATGCGATGTAAAACCGGTGTACGAACTACTATGACTGAAGAAGTTCCTATTAATTTTTTTCTGTTCGAGAACTCGAGCATATATATCCCTCACTAAAAATATGCGATATTTTGATCAGCTAAATTTAAAATTGAAATTCATATATCACGTTTAAAATATCTAATTCTACATTTGTTATATAAATATTATATACTTTCTCAATTACTTGGTATAACAATCCACTTTTTATAGTGTGGCAATACAGTTGCATTAATGAAAGTGGACATTTTCACAGTTTCAGAGCCAATTTTCACTTCATATAAAATAAGTTTTCACTTCATAAAAAATGAACTCTTACGCCCTATTTTTAACACATGTTTTAACATTATTCCGTAAAATCTACAAAACGTCTCTAAAGTACAATATCATCACTAAATTGTGGATAATTTTTTGGCAGAAATTGGACAGAATTATGAAATTTTTAAACATCCCCTGCCTTTAATTATAATTAATAATATTATACTCGGCAGTGATGTAATGTTCACTATTACGCTTAACTGAAGGAGGTTCTAAAGTTCTTTAAAACGGTAGTTGCCTATTTATAAAATATAAATTAAAAATGCATGACTGAAATGGTTTTTCAAAATTCGGAATCTTTAGCTACAATTCAAACTTCTATAAAGGAACTCTTAAAAAATAGCAAAGAACTTTTCAAAAATTCTTAATTAATTCTTGAGGAATGTCTCTGATATTTTATAGGATATTATGTACATTGGTTAGAATTGCAGTTACAGAGCCCGAATTTTGAAAAATAGCTGCTATTACTTTTAATTTAGATTTGAACATGAATTACAGTCGACCCTCTCAATAGAGCCGCTCTCAATAGTTCCGATTCCCCAGTTCGTCGAGCGAGCTTGTTCCCCTTCTACCAATTTGGAATGTTTTTCTCTTGAATTTCAGTTACCTTGTTCTCAATAGTTCCGCTAAGCAAAATGCAAAATAGCTGTCTTGTATCCTTCATAGTATTTTTTTTTATTCTAGGCTTGCAATATAGAAAGTGTTATACCAAACACAAAAAAAATGTAATATAATACATATAATATAGTAATAAATATATAATATAGTAATATAATTAAATGCTGATTTTAAACTAATGTTCTACGAACGTGTCACCTCCTAACAAATAAACAAACAAATACTCTCGGGGTTAAGTTTGGCGTACCGGCATTACTGAGAGAAAGTGCGAAAACGGTTTACTGTTTTTAGTGAAAATTCCTACCTTATCGGACGTGGACTTTAGAACCCCCTTAAGGCGATTCTATAATTTTTAGTCGATATGGTAGTAATCAATCAAAAAATCTAAGTTGAACATTTCTGAATCGATTTATTGTGTCTCAGTCAGTCAATATATACTGCATAAGCCTCTTCTCGTCCATGAATTCTTATTTTCATTACATATCATTCGACTTTTTTACTGAAATCATTAATTCAGTCTCATTTGTTGCCTTGATTTAAGTATTCCTCTTTTTCACTGCACTGGATCATATGTTTAAAAATATGTCGACAAGTACACAAAGATCTTTCGATGCCCGGTTTCGTCGTAAGTTTGTATTTAATAGGTGATGAGTAAACGTTTGCATAAATATATACTTCACATACTAAACATAAAACTTTCTCTTTTCACACAATTCAACAAAGAAGTTACCTAACATACACTTTGCAGTAAACTATTCCGAAGTTTTCGCTCAAGAAATTGTACTTTGAAGATTTATAATATTTTCTCATACTTCGAAATAATGCCACTGATATATGGAAATATTTAATATATAGTAGAAAAAATCTATGAAAGAATATGAAATGTAAAACTGTGGGGTGTACATTGAAAGAAAAAATCAGAGCGAAAATACGTAAAAAACTTTGTTTAATGCGTGTACATTCCATTATCGAAAGTGTCGCTAAGTAGATTTAAAAAATATCCGTAATTAAGTATTCATTAATATTTATAAAGTACGCGCCTTTAACAGTCGGAAATCTGTTATGCCTCCCCTTAAACGTATAGGTTTCGCATAATAAAAATGACATTAAAGATTATATACAGTTCGTGGCCTTATCGTTGCATCATACTTTAGCGCATGTTCGCTTTTTAATGCATCTGTTCGCGTTATCTTTCCCCTTTACGTTTATTTTTACTTGCATATAATAATATGTACGTTGACCTCTGCATTTTTGCATTATGCAATTCACTTAAAGCTTTATCACTTACAAATGCTAATCATATTCACGGTGAATGTTTAACAATGTTATTTGAGAGATTATATTTGAAAATTCTACAAAGATTATATTGCAGTCGTCAAAATTCATTAAACACGAGTCAGAAAAGTTTGTGTAAAATATACTTAAAGCAATAAATTTTCTGATAAGAAGAAAAAAGATAAACTCACCCATAAGCGCATACAGCGTACTAGTACGATTTTGGCCAACTGTATTTTTAACAATTAAAACCTTTCTTTTTAATGAAAACTATGCTCCTTATACTTTGTGTGATTAAAGTACTGTACAAGACATTCGGAAAGAAAAAAATAGTTGGAACTGCTAATTAGACAGTAGAATAAGAGACAGCCATCATTCTCAATTAATTTTGTTATCCACATAAAAGATTTAGAACAAAAAGTTACGATTCGTAGTTTCAGAACTTTGTTTACAAAATAAAATAAACAAACTAAGCTCGCAAGCTTGAAGATGGCGATCGAAACTTGAACTCCCCTAAACCAAATATGCATATTGAAATTACACGGTCTCATGCCGGATTGGTTCCATTTTACAGTACTAGAAAAACCACTACTTTATAATAGAGTAATGCGCCATCTAGCGGTCGTAATCTCTTCTGGTGAAAATTTCGTACTAATGACATTCGCTGTAGTTTTTCGTGAAAAAATTCCATTTCTGCATAAAAAAAACTTTTTGTTTATAAAGTTTCTAAACATTGAACATTTCAAACTCTTCAAATAATTATCTGTCTCATTATGCATTAGATAAAGATATTTATCTTACATTTTTGGTAGTCCCATTTGGCAAAAAACGCAGTAACGTTTTGGTTACACAAGGTAGTTTTTCAATGTCTTCGATCTCGTCGTCTTGTAATTTCGGCAATCGGGTTGAAAAATTCGAAGTGATCGGTATATCATTATGTACCTACAATGTAAGGTACGTATAATACAATGTATAAACTGGGCCACCATATGGATACCGAATAACAGACCGTTCGAAAACGTTCTTACCGCGTTAAAATCGCTCGAAAAGTTCCAATTACTGTAGATGTGCGTTTATGATACAATTATACGAGTGAAACCAATTCCACCTGTTGGTTTTACTTTTATTTCGTCTTGGCAAATTTTCTTCCGTAGCAAAATGATGTGCAAGTAGAAGGGTGCACTTATCCGAATAAGTGGCCTCAGGCCAGTTTCAAACTTTTATACGTCTTTTATGCCATTACCGCAGTCGCTCGTTTTCTGTAATATAGAAATTGATAATATTCATTTGGCAGCTCGATAAATACATGTTAGCATGGGAAAGCGTTGTTATTCAAACATCTTTTCACTTTCAAATTTATGCTTTCGTTCTAGCATCTTTCGTTTCATTATGAATTTAATTCTCACCTTTTTAAGAAGAGGTTTTCATTCAATTGTATGTATAGTTGGCACAGAATATTTGCTCAGAGTTTTTAGACTTTCCAAACCTGCTCCACCCAAAATTCTTTCTAGAAATCAGTCCTCTTTCTGGAATCGACATTATCACCTCGTGGTACCACTCGAGCATTCGAGTCATCGAAGAGATATGATGGATGAATGCCAAGTTTTTTCCATCTCCGTAGACACTCTTGCAAATTCTATTGTATTATCTGCGATCTGCGAAGGGCGAGCAAAGGACGTACTCGTGGAAACTCTTCGAAAAGTACGTGACCGAACGCAATTGGCCACCTACGACATCGACCGAGTAGGATATCTGTCTGGCTGGCAGACGACCCACCCGTCTGCTGACGTGGAATGAACATCGGTGAATTTTTACCATGATAAAGCCGCATTCGTCACAAAGAAGTCACGACATTGTACGTGGTTCCCACACGCACTGTCACCTGCAGACGTGACGAGAATCCATCCCGCTAATGAGACTGATCGTTAATAGGAACGTATACGCATCGCATATCCAGTATGCTCGAGTCTTTTTTTCCCGAATAATACGCAAACAATGCCAAATTTCAATAGGACTTCGTTTGTTTTGCTTCAATCATCTCCTTTGTCGCCCCATTGTCATTTTAACAGCTGACTAATCGATTCTTTTATGGGGTTACGATTTACCACGAGCTTTCATGAAACAAGCATCTACATATCATATCATTTTTAAACACTATGACAAGAACAGGAATAAATCACTGTTACATATTTTGCTATAAATCACATTCAAAAAATATAATTGCCTAAATTAATGATTCTAGCGCAAGATGAGAAAGAAACGTGTCATGTCGCGTGCCTTCTTGCGTGGGAGGTCCGCTCTGATTTCGGCTTCCGAAAGGCGACCTAACGATGATTATTAGTCGCGGGCGTAAAAAACGACACGTCTTCAAAGATTACGCCGAAACTGAACCGACTCGGTGGTCTAGGAATTTGAAACCGACAGTGGAAAATTGAACGCAGCCGGTAGCCTACAAAAAAATGCGTAAAATTGAAAGTTTGAAGCCACATGTAACTTTTGATTTTGTCTGGATTGTTTTCGATACAGTGTTCTTAAAGGCTTCTGGAGTATGATCTGCAATCTGTCTGTGCTTCAGAGGCTTCCTCGAAATGGCTGCACCGACCGGTTTCCGGCATTGTTGTTGCGGTGCTTTTACGGAAGTGCAGGAGGATTGGACACAATCGATGCAGGTGGCGTGAGTCACGAAATCGATCGATCCAAGCAGATTCAACGATCAACTTGATTGATTTTTAAAATTTCCTTGAAACTCGAGAATAGAGGCCAATGTAAGTGGAAAGGTGGGAGCGAAAGAACTGATTATTTTAAAAAACAAGTTTTGTTTCGTACAATGAAATCGTTTACTAGATAAAATTATCAAATTTCATTTTTACAATTAAAAATAAAAAAGGCACTTCAAAACACATACACAAAAATATCGAAATATAGGATAAAAATAACACAAATGGATACACAGCAAGATTTCATAAGTCCAGTTCTTTTTTAACACACGAAAATATTATATTTATACTTCACCCATTTAATTTTAATTTTGTCTTCAATAGCTTTTAATTTTTTTTTTAATAATTGACAATGTCAGTATTGTTTGTATAATAAATTCCTGAAATATTAATAAAATATTAATCAATGTCCGAACAATAAAAATTCATATTAAAGCATATTCTAATCAGAACAAAAAGATGGACAAATTTTCCGAGCAGAAAGTTTCAATGGTTTAATTCTTCAGTCCATTCAAATTTGGAAAATTTCACTCAACATCCTGTCCAAATATCATTTGTCACGGTAAAACCATTTCCTATGACAACTCTGTTTCTATATCGAATGACGGAACAGGAAGTGTGACATTTCACAAAAGCGTAAATTAATGTAAGCGGTGTCAACTACAGGTCTTTTTTTTTTAAACTTTGTGTGAGGTGGATTTGACTTCTGTAGCTTTACAAGTAGATTTGAAAACTATGTCATGGTTTAATGTCGTTTGAAAAAGATTTCTTTCAAGATGAAATAAATAATTTTTTAGAACGTGTAAATTAAAATTTTATTTACGAAACTTTCATTCATTGCGTTTAACGATATTTCATTTTTAATAATTTATGTGTACTTGTAACTTCTATGAACACAAATTTAAAATAAAATCAAATTTAATTCAAGAGTTAATTTGAATTAAAAAAAAAAGGTATTTAATTTTACATACTGTGTCTTTTATTTAACAAATTCGACTTACTTTGAGTAAATATTATATCAGACTTCAACATAGGTGAGACTATTCTTGCAAGTATTTTTCATGTACAAATTTCATTTTTTTCAGTACATATCTTGTTCAGATATAAATTTTTATAAATATATTTTTAAAGATATTTTTATCAAGTAGATTAAAATAGCTCGATATTTGTTTTATTTTTTACTTTTTTTAGTCAGATCATCAACGAGGTTATTAACATTTTCGCTGCCATTTTCTTATTAAATAATCTTTCTTAATTATATCCATAGAATATTAAGTTTCTTAATTAAAAATCATTGTACAAACATTATATTGAATGTATTTGTACCAGTCACCATTCAAGTTATTAAATTTCCGTATACAAGGACAGTTACTTATCCTTCAATATCATTAAAGTTGCCAAAATCTATTTTTATATTAATTATACTACTAATTTTTTTTCTTAACGTCAAATAATTTTAGTGTGAATTATTTTGTTACATGCCTGCATTTTACTAATGCTCATGCACTTATGTTTACATCTTTTTGTTAACTGCAACTTAATTGCAATGCTAATTGATATTTAAACATGTGTCATGCCTACCGCCTCCTGATAAAAGAAATATACAATAATATGTTTAAGAACATCGACTAAGCACAATATCGATTTAAAATATAAAAGACAAGAATTCTCTACAAACATTCAGTTTTATAAATAGGTAATATTCAAATAAAAGAACAATCGAAAGCTTACAATACGTTCGATGGTGACGTTTATATTAAGTCTTAAACAATATGTTTTACACAAGAAACGTACAAGAGGCTTCGATTCTTAATTTATCATCCAATCGATCAATTATTGAATTTTAATACATTTGAATTGAAAGAACTTTTTGTACCTTTTGCAGTAGATTTTACTTTGAATCGTTTTAAGAAAGAACCGCGTACAATATTACACCGCACGTGTCATATACATAAAGGCTGCCTTAATCGAATGCTAACGATAATAATGGTGTTTACTTTTTATTCAGGCGGGAATCTGTGAAGCATGTCTTCCGAAAATCACGTAGTATCTCTTTTCGTGATGTTTTCTTTTACGTGTCGGGTTTTTCAAATTTGAAAATCAAATATAGTAGAAACGTTGAGTATACAAAATTTAATATTAACGAATCCTTCTTTCACCGAAAGGCATAGTAATATTATTTTTATATTTAATCCCTTTATAGAAAATAAATTTTTTAGTGGAATCATTTTAAAGTTGTAAAAAATGGGGTTTCACTAAATAGTTAAGTAAACTAATTTTCACGTTAATAAGACCAAAATAGTTTTCCCTTTACTATTTGCCGAACCTTGAATATGCACAGAGAGAAAAATATAGTCAATCTACCCATTTTACAAAACTAAAAAAAGGGATTACAGAAAATAGTTAAATTAACAATTTCCATTTAACAAGACAATGATGTCGTTTACTATTTCCCTACATTTGCAGTATACTGTACAATCTCAAAACTATCGTAATTTTGCATTAAATAACCGTTTTAAATCTGTGAACAGTAAAATAAATGTAATAACATTGATTAAACGACAATAATCTCTTTAAACAAAAATTTTTTTTTTGTATGGTACATTATACGCTATGTTTAATTGTAAAAGTATTCACGTTGGTAACTCTATGCACAGAAAAAATGTTATTTTACCTTGGAGAATATTTGTCCTTAATTTCTAAACAATACAATTACTAATAATTGATCGTAATGAACAGAACAAGTTGGTAAAAATTAAAAAATCAGTATTTTCTATGTTTATACTTTCGAATCGAAAACAGTGTACAATAGGCAAAAAAAGCATTTTGTAGAGCATAAGATTTTTCGTTTTTAACAAGTTCATTACAATGAATTATTAGTCACTAAATTGTCTACAAATTAGGAAAAAATATTCTTCTAGGTGTCCGAAATTATGTACCAATATTGTTCATAAAGATCGTCTTACTTAAGATTTCGAATTTTAATCTCTATTTTAAGTTTTAACCTTCTTTTTATGGAACACATAAGTTCCTACAAAAATTTAGTGATTGTTGTAGTCTAACGGTAAGAGAATAGCCTGAGATTTTAAAATGTTCATTGTTAGCTTGTAACACAAAATTCCAGCGTTATTTGAGATTAACCTATTAACATTAGACCACAGCGAGCCCGGATTTTTTTTTAGGAAATTTTGTGCACAATAAAAAGGATTGAGAGTATTTTTGGTGTATTTTAAAATGTTTTCAATACAACAGCATAACATAAATCTTTTCATGGTTGTCCTTTAAACGATTTTTATCTCAGTGTGGAGTATAGTACGGAATCTCAAATTTATTCTTGAAGTGCACAATTAAATAGTTACTTTAAGTATTCCAGAGTAGTAAAAAAGAATTATTGTAAAATATATTTTACAATATTTTGAACATTGGCGACGACGTAACTTTTCATGTTAATTCTACTATTATTATATGTTGTAACAACAACAATTTTTAGCTTTTTTTTATTGTTTTATTAACCTTTTTCCTCTTTGCGTAGGTAAAGGGATGTTTCAATTGTTAATTTCAAGAAATTCATTGACATATTTCTTATTTCTGTATTTACTGCAGTTTTAGAGGATTACTAATCTCGGCATTATTTATTTTAATACAGATCGTGACTAAATTTTAAATATAAATCTTGAAATTAAGAAAATTTACGGAACCGGTTACTTTACGTACATTTGAATCGCTTACATATGTGTGCAATTACTAAGAATACAATATGAGCTCCTGTATAGACTACGAATACCCATAAAACCCTGGAAACTAAACCAACTTTAAAAAAATATTTTTTAACTGTATTTCAGCAGGAATTAATTTTAGTCAGCGTACCCTAGATAATGAATAATAGATAATATTAATTCCCTGTACAATCACAGATTCCTGTGAACCCACTCTTAGAATACTCCACTATATTACTACTTATATATGAAGGACTATTTTTTAAGGAATATTGTACTATTTATAATTATAGCCCACATCGTTTTTTTTTAATATTAGATATTTTAGTCTATATAGTAATACTTCTTTTCAATTTTGGTCCACAAAAAAATATTGCTTATACACCGGAAAATTGTATCAACTCTCTAATATACTGGTATATTATCATAATTTTTTCAGGACCTGAATGTTTATATACGGTGTTACATAAAAATATTGAAGCCTTTATGAACAAAATACCGTTCACAAATATAAAGATATTCTTGATTCTAATGATTTTAAAACGTTACAATTAAAAATGAATTCCAGTGCACATGTAATAAATTCATTAATTCTAAAGTAATCCTTACAATTTATGGGAAGCAGCGGTCGCGAGATTATTACGTAAATATATGACTTAACGGACGAGCGTTTCGATCCTTTGATTTCCTATATATGAGCGTTTTTTAGGTAAATCCGAAGCACATTTTCATGCTCGCGCTCGTAAAATTTCGTATCAGCCATAAGCTGACGGGAGCGAACCCCTCGAACTTCCGAACTCCACTTTCGGTTCATCCATAGAGCTTGCGTAAAATACTCCGATTCTATTTTATTGCTGAAATTTTCCTTTCCGGCTAAGCTCAGAAATTGGCCGTAAATCAGAGTCCAATGGGCGAAAGGTGTACTTTTAAATTAAGGGCATTTTCAAAGGGAGGGTGGCCAAATGGCATGCTTAACTTTGATGAATTCGAGCTTTAAACCACACATACAAAGTAAGAAAATACGTCATGGATACCGATTGATTGCATTCAATCCCTAGACCCTTAATTTTAATGAGGCCTGATATAACATTTCCGTATACGAATTTTATGGCGTTGGACCCCGGACGTTGCACACCTGATAGGCTCAAAACTAATATTTGAACGCTTTTCCTCACTCTCTGAACATTTTATCGCTAGTAAAATTATTAAATAAGTGAATAGTAAGGATTGCAATTATTACTTAATTACGTTATAATTGGATTTAAGATTACTGAATGAAAATGTTGAACTATATATTTATCCCTGAATGGTGCTGTTTCAGTACCACACTGATGGCATCCTTCTAACGTAGTACTAAAGAGTAATCTTATAAGGTAGTGTTAGCATTAATGGCACTGAATTGGCTTTACGTTAAAGTGGCATAACACAGAAAAGCTTTTTTCAGTACTGGAAATTCCTGCTACTTTTATTTAGCAAATCACGGGAAATAATGTTGATATTTATTATGCATTTGATAACGATTACAGTTTTTATTTGGCCAGACTGCGCAGCTATAGATTCAAACGTTGGCAGCATACCGAAATTGATAATTTGGCAGCATCTGATGTCTATACTGCGCCAGTACGGTGCCAGGGCAATGCTGGCGATCTGCATTGATCTGCATGTAAATCGTACATCGGTGACGAAGTATGGCAGCGCATCAAGTTATCCACCTGGTTTTTTTATCCTTGTTCAGTGAAAGTGCATTTTCTTGCCATAGACGTCAAAGTATTTTTGGTTAACCCATTTTGAAAACTCAAAATATTCATAGAATTTTCTGCGATATAATTTTTATTCCAAATGTCTCTTTTTCGTTAGTGGATCCGTTCACACTTTTCGTTTGATTCCAAGGCTGACACGTCCAATTATGTTTTGACAACCGCGAAATTGTGTCTCTGAATTTGCTATTTTAGCAATTTCAATTCGTAATTCTTAAGTGTTTGCAGAAAAATAGAACGCAAAAAATATGCAGTAGTAATTTCGTCAAGTGGAAAATAACAGAGTGGTCCAAAATAGTCCGCCATTATTTTGAGTCCTAATTGTTTATAATACATCTCATCAAGACGTAAAGTGTTATTAACGATGAAAATGACAAATTATACGATAATTTAAGGGAAACCATGAAATACACGAGGCAAACACCAAAATAAAAAAAAAACACATTAGTAAGAAAACTATAACTTTTATGCATATTTTTTAGGTTTGTACAAATTTATGTTTCTCCTTTTTATTTTAGAGTTAAATAGAAGTAGATTTATAATATGGGAGAAATATACTTAACGAAGGTTTTGTTGCAACTCAGGAAATCCATATTTCACCTGCTACTGTTATAACAGAAGAATGTATTTTCTTTGTGCGTGTCATCAAAACTAATCCTAGTAAAGAAATTATGACTAACTTTGTTACTGGAGGTACCTCAAATATAGTTAAGAGATTGTTGAAGAGTATATGACATATGCGCCACTTACACTAAGCTTATCTGCAGCCTTTCTCACGAAATCCAAAATTACGGAAACTGACGGAATGCCTTCTTAAATAATTGCTTAAGAAGCGTCGTCGTAAATGAAATAAACACGATCTTAATTATACGATGCTTCATATAATCGTAAATATGCCGGATGCTCGTTTCTATTTAGCGACGTGGTGAATAATTCATCTCTTTCCTTCAGGGCTTTTAAACCCTCCAAAACAATCAAAGCGACGAACGCACACGAGAAAAGGAATGCCCTGAAAATCCCCAAGGACTACACAGTTTATGAAACCTACAAAAAATCTCATTTCGTCGGGGGAAAAAAAGTCCCAAGGAACGTAATACGTCCTTAAAATAGTCGCGATCGAGGGCCTTTTTTCGAAAGATTCAGACAAAAACGGGGCGGGGGAACGGGGATGACGTTAGGTAGGAAGGAAGTGGGACCTTTTATTTCGGGTCTCGCAAGTGGGAACGCGATGGGCTTGGGAAGCAGAGGAGAGACTCTCGAGATGCATGAAGAGAGAACGAGTCCTCCGGTAACACGTGCAACGGATGCTAAAAAGAGAGGGCGAATCATAAGCGAGGGGGAAGAGGGTGGCGGGAATGAAAAAACAAGGTGGTCGCGTCACGGTTTCAATATAGCGGAAGCCAAGGTGGTTGCAGCCTCCGAGAACGGGCCACTTCCGCCTCTCCTCTACTCCCTATTTGCCCTTCTTCTTGCTCTATCCGTCATCCGGAGGCGGTGGCGCCTCACACGCGCACCCTCAAACTGAAATCGGAATAAAACTCCTTCTACGAACAGTGTATGCAATCGCTCTTTTTGCAGGCAGGGATTCATCATAGTACTCATCAAACTACCCACACATTACACTTCCTCATCGGAATCGACAATTTCCGTAAAATCACCATGATGGATTACACCAATATGGTTATTGAGTGATTATCCTGAAACTGAACCTTGGAAGACACGTGAAAAGAAGTTTCCTGATAATGCTTGCCATGCCGATGATATATTGTGGGAAATTCTCAAAGTTTGATCGAGATCGCTGACAATGTTGCGGTCGTAAGCGGATTGGCGAGAAGAAGCATTTGTCGGATTCACCCGTGAGAATCTTTAGGCCATTTCGAGGTTTGATCAAAGAGTTGCGTGATAGAGGTAACAGCTTCTTTCGGTTCGTGACGCTTTGGCCTTGGTTTATATTTAGATTCAGTTACAATGTGCCTGCCGTAATTTATAGCGTTGCACGGTTGCTGTTCGGCTGGGCTTTGAGCTCCGAAACAAATGGGCAGGTTGTTTGGGAATCTGTTTCCGAACAAAATTTGGCGTTTGCGTGCTCTACCTAAGGTTAGGCAGAAAAGTTTCGTGAATTGGCAACTATTCAATCCATATTAACGATAAAATATTTCTGAACAATGACAAAACTATTATAGTTTTATAAAAAAATCGGGAATTGATTAGCTCATTGTAGTTTTATGAAAAGAGAACCATATTTATAAAGAACAACACCTATGCTCTACGCGGGCGTTCAATTAATAAATTCAAATTTTATGTAATATTCTTATATGGTTACCAACATCATCAAAGAAGTTTAGACAATCCGCAGGCATATGACAACAATTGGGATAACTAATATATCCTTCAAGAGCTCGTGACTCACTGGAGGTCTTCCACGAACACTGCTACCGAAAGAGGCGGTGTCAAGGTAAGTAAAAATGTGCTGAAAAAATAATACTTTCGAGTGCCACAGCTATCAGGTGGAAAAATAGAATAGACTACAGCCGTTAAGTGAGAAATAAAAAATAACATCGTCGGTTCTTGTGTAAGTGATTCTAGTCATCAACAGGTTGGTTTACTACTTGGTTCGAGTAGTTGCCCAAAAACGTTGGACTTATATCGATATATTTCACGGTTCTACAAAATCCCAATACCAGCGTTTACAGAGGTCGAATGAAGATCTCGCACCTGGCATAAAGGAAATGATAGAAACACCTGCCGAAGTTACAATTACCTCGTTTTAGGACTAAACGCCTGGATACTATTAAGGGACTCGTACCAAAACCAAAGAAGTTTTTTCGAATCTGGTCGACCGATCTGCTTCTTCTGAGGGAGCAAGAGAGTAAGAGAGAGAGAGAGACGGTTTGAGGAGGGGGATGGACTAGTCTGAAAGAGAAAGGAAAAGTATTCTATGTCTACCTGCGGTAGCCAGCCGTTCACTGGTCCAGGTTTTGGATGCCAGCGATAACAAGTCGAAGATGGAAGAAAATATTATTACCATCAACAGACGGCAGGTCTGGTGGGGAAAGGTTACTGGCCATCGTCACAGACGGAACGCGCTGTTTCGGCTATCATGCATGAGAGAGCGAGAGAGGAGCAATAACATTCGGTACAGGATGAGAGCAGAGAATAAAAGAAAGCGAAGGAACAACAGAGAATCGGAGCCGATCGGAGCCAGATGCGATATCCGCAAACGGAACGGAAGGAAGCACTTTTTATTATTTTGTTCGGTGGGCAGAGAAACTTAGATTTCCTGCTTCGTCTTTCGAGATCGCGGCCTCTGACACTCTTCTCACTGGCTTACCTGCGCAAAGTTCTCGAGGGACCATAATAAAAGCGCGAATACACGTGTACACATCAGAAGCATATGGGATCGTGGTTATTATATGCAGATGAGCCAACGATCCGAGGACCTTGTGAAACGAACACCGTTACAGATTGCATAAGTTTCGACAAACGTCCGTTTGAGAAATTTTGTTGTGACATCGTATTCAAACAAAAATTTTTTGAGAAAATGGATGACACCTGTACGTAAATTGGAGGCGTGTGCAGGTTTTTGTGTTTTCACTGAATTTCTGTCGACATACGTAAAAGCTTTTTGATAAGAGTTTTATTAAGTTGATATTTCACAACTTAACCGAAAAGAGAACTGAAATAGGAAGGCATAAGAATATCGCAAACAATACGAGGAAGAGATTAGGTCTGTCCATTGAATTTAAGACAGGATGTCGTCGAGGTGTCCTGCATCCGCGATACACGAAAACGTGAGTCCCAATGTGTCAAGACAAAATTTCTAATGTAAAACACTTTTTTTAACATGCAAACATAATACTCGCCTCCAAGAACAAAAGATGATTACAAAACAAAATAAAAAGTGATCAAAGGAGATACTTATAATTACGATGCCAAATCTCTCCCCCTTAACTCTGCCACTCTCGCACGAGGTGGCACACCCACAACACCATACGCATGCACATGGTGTGCGTATTGCAAAAGTGTACGAGCTCATTCACCCACTTCTGAGAGAGCAGAAGCACCCACACGGAATCATCCGACACGTATTCGGGCTGACAAAGTGCTCACGCCCATGTGTGTTTGTAAAAAAACATCCTACACAGCGGCGAAACGTTTTGAGTCAGGTAGCAAGGTGGGTGTATTTCGCGGCTGCTCCGGTACCGGTATAGGAGCGCGTACACGCAGGGCGTGGGAAGGTCCGGCAGCTGAACGCCCGAGCCAACATCGTCTTCTTCTTTCGCTTGTTGCATTGGATTCGACCTCGCATCTACTCCTAACACCCGTATCGTGAGATTTTTTGAGTTTTTCTCAAAGTTCCCTGGAAATCGATATTCTTTTTTTTTTTTGCATTACCCGCTCGCCCTTTTTCCCATCACACTGTGGTCACGGTTCGTGATTTTCGTTTTTCCGCGCCAGAGCGTCAAGGAGGCTTTCGTCCAAACTCGGGTAATTCTATCCTAGAAAACAAAACAGAAACCTCCCACCAGATCTTGGGAAAAACTCCATCGTTTTAGGAAATAAACGAAACATCCATGAAGCAAGCGTAGGTTCTGGTAGCGGTTTATGTTACTGGTAGCTAACAATGGTTACCAACCAATCGATGAAAATCTTATCACAGCGGGGTCTAATTTGTTGATTTTATGTCCGTCTGGTCAGCTATAGGCGGCTCACTTTATACATATATCGTTACCATATATCGTTCAATGATTTCTCTTAAAAAGATGATACTTTTCGACGTGGTGAATTTATGAAACAAACATGATTTGAAACTCACAGGGCTAACAATTTATTTTTCTTGTCAAAGAATCAATATCTTGAGGTAATTAAATTTTGTATACACATTACTGACTGATTTATTTTTTATATTAACAGAATTTGAAGTTTCATTATGTAATTTTGTTAAACAACAATTGTTTTCGCAGAAATGTAGATATTACTAATCTAGGTAATATTGTACGTAATTATATAAATATGATAGTGAAAATTGGACACAAGGTCATTTTCAAGGTCAAAACTACAAAAATCACATTTCTTATGTTTTTTACTCTTATTTGATGAAATGTCAATCGCATAAAAAAATATTTTAAATAAAAAATGTAGATCATAAAATTTTCTATAAAAAGTTTATCTGCATTATTTTCCTAGTATAAACGGTAGCCCCATAAAAGGATAGTCGTGAGCATAATCGGCTTGACATTTTTATCACACTACTTGGTTTGTTGGAGGTTAGGTTACTGTAAAAGTGGGGGTCGGGAGGCGGAGTCATCCCCACCATGCACACACTCAGAGGTTTAGACAGTTACAATTCATTATATAATTTGCCGTTTAAATGGCCTTTCAGTGAGTTACCGTTGATATTAGGAACAAAATGCATTGAATCTTTTTTGTAGATAATTTCATGGTCTATATATTTTATTGGAAATATTTTTTCGCAAGATTTATATTTCTCAAAATAAATGGGAAAATGGCAAAAGTAGACTTTTTAAGTTTTGACCTTGAAGCATATTTGCTTACTTAAAAGTGTGGAATAATTGCACATATCCTAGTAAAAATACTAATATATATAATAATATATATAATAATAAAAGCAAATATGCTTACTTAAAAGTGTGGAATAATTGCACATATCCTAGTAAAAATACTTCAAGATGGTCTTCAAGGTCAAAACTTAAATAGTCCTCTTTTGCCATTTTTCCCATTTATTTTGAGAAATATAAATCTTGAGAAAAAATATTTCGAATAAAATATATAGACCATGAAATTATCTACAAAAAAGATTCAATGCATTTTATTCCTAATATCAACGGCAACTCACTGAAAGGCCATTTAAACGGCAAATTATATAATGAATTGTAACTGTCTAAACCTCTGAGTGTGTGCATGGTGGGGATGGCTCCGCCTCCCGACCCCCACTTTTACAGTAACCTAACCTCCAACCAACCAAGAAGTGTGATAAAAATGTCAAGCCGACCCAATAGGGTACCAACACTTTTTATACAGAATTTGTTGATTTGCGAGTCGGCAAAATACTCATTTTCACGGCAGAACAGAAAATAGCCACAATTTAATCATTATCCTACTAAGCCAGACTTAAGTCGAATTTCTTGGATAAAAATTTATATTTAACGATAGATGGGTCTGGGAAAAGATTGTTGAAACCTCCATCGAAATATTATAAATTTCTTCCAATTAAAAAATTGGTTAATTTCCAAAATGTTGGACTGTTTCGAGTACGCATCTGTGCTGGCAAGAATAAAATGAATTTGCGCATAAAAGATACGACGTAAGGCATAAAGTGATTGCTCATATGTGGGTACAATAATAATTGCGCGAAATGCCGAGACATATGCAGGTAATAGTATACGTGCACGGCGTACCACATGGGGAGAGTGCAGGGCCGCTCGGCTGTGCGTGTGCACAATTATGGATAGATATATGCAAATTGATCACTGTGCATTTGAGCAAATGAATAGCAATAATGAACCGAGAATACGGACGCTAATGTTCGCGCAGCGCTCGCATGCGATAAGTAACCTCCATGCGGCGTTCAGGTATTTACTGGAAATATAAAGTACGTATATATATACATATGCATGCGCAGCGCCATTGGCTCATTTGCGAGATATATGACGACCGCGAATCGCGTTTTGCGAGTTTCCACTATCTGAGTAAATTTCGAAAGGGAACGAAATTGCAAATTATTTGGCAGACGCCATAAAGTTACGAAGAATACCCTATATCTCTTATTTAGGATAATTGTGGATGTATTCTTCTCCGAAAATGGACATTAGATATAAAATAATGCTGTATGTCATTTTTATTGCAAATGCATTATTAATGATATTGTCGGTTAAAAGTGAGGTCCAAAGTAAACGTCAAAAGTACATGAAAAAGTATGTAAAGTTTGGAATCCATGTCTTAATAATTATAAATGTCTTAAGTAATATTAATAAATTTTTATTGATTAATAATTTGGTTGATATCTGCAGCTATTACCGTGTGATCCGAGTCACATATCACTACTCTAACCGTCTAGATGAGAAACAATTAACAGTATAATTGCCATTAATGTATCATAACAAATTAACTAATAACACACAACTAAAAAACAACTGAAACGAATTAAAAACAGCTGGCAAAATATCATAAAAAGCTTCCAAATTCGGAATACTTAAAGTATAATATTCTCAAGCAGACATTTTTTAAGATACCTGAATATTGATCAGCCCTTGATCTAACGGTGATAAGACTTCTTATTAACACCCGTATTTGACTCACTTAGTTTTACGTTGGCGTCTAGAAATAATGATATGCAATAAAAGACAACTGCAAACTTGGGGTGTTTTACACCCCTATCGTTTAAAATAAAGGTGAAGTGCACTTTATTACTACTTCATCAGATCCAGACCAACAGAGGAGAAATCATTTCATGTTGCATCAACATTTACTAGGTTCTGATCCAGCAATGATAATAATTCGCGTCTAACCACTGCCCTAAGATAGGAGGGTGCCTTGACAGGAGTTCACACATGAGGCCTCATCACTAAATTGGTATTCAAAGCTTTTGCCTAACGATGACGTCACCACTAACTCGTCAAAATTTGAGTGACATTTTTTAAATATGTTATTATTATATAATGTTTAAATATTTAAACGTTAAAATATTAATTTATGAAATATTAGTTATGTTTAGAATTCAAACTCACACTCGCAAATATTTAATCACAACTTTTCATCAATAACATGATGGCAATGTCGTCATTGAGCAATAACTCTCGCACACCGGATTAGTGTCCATTAACGACGAACGTCTTATGAGCTTTATTGAAGCTTGATCAGGATCGTGGTATAATAATAAAGGTATAGCAAGGAGATTGTAGGAGACGGGGGTAAAGTAAAGGACCAACTACAACAATGTACGTTTCTTAGCTGTGACGGTATAAGAGTAACTAATTAAAATGAGTAAAGCGAGAGTTTGACTAAATATAAATATTTATGCAATTATGTAACATCTGTGTTTAATAAATTTAATTTATTTAAATGAAGACGGCTTCATAACTTTACAAAAATATCTAAAATGTATGTTAGTTTCACAAACATTTCACAATAAGAAATTCGAGGCACTTTGCGGTCTCGCTAATAGTAGACTCGCGTAATAAAGTAAGTTAAATTGAAAATTTACAAAGTCTATAAAACTTGTTAATGCAGCGATAGTCCCAGTCGATGGTGCCTGTCCTGGCCGTGTGCCAGGGACGTAATAATTTCGTTCAAAGTCCGCCCACCTCGTCGATTAACGGAATCGTCGTCGGTATTTTTTTTCTTTTCGTTTTACAGTAGCGAAACTCTGAGCTTCGCAGACTCGGCCTCGACCTCTGCTTATGACTTGTTACCTTCAAGTGCCCTGCGGGTGGTTCAAGATGCAGAAGACAGGGGGTGTGGTACACTCGGTTATTATACATAATTCTTCATTCTGAATATCCTAGACGAGACGAGTTAACGACCTTGTTTACAATATGGACCCCATGTTGAAGTAGCCTAGCGCGACGCGTCATCGGCGAGGACACCGATTTGTGCGATGAGGCAGATCTTCATTATGACATCTACGCATATGCCACTGATAGATGATGGAAATTTTATTTTTTAATAATATTTTTAAGTTTTAAAGTTTTTTTGACATTTTTATGTTTCAATGAGATTGCATTCTTATAAGAATTACAAATTCATAGATCTGTTACTCTTTTAATTTTACGATTTATCATTTAACATTTTTCATTCATAGAATTATCATTCAATGAATATTGGTACTTTTTGTAACCCTAGTTTTAATAAATTTGGATTATTTGAATGGGAGTATCTTATTTTAAAACTTTTTAGTTTTGTATGGAAGTGCATGTATGTTTTACTTTTATGTAAAAAGGGTGCCCTGAGTCTAGAAAATTGTTTAAACCATTCGTACTTTTGGAGTTTTTTATTAAATGCAACTGCCAAGGCATATTATGTAGATTATCAAGAATGGGCAAGAGTGATTCTTTGATATTTTGATTTGATTTGAAAATTAATCGGACCTAAAAATTGCAATTGCAGTTGCATTTTACATTTTTTATAGAACCATATTTTTTCATTAAATTTGTCTCAATTACATTAGATGACACTCGGACGTGGCTTTAAAAGGCATTTTTTAAATAATTTTAAGATCAGTCAAAATTAAGCTATAATGTTTTGAAATTCAAGACTGAGTCACCCGGACAACTCTACAGCAAGTTTCCACATTGTGGTAAATATGTATTTCAGCAATTACAAAATAGTGCATGTGTTTTCAATACAAACTTGAATAAATACTATAAAAACAATCATATTCTCAAATTTGTTTCTTAACTATTTCCTTTACTCGTACCGCCACTTTTGACACCTCGCCGCCGAAGTGGTGAATATACATTGAACACAATTTGTTACTGGCAATACTTGGGAGATTAATTACGAATTTAATCGTACATTTCCAACGTTCAAAGTAGTGGATAAAAGATACTGAATTCATAAAAAGTTTCTTTGATTGAAATGAAACTTGGCATTTGGGGGTTTCAGGATAGTCGAATAGGAATAGGCAACCAAAAGTTTGATTTGTCTAAACCAAACAATTTTCTTCAGCCGCATTTAGAATGACCAATGTCAATTTTATAAATTCGATTCCAGATTCGTTATCTACAGCTACTAAAACTTTTTAGCGAAAAGGTATTATGATAACACTTCTGGAATATGTTGACTTCTAATAATTTTGCAACAATACAATTTAAATATTAATAGTATAATAATCACAAATTTTTATATTATTTACTGTTGTAGTGAGCTGCTCAGATGTATATAAAATGACAAAGTAATACTAATAAATCCGGAAGTGGTAAGCTTCATGTAATGTTCATGAAATTTTGGTTTGCTATTGTAAATTTTGATTGTCAGTGTTAAATTAGTAGTAAACTATAGTGACGTTTTTATCCTATATTGACTCAGAAAGTAACCCAAGGTGTCAGAATAATAAGAAATCATACAGTGCAATAAAATAAGTCAGTTTTCTTGAGTAAAACCCTTGCACTCGAAATCCTAAACCTATATTTTGAATAAACGTTGAATAATTCAGGAAACTGAATTTTAAACCTACGTAGTAGTACAGTATGAAGAAAAGGAGGGAAATTAATAACAAAACAAGTTTATTCGGTAAAAGTTCCTAAAACATACACTTTTTTAATCAGTTTTTTTTCGTCACTTTCTGATGAGGCGAGCTAAAGTTACACAAAATCCTGACGTGCCGAAGTAATTTCACAATTCCGTTTACAGCGTAAAAAATCTACTAGAATCATCCTAACTCGTTTTTTAAACTGATAAACTGATGAATTTATGCAAATCAAATAATTCATTATCAATAATAAAGTCGAGAACTGGAGAGTTATCTATATTGGAAATCTAAGGAGTCCACTCGACGATACGTGCAGCGATCTATTTTCAGTGCCTGACTGTATGGACGGTACTTAATGTTAAATTTAGAATTACAATTTACGAAAATGATGCAATCGACGTTCCGCTGCTGTGTCGCAAATTTTGATGAAATTGGTTGACAATTAAATATTTTAATTTTCTATGAAAAACGAAGGCTAACTTGATTATTTTGAGAAGATGCCTGTAAGGAATAAATGTGCGATGACAAAATGAGCATAAATTTTCACAGTACGTTTTGCCATGAAAATATATATCATTAAACTATTAAAAGAAAACGAAAATATGATAGACATTTCTTGTAACTCAGTCCGTACTTTTTAAAGTGGTGCATCTTAAAATACAGTAAATTTTATAACATATATAAACTTCGAATAAGTAATCTCTAAAAACCATTTTTTAAGAGGTTTGTTTCACTCTTCGTTAATTTTGTGTAATGTCCCGTCTCACAATATCTAATTAGAACGAAAAAAGCTTTATTGTAGTGCCATTTATTTGAAACTATTCAAAATTTAACCAGTTCAAATAGCCACAAACAGTGACTTAGCATCCAAAAGTGCACAGAACTTAACAGAATTGAATGGGATTCATTACTCTGGGATTTATGGTGTCTGCGAATACTAATATGATGCAAGTTTGGATAAATTGCAATGGGGAAATCCAGTGAGACGTCCCATTTCTCAGAAATTGGTAAAATTTACTTCACCATTTATAGTGGGGGTTTCTAGAGTCGCTTCTTTTTCAGGATTATTCATAACCCAGGCCTAAATAGCCCAGTAAAGAATGTATAAATATATTGTCTTTTTTTGTTAGTAGCTATTTGAACAGCATTATTTTGGAATTTATCAAAATAAACATAAACACAAAATAAACAAATCTTAAAGATTATAGATATTTTGTATATTTATATGTAAACATGTCAGGGAAGTTGAAATACGAGAGTCATACAAAAATGGCCAAAAGTGAAGAAAATATTTTAAAAATGTTTAGTCGTTATTAAATAATTATGTGTAGTTTATTAAATTTTTCCACATGAAAAATCAATTGCAATTTTTGTTGCATTTTAGTAGTATTGTCTATACTGTCAAACGTGAACAAAATATGGGAATATATTTTATGTAATGCATTATTTTTAATTTATTCTATCTATGTTTGTAGGTAAACATTTGACAACACGTAAATTGTTAATTATATCCTTACAGCGACGGAGCGAAGGGGGGGGGGGGAGCGTAAAATCTGCACGGACTAGAACTACCCTTACTTTTAAGGTCAGAACATCTTCGTATATTTTTTCTTAAATATACCCAATGGCCATAACATTCCTACTTTACACATGCCCGTAGGAGAATTATTTCTATACTAAATTGACGGTACGCAAGCGCCACAATTATAACCACTGTGATTAATCTAAGGTAAGTAGCCAATAACTTACGAGTTATTCCGAAACCAATAAAACAAACAAGCTTAAGTGAATCTCGCAATAGCGAAACGATCGTGAATAATCTCGGAATCGCATCGATTGAACGTTAGAATCGAATAAGATATTTAGTTCATTGTGCCCGTAATTAGAAATGACATGAAATGTAAGCGATCGATGTGGAAAGTATTTTATAGCGTCATGATGACTCAATGTCGAATTAGACTTGAGCATTTCAATATATCTTTACGCAAGCCGAGAATAGCACCACTTATTAGCACTTGTATCCAGTAATCGCAATGGATTATAAGTGTCTTGTAATTTGCCCTTACAATATGTTGTGTGGAGTATTTGAACAAATTGAGAAATTTCTCATGTATAGAATAACAAATTAATTAAATAAAACCCCATTAATGTTGTTTTTATATGATCCATGCGAAATGACGTATTCATCTTTTCTGATTCTATTAACTATGAGAATTTAAACGTAATGTAAATTATATGCGTCCGCGATGAAAATGATTCATTGCCATGACTGTTATGGGTGAATATATCAATTCCAGATTAAAATATCTTCTTGATGTTTAAAAACATGATATCACAGGTATAATTTTAATCACCTTTGAATGATGTATCAAAGAAAAAATGCTAAATTGTGCTATTCCGGGTAAATGGCAATCTATGAGTCGTTTCATTTTAGGTTTATAATTGAAACTGGAGGGGGTGGGAAGATGATTTTGATCCTCGATTGGGGTAAGTACCCTATATTCATAAAAGTACCCTGAAAAGGTCTCATTCGTCATAATTTTTCTCTCATGGTCAAATTCAAATTTAAAAACCTGGACACTTCTTGAAAAATCTCTTTTCATTTCCGAATGGTCCGAACGTGGGAGCTTGAGTTTGCGATCACTCTCGGAAAATTCGCCGGCCAAATTCGACCCACTCTCACGGGAAGTTGGACGGGTGCAGCCGATCTGTGTTTCTCATCTTCGAGGAGAGAAGAAGGATCAAAAGCGATGTGAAAGGGGTTGGTGCATCAGCTGCTCCTTGCAAAGACGATCGTCGATCCTTCAGCTCCCACGCTCAAGCGCTTCGAGATAATACTATACGGTTTTTTCTATATTTTTTCTGCTCTCTTTCTCTTTTTACGATTTCTTTCTCATTCTGCCAGAAACTGTACCGATCCGAGAAAACCGTGGGATGGTGCATCCGTGGTAGTGTACGGAACGGTGCACCCTTTCACTGGATTATCCGCGAGTACAACCCTTTCCCGACTACGAATTTCCATGCTGCCCCTACACTCTATTTCCGAAAGACCCGTTGGTAAAGGGTTCGGATTTGAAATCCGTTTTCGACCGTTGCGTCATTGGAAATAAAGAACGACCGGTGACACTGCTAAATTCAGTTAAGAAAGCAAAACGTTTGCAAGCTACTTCTTTATGATGTTGTCACTCTTACTGGGTCAGAGGATTATTTAGCATTGATTGTTGTATGTAGAGCAAAAATACAGTTTTGTCCGAAGGTTTAATATTTTTGGATCTATACAATTGTGGTAACTTAAGGGTACCATTTCTGCGGTATAAAAAGTATGCTATTCATTTAATTATGTCAAAATAGTCATCCTTAACCCTCTTTTAGTATAATTCTGAAAGCGAAATGATACGTGTTTTTGCATAATTGTGTACTACAAGTATGAATCCTATAATAGAAATGGGTGACAAGGTCATCTTCAGAGTCAAAACTTTGTTCATGTTTTTTGTTAAATGTAGTTTGACATATAGAATGAAAACATATTCTATACCTTATTTATTTAATTAATATCTTAGTTAATTTCATAAAAGTAGGATGGTCATAAGTTTACTTTGATTTTTCATTCTAAAGCGAATTACCCGATGAGAAAAATCGGTACGTCGCCAATGCTAACAATTGGTTAAGTTCCGGGTTAAAATCTTCAGCCAGTATTAGCTAATTCATATAGAAACGGCATTGGTTGTTATGCAGTTTCGGCACAGGATGCAATTGTAAATAGTATGCTAGGATAAAACTAATCAGAGTTGTTAACGTATGGAAAATCGGTACAGTGAGCTGTTAACATTCGGTACCGCACCGATACAACTCCGTCGGTGCGTGTCAATGCTACGATATTTTCCCCTGTTCGCAACTTGTAAATTTTCCATTGGAAAAAAGGAGTGAAATAATTTCTTAGTTAAAGATATATGAGCTTTTGTTTATATGATCGCATTTGACACTTCAGTGGCGTCTTTCATATTTTGGTCATATTTTCTAAGTTATACGTAGGTTTGTTTTTCTTTTCAATTATAATGTTTGGAGGGATTATGTTTGTCAATATGACAGTACTTTGAGTAACTGGTTTGTTATTGTTATAAACAAATTAACGACAAAAACATTTATTCATGTCGAATTCGATTACGATAAAATCTGGCAATTCGCATGTACTTTTAATTATCGTTTCTTACATTATTAAGGATGTTGATTACCAATTCGGTGCCAGTTTGTTGAAATACAAATTGGGGAATCTAATATAACGGACAGTTTTTGACAAAATTGAGCAAAGCTTGTGAAAATTACTAGTCGGAAGTTTTTCATTATGACCATCAACATTCGGCAATTTGATTTTGTTTCGCTACTCTGTAAGGCACGAATCGAATTTCAGTGAATCGTTACGGGTTTTTTTCAGTAAAATAACTTGTATTTTGAAATTATAACAGTAGTGCAACATCACAATACTAGTTTACCTATAAAATATATTATCACCCTTCGTAATATTTAATATTATCCCGATATTCAGAATACGTCTATCACTTGCCATATTCACGGCAAACAGATTTTTCTTTGGGTACAATTTTCCTCCTCCCCCCCCAAAAAAAAACAAATAAATGCTTTCGTCACAATTTATGATTTCAAAATTTGCATTTACCATATTTCATTAGGAATTGGGAATTTTGTTAATGTAGATCCATAATTTAGATTTTCAGAAATCGGATAACAGATTCCCCAATCAGCGTTTCTGAAAACACTCCAGAACTACATTTCACAACATTCGTTCAGTTATTCCATTCCAAATATTCTTAATTTAATATTGATTTTTATCAGTCAGTAATAACAATAACCTATAAGAATAACTTAAGGTTATATAAAATTATAATTGTGTACAAAAATATATATATATATTAACAAAATAGGAAAATGGAAAATGGAGTCGAAATAATTTTAGGAATATAATGGATTGGTATTTTACACTTCGACCCTTGGTTTGGGTCATCTGCAGACTATTTATTACTAACCGATAAACATCAATACTAAATTAAAAGATATACTTTAAAACGGCAGAGAAAAATAATAATATATATTCTCCGCTATTGGAGACCCCAATTTTTAATTTCGACAAAATTGGCATCTGATTTGGCATCAGAAACCTCTGGAACCTGCTACGAACTTTAACACGATTGTGCGAAATATTTTCCGACAAAATGAAAAAACATGTTCGCTGTACTTATTGGAAAATTTCAGGATATTTTGGAATACGTTAAAATCCCCATACATTTTTAATGGAATATTAGAAATTTTCTGTAGTTAGTGCTAGTAACATTTCGTATGATTTTCCCTTGATTAACTCTGTTATTTGAACAATTTTATATGATTAATTTAATATGATCACACTCCAACAGTTGGAGTGAAATTTAATCCTAATAACAAAATCCTAAAAATCGATCGGAACCCAAAGTTGAATTTCAATTTAAAAGAGTAAATTTTAGTGCTTTAGAGTTATATTTGCTCATAATAAATAATATCTGCTCGTAATTCTGGATAACATTTTTACTTAGTGGATTTTAAATGTACTCAAAGGTTTAAAATATCTAAACTATTATTTATTACACTGACCAAGATACTCCAATCGTTTTAGAATGCATCTGGTACAGATTTAAAATTGTGTTTTAAGATGTTTTGGTTCCGTGGTGGAAATCGTCACCTCATTAGAGTAAAATTTACGGTAAGGTGTCATAAAACACTAATATAAAAAAGTACATTTGAGTTGTTATTGTTGCCATAGTTATGTTACAGTAAAAATGCCTTAGAAATTGGAAATAGTTCATTAATAACGATTTTGGAATTCAATATTTCTAATAGATATCTAATTTATTTTTAGATTTTCCATGATGTTTCCGATACATTTTTAATATTTTCGTACACAAATACTGTCGACGTACTCCCTATTTTTATTAAAAATCGTACATTTTATATATTTTACGGCCAATTTCTTCGCGCTACTTTCATATTAGGTTGCATACTTGTATCTAGAGAAACAATGTTCGTTACCGTAAGACCATTTTTCAACAACCGCGTAACGATTGGTCGTGCATCCAACGTTCATTCATTAATCTCGCAACCTCATTAAAGAGCGACTTGAAATAATCATTCAGACTTGAAACAAATCGAATTATTATCCCTCATTCACAGAACACATACTTTGCACAAATTGAACCGTTTCGCATGTGTATAATCTTCGCGATAATCAACCGCGAAAGAAAAAAATAAAACGGTGTAAACTTTCACGGAAAGTACACGAACACTAATTAGTTCTAAGTCAATTAATATTTCCTGACTGAATGACTCTAAATATTCAGCTATAAAAATAATTGGCATTTTCTCCGTTTGTTACGTAAATCAAGAAATACCAAAATTTTTTCGTATTTTTCAACAATTTATTATTATTATATATTTATACACAAATATCGTAATCGATTCCGAGTCATTACAAGCTACATTTTAAACAGTAATTTTCTTAATTAATTAACGGATTGCGTAATGGACAGTTAAAAAACGCGATCGCTGATTTGAATAGTTCTGCAAGCGATTGCCTATTACGGAATCGGAAAAGTGTGAAAATCGTCCAGGCGAGGCAGGTATACGTGTGCATTATCGTATGATTTCGAATTAGAGTAATTGGGCATTGCGATTGCCAATTTTTTCAGTGAATCTCACGCATAAATTCCAAACGAAGATTGCAAAATTTAGTCTACCGAATAAGTGTAAAATACAGACTCTGACGTTAAAGAACTGAAAAAGTCACTAATTTATTTTCATTTAAGCGTAAAAACATCACTCGAAAGGTTAATTTAACATGAAATTTAATAAACGAAGGAAGGAACAGGAGTGAGAAAAAACATCACCACAGAAAAAATCGGAAATTGTTACAAAAAAGTCTTGCACCTTTTAAGAAAGTAAATCGCGGGTGCGATGAACGATAACCCAAAAATCTGTTCCTTCAGACTGCTGCACAGTAACTTCACAGTTTAAGTTGGCACGAATCGACGCAGCTGTGCCACCTGCACAACCTTTCGGATACACGCCACTGGCAAGAGAAGAGCTGTTCAGAGACTCGTTACCTTTATCTCCACGACTCTATACTGGTGACACTGTACTGATCTTAAATCATAAATGAAGCTGCCTCTTGATAATTCCTTGTAAAATACGTTTTTTGGGGTGATAACAATTTAAATAATTTTTTATTTTAAGAACCAGGAAAGTTTTACAAAATAGTATGTGTTTTTTATAAACTCGGAACAAAACGGTACCATATATGAGACATTCCACGACAACTCACCAGCTACTGAAATATCCCTACCTGGTTTTGATCGTAATTATTTTCTTGTTATGTTTTAGTAAAATAATTTTTTAAAATCACTCCTTGACTTATGAGAATATATAGAAAATTTAAAATGTTTAAACGACAGTAAATCGGTTGTTATATGTATCCTACAAATAAGAAAAATGAAATTGTTATGAAATATCAATTGGTACTTTCATACGGATATAATGAAAATTGTACTATTATGTGTTAACATCTTTTTTCTTAAATATTAAGTAATAAATTCAAGGTTTTTTACAAATAGACATTTTTACTTTTTCTGTATTGAATTAAGAAAACAACTACTGGAGATAACGTATAATTTCAGGGGTTGTACAATACGAAAATTTATGTACAAAAACCTTCAATTTATTTTTTAATACAAAAAAAGAACAATTCTTAGTCGACCGAGATTCCTTTTAAAAATCTAAAAATGATTTACACTTATTTCACCAACATACAACCGTAAAAAAATCATGAACAAAATCCACGATGAGTCCGTTTCAAAAACTGGTGAGATGGATTGGATTATCCCAGATATTTAAGAATTTAATGAATATCTCGTTTTCGACTTGGCAGTAACCTTGAGGCAGAACTTTTGCACATTCATGGTAGTACCTATACTAAGTTTTTATTGAAACTTTTTTTAAAACAGAAATTACGTCAAATTGTCCAATATCATAAGACAAACATTTTCAAACTGTTTTTATACAATTGGCGATGAAAAATGTGGGTGTAGTATTTGACCAATTTCAGAATATTTGTTCTATGGACAATTTCTATTAGAATGTTTCTTGTACAAGATGAACCACCAGATGGTAGCATAACCACCTAGGGACATCATGGCTGATTACCACTGTGTTACATTGTACATAACCACCTACCGGTATATTGTTCGATCCAACGATATTCGTTATTGTGCAACTGTGTTTTGTATTCATAACGAAGTGTAGTTCTTTTAATACATTCTAATACACCATATATTTTTTTCACTATTTAATGGCATTTCCCTTGTAGAAAATTAATCTAGTTTTTGGCAATTTCCTTACTTTGCACGTTAAAGGAATATGGAAACTGGACAGTATAACATAAAACTGGACAGATATTACTTGGGATTATAGAAAAGCAAATTGAAAATATACTAAGTTTTTTATATTTATATTATATTTCGGCTTTTCTCCCAGGCTATATTGCACATATCCACATTCTGTCAATAACGTTTTTAAAACGACAATATTCACGTTACAATAATAATTTTCATTACCATATTTTCACCGATGTGTGACATATTAATAAAGATTACAGACATAATAATAATCTGTAATAACAGTCCCAACTATAGTTGTGCTGCCACTTGGTGGTTCAGCTTGTGTTTGGCACATTCAGATAACAGTTTTATTCATAGCAAAATGCAGTCGGACTAAGACCAACAATTAATTTCTTAATTACCATAGAGATGAAATAGCTACCCCATTCAAATTATTATTAACCATATTATTTTTAGTACACGTGCAGTATAGTAGAAACGGAAATGTTCTTTCATTTTTTAATTATTTTGTTCAGGTGACCGTAATTTCACACTATTATTTATAAATTTAAATAAGTTTAAATAATAAAAGTTCTTAATGCGTGATTTCTTTCATTTTTTTTAAATTATTTAAGTACAAATGTAACACAAATTTTGTTGTATAAACAATACAGAGCGGTCGATTAGATAAGTTTATAATAAAAGGGGGGGGGGGGCAGGGAAGCGCTACATAGGTTAACAGTTTCGTTCAATTTCAGGTAATAAAGATTTTCTCAAGGGTTCGATTATTATGCATTATATTTTGTGTGCCTTTATTGCATCGATTATATTTTAATAATTAAAATAATACTAACCGGAGATGGAATTAACAATAGAATTTTTATGGTGTCTATCTCATATTTATTGGTTAATTATATGAATTGCAGAGATGGCAGATTTTTTCAATAATAAATGTATTAGTAGTAATGTATCAATGTTTTATAAATATTATAAATATTAGTCGTACTTATATTTAAAAATTGCAAATCGATAAGAATAAAAATTCCTCCAAGGAAAAAAGGAGATGTTCTTAAAAATTAGATGTTCTTACAAAAAAAAAAATAAGAAGAATGCCAACTAACCAAAAATGGTAACACCAACAAGCACAAGTAGTTGGGGCATGTTTACTATTTTTTGTAGTTGGAGTAACAAGTCTTCTCGTTATGTGAACTACCTTTTTTCCGTGTATTTTATTAAGAGTTAATTAAATTTTCTTTACAATTGGTCTAGAAACAAAACTTGAGTTTAATAACGCAATATTCCATTTGTCCTCAGTTACAAAATATATGGAATAAATGTTCGATATTTTCAAGGAAAATTATGATCAATGTTATTTAAAAATTCGAAAGTGTAAATATTAATCGGTATACGGTTTTTAATGTTCGTGTTCGTCCCGCCGTTACAATCGTGAACGATCTCTATATGAATCACAATAAAATCCTCTTACTAAGATTTATTATGCCGACACAAAAGGAAAAGCACTAAATCGAATCCTCGCGGAAAAGCTGGAGTACCTATGTCGAATGAAAATTGATGCTCGAATACATCAACTTCAGTAACAAAGCGTACAACAGTGTTTCCAACATGTTCATCTGCGTTTGCATTTTAAAGCTGTTCAAAATGCTTAAATTCGAAATGGAAATATTTCAAAATTTTCATCTCTTATAATACATTAGCGAGATGCGTCATCGTCCTATTGTCCACTGCGTAAAAGTCGAAGCCCTTGTGTACATAGATGGTCAAATTTTTCACACTTCGACGGACTTGGTACATATTTACGTTTTCCGTTTGCTCACGACAAATATATGATGCAACATTTTCCAGCCGATCCTCGAGGGTCGAAAAATCCGGGGCAGCTGCAATACCACATTGCGTAGGAGGAAAATTAATTGAATAGGACTAAAAATGAAAATCATGTTATGTTTGCATATTGCAACACAATGTTATTCTATTTTTCTTGGCATGCATGCACTTTGTCAACATCGTTCTTTACGAATTTTGACATTTATGAATAATATATTTTTTATTTTAAATTAACATATACTAATAAGTATTAACTTATTACCGCTATACGATTCCATAATGCACAGTGAAGAATAAATGGATGAACCAACTAAGAAAATAGTGAATTCAACTAAATATGTTGGCCATATACCTCAGAACTTATTTTAGTTCCTGCAACTATTTCCAATTTTTATTCAACAACCAAAAGAAATCGTTGAAATAACTTTTTTAATTCCTCAAATCAAGTATTTCAATTAATTAAATGATACCAAACTTGGCCCGTATTAGCTAATTAAAATAGTAACCACGACTATCTCAAATAATTGAAATAACTACAAAAATTGTCTATTTAACTATTTTTTTTTTGTTACTATATGACTCGTGCTATATACTATAACACTTGTGGAATAACGTGTGAGTTCTTTGACTTTATGAATTTCTTTCTTCTTGTGATTTCTTCAATGTTTTTTCTCAAATATTAATTGATAACCCTAACTTCTAATTTTCTACTTTTTTTAGCTGTAATTCATAAATTTATAGTTCAACTCTTTTTACATGTTTCGTTCCCAGGTTTCTAAAACATTTTTAACATCTATTACCGTGTTAATTTTCCTTCTCGACAAATTTGAACATCAGATTATTGACCCCCGACGGTATAGTCACGTGGCTTTGTTTACAGATCACTTTTCGCGACATCCAACAAGATTTTTGCGTATTTATTCCACAATTCAGTGATTGAAACTACTAAAAAAATAGTTAATATTCATGAAAATAGTTAATTCCACAACGGAAATAACTGAATTTACTGTTTTTGTGTGTAACCACGTAGAAATTGATGAACTGACTACATGATATTACTAAGGTAGTAAAAAAAGATTCTCAATTTAACTGTTTTACAGTTAAAAATATGAAAAATTTAAAATAGTTCGTTAAACCATGGTTGTTTTGTCATCTTTATATAAAGTAGTACGTTGTGTTAGCTATTTTTCGAACCGATATTTTTGATATAGTTAAATCAATTTTTTTTGTATGGTGGTCGAGGAAATGTTAAAACCCGATATTTTCAGATCTGATTTTTCAAATTCTATAATTCTCAAATTCTATAATTCTCAAATTTAAATAATTTTATATTATAGTATCAAAGCTTTAAATAAAAAATGCCTTGGGTGTCATTCAAGTGGTTAATGTGATTTGGGGGAAGTCGACGACGGAAATGCGATTAATTCAATGCCCAGAAAATCCCAGGGCTCACGTCGACAAAAAAACGAATACTGAAAGCTCTATAATGGCGTTCAAAAACGCAGGATTTATTATTTTTAACGTCATGCACATTATTTAGAAATCCAAATCTGATATTGAGTGATTATATCTGTTGTGATCTCCACCAGCTGTTTGCAACATATGTGAGTAATTCGTATATTGTTTAATGAGAAGTCTATTAAATTAAAGCATACAATATAAGGGATTATTCACATACAGATAAAAATATAGGATCTTGAAATTATCCGATTCTTTAAATAACAAAAAAACAACTATCTTTAGATACTTTTTATAGAACATAAATCGACATAATTATCAAAAATTCCAAAAATATTTGAAATTTTGAATTTTTCATATATTTCATTCCTGAATCTCTCTTTTCACAAGCCAGATTCAGAAGTCGTTGTTCACGACTATTAAAACGGTTTTAAAAAATTGCATATGCATAGTAACGTATTAATTAACAAATTTCAATGAAAAATACGAAAGATTAATTCTCACAAGATGTTTTTAAACGGAAGCGGGTCCGGAATAAGTTTGCAGCAGCTGCGAGAAAGTGATGTACGTCGTACATTTTCCCACACGGCGCGACTCAGATTTCGGTTGCAAATTAAATTTCGCGCACCGTACTTATGTCAGTCATATAATTATTCCAAACTAGTTCAATCTGTGCCGAAATGTCGTAATTCCGGCCAAATGACTTTTCGGTTATCGCGCATCGCTGCCGAGATTTACTTTCACTAAAAGGTGCAACACAGTTTCAATTCCTGGCATCTTCGACCGAGTGAAAGATGGAAAAAAATGAGGGCGGCTGCTGCTGAGATTTATGCGCATAAATTTCGCAGCTAATTAATGCAAATGTCGACTGATTCAGCAATTAAAATTCAGAAGCGGTCTAATTATCAGGGCTAATTACGGTTATTTCATTGCATAAAGATCGTCGTGTATTTTGAGTATTTGTTTAGACGTCACATTTATTGTCAGTACTAAAGTGATAAAAATCAAGATTTTTAATTTTCTTTGAAAGAAATAGATTACATAGTTTGCTGTAATATCATGTAAGATTATTTCCTAAGGGATATCTAATTTTTTTTTTGTATTTTTTTTTTATTTCCGTTGTGTTGTTTTATTTGTTCCAGATTTTGATAGTACATATATTACAAAGCAACACCATCGTTGCAGGAATTTAATTACGAAATGGCAAGATTGAATCTTTAATTTTTGTTAGTTCATTAATATAAAATGACTTTCCGTTTTCCGAAGTGCATAATTTATGTTGTATACTTTTTAAACACATCGGCTTGGTATGACAGTTATCAAACACTGATTGTTATAAGGTAATAATTTTCGTTCTTAACTGCTTTATACGATGCCATTTCCTTTCTCACTAACGTTAAAGTTAGTTTTATTCCGAAAAACGTATCTGAAAAGGATGCTGCATTTTTGTAATTTTAATACTGAATCCAAGGTTTTTTTGACAATACTGCAGAAGAGAAGCGTAAGGATTCCGCCTGGTTACACAAACATGATGTAGTAGCATTCGGCATGATGTAGTAGCATTTACTTACTAGATCCGTGTAAAAATGTAAATAATACACTATACAAAACACTACAAGCACGTGTTACTAAATTACGCTACCAGTAGCACGTCAGCAACTACCACGAACATCATGCTCGGTTATGACAAAATGAAGAATTAACGAATTGTTTTTTTCCGAGATTCTGACTACAAGTAGAAGCATAAAATGAAATTATTATTGGCCACTACTTTTACTAAATACACGTGGTAATAATTCATTTTGGACTGATTAGTACGTATAGCAAGACGCCTTGAATTGTTTAAATTAAAAAAATAAGAATTACTTATTATAATACACTAAGTTAGCCTGTGTCTTTTAAATCAATATATTTGGGATGTTTCTGAAGATTACTTGAGATAATTGTTAAGGGGATAGTTTGGGCAGAGAGATTCAGCTATTTGCAAAATTTGTAAGTTTTCACAAGGTATTCAACAGAAATATAATAAACATTGTAAATTTTTTCTTTGTTTTAATGCTCTTTTAACAAGTTCATTATTTAGTCGATCTTCTTTTATTATTATAAATGGCATTTTGTGCCCTCGAAAATTACATAGTTAAGATAGGAATTCCTCACCGACTAGCCCACAAATCGGAGACTTAAAATCAAATTTTATACCCGCTAGGATCTATCTATATGAAAAAATCAAGATTTTTAACTCGTTTATAAATTTACCCACGAAGGTTTTCTATTCATTAAATATTCGCTACTTTGATACAGGGTTCCGTTTGATTATTTTTTCTGTACAATCGTTATTAAATTTGTTAATTATGTTTTGTTTAAACTTATTCTAACTAAGCATTTTTTAATCTAATCATTAGTGTCGATACATATCAAACTACTCTTCTCTTTTGAATCTCCTTCAGTCAATTTTCGCAATAGTGTTCTGTATATATAATACTCAGGTGACAACAATATCGTCACTTGAGTAAAATAAGAATATTAATTTATAATTAATTGATATATTAATTTAAGCAAAAGTCCTTCTTAGAAAGTTTCATTTTTTTCCGCATTTTATTCTGTACTTAATTTAAATTATTCTTGAACAAAAAAGGAACTTTTCATGGAAGCTTAAAAATGACTATTTTTATAATTCTTTTTTTGGCAATACTAATAATTGAATTGCGGTTTTCTGACAATTATTTTAAACTAGAGACATTTTTATAACAGTTTGTATTTAGTTTTTCAGTACGTAAAGCTGTAAAAATAAAATAGTTTCAGTCCGTACACGGTACCTGAATAGCACAATCCGTCCCGGGATATCCTGGGGAGCTCCTGAGGACGTCTTGGGACGGGCTTGTGCTGTTTGGGTACGTTACCTTGGAACCGTCTGATACAAAAAAAAAACAAAAGATTCTTGGACTACATGAGCGAGGCCAGTATCTCAATAAATTATTTATATTGAAACATACTTATATTGAAACATAAGATGGTATAGGTCTAAACAAAATAAAAGGAAAAGAGCTGTTTTTCGAACAATATGATAATTCCAATATTTTTTCGATAACAATTTTGAATCGATTTGTTGAATATTTTGTTGATTTCTTTTTAAATCGTGTACCGAAGCAATAAAAGTAACATTTTTAAACAGCCCCTGAGGATGTCCTGTAAAAAAATTAATAATACTGAAAATAATTTTTGTAATTTAATACATGCCTAATAACTGTAAATAAACGGAATTCAATTTCAGTGTTCAATGCGGAAGGCCCCCTTATCCCTGTATGAGACTGGTATGGAACGTAGGTAGTCAAGTGCTATTTTCGCCAGATTTTGACTAGCAACGTTCAGGCGCCAAATAATTGCTACTAACCGAGACGAAAATGAACTTTTGTCAGCAATTTCAATTGATTTCTCTTGTATAGGGTTTAATACATATTTTTCTTTAATCGACATTAATTTGCGTAAATCTGTTTGCTAATTATGTGCCAATCTCGCATATAATAGTAATTTTCGGCACAAGGGCGTAAAAGTTTTTCTACGAATATAAGGGTTGCGGACCAAGCTGAAAGCGAGGTCCGTATTCACATTGGTACAAAAAATATTTTCGCAAATGTGTCGAACAATATTCTATGTTGCAAGTGTGTGAAAAATGCGCCCAAAAAAGTGCAAAATTTGTAAAATAGCATTTAGCAATATGCAGAGCAATTTTTTTCATAACCACTCTGAGGTACACAAATGGCTCAAAATTTTCAGGGAATTTTATATTCACATTAACTATTACTAACTTTTTTTGAAATCTGTTTGTTAATTATTCTTAATAATATCAACCTCCTTCTACCAAATCGGTACACAAAATATACTTCCAAAATATATTTTAACATGTAATAATGCACTCAGAGAAAAAAATAAAGTTTTGAGTGTGAAGTATTGTCAAAAATGTCAGATAAGATTAGAAAACACTAACAGGTAAATTACCTATTGACAAAAGTGTGGTGTTAAAAGTCAAGACGTTAATTCCATCAATGTCCATCGATATTACATAATTGTTTGCCCTCGGTTGACCGCACCGCAGTAAAGTTTGTCCCTCTTAAACCGGTATAAGTTACCGACTTATCTTGGGATTTCTCGAAATTTATAAACTGCAATATCCATTTCGCTTCTCCCGATCCTCGTCATTTATGGGTGACAAAGAGGTCGTTAGAAATTGTGGATATTTCCCGAAACTGCGATTCCGCATACGACTCGTTGTTTCGTGCGAGTCTTGTCAATGCGGTTTTGTGCCTAGACGAAAGAATGACCACCGGTACAGGCATAAAGACCCCAGCAATACCCAAAATGGCAGCTCTATATACCTGGTAGTGTACCAGGCGCAGGTATACGAACAGTCAGTGTATTGTCATTACGCCGAATATAATACGGAATATGCAGATTCCAAGTTGGAAAAAAGAAACGCGGTATGGTCGCCACCTGAGGAACGAGCTCGGCGCTTCTCCACGAGGAACACCTTTCGTCTTTGTTCGTCGCCGAAAAACGAGAATTTCGAGGAATTCTTTTTTAAACGTGCGTGTATTAGTGCCTACACGTATATGCGTACTCGACATCCTGAAATCCTGACGGTAAACTAGCTACCTATGTGTAGCGACCCGCTAATTTATGATTTTACGATAGCAATTGCGCGCCAGAAGGCGAACAATTGTCGGAGATTTTTCTCGTGCCATGCCGTAAACCGCGATGAAATCTTTAGCCGTTTATTGCCGAGCTCTTCTGACAATATGCTACTGATTATTTCAACATAACTTCCTTGCACGGTGTATTTTTTTTTTGTACTTCACTGACTGCAATTTTTTAAATCGATGTACGTATCAAAATTACTTTATTCAAGCAAGTTTGCGATTCCAAATTTTAAGAATTATTGGTGTAATAAAAAGTTATTTACCTGCATATTTACCTTCGTGAACTTAACCCAGATTCATATAGATATTTCCTAACGGCTTGAAAAACTTTAAAAAAATGTTTGACGACAATCGGTCAAGAATTTTGTTCAAAGTCGGTCCCCAAGATTAAAAATGATAAAACAATGTGTTTCGGCAGCGATGTGTTTATTACTTATAGTTTATGCAATAATAAACAACAACATTAAAAAACACAATGTTATGACTAATAATTAATTATAATTATTATATTTTTTATTTTTTTCATACATTTGACCTCTGAAGTTAGAAACTCGTGTGTACAGTTCAGAATTTTTACTTAGTTTTTTTTATTATTACTGATTTATGACAAAATTTAAAGTTGAACTTTCTAGAGATTCGATGCACCGAGAAACCATCGTGTAAATAAACAATACAATTAATTATTTAAATATTTTGTCTGCGCGCGTTAAGGAAAAAATAAAACAAATTAAAAACATTTTATGACGTTATGCCGATCCTTGTAAAATGACAAAAAAACAAATTTAGGCAAAATATTATTATTCTGACATTAAAGATATTAAGGAGCGACCTGTAGTTCTACTAATAACTACCTAATATTTTCATAAATTTGTCGATTTGTGTAGATAAATTTCAGTATAAAATAGAAAAAATGCTATGTAAATTGGAATATTGACAGTCCAGGTATGTCTTCAAAATCCAAATTAGGGAAGAAATATGACAATATGCAACAGTTATTCTATTAAATTTGTTCACTTGTATTTTACGAAATATTTACGATTTACGAAAAATAGAGAAAATATTTTTTTGCGAGGAACGCAGAGTCTACTTCTTGAAAAACATTGTGCGTTAAACATGGAAGTCGTTAGAGGAACGAAAAATCGTTTGTACCCTTGCCATATGTTTTCATGTTAAGGTCACTAAATTGTGGACGTTTTAATTAGGAGTGTGGTACTAGTCAGATACTGTCATTTTTCAGGTTATAATCTACCCCTGTATATATTTTCTTAATGTTGCTTAAACGACCGTATATGGTAGTTTCGAGAATATTTCCATTGTTCATATGCTGTTTATCAGTACATAAACCCTAAAGAGTTATTAAACATCAGCCAATAATAAATGGAGAAATGACAATAACAACAAATGATACATAAGAATGTCATTAATGTATTGAGAGAACTGTTGTAAACTGTATACTACTTTTTAGGATAAGGAAGACAAAACTGTAAATAAGTTGATATTTACTATTAATTTGATACATTTTTCTTTACATAGAAAAGTCATAGAGCAAATAAAAAATCAACTAAAATAATAATAAATATGTAATCGTCATTACAGTTGTGTCCTAGTCAAATGATTACTATATCATTTTGCGAACGATTTACTTTCATAAATAGAATTTATGAAATACTCACCTTGTTTATTACTTACAGTTGCAATTAATTATTTGTGCAACTATAAGTAATTAATACTTTCTATAAATATTACAATAAGCATAGAATATTTTTGAGAAGTTTTAAATATTATGAATTTTAGAATATTTAATTTATATTTATGTTTTTAAAACAGTCGTCTAATCGATTTGCGCTACATCCTACTTATTAATGTTATTACTACTAAAATTGTTTTCTAAAACTTAAGTACTATTTTTGTTACATTATAATAAGGATATAAGAATAAATACTGCAATTCTTAATTGGTTTTATCTTATAAAATCGAAACTCAATTTTATTAGGGACTAAGAACTTTTATATTAAGTCAGAGAAAAAAAATAATTTAAACATAATTCCAACGGTACAATTCTAAATAATGAACTAATTGTGTACTTTACAAGAAAATATTAATAATATCGCTGTATATTGAACCAAAGTTGGAAATTCAATTTTTTAATTGTTTCTCTGTTAACCACTGGATCCCAAGTCTCGTCTGTATAGTTTATTGTTTTATGGATATTGTAGTTAAAAAAGTGTTAATCAATAAAGGACATCATTATTTTTATAAATTATATAAAATATTAATATGAAGTTGTTGGATCGGTTTTGAAAAAAAATGAAGAGATCCAAATGTTGCTATTTTACAATGTTAAATCTTTCGATTATAACCGAAATGTTTAACCTATATTTAATTCTTTATTTTAATTGTTATTTTTAATATATACCAGCGTTGTGATTTAAATAAAAAATTACAAGTTAAAAATACAATTAATTTGAATTTATAAATCGTGATAGTTATTAAGTAGGATAATGATCTCAAGCTCAGGGTAATCTTCAATCGTAGTTATAATTATTAACCAAAACAAAAAAGTATCTTGTAAAATAATATAATCGGAAAAAAATCGTCATAAACTTATATTATTCTGCAAAAATAAATGACAATTTGCATGTACAATGTGTGGAATTACATTGCATGATTTTTTGTAAACGCAAGGCCAAGCAGAACTTTAGCAAAATCATAATATTCCTCATGATTTATATTTTTAAATTACACTGCTTATTAAGTAGAGTGAGTATACGAAAATAAAGCCTTGGAATACTATATTTCAATAGCTCTCTTAAAAGAAACGTTTTTCAAACGATGTTATATTTATGAAATGCAGTTTTGTTTACATTACGGTATTTTTCCAATCAATACAAAATATTTTTGTACTAATCTGGAATTTGTCTATTGAATGAATCAAAATTATTTCTTCTAATCGTGATTAAAAAATAAAAAAATATACTTTTCTAAAAGTTAGATGATGTTGAAAATAATTATTACAAAGCATAAAACGTAATTAAATACGTTTATTTACAATTTATCCTTTAAATAGACAATAATATAATTATGTTATAAGTGATCAAGTATATGTTATGTTCGTTTGAATTTTTTAATATAAGTCAATCTTTTTCTGTAAAAGAAATGTTTAAAAATTCTATATACTTTTTTTTATAAATATAAATTATTTCTGAAAAAAGCATCAGTACTATTGTAAAATAAATATGTTTAATATTTACAGACGAGGAACGATGAAAATGTTTAGGAAAATTCTTGCGATATTTTTGTAATAATTGTTAGCACAAACAAACAATAATTCAGATAATGAATTAAATAATAATATTAAATTTTAATAATATATTACTAATATATCGAACTAACAAAGTGCCTTCAAACGACGTTTTTATACATATAAAATACTTCGAAAATCTACTGAATTTTCTCAATGTCTCCAAACCATAGGTAGCGAAATTGCGGGTGGGCCAATGAAAAATTATCTAGTTCAGAGATTTTACAAACCTCTAAAAACTACGGGGTACATAACTCTTCACAATTTTAAATAATAGAATTATAGAATAATGTTTCTACGAAACGTTCACAGTAAGGCTCGTGTACATAAAATTATGTATACAATTTTATACTGACTCACTTTGTTTTAATATTAAATAATAACAAAAACCATTGTGACTCAGAAAATAGAAGAGACTTGGATGTTCCATAAAGAACTTGTCTCGAGCCCAAAAAAAATGTTTGAACAGATTTTTATGGTAATCTTACGTCACATAAAGACTGGAAGTGTTTTCATTCATTCACATTTAGTCACTAAATAAAATCACTTATGTACCATTAGGATAAGTACATGTATTATAACGTATTATAAATTGATTTATATAATTCAGAATCGATTCAATTGTAAAAATAAAATTTTAACTCTGCTATGATTTTTAATGTAGTAAATATATTCAATAAAATTAATTTATATATATATATGTAATTTCCTCTGCGAAAAAATAAATAAATAAAAAAAATATATAATTATTTTGCCTTTTCATTACATTTATTTATATGTTAATTATAATAAAATTTATAAGTTTGAAAATGGGCTATTTTTTAACATAAAAATCAGTCTGCAAAGCAACTATCTAAGCTGTAACTCGATCTTTGGCAGTGCAGATTGTAATTGTTTATTTTTGTTCGTTTATTCAGTAAAGACGCCAATAGTAATAATAATATAATTAATTTAAAATATTTTTTCTTTTCTTCGGAAGGGTAATGTGAAAATATAAATAATCTTAGTTAAAAAGGTGTGTTACGCATTAACCGTATTCAGATTGTTATTATATTTAATATCGGCTATTATATGCTGAACATATTAGTAGTATACAAATCTTGTAATTTTATAATACTGTAAATTGATGTTAAATTGATACATAAATAAATACATAAAATAAATAATTCTAATAAATAATAATAAAGATTCATTTTCAATTTAAAAATAATCATTCAATTTTTTAAAAATAAAGTAATAGTTTTCAAACATTTGACATGTAGTATTTATATATTAGACTACTGTATTGTTATTAATTAGTGATGAGAGAAGAATTTTATAATTTGTAAATAATATGTAAACATTGCAAAATAAAAAAAGGAGAAATTTGAACAAAATATTTAGATGCGTTATTTTTAAACGTAACGATATTTCATATGCCACTTTATGTGATTTCACCTGAAAAACAATAAAAGTAGCAAAAGAAGAAAACAAGAGAAATAACATACGCTGTTTAAAAGCGGCTATTCTGAATCGAGGAATCCAGGCAAAGCATTTCTACCAAGAACACCACATGTTCTCTCTGTAACTCCAGCAGGCTGTCGATTCTATATGTCATTTTGTAAAGCTGACCCTATAGGAAATTTACGAAAATTCTTCGGGAAAAAGCTAATTATTCGTTTCGCTGATGGTACGGGGGTTGTTTTGCCCATACGGCACCATACGCTCAAAACCCAAGATGTTAAAGACATAGGAATTAGATACTAAGCCTAAAAGGGCATAGATAATTATTTTTAACAAACTCCACTGTGTTGCTAGATTAAAATGTGGTTTTGTCTGTTTTTATTTATTTTTATTACCATGTTTGCAGTATTATACTGTAATTATTGTTAAGTTGGTATCATTTTTGCTACTGCTATCGATATTAACGTTGGGTCGATGATACAGTTAAATGAAAGATTCCCTTCTTTAAATGAATATTCAAAATTAAACTTTGCAATACCAATAGTCGACATAATGGTTATATGCACAATATAATAAGCAGAATAAAAAATACATGTTTTATTTTCTTTCGTATAGTAAGACAGAAATTGATAGTATAGTCTCGCATTAAACCAAAAACATTAAAACTTTTTATGAAAATATTTATATAATATAAAATATTTTTATTTGTGAAAATTTATTATTTTATTTTCTAATTTTTTATATTAGTTAGTGAATATTTTTTGAAAATGTTTAATAAATAATTTAAATTTGGGAATTAGTTTCAAATCGCATCCAAATTATAACTCAGCTAGACGTTTATAAAATAATTCTTAATATTTTCTAAATATTCATTATAAATATTCATGACGATAACTCGCTCCAAACTTTTTATTCCGTGATAGTACATTTTTTGTTGTAATCTACAATAGAAAATTATGTACAGATATCATTTTTAAAATATTTTTCTTAATAAAATTAAATTACCAATAACAACATTAAAGCATGCGTAATGTTTTTTTTTTATTTTTCGTCATTTAAATTTTAAATATTCATGGTTGAAAAATATGTAATAGTCCGACTTTATAATCTTTAGATTTAATCTGAGCATACGGATCTGAAGGGTCACATATATTGAACTTATTTATTTTAATCCGAAAGAATACAGAATAATGAGACTAAAACATATCATTGTAATAGTATTAAAATTAAGAAGAATTAGCTTTAAAATATCTAAATATGATCTTCTGTCAAACCAGTTGTGTTGCATTACTGTCTTATTACTGTATAAGAGGATAAAAGAAACAATAATCATTTTCTTTCACATATACAGACTTAAAGGCTAGAAAACATTCCCGCGTAATTACAATAAATTCGGTTTAAAGTAGATAGTATTACAAAAATTAGTCCATTACGCCAAATAAAATTGTGCTTCTAATTAAAATGCCGTGGAAAATATATAATTAAATATTGCCGAATTAAAATACAAATTAATATTTTATTTTAATTTAAATATTTGTTGCCATACTTATTATTCGTTTATGTAATAAACATACTTTACTTTAAAAACAACATATATTATCATGCTGATAAATGTCAGTAGTATTGTCTTTTAGCGAGATGAGGAGATAAAAATGAAAATCTCTTGATTTCGGAAAGGCTTTTAAATTTCAATCAAGGATTACCAAACAAAAACAAGCTAAGGTTAGCAAAAATGTTTGTAAAACACAAAACTACAGTTCTTTTGTAGATGACCACTTGGCAGAAAACCTTTGTAGTAAAACTCATCTGGACATTTAAAAATAAATTTGAAATGGATTATTAAAAAACATGTGTTTAATACCGTTAGACAGGTCACCAAAAATCCACCAAAAAATCAATAACATTTTTCAAGAAAGACGGATTGCAGGGAGGCAAGCGTTTCGGGCATTAGGAAATCTCCACTTGAGAGTGTGCAATAAAGCTGTACATAAATCAAAAGGCGCTATGCGAAAAATACACAGTAAATGACTCTAAACTGAAACCCCTTGAAGATAATTCCCTTCATCTTGAGGATATATATGTTTTCAAGGTGCATTTTCAAAACAAACCACATGCGTTTTCGCGGAAACGCATCCGGTATATTAAGGTCGCGCAAAAAGAACTTTACGAGATGGGCTTCACCCGCATGCGCAACACGTGGTTTGACGTTTTAAGGTTTTAAGGTGAGTGGGTGTATATCTAGGGTGTCGGAGGGTTACCATGCAAAGAGATTCCAAGTGGAAAAAATATGAAACCTTCTAATGCCGCGTTGCACTCAAGAGGTGTTTGTTATGTTCACTTGCTAAATGTGTCCAGGATTGGTCAGTGATTAAATCCCGGAAGTTCATTTTTTTGCACGTTTCTACCTTGCTTCCAATGAAAGGTCCAGGAGAAAACAATAACAATAATTTCTCGAATACAAAATTCAGTTTCGAAAAGTCTTGACAAAATGTACGTATATATTTTATATATAGACATCCTCTAAATGGAAAACAAACATTTAAAAATTTTGGTGTCAAAATTGATACCAGATAAACTTGTCCTGTATTTAAAAAATTTGTTATTTCATGTATGAATGTAATTTAATAAATCAAATAAAGTGAATTTGTATTATTGTTTGTTTTTGACGGCCCATTGTACTCATGACTCAATCTTAAGTAAAATGTCAACATTTGATGGCTTCTGCGTTTTCGACTGCAGGTTATTGAACTCCACACGAATTTACAAACGATATTTCTTAAAAGGTCGTATTTATATGGCAAAAGCGTTTTTGAATTTACACAGAATGTTGAAAGTGTATAGTTAGTCACGATGTTGATTTAAATGGTAATTACCAGATAACCTCAAAATCAAATTTTCTATTGGTAATATGACATACCATTCTAAGCACTGGATTTGAATTACTTTTTGTAAAAATTATAATTTGCTATGTATCATATTACGTGAAGAATTGAAAATCACACGATTTTCGTTCATTGGGTTTTGTGGCCAAGTACATCGTCAAATAATACGAAAACAACACTATGCATTTTTTTATTGTTGATGAACTTCGATTTTTAAAAGTATTTTAGGTCCAACAATTTCGGGTTAAAAAATTGTTGGGCGCAAAATTTGGGTCATCAAGTGTCAGTATGTGTTGTAAAATTCTTGAAAGTCTTAAAGGGAGCTAAAACATGAGATATATCGCAAATATGCATATCGACCAGTAACTTTTGTTTCGTAAGAATGACATCTTTTCTTAAAAGATAATAATATTAATGAATAATAATAATAATAATGAATCGCCATTATTTGCTTTAGCAGAAATGCATTCAGTAAAAATACGAGTAACATTTTGATCCTTTTGTTCAAATAAAAAAATAACTATTAATAAATAAATGTTTGAAGCACTTCTTTGACGATGTTTTTGTGATGCATACTTTTAATTTTGTTAGCAAATTTTGTCTGATGACTGAAAGTCGTCTATTCGATAAGAAATAATGAAAATTTTTCTAGAAATATTCATCATTTTTTTCGAAAAATCTTATCATCCAATCTTTCCATCTTTACCATAATAAAGAAAATTGTTAATTCTTCTAGTACAATTTGCATTATTCTGATCCAGCAGACGAGTTTTTGTTATCAGAAGAAAATGTTGTTGTGTTAAAGAAAAAAAAGTTTTATTAAAAGTCATCAATTTGTTGTTCAAATTAATGAATAAACAACATGGGTGAAAACCTGCTTTGGCCCATGCCAATTGAAAATAAGATATAATATTATAAAAATAATATACCCGTGTTTTTAAAAGTATTAACAATAAAAACCCATTTAATACATAATTTACCCCATAGATTCGATTGTCACGTTCAGATTTCGTCTGAAACCAGTTTGGATAATATTATTTGTAACAAACTTGTTATGAATAATTATTTTTTATAGACCAAAAAACAAAGATATTTTATTTTGGTAAGTTCCTATTTCCAACAGTTAGTTTGGCGCCTGCATAGATGTACTTGGCATGGAGCAAGGTGTGTTATTGTCCATGTTTACTTATTATTTTTAACAGCAAATCGATGGCTTTTAACAAAACAGTATACTTGTTTTATATGTAATTTTACGCGATTCGAATGGCGCAATCAGATTTCATATAAACCCACAAGTAACGAAATTGTTTATAACAAACTATTACATGAGGCCTCAACCACCCATTTAATCCTCTGATCAGAACATGATCACTCAACGACTACGTTTGCCTGGTAAGGTACAGATTACAGCGTCCTGAGGAGAGTATGTTCGGGCAGCGATGAAGCACACCTTATCAGAAGCGCCTGATTGTTGCCGGATTAGACTGGACAGATTTTTGCTCGCGAAAGTTTAACTGTACGAATATTTTGTTTGTGAAGATAATTTAATGGTTAATTAGATGAAATTATGCATATGGTAACTATAAAGTATTTGTATATATTTTTGTAAGATTTTGTATGATTTACTTGTCAACAAACGTGGACCACAATTACATACATATATATTTCTATATATTCTTTCACAGTTCAAAATGATCAGGTGCGGTTTTAATTTTGTTCGATTTGCAATATTGTTAACCTCAAATCCGTTTGTCCTATATCGAGAGACCGAATTTCCAAGGCTCCAAATACTACAAACAAAGAGATAAAAACTGTAACATATAATTCGTATTATTGGTTCAAGTTCGACAACAAAAATGTGCACCCGCATGAGTGCCACTTGGTGTTGAGATATTAAGGCTCTCGTTTCGGTGCCGGTGCAACATTAAGGTCCTCGTATTTGGCATAAGATGTTCGAAGCGGAATGAAGCAACTGAGCCAAATAAAAAGAAAAAAAAAACAATATGAAAAGAAGGAGGAAGAGAACCAAAGATAGAGAGAGAGAGGTCGCGCTTCGAGGTGACGCAGAGGTGCAGATGGTGAAAATCTCGGGAATAAAACCTGAAAAGAGGGGTGGGCAAGTTTTTTTTGAAAGTCCAAGGGTGGTGGGGAAGGTGGGTAGCAGCACCTGGTTTGCAGTGCCTCGATTCGAGGTGGTGTTGACGCTCGCTTAGGCACTGGTGGTGGTTTCTTCGATGCAACAGATGCCGCGCGTCCCTCCACACATGTGCTATCTCGAGGCAATGTCTACTTGCTAAATTGACTGGCAGCCACGAGTCGGATGTCTCCGTTCTTGGATTAATTACTGATCCGCTACTAAGCAACCTGAAATTTCGATTTTTTCAGTGCACAGACTTCCAGGTCTTCGGCCATGTGCAGCGTCGAACATAAAGCTTTTTTTTTCGAGTTGATTTAGGGTAATTGAATTAAAACAGTCCCGGCATAAAACATTCGTGTACCACAAAATACGACTTCATCTTCGTATTTTTAATAGATAGTTATCTTTTAATGAAAAATACACACCCGTATAAAATAAGTGAAAAGATTAAAAGCGACAACATTACACAATTATTTATTTAACAGAATTAAGTGACAATGTTTTGAGAAACAGTCCTGACAATCGCCATTGGATTCGTATTACTCAATTACGTTACATCTTAATTAATCAACTGCATGGAAGAAAACCCCCTTACACATTGTGTAACTGCTCATAACACACGTTTACAAAAAAAAAAAGTAAAAAAAGAAAGCGCTTGCAGTTTTTTCATCGTTAAAGTTGACGTTTAACATGTGGGTGTCAATCCGTCATCGGCAACACTCGTCTGTTCTAACTGATATGTAGAAGCTAGTAATTTGTCATTTCTTTTTTCACCAATGTTCGAGTTTCGCTGACGTGGGATGATAATGTGTCTAGTTTTTCTGCGATGGGGTTAGGGAATTATAAGGCATACGAGCCGTTAAAGGTGACCATATGGATGGACTTTTTTTACACAGGCCTTGTACGTAGATTTTTTACAGAGATAGTTTAAAAGCGACTAATTTTCGATTTGTAAATCCATTTCAACTGCTGGACATAATTGCGTTTTCTTTTGTCGCATCGTTCAAGAGCAGAAGAAAAAGTGTCGTTAAGGGAGTCGCAGGTGCGTATCGTTATTTCTTGTATTGTCATGCCAAGTGTAAGGAAATGCAACGAAGTTTTTGTCGACGATTAGGTGAAACATTTTTTATAAAATGCCGCAGTCGAGGCGTTAAAGAAATAATTATTTTACTGAAAGTGACATGAATTAGACTAATGATGTTGTGTGTGGTACCACTGAATCTTTTTATTTTTTATACATGTTTAGATTGTTCCATCATTTTTAAATTGAAAAATATAATTACATACCATCTAATTATAAATGTCTAGTCAAACATTACGTAATCGTTAGAAAGTAATGGAAAAAAGATGTCAAATAACTATATAAAGAACAAATTCTGGTTTCAAATTTTTACATTGTAAAGTATAACTTGTATATCTTCAACTGATTTGAAATAATTATATCAAGGAAATGTTTGTTTAATATATTTAAACATCCCAAATATTCAAATTCAGACTCGCGCTATCCTCTTCAGCTTTGGTTTTCGTTCAATTTTTTGTTCAATTTCATTCCATTGTCATAAGAAACAAGAAAAAGTCTGCAATTCGATGATCAAAATAACGACAACTGGCTTAAAATGTTGAAGAATGGTACAACGTTCTACCAACAAATCCTTGGTAGTTGAAACGGCGGAAGCAATTTAAATTCGAATAAATGTGTGCCAAACGTATTCGGCAGAAATTCGGGGGCCGTTTGGTCGAATGGGTTGTAATTATATTCTTGAGTCGAGCAGGTGCAACAAAAGGCGAAGATAATGCAAGTCGGAAATAGCCTTACTTTTGGCCATCCAACAATCTATCCTAGACGCGACCCCTTTCTTTTTCACCCCTGCTCAAGCTGTCGGCATGTCACAGGTTGCCGGCGCTGCCTTACGCACATTCTGGATACGTGCATAGTGTTGCACCCCTCGCATTCGATTATCGTGCCATCACGATCCTGACACTGCACCTACGTGGAATGCAACACACTCGACCCATTGACCTTGATCGCCTCCGAGCATAAAGTATGCACGTAGGTATCATAGCCGTGCCAAGGCTATCGATACGTTACGCTTGGAGAACGTTTTAATTAAGTGCTTTCAGTTGTGATTAAGCGATAATAGGTAGGAAGATTTTTTATTCAAATTTCTTAACGTTTCTCTGCAAAAGTATTCTATTGTAGCTTCCTCTCTTGATGGTGTACACGTTTTGCGATAGTATCGTTGAATAATAAATTAAATTGCTTCTTGCGTTTATTCATTTCTTGTTTTTTATTGCTCTCTGAGATAGCGCAGAGATTAAGTTGTTCAATGAAGTAGAAATTGGGAAAGTTAATATTTACACAATATAAAAATTGCAACAAAGACAAGATTTTGTACTCTATGACGAATCTAATTTTGATTTTGAAAATTAATTATTTCTATTGCGATATTAATCTAAATATACCGATGTTAAACATTATAGTACTGGAATGATACACAACTGTGAAATTTCGTAAATAATATCCGGGGTCGCCGAGACCCCTGCATGAAAATTATGTTCTTATATCTGTGGTGGGATTTATTTTTAGACGTAGCCCAATGCTTTTTTTTTGCAATAGGCTGTGGATGAAAAAATTAAATTTTGTTCATAAAAAAGTCTGTAATTTAAATCCTGATTTTTTATAAACGCCGAAGTTCACAAAAAATAGTATACATTAATTAATTAAAGGAATTCTATTAAAGATTATATTTATATGTCTCATTTAAAAAAATCAGCCAACGGCTTGGTACAGAATTGTACATTTATCGATTTCTATTGTGTCTCCATCTTATTACCAGATTTATTACAAACTGTATAGTAACTGTGGGTTATCCCAAAAATTGCTGATTAAATAACGAACATGCGAACGAATATAAGTTCTCAATAATTAAACTTTATTAGGTAGTCAAAATTATTTTCGCATTATATAATTTTTCAACAACGAACCAGAGCCAATAGATAGCTAATATGTAAACGTTATTGCAGTTAAAAGCTTCTTTGGGAAATAAATCTATTATTATAGCTAATCAGTTGTATTAATTAGTTTGTATGTTTTTGAACAGGAATTGAAATGTTATTTGTCAATTTAAAAGTGATAAATTTTAGAATTATAAAAAAACAATATTTGTTGTAAATTAAATATTTACATCTACGAAGTTGTAGGAACTAAAATATTGTAATTGATGTTCTGAACATTAAATTTACCAACTGCTAAATCAACTTCATTCTTAATCGGCCTTATAAATGATCTATAATTTCAATTGCGAAAATAAGTCTGTTCATAGTTAACTCTTACTTAGTTATTTTAAGACATTTTTCTGTGTTGTTTTCTAAGTTTCATATTGTAGGCATCTTCTTGTGTAAGTGCCTAAAGGCCGATGTTTAACATCTACCAAATCAACACATACCTCTTAGAGAGAGCATCTAAAGCAGCACTTTTCAAAGAAATCTCTAAACAGAACTCTTAAAGCGGTTTTAATTGTGATAATATGACAAAACCAGCACTTAAAGAAGTCGCACGTATGACTTCTTAAAATAGTAAACTCGATAACGCCTTAGGTTTGAGATCCTGAGATACCTCATTTTGGATCATCTTTGTTTTGTAAAGCCATTCAAAATTTTGAGACGTATTTCTTCAAGAGACACTAGGTGGTGATCGCGCGATGTTTACATGGAGACTAATGATTTATATATACATATAATGAAAGAACTGGTAGTGAAATATTATGATATGTAAAATGGTAATAGCACGTTTTATTATTATAATAATACAACAAAAAGATTTTAAAAGTATTAACTAATTGTACTAGAAATTAGAAATAATTTGTTGCCAGAAAAAATAGAATAATTCGCAGTAATTTTTTTTAATTATATTATTTGTGTTATAGTGAGTTTAAAAGCATTTAAATAAGAGTTCTTTCATAAGGTTTCATATTTCACATGTTTTGAAGAGCTTTTAAAATCGACACGCATAAGTCTTCTTAAAGATCAGTTTAAGAGCTTTTCGTGAGCGGCACCTAGGTGGACTGTTATCCAGAGCTCTTACAGATGGCACGTCAGTGTTTGTGTACTTGTAAGGACCTGAGTGAGTATAATTATCGGATTCCTAAGTTTCACTGTTTTGGTAATTATACTTTTGATATTTCACTCTTCTGCAACACTCATTAATGTATTCATTTTATTTTACCTGACATGGAAGTACTTATTTTAACAATAACAACACCGTTTATAAGCGAGGTTACCTTAGTGGTTTCGTTTTCGATGTCTGCCTCAACTTGTTTTCTATATGACTTAAAGTTTTAAGTGCATTTTCACGCGCACGTTTTGAATTGAATAAATGTCTTAAAACAAGAAGTGTCTTCTTTTTTTCCAGTAGACGATAGACGTATCAAATGTAATATCATGTAAATCAAAGCACTGTTTTAAAAGCGATTTAAAATGACTTAGTGCCGTCGAGTAAAACATCCGATTTTGTAGTGTGCCATGTTACATCATTACACAATTTATGGTAATGTTCCCTACTATTTTGTACGATAATTATATACAAGCCATTGTAATAGTTTTAATTATATTTTAATACGAATATATTATCTCTTTTGACTACTCCAATCCTTTTACATCGTTACTTTATATTCATTTAAATTATTTTCGCACTATAGATAGCACTTGTTATATCAAATGTTAATTCTTAATTAATAGTCGAAAGTAATATACATATTCGTAATCGTTGCAATCGTTATATACATATAATATTCGATTTGGTTATATAACGTGATGTAACCAAGCTTTAAGGAGGTTCTAAAGTGGTCCGCCGGTAAGGGAGGAAGTTTCACTAAAAAACGAAAATTAAAGTTGACTGAATCGATTTTTCTAAATTTTTCTGTAAAGGCAATTCTAATTACTTTAGACGGTTTTCTAGAAAACACCAAAGACATTAATTGAGAACTGACCGAGAATTATCGGATATAAATAAAAATCACTTACTTGCGAAAATTCGCAGTCGGTTCTTAATTAATTTCTTTGGCATTTTCTAGGAAATTGTCTATGGTAATTAGAATTGCCTTCGCATAGTAATTTTTTATGTACGTTTTTTAGTGACTCCGAGGTTATCGACCGAGCAGTTTAGAACCCACTTGAGGAATAAATAAACAAAAATTATTGTGTAGTGCTATGAATACTTTCCTGGTCAACAATTCAGGATTATAAATTCTAATTATATTTTATACTTATTAAGGGGTCTGTCTAGTAACTCACTTTTGAAAAATCGGTTTTTAGTTTTTTACTTTTTTCGAATGTAAATATATTAAAAAATATTGTGTGATAAGGAATTTTGTACGGTCCAGGCATCGCTGACTAGGTGTAAGTAATTTTTTTTTAAGAATTTCATGTAAAAAAAACTTTAAACGCGTTTTTCTCGAAACAACGCTTTTACTCGCCTTGTTGATGAAATTTTCGAAACTACTCGACCGATCCTTATGAAATTTGAACCACATATTCTTTAAACCTATCGCTATGTCTCCTATAAATTTTTTTCAAAAATTTTGAATTTAACTATATTATTTTTTCAAAAGTCGGCGAAAAAAAACCGGTTTTTTGAAAATTTTTTGTTTTTTCTTCACCATTTTTTTATTTTTTAAATAATTGAACAAAATTCACAGGGGACATTGCCATTGTCATACCAAACCTAAAGCACTTTGATTTTTTTGTTTCAGACAACACAGCTCCGAGATTTTATCAACAAGGCGGACCTACCTACTTTTCGAGGTGTTGCGTTTGGTTGACGTTTTTGATCATAATACATGTATAAAATAAAAGAACAAAATTTTTTTATGTATTTCAAGAGTGCATTTGCTAAGCCTAATAACTTTTATATCATTACCTTTATCCAGTATCCCAAGAAATAATCACGAAAAGCGCGTTTTTTCGGCGCGAGCTACTAGACAGACCCCTTAAAGAATTGACGAAAAATACAAGAAAAGTAATGTTATTATGAATATGTTATTATGCATCATTAAAGAATACTTAATAATTTATAACTTATCTTCATCAGCAGACACGTTTCCGATTTTTTGTGACAATTTAGAAATGGGTTTTTAAAGTCATAATTCATTTCTTGCTTTAACATTAAAAATGAAAATAAAATCGTTTTTTTGCGGGGTATTTAAAGCATGCAACAACCTTTCATCAGAGGTGAGAACAATGCCGAGGTTAGAGACATGTGGCAGGCCTGCTTGAAAAGATTTTCGTAACCGTTTCAAATTCTAAGTGGAATTCTCAACGAACAACTCACCTGTAAAATCTATAACGATGTATATTTGATGCTGAATAAAAATTGGTTTTATGAAACATCTAAATTCATTTTCCACGCGTCATGAACTTCAATATATCGAATCCTGCAATTTCTTTCAGTTTCTTTTAAATTGTAACTTTGAAACCTGTGATGAATGGTACTTATGTACTATAAACAATAACATTTTTTACTTTAAGTCGAAATGTAATTTTGTTATAAATGATGCGAAAGTATTTGTTAAATACCATGATAAATGTCGAAACATATTGCAAATTCCAAAGGAGAACATCTAGGTTGCAAATGTACTTTACAAAGGTAATATCATCACCGAAAAGTGGATGGTTTTATATTAAAATTCTCACGTTCCTATGATTCTGTCATGAAATTAGAAAAGAAAATAAATTGCAGATTTTAAAATAAACGGATTTTCCGTTATAAAATTCGTTACGCAATGTATGCAAACAAATGTTACAATTCATTTTTTGAATAAATCAGGAAGTCGCACTGGCTGCAGATGTCTTTATTTAATTTATACTTTGAAATCTTACATAAGAATCCGTCATTATGTGGTAAATAATACATCAGAATCAAGGTTAAGGAACTTTTTCGTGTTAAAAACTTTCGAGCCCGGTTAAAGCACCATCTGTCGTAAGAAACGGTTTCAATCGATTTTCCAGGTCGGGAAAGCGTAAAACTTTCATGCTGCGTCTTGGAATTAGGGAATTTGAATTTCTCCGCTGTTCTTCCTCGTGGCAAAAAAGGACCTGAAAATAAGTGGAAGGGGAGGGTATGATTTCAAAGCATAAGGCATCGGGATTTGGAGGCCCGAGATTCGTCGAGGTTCACCTTAAGACGACAGATTGCCTGCTGCCGCATTTTGCCCGCTATACGACTGACTCCTTCGCATACTCTTCTTATCCTTCTTTCTCCATAGGTTATGTATATATGTATATATATGGATACGAGATTGCACCACCGGAAGGCCGCAACTCCCCCCTTCGATTTAACGAACGGCCGGGGAATTGAAAATCTGTTCCCCGCTCGAGGCGTATTTGTATTCCGAACTCAAAAAATTTAAGCATCCTAACGCTGCTTTATTTATTTTGCAATGATTTTTTTCAAATTTTAACGCCACCATAAAAACATCACACCTCTGGGGCACAAATACTTTTTATAGTAACAGTTGAATATGAATTTTTGCGACTCTGCAAATTTTCGTGGATAAATAATTCTAAACTTTTATAAGATATACCTAAATTTTAAATTTGTTCTTAAACACAACGCAAATTATTAAAAAAATATGCATATTTTGTCGGAAGAATTCTAAATAGTAAAAACGCAATTTTTCTACATACTTAATTTCCAAACTTTTTCGTTTTACTAACTAATTTTGTTTACCATATAGTTGAAAAACATACCATATTCACGATCTTTAACCTGAAATATTAAAATTAAGAGGAAAAAGTATAAAAAAAATTGACGTACAATATTTCATTTAAAAATATCTTAATAAAAAAAAAAGAAATAATACAGTGCTGGAAATGTTTAGAAATTTCCAAACTATGGCATATTAACATCTAATGCAATTGGTAGGTTTAAGCCGTTAATTATTTTAATAACGAAATAATACAGTTTTAAGCAAGTTTTTATTTACAAAACATAAATATTTTTCTTTAAAAATAAACACAAAAAAGACTGTTCTTGCAGTTTGTTTCATTTATTTCTTCACTTTCGAGTTATAAGAAATTGGTAACGTTTTTATTTTTTCAGTTATTAAATATTTATAATTGACTTTTGTAAAATTAGTGAAGAAATCAACTCTCTATTAGTGTCATACAGTTTTAAACTAATTTCAATATCTCCGAATGATGCAAATGAAGGGATGATTTAAAATAAAAATAAAAAGAAGAGGACTAGTTAGATAAAATTGTTCAAAATTTAATTAATTAATTTTATTTACAAATTGAAATTTACCGACGAAATTTGTCATATTGATTTTTCACCGTTTTTTTCTATTTGTCTAAATAACAATTTGACTTTTTATGCAAAGTAGGAAAATAAGTGTTTAGAGGGCTCTGACTGCGGAGGGCTCTGACTTGTTATTGAGTACGAAAACTTAAAAAATGGCAGAAATCGGAGAATAGGGACCATACAATTAGTTGGTATTCTTAAGCAACAATACGTGAAGCTTTCAGGTAACATTTTTTAAATGAAAGCGACTGATTCAGACTGGAATTCCTTATAATATAATTCATCATTTCATTTAATGTTTATCCTTATTTTCACTGGCAACATTTTGTTTCATTTTGCTTTTTAGATAAGAATGTTGGGTAAAAAAATGATACACTAAAATAGTTAATAAGTACCTATAACCCACAAGGTCGTTTATAATTAATGGTGATGAAAAATAACCTCGACTTTTCGGACCATTAGGATACCTCTACAGAAAGATTTGGTTTAAGTAAAAGGTTGTTAATGGCTTATGTAGTCTACAGCCACCGTTTGCACGCTACAAAATAATATGTCTAAGACTGTTAATATTACATGTAGTTGGAAGCGCCAATGAATAAGATTTCTAACCCAAAAATATATAACCATAATATTATGAATTTAATGAGATGTTCCTCTCCTTTAGTGTACCCAGGTTTGGTGCTACATCATATGATAAAGTATATTGTACTATATTTACTGGTAGCTTTCTTTATTACTAATATAATTATTATTTATTATTAATTATTACATTGCAAATCTGTAAACTACTTTATGAGACTATAGATTGTTATTAAGTTCTGCTATATGAAATATTTCTTTATTAATTATACTTTAGACAAACAAACTTTTTATGCAAATTAAGTTAATTTTTAAATATTCCTTATCGTTTTAAATCTACCATGTGTTTGAATTGATTTTGACATAATCACAGATCATTCTTTGTATATTCAAAACCAGTCTTGATAAAAATTCTTAGTTATTTACTATTTTAAATGATAATTTTGGGACAGATTTGTAGAAAAATTTCATTTTTTCATGATAAAAATTTCTAGATTTTATAATAATTTTTACTGTCTGAGTAATCAAACTTTTAAGAACTTATAGTTATTTTTATCAGAAAAAATTGCAACTTCTCATTCTCCAAGTCTGTTCCGAAACGACTATTTCAAATGGTAACATTTTTAAGAAAAGTGTATGACTGAATAACAAAAATTCAGGAATATAAAATAATCGTTCATTATTAATATAACGCACAGAGGAATAATCTTAAGGTGAGCTTTAATATTTATAAATATTACGAAGAAATATTCGACTGGTTGGATTAGTTTTTATTCCTAAAATTACCATTTTTTTATATATATATATATCCTCTGCAAAGTATATTTTTTCATATTACAAATCTTTGATAATTTAAGTCAAAGTATCACAAATATACTTATATAACAAATGAAAACAAATAATGATTTTTGAAGGATTGTCTGCCTTTTAAATATTTCATTTAATTTATTGATTCTAGTGACAATAATTTAATGATTATACAACCATTATGTACAAAAATGTTTGTTATTTTCTAGTACAATTCCGATACTAGGAATACACGACACGTAATATTATAATTACTTCAAAAGTATAAATTTCTAATTGAGAAATCGTATGAGATGTGCACGAAGGAAGTGCATTATGAAATAAATATATCCTGAAATTTAATGAAAATTATGTTCAAATTGCATTTAATTTGTTGCATGCCAAAAACATCAATTTCATTAATTTAACAATTTAATTTGTGTTGGGTACGTTTTTTTCCTATTTCCGAGATTATCTAAATGTGTGGTGGCAGGTGGAGCATACGCGGGTACTTTCGAAAACAACCTTCAAGAGAATTTACGTTTTAATAGTTTACGAATTTCAGATTATATTAATGAAACTGTATTGTTGGTATCTCAATTATTTAATTAAGGGTTTTCTTTGCACCTGTCTTTACAATACTTTAATTACATTAATGTAATACAAGAAACTGTTTTGCTTCCTGAAGCTATCCAATAATACTAGTACAATATACAAATGAAGTGAATGTGCAATTGTACTTAATTAAGTATATTTATATAAATAAAAAAAATAACAATAATAATAAATACTTAAATAAACAAAAAAATTAATTAATTTTTATGATTTCTTGGATGTGTTGATCCCAATTGTAAACACAATTGCATTTTGGCACAAATAACAAGTAATCCTGACAAATTTTCTTGGAATTTTTTAATATATTGTCTGATAAACGTCCAAGAAAATGAGTCAATAATGGTTTCTAAAGAATTGAATAAATGTTATTTTTTGTTTACGAAAGCAACAATTTTATATTTAAAAAAGTCAGTTTATCCTGTTTAACGACAATAATTATAGTATACGTCTAATGTTTTGTTTATAGAGAAGGCAATATTAGATATGTGGGCATTTTAAAGAGGTTTATGAGTTATTATTAATTTGTGTTTAACCATTGTAATTATACGTGCAATAAAAACTTTGACACTTGCTTTTTTGAGTTCTTAAGAAAATAAAACGTCATTGATACATAATTAAATTAATATCTTTTGATACATATGCCAAATAACTTACAAATTGTCTGCCAATTTTTATTTATTAATGTTAAAACTATTTTTTTACATAATAAATAACTAAAATGGTAAAATGTAGTAAAACGTATACCGCAAGCGCCTCCCTTCCATTTTTCTACCTGACTCCAAATAATTAAAAATTTGTATGGGAGTTTTTAACATTTTTTTTATATCTAAGTATACACTTCATAATGTTTTTAATAATACTAAACTAATATTATCAGTTAATTTATTAATTTATTCTCCATTTATGTCAGCAGCTACCAGATTTTCGAACTTGTCGTTCTACTCAAAACGCAACAATTGAATAAATTCCTTTGACTGGGAATATTTTCTGCATCATATACATATACAATAAAAACAATATTATATTGCAAAATTTTTATAAAGCTGTTAACTCATTTCAATTTGTACAAAGAATTTTTTACTCTTTGTATAGCACGACAAAGCTTAGAATTGAATTTCACAAGATGTTTATTTCACGATAGAGATTCAAGACAACAAAATTAACAAGGAGCGTCTGCAAAAATAATATCCAAAATTTGAATATCCCCTGAAAAGTTTAAAAAAGGATATACTCATATATTTTATGCCGCACATGACTTTTTTAACATTTTTGTCCAAATAGTAAACTCAAAGGATTTTTCAGGAGGAACAAGTAACTTTTGGGAACGAAGAGATTCGTTAAATTAACGAAAGTTAAAACAGTGGCCATGGAGTCGCATATCGACGTACCTCGAAATGAAATCAAGATTTTGGACGGTAAAAACGAAGACTTCCCAAAAAAATGGTCGGACACCTAAAATAGGTCGGTACAAAAAAATATTCATTGTACGACTCGGTCGAAACGGAGTTTCTTTCGTGATCACATCTGCATGCGCAGGAAATACAAGTCCCGCAAAGTTGGATAGCAAAAACCTATGTACATACGATCACGCGACTACTTGTAGATATTTAGGTTTAGGCTTGCCTGGAAGGAGGTTAAAGAAAGAAAAGGGCCGATCTAAGAAGCGCACGAGAGAGACTGCGATGGAAGATGAAAGAATGAGGAAGAGCGAGAGAGAGGCGAAGGGGAAGAAGGGCGAAGGACAGCTGCAAGACACCCCGAAATGCCCCGGAGAGAATCTTTTGAATCGCGGTCAGGTCGCTTCTGCTCCGTCGTACTCGTTCTGTCTTCTTTTACAGTCTTTCTTCAACTTTAGTCTTCTTTATCCTTCTCGTGTGTGCATAGCCGATTATCACTTGCCTAGGGTTGCCCCGGTTCTTTTTTCCTCCGGCCTAGAAAATACGCAACGGTCGTCCTCGCGGAAGCGAATAAAGCCCAAGAAATGTATCCTGATCTCGTTGCGCGATCCTTCGAATCCGAATAAAAGTCGTTTTCATGTCTCTGACATTTCACCTATTCCATACAATTTCTTCAGTCATTTTTTCAAAATTCTAAATACTCCTCTTTCGATGGTTCATGACGCTTAAAATATGTCAAATTGTGATCTACAACTTGTGACTGAAAGTTTCATCAACATTTGTACAACAAATTGTTTTGCCGGACAGATCTTTGTAGATTAAACGATCTAAAAAAGTCGCGTATGTTGTGTTTACCCATTCTTTTAAGCACATTCGATCTAGCGTTAAAAACTCAAATACAATATACATACAAAAAGAGGGACAATGACGACAAGACTTTTTTTATGTATCAGGTACAAAGTAGGTAAACGTGACATTGACCGTGTTGGAAAAAAACATTGAAAGAGTTGAGGCTCTTTTCATTCCCTTACGCAGTTGCTTGCCGTATGGCTAAAGAAGATGATCCACGGTCGTTAAATACCAATCGTTTGAATGACTGATTATTCTTTTCACCGGAGAAACTGAAATTAGCTTATATAAATACTATTTATAACGATCTTCGCATTAAACCGCGTAGAAACGAAAAATGAAGGAAGGGAAAATCAGTTTGGGCATCTGTCGGTTGTGAGCTGATGGAAGTAATAAGGGCCTAAACCAATCGAATGATTGTTTCATATTTAGAGGGAACAAGAAATAAACCTTGTTCCCGTGTGGATTTATAAATTATTTTTCATGAATTCTTTCAGAATTGTTCTTTTATCATTATATGATCTTGATTTACTGATACTATGGTTTTTGTGCTCAGACGCCATTGTATTTTTAGTAATTGTATATCGATGAATTTTATAACAATCATGTTGTAACTTCTGAGCTTCACCTTCTTCATAAGGTCCCATTCAACTTCTACAACTAAAATCGATATTTTCGTTTAGTATTAAATATTTTTAAACATTTAAACATAATTTCTTTTAATTTTATTTTATTTAGTTGTGGTTGAAATTGTAAGTCAATGTTTTAATTAATAACGCAGTTATTCGTGGTAGAGTTTCAAGAATACGTAGACGTGATTCCTGTATATTTTTACGCTAAAAACAATTGTGATCTTGAAGTTACTCGAACACATCAAGTTTTTTTAAATTTTAGCTTAAGTCAGAAAAAATAGTGAATTTAAACGATTTTTATAAATTTTTGTTTAGGGATTCATATTTTTTAATTCAATTTTCTACAATTACATCGGATAGTACTCTTATGCATAAGTTTTTCTCGATGGTTATCGAAATGATACAATTCTAAATTAATAAATAAATGATTCCACGGTCACTGTACAAGTAGGTCATTGACCCTAAACTTGTGAATAAAAAAACTAAAAAAAACGGGGGAGTGTATTTAAATTGTATGAAATAATAATAGTACTCTTACTTGGCTTTAAAACCCATTTTCCTAAATCATTTTAAGACATTTTAAAATGAGGATAACATTTTGAATTCAAGGTTTTGAAAGTTTGTTTTAATATATTCTTCATTATTGAACCTACACTGAGGGTCGAAATTTAAAAATCGAGCAGGACAATTTTTAAATTCCGAATGGAATATTCAATGTGTCAGATAAAACGATGATGAATATGTCAAAAATGGGTCCAGGTTAAAAATATTAAAGTTATGGTGCCTGTCACGGAATGCAACGAAAATGTAATATTTCATAGGTATAAATGTAAAAAATATTCTGGTAAAATATTTTTGGAATATTTTTAAAATGGCGGTCATGACACCTATGATGAGGTACTCTTTTACAATACTACAACGTTCAAATAATTTTGTATACTAGTCCATATTGACGTAGTTATATCTGTTCGTTTTGAATATGATGATAATTTGTTGTCAGTCAAATTGAAGCCGCCATTTTTAAGAAGACACTTTTTCTAGTTTTTTGCATTCATTTCGACCAACACCAGGTCTAAAAAAAAATATTTAAAAAAAAACGTAGGACCAGGAATTTTGCACAAAATAGTTTTGAGTTTTATTCGCAATATCAACGGGGAACCCGAAAAAAGAAGGATTAACGTGAGAATAATCGGCACGAAACAAATTCTTTGTTTTTTCACGCTCTACAACGTTAGACGTAATTATGGCGTAGCTATTGAGCAAAACGAGTTAGACGCGACAAAACATAAATCAGCATTTTTCGCCTTTTTGGGTCTATAACAAGATATGTATTTATTCTCGATCAGAATGTCTTAAAGATGTATTGTAGGGCTTGACAAAATATTTAACATGAGCCTTTAATCGTTGAAATAACTTTACAATCAGCCCAGTTACAGTAGAAAAGGTAATTTTTTACATTCAAATTCATACTCAGATTTGTTTACAGCGTGAAAAATCACAACAAATACTTTCCTCACACATTTTTAAAACGGTTAAAAGTGAAATTTCGAAAGTTTAAGTACTTTGTAAAATTAATAACACCGGTCTCAAGTATTATATCGAAACAAAAGTATAACGGTGCAAATAGCACTGTAGTTTAAATATTTAAAAAAAAACTATAAATTTCGTGCCCCAATTTTTTCTGGTGTATTTTGATCCATTAAACTCGAAAATCACGCTGAAAATTTCTTTTATGAATACGATTTCAAACATTTTATTTATTTTTTATTTTATTATTATTCGTCTTTTTTAAACAATTGTTTACAATTTTGTTAACTTTTGAGAGAGCTGCAGATCATCTTGAGAGATGATGTCGTACCTTACATTTGTCGAGAATGTAGGGAACTGCAGAAACCTAAATTCCAGTACGGTAGCGGCCATGAGTTTCCGTCAGAGAAACAACAAATTAAGAAAAAAAAATGTTGAGAGTTTTTGATGAAGTAGTTTCACATTTTACACCACACCAGGAGTGAAAAAACTTTTGATTGGGTCGTATAGAATCGACAATCTAAACAATTTTTTATAGTATAAAGTAAACTTAATTCACAACCTTAATCAACCTTATTCATGATAACTTAGTCATGTTACCATGAAATAGTGTGACCAAAGAGCCTCAGAAATTAAATTTCCCGGGTAAAATAATAAACGATAAGGAGACGATAAGAACACGATTCGCCAACCTCGAAGGTCTTCTCTCACAGTACTCGCGGTGGGGATGAGGAGGAACGTTAAAATAAGGGAAGGAGCCGCCATATTCCTTGACTCGAAAAGTTAAAATATGGGGAGGACTGCTGTATGAGTATCCATCTAAACCCAGCAATCGAAAATGCATTCAAATAGATTATATGTAATTTAACAAAACGCAGTATTACTATATTATAATAATAACGGCAATAAATAAATTTCAAGGTTAAACATAATTGAAGGTGTTCTACTGAAAAATTACGTGCATTAATTTTCATGGCCAAGGCACAAAGTTCCAAATTTAAAAGTTCCAAAAGTAGATTTTTTCGTTTTGAAAGTTTACATTTCGTAATATTTTTTATTGAAATCGACTGTTTTAACCGATTTTAATCAAAAGCATTAGGAAATATAAACTTCCCAAATGTAAAAATACACTTTCCGAACTTTTAAATTCGGAATTTTTAGCCCCGTCCTATTCCACTTGTATATGTATATATAAGTCTATATAATTCTATACAAATTCATTGCACCCATAACGTGTATATAACTGTGTAAAATTATATACACTTATATACAATTGTATACGTTCATATACAATTATATAGAGACAAAAATGCTATACAATTATATACAATTGTATACAAAATTTCGTATGCAATTGTATACAATTGTATAGACCTCATTTTTACCCGGGTTGTATTATAAAATTGTAACCGCGTCAATGATTTACTAAATTCGGACAAATAATAGACAAAATGAATAATTATGACATTTTAATTTTTGAAAAATAAAAAGAATTAGGACTTTATAATCGACAAGATATCACTTTTCAGACGATATACAGGTCAAGGGCAGTTTTGCAAAGCTTCTGCTTTCGCCGGAAGTAAATAAAAAAATCAGGCGAGATTTCAGCGTGTGAATTTTTTCACCATGACAAAAGTGTTAAGGATATCAGGGATGATTTCCCCTATTTGGCCTAGTCAGTACATGTACGAAAAGGACTTTAGGGATTAATCGATCCTTTCCGCGGATCAAGAAGTCGATCGAGGAGAAGGTAAATAGAAGAGTGAACCCATCAGCATTGACCGAAAGCGTTACCGTGTCGAGGGTAGGTCGTGACTTTTTTTATTAAACTTTTTTTTATTCAGTTTCTAGCCACGCTTCCTGTGCTATTAATTTTTTTCGGGGATTCAAGAGATAAAACGTCGTTGAGAGGCTTCCGCAGCTGGTCGTGCGATGTTTACCGGGGTTGAGAGTACCTCGGCGAGTAGGAAAAAAGGTCTTCGTAAATTTTATTATCCAAAAGAGAGATTGTTCACGCTTGATAAATTTTTGTTCGTAATCGGATTCTTTGGGACTTTTCATACGGTTTGATAAATTCGGATGTTCTTTTTTATCCGATCAGTATTGCTATAACGTTTCAATCCGTTTTCGATCATGGATTACGATGATTGAAATAGAGATGGGTTGCGATGACGAACCATGATGTTTTACGTCAAACGACGCATGAATTAAGCAAATATCTAATTATTTGAAGATTCAAGTAATTTTTTATCCAAACATTTTTCTAACCAATATTTCTAGAAAATGTTTTAGCAAACAAAATCCAGATAAAGACAAAGCAACTTTATCTTGTGTGTTCGATGAAGAATCGTTGGATTCATACTTGATACGTTTAATATGAAACTTGTTTCAGAAATTCAGGTTGCACGAGATAATAAGAAGCATACTGGTGCGTGGACCAGAACGTGACACCTGCCGCGGCCGTTATCGCCCTCGTTAATGCACCAGCCTTCTCAGGGCTGTGTCTAACGAATCGAGACGATTTTCAAAAAAAAAATTTGTTATCCTGTCGAATCTGCCCATGGTCACTCGCTAGAAAAAGGGCACGCATCTTGCACAAATATATACGAAACGGCTGCGCTTCCGATGAAATGATCGAATTTGCGCTCACTTAAGATCCGTATCTTTACATGCATTTCGAGCCTGCTTCCTTATATACTTATACGCATATGCTAATAAATATTATAATTTTAGAATATATAATCAAATTTTAGAGGGGAACATTTTTAGGGGTAAGTTATTTCACATGAAAGCTCCACAATAAGAATATAAAGTTTATATTATATAAGTAAAAAAAATTATTTTGATCAATGCCGTGTTTTACGTATTAAAAAAATGTTCACAGATTTATACTATTTAGATACCCTGACAGAATTGTTCGTAGTAATTTGTACTTTTTCACATCTTTGTAATAAAGTAATTACTACCACCAAGATCTACCTCTAGTAGAAAATGAAATCATATGTATGTATTCAGATATTTAGATTTCACATTTGAGTAAATTAATGCATTAGATCTCATGAGCTTTACTGCTCATTTTTTTAAATAAAAATTGTAAAAAATGCCATCATATTTTCATGATAAATCATACTGTTCTAGAATCACAAAATAATACAATTTTCAAATTAAATTTCCCACATAAATTTCGTTATGACATGAAGGGAAATATTAGAATTCGTCAATAAAAAAAATTGAACAAAACGCAACCAGAGTATTAAAAAACTTCATACTATACATAATACATTGAAATGCAAGGCAGTAATTTGAAATTAGATGCCGATTGAGGGAAAAATGCATCCTACACGCATCTCTAAAATTGTATATTCAGTATTCTATAGATTTCTAGGTTACGCGTGCCACTATATAAAATACAAAAAGGAACATGAGCTTTTAAATTATTCAACAAAAGGATGATCCTGGCGTCTGGTCCTGACATCCGAACGGCTGCAATCGCTACCAGACATTCTGTAAAAAAGTTCTGCTTTCCCATTCTTTCACCCTTTCACTATAGTCATGAAATGCCCAATAAAGGACGCTTTTTGTGTTTTAGAATTCTATAAAGTATTTAAACTCTTTTTATGGTTAGTTCGTTGGTTTTTCTAGCGTCTGGTATTAAGGATTAGCCTTTGGTCAAATCTGAATGTAGTGAATCTTGTTTTAAGGGTTGAATAGGGAACAATAAAGATACAGGGGATAATAATGTAAACTAAAGAGATACATGATCAAAACGCATGATTCATGGAGTAAACGTTAAAATGATTACAATAATTGAACAACGATGCACAAATTTAAATATCTAGAGAATACAGACAAAAAAATGTGTTGATCGGTCAAATCTTGAATGTAAGATAGAAATACTTTCAGGAATTTCTGAATCAAATTTACGCAGAGAAATAAACTAAAATTAATAAAACTCTTTTTTTCGGCTACGTTAATGGCTATCTGAGAAAATCCGATTTAAAAATCGTGGTTTTTATGGACATTTGACATGGTGATGAAAATTTTATGAAAATTTCAAAAAAAAGTGGTAAATTTTATTTTCTTACTAAAAAAATCTACAACAACCAGGATTTAAAAATCGATAAAACACATTTTTGAAAATAGCATTATGTACGAAATATCAAATTAAACTTTCGTTTGTTAAGCTATTATTATTAAGTTATCATAAAAATGAACTTTTTTTAAACAGTTATTTATTAAAAGTGTAGAAAGCATCTTACACATTCCTACTACAATACTGATATTTCTGAAGAAGGTATAATAAAAATCTTAATCTTCTTCTTATCAGGCAATCATTTTCGATAATAACGTTTGTGCCAAAAAATTTCCGAACAATTATAAATAAATTTCAGAAATATAACTAATAAAGTGGATTTCTAAAATTAAGCAAAAAAAGCGTGTAAATTGATCATTTATATAACGTGTGTGAAAGCAAAAATAAATAGGTTTAATAATTCAATAATTTAAAAAAAGTAATAGACGATTAAAAATATCGATAAAAATAATGAGGAGAGGAATATAATAACAGAAGGCAGTTAATTAAAAAAATAACATATAAAAACGACTCGTGTAGATTAAATTTGAAAGGAATCGCGTGAGCGCTCGGTCGGTGCACGAAACTTAAACCAGCTAGAAATGAAAGATAATTATTGATTTATTACCCTCGAAACATAAAAAAAAATCCGTTGCACATAAATAGACATTTTCGTTAATTAGACATGAACATTAAGATAGCCAACTGTTTGCAGTGAAAACTAAATGATTTTTGCCAATATATCTAAACATTTTTATTTCAATATTATGAGACCATGACTTGAGTGTTGGATCTAAAAGGTAAGGTGTTATGAGTATCTGCCAATATTAAACCACAATTTGCGAGTCAAAACGATGAAACTCAAATATATGGAAAGGAACTGAACCTCAATATTGTTTATCAAAATTATTAAACTGGTAGTTTTCAGTTTTATTTAATTTTTTACAAACTCTCTAAAAAAAAACTAATTAAATGAAGAAATTTCAACAGAAATGTTATTTTTTACGAAAAGTATACTAACTATGATAGCTAGTATAGTCAAGAGTTTTTATATATGGTTAAACCACCCAAAAGAATTTAATACTTTCGATAATAGGTTCGATAAAAATAACTTCTCAAAAAACCACTAGCTTATAATTAAATATTGTGTTTTAATTAATAGTGAAGTAATCATGTATAAAATGATTAGAGATAATATAGGTATTGAAATTTTAATTTAATGGCAAAATAAAGACCTACTTAACATTTTCTAGGTGAAAACGTCATCCATAATGTCTAAAAACTAACGTAATCTAACATTTATTATTTTTCCTTTACCCTGCAACGCGATTGGTGGTTGAAATATTTTTCAAGCGCCATCTGGCGGAATGATTTCAATTCCTGAACAGGGATTTTTTAGGGGAATATTTAATTTAGAAGAATTATTAGAATTATTAAAAGAGAAACGTTAAAAATGCAGAATTGAGATGTTAATTCTATGAAAAATATGAAAAATCCGAAAATATGTGAAAAATTCAGAAAAAATAAAGGGAACACGAACGAACATTCCGCAGATATAGGGTAAGATCCTGGAACCTTTCGATTTCCGGTCGAATTACCACCAATTTTGTTGCAGAATAAAAGCCTCGAATTATAAATTTATTGTTTGTTAAATATCACTCTTCACACTATTCTATTATCTGTATTTATTATTTTTCCGAAAGGTTAATTAAAGTTGCTTTTCCAAGTTATTTTTAGGTTATTTTTGTTATTTACTCGTGATACCTTTAAATATATCAGAGCCCATTGAAAACAAAATTTAGTAAAATTGAGTAAATACGTGGTTGCCAGTTACCACCTAAATATTTAATTCGATTCTGAACGAACCACATTTAGTCAATTCAACCAAAATTCAGTTGAAATTAATCAATATTTTGCTGGAAACGGGCAACCTCATAATAAGTAAATATTACTGAATTTTTTTTCCCAGTGTATTAATAATTTTGCAATGCTTTTATTAATTTTTCTATACAAAAATACCAATTGGTATTGAAGAGAAGAAATTTTTGTTTAATTGACACGAAAATAAATCATTTTATGGCCTACTCATTTGTTAAAAATATATTTTTATATTAGTAATATCAACATTTTCTAAAAAAGTATTCTATTCAAAAAGACAATTATTATAAATAGTAGGGAGATCCCAGAATAATAAAAATAAAATATTATAACAAATTTTTAATTATTACTGTAAGTGATATAATTAGAAATTATGTGGTCACTAATCGTCTAAAAACGATATTGTTATTCAATAATATTTATAATTTTATATCTTAAATTAAATATCTTAATCATAAAATTTTATGTTTTTATCAGTATATTTGTTTACCAGATGTACATTTAATGAGTTAATGCGATTTTAGTTGGAATTATCTGTGGGCCCAGAATTTATTCAATATGAAAAATTTCTTTTTTAATTTCGAACGCCGCCAATGGCTTTGAATCGCCATTTTGGTGTTAGAAGCTATTAAAATGGATTAGAAATACCAGCTATGAGATTGATTAGTTCGAATTGAATTAGAAATAAAACTTTTATTTATATCTAGAGTGACATTTCACTCTTTAAGAGAACATTATAATTTTCACACTATAATCTATAATCTTGGACCTCATGAAATTTATAGAGACCTTTCTTGTAGACATAATTAGAATTGTGGGTATCCAAAAATATATAGGAATTCTATTGAACTTTTACAAATTTTGTTTATATCTTATCCTATTATTTAACAAACCATTTGTTATTAAAACAATCATTTATTTAAAATAATACGTAAGAATTGGTATGGTTGACCGTCGATAATAATATCATTAGGAAAGAAAACATCTTTGTATTGCGGTCTGAGTGAAGTGGTATTTTTATTAATCAATATGATACGTCTCGGTGACATAGATACACCACCCTCGTAAGTCATCGAAAATAGAATTGTATCTGTTTAATTTACAAAAAAATATAATAGTGAGGACAATGTGTATACGGATTAAGTAGTAGCAAGAAAGTAAAGGTTTCAAAAATTCCAAATTTTTGAAAATGGTTTCAAAAAAATCTACAATTCAATGAATCACTTTTATCTAAAAAATAATAAATTAGAAAAAAAGACAAAAACTTACATTTTCTTCATGTATAAAACCGTCTATTAATAAAGATGTGAAAACTATTATGCGTAATGCTCGTTTGATGGTAGACGAGCAAGTGACTATTTTGTTGTGTCAAATAACAGAAGTAGACAAGTGCATAAAATAATGATATGTTTCAGGGAATTTTAGTTAGTTAGGTGTAACGTAGGAAGGAAACGACAAGTTTTAAAATTTCGAAATTTGTAAATAATATTTGAGAAATTAAGAACATGTTAATTATTGCAATATGGAAAATTAAGCAAAATAACCCAAAAAAGATACATGAAAGATGCAATATTTTTTAATTAGATTAAATTTCAAGTTAATCCAATCATTTTATGAGTGAAAAATAATTAGATGGTAACTTCAAACCTAATATTAATTAATAAAAATACCACTTCACTGAGACCGCAATACAAAGATGTTTTCTTAATGAAATCATTAAATACTCCCGTAACTTATTAAAACTAATCAAAGTTGTAAGATGCTGAAAAAAATGGTAAACTTTATTTACTTCTGCCATCAAATTTTGTTCAATACTAATTTATTTCGTCTTTTGGAACATCTGACCGTACACAATCAGCAAAACTTCAGGAACTGATCAAAAAAGGAGAAAAAAAATGTCTGAAGCGATGAAGCAGGTATGATTCATTTAATTAAAAAAAGGACGTGTAGCACCATGCATCGGCGCGGCACGCGCCAGGCGACGAATCACGTGCTCGAAAAGTCTCCTTAAAAAAAAGTAGCTCGATCTTCGAAATTCTCTCTGTCTTGTTCTGTCGTGGTCCCTGGGTCGATATGTCGGTCTCTGTTTTTTCTTCTCGGACGGTCATTTCGCGCGGGCCGTCCCGTGGTCTGAGTGGCACATCTGCGGATAAGGGGCACGTCGTGGATTCGGGGGTGTTTTTGGTGGTCTACACTGGTTGCACCACCACTGCCACCGTCGGCGTCGTCTACGTCGCGAAAAATAACGCGATGCAGCCGGCGCACAGCAGGTACGGCTGCATTTACTTACAGGAGGATAGGCATATAGCTACGACAAAAGCGTGTTTGGACTGCCGGTGTACCAGATGTCGGAGAAGAGAGATTCGCTGCTTTTATGTCGCTTTCACCGCTCGAGATTAGCGACCCCGACCCTCTTCGTCCTTCCTTAGCTTCCTCCTCTCTCTCCTTCTTCTGCATCGTCCTCTTCGAACTGCAACAAGTACCACGCGTCCTACGTCACCGACACCTGCGCCTCGTGCCCGATCTCCTATATATGCCTATATATATATAACTACACCCATACCTATATATGTTATGTATCTCCCCACTCGACGATGGACGCCACCAAAAAAAGTACAATTTCTAAATTTTAAGTTAGAGCTTTAATTACTCGTGCAGGTGCAACAGGAGCTGCATTCGAGGGGACACAAAAGTGATTTCTTGCAAATTTGTCACTTTTTGCGTAACGCAATAATGATGGTTCTACACAAAATCCACCAGCAGAATAATTCTATAAGAATAATAGTATCAACTATAAATATTCTCCAACTTATAAATGAACTGTTATTTATTTTGCAATTTTATCTTCAATAAGTACTAGTTCATATACACTGAGGATAATTGGGACACGAAGAAGAAGAAGATTAAGGAATGAAGGTGACACTTCTTGGTGAAATGGACTTTATTTAGTATCCAAACGAAATTAATCGTCGATTTCGGCCAATTATATAACCCTCATTAAAATTATCTACAAAAGCGAAAAAATCTAACTGCAATCAAAATACATGCAATATACAATAAAATACATAAGATTCTCATTTACAAAGTAACTAAATAAAATACAACATAGAATTTTAAACTGAAATTCATGTTTTAACCAATATACAATTGAAAATGATAAAAATAATTTTTCGTATAAAATTCATTTTTTCTATGAAATAAAATCCACTTGGCCAAGGATATAAGAATCAATAGTCCAGCAATCCCCCCCCCCCTCCATAAAAAGGTTGCAAAGTTTGTTTTAATTGCTGGTTATATTTTATTATATTTAGATATTGTTTAATTTTTGATCAACTGTTCAATTGAAGTTACTAACTAAAAAATCGCAGTTAAAACAAGAAATAAAAACTGAAGTTAAAGATACTGATTAAACGAAAACAACTTTTTGGGAGATTTTACAACATTCTGAATGTCAAAATGTATATTCTATAATATTACACCATTACTAAACTTTTGATATGGCTCCACTAAATCTTTTGTCTAAAAAAAAAAGACTTAATTGTTTTTGTTTTTGCCATAATAACATAATTTACATAACATTTTTGTTTCTTGGAGTATATATTTATATGAAACCAATAAACATTTAGTTCGTAATATAAATTTATGTCATTCAACAATTTGAATTAAATCAAATATTTATTTAATTTTATGAAATATTTCCCCGATTCAAGAAATTTAGTTCCTGTTCATGCCGATAGCTCATTTCAAATTTGGCGGTTCATTTGGCTCGGTGCCTCTTGTGTCTCCGTACTCGTTTCTCGTTATTGTCAACAGGTGGCGGATAACTTATTTTGGTATATTCGCAATCCGAGAAATCGATTCTCATTTGATATAAAAGTCAGCATTTCACCTTCGCCAACATGCGTATTATAAGTAAAATAGTGTAAGTGATCGATTTAGAATCGTTTATCGGTATGTTACGTTGAAAAAACTTGTGTTGAAACGTGAGTGAATGCGAACGTTAGTGACAGCGATTGTAAAGTTTAAATATAATAATGTATGTGCATGAGCGTTAAATAAATATGCGCGAATGTAGAAAAAAAAATACCAAACAAGTACAGTAGAGTCCCGATGTATTTACCAGATGATTAAATCACTTTAAATAAAGATATGAATGTTCCAAATTGGTTTTCTCGCGTTTAACATACAAAATCCGGCTTTGTTCATCTTTATACCATCTTCGTGTTTTCAATCGAAAACAAAAAAATATGTTATTTAAAATTTTTATATTATTATCTTTAGTTAATTGACCTGTAACACCGAGAATTATTAATTATTATTTAATTTAAAATTAAAGCGCTCGAGAAACAAAAAATTTTTTTCGTTATAATTTTCAACGATTAGTGAATATTTACCAGCTCGGTTCCACGCCTTCCCTCCCGTCTGATTATATTTACCCAAGAAGGGGAGCGTCTCCCACTCCTCTCAATAGAGTTATGTTCAGAACGTCACCGCAGGCCCTTCCTGAGGCCTCAGCCCGCAAGGTCGGGAAAAAGAGAGCGGCGGCAGGTAAATATAACGAGACGGAACCGCGAAAATATGCTGGGAGGTAAATTTAACGAGACGCAGTTATACCGGGACTCTACTGTAATAATATCGCAATATGATACAATCATTTTTTTAGATCTAAACTTTCCCAAGTAAATATTTACCTTTTTCAAGTAATTATTTACTGAAAAAATTGACCCGTCTTCTTAAACTTCGCTTTCTTAGATATGTAATTTTTCTCTCTAAAATCATTTCGTATGAACTATTTATTTTTCTTAATGTTCTTATACTCAAGACAATGATAACAAATGAAGATGTACTTAAAACAATCTGTTTTTTTGGCAATTGCAATAAACTTTTTCAAATATCAACATAGATTTGCAAAACTAAACGAAGTATTCTTAGTCTCTTTTATGATAATTAATAGAAATAAAAAGTAATTTGAGAGATACGCAACCTATTACTGTAATTGCATTTTAATAACTTAACTCAAAATAACAATGCTTGTAGAAGAGTTCTTTAAGATATTTTAAGAATTTTAATATTATACTTAACTACTGCTTAGAATAAGTTATTCTAGTAACCTTTCATAAGGCTTAAACGTAGATTTTAAGATCTCTCATATCGAGATATCAAGAAATAGCTCTTACTTTTATTTTCACCATAGTATAAATAATTTTATTAATAATTAAATTGCTTAGAATTAATCGTAGATTCTGCTTACTTTCTTTTATTATTGCAACTAAATAATACTTTTTAATTGATTTCTTTTGCCGTATGTACCGTTATTTATAACGATTTAGACAACAATTACTACGAAATACACAATCATAAGAATAATAGTAACAAAACCGATATCACTTGTTAGATCAATTGCCGTAAAAGCACTTAAGGCTAAAATAGCACTTTTTAATGCAATTCTTAGTTCTAACGATACCTACTGTCTCTAGAAGAAACGTAGATCTCGAATACCAGCCTGCAGAAAAATCATAACTTGGAATTGGAGAAAGTTCATCCTCTTTGAGATTATCATTTTAAAAAGTCAAAAGTGAGACTTCTTTAACAGCTTCTTTTCAGATTATCACAGCTAATATAGGCTCTGCATAGAGTTTTTGATTGCTGATTACTGAATAAAGGTCTGTAGCATTTATAACACAGAAACTGACAACAACTTATACTACATTTAGAATTATACTATATTTTTTTATTTCAATGAATAATTTATTTTTACAAAAAATAGATTTCACTTATAGTAATATTGAAAATTGCGTTAACAACTATTATACATATAATATACTAATCTCCGAATAATATACTAAGTTCATTCAAAATAAATTGTAAATATATCATAAGTAAAAATCATTCATTTATGTCCGAAAATTTCTTATCTGATTAACTTCATAAATCCCAATTACAATATCTTCCGAGTAAATGAAAAAAACAGACTCAAGATGTTTAACATAAAATATGCAGGTAATAAACGGATTTTTATTTAACGAAAAGAGATGGGACTTTTGAAAAATATAAAATAATAATCTCGCTTTCAGCGGGACAGGAGGGTTAATGCGACGCAGAATGTGTCGGTTCTAAATTTTATGCGACGTCCTTAATTACATTCGCAGGTGGATGAAGTCTTACTTCGTATAGGAAGCTTAAGTGATCTTTCATCAAAAACTTCTTTTAATCTTCTTATCTTTGGTCGAACTGCGGTGCAGCTGAGCGGTCCTTTTTTCACCGGCATAATCAATTGAGTAATAATTTAGTTTTATGAACACAGTTTTATTTGAATTGTGCACTCATTTCAAAGATTAATTTTTGCATTCGGAATTTCAATTCTATAACGAGTAATTCGTTAATTTTTTATTACATGTTTTATATATGTTACACGCGTATTTCGGACCAAACTTACAAATTTGAACAGATTAATGAATATAATGAAATACTCGTTTCAGATATTTTTACCTTTTAATAAAATATGATGTAAGCTACTTTTGATTTATTTTTAAAAATTTTGGACAGATTGCAACAAATAAGAGCACCAGAAGTAATTGTTATATTTGTGTATACTTAGGCCATATAACAGTTGAAATTTTAGCAACTGCACTGAAAAAATAATTTCCTAATTTCAAGTAAACATTTACTTGAATAGTCGCAACAAAATAATTATTTAAATTAAGAAAATATTTCCTTATTTTAAGTAAATATTTGTTGCGACTATTCAAGTAAATATTTACTTGAAATTAGGATATTTTGTTTTCAGTGTGGAAGACCCAAACGGAAACGAAAACGTTTAGAGATTTTGATATAAAAAAATATTAAAATGCAGTTAATGTAAAGTTCAAAGGATTTCATTTACCGGAAACATATTTTCTCACACCCTGAGCACAAAATGCTATTTTGCTCCCTATATGGCCGGAACAAAATGACGCATTCTCTTCCTAGGGAGCAAAGTACATTTAATACGCTCGGAGTGCAAAATAGCAACCTTTCGTATGAGAAAATAATATTTGCAACAAGGGAAACAAGATGTTTGCAGACTCATTCGAATTGCCGATCTCGCTTGTCTTGGGCTATTGCTCGCACAGTGTACTATTCCTGCATTTAGAGTACATTGTGAAACTAGGGAGCAAAATTGGCGTTTGTCTCCGAGCCCGAGTTCGACGTCCGAGCGAAGCGAGTGTGGCAGTTTGCACAAGTATGGAAATATCTAATTGGTTGGATTTATTTTACTCCCTAGGGAAAGAAAGTCATATCTTGCTCCCACGATATAAGTAGCAAAATAGCATTTTGCGCTCTGTGTGTGCAAAAATTATTAAACATAAAAATTAAATTTTAAATAACATTATTTAAAGGTTCTATTTATTGTTATTGTACAGGTCAAACGCCTATTTTTTTTTTAATTAATTTTAGTCAATTATATTTCAACCTGTGTAGAAAACATATACTTTATAGATGTGAAACTTTTTGATTTTTTTAATTAAAATACATTTCTTTTAAAATCTTTATTTTTATTAATATCATTATTCTTTTTGAAATCCTGGAGTGTTACTTTCCACTACTACAAGTTTTTAGTTAAAGTAATAATTTATTGGTTTAGTTTTATAATTTTGAGAATTGTATCTATAAAAATTATTTATATTAAAAAAAATCATATTAGTGTTTTACCTTGTACATATTGTCATTAAAAATGCTTAGCGTTAATCACTTTTTAATATTTTTTAAATTTAGATTTTAATAAAGATTTGAAGATGGTCTGGGATGTAAGACCAAACAGTTTAAGCAATTTAATTCTTTTTTTAGGTATCTGCCTAAATTCAAGAAAAATGGCGGAACAAGAAAATTATAATTATTAAGGCATTTCTGTAAATTTGAGTGTCATAATTTAAAACATTTTTTGGTATTTAAAACATCCCAACAGGCACAAAAGTTCTAAATGTTTCTAAAACGTTTTCAGAATGTTTCAGAAACGTTCCTACAACTTTTACGGAACTTTTTATAAACGTTTCGTACATGTTGCAGACATAAAAAATTTTAAGAACTTTTCTGGAACATTCTAAAAATATTTTAGAAACATTTGGGACTATCGTGCCCGTTGGGATGCAAAGTGACTTGGGAAGAAAACATATATGACGCCTTAAAGGCAAAAACTGCCTTCAAATAATAGTTATTTTTACAGTGTACATGTCAATAATCATAGCTATGCTCGGCTTTGACATTTTTACGATTAATGTCATACCAACAGGTTATCTTTGGTACAGATTTTGTTACAAAAATTGAGAAACGAAGAACAGACTTTTTGCGAGCATTCCATCAAAATGGATCCTAAGATTGTTCTTTTTTTAGTGTATGGTCATCAAGACTATAATATATTTATAAATATCGATCTGACAGGTAACCATGACAAAAACATTCTTGTCAAGAGCAATCACAGTATTGTTTTCGCAATTACATGGAAACTTTTATGTTTATAATAAAATAAAAGAACTGCATTGTATTCTGATGCACAATTAATCTGCCCTGAAAATCTTGATTCATGAAATAATCGGGCCCTATTAAGATGCACGTAAGAATCCTTACGAGAGTTTTCGTATATTTTCTGGGGTACTAAAAGGTCTTCATCCTCGTCACCGCACCAGCTGTATTTGCTAAAGAGCGTTCAGGAATCCGATTTCTTATAATGTATATCAAGCTCGCTGCACTCTCTGCAGGAAAACGGAAGTCTTCTTCCTTTCTCTCACTCTCTTCTTTATCGTTCCTCCTTCCTCCCGACTTGTTCCCCCATTGCTCAAGAACGACATCTGCCTGGATTTTCTCGAACCTGCCCAGGGGCCTTCGTTTCGCCTTTAACCCTACTACCAAAGACCCCTGTGAATAGAATAACTTAAGGAGGCTTTAGCTTCGAGCGGCGAACGTTTTCCATTCGTTATCCGCAAATTTCATCGAGATTCGTACAGGGACGTTTACGTAAACGCGAAACGCGTACGCGTGTCTTGGAAATTACGTATTACGCGCTACTCGAATTGCGCATAATGCGTAATGAGTAACATCACGGAATGTACGTGCACTTGCATTGCGATGTAATAATATCGCCTTCGCAATAATCGCGTTGTTATTTCATTACACGCGTTTTCGTTGTCAGACACTCAATCCTCGATAACCGAAACGCAGATTTTAAAAATAACGGAGGTAAAGTCGATGCGACTAACTTTAAATAATGTAAATGACTTTTTAAAAATTCGTCAGTCTTATTGGATATACCATTTTGAATTTTCAAAAACTCATATCGGATTTGTTATTATCGCCCCAAAAAATCCTAGGAAATATTCGTTTGTTGTGTTTTGAAAATAGATACGTTTTCTCTTTTCTTATTAGGAACTATCCAAATGCCTTAACCTCTTTGCTCCACCTCTAAATAACCTTTAAACGATATTACGTAGAGAAAAAAACATTTTATTCGTCGTTTTTCGGTATTTTTCTAGTGATTTCCGCTTTTAGCCATTATCGAATCTGGACGAATCGTAGTGTATGGTGATAAAAAATGGTACGTCCGACTGTAAATTTTGCGCTCTTCAGATTTTTGTGGTATATTATATCTGTTCCTATTCAAGCAAATAAATTCGACCTCGAAATGTCATTCAAGGATACAGTCAAGGTCAACTCTTAAGTTACCATTAAGTGGCCAGAGAAAAAACTACGACTATTGTCCGAAACTTTATTAAAAAATATGCATTCCTCCAAAGCTATAAAATTTGGTTATATATTCGTTTCATACTTTTAGATCACCCTATATACATATACAGGGTGTACCAAAAGTCTGGAAACACCTAAATATCTCGAAAACAATGCATTTTAGAATAAAATGTTTTTCATGAAAGTTATAAAGTTTGAAAAGACGCATTTAACGCTACCAGTCAGTTCAGGTGAACGAGAAGGTCTCAAATTTAAAAAAATGCAATTGACCTTGACCTGACCTTGACAAGGTCATCGAAGGTCAAATAACTAGTAGCGTTAAATGCGTCTTTTTAAACCTTATAACTTTTATTCAAAACATTTTTTTCTAAAATGCATTGTTTTCGAGATATTTAGGTGTTTCCAGACTTTTGGTACACCCTTATGTATATATTCTCGAATCCTATAAAATGTTGTATTCTTGTAAAACTCAGATATCTGACAGTGACATGCGTGTTAAGGCTTCACTTCCGAATAGTCACCTCTAATTTTTATCCTAGCTATGATTTCTTATAGTTTTGAGTGCGCTATGTACGAATGTCATATGGAAAATTGATGGCAAGTTAATTTTCAAGGTAAAATCTGAAAAAACACATTTTTTCGTTTCTGCGCTATAGGCTATAAAAATGTGACCCGACAAGCCGATTATTTCCATATTTACAATTTACCCTTTATTTGCGATATAACCGTTACGCATAAAATATAGTTTTTGAAGAGAATATTAAATATTTTTTCTTCAGTTTCAACCTTGAAAATGACTTTATTCCCCATTTTCATCATAAAATTCATAATTAGCATGCAACATGGTAGTTCTGCGTTTTTCAATTTAAAGTAAAATTATTTCTGCACGAATACTGGCCAACCATAAATATTTTTTTTCAACATTCTTCTCTTGATTTAAATTACACCCGACAAATCAATGTTCTATCTCGCTACCGACTTCTGTTTCTTGACTTCATTCAAAAACATTGTCCTGTTATAGTCAGTGAAAACTATACTAGTCGGTTAATAGTGAAATAATTGAATTTATCTCTCCTTCACATTGCCCATATTGAGGCATCCAAAAGGTTTGAAATACTTGCAATATAAAGAGAATTATTGAATTTAAAAGATACTTATTCAAGGTTGAGCTGTGATTGACTTCAATACTGGATTTCAAATGTACAAATGGATAGAAGAACTTGGATATTATTGAAATACTCAAGAAATAATTAATTTTCTGTTTCTTCCGTTTAGAATAATAAATTAAAGTTCTTTATGTACATTTTTGATTTTACACAAATAAAATAGTAAAACAATTCGGACGCTGCTTTGAAACTATTGTTTTTTGCATACTCGTATAGTCTACCCTTTTGAAAAAACTCCTTATTTAGTTAAATTTAACAAACATTTTTCTCGGTGTAACATTAATATTGTATTATTTAATTTACTAACTAAAACTAAATTATTTTAGTTTTTGTTACTAATTTAAATTATTTTACTTACTTGCTCTATGCAAACTGAGGTGTTTTCAATAAAACTCCCAAAAGTATTGACTATGACCCGTGTAACTCCATGAAATTAGTATTTTCTTTTCTTTGAAACGTTCAATTACCTCAACTCAGTAAATTTGAAAAATATTTATCTTCAAGGATAAAAAATCCATTACTTTTAATGTTATTTTGTATGGAAAATTTCTTGTCCTCATATTCACCCTCCCAAATTATTTTCAGACAATTATGGACGACGTGTTGAAACGTCCGCGGGATGTCTTTTGGACACGTGGGACAGGTATACGACATTTTCCTTCTGTGTATTACGTTTTCAGAGTATTCATATTTCGATGAATCTTTAATGAATTACAGTGATGAATTTTGTAAGGAAGACCATTTTAACCAGGGATAGTCAAAATAGTAAAAGATGTAAACAAAAGTAACCGAAGTCGCAAAAAACAATTATTTATGACAATCTGAAGAAATTTGGTCATACTACTCAAAAATAATAATAATACATTGATGTTCGACATAAAACATCATTTTAACATTTGTACCCCAGATACACCCTTAAGCTGCAAAAATTAATTCTGACATATTAATACTCTTCTGTAAAATGGCCATCAACATATGCAACAAGTATTATTTTGGACTCAGCTTCAAGTAAATCATAGTTGCCCTTCATAAAAAAATAATGCTGCAAATATAAAAAAAATAGCATAACCTGGTTTCAAACCTTTTTAGGCATATCATTGATACTTATTTTTTTGTAAATATTGTCTTGTGCACCTGAACACTGCCACTTGGCGGCACGCATTCCGTTTTTTATTTCCTTCACTAATAAATTACTATAACGAATGTTCTACACGCGCTCTGCCTATTGTATTATAGTTCTCCGCAACAAGATGGGTTGGCGTTCGTGACCTGTATATCTAGCGATAAATGCACGCACTTATCGTAGGAACAACAAATTCGCACGCATCTGGTACGCATCTGGCCGAATTAAACAAAAAGAGCGAATTTCGAAATTCGACGGCTAGAATAATGGTTGCGCGGTCCTACACTTATGCGTCTGCGTGTGTGCACTTGTGTATGCAAAATTTCCACACGTGCCTAGCGCGCTCTGCTTCAGAATAAGGAAAGACTTCACACTCTTTCAAAAGGAAACCGCAATTCCGCACATCTGTCCCGGGGGCCTTAGTTGGAAATCTTTTCGGCGATTCTCGCTACCATCGTACCAGACGCCGGAGAAAAAACGCGGGAAGTAAGGCGGAGACGCGAGCGCGTGGCATCTGTGAAAATTTTAGCAGAGTGACTGGAGGGGAGGCGAAGAAAGAACTGTATTTTTCATTCTCAAATACATACATCAATTTTTCTTTGAAAACCACTCGTTCGAAAGTGCTTTTTCCAACCTCCTCCTTTTATTATTTCTCTGCAATATCTTATTCATTCGTTTGATCAAGTAAAATATTGTTGGCCTGTCATGGAAAGTCATTAGTATATATCAAAAATAAATATTTACATCAACGTCATTGTCTGTTGGTAAAGTAAATAATATTCAAGTTAGAGAGAGAGAGCGAGAGAGAGAGAGAGAGAGAGGGAGAGAGAGAGGGAGAGAGAGGACTAAATTTAGAAGACCTTTTTTTAATAACTGATGATCCTTTATTTCTATTCTTCCTTATTGTCTTAATTACTTAAAAAGTAGCACTGTCAGATTATTTCAGTGTAAATAAATAATAACAAAGTATATTAACTATGAAATATCTTAGAAGTAGAACACCCGTATTGTAAATAGATGTATTAAAAATAATATCGAATCCAGGCAGGCTAGATCGTTTCAGCCATCCTATCCTCATCGGTATCTTTGAATAAATAATAACAACGTGACTCGAATAGCAGATGCTTGTCAGCAGGGGGGAGTCGGATCATCCGTATTGTTATTGGGAAATTATACTTGAACGTGTTTTTTTTCAGATTAAAATAATGTAGAATTAAACACCTGGGACTGTGAGTCTTAGGTTTGTATATGAGCATTATCGAAATCTGGATCACTAAATCGTTGCTATCCACGTATACTATATGTTATTTTTACCAAATAATTTGCCAAGTTCTAACAAAATTGATGCAATTCAACAAGTATCAGCTTCTCTTTCGGTATTTGTATTTGACCTGCGTGGAAAATAAGAGGGTTTTGGAAAAATGCGAAATAAGAAACTGCTGGAACACAAGGTGGTTCCTCTCTTCTCTCGCTCTCTTTTCCGTCCTATTCTCTCCCGATCTTTGAAAAATCATCGGCAGATGTTCAACCCGCGCGACCGACGTGGCGCGTGCCCGCTGCCACTTGGCTGCGGACATCTGCCCCTCCTGATCCTTCGTCTTCGAGAGTGCCTCCTCCCTAAATCCACCTTCGCATCCATCCGTCCTTCCCCCGGGGCCCCCTAACCCCCCTCTGCAACTATTCACCCGCGTACGTATACCAGGCAGTGATACGGAATTGTTAGCGAAAAGGGCCTGGGCCCATTATTTCGGGCGTCATATTGGGTCCGTCACGTGACGCGGGATCACGCGCTTCCTTCTGCGATTTTGGCGGGATCTGTTGCCCAACGTGGTCGACCTGCAGATATACAATACGCGTATGCTCACCCACACACACATGACCGACCGTCCCGGACGATCCGCAGCTTTTGTTATGGGCGATCGGTGAACCGGAAAACCCGATGTAGTTTCTGATTTAATGACGATTTTTTTAATGGAACGAAGCAGGTGTCTTCCAGTTCCATGAAATCTGGCCAGGGAGGTAGCAAGCAGATTTTGCGTTTTGCTTCGTCATTATGAAAGGTGGCTTTCATGTACTTTTCGTTTCAGGATTTTTGGTTGGTTTAGGTAAACCTGTTTAGGAAGAAATTTTTAGTAAAGGTGCATTTTTGAAGCTGATGGAAATTACCGATAAAAATTTACGTTGCTCAAAATTAATAATCACACCTGCAAAGCACACAACATTGTAATACAACATATTTACATTTTTTTTTTTGAAAATGCACCTTATTCTATTTGCAATGTGATTTTTTAATACCTGTTGAATACTATTGCAATATTTATTATTTATTATATGCATATTTCATTACAGGTTTTATGTGATCTTATTCTTCTAGCTCAAAAACATTTTATGTATCAAATTTTCTTATTTTGTGTATCTCTTTCGCTGGTATTAAAAGTTATTTTATAATTTTAGATGCACCTTTATAATACTGTAACATGTATATTTTGCTTTGGGTTTAAATTCTACATTTTCTTCAATGCTTTATTGTTTTACATTTGGTTGTTGTTAATAAAATATGTTGTACTGAATACTATAACATTGAGATCAGTACAACATTAATAGAATCCAGTTTTATGGAATGAAGTACCATACATTATCAGGTCCACAAAAATTAAACAATTTCATTTTTTTAATGAAAATGAACCTTTATTGAAATTCGTTGCTACGGCTATGTTCAAATAACACACACCAAAAATATTAGATTAGAAATTTCTTCTGGCTCAAAATCTGCATTTGGAATGGTGCATCTAAGTTATACTGACCATTTCAAAATAAACAAATTACACGTCGTTAAGTAATAACAAAACATGAATTTTCATGGCTTCCTTTTCACTTGGAATAATTTTCTTATAATTTCCCGCATTAGAGTGTCTCAAATAGAGTGCCTATAAATAACGTGTCAAAAATATCTAAGCTTCAATGCGGTCGTATTTATTTTCAAAAAATTGAACGCGGCAATCCTCAAAATGGCATCCGAAATCAAAATTTAAGAAACTGAATTAAGGACACTTCGACTCAAAAATTAGTACTTTTGAGAAAAAAATGATAACTGTTAATAAAAAGGACAGATAAAAAATAAAATTTACCGATAATATTTGTTAGATTTTATAATAATATTTTGAAAATTTGTTTATTTAAATGTTTTCAAAATTGAAAAATGATTATAAAAAATTGAGAAAAATTGCTGGTGTTTTAGACCATAAATTTTAAGAATTTTTATTGTGTGTAATGTTTTTCAAAAGCTCTTTGTTTTCGAGGAAAAGTGTTATGTTTATATTTTTCTTTTGTATTTTCTTCCTTGAAAACTCAGTTTTTTGGAAAAAATGGTAAAGTGCAAAAAATGCTTAGAATTTATCATAGAATTAATGAGAATTTGTTCAGGAATTTGTGTAAATTGTTTTCAAGTTTCAAAAACATATTATTATAATTAAACTCTTAAAAATATAGTTTCTCCGAAAAAGTAGTGGCGAAGATAAATTCATGACCTTTTTTTTTTCGTAAAACAGACCAATTTTATGTGACCTGTTGATGTACTGGATTCTATTAATGTTGTACTGATCTCACTGTTATAGTATTCAGTACAACATATTTTATTAACAACAACCAAATATAAAACAATAAAGCATTGAAGAAAATGTTGAATTTAAACCCAAAGCAGAATATAAATGTTACAGTATTAAAAAGGTGCATCTAAAATTATAAAATAGCTTTTCACAAATTATTTTGCAGCTTTCTTAAATTTTGTTCACATTCTACGCCGTTATTAGGCATTCAAATCCAATTTTCCACAAGGCCTTCCGGCAAAATCGGTTAGTAAACATGTTATTGGGGTATAAGTTAGCATCTAAAGAAAGTCGCAAGAACCTAAATGCAACAAACGCGAACCGAACAAAAACTCAAAATCAGCTGTCTGAAGAAACGAAATGACTGGTATAAAGACATAAACGGAACGTCTGCAGCATTACGAGTACAAAAGCAAGGCACCGATCATGTACGAGTGTAGGCATAGCAGTAAAACCTGCTCGCTAAAAATATATTTATGTTTCTCGAAAATTTCGCTAAATCGGTCGTTAATAGCGCACCAGTCGTTTCGTCGGCTCTCACGGTCCAACCCGTTGCAGTTGACCAATTTCACGCGAAATTGGCCCATTCACCATCGAGTGTTTTCATCGGGAACTGCGCTTTTACAATGGTCAGCGCGGATAGCTCTTTCATACGTTTTTGACAAAAAGTGAAAGAAAAGAAGGAAGATGATCAACAGTTCAATTAGGAGTTCGCTGTTAAAAATAATTCAAGTTTGGATATGAAAGCAGCCGCTTTGCAGCAGAAGGCAGTACGATGCGTACGCACGGGAATATGATTTTCCTGCAGGAGACACCTGTTGATCCGGAATGCCTCGTGTATTACACACGAGCCCTGCAATAACCATAACAAACTTCCTGCGCAGCAAAGGCGCGTGTGTGCTCACCCGCCGGGTTTAGACAAATGATCCTATGGCTGTGTATATACGCACTTATCGCAAGAAACACGCGAACGGTGCAAATACCTTAGCTGAACACTCCATTATGCGTTGTTTTACGCGTCTGCATCTGGAGTACACGCGACAACGTGCTCCCATTGACGCCAAAGGGTAAGATGCTGAACACGAGAAAAGTACTGCCGGAACCTTAGAAGAAGATCTACGCTAAAATTTCCTTATTAGATTTCTCTTAAGCCTATTTCATCTCTGCTTGTTAATTTTCATTCATTTTCTCTTCGTGCAACTTTGTTGATAGTTCATTCATTTCGTTCCTTCATTCAGTTCCTAGTTAAGTCATTTCATTACTTCATTAAACAAGATAAAACTGAAAATGTAGTATCACAAAAGATATCTCTGTGAGACTGGCAGATTCATTACAATGTTTTTTTCAATTTAGCACACTGTGTTTAGTGCGTGAAGTGACCTATTTTCAAAGTGTACTTCGCATATTCATACCAGTGTGCAAAGAAAATATCATACGATACATGAGCGAAGCAACTGATTTCCGCACTCGTTTCGCTCATGAAATCACCTACATCCCCCACGTGTATCATAATATAATATTATAACACTCTTAAGATCTAAATATTAGATGTGTATGCAGAAATTTACGTTGAACGTCGTTATAACAAATCAGTCATCAGCGTAGGGGAGGCGGGGGTTGTACCGCTCAGTGGGTAATTCCGCTCACTCATAATTCTTAACCTTCCGTTAAGTTAAAATGATTTTTTATATTTTTTTATTAAAGAACTTTATGTCAAAATTTAATTTCAACAAAAAATTTACATTGTTTATTGCTAAAAGTTGATTAAAAAAACATTTGAAAGTTTTGTAACGTAGTTGTCATAAATACGATAAGAATTGGTCTTTACAATATACGGTTTTCCATCTTTTTACTAGTACCCAATGGGAAAAAATATGAAAAAATAGACTCGTAGTACTGTTAATTATCAAATGGTATTTGGCAAACTACTAAAAACAACATTGATTTATAATAATTCATTACCTTTCAACGCGGCGTGTTAATGGGTAACACAGCTCAAAAAGTTTATCACATATTTTACATATTGTTGATCAAATAAATGTACAGAAACTGCAGGGTTGAAATTTTTGAGCGCGCGAGGGACTTATTAATTCCTAACTGGCGTGCAATTAACTGAATATGCGAAATATCATATTCATTCTTTTTTTAACCTAACATACATAATTATGCGCTTTCTTCCTATGTTTTCTCTTTGGTATAAAGAGGCCAGTTCGAATAACCTTTATAATGTTAAATTTGTTAAGCTACGGTACTCATACAAATTTTTTAATGATATATACAGGGTCATCGAAAAGTATCGGACCCCCCTAATATCTTCAGTTAGAATGCACTTAGGAGAAAATGTCCAATAGCAAAGTTGTATGGTTTCAAGCGGGGAGTAAGATGATGTCCTTGACTTTGACCTTGACCATGTCCTTCAAGGTCATTTCAAGGTCAATCTTATTTTTTTAAATAGAACCCCCTACATTTTATTGCATATTCTTATAGCTTATCTCGAGAGTTTTCCAAAACACTATAATAAAATATTTTTTTATTAAGTACTTTTTGAGTTATAAAGGTTTGAAGTTAACAATTTGTTAAGTGGTGTGCAAAATGCATTCTTACTGAAAATATTAGGGGGATCCGATTAATGTATTTTCTTTAAACCAATTAATTGGTCTCATTATTCCGCGCACAAAAGTATTAAGGTTATGATTACTGAAAACTAAATAATATTTTACAAGATATTCTACATTTTGTGTCAAAAAATTGTTTACTTCAAACCTTTATAACTCAAAAAATACTTAATAACAAAATATTTTATTATAATGTTTTGGAAAGCTCTTGAGATAAGCTATAAGAATATGCAATAAAATGTAGGGGGTTCTATTTAAAAAAATAAGATTGACCTTGAAATGACCTTGAAGGACACGGTCAAGGTCAAAGTCAAGGTCATCATCTTACTCCCCGCTTGAAACCATACAACTTTGCTATTGGACGTTTTCTCCTAAGTGCATTCTAACTGAAGATATTAAGGGGGTCCGATACTTTTCGATGACCCTGTATATGGGATATATATATATGCTCATACATGCTCATATATGATTATATATTACTATATCAAGTCAAAATCAATGTATGAGAATACATAAACATATCTGGATTATATACGAATCATATATGATAATATATGAATCATATATGATGATGTATGATCATATATGGTGCATATATGATCCAGATATAAATCATTTTTTCCCGGGTTATTAAATCGAATTTAAACATAATTTGGAAATGCTAAATAATTCCAAGGGTAAAAATTAAAACCAAAATTAAGCAGGTTAGGTTGCTCTTATATACGTTTTATGTTTCTCCGAGTACAGCTAATCTAGTCCCGACTGCAAAAAAGACAAAAGTATGCGAATACTGCATCTACATTAACGGTTACTAATTTTTCGTTGCAACCAATGACAAGAGTATCAGGTATTGACCAATCACAAGTGCGTTAGCAGTATGAAGTTGCCCTATGGCCAGTTCTTTCGCACACATCCGGTATACTCTACTTGCTTATCTACTTTGATAACATTTTATTTCTTCAAAATTCACGATTAAGTTACATCTTCTTTTACATTCTTTACTTCAGTAACTTTTCTACAATTATTAATCACTATTTTATATATAATACTGCCAGTTACATCTATTTTGATGCATTCTTACCAGCAGCAAACACTTTTTTATTACTTCATGATGCTCCACCTGTGTCAGTTCCATCAACAGTTTTAACTCTTCCAAATGTTCTTTATGGTACATCTGCTTCCTTTTTCAATTATCTGTACGATTCTTTTAGTGTTCTTAATTGCTTGATCTACCTTTTTTGACATCAATTTGTTAACAAACCATTCGTTGCATATAATTATTGTGATACTTTATTAAGTAAACCAAAATTATTAATATTTATATCATAAATTATTAAGATCAGACCGCTAATAAATATTTTGTAATGATCACGGTCATAATTATTTTGTTTATTTCATATCATAGCTTAAGAGCTAACACCATTCTAGAGCATCGAAAAATTATATAATGTCAAGCTTTTTTTTCTGGTAAAACAACGAAAAAATATGATTAATGTTTTTACTTTATTATCTATATATTAAATATTTATAAAAATGTTACCCCTAGATTTAGATGTGATTTGATTAGATAACTATTTATTATGCCTTGGGTTTACACCCTGTTAGCAATATACAACAAATTACAAAAATAATTACAGATGCAGATCATAGAAATATAACAATTTTGAGCTGGTAAAACGCGTGAACAAAAGAAGAAAGTTGAGCTAAATTTAAAACTAAGGCTACAAAATACACAAAATATCGCCTACAATAATGCAGAATAATTAGCAATGCCATTAACCCATGATAACCAAACCGTAAATTGTGATTGAACAGTTGCAATTTTAAGTAGATAATTAAATAGAGCTGCCTTGAAAGATTCTATAGTTGGTGATTGCTTTATTTCAGTTGGAACAGAATACCAAAGTTTAATTGATTGGACTCTAAATGAACGTGAATAAGCTTCAGTTCTACAAAGCGGTACTAAAAATTTAGACGTGGTTGTACTTCGTACCGATCTCCTAATATCATGGCTAAAGGAAGTAATACCGATAAATAGGATGCGGCATGTCACATTTAAATAAAATGTATAAAAGCGAGCTGATAAAGTAAACGCGTCTTAAATTCGGGGTAAGCCAATTTGATCGAATGCGGTATGGGAAAATATGAACATCACGTTTAAGCCCATAGACGAATCGGAGACAGAAATTATGCAACCTCATTAATTTCGTATCAAGGTACCCTGATAGTCCATTGTAGACTACGCAACCATAGTCTGTCAATAGCAGTATTAATGATGTGACTAACATTAATTTAATGGAGGGATGAAGGACATGGTCGCAAGATTTCAGGCGATGAAGTACTCCCTAAGACCCACGAAGAATCATAGAGACGTGGGCATTCCATGATAAACCCGATGTTAATAACACACCTAAGTCCTTAACATAGTCTCATATGGAATTGTAATCCTCCCATGTAAATTAGGGGTGGCGGATTATGACGTAGCATCGTCAAGTTATATCTGCTACCGAATATAATGGCCTTAGTTTTAATAGAATTAGCGACAATATAACTGTTATTATAAAGAATACATATCAAACTTTCAAATAATTTATTTGTATTTTACATGACACGTGGAATGCTTCTAAATTTTTCTAAATTTCTCTAAACCTTTCATTGGTGTTATATTTTTAATGGCGTTTTTAGCTGACTAAATTTCTTGGAGTTTCGGTTCAGTTAATCTGAATTAAGATAATGTATTCGTTGCTGTATACTTAATGAATGAATGATTATTTCTAATACCCAGATATCAGATAATATTGAATTGCAGTTTTGGGCAGATAATGGGTAATTTTATTTACCTGAGTAACCAAATTCTGTTCTTTTTACCTATGGTCTCAGGCCGAAGTGATAATCTCCCGAATACAATAAAAGGTTGAAATTTAATTGGTCGAGTTATATTAATGACACTATATCTATTTACAATGAATCTATCTGCAATTATTCGATCATTTCAAACCTCTTGTGGTATTATATGTAATAAATTCCATTGCTCATACAACGAACACCACACGTTTATTTCAAACATATATCACATCTCAATAATTTTTCACAAAAATTCCTACAATTTTGAATATATTGACCTATCATATAGGGCTCTTGAGATATATATGCTTCTTCGCCCCAAAATTTTAAAAAATGTGCTACTTCATTGCAAATTTTGCAAAGATACATTTGTACCAAATTAAGAACATAATGCTTCGGGATCACAGGAGGAAACACCGACAGAAAATATATAATATTTTGTTTCATTTTCTTGACAAACCTTTGTCCATCAACCTTACATTTAACCGACATCTTTATTGCCTGCTGATTATTTCAATAATATAACTGAATCAGCAACATATTGCACTATGATAAGTATATATTTTCAATTAGTTTTTCCTATTATTCAAAAACCTTCGAATATTTTTTCGTCATCATACCCCATGCCAACCTCATCATTTACTCCATTAGGCCTAATGCCATGATATGCATGATCCTCTAATACTATGCGCACCTAAAGGCATCGAGAGGATTATTGTGCGTGCCACCGACGAAGTGAGGCGTTGCTTTTTTATATACTATGACCATATCCATATGTCGAGCAGCGCGTGCCGCCGATCTTCCGTCTGTCTGGTCCATCCGACAAGTTGCAAGCTGATGTCGGTGTCGCCCGCATCTCGTACGCATGTATAAGCGATCCTCTGCGTTTTCCATTTCAGGAATGTTCGGCCTAAACGGGAGGAAAGCTGATATCCGGACGCACCGACGCGACAGGATGCAAGAGGCGCGTCTGTTCAAAGAGAGAACAAACGTGATGACACAAAAAAAATAGCAAATGAGACAGATGGCCTAAATCAATCCGTTTGACAACACATTTTTTTTTTAGATTTTTTGTTAGTTTTTATACCTGTTCAATTTTTTAGACCTGTTTCAATTTCCTATTCTTTGTTTTTCTTCGGTTTATTTCTGCCATTTATCTTTTCTTTATTTTACTATACTGATTTACTATAGATTGTTGTATTATCCATATTTTCTTCTCATACTTATATTGTGTTATAATGAAAATTATTTGTCTGTTTTTGGTGAATATGCAAGTTGTTATTAATGTAACTAAAAACGGAAAACATTGAGGCTTATATCTTGTAATAACAAGATTTTTATAATAAAAATGAGAAATACTTCTCGACCTTTCAATGTTCGTAGAGTCCTATTCAAGTCGCGGCTGACTGGAAAAAATTAGTAACAATCATTAGTAACAATCACACCTGGAAAGTATTATAAGAGAGTGGAAACGTCGTATTGTTTTTGTAATTGTTACTGCATTTTTGTTATTTCAGGGCACGGAATGTTTTTATTTTATTATTTGACTATTTTTGACTATTTTTGTTGTTGCACTAACTATTTTTTGTTGCTAAAATACACATTGTTACGCTGCTGCTAAAATATTTTTAAAAATCAGTCACACTGCTTTTCTATTTAAAAATGTGATCTTATTATCCATTGCATCCGTTACATCGGCATTAAATGTTCAATCTGCTTATCTCACAGGGTCTGCTTCTTTTATTTTAACTGCTACTAATATTACGTCTGTTTAGCCGCCCGGTGTATAATCTGTTTTGCCTGCTTTAATTCTTATGCGTCTTATGTAAGTTTTTAAGATTATCTGTATTTGTTTCTGCTGCTGATTTGGGTGCTAATTCGTTTTATGAGTATCTTGTGCTGTCATCGCATTATGTATTTCAGATATTTTGAACATTCAATTTGCCTCACATTATGGTTTCACTTGTTTAATCATCTAATCGATCAACTCATTTGTTCAAACTATTTTAGTGTTGTCGAATTATAAGTTAATATTTTACAACTTACTCTTCTTATCTGAAAATGACAATGGCAATTGACTAATTGTTTTTTTATGGTCAATAAATGCTTGTTTTTTTTTGTAGTGCAATTCCATTGGTTTCCATTATGACAGGTTCTAAAATGAAAATTGGATATGATTTATTAAAAAAAAATTTCAAATATTTTCTTTGCTGTCTTACTAATTTACATTGATATCCTTTAGGAATTTGTCCTCTAAACTCGAATTTTACAACATACGTGTTAACATTTTGAAATACAGGGGAAAACATAAAAAAATGTCTCAAACACGATAATGTTTTCGATAAATTATGCTTTTTTTGTTCAAAACAAAATCAGAGAATTTTTCCGCGTTTTCTTTTAATCTGAAAATTGTTTAAAATTGAAAAATTAATGAATCAAAACTGAATAATGATCAGATTATTAACTGCTCATTTCGCAGAACTTATTGTTCAGGAATATGTATTCCGAATGTGAGAATAAAAAATAGGAAATTCAATATTTTAATAAAAATCTAACAAAAGGTGCTCGATTTCAAATTCATTTAATTTTAAGTCCTATCAAATTGGTAAAAATTTTGTGAGAAACACTTTTTAGAAAAAATAAAACCTTTAAAAAATGTAGGGAGAACTGACATTTGAAACAAGAAAAAAATATGCGAACGTTTATAGGACGATAAATGAAAAAGTTTTTTCATAATATTTATTTTTAAATACAATATATTTCATTTATAGTATATTAAATATATTAATTTTTTTTGTAGATGGTGACAGAGATAATCAACAAAATGATTCTCATTTTATTCTTTTGACTAATGTAAACATTGAAAATGAGATACATATGGCGACAAAGTAGGCGTTTTTTCTGACATTTCCACAATAAAAATCAAATACGGAATCTCCGAATATTTAACTTGATTGTCCGTCCATTGTACAAAGTGCTTGGACATCTCATTCATGGTTCATAAGGAATCCCGTGAAATAACAAACATAAATTAGCTTCGTACAGGGAAACTGGCGCTACGTAAATATATATAAATTAAAACTACTGGAGCTGATTTATGTGAGCAGAATAAATTTCCGCAATAAATTTTCAAGGAGTATCTTGTTCTGTTTTTGCTTTCAAGAATATTTCACATTAATTACACGCCGCTCCGAATTCTTTAATCGGGAATTAACTTATACCTGAACCCGGTATTAACCAAATTTTATCGACGATTTTTGCATTCAGGATTTAAAATTTATTGACAGTTTATGTAATCAAATTGAACGATATTGTCAACGCCAATGATTCATGTTATATGCATAATTATGTGGGAATTAGTATACACTAACAGACGTAGTAGAATTAACTAAAACCGATGACTATGTCTTATCTTACTATCTGGTTAGTATTTTCTAACTATTTCTTTTTGTTCCGTGTACACAGAGAGAAAAGAAATAGTTAACGGAACCTTTTTGTAATAGTAAAACGCGTAAATAAGAAAAGTTGTTGTATTAACTATTTCCATGGTAAACGGTACAATAAAATTGTTCCATTTATTATTTTCCGATGGTTAAATGGTTCGTACATAACCTCAAATATCGACTCTAACCTTACATATAGTTAATTCTACTACTGAAGAGGTTAAAATCAATTTTACTATTTTTCCGTGGATCCATTAACAATTTTTTTCCCTCTGTGTACGTATAGGATTATAAGAATGAAAATAAAAATGTGCGGCAATTATTATTATTATTATTATTATTATTATATATTATAAGAGCAATAATTTTTGTTCCTAAATTTCTTCGAGTTAAAATTCAGCCACTCCCTTTTACTCTTTACGAAGTGAACTGACACCTCATGAAGTGAACAATATTAAAGAGTACCAATTCACTATTTGACGAAATTTATTCATTTCAGAAACATTTCTGCACTGTTACATGGACAATGTTATAATACTTAATTTGTATCGGATTTTGAAAATGTTTAATATGAATATGTAATAATGGGAAAAGTGAACAATCATGAAAACCGACGGGTGTGTGATTGGCAAAGACAGGCAGACAGAGAGAGAGAGAGAGAGAGAGAGAGAGAGAGAAAGAGAGAGAAATGGCACGTGCCGCGGTGGTGGCACAAAGAAGCTGCTGGAACAGCAGCATCCACAGCCATCTGTTGCTTTTTGACATTTTTACTCGAAAACAGGCTTCTTGCAGACTGGTCGTTTAGGCCATACCTAATTAAACGCGTGCGAGAGCACTGTTCCTCGCGTCATCCGATGCGCGCTTGTGTACAACTAATTTGCGTGGCTGAACAATCTATACGCGCTATAATGCTCGGCCTGTATCGCGTGTACCTTTTCAAAACAACATGGCAGATGACGATTTTTTTAAAGGCATATGCAACATTGTCCACATTATCGCGTCCAAAGTATAATCGCTCAAAAACGTGGAATGGAAATCGAGTATAACACGTCCAACAATTTGAACAGGATCTTTTTTTTAGTACATCTCCCCAAAAAAATCTGCATATTTTCAGGGGGTTCATTAAATATTTAAAGTCGTCGATTAAAATTAACGTCATTTAATGTTTTATAATAATAACAATTAGTGTCATCGGATTGGCACAGGTAAATTGGTTTGTTGCAGTTTATTGCAAAAGACACTTTAGCAGTCTGGTTATTAAATATTAACTTGGATATTACCTCTTATGTACTTAAAATATTTTATTATTAAAAATCTTGGCCTTTTTGGAGGAATAAATTTGGGGGAAAAAAGTTGCAGATGAAAGTTTTCGGACTTTTCCTGACTATTCAATCGTGATTTGACCTTGGCCATAACCTGGAGTTATATTTCAAGGACAAATTAAAAAAAATATCTAAACAGTCAAATTTATAAAAAATATTTAAATAAATTAGCCAAAATAAATGAGAACAATAAACAATTTTTCAACATTAAATAATGTTTCTAATGACGGATGCTTATTATTAATAAAAGCTTCCGAAATTATCCACCAATCACATCCTATGAAATATCCATTAAGCCCTACGATTGGCTGAGGCATCCACTATTTCTAACCAAAATATCAATTGCAACATTTCAACAGGTCATAATTTTCCAAAATTTAAACCAATCGCAAACGCTTAAATTTCCACCAATTACAGGATCTGAAATTTTGATATATGGTGGTCAAAATGCTCACCAATGCACCCAAAATAAGGGCCCATCATAGTTTGACAAATTGCAGCCACGTAAATCCGTCAATCGCAATACAGTTGCTAAATATGTCCACTGATCTTGGAATGTGATGAGTAGCCAATCCCAATTCAGGAGCTTTAACCGATCGAGCTGGATATTACGACCAATCACAGAATCCAACATTTGCAAAGCTGAGAAAATTTGGACCAATCATAGCTCTGAGAATTTACACCATTCACAAAAACCGAAATTTCCTCTAATCGTAACTTAGGACATTTTTTAACAATATCTCTTGACATCTCCACCAATTATACCTCCAGAAATTTCAACCAATCACAGCATTAAACATTTCAACCAACCACAGCTTTCGAAATTTCTACCAATTAAGGCTCTATATTAGGGAAAAATTTAATCAAACGTTAATCCAGCAGTGATAAAGGAACCCCTTAACAAGCGCGTTTTACTTTTTATTTCGATTATTATATTTTTTTAATTATTTTTATCCAGTTCAGAACTTACTTCGTAGATATTAAATGCTATTTAGGATTTATTGAAGTATGGGTGTGAAATTGAATAGTCAAATTTACAAAGATTTGTTGATTTTATTTGCACACAATAATTATGTAGCCAACATAGTTTCAGCGTTTATTTCCTCTTTCCATAAATTTTATTTAGATCCGACATTAATCTTTCTAAGTTAATGACAAAATAAGAATTACATTAAAACTTAACACTACACGGTACATAATGTAATTATTTTTATTTTTGTTTGTTTTAAAAACAATGAAGCGCAAATGATATCGAACCGCATATTTATTAATTTCCCCTGCTTCGCAGAGGCGATCGTTTACATTTTCTCCAATGACAGGTCCGTTGTTAAATGTTTGCATATCAGAGGCAGCAGCATATTGTTGATAAAACGATCGGCTATGTTGATTACTGTCGCGTGGCCAAGAACAATAATAAAATGAAGACGTCAGCGGATACGAGCTTAAGTATCGAGTTACATATTACCTGTAAATAATCGGGTGATCCGCATGCAATCGATCGATCGTTCCCCTTATATGTATACATTTTCTTACATTTAATGCGAAATATCATATATGCGAGTACGAAGAAGTTTGAAGCCAACGTCTTCCGTCCTCGGATTTCCTACTACACTCATATCGGGATTCGGTCGCATTCGGTCGACAATTTGTTTTTAACTTTATTTTTATTTTAAACTTACAATCCACATTGGTACGTACACAAAATTGAACAAAATTAACTCTTTAGGTTTGAAGCTGCGTTATAAACGGTGGCTATCCAAACATCGCCTAATATTTTAATCCCACGTATTGTATAATCATGATATCATAACTCGTTGTTGTTAAAATGTTGCGGCTGTCACTATAGTATACGGAATTAAAATATTAAACGATTTTAGTGTAATAACCATTTAAAACGATCCTGTACATTTTGAAAATACAAATCATTTACAGGAAGTGTATGAACACTTATTCTAGCGGTTGTTAAGTTTGGAATATATATTTCTAAGGTATTAAACTAAACCATTATAAAAATTGCCTAAAACCTAACCAAAATTGCTATTTAACATTTATCAACTTTTCCAATCGAATAGTGAATAAACTCCCTTACCTCTTACGGTGTTTATATTACTCATTCCTGTTTAGGTTACTAAATACAACATTTTAACTTCCGTTGTTTTTTAACACCCTATCATTTATTCCATTTTTCATTGATATATTTGCATTCACATATTTTGTAATCGCATCTTTTTTGTAAAGTATTCACTGTTTGATCGTGTCAATTCCCTCAATTCTGACTAAATTTCCATTTTGTATCACTTTTCATTTTTAGTTGCCTTTTGGATGATCTATATAAATTCTACAAAGTTAACCAAGCTACTTTTTTTCGATTTCAATCGAACAGTTGTTTAATTGATTTTAATTTTTAAATTTGTAAGGTTCATTAAATCTTTGATATTTTTAGAAATCGAGAACGGCACAAGGCACGTCGATTTTTCAAAGTCGGCCTTTTTAGGTCATTGTCCTTGATTTTTGTTCCATCTCTTTTTAGCCACAATTTGAAACTTGATGCGTACTATAACATAGTCTAGTCGGTGAGTAGTAGAACGTGCACTCAACACCAGGATTTATGGAATTTGTTCTTGGTATTCTCCGATGAAAACTATTTTTTAAACGAATTTCCTGTCTCGTGACTCATTGATTTCAGTCCTTTTCGTCTGCAAACGTACTAATAAATAAAACCAATAAGACGAGATATTTCTGAACTTACAAATTAATTTTTTCAATCACGCTCAAATAGTAACACTTGAAATTTTACGACGTTCTTTTGTGTAAAAATCTTTTATACAGAATTTGAATGGCGAACAATGAGAAAATGAGTTGGAACGAAAATAACAAAAACCTGAACGAATTCTAGAACGAATTTGGAGTGACGCAAAAATCGATGTATTTATTGTTATTTATTTTTCATTTTATGATGTTTTCATTTGTTTTGTTTTGATGATTCATTATATTTGTAATAATTTTATTTTATGATTTTAACCGTATTAGTGGACGATTTATATTTTCGGTTCATACGTTTGTATTTTAAATTTATTTGTTGTTCTACTTGACATTAATTATGGTATTTACTTAATCACATATGTTACAAATGTTTTAATGTTATTTGAAGTATTTGAAAGCTGCCTTTAAAGTGTGTACATTTTAATGCAATTTATTATGAAAAATAGGTTAAGTCATTTCGTCGATACAATTCAACATATGATCACAACTTTCTACACCATAACTTTTGACCCAAACATTAAAAAAAATAAAATAAACTCTTTTGAATGCGACACTGTAGTAAACAGTTTCCATTTCTTATAAAAATTACGATTTTAACGTTTTTTTTAGAAAATCATCTTTGTTTGAAAAATTTAATACTAACGTTTACAAAAAGTTGTAGTCTCTATTAATTTGTTATCTTCCTTTCTCTTTCGGTCGAACATTTTCATTAAACAAAATAGCGGCTTCAAAATAGGCCTTTAAGTTTTCATATTTCATTTTCTTGCAAAAGTATCGATTATTTGTCCAAGTATCTATCGAAGACATGAAGAATTATAATGAAGAAGTTTAAAAAACATATATCGTACCTCAAAATAGTTAATTACTAACCTCAAAATTTATTATTTTCGTACTGTTCATACCCAAATTTTTCCAAGTTTTTTTCATTTTCTGGGAAAAAGCACGTTACAATTTAATTATTTGCATTATTATACCTATGTCGTTTGTAAACTCAATAAAAGTATATGTATCCTTTGGTATATATATAAAAAACCGGAGGGAATACCTTCATTCTTTAATGCTTAATTTCAAAATAGCTCCAGTGAAGGTAAATGCTATTTGAAGAATCTTTTTTTTTCGCATTTTACACTTTTTGTCATGGACTCTTAGGTTAGCATCCAAACAGAATCGCGTCATTGATATATGGAATATCTTGTTTTTAGAGGAAAATTCGGAAAAAATAAGTATTTTTTATCATAACTTATCATGAGATTTGAAAAAGTAATTGAGGAATTAACTATTTTAGCTTCTTTTAACTGTTTTTTAGCGATGATTAGATTAAAAATTACAAAACTGAAATTGTACAAAAATTTTGGACTTAATTTTGGACTGAACATATAGAAATAATAAATGTTTTAAATAACAAATGTTCATTTTCAAATTTTCATGAATGTCGTAAATTCGATGAGCTGAGTACGCTTGATATTTTCAGTATCCAGCGAAAATTACACTCTAAATCTCTTAAGGTGGCTGTGAAGCCAGTTAACTTTTATGTAGTCAATATTCACATTTTAATAGTGGTTTCAATCTTTCACTTTAAGAAGGGTGGCTCAATTTTGACTTCTTTAAAGTCAAATTCACTACATTAAAGTCGAGTTCACTTTAAGAAAACTCAGAGTGTAGATGAGTACTTTTGGTTTCTTTAACATATTATCTAAAAAGTCACCATTAACATAATGACTATAGAACATAATTGTAAACATTACTACGACTAAATAGATGCTAGTCAGGTAACGAAATGCACTAGGTATATGAAATTAATAATTTTACTACATTAAACATAAATGAAGCTGTTAAAACTTGTTGCAGTGAAAGAAATGAACGTAAGAATGAAATGGAATACAATGAAATAACAGGACTGAAACTAAAGAAAATCAACTTGAAGTGACGTGAATCACCTGGACAACCACCATTCGAGGATTCAGACTGCTTACGTGAAAACGTGCCAGTAGTTTCATCGAGGTAGCATAATTCATAGGTGGGTCTTTGGGGTTCGCTGAAGGTGCACGCGCATCCACACATGCCTTCGGGTGAAAATGCACCCTCCTTGGCTTCGATCCGATACGTTCCCCCTTCGAATATCGCTCTTAAGGGGGGCTTTAAACAGGGAACGTAACGGCGTGAAAAAAATATGACATTGGCGAGGAAGTATGCGAAGGGGGACCGCAGTAAACCTGTATGTCGACTCTCCTTATTTCGCAGCGACATTGCGACGGGTATTCGACGCAATGTCTAGCTTTTCATTTATGTACCTACAAAGGGTTGCCAATGTACACAATATTTTTGCACGTGCAACGCATCAGCCACGCATCGCCGCGCCTCGCCTTTATTTATGGATTTAGTGAAATTCAAATGTAATTAAGGGTTTCGCAAATTAATTTTTTTACAATTTTTTTACAGCTGTTTCCAATGGGTTTTAACTTAATTCATTCGTTATGGTTTTTCTGCATTTACACGATTTTGTTCTGGTGAATAGCTTCATTGAAAACAAAACTTTAGCTTAATAATACTTTTGTTTCCCTGGTCATTGTTGCATCTTTTAACCCTTTACCTAAACACTCCTCTTTCGAATGGCATATCGAAAAAATTGCGCAAATTTATGAGCATTTACTTAACAAAAATCAGAAAATTTTTATGTTTTTTCCCACTTATCGTTATCTTTAATTTCCCACATAAGAATACCTCAGATATTTATAAATATCGTGTCAAAAATGTTTAGGCTAGAAGATAGAACTATTATAAAAAACTAAATTTCAAAATGGTGGCTCAAAAATGCATACTAAAGTCGATTTTTTTGTAAATCATAGTTGCATGTATTCAATCTATTGATCGGAATGAAATCGGTTAAAACTTCGTATCCGGCGGTTTTTGGGATTGTTGATTCCAGGTCTGATGTTAGTTTAAAAAATTCAAAAAATCGGATCCGGAATCAGCGACCCCAAAAACCCCGGGAACCAAGTTTGAAGTGATTTCTGAAATAGTTGTATCTTCTAGCTCAAATATTTTTTAACGTGATATTTGTAAATATCTTAAGTATTCTAATGCGGGAAATGATAAAAAAATAACAATAAGTGAAAAAAGTCCGAAGAAAATCATGATTTTGGTTAAATAATGGCTCATAATTTTTCTATTTTTAAATTTTTGGCATTTTGCGATACACCATTCGAAAGAGCAGGGTTTGGGCAATTAAAAGTGTTGATTCCAAATTTCTTCTTACTGCACTTCACTGCTAAAAATTGTGGTCAAACCTTAAATTTATGTTAATTTGGTTCTTAAAGGGATAATTTGTAATTTCATTGCACTTTCGGACGACTCTTCATAATTTCTTCGTGAATTTGGCTAGTATACTACTTGATTTCTGAACCGCATTTTATTATTTGTATTATTTATCTTTCATTAATTAATATAACTACAAATAAAATCTTAAACCCTCAAATTTGGGATAAAAGAACACATTAAAGTGGTCTAGGTGTGGGCGTTATTATTCAACAATGACTTTTTTTAGCACATTTCAAATAAAGCAAAAAGTATAAAAGTTAACATGACAATAGAAGAAATATTATAAAATTAAAGATAAGAAAGAAATCTCTTACTGTTCATTTCTTATAAATTTATTAATTTAAAGTATTTATAACCTTTCACTTGCAAAAGTTTTTTTATTACCTTTACCCCACAAGCAGGTGTTATTTTTGACATGACGTTATGTCTCAAGCTACTGAAAAACGGAAAAATCTAATGAGATATTTCATTTTTTATTATACATCATGAAACTAAGGTTAACAACTATTCTGTCGATAAGGGCAATCTCTAACCAAAACTGAAACAAACTAAAAAGTTGACAGTCTAAAGTGAAATGCCGATAAAGTAGGAATATACTTTTAACAGTTGTAAATTAAAAATATCTGAATAAATTTTTCCACATTCAGACATTTCAAGAATAGTTCTAATTACTGTACATGTACTGCCACTTATACAATGGCAAACAAATTAATTGGGAATTGATCGCGACCTATTGGTGAATTTTACTTATTTCCCATCATTTTCAATCAATTCTTAATTCATGTCTTGTCATTATGTAGGTGGCCGCATATAGTAATTGGAAATACCCGTACAGGGGCCAAATTTTTAAAAGTTAAATCAGACATATTATCTAATTTATAGGTTTATACCTAACTTTTATAGTGTTGTCAAGATCTTACTAAATTGTGCACTTCAATATTTCAATGTTGATTAGACTTTGTTTGAATCCTTATATTCGAGAATATTTGCAGTCTCTAATTACGCGTTTCAAATTGAATTTCCCTAGTAGAAAATGCTACCAGTTTCTGGTCATTTTTTCTAGTCTGCATGCTATAACTAATAGAGCCCGGAAAATCTGTCCAGAAAATGGCTTAATTTTCTACCAGGGTTGTATAATTAAAAATGTCGGATTCAATATGACGGTGTCAACCTAAATGCTGTTCAATTGATAAACATTTTAATACATTCTTAAAATGCTGAAGTTGGGAGGATTTTGTGATACATGCAAATTTCATCTGCATATCAAAAACAACAATTCATATGTAAATTATACTTTTCTGACCCTCCTATAATTTATACAATGACACTATTTTTTACTTCTGATGGCGGCTACAAATAAGAGATCCGAAGACGTTTTAACGCTTGTTATTATGGCGTCCGATATTTATCCGCGAATATATTTAATCATTATTGACATTGTCAACATATGAAAATTAATTACATTTCCTAAAATTTTGTTAGCTAATTACACATTTTAAATTACATTTTCAAAATTTGAAATGGCAGATTCATCATGGCCGACACAAAATTTGAAAATAATTTGTTTTTGTCTTTTATACGAAATAATAGGTCATTTTTTTCTCTTTTTAGTTTTTGAATTTTGTTTATGTAAACTTTTCGTTTGTTTAATATTTAGAGCCTAATATTTAGAACTTCCAGAAGTACTTTTGACAAGTGCTACAAAACTTATACGTTCAAATTTTCCACTTTTTTAAAAATATTTTTTTGTGTGTCTTGAGGCATGTATCATGAGATTGTCAACATTTTTAAACAGCGGTTGAGATATTATTTTTGTAATTTTCTTCCTTTTTTGCCTTTCCGGGAAAAATAATGATTTCAAACATTTCCAAAACACGTGAAACAAGTTTTCAAAAAGGTTATGTTTTACGGAGGATTACAGCTATTTTTTGGAAACATATTTCACGCGTTTCGACGATTTTCGATGTTCTGAAATTACTTGTTTAATAATTCTAATAGTTAAATTCCTCGAAAGGAGATCGCAGCGCCATCTATGTATCGAAAAAACGTCTCAAATGAGCCCCCACTCGCCCTATGTTGCCATTTCAGATTTTGGTCACTCCTTGTGTCCTAGATGTGAGGGTCGAAACTCCTCATTTCATGTGTTTCAGTTTTTTTTTAATATCGATGGTTTTTGCAATATTTGACCGTTCCCGGACATTTTGCCTTTATAGCAACATACAGGTATATGTCGCAAAGCAGACACTACAGTGTGCACTCGTGCACCGTCTCTTGGGTTCGGTGTACCTACAGACCTACTATAGTACCTAAATTTGTATGTACTATCTAAGTGGCAGTATCGAGACACGCACAATTCTACCACTGGCTACTATATACCACATACTCTAAAATCTATACATATAATATACACGTAAGCATCACAGGCTGGGCGCAGTGGTTGCAGCAGCACGTGCTCAAATCCTATAGCAGCTGCGCGGGCCCTCTTCGGGGGTTCTCGTGACCGAGGGAGACGAGGAACCCGGGGCCCCAGGGGCAGGGGCGGACAGGAAGGATATTCCCTTCTGCTTGCTCCCTTGCTCTTCGTTCGACGACTTCCTTCCCCTCTCGTATATATTTATAATATGCGTGTACATATATATATTTCGAAGTGTGTATATATATATAGTTGGAAATGTTGCGTTGTAAGAGTATATGCATCCAAAAATAATTGTGTACACCGTGATTTTGTGCGGGACAATACCCGTGAATTACATTTTTAATAAAAGTATAATGTTATGAACAGCCATTGCAAAAATTCTTTGTTTCACCTTTCCAAATTTGAATTAGTTAAAAACTAATTAATTTGTTAACGAAAAGTCGTTTACTCGTTCAATTAGTAATAAATTTAGTTAATACAAAGCGAACAATTACTTTATTTCATTAGTCAAATATTTTTAGTTTATTAGTAGGTAAATGTATCAATTAGGATCTCTTTACTAATTAGTGGTGTTTTACTTTTTGTTAGTGCAGAACTGACTAATTTATGGTAATCCAATTTTTATTTTGTATTAGTATGCAATTGTTGACCACAGACAATAATGCGTTTCAATATTAACTAATTATTTCACGATGAGAAACATATTTTAAAATTTACAACACCTATCGCAGATATAACAATATGAATTATAAAATTGACAGTTCCCATTGTAAATTAGACCATAAATTTCTCTTTGCGTATATTTAAACTTACATTTCTTATATTTCATTACAAGTATAGGAAAGTAACTAAAAAATCAGGTTGTAAAATACACTACCGGCCAAAAGTTCGTGAACACTCTGAATTTTTTAAATTATCAAATAATGCGTTCTATCTCTGACTCGTTAACGATAATGATAAAACTCATATGATGCCTTTTAAAGTTCACAAATAAAGCTTTCAATTGGTGCATTTAGTTTTAATTCAGACGTTATAGTTTCGTAGTTGTCACATTTTAAAAATGTTAAAATTTGCAATGTTTTTCTTTCGGCTTTAAATACTGACAAAAAGTCTAATAAATGTTTGTGCATATAGTCAATTTTTTTCTAAATACTACAATTCAAGAGCTTTAAAATGACTCTTGTGAAAAGTCGATACGATTTTTTGTTCCTGAGTTATGATTTTTTGAAAATTGCTAGTTTACCTCATTTTGTCAGAATTCTTTGGAAAAAGGCAAAAAGTTGATAACTCAAAAAAATAGTAACTCTGACAAAAAAAAAAGTATTGACTTTTTACAAGATCTATGTCAAAGCTTTTAAATTATAGTATATAGCCAAAACTTGGAAATATACAGAATAATTTATTAGACTTTTTGTTAGTGTTAAAAGTCGAAAGAAAAAATGGCAAATTTTAACATTTTTAAAAGTTGACAACTGCGAAACTATAACGTCTGAAGTAAAACTAAATGCACCAATTGAAAGTTTTACTTGTATACTTTAAAAAACATCCAATGAGTTTTATCATTATCATTAAGGATTCGGAAATAGAACACATTATTTGATGAGTTAAAAAATTCAGATCGTTCACGATCTTTTGGCCGGTAGTGTACATATTTGCAAATTATTAATAGTGACTTTGAAATATCTAAATACAAAGAAACACGGATTTTTGAACGATTCCAGGTTATATTTGCATAATTATAAATGTTTTTATTCTGCGATTCTCAACGAATTATAAGATTTTAATTATAAGTTTGATGGTAGCGTCAGGGTTGAATTGTAACGATTATTTATTGATTTAAAACTATAATTTCATAATTGTGTGGTTAATAACGTGAAACGGTAATATTAAAATGGTTCCTAAACATACCGTATAAAAAGGGTATTATGGGTCACATTTTTTGAAGTAAAATGGCTTCTATTGTGTTTTAGAAAAATATGACCGAATGCGTGATAGAGATGTGCGATACGGCGCTCTGTGCTAAAATATTTTTATTCAATTCATGATGGACTTTAATTTAATTGCGAAAAAAATGCAATTAAAAAGTGAAAAATCATAATGGTATTTTCCTGTAGAACCTTTTTTTTTATATGAACGTTAAATTTTGTTGTAAAAAAAAGCAAACGAAGAACCAAAAACTATCACAATTTGATTTTTAATGAAAATACAAATGGAGACTTTCATATGCAAAAGTACGTAGAATTAGTGAAGTGCTTTATTCTTTGGTGGGTTTTATTATGTCTGGACATCTAAAGAAAAACGACTTTAACCCTTAGCTGGCACATTTTTCTGTTGGCCCCTATAAATAATGATATCACATAAAAGCCAGGGGCCAGCATGGGGTCCTATGTGACCCCATGTGTCTGCTAAGGGTGATGTAACATAAAAATATGTAATTTATATTTATGTTCATATATTAATACATATTAATATACTGAAATACGTAGATAAAACATAATAAAAATTGCAACTCGATACTCCGCTTATTTCTACAACAGGTGGTATTTCACTTATTTGGATATAACCTGAAAATTAACAATGCACTATTTATAAAATAAGGTACATTCGATTCGCAGACAAAATTTTAAATCCTATATATGAGTTTCAGATTTTTTGCAATGTATTTTTTACCTTTCCAATCTAATTTTTAAACCCAATAATTTTCACTAACAAGACCCACACTCATCAATATTGTTGCCAAATATCAAGTGATAAATTGTGCGATCGTTGAATGATTCCGTCAATAATTGGCAATATTGCCAGCTATCTCTCGAGGAAATCGAAAAACCACAATATTGTCGGTAATACAAATTCATCATATGCAACAAGTTTTTTCACCGACTGCAGAGTAAGTTTCACACTCGTTGTTATGCAGTTACCAATTTATAACTTTTACGCCATTGCACTCTGTTCTTAGTTTTTATAAATCTTGTAAAATGTTTCATATTAATTCTTATATTTGTAAGTTTTTTGTTATTTTCGTATTTCAGGCACCCTTGTCATGTGTCGTACTTCTACAGCTCATGATTTCCGTGTTCAATGCTGAATAGGGGAAGGGGGGTTAAACAGGTCCGTTCAGTGGCACTATACATACATCAAAAAAGATATAAAGAAATTATTAAAACCAGTTTGGTTAAGTTCAACAATGTATATTCTATGACAATTAAAAACTGTCATATTTTATTAAAAAATAAATAATACAGTTACAAAATAAGAAATTATTGATTCCGTAAATTTTTTCCTTAACTTTCTTTCTCCATCTTTCTCGATCATTCGCTATTATTCTCGATGTTCTCAATTTCTCTCGAGCTTTCTTGACCTAACTCGATGTTTCTGGATCTTTTTTTAATCTTTTTCGCTTTTAGTGATCGAATATTATGCTGCTACATAATAACACTTTTTTAAATTTATTTGCATTATTGTTAAGGTTGCTATTAATATAAACTTTAGAATTGGTAGACAAAATGAATTTCACGGAATAAAGAATATGGTTTGTGTAACTGAAGAGAATGCATGCCCCTAAAATATTTTTGGTTCTTATAACTAATTTCAGCTTATTACCAATTATCCATAGAAATAAGTCTCATATCTAAGACGCCACAGTTATTCCTACTTACTAACTTATTTTAAAATTTTAATGTAATTCTTGATATTATAGCTATTTATATTATAGCTATTATAAAATTTGTCGACGGATATGTTTCTGCGTCCGAATTTCCAGGTTAGAATGGGCTAAGTTCCTGGGAACAATGGTTAAGTTAAAAATTTAATGACAAAAATATAATTTTGTCGCAAAAGTTTTTTCAAGGACAACGTATAACATGTTCACAGTGTCAGTTACGCTTATTATACGTATTTTGACCTCTTAAATCAGAATTTCGAGGTTAGAATGTCCTAAAGTGCTGGGAACAATATTTAATTTAACGATCTAATTTTTTCGGAAAAGTCTATCTCTAAGTCTACGTATAATATGTTCAATGGTAATATGTAACAAAGTTTAGTTTTGTGAAATATCAAACAATTTCTAAATTAATCGTTGTTCCTGGTGTTTTAGGCAATTACAACTACGAAATTGGGATTCAGTGGGTCGAAATACATATAATAAGCATGGCTAACACCGTAGACATGTTATATGAAATTTTTGTATTTCATGTAATGATATACAAATTTTCATTTATTAAAAATATTTCATTTGGTCGGATGTTTTTAATTAATAACTGTATTAGTATCTCTAAATTAATAATTATATTAGTATCTCTAAACCACATTTTTTAGCCATACCTAATATAATCATATAGTTCTAATTTAATTAGTTGAGTTATAAGGTTTCCTACTATTTGAAATAACATTTTATTATTAATTTCTATATATATTATAATACTTCACATTTGAAAGGTTTTAATTTTGTTTTATCTTCAAATATTTATAAACCTGTAACATCAGAATGCAATCGCTGGAATTTAATAAATTAGTATAATACATGTGACACATGGTTCGTAATTGCATGCTAAAAAGTATGTGAGGAGAATATTTCATGAAAACTACAAATTTACGGTTTAAGTAGCAATAAATGGAGATTAAAACGTAGCCTTATATTGGAAAATAATTCCTATGCAATCCGCAAAATTTTAAATTCTGTGAACACGAAGTATTTATAAATACGTGACATTAATTTAATACTTAGGGATCGTCCATAAACCACGTAACGCTCCTAGGGGGGAGGGGGGGACCAGTCCCGATGTCTACATGGTGTTATGGGGGGGGGGGGTACAATTAAGTGTGACGTAACGAAAACCATAAAATATATATTTGTGAAAATACTAATTTTGGTACTAATTTCTCAAAGCCTACCGTACAAAAATATTAATAATATTATTTTTTAAGTTGCAAAATTTCAATAAAAATGTACTATAAAGTGAAAAAATAGTTTCAGAGAAAATAATATTCGCTTGAAAAAAAAGCATCTTACTTAGATTTACTACATTCATATGTGTCTCGTATGCAGCGTTGCCAAATCAGCAAGTTTCTCTCTAGATTTTCCACGTGAATAACATTTAACTCCATTTTTTTTAAAAGTGGAGTTATCTGGTTTTGGGATACATGAAAATGTATACATAATATGACATCTACTATATTAAACTGAAGAAATAAAAATAAATAGCAACATTTTTTCATTGTTTGTTTATTGTTTTAGTCAATATCTTATTACATGATGTTTTATTTATTGTTATAGATCGTTAAATGTCAAGACGAAAGTTGTTGTGGACTATATCGAAGTAGCCTGCGACAAATAATTATTCCCAATGGCTTTTTTATTCACCATATCCACTGAAGCAGAGCATCACATCTCTAGATATACCGGAGCCGGGAGAAATGAGTACTTTTGCGCCCTTTCTTTTAAGACAGTCGGTATCAGTAGGACATTTAGGAGGAAGATTTGCATATATGCCGTACGATTATTATTGCCCGTCTGTTCAAATAGATCTTGACGATAGAACGTGTGAGCATTGCGGAAAATATTTTGCTTCTAAAAAAACGTTCATTTGCATAAAAAGGCAATGCATTCTAAACATACCCTAACAAAGGGTGTAACTATGGTAAAACCTATCCAGATTATTGCTCGACGCGAAAATGAGCTTCTATGTACTGCCCAAAGATTGGAATTTGAATGGTTAGACGAAGAGGACGTCGATGTTGAAGGTTTTTTAATCCCGGATGAAAATGTACCCAATTTACCGATTTTATGCATCGAATCCCTAAAAGACTGGCTCGCTCCTTTTTGGACCACGGATGAACTAAACCATGGACAATAATTTCATTATTAAAAAATTAATATATAATGTTGGTTATAATATTAATTTAATCGTATAGTTTCAAATTATTAGTTTTGTTGAAATAGATTCAAATTTTATACCTACTGTAATTTTCACTGCAGTCAATAAATCAAATCTAGTTAGTTTATTTAAATATTTTAAATTTTACATACATTTCAAATGTTACGTAACGGGGGGGGGGGGGGGTGGACGATGTCTACATAGCGTTACATGGGGGGAGGGGGGGGGGGTCAAAAATGACCAAAAAAAGCGTTACGTGGTTTATGGACGACCCTTATGCACAAACACGCTAAAAAACAAACTTAACCTCTAAATTACATTGATAAGTTACAAGAATCAATTTCTTTAATGTTATAACTTATTTTGAAGCGTGTATTTTATATTACATTCATTGTATCATGCCATATTTAACAAATTCAGATTTTTTCTCATATCTGTTAATAGAATATGACAAAACTTAAGGATATTGACGGACGAATCTTTGTTTTTATACTAATTTAGTTATTAATACAAAAGATAATGCAATATGACAATAGTTTAATTAATAATCGAAATAATTATACTTTGTTAGTTAAAATGTGTAACCATCCAAAAAGTGTTATTCTATCCTTGTGAAATTATTGATGAGAGAACAAAAAAGTTCGTAAAATTTATATTTTGATAATTAACGTATAATATCTAATCAATTATCTATTTATTTGTACTATTTAGTTAAATCGACTATCTCCTTTTCTCCAGGTAAAACGCGAATCCTTCATTAACCCCTCATTAACGATTCCTCACGTTGAATATAATAATTAAACAAACAAAATTATAAGTAAAAATAAGTCTTTCTAGAATTTCATACACTGAATTATAGGTTATAAGGTAACGATATTTTTCATCAATAATGTACGTAGATTTATACATAGGGAATATATATAATTTGATATCACGTCATACAGAGAGGACAAAAAGGCGCTTTCTGCTTTATTCTCGTGCGCTCTAGTTGGGCCTGGAAGGTTCCCTTCAGACAGACATATGTCTGAATTATTTAAAAATATTCCTGATTAGCCACATTTCTAGGTGGTTTAGGCATATGCCTGTTTGATGCAGTCATGCAATTTTTTGCGTACAGTGTCTATCCTGATGTTCTAGATAAAACTGCTATAACACGGACGTTTTTATGTAAGAACTGATGTTTTCGGTATACCAACTATAATAATCGTCACATGTAGAAATAATTTCCAATTCTGTGTTTCTGAAATTAATATATTTAATGGAAATTTGTCTTTTACATATCTGTTATACACGATTCTGGTACAAAATGTTATTATTAACGACAAAAGTATGGTTTTAAACCAGTCTCAACAAAAAGCTTGGTTATTTTATGGACTGCCCTGCTTGAAATAATTTTGAAATTTTACAATAGGGTGATGCGTGGTTTAAAAAAGTTGAAAGTACATGAAGAGTTTGAATAAGATATATTATTATTATTTTTATTATTATTAGCATGCGGGGGTGCCGCTTGAGCTAACCCATACAGAAGTTTAAAATAGGAAGATTCGGAATATATATCAAGAACACATAGACAACTCTTTTGAACCCCACAATATATTTGTTCTAGAAGTTAAAAAAATGTTACATTTGGGAGGGCTAAGTTATAGGAAGAACACACAGGGTAGCTTGGCCCAAAACTCGAATTTCAAAAAAGTAAAACCGGGGCAAAACCGCAGCGAACCCAGCAAGCCCGAATTAGTTCCCCGTCGACCACAAATCCAGCTTACCGCAAAATCATCACGTCCATCTACCGCGTGCGTAACGCATCGCATTAATTACAACCCGGTGGCTAAAATCCGTCACAGCTGAAATGTCACATTAATGGTTCACTTCCACATTGTGTCAAGTGTCTTTCTCCAACGGAAACATACCGATCTGGAAATTACTCGGGACAACTTCGCCGAATGCACGTTTCGGTTTTTTTAACCCTAGTCCTGCACACGTTCCGAGTGTCTTCCTCTTTTGACCTCTTCAGCGTTACGGAAAACGTTACTTTATTTCTTCCGGTATTTTTTTTGTACTTTCTTTTATTTGTTTGAGAGGCCCCACATATGAACTTTACGATTATATTTTAATGAGTATTGTTTTGCCATGAATATGGGTGCATTTAATTTTTCTATAAATAATACAATAATTAAAAATTTCCTAAAAGAACCACAAAATATCGACGAAGGACTAAATTAGAAAGAGAAATGAAAGATGACAGAAAGTTAGAAAATCAATACAAATCAGGAGAACTCGAAAAGACTGAAAATAATCCAAATGAGCACGAAAGATCCAAAGAAATCGCCAAATGTCGAGAGAAACATCGAATACGGTTGAGATAAATGAAATGAACTCGAGTGAAATTAAGAAAAACAGAGACAGCTCGAAAGAAATCGAGGAAGATCTGGCAATAATGAAAAAGATCGAAAAATATCGAGATCATCGAAATTGATCCTAGAATGCACGAAAATGATAAAACGATCTCCAAAAATTGGGAAAGATCGAGAAAGAACGAGAGAAATCGAAACAAAACTGGTGAAATCGCGAAACACCGAGAAAGATCGAAAAATATCGTAAACTAATTAAAAAATTCTACGGTATTTAAATTTCTCATTTGGAAGTCAGCGATCCTAAATAAATTCGCCATAAGGATTTCAATGACAAACAATCCATTGTTTTTTAATCTATTTAAAAAATTTAACTCCATTTCCTCTTTCCCACCTTTCGCTCTTCCCATTACCCTTTATCATTTTCGAATTTTATATAATTTGAGTGCAGAATGTGAATTTAGCAACACGCAAACTTATCGTATTATAACCCAGGTAGAAAGGGGCGATGTGAAAACCCGGCAATCCTACTCCAGTTCTAGCGGTCAGTATGGCTTAATGGAAATAAGACAGTATTGACCTTAAACCATCGAAGAACTGATCCAGCACTGGTATCCATTGCTTACGACAATTGTTAGTACTGTAAATAATACCACCAAAATATTTACCCAGTACAGGTAGCCAGTAATGTATTAGTTATTATAAACAGGTAACGGAGTAAATTAGTACTGGAACGCTACTGACTAGCTGTACAATTTTCCATGTTAAATTATTACTCATTGCCGAAATAAGTCAGTTCTGATACAGGATTTATTGCCAGTACTATGTTATGACATTAAAGGATTACATAACCCTAGTAAAAGTATAATCTGTGATGGAATTCACCCCGAGCAAAATACTGACCAGTACTAATTGTCAGTACTTATATTTAACATTGAATCAGTACTGACATAATGGCCGAAGCAGTACCCATTTAGTACTGTCAGTAGTACTGTAGTACGTCAGCAGTGACTTTCGAAGTGTAATAAGCAGGCCAAATCAGTACTACTTTACTAAGTACAGAAGAGTTGAATCAGTGAGTATATTTCTGGATTATCAGATCTGTAGCAAATGCCAGTACAGACACTGCATTTATTGCAACTACAATTAGATATTAAATGGGACTAATGCACTTATTCAATACTCTAATTTGATGTTATATTTATAATTTCTATAATCATACACGGAATAAAATTCCCTAGAGTCAAGTTATATCATTTCAGTTAAATTCCGACTTGTAATTAACACGAAAGCAGACGCTTCCGTCTTTGTATGTGTGTGTAAGATCAGAAAATAGAAAGTTGGAGTTTAATCGTCGTACATTCTTCCGAATCGTACCGGTGGCAGCAATAAAACATATCAATTTGGAACTTGTTCCAATCAGTCGGTAAATTGCGTTATTGAAATTATCTTGTATTTAACCAACATTTAATAATTAATTAAATATTTCATCGAATTTGTAATTAAATGCGTCACGCCTTTCAATGCTATTACCGATGTGTAAAACTCGCAGATAAAAATGACAAGCTATAAATTTTATGCTGACGGTTTTAATGCTTGCATTTCGGACTGATATTTTGCATAAATAGTTCTCACACAATTTTCATAGTTTTTGCTCGATTAGTCGACGAAAATTTCTTGCTATATATTTTTCAAATTGAATTAAAAAATGTGCCAAATATGAATAAACTGACAGCCATATTTGTAATTTCTTCATGCGATAATACATTCCAACATTTCATAATTTATGTCGAAAAAAATGCATCATATTAGTTTTTACTTTTATGTTAGGATTTAAGTAAAATGTAGCATCCTAAGCTAAAAATATCTGATACTACTAATTTTAAACAGTAGTATTTCTCATATAATAAGCGAAAAATTTCATTTTACGCCTGCGATATACACTGTTAAAAATTTCTTTAGGAATTGTCTGAAACGTATAACTTAAGTTTTTTATGTTTACCGTTCCATAATTTTCTGAATCAAAATTTTTCATTACAGTAATTTTGTCATTACTTTAACGATTTTTTGTTACAGTAACAGAAATATGTAAGATGAATAAAAAAATGTAATTTATCCACATTTCTGATATAGTTATGTACGTAAATTCTTAGTAATTTAAGTCGATTTGTTGTTAAATACATGAATGAATTCTATAAAACATCAAAATTTATTGAACAGATACTGGCACAAAAATTTCCGGCCAATAATAAGATATTATCCATATATTGTCATTGTATTCAGACGTATCAAAGTCGTAATGATTTTATGATATTCTGATATGGAATGCTTTATGTATTGAAGAAGCCTTATGATCTAATCAAAATCCAATTTCTTCAACAGGAATCATGGGTTTCTGTTATAGAGATGGTAACGAAACAGCGCCTGGCGGCAACAAACCAAACTACCTTTGCCTTCGCTCGATGATTCATATTTTTATTTCTCTTAGAAGTTTCATAATTTTCTGATACTGTTGCATAATCTGTCTGTCTATTACAGGTTTGAGTAAAATTCTGTTACTCCGGTAACATAAAAGTATCAGAATTTTCCGAAAATTTCTAACAGTGTACGAACATTATATTTCCATAGTAGGTGCTAGAATTTAGCACTTTTTTGTCGAGATTGAAAATGAGACTTGGTATAACATCCGACCTGAAATTTATTTAGTCTGGAATAGGCATTTAATTAGGGCTTGACCGGGACCTGGTTCTCTTTATTTATTGTTTTTATCAGTACGATGATGGATATCGTTTGTTGACTCGATACTATACGTTAGAAATTTCTGTAGCAATTTTCTGAAACATGTAACCGAAGCTTTTTACGGTTACCGTTTCAGAATTTTCAATTACATTAACAGAATAGTATAAGAGGAGTAAAATTTGTTTGCTTTATCATATTTTTTTGAGTGTTTCTATGATTTATTGTCCTTCGTTTGGAGAAGGCTACCCTATTATTAGAAATAGAAAATTTAATAAAAACAACACTGTTTTGCAAATGTGCATCAAGCTAGAAAAAATACGATATATATAATATAATAATATTTCGTAATTTTCTGATAATATAACCTATTGGTACTTTCTGTTACAGAATTTAATAAAATTCTGTTACTTCGGTAACATAAAAGTATCCGAAATTTCCGAACATTTCTAACAGTGCACGTTAGTACTTATTTTACTGGGATGACACTAGCAGAATCTAAATCTTTTGGGTATTTTGGTTACAGGGTGAGCTTTTTAAGATTCAAATGGCGGATCCAATATGGCTGACAAAAAATTCATATAAACTTTGCAACTTTCATATCATATTATCGTTTTTGACGTGCTTATTATGAATTTAACGTCAGATTTTCACAATTTTAAAAGATGGATTAAACATAATTGACCGATAATACATTTTAATTATTTTGGATAAAAAGTATAAAAATAAACGAAGAATTTCTAATTATCTTAGAGGCATAACAATTAGATTATAGATTCATGCTGTTAGATTGAATCCGCCATTTTACAAATGTCTGAGATCAGATTTGTGATTAAATACGTCGACTCCTCCCGAGTATTCAGTTTCAATCGATAAAGTATAATTATCACAGCTTGGTCGTCCATCTTGGATTCTTAAAATTTCATGTACGCTTTGTAATCGGCTGCCTGTAAAACCTCCAAGTAACAAATTTCAACAGTTTTTCGGGTAAAGAAAAATGTATGTTTCAAAGTGTTAAATAGTGTCAAAGAGATGTCCCTCAAGTCCGACATGAACATACAATGGGCATTGACATGTTTATCGCAAATTTACAAGTTAGCCATGGCTCAAGACTACTTACCTTAACTTAATCTCGACTAATTAATACACATTGTATAGTATTGACAAGAGTATTAGCCTCTGAGTAAATGCAACCTTTTGTGGTGCACCAAAAAGTTCCTCAAAAAGAAGACAACGAAATAAGTTATTAGTTTCGCGCAAATTCAAAGTTTGAAAGACACGAGGCAACTACAAAGAAAACTCAGTGTATGGAAAAAAGGGAGAAGGATGGAGGGATGGAATAAGTTTGGGATAAAGAAGGGCAGAAGAAGTCGAACGTCGCAGAAGACGTCAATCAAGACGACGCCGCCGTGGAAACCAGCTGCAGGGTCTTCGCAGTGGCGGCTTCGGAAGCAATTCGCAAAAGTAATTTTTGTATAAGATCGCGCGGCCGGCCACTCCATCGGTCCTCCCGGGCACAGTTTTGAATACTTTTGCGCGCGCGAGCAAAGTCGCCCGGAAACGCACGGCTGCATCGTCCACGTGGAAAAAGAAACGCGAAAGGGAGGAAAGAAAAAGAAGCGAAGTAACGAGCTCGGGGAAGAACCGAGCAGCTGTTCCTTTCCCGACTCTGAGCGCGTTTTGCAAATTTCGATAAAGCTCGAGGCGCGCGGATAACACTCCGCACCTGGCCGTCATTGGTCAGTGACGAAGGTGACGTCAACTTGCACCCAAGGAGATCGATCGGAAATTATCTGTCCTCCAGTTCATTTATCTCATACCAAAATTTCAACATTTCTGCCGCATTCGAGTCCATCCATCGACCTATGTCCCATTGATTTTTCTATCGATTACAAACGATCTGACGTATCAAACAATCAAAAATGTTCGTATTCCCTTCAGCAATAGGGAGTCATGTCAGCTATTGTACCGAAAATTAAAAGAACGCGCGAAAAACCATTTGGGGAAACTCAGTTTCCAAATCGATTTAATCGTACTGCTCAAATTGCACATTGTGGTCCATTTTAATCTTTTCAGTGATATACATCAAAAAGGCTGGATGAAAAGGAGTATTGTAAAACTCCGTTTCGAAATAAGTTATGTAGAAGATGACCTTCAATTTTCATTGTAGGCCAATTAAGGGCAGAACGAAGGTCAAATAAACTTCGAATTCAAAAAATGAAAAAAGAGGAAAAGCTTGATGTTCAAAAATATATGGTTACGCTTTATCAATTTCGTAGACTGATTTTTTCAGTCCTTTTATATATAAAGAATGAATGATAATTCTAGACGAAGCTGGGAAGTTGCAGCACGCGGAAGGATTGAAGAATGACTTGCTGTTTTGTACACTTATTATTCTTGTCGTACGTGTAGTAAAGCTGCAAAAGGAGCATGATTAATTTTTATTCAACTCGAAAACGAATATTCACTAGGAGCGAATCGTTTTGATTTTCGTCCAGCCTTTGAAGGAACATTTAATTATTCAAAAGCGAGGCGTGACTACAGAAAATTAAGATGTTCTCCTTGTTATAACTTATTCTATTTTCACTGTAATTCAATGAAAAAATATGTTTAATTATTTATTATATAATCAAATTTTGATTTAAATAAAATTATAGTTTAATGTACGTAATAAAATTTATCATATAAGCATTTGATGAAATCCATTAAACATTTGCAAATTCTTGGTCAAATTACTTAAAAATAAAACATTTAAGACTTTATCTAAATTTGAGTCATATGATACAATTTTATTGTATAAATAATTTCTGGACATCGAATAAGTTATTTTGCACAGGTCTGTGCAATCCGCAAATTTTGCGCTGCATGAAAATATCAATTGCGCCTTACATACTGGACCATCCATAGAAGGATTGTTAGAATAACATTTTGAATGCTAGATACAACCGTACAAGGTTTTGCATCCAAAATAAATATCCTAATTCTGCTAGAAATAAACAAGTAAAATGAATATTGATGACCTTATTATTACTAAGTTGTATGTAAGAGAGAGAAGGAGAGGGAGTGAGGGAGAGTGAGAGAGAGTGAGAGAGAGTGAGAGAGAGTGAGAGGGAGAGAGAGAGAGAGAGGGAGAGAGAGGGGGAGAGAGAGAGAGAGAGAGAGAGAGAGAGAGAGAGAGAGAGAGATTCGCTCATTGTCCATTTTCTAATCTCTAACCTATTAAGTTCTAAATGTTTCAATAAATTTTCTTCCCTATTTTTGTTGAACCTTTAAGTAGCAAAAATAAAACGATACATCATATCTAACGTAAAATTTGATACTCTTTCAAAATATGTCCATTGAATTTATCTAGAGTCAATGCTTAAAAAGTTATAAACAACTTTTTGCAAAACAATGCGTTATTTTTTTACAGAAAAAAATTTAGGATGTAAAATTTTTAAAGGAAACCTATACTCCATATAGAAAAGTGTTTTCCAGGATTATATTTTAAAATGTACGTAGTGCAATTTTGAAAATAAAGGTTAAAGTATCCAAAATGAATGCTCAGGCAGGGAAAAATCGTCGATTTTTTTATTAGAAAATATTAGACTATTGGAAAAAATGTTTCTAAATAAAAAGTTCTTTTGAGAAAAGAATATGATCAAATTTTTTTTGCATTTTTTGCTAATTTTTTACGATTTTAAATTCTAAAATGAATATAAATATATTATTTATTACTTTTTAAGCATTGAATTTAGACAAATTCTGAAGCGACATTCTAAAAGAGCATGAAATTTGACATCGGGTATGGTGTATCGAAATTTCTTTTGGTTCCTACATTATGAAAAAACGATGAATGAAACTTCACTGAAAACTGGCGATGTTAATTAAAAATGTAAAATACGTCTTAATTTAAAATCGTCAAACCTTAAGAAAAAAATGTTACGAAACAAAAAGTTCTTGCAGTTAATCAGCATTTTGATGGTTTTTATCAATTTTCAAAATTTTCAAATTATGAAAATTGTAAAAAACGATACCAAAATTTTGTCATATTCTTTGGGCAATTAATAAATAAGAACGATTTTTTTTCAGCGACATTTTTTCAATTGTGTATAATTTAAAAAAAAATAACTGAACTTTTGACGATTTTTTCGTATGAGTCTCCATTTTGGATACGTTCACCTTTATTTTCAAAATTGTACCACGTACATTTTAAAATATAGGCTTCGAAAACACTTTTCAATATGGAATCCGATGTGTATACCACCGGTTGCTCATAAAAATGTTAGATCTAAAATTTTCTTCAGTAAAAACAAATGCATTTTTTTGAAAAAAATATATATAACTGCTTTTGAGCAGTGACTTTAGATAAATTCGATGGCCTTATTCTGAAAGAGCATGACATTTTTAGTCGGATAGTAGTTTAGATGTAGTATCAAACAAACAAAAAAAATGGAAGGAAATTCATTGAAAATTGACGAAATTTGTGGCTTAATATGTGAAATGGGAAGTACTTTTAGTCATTAAGAATGAATAATTCATTTAAGTGATGATATATTATAAAAAAAATAGAATTCCAATTGCGGAATTCGGATTAATTGAATTTTAATACGGAATTAATAGAGGTTTCCTCTTTATTAGTACACATTGCTAATTAATTAGTCACCAGCTGTTCATTACTTCATTAGCAATTTTCTACCAATTCACATTTACAGAGAATATTTTACACGCCGATAGTAAAAATGGGCTAAAAATCAACCACGGAAAAAATGAATTATTATATTGCGCGCTTCAAAAACAAAACAAATTATGAGTTGCAATTTTTCATCATTTTTACCCGAGTTGATACAAAAGTAAATTAAGTTTTGCTAATTGGCTAAAGTGGGTTAATTTTGTGTCAGGGCAAATGAGTCAACTTTTCGTCCGGGCAAAAATGGCTTAGGAACTTACACCGTTTTTGCTATTAACATTAAGTAATTCGTTGTTGCTTGCAGAATTCAAGTAACTCATTTTTTTCCGCTGTTTTGAACAGTTTTTTTCTAACAGTATGATTTGTAAGTTAATGCCTGCTGAGAAAATATTAAAATCCTTTTCACCTATGGCGTATGCACGGATATGCACAACAAACTGCTTTTAATTACAAATATCATTATTTACAAAATATACCTGATGAACAGTATTCAGTATAAGGTCATTTGAACTTACAGTTGAGAAATTAGGTAGGGCAGCCTAATACATAGTTTCACTAAACTAATTAAATGGTTGGCTTGTAATAGTTGCTTCAATCAATTCCTCGACTGGGTCTGAGAACTCGAAGCGGTTGATTAACCAAACCAGTCTTTTTCCGATTGTTTTTAGTTATATCCACATTTTATTTTTAGTCTTCAATATTTCCCTTAATAAATGGAGTTGGCTGAATAAAAACACTGATAAAACCGAAATAGTAGGGAGTCGGTTTTGAAACTCTAGAATGAAGTCGGTATTAGATTATGTACAACCATTTTACGTCCAATGTAAATAAGAAACACCTGGCAATTTCTTTTTATTTTTCAATGGGGGTTTGAAATTGGTATATTTTGTGTCTAGGGCGGAAAAGTAGTGGTTGTGGCACGTGCGATACTGCAGTTGAACTAGTCGAGGAAAAAGCGTTTTAAGATTTAAAGGATTAATGTATCGTTTGAAATGCAATGTATTTACAACCATAGTGCACATGATATTTTACGTCCGCGAAAATTGCATAAGCAAAATAGAGTTCCCCGCCATTTCGAGTTCAAAATCAGAGCCAAAAATTCAAATATTACAGAAGTTTACAGAAGATTTAAATAGCTATTTCACCGAAATCAATTAAGAAAAATCAACTAAATTTGGTATAGATATTGGCACAGTTGAAAATAAAACAAAAAAAATTTGCACCAAGCAAAATTTCTTGAAAATCAACCATTATTTATAAAAAATGTAAATTACAATAATAATTTAATTTCTAAGTAGGGCAAAAAAGTTTGTATTCTATTTTCACAATTTTACCAGCTCTTTATATCAAATAGAAACTTTGGTGGCCCACTTGAGAAAATTTGACTCCCTGTAAAAATTATTTACGAAAAAAAATATAAACTATTATTTAGAAATACTGAAAACATTTGTCGTCTGAAATATAGAATATTTACATAATATATCGGACGACAATAAGTAATAAACTAAAATTTAAAAAAAAAACTGTTAATATACGTTAATCTCGATGAGTAAATCTGGATGTCGTGCAGAAGCTTAAATAATGTACTGTTAATTAATTGGTCGTGTCGTAACTTTGACATATTGCTGGCTGACATTGGTAAAATGATGACCAACTACACGGTAAAACATCGATTAAAAACGACGGATTGAAATTTATTGATAAAATGAAAAACAGGCCTTCGATGAAAGTTTTCACTTTTGAAATGACTTCAGGACTTCAGGACTTCAGTAATATCGGAACCATAATAATTCAGATAATTTCGTTATTAGTATGTACATTTTTAATCCCGCCGCTGATAACTCTAATATATCAACATTACTATCATTTGCTGAGTTATTACAATTCTAACCGAAAACAGGAAATAAATTTATAGTTATTTTTCCTGGAAAGAAATGTCTTTTTTCCCATATAAATTGCCAACAAACGATTTCAATTCAACGATTATTAGTTATAGGATGAAATGATGTGTTGAAAGAAGTTTAGGTATTATGTTTCTAGTTATTTTATCCTAATAAAACAATTGTTAATATAGAATTTTAAAAAATAAATAGCAACATTTTTTAGTGAACAAATATATTTTTAATTTAAACGATCATTTTTAAATATATGTAAATGCAATTTCAGTGCACGCGTCATGACGTAGTATAAAATTATCAAATTGAATGCCCTCTAAATAATAAAGTCAGCTGTTAGAAAAGTTGATAAAGAAATTACACCTCAGGTGTGTAGATAAAAAAATTTCTCAAAATGGCCGAAAAATTAAAACTAAACCTATAATTTGTTTATGGTTATGGATATTAACTATGAGAGAAATTTTATAGGAAATTTTACTATTCTGAATTACTCCATAGAAGGGAAAAAGTCCTATATAAATAGATAAATTTACTAAAAGTTACTTTAAACATAAATACAGTAGAGTCCCGGTATATTCCCCTCCTGTCTCGTTATATTTACCAAAAGAAGGGAAGAGTCACTCTCCTGAATCACGTTATATTCGTGACATCACAGCAAGTCCTTCCTGAGGCCCCAGCCCATACGGTAGGGGAAAAGGGAGAGGTAACAAGCAAATACAACTGGAACCAGGTAAATATGCAGGGGTGTAAATATAGCGAGATGCAATTATACCGGGACTTTATTGTACGGGGTTTTCATTGATATCCTAATCAGAAAATTCCTTTACAATTTCTCTCAGTGTACATAAAATTTGTACATGTATCTCTTTGAATTTCTGGAATTGGCAATTCAGTTTTATGGAGTGAAAATTGAGTTACTTCATAACAAGTGATATATGAATTGAAAAATCATTCTGCATGAGATGAATATGCATTCATAAAGAATGCAAATTCACTCTTTCATTAGTGTGACTCAATTACAACTCTAAGAAATTTATAAAGGATACATCAAGATTATACAGAAAGATAATTTTTTGTTGTAACCTAAAAAAATGCACATATTTAAAAAAGTAAAGTACATGACGAGTACATCGTCGGAATGAATCTTTATAAAAAGTCACGTAAATCCCAAAGGGGGAACAGTTTCGAGTACTATACATATATAGTAAGAGATTGAAATAAAAGTTAAAGTTGAGGAAGGGGAAATGAAGGTAATGGTGCCGAGCTACCGGGCATAGTTTCTTCCACCTTGGACAATAAAGGAGGATCAAGAGTGCTCGCGTTTATAAGCTCGTAATCGCCGCATCTCCCGCTCGCGCAACTTTTGCCCCGGGGGAAAGATCGCGGCCGAAACTCGCGTTCAGAAGCGCTTTCTGCTTCCCGCCGAAAACGATCCGTTCAATCGTAAATGTTTAACGAATCGTAAACAGCAGCTGGGAAGATGTCTCCAGCTAAAAACTTGATTGATTAACTTAAACCGATTTTTTCCAAGGGGCGCTTTTTAAAATCCTTCTTTTTCATATGATTTTTTTGTCATCATTATGTCATATCATTTTTCGTAAAATCTTTTGACAATATATTACTTTTGAGGAATTTGCAGTAATTTTGAGGATTATAGAATGTCGTTTTTGATAAGAAATTTATCAATAAATATATCAATCAGATGCCAAATTAAAAGAGGGTTCAAAATCCTTATCTGGTTACGTTTTGGTATACTCATTTTGTTACCATTAGAATTAAATATACAGAAATCTCAAAAACTCACGTTTGTTCATTTCTAACATTATTTACACATAGAAATAACTCTTTCTCGGACCGCAATACATTTCAAAATCATACGATTGGAATTAGGATAAAAGAGTAGGAATTTGGATGTCAATTTTATTTATCTAATTCAATGGCACATTAGCACAGTAAATATATGTTTTTTTTTAAATTCAAGTACGGCCAATTCTAAGAAAACATTGTATAGAAAATAAAGTTAATATGTAACTTGCCAAAGAAATACGTGTGATTTTATTTTTGGATCAGTTTTTTAGTTTTTCAAAAATTGGCATTTTTACAAAATATTAGGATTTTCGGGGTCGCTGATTACGAATACGATGTTCGTTTCTCAGCGTTCTAAATGGCGTCTCTATTATGGGGAAAAATTAAAAAAAAACGGATAAGTCTTAGAATTTTATTTATAGGTATTTGGATCCACCAATATCAGTTTTTGAAATATAACGTTACATTCGTAACTAAAGTAAGTTTCAGGCGAATTCCACCATTGTTTAAAAAAGTCTTCCATCATATTGGACCCGGCATTTTGAATTTATAAAAACTGACATCGTATTCGTAATTAGCGACGCCGAAGAGGTCCAAATAACAATTTTCCATCGATTTTCGTCTATGATTTAAATGTTACTTGACTTGCATTCTAATTTTCGTGAGTTATTGAAATTGCTGACTTAGGGACAGCTTTTTATCCCTTTACCTCACGTTTGAAACTAAATGTGATTTTGGATTTCAAAAGGGGTCAAACCATTAGAAACTACTCTGATTTTACCATTCCCTTATAGGCAAATTTGATCCTTCATCAGGGCGGTTCTGCTAACATACATAGACATTGTCCACAGCATGATGGATCATAATATGTAAGTACAAATTATTTTGTTAAGCGTGTACAACATTTTATTATTATATGTGTTTGTATTACCCTGTGGCTATATTCTAGTTTTATAAAAAATAAATATAAATCAAACAAATCTATTTAAAAAATCCCTGACGATTGAAAATTTCATAATTGTGACTGACAACATAGCGCCACTTCAACACCACCAAAAATATGTTGTGGATCAATCGAAGCATAAGAAAATGGATAAAATTACAATGCGATATTATGCTTGTTTTCTTTGCAATTTAAATTGCAAAAAAATATAATGCAAATACTAAATAAAAAAGATACATATAATTTTTTTATAATTTTTGCTTGCTTTGTTGTAAAGTAAGTTAGAAAATTGTCCAATTTATGCTAAATGAAAGTTTACAAATTAATTATATTGTATATTTAAATAATTTACAAAAACCTTCTTCAGCGAAGTTGGTTTATACAATTTTGCAGTAAGTAATTTTGAATCTATACAAATACATTAATAAAAAGTATTAACTTCCATACACCGAAGTATATATATGATACAGAACTGTGACACGTCATTTAAATGATCGAAAAATCATTTAAATTATCGGTCATAGAATTGTGGAACCTATTACCAGAAGATGTTAAATCGGCGGATACAAATAAGACATTTAAGCGTAAATTAGCAACATATTTATTTTTAAACAATATCTAGCGAGCAAAATTTTAATCGGGAGCGCTCTTCTTATCTTAGTTTATGTATTTCTTATTCTTTGGTTTTTCATGAATATGCTTTATCTATGGTAATGTACTGAACCTTGTAATCTAGCCATTGTAATTTTGTTGTATATTAATTACCACAAGACTAGATAGTCATGGTATAATAAATGCATACATACATACATACATACATACATACATACATTTGTATACAAGAATAGTATGAAGGATATTCATTAACATCTCTCATTTTTTTAGATTTATAATTCATTCAATATGAAAAACAACAGTTTTTGAGTTTTCGTAACTAATATCAATTCTTTTCATGAACAAGGTACAGTATTACCAAACACCCCCTGCCACCACCGCGAGCATTATTTATCTGTTTTAAAGACCCAAACCACGAATATCTGCAAGAAACGTTACGAATATCTGCTTTTATATATAATAAGATTTATACCCATATAGTTTTAAAACGATTAAAAGTCAAATTAACCAGGAGAAGTCCAATTTTAAAATAGTTTCCTACCAATTTCTCAAACAAAACATCTAGAATTCGACGCATTTGGAAACTCAGCGCCCACAGTTTCTGACGTCAGGCGTAATAGTTAATTAAAATCGATGTCGCGTTGGCCATTCGATAAATCATGAGATAAATGGACGAGTTTTAAGGTTATGTGGAATGCCTTCGGCCCTGAAAACATTTTTATTTATCGATTATTTTTTTATTGGTATGTGGTTCAGCTGTCAGATAATATTGAAGCTCAAGGAACTGAATACAAATACCCGCATTCGCACGAACTTAAATTTGTAATAATCGTAACATAAAATATATTCGTACCTCCATGACCATTTTCCATTTGTTTCTCTTTTTATTTTCGTATTTCCAAATATCCCAAGTTAGTGAAAAAAATTGCTCCTTCATTAACGTGAGCATTATGATACTTTACAGAGAAAATATACTATAAAAAGAATGTTGATAACAGGAAAATATATTGCTATATTTTTTAAAATACTCATATACTTTAGAAAGAGTAATAACCAAAATATAAATTCCGCAAATACAAAATTATTTCAAAAACTAATGTTGTTTACATTTTTTTTATTTTTGTTTCCTTCTATGGTATATAATTAACTTTTGACATAAATGTATATATCAAAATACACGGATTTGTAAAATTGTAAAGGTAAATTTGTATAAAAATTCCACAATTTTTTTTAAACCTACCGAATACGTTAAAATATAGTTATGATTAAATTTCTTAAAACGTTTACAAAAATTCTTACAGCTGACTATTTTATTTGATGTGGCCGAATTCCAGACGGCAATTTAGAACAAAATGTGATTTTTTAAAATATGATTTTCACCTCGTTCCTAGTATAATTTACAAAAGTTCACCTGCCTCCGCTGGGGGTGCTTCCCTCCCCCGTAAGTTCATGTTGCAAGGTAGGCTTTTGTGAACATTAACATTTCACTAATGGCACAGACATCGTTTTCGGTCTAGATAATAGCTTATCCGACCCCCTTAGGAGAAGGGGGCGGAGGGTCCACCACGCTCTTCACTATTAATATCCTGAAATTTCACTGAGCGAAACAGCTGCTTGGCAAAATAACTTCAAGCTTGTAGTTTTAGAGTAGTTGTTTCAAGAGACTTATGTAGGGCGGGAACGTTTATAACAACACATCGACGATTTCGAGACAATAGAAAACTAGAACGGAGACATTCAATTTCAATCGGTTTATTTTCATAAGTAACTGAACAACTGCCGATGGCTAAAAAGCATCATTTCTCGTAGAAAAGTGAACAAAAATTTGAAAAGCATAAAAATTATTAAAATAAATTTATATGCTGAAATTAAGATTACTCGCGCGGACTTGAAGAAAGTAAATAATCAATATTTTTTCATTACATTTCGCAGTAATATAAAATTATAACAAAGTCTGATTTACTTGACAAACGTTTGAAATGAATAATCAAATAAGAAAAAGGAAGTTCTGGTTTAAGACACCCTTGAAACATATAGAAAGTTATTAAATATATGTGGGCACGACCTTAAAATAAATGAATGCCCGCATTTTTATCAGAACATATTTATAAGAGTCGTAATGATTAAAAATTACCGGTCGAATTGTATTCATTCGACAATTTCAGAAAAATTATGCTACGGACCAGACATTTCGCTGAAATGCCTTCTGTGTGAACGGGTCTGCTCCAGTAACTTGTAGTCAAATTAATAATTTATAATAACATTAAAAAATACAACTAAAATACAAACTTACAAACATAATAAAAAATGGTTTGCGTTTGAAAAAAACTAATAAATAGAACATTTGACAATTTAAAGAAGTAAGAATTTGAAAATTCAAAAGTCTATTCAAAATTTCTGATTTTTAAACTTTTCACTCGACTACAATGGTACTATATTAATATTGTAAACGATGAACTCGGACATCTGTAAATCTTGAATCGGTTTTGTCCATTTCATCTTTGATGGATTGAAAATCGCTCGACTGAAAATTGGATACTTGATTTATAAACAGCATTGTCCTAAATATGGGCGGAGATCGGTGAGATTTACCAAGTGTGGGGAGTTGATAAATTCGGGTCGCTTTTCAGGAATTGTAATAACATTTTGAAACTGCTTCGCAGCTCTCAATGGTTATGCGATGACATATTATTCACCGTTAATATTACGTTATTTCAGTGGTAGTCGAAAGCTTTTGACCGACACCTACTCGTCAGAATTTATATGCTTCATTTATTAGCATCGTGCATTAATCAGTCATTTTTGTGGACCGTTTGTTTATATGAACTTTTTCGATTATTTCCAAGGACATTAAAATATTCTTAAAAGTGTTCTCTAAAGTAAGAAAAGGATTTAACAGTTGATGATTTTTTAGTTAATAAACTCTAAGTGCAAAGTTATTAAAATATAACAGACATTTTTTAAATGGTGCAAATATTCATAATATAAATTCAATTGATTTTTAATATCTTCTATACACTTTCATTATTTTTATTGAACGGTTAATTTTAAAAAGATCTTAGGTCATAACTAATTAATGAAGTACTAAAGAAATCTAAAATGAAAATATATTTTAAAATTCTATCTTCCTTAAAAAAAGAAATTATTATAGACATATGTATGAACTTTTTACGGGTGTAAAATTCTCATTTCACGACCCATCTATTCGATAGATATTTTGCTATACCATCATTTATTTAAATGGCCATTTTTACACGTACAGAATTGAAAAATATTGTTTACACCACTGGTGTAGAATATACCTCTCATATGGTGATTCATCGTCCCTCGATCGCGTAAACAACAACCCAGGCGTAAAACACTTACCTTACGCCCTTGGCGTGAAAAATACTATTTAAATCTCACGAATACCTCAATATGATCTCTGCAGAATTTAGAATAATCTAGGAAAATAAAATATAACGATTTTTTTACAAAATAATAAAAGGCGATTAATCATAATGCAAACAAATTTTGATGAAAAGATGAAACATTGATATGCATTTCTCATAAGAATAAGTTTAAAACCATAAAATTACAGATAAATTCTTAACTTAGCGAAAAAACAGTTGTCGAGAGTAATAGCCTAGGTTTTAAAAAAATTCTATTGTCAATTGAAAATCCTAAGAATAAAAATGTTGAAAGAATGAATTTTGTTCAATGTACAAAAATATATAAATGTTATATAAAAATATATATATAATATAAAAGGGTTTTACCTCATAAATAATTTAAAGTAATTCGAAAAAGTTTATTAAAAGTCTTATCTGTGGAGGTTGAAATGTAAATCATATATAAACAATTCATTAAAGGTGCATTTTTTAAGATCTTTTCGAGATTTTTGGAAGTTTTAGTATATTTACAGGGAAATGTTAAGAGGGGTCAAGTTAATTATTAAGAATAGTTCATTTTTATTTAATATATGTTTACAAAACATTGGGCAAATATGTTTTAAAATAAATTTATATAGGAAGAGTACTAATTTCTCTTTGGATCAGTACAGGTAGCTTAGTGATGGGCAAAACGTATTTGAATCTGACAAAAAAAAATAAAGCAAAAGGAATAATACAGAAAAGAGAAGACGAAGAAGGACGAGATGAGGAGGAAAAATAAGTGCGTACAAAATGGTGGGGGAAGTGGCGCGTGGCATTAAGTATTGGACGTCGCCAGATGTTACACCAAGTCGGTGGCAGCTGTCCCGATACGAGTCCACCTCTGCTTGCTTTTCCTCTCGGCTTTTCGGGAAGTCGCAGGTACGTATCTCTATACGCACTCATCCAACATAACAACTCATCCGCAAATAAAAACCGGCAGCTACATTCCGGTGATAATCGACCGATTGCGATTTTTTACAAGACTCATATACACCCAAGCTGAAGATAATAAAGAATGTTCAGGATCTTAATAAATTACTAATTTCTTATTTCAAAATTTCTAAAATTTTTAATAATAATATAATTCTTGGACAGAAACAAATTTGCAAGATTCGTCGTGCTCTGTTCATTTATTTAGGTACATCATTAAATATATCGATGTTTACATTCAAATCCTTTTAAACTTACAAGATTGACCTACAGGTCAATGTCTCAACCTGAGTAATTTAAGTGTAAACATAATCGCATGCCAATTTTGTATTTACAAACAAAAATAAAGACAATTGTTAGATATCTAATAATTAAGTAATATTTTTTTAATATCAAATTCTGAATCGTTAGCAAGATTACATTTATTCCTACTTCAATGCACATACTTCAATCCACAATTACATATTTTTATAAAGCTCTTACAAACATTTCAGGAGCAATTCTAAAGCAGAAAAACTGAAATCCTGGAAAACATACAAAAGTATAAACCGATGTCCCGAAGTTCAGCTCCTACTAACCTTCTGAAACGATCCCGATCTATCTAGCTCGCTTATTTCTTTGACCTCTTTTTATTCCGCACCATGGCACAATGAACCTCGATGATCAAGACGTTAGATGTCAATCACAGATGTCGTGGGGTTCTCTTTGTACATCCATCCTATTTCCTTTTCCAAGTTCAATTTCTTTTTTACCTTCGCAGGTGAAACTTACTTCTGTACTATTTTTCCTGAATGCGATTGCTTACTACAATATGACCGTATCGACAATGATTGATTTTGACGCTTTTGCGGTGATGCACTTTCCTTTTCAAAACCACATTTTTAAATTTTTGAAAGAGACCAAATATTGTTCATGCAGCGATCATTTAAACTTTCGACGTTACCACTGGTAATGAAAGCAAATATTTGACAGTAACTTAAAATATATCATTAATAATTTTATTTTTCTGTCAATAAGTTTCTACATTAGCATCTCTATTTGACATATGGGGATTCATCAAGTCGTCCATGAATCCTTATTTATCATTGGAATAAATTAGCGTTTCACTACAATTGATTCATTTTCATAAAAATATCCAGTACTACAACAACAAAAGGCTATGACCATTTAAATGCTGAACCCTCAAATCCCTCTCTTTAGAGCATTGATATATTAAATGATGTTTAATCGCGAATGAGGTGGAAAGCAGTTTTGATATTCATCTATTTTAAATTATTCATTTATCGAATTAAGCTACAGGTTGTAGATGCTGTCATTGTATATAGCATATGCGATACAAACATCGTCACATACATTTTATACAACGTTATTTATAAATAAATTTATCGAAATAATTACAATTTTTGAAAAATAATTTAATTTATAGAATGATAATTTAGTATAAAAGTTACGTTATTTGAAATATTAACTAACTAGGCCATTACATTCAAAAACCAAAGTTACAATAACAAAATTAATTAAAAACCAACGCAGTAGTTTCGGTTTCCATCTTTTTACCCTCATAAAAAATTGCAATACTTCTATAATCGAGAAGATGCTTCCAGTACCATCAATATATTATCGAATACAATATTTTTATTTCTGTTCATATATTAAAGTTCAAGTGTTTATTTATATTAATTTTTTGGCGTTCAGTGACCATGTTTCGATTTTTTTGCCTTTTTTTGACGTCAAAATTTTCTAAAATCAGGGAAATGCGTTAATGTTGAAGGTAATTGAAGACAATTTTCTCTTGGAAATTTTTCTTTATCGAGCAAAATGACAAAGATAGGAGTGGTAAAAAATTCAACATTTTTCGCTTTTTGTCGCATTTTGTCTTATTACATATATTCAGAGCTTTTAATTGTATTCAATGTTACCAGAAAATGTTTATTCTATCAAAAACCTTTAAATCAGTTTAAAAAAAGTATGTTTCTGTACTGTTATCATTAATTATTATAAACAATCCGTCCACATTAAATAAGTTAAAAATGGGTTTATGACCTACCACGATATTTTTCTTCCCCCTAAATACTAGAATCTTGGTCCTTTTGCTTTTCGACGTTTTTTTCACTTGTCTTTTGCACTCTTGGATTGGAAAAAATTTTTTTTTCTCTTCTATTGAGGGGGAAGAAAAACATCGTTGTTAGTCATAAGCTCGTTTTCAACTTATTTAATTATTGTTCGACAATAGAAAACCTTCCCAAATAATTTAATTTTAAACCGTCCAGATTTTCAGGATAACAATATAGCCAATCTTTTACCGAAAATATGCATCGAATACTATATTACAATATAAGTACGTGAATTAAGTATTTTATGAGTATTATTTATTGATAATTGGGCTGGCCTGTGGTCGTGGTCGAAATTTTGAAATAATAATTTTCGATCCAAGTGCGTATGCGTAAAGAACTTTACACACACACACACACACACACAAACGTGTACCGAAAACTATAGTTTTTCATCAAATGTCAACGTTTTAGACCCTAAGGAGCCCAAATCAACAATATTTTTACAATTGTAAAAATACAAATGTGATTGAAAAATGTTTCAAACAAAAAAGATAGATCATTAAATTCTCTACAATAAAGGTTGTATGCATTTTTACTAAAGTTAACGATAATGCCATAAACACTGTTTTAAAATGCGTATGACTATAGTCTAACGAAGTATTGAATTTGGTCTCCTCGGCAAAAAAATTACCCGGTAATTATAATTGCAGACATCTTTAAGACACCATTTTCCTTATTGGGTACATTCTAAGATTATATACATAAGATCATAAGAATACAGACAGCTGATCAGTAAAATATAGGAAACATGTAATATATGCATCGAATAGTTTATTACAATACAAGTGTACAATAGTAAGTGTTTTACAAGTATTATTTATCAGTACTTCGGCTGGCCTATGGTCGGGGTCGAAGTTTTGAAAATGCTCATTTTCAATTTTACTTCAACGCAGGCCATAGGTCATACATATAAATCATATTCACTTTATAGACATATAACAAACACTATATTGTTATAATATATCTATCGAAGCCACTTGGACCTAAATATGTTTGGACCCTCTAAATATCGGTATAATTTTATAATATAACTGAAAGCTCTTAGTAAACGAACGAGTATTAAGGAATAGACGACTCATCGCAGGATCGAAGCTTCTGAGCGAGCGAAGCGAGAAAGGCACCACACCAACACTAGTTTTGTTTGAAATCCTTTGAACAAAGTCAATTCCCGCAATAATTTTCGTAATAAATGAAGAAAGCGACACGTGCCGCGGGAATTCAAAATTTAAACTAGTGGGGTATTTAATTGACAATAACAAAAAACTGAAAATGATCATTTTAAAAAATCCGACCCCCAGCACGTGTCATCCGAATCATTATTATATGACATGTTTATAAACATGAATATTCATAGATGATTCAATTTTTTGTATTAATCCTTAGAAGCATGGTGGTAACCCACGTTACCACCTCGATTTCTTTGATATTAGCTAATTTAAATTCCAGTTAACTCATTTAGATTGTTTTTTTTTTCTATTTTCTATTGCGATAGTGATAGAAAAATGTATAAAAACAATTATTACAATACGATTGTTTATTATTTATGATTTATAAATAAACAAACATGAAAAAAACACAATTTTTTCGAAAGAATTCATTATTGACGCTGTTTTTTAAGATAAACATTTGAAATTTGGTATAATAGGGTTTTAGATATCGCTGATGACGATACCGATATTGGTTTTACGAAATTCAAAATGGCGGCTTCAAAATGGCGGCCATCATGATGTAAAAACGCAACAATTTAATGAATTTTTTTGTCCGCCATATTGAATCTGTCATTCTAAATTTTAAAAATTTGACACCGGATCGTAATCAGCCACCCGGAAAAACCCCCAAGTAACACGATACAGGATATTTCAATGGATTTTCATATTTTTGCCGCCAAATTGGATCTGCCATTTTGAATTTTGAAAATCTGATTCTGGATTCGTAATCAGCGACCCCGAACCCCCCCCCCCGCCCCAGTAGCAAATTTCAAGTCAATTCAACGTAAAAAAAATGTATGCTTCAAAGGGTTAAGACGCATTCCTGCCGTTAATGGTATTAAGTAAATAAATAATAATTAACTAAGGACTGAAAAGCTCTTATTGCCACACGCAATCCCAGATCACTGTTCTTAAGCTCGTATGCTAAAATATGCTGGATATGTCAAGTTGATTATTTTCATGTTCATTCGTCTTCTGCGGCATTATATACCGGCGATTTTAATATGAAAACGCGTATAACCTTTTTTGTAGAAAATTTTATGCTCCCTTTTTTATTGAATGCATTTGTTATGAAATTTGTATTCTTGATAAGAAACACAAAAAACGTATTTTTTCAACTTTTTGTTTTTTTCGACCTCCCTATAATCTTGTATGAATCAACTCCTAAAACTAATCTATTTGTAAGTTAGGCTATGCCAAAAGAGGTTGAACATTAAAATCAGTCTTACCGTTCGCGCGATATCGAGATCACCAGTAAACCTTTTTTTATTTCACTTTTGGGTCTTAGGTGTCTGAAACGTCAAAATTTGATGAAAAACTATGGTTTCTTTTTACCGAGGTAACCAAATTCAGCCCTTTGGTCTGCGTCGAAGTAATTTTAAGTCCCAGTCAACCGGTCCGTGCAGCCCGCTATCATAAACGACTCTAAATGATGGAATGTTTTGAAAAAAATTTAAATGTTAAGTAAATAAGCTAGTAAATAATAAATAATTTTCATGATAAGTTGATCTATTCACTGTGCGATTTTTATAACGAGTAATGTCATTATTATCATATGTAAAAACTGCTGTCTTCTTGAATTTTCCCTTGACAGGTTTGGCATATAATGTTTAAAACTTAAATTTACTAGAGAAAAAATTGAACAAAAAAAATATATTCGTTTTTTCTTTAACATGAAAATTGTTTATTATTTACTACACTGTTTATAGATAGATTTTAGTATGTCATTAAAAAACCGCTTAAGGAAATATTATTTCTTATGATTTTATATTTATCCTTAAAAGTGTGAAAAGTAACATCTTCCATTATCGCAAGACATATTCGAATATTTCCACTTACTGGCAGTTTCGTGTAATTGTATACAAAAAAATGTACTGTAGTTTGAGCAGCTTATTTGTCATCGATCGTTCATGACACATGTTCGTGGCAAAAAATATCAATCGCAAAACCACCGAGTAAAACTACAAAATAACCGACCCAATCGACAAAACTGGATCCGGTAGCCTGCGGCCATTTTAAGTACAGAAGCGAAACGAAACATTTTTTGTTATACTTTCTGCAATAATGATTCATGATTTCAATAATTACACGCTTTAAAAAAAATTTTCCAGGTAACAACACGTTATAAAAAAAATGAGAACAAGAATTTATTATTCGTCCAAATTTACTTTGAAATTAGCCTTTCTTATTTATCTCTTAGAGTGAATTTTCACTCTACATGAAGTACAAATCTACTTATACTAGATAGTAGCAAAATTCGATTTTATACTAAGTGATACATTTTCACGTGATAAAATTTGAATTTTCAGCCAAATCTATTTAGGGAGAAGGTATAGATTTGAAATGATTTTCACGTTTTAGCAAAACTTTAATTAGAGCCATGAACTTTACTAAAAGAGAATAATAAACTACTAATCCATCAGTCAAGTTGTAATAATTTCAAAATAATTTGCAATACCTTATTACTGAAATGAATTGGTTAAATTTTGCTAATTTAAGTAGCTTTTACTAATGATTTAGTGGTTTTTACGCTTTATTAATCAACACTATTACTAACTTGAATATTGTACGACTTTTTACTTCATCATCAGCAGTTTTTTAAGTTTTAATTGAATTCAGAGAGTAATGAAATTTAATTGCTGAACCAAAAGACAATTAATTGCAAAAGAATATTGTTACTTTCACAAGATAATTTTAAAGAGAAATAGATAATACAAAATTCGTTACTTAATCACCGGAAATGTTACACTGCTCCTTTTACCCTGTCAACTTAGGTAATTACAAAAGTGCGTAAACTTCACAAGGCCCGAAATTACATCCCTGCTGGATTGCACTAGGTGCACAAGTTACACTAGTGATCGTTACAGTACGCACATCTATAAAAACAACGACCTTTAATGACGGGGTAAAGTTTACGGACGACTTAACGCCAGGTGGCAGCAGGTTAATACCGCAGCATACCGTTTGACCCGCAGAAACCCTTTTGCTCCACTTTCGTTTATATAGTAGTTTTACCTGCATCGAATTATGTTGTTTTTCGTTCTTCATTTTGTAAAAAGCTCAGCTGGATATTTTTAATGAAAACTTTTAATAAAGACATAATTCGAAAAATGATAAAATCAAACATTGAAATTTGTTCCTTTGTAGGTACTTCATTTGTTTATATTACAATGTTTTGAAAATAAAGTTAATTAAATATTATACATTTTTAACGTTGATGGATCAGTATGTATTTTACGTTTATTTGATAATATTGTTTATCAAAATGTATTTATAATAGATTCAAATTTAAAAAAATATATAAACATTTCTCATTATGCATTAAAAATTTTTTTTTTAATTTATTTTTGTTGTCATATAATAAGGATTTAAATAGATATATTGATGATTTAAAAAAAAATAAACAAAAAATTAATTGACTACAAATTAATTAGATGAAATTAAATGCAGTAAGAAGCATTCATAAAAGTCGCACAAATATAGAATCAATAATTTCTCAAAATAACTTCCGACTGCCCGTAGAAAAGCAATTTCCCCTCAATTTTTTCTTTACGAGTTCTAGAAAAAGTCATCGACATCATAAAAAACGAATCTTAGTTTTTTCTTCTCGGGATAGAAAAGTGAATATATTTTTAAGGCGATATCCTCAATTAGACTTGTCAACGACTAGCCAATTAGCCCTGAGCAAACATATCTGTGGTTTTTCATTGGAAAAAAATAGCCGAAGAGATGCATACACACACACTGAATAAACATCGGAACTCGTGCGAGGATCGGAAGAGTTTAAAATTAAAATTTGTCACTTTTCCGGATGGATTATATAAATGTTACGATTCTAGTATCCTACATGCTATTTTATATTTTTTTTGCTCATTAAAATAATCATTTCAGAGAAAAATATTATATTACTAAATATATGTTTATTGTTCGAAAATTAAAATAAAATATTTTTTGTAATAACCGGCAGAATCATGTAATATATTAAAGTCATTATTATGATATTTAACCTGAAACAACGACTAAGACGCTTAAGAAAGTAATCCGTCTTGATTACGTTGTAAGTTTTGAACTGCATCATTTATGACCATTTTATATAAAACAGACAAGTGACATGAAGGTATCCATTCTGCTGACCCGAAAATGTCGACATCATGAGAAGAAGTTATGTGGAGAAAAGCGACAAAGTCCCGTACAAATTTTTTATGTCGTTGGAGAATGAATGAACGCATTCGAGGGAGGAATGAGATTTTAATCGTTTGTCGCGTAATTACAAATTACCTTGGAAGATTACCAGTCGACTAAAATTGTATATGTTTCATTTTTCTTTGAGTGCACGCAATAAAACTTCTTCAAAAGAACACATTAATGTCCTTTCAGTCGGACATATTAGACATTTTCTTTTTTGCCGATTGCAATTAACATTATTACGTTTAAAAATGTCCAAATGAAACATAAAGTACTCTGACAACTGCACTGAAACCCATTTTTAGTACCTTTCAACTATTTTTCATAGTTCAGTGGGTACTAACTGTTTAGTTGCTGTGCTTTTCCTACAGCAGTTGTAATAACTAAGAATGTAGTTAGTGAAATAATAATTTAAAGTTTATCGATGTGTTTGGGTGATCCCTCTCTTTCGACAGTCATCAAAATTTGCCAATGATTTCAAAGAAAAGAGTTATGATAATTTTTCTTTCGACGTTTCTTTGCAAGATTGACATTTTCTAACATTCAAAAGGGCAATACTTGACCATTGCAAAATGTTCTTCACCCGTCGAATTTTCTTTTTCAGAAACAAAAACGTTGGGAATGACAAATTTTGAAATTAGTTATTCAAGGATAGCGAGTTTCACTCGATGATTCACTTTTATTGAACTTAAAATCGTCATACGAAAATCATTCAACGCTTACAACCTTCTTAGATAAGTTCAAATGAATATAAAAGTTAGCTCGTTTAAAATTAATGAGAAATAAAGCAAGATTTATCTTCTATTGTATTATATTTGGGATCTGTTATTAGCAACTCCGATCTGATGAGAGTGTTCAATATAACTTAAATCTTGTCTATGTTTATCTAATTATGTTTGATCATTATGGATCAACTTCAAATATAACTACTTCAGCTAAACCAGTTTTGGTCTCAAATCAACGCAATCTGAAATTTTGTTCAGTCCAGTTCCTATAATTCACAATTTTGTTGTCATGAGTATAATAAAAATGCAACCCGAAATTTAACGATTATCACTTGAATTCTGTAATTACCTACTACCCATTCTCAGTAAGTTAGATACGGTCAGGATGGTAAACATGTATCATCATTAAATTTGTTTCAAAGACGATTAAAAAGTGGCATTGAAAAATAATGCATTTCTGTGCATTCCCTCAAAACTCGTTGGCAGTGCAGTAATGTGAAGGCAAAAAAAAAGAGTTAGAGGACGAGGAAAAGCATATCGCGACTTTGTTATAGCAGAAATGGGGGAGGAGGTGGGTCTGACAGGGGGAGCTGAGGGGGCGATGAAGGAAATGCTGATAAAATCGCCGAGAGTCGTTGGCCGAAAACGGGCGCCGGAAAAAGAAAGCAGCGGGGATCGCGCATCATGATCTTTTTTCCACCCAAGAAAAGGGAAGAGAGAGTCGTAAACTCGTAAACCGGGTCATTAAGCCGTATGACGTATGTACGAGCGTTGCACTCCGAATGTACTTTTAATACACGTCGGTGCCTCTTTATGTGTCCTCCTGACTGAGAATTGCCAAGGCAGGGGACGAATTCGTCGATTTCGTCTCTCTGTGCCAGGAATGTAATTTCGCTTTTTGCAAATCTGTTTTTCATACATGTTTTTACTTCTTTTCATTCTCCTGGCTTTCAAATAAAGATATTAAAGTGCAGTTTGGCATAGAAATGTTTCTGCAAAATAATGTTTTAATTGCTTATCAATTCGGCCCTGTGATCAGCGTTTCAGTTGAATTCGGTTACCAGGACATTTACACCTTATGCCCATATTAAACTACCCATATGTTAAATATTGTTTTTGTATTTTAATAACATTAGGCATACTGTCTTCCACCTGTTGTGTAATATTCGTCATCTGGAGTATCAACGATTGTAAAGATGATTGACACTTGATAAAGTTCTGACCTTGTTAAGTAAAATTGCCATTAACCAGCTTTTGCTCCATATGTGTAGTATCCTTAATATAATATCATTGAAATGAAATAGGATTATCAATACTGCATAATTGGAAATTCTTTTTTGCATAGAATATGGGATTTTTTTTCGATAGTAAATAAAAGAGGAAAATAAAAAATCTTTTTTTTTAATAACGAGCCAACTGCCTTGTAATACTGGGTTACTTTTTCTACATTCATGTTCGGTAAAGGACGACGCGTGCCCCTTGCTTGTGGGACATAAGCGATTCAACGGTTATTTAGAAAAAATAAGACAGGCAGCAGACCTTGGATTTTTTCGTTGCATTTTTTTGACGCTGCTCCCTTCTATATACTTTATGCGTTTTTAATCTTTTGCCTTCATTTAACACTCGGGCTATTCATTCGGATATCGCTAAATATACAGCATGTATTGTCGAGAATGTCCACGAAACCTGCCGCCGGAAAAGTCGGAAACAGAACATACACCCGGAAACATGAGGGGCTTCTTTATCTCACTTAAGTGCGCGGACAATGAGGGCTCCACCTTTTCGTTCTGCGATCGCAGTGATGAATGAAAAAAAGTTAGACAATACCGGTTTTGTAACGGGCGAAAACGACACTTACGGAAGGAAATGAACCAAGGTAAGGAAGTGAGAATTGAATTGATCGAAGGTAGGTGTATATTCGTGACCTCATTGAAATTTTGGCCCCGGAGATGGTGATAAAGGATTGAATGCCTAGGGTCAAGTGCCGAAAACGTCAGTTGCAGATGTGAAATGTTTGCAACTTATACCTTTCTGCGATATATTTGGGGGTCATTAAAGTACTCAGAAGAAAGATGGGCCAAACAACAATGTTTTCCGTTTAATTAAGGTTCATTTATTTCTGTCTTATGAGGACTATTTTTTACGATGTTCAGATATTCTAATTTTTGCTTCCTTTTCAGATTTTTTTATTAATCGAAGAGACAATTATCATGGGGTATGATACTTAATCGCTGCACTTCAAGAAATATATACTAAACAAAAATATCATCGAATGAAAATTACGATTAATATAAAGAATGCATGGTTACGACCTATAATTTTAATACGCACCGTTAGAGGTGATATCTATAAATATATCTAATAATGTATACCAGAAAATATTATTTGAAGACATTTCTAATGATAATATGTTCTTGGCACAAATAATAGTTTTTTATAGCTTTTTCAAATCTCTTTTAAAAACTCGCAATTTTTTTAATTTTCAAAACAACCTTTGAATTAAATTAATTTAACATATTATTTTAATAGTTATTTGAGACACTATTTTTCGAAATGACCATGAGTGCAATATACCCAAATTTTGTTAAAATCATTATTTCGAATACCTATATATTTAATATTCATATCTACAAAACTGTGTATTTATAAATCAGCACGATTAACTATATAAATTAAGTGTGGCTAGTTTTAAATACGAATATTTCTTAATGACAACACAAGCCCACATCGAAAAAAGTGGTTTGTACTTTTGAACTGACATACATATTCCTATGTATTTTCCGATGCTGGATCCGGATTTGAAGTTATAATGTGGGGTTACATACCATTTTGCAGAAATTAAAGCAAAAATAAATTTTTTAAAATATTTTTTCGAAATTAAAAAAACATATGGTAATGATGGTCGAACGCATTAGAGCAAATATTGTGATTATCAGGTGGGTCTCTGGACACATTTTTTCGGTAAATTGTGCAATAGAAAATATGAATACACAATTAATTTTGCCAAAAATATTGCTTTTTACACTGCAACATATAATAAAACAATTTCACCAGTGAAGTTTTGGTTCTACAAGGTATTTCTTTGCACAGTTGTCAGACTTCAAAACTTGTAGAATATATTTGCTTTCGTTTACTTTTTAAACTTCAGTAATACTTGGTATTAAAAATAGATAAGCAAACTAGGATAAAATACATTTTATTGTTTTTTCATTGGTTTTTTATTGGTTTTGAAGAACAAGAAAGTATAAGAAAATTGAACTTTCAGGGGACAATATGAACAATTCTCTTTAAAATATTTAAAATAACATTTCTACATAACATTTCTATATAAAATTTGAAATAACGACACTGTTTAAGAATTACAATATAGAGCGCATACATTCTTTTATTAATTTTAAATCTTATTATATGTCGTAGCTGAAATGTTTCTAAGCAACTCAAATTATTTATTGATTCAATTCCTTTTAATTTTTTTATAAATTCTTTTATGAAATAAACATGATATTCTTGTGTTTATCGAAGAATTTTCTTGTGTTCTACAAAATTCTGTGTATTATTGAAAACACAGATTTCAATAAACTATAAACCTCACTTTTCCCAAAAATGCAACGTGATCAAAAATTCAAAATCTTACCAAATTTAAAAAAATTAACACTGGTTTTTCTTGCTCACATAAACAGTTTCTTTTTTGCAAAAAGAAGTTATTAGAAGTCAGGATTCAAAGTTCCGAATAAAAGATAAATAAATTTTATGTTATTGGTGTGGTAATGAAGCCTTCCCAGCATTCCCAGATATTTGGTTTCCGGATTTTTAGACTTTCGGAATATATGTTTTATTCCGAAATTTGAACACCGGTCTATCATACCTTCGCCCCTGCCGGTATGCACAATATTTACACATGCACGCAGCTTCTTAAGAACTCACACTGTGCTGCTGTGTAATTTACCGAAACAAAGGTTATTCCACAACCATTGGCACAATTGTAAACATCTAATATTTTTTATTAAAAATGTTTTTAGTAAACAAATTAGATAAATCAGTTGGCTGTAAAACAGCACTTTCTGTGTCTAAAACTTTATACCAAGTTTTATTAGCACATTAAAAAGAACATGATTATTATTGTTGTTGTTACTGTAGTTTCGTAACATTGTTATAACAATTTTTATCAGTTTCTCTTCTGAACTCCAAAACTCGTCTACAGAATTCAGGCAGATGGCATTTTTTTATATTTTTTTATTCCCAAAACAGTTTTGAAAAACTTTAATATACAATTAAATATTCATATTTTAAATTTAAATATTTTGTTGCAAATTGGGTTACTCATCTTAAATTCATCATTTTTAAATAAGTACTTTTGGTGCGATCGTCAATTGCAGAATGATATCATTTAACGATTAAACTACATTTTTGAACGATAGAATACATATGCAAACCAGTTACGGAAATTAAATACCGAAACTAATTCAAATATATTTTACGGGCAGTTGCCTTAAACTTATCGAAGGACACAAATTAATAGAGTGAATTAAATACATGTCTCGCCCATCGTTTATTACTTTATAATTCGTTTTAAAGATACAACCTGAGAATGGATTTCACGCAAGACAATATGATTAAGACCAGGAAACAAAAACTAGTATCTTGGCGATACGACCTACCGGGTAAGTATATGAGAGTGAGCGTCCGTTATTATAGGACGACTGTCGTTCTGAATAGCTTAATTGAAGCACTCAGTAGTACATAACTACTTCTTTACTTATCACCTCTAAAACGACTAACCACTTTTATCTTTTTTTTTTACTGAAACTAGTTAACGATTTTTATATGTCTTATACATGAGCGTATCATTTATCTTTCAATTACTCTCCGAGTGTATGGGAAGTAGTAAAATGTAACTTTTACATTATTTTTAAATTACTTCCTGATTTTTTAAATTATCAAACGATTTTATCATTTAATTTATTTAAAATATATTTTTTAAAGTTTCTTAATACATTAATGTTTTTATAAAGATTGTTGTGTATATGACAGAAAATTAATAACATTAACAAACGCATATTAACCTTGGCAGTCACTAATTAACAAGAATTAAATTAATTATTATTACATTTATTCCTTGTTACTCATTACGTCATTTTTAGTATAATGCTATGTGATATTCTATATGTAATATAAATCAACGTGTTTATATTCTTATGTTTGTTAATATGAGTATATATGATTAAATATCATTAAATGATATTATAATATTGCATTATAAATTTTTAAATCCTGGAAGCATGTTTTTAAAAGTTCATACAAATAAAAGTTTGTTCAGCTGACGGACATAAGACTCTCTTCAAAACGAATTTAATACCGTTAACTATAGCGATAAAATAATAAAAGGATGTGAAGAAAAATATTCTTCAAGTATTCAAAATGAAAGCCAATTAAGTGTTTGCATTGACCAATATAAAAAAAACATTTATGCAACTTGAAATTGAAGAACAAGTAAGTTTATTTATAATTTTGGTAAACAATAATGTTTCCCAAAAATCATTTTAAATTAAATTCTAAAATAAATTTTAAAAAAAACATATCCCCATTTTTCAAAGAATATGTTTTTTAGATACTTCTAGCCCTGACAATCAAGCAAGAGTGACGCATTAATAAAACGTCGGCCGTACATTCATAGAAGATAATAAAAATAATTTCCATATGGAACGAGTATAATAACAAGGATGTAGATAAGAATATCATAAAAAATAACAACAAATCTTTCAAACTGAAAACGTAAAAACCGATGAATTACGTCACAATGTGAATAAAAGCAGTATTCAGTCATATTCTGAACATTCCAAAATGCAACTACTTGTCGTCAAAACGTTATCTTACATCAGAATGAAAGCCCGGAAGTGGAAAATTCACGACAGCGTCAATAAGAGTCTAACGAACCAGTGACAAGTGTTTTTCGAAATTCCATAATTCATGCATTATTTCATTCGTGGGTATTTCAATGAACAGGTGTAAATAAAGTGTTGAATTAAATGATTTAAATTTAATTATTTTACATGAAAATAACAAATCAAATAACTTGTTAATACTGAAGTAATTGCATAACAGTTTTTGGGAAAGTAATAACACTAATTAAATTATTGAATAAAGGATGTAAAAATTAAGATTCGTTACTATATAGATAATAGAATATAAAAGTATCAAGATATACCTGAAATATTTTAATTAATAAATAGAAAAAACTAGTCAAACGAAGAAAACAAAGAGATAATTTGACATAACAAATTATTGTTAATTCACAACTTAAAATTAGTGTTAAACGTGCATTACAGCCCGCACAGTTGTGCAACTGATACTATTCGTCAGTCGTAAATTGTATTAAGATGATAATTAATTTGCACATTGAAAGGAATTTTTCGGAAAATGAAACCCGATCCGAGCACTAACATTTCTTTAGTATAAAAAATATCTTTATCTTATGCTCTAATCTCTTTATAATCGGAAAGTTCATTCATTTTCTTGCAATCTTTTCATAATGTATAATATATTTAATTGTAGAGGGTTAAAATACTTTGCCGAACCAGCATAAGACAATATAGCCATTTTTGTTAAATGATGGAGGAAAGGATGTAGAAGAAATTTTATAAAATAGCGCTGCTTGGATTGCAGATAGTAACTACTCACATATCCATGATTCTACTAAAAAGGAGATTCCGAAAGGTGTTTTCAACATCATTTTACAGTATTGCAAGGATATTATGTTGCATACTATCATATATTAGCCGTCATTTTAATTATTTAGAAATATTATAAGTTACATTTTTCACTCATAATCGAGCATTTGAAAGTTGATCTAACTTTTTCACAAAAACAACATAATAGTGTATTTTGACTATTAAAAAGTATTTGACAATACAAATAATTTGTGAGTATGCTTGTTACGAATTTTAAGTCAGAAGGCAAAATGAAAAAAACAACCAGCCAAATATTCGCATTTTGGTTAAATTTCGAAAATCTGTCAAGGGTTTCGAAAAACTGTCAAGAGTTTCGAAAACAACGACCAGTAACACTCCCCAAGTAATCAATTTTTACTTAATCAACCACATTTTCTAATTTCCAACCGCCGTATTGAATCCATCATTTCGAATTTCGAAACTATGACGAACGGATTCTTAGTCAACGATCCCGAAAACCCAGAGTAACAAATTTCTATTTAACCAAACAAATTTTCGGATATTGATACGACATATTGAATTGGCCATTTTGTATTTCGAAAATTTGAAAAAAGATTATTAAGCAAAAATCCCGCAAACCCCAGAGTCATAAATTTCGAATGAATCGAATGCAAGGGTTGACTCGTAATACAATGTTATATGCATTAGTAGATTAACATAGCTTAAAATTTATAATAATAACAATGCACTTGGCAGAACTTCAGATTTTCACTTTGTAAAGTATCCTTAACGCACTTCAACAATAAAAAAATATTACTTTGACAAACAATTTTTTACTAAAATTTATCCGAAACAACTTCTCTTTCAGTAGAATCACCGATATATGAAAAATTCACTTCATTCAAAAATATTATTAGAATTCGGTCTTTTATTTACATTATGCTGCGTAAGTGCGTAAAATCTTAGATTAAAAATATTAAAAGACAGGGTTAAATATATAAATATAATGAAAATTTAAATTAATATAGAAGTCCAGTATTCCTGTGGAAAGATAATAAGGAGCAGACATTCTACCCCGAACTTTTTGTGCCCTACCTTAATCGTCTTTTTCCACTTATTAACTAAAACGTATATTTACTACTATCCTAAGAAATTATTACCAAATCTGGGTTTTCGGAAGATATTCTTTATTTTGGGACCTTAATTTCTTCATTGTGATTAAATTTGCACTTCCAAGGATCTATCTAAAGGTGTCTAAAATAAGCGTCGAACTGACTATACAATTACAAAAGTGTATAGTATAAAAGAAGGAAACCTGTCAATATTATTAACAAATAATTACGAAGTAATTGGTAATGACCACGTTTCTGATGCAGATCTATTCGTAAAGTATATTGCAATTTTGTTTCCTTGAATGTTTCATGACCAAAAAAGAACAATTTTTATCCGTAATGGAAAAGTACAGTACGGTTTTTCCTGCAATATTTCTTCGCCGTGTGTTTATAACAGAATGAAGAACTAGTGATTATTAAGATAATGTCTGATATAGCGAACAACGATAATCATCGATTTCATACGTTGCATATTTTCTTCGAAATCTGCAAAATCTTTTTTGTTTCCAGTGAATAATAACAATTAGTCATTTTCGTGAAAGAAAAGTGACAAATTACTAAACATTGTAGGTGATTATGTGTAGACGAATTACTCGTAGCTAAAGTCCTACTCTTCAAAAAAACGTTAATTACAACATTTTTCGATTACAAAAGTGGCGCAATTTCCGAAATAGACGTTACGAAAGAGACGATTACGGCTCTTTTATATGAAATTTATGAAACCATATCTGAAATTCATCAAAAATAACTGACATTTCGGAAACGAAACAAAGTTATACGTTCGAATCGAAATCACAGATTTTTATGCTCGACAATAGTTACCAATGTTAGTATTACAATTTAATTTTAATTTTTCTAAATAATTTCCTCTAATGACAGAAACGTGCATGTTCGATTGTAGGCATTGTAAATTTTGTTACAAAATTTTATGCTAGGTGCTCGGAATTTCTTAAAAACTTTAATCATCCAGTTACTACCCAACAAAACATTCGAGAAATATCCGTCAATTTTGAAGCGCTTGTGGTATCTAATGTTAAGTTTGCAAAATTGAATTGATTTTGGACTTTACTTTTATATCATATAAAATGAACTTAAAATGATATCATTTATAAAATGTTTACTAATGTTTTATTATATTTTTGTAACATATATTTTGTGGAAAAAATTTCCAACCATTCAATCTCAAAAAGATTCAAAGCTTCCTGCATTTGTCCATATGTGAATTAGCCTATTAAATCCTGAATGGACATTTTATCCCTACGTTTTCAAGGATTGTAGTTTGTGTAGAAAAAAATCTGATTTTTCTGAAAATCTGAAATTTTAGAACTCTGATATGAAGTAAAAGAATCGTGTCTTGAACGCTATACTGTGCATATTAACAGTTTAAAAATAACAGTAAAAACGCAGCTAAAACAAGAAAAATCCGCGAAAATTTCAAGAAATTTTTTGTTTGAAAATGACAGACTTTCAAAGAAAATTTTATTGTACAAAAAGTCCTGAAATTTGGTCAAGGAATAAGCTAACATTTTTACTGAATTTTTATGTAGTATTTTTTAATTTGTCAAAATCCCGAATTATCGAGTAAGATTTTTCGAAAGTTTAACATTGTCAAAAAAGCATTCTTATTATCTCATCTTGGATTTTAATAAGATCTACGTTTAAAAGGTAAGAATTCAGCATAAAAATGCAAAATACAATTTATCAGTGTTTCTCCTCGGTATTTTGGTATTTATGTAATCGATCATGTCATTTTTCAATATTTCAATTCTTTTTTAATTGTTATTTATTTGGTCATTCTCTTTTTTATTGTTATTCATTTTTTATTGTATTTCATTTTTTTCATTTGTTTAATTTTTGTATTTATTATATTGCAGAATAAATTTCTGAAGAGGGTCAACAATTCTTGACCGAAACGTAAATTTTCTTCGTTTTAATTTTTATATTCAATATCCACTATCCGATACACTGAGAAAATAAACTCTAACAACATATTTATTTCAAATATATTACGGATTAAGAAGAAAAAAATTTTTGAAGCTTTTGTCTTCATTTTGAACTTATTATTTCGTGTTTGAAACTCCAGTTTTTATGTACTCATCTTTGTTTTTAAAATGTAAATATGCACATTTTTTAGCTCAAGTCACGATGAAAGTTCAGTTAATTTTACACTATATGGGTGATTCTCCGGAAACAGGGCATTTTCGTTTCTTTACGTTATATCTTACAAAAACTTTGACAATAAATTATTAAATTTCGATAGAAATGTTAAATAAATATCCCTGGCCCATGTTAATTTGAAAAAATAATACTTTTGTTACAAAAAACTGGTGTAAAATGACATTTAAAGACTAAAAGTAGCATTTTTGATATGTCCAAACCTCTAAGTTCAAAACTTTAAAATATTAGCGCTATTAAGAAACCGAATTATTTTAATTTATTCAAATAGTATAGTTCAAACTGTACAATTTCTCTCTGTATAATATTTAATTAAATCAATATATATACTTATAATTATTGAAATATTAATGTCTTAAGAAATTTCTATGAGGTAACGACAATGCGTAAACTGGTATAAATGAACGGGAAATAATTAACTTTTTTACTAAAACTTATGAGAAAATCAAAGAAAAAACACTACACTTTACTAATCCTCCATAGAAAATTGAAAAGAGAACATCATGAACAAGTAAAAACTGTACAAAAATACCACGTATTTTTATTAAATTAATTGTCGTCACCCGACCTAATTTTGGTATTTTGATACAAACAGCAATTAAAAAACTATGAAAATTTAAAGATTAAAGGAATAAACGTTACTGGCAATTTGTTTTTTAATTTATTATTGTTTAAAATATGTAAAATTGTTTTTTTTTACAAATTTTCATTGTCGTCACCTTCATTGTCGTTACCAAAGATTTGGCGTATCAGGTACGAAACAAGAACAAAATGTAACCCGTAGCAAAAAATATTTTTCAAATCATAAATAACATTTATATTTCTCTTCCTCTTAGACATTTATTTAAATATAATTTAAAAACCCACAAAATTAAACTTTATATTTGTTACAACGTTATGAATCAAGTTTATTATGAAATAATTTTATTTATTAAAATTATGAATATAATATTATCATTGTAGTTACTAACCAACGACACATTAACTTTAATAAATTTATTTTGTCTAAAACTTCTTCAAAAATTCATGTGTTTTTCTTAATTTTTTAATTATTACTTAATAAATAATTTTCATTTATTCACAAAAATGCACTGAATCAGATATGTACATTTTGTTTTTGACTCTTTAGAGTTATTTTTTTCAAGTTTTTAATAAGCAATTGTTGGTTTATATAGCCGTATGAAAATGCATCATAGTAAAAGTCTTCCCCTTTCCTTTAAAATAATTTTGTAGCGTGACTACTTTAACAATAACATAACTTGGTGCTAATAAGCAAGAATCCATTTAAAAAAACCGAATTTACAGTAACTTAGAAAAAAAAATTTTCATTCTTGATGTCCTGTTTTTGGAGAATCACCCATATATGTCAACATAGAAATGTTTTAGCATATTTGTTACACAAAATACAACTGTTAAAAATTTCAGTGAAAAAATATTAACTATAAGAAACCATACCATACAAGTTACACCAAGTAATATTAATAATAATAATACATCACTTTTTGAAAATCATTCAAAAAAGTACACTCTCGTCAATTGCTGTCTACCAAACCTTAATATAATTTTTGCATGGGAAAAAATTATTTTTCTCTCGGAATGTATCAAAATATTCAACATAAAAACTGTTTATCGTATATAATCCGTAACCTGAACGAATTTTTTTAAAAATACACAATTTTCGGAATTAGAGAATCGGAAAATAACCCTTAAAAATGGGAAGAAAGGTAGATAAAATACAAAATGTTGTTGGGTAAGTCGAGGAACAAGTTCAGTTTCAAGGATCTAAGGAAAGTCGGAAAGGTTAGTCGAGACTGTACTCGGTCGTCGGAGCAGGCCGGCGTCGACGCACCGAGCGTAATTCCGGCGTTGACCGGAAGTCGCGAGTCAGAGGCTCGGCTGTACGTAGCGTTACGCTTCCTTACGCGTATCTACCGTCTCGGTCGCAGTTCTTCTATACTGAAAGTACATACAACTCGAGTGTACCGTACCCTCTTAGGGGCCTTTGCAATAAGGGCACAAACCGCAACTACTTCTCAAGGTCTCGATATTCATAATGACCCTTCCATACACTCTCTACCCGAGTCTTATGCTGATTTACACATTATACAAACGACTATCACGTGATAGCTATCCTTAATCATTATTAAATCATTCATTTATATATGCAATGCTTCATTCACTCATTTACTTGTTTACTCATTGTACCACGAAAACAATCCTGCAATTTCCTATCAATTCATTTCGTTTCGTTTCGCTTGAATTAAAGTCATTCATAGAAATTGTGAATTGTATTCCTTTCTTTCATTCATTAATTTCATTCTTTTTATTTCAATAAATAGCTCGACATTTTTCGAACGTTTCTATTAGCAATATAAATCGTTATTCTCGTTTCAAAGATGTTCTGCACAAAATAATAATTAAAAATTTATTATAAAAAAAGTAAATAATATTGGAAATATTGTACCATTTTATTGCGATTTGTAGCCGTTTTTAGAAATAATAATTACATACGCGGAAAGAAAAGCTGTTAGTCTATAGAGTATGTTGGATTGAATCAACACCTCAGGTTATGGTTTGGAATAAACTGGAACGTTGAGGTTTAGGAGGTTGGTACGGTACGTAGGGAGTCAAGTGCATTTTTCGCCCAATTTTGACTAGTTCAGTACCGTTTGGAAGTCGAATAATGGCATCTAACCTGTGCGATAATGAACTTTTGACAACAATTTCATTGAAGTTCTCTTAAGTCCTTACCTAGCGTGTACAATCGATCCAATTCTTTCTCACAAACATTAATTATATTTTTTTTTTAATCGACATTAATTTTAAGTAAATCTGTTTGTTAATTGTAACCAAATCTTGCATATAAAGACTTATTTTACATAAGACACCATGTTAATAGGCACAAAATGTTTTTCATACATTCTTAACACTGAGGTATCCAAATGACTCAAAATTTTCAGAGAATTCATTTTATATTTTTATTAACATTTAGTAATTTTTTCGTCAGAATCTGTTTGTTAATTCTCAACCATACCAACCTCCTTAAGTAACCCTACAATTCGTGTCGTATAGCAGTTCGGCAGTTGAGTTAGCAACCCAAAGATTCGTGTTGATCATAATTCTGAACGACATCCTATGCTTTTAACGTACCAATAGAGTTGTGTAATACGATAAAATTGATATTTGGTAGGAAATACCGAAAAATTAGTTAATTACAATATTTGTTTGACCAATAAACAGAAACGGATAAAAACAAATGTAATAAAAATAGAATCAAAATAAATAAAAAAGTTATGCGAGCAAATGTGAACTGATATTTAAATATGTGAATATGTGTATTTTTTCGTGCATTATGCATTATTGTAATTTGGGATTAAGAGTAATATTTTCCTTATTAGTTTCATTAATGATAAATATTAAAACTTTCCCTGTAAATAACCAGTAGGTTTGGTTCCCTATTTTTGCATAAAATATTCCAAAAGTGTCAAATTTCTAAACTTTATTCATAAACATTTTTCAGATGTTTTATATATAATTTCTTTACAGAAATAAGTGTCTGTTTGCACGGGCTGCCGGGTGAAGTAATGTAGTTATTACTAGATTGGTTGCTTATAAACAGGAAAAATCAAACCTGGAAGTATAAAGTCAAATTTTGAGGTGTGATTTTCCTGCTCTTTACTTTCTGAACAGTAAAGGTTCCAAGAATTCGTAATCATTTTTATCAGAAAGACTGGCATTTTTTTCATTCTGCAAGTCTGCCCCAATATTACTATCTAGAATGGTAAAATTCCTAACAAAATTTTTTCCGTGTAATTTGTATGAACACGGAGAAAAATAATTAGCAAAATCAGCCGAAAAATCCGCAGATTCTACCAATTTTATCCTATAGGGACAGCTGTTGGAATTCCGTTAGGGATAGCCGATAATTTCAGCTAAATTTACTGAAAAAGTCCGCAAATTTAACGGAGCAAATCTGCTAATGTAGCGGAAATTTAGAGCTAAGCGCGAATTGAGTAGGGTTAAGGCTACATTAGCGGAATCAAAACAGCTAAAATTGCATATATTTTCGGCAATTCCAGCCGAAAATTTTAGCTGATATGAATCAGCTAATCCAGCGGAGTCATTTTTCTCCGTGAAGACTTGGATGCTTGGACAAAGATGTTGATCGACCAGCCTAAAAATCTATTTATGGGGCCCCTGTATATTAATACATTATTACTTGTAATCATGATCAAATCTAAGAATATTTCGGACGTGGTTATTCTCTTCAATTTCTTGTGTGAAATAAATTCCGTTTTCCACGCCTAAGAATATGTTAAGGTTGTTTCGCGGTTGAGATCTTTTAAAAGTTCCATGACAATATTAGAAACAATTGGGGAAAGCAGAAAATCCATAGTTATCAAACTTTTGTTCATGAAAAAAAAATAGTATTGTCTAGTTTATTAGATTAGTTTATATGGATTAGTTTTACTAATCTTAAAACCTTTATAAAATCGCAGTTTTTGGAAGAGTAGTGACGTAACATTTTTCATTCCATTTTTTCTCTATTATCAATACTAATGAAATACTAGATCTCCATTTCTATGATTCATTTTTGGTGTTTGGTAATTTTATAATATTATTTTACTATTTTTTTTTACTTTGGTATTAATATCAACTAAATTTATACAATTAAAGAAGTAGATTAAAATTCTATTACGATGAAACAGAAGTGTTAATTTACATTTTAAATGTCTCGGATTTAATTTTTTCTAACAATTTTGCAAACCTTTAAAAATTCAGAAACTAGCTTTTTATTTACAGAGTTATTTTTATGTACAGTGTTTTAGAGTTTATTATATATTTACGTATATTATAGATAATTGTTCTTCTAAAAACATTAAATATTAAACGTATCAAAAATATGTCAAGTTTAACAGATGGAATCGATCTGTATTATTAATGTCTAGCTATTCTATCAATTTCATGTAAAATTTTAAGTTTCTTTAGCGGATACACCGTTAAAATGCCATGAAATATTTAATGTACATTTAATATACAGTGCATTAATATTTCTAATTATAGATATCTATATATAGATATGTATTGTGAAGAATTACACTTTTTAGCACATAGGTTCTTCGATACCAATAACTCTGAAATATATCATTTTTCAATTTAAACAAGAAGAACCTTTAAAGAAAATGTCATATTAACTTATTAAAAATTAATTCTCTTCGCTGTATTTGTTTTTCATTCGAAATCGTAATAACACTACGTCTACCTCGTATTTAGATTCGGTAGTAGATAGTCTAAGTAACATTTTAAGTCTAATATTGAAATACTCGATACGTAGAAATGGAGGTTACGCGTTGGATACACGAGTGTGTGAAATAAATCAAAGTATTTAGCATTCCCATCAGTATTAAAAATAAACATTTACTAATATTTCGTCAATCAATACACTGATTCAAACCATCAACATAGTACTTTTCGTACCAAGGGCGTAAATTAAAGGTTTTACGACTTGGTTGGTGATTGCTGGCCATTTTTACAAATGATGACTTAGCAAAGTCCCTATCTACTATAGGAGTCAGGAAATTACCAATTCATGCCCGCAAAAGGAGACGTACATTGGCCATTTTGTGCCTGCTGAATCTAAAATATATTTTATAACGAAATAATTCAACTTTACAGATGAGTCCACGGTAAGCTTGGAACAGCGATTATTCTTCCTTGTAAACAGCATTGAGAAGGGACATGAACGAGCCAGCCGTTTTCAAAATCTGCAACAAAATATTCAATTTTAAATTATAATTCACGAAAACAAGTTTTTTTTTTATATTTTAGAACGCCTTCGACATATCAATATAACGTAATATTTTACATAATATTCCTTTGATTTCGGTAAGACTAGACATTTTTATTGTCATATTGATTTTGCCAAATCTTGTCTATACATTTCTTTTTCAGTATGACTATACTCTATACCGCGAGATTATTAAGGATTGCGTTTTTAAATACCTTGCTTCATTTTTTATATCGCGTTTATTTGTAGAAAGTATATAAATGATTACACATACTGTTACCCAAGAAAATAATCTAACCTCAAATTTAAAATTTAAAATCTAAACTCAAATTTATTATACTGAAGTATAATTATGATAAATTTATTAATTTGTCTGGGCTCACTGACGAAATGAGACGCTAAATAATGTCTTGCAAAAATAATTCTATATGTTAAAGTCCCCCTAATATCTATAATCATAAATAGTGAAAAAATTGTTATTTAGAAAAAAAATTAATGATGAATGGAAAATAACGCGCAGATTTTTTGGAATTTAAAATGAGGAATCCAAAACTTATAATCTAAAAGGGTGTGTTCATGAAAAAACCTTGTATTTAGTGTCTTTCCAGTCGGTTTTTGATATAACATTTTCAATATGTTATATGTAATTGATACATTAGGAGCTCGAATTTTTCAGAACCAGAAAAAAAACGTTTGCTTCTAGAACAAAGATAGTAGAATTGAATTTTGTCATAAATAATTTAACTATCTACAGATAGAGATTGTGAAATGCATATCTCTTTCAGTTGGTACCCATATTTTCTTCATTGTCAGCCCTCAAGAGTATCAAATAGTTATAGAAAAGAAAATCAAGAACCATTAAAGTCTAAATAATTTTTGCTACTAAATTTCACATGAAACAATCATTACAAATAAATGATGTTAAAGTTATTGTAAATAAATGCAATATTGTTACCGCAGGTCCGAGAGAAATACGATGACCATAATTTTAAAAATTACCAAATTTAAATAAGCCAAATTAAGGATATGAAATCTATCATTTGCGGCATTGGAAGACAGTCAATTATTGGAAATGACCGGTTAAGAGAAAAATATCGTTCAATTTGTTCGGTCTAAAAGTCAGTAATTGAAGCGCGTTACAGTAATTAAGGGCGAACGTGACGGGTACCGCGGTGAAATTCGGCAGAGAAAGGTCGTAGACGTTCATTGCTGTACAGGCCAGTGGTCTCTGGGCTCGCAAAATTATCAGCTTGAAGTTCTGTTGTGACGATGGCGACAGGTTACACCACATCGAATTGTAAGCTGCATCCCCGATCCGCATACTCTGTAAACAATTATCTTTTTATTAATCAAATTACAAAAAATAACATCGATGTTATCATAGATAAAAATATTTTTTTTTTTCACAACTGGTGTACTAAAATCTGCTTCATTTCGTATTATAGAAGGACATCATTTAAAAATTATCATAAACGTTTCGTTAATAAAAATAATTTCATTTCGTGGAATAAAATCTTTCGTTCTGTCACTTTTTTGTCAAGTTAAAACCCCCCTTAAAGGCTCGAAAAAAGAAACGATAGAACCTTTTGCAGACGTCGCGACTTTTCTCATACTTTTCTCCCCTTTTCATCTTTCGCGCATCGCATCGTTTTTCCATTTGTTCGAGGTCCTCGATTTTTCCATAAATAAATCCCAAGGCGCCTTAGTCACGTCTCGGAGTAACGGCATCGTTTTGTGCGGCGCGCGGAACGCTTTCATGGGTCGACAACGGAAAAAACAAACTTGGCGAACTTGCCGAGTTTTCGCCAGACGACGACGCTTCAATTGTGCGTTTATTTGCTGGAAACTTTTTCCACGTCCAGAAAATACGACGTGATTCGTCCGATTTTCGGTGAAGCACATCCTGACTATATGTCGGAATTTTCTTTAGACGTCAGATTGGAAAGACGTTTTTTTTCTTCGTGACAACATCAAGATACTTTTATATCATACATCGTTGACGCAGTGATCAGTATCAATATGGGGTAAACATGTTCAAATAAAAAAGAGACAGTCTATGTATACATAAATACATGTCCATATAAAATTTGGTTAGCAGACCCCGACTATTTAAATATTTTCAACTAGTGAATTATAGTCCTATTAGATTTCATTATTCTATCGTTGGAAAGTACATGAATGGGGCAAGTTTGGCAACTTAGAGTTGTCTATATGTATAGGTGCAAGTAAGATAGAAAAATTTGATGGCGACTTTTTTGGGCTGAAGCCAAGTCGTTAGTACCGATAAAGCAAGGAAGCGGTAACGCGCGCGACGACCACCGAGCATGGAGAATGCCACTTTATACAAGAAAACGAAAACGCAAGAGAGAACTCCTGGAAGTAAAATGGATTTCCAACTTCCGTTTGTTGCAAAGCATTTCGCATTTTTCGAATTTAATCGTCCCTGATCGTCGTAAAAGACGACTTGAATCGATTCATCGAAGCACTATATAACAAGAAATTGTCAGTAAAGTTGACAGCAACAGAGCAAAATGATAATCTGATTTTCATAATTTGTAAAAAATAAAATGTATATAACATTTGATATCAAAGAATTAAGAATTTTGTAAATGTGTATGTAATAAATGTTACTTTTTAGACTTTATTTATTTAGTAATTATTTTGCCGCTAACGATTAGGATAATTCGTATTAATATCAAAAGAATGAACTTGAATCCTACCTCAAATATCTATGGTTACAATATCAATTTATTTCCCCCTTGAATTCTAATCTTATAAGTTCCAAAAGTCTGGATGTACTAAAAGAACCCCACTGGGACACCGTCGATGAACACTTAAGCCCCATGTGTCTTTCTTATTCTCATCATCGTTCTTATCGTGTTTAAGGCTATAGTTTATTATATGTTATTTATTACGGTGACAATTAAATTCTAGACAATTTAGAATTTTTTACTTTTCGTTAAGATGAGATTGAATACGACCGATTTTATGTTTATTGAGTACAAATTCTGTTTTCGTTTTCTCTAATTTCTGGATTCTTTCTTTCCTAATTTTTTTCATTAACCTGAAATTAATATTAAATAATTCTTTTCAAATCAGTTTATTGATTTTTTGTTCAACAAAAAATAAATATTGCAGGTACTTATATTAGTCCACAATTAGACTTTCTTCGTTTTGTCATTTATTTCGGAAGTAAAAAACGATTTGTTTGCAAATTGCATATATTCAGTAATGAAGAAGATGAAATTTACAATTTTTAATTAAGCTTTTTATACCATCCTTCGAAAAAGTGGCAAAACGAATGAAGTGTAATTGAAGATACACTGTAAACGATTTCTGAGATAAACTTCAGAAACATATATAACTCAAGATTTATGCAGTTACCATTATTCAAAATTTGAAGAGGCGGTTTGGTAATTTTCATAGATGTGGTAAGTTCTAGAGACGGGTTTGAAATTTGCAGAAACTATCTTGTAAGTTTATGTTGCTCTTGTATTCATCGACATTCTAAAACTATACAGAATATAGAATACATTTTTGGTGTTAGATTGATTTCCTTTTGTTAAAATATGTATAAATCGTTTGTCAATTCCTAGCTGCTTAGTATATGTCTCAAATTACGATTTGGGATTAACAAGTCTGTCCAATTAAAGAAACTGTAAATGAAATTTAAGTTACAGTTTTCGAATTTTGTTTTCACAAAATGTCATTAATCTAGTAAGCCGCATAATAACCGTATTTTTGTTCATTTTTGAGCTTCATTCTCAACAGGACAATTTTATGCACTTTGATTGAAACTCGGTATTATTTACATTACATTTTTAATACGAAAAAGACATTTCAAATCTTCAGTGTTTTTGTACTTAAATCACCATTTTAATTTTAGGAAAAGCTTAATGCAATTTTAACTTTTGTAATCGAAAGAAGATACTCGAAAATAGTGGACTAGGTTATTTTCTAGTTAATATTAATACAATTTCCTATTAAAAATGAAGCTGAAAAAAATTGTGGTCTGAAGCTAAATGGGTTAAGTTCATTATAACCGATGTTGTTGCAACAAACAGTACTACACATATATAATGAAATTTCGAAAGATCTGAAAAGATGAGTTATGAAAAGTAATAATATTATTCTGGACTTAAACACAAAACTATTTATTTAAAATATGTAATTAATCACTTTTTATATTTTATGTGGACAACATAAAACAGAAAAAAATTCTACAAATGCTTATCATATTACATTAATTCTCTTGTCAAACATAACTTTAAGTAAGTGAAGACATTTTAAGATAATAGTTCCATCAGTCAATATTCTTTAAAATTTGTTACTTTTCTCAAAACAATATATACTAATTTTTTTTTTATCATTTCATTAAATTGAAAGTTACTATAAATAGTCGTCGCTGCATAATTCACTATTTAGTTAATTGACCAAATAATGTTCGTTATGTAAATATAAAACTGTGATAAGCGTGTAGTGATAATATTCTGAGCAAGTGTCTATTATGAAAAACATATCTCGTCCAAGTGTGACATGTATTTTATGTGAAATATTTGTACCTATCGAGTATGATTACATTCACTTATTGTTAGTTCGAATGACAATCTATACTATTATTGAATTGATTTGAATTGAATTATTGAAACTAAACAGGTACAAAAAAAAGTTAAGAAAAAGTTATTAACTTAATTCTGGAATACTAATTATACGACAGTATTTAATAAACACAGAAACAATACACATTGAAACAAAAATAATTACATTTTCATAAAATAATACTCATGAAATTGATATCTATGTTAATTCGTTTAAATCCTAACGAAATAGTTTTCTAAACTTCTTTCTTATTGGTAGTGTTACCGTATTGCAGTACAAGCTTACACCGGAAACCACGAGGTAACATGAAGAATGAATGCACGCCGCTACTAAGAATCATGCACTTAAGTCATTCTTATATAATTAAGACGCAAATAAGCCGACTTCTCCTTCCCTCTTGATGAATGCAATGTAAATGCCATTATGGATAACAATTGTGGTGGTTAAAACAAACGATCGTGTATAATTCAAAAACATAAAATCTACTACAGTATACGAATAATTCATAGCGGTTTTTGTGGTTTAATTTTTAAACTCTCAACTTATAAAATTTATGTTACATTAAGTTGTATTAATCACTTGTATTGGTTTATTAATAAAACAATACAATAATTTCCTACAAAATCTCCATACTTTTTATATTTCCGAAATGTAATTTTGTTCAATATATTTGGAAATACTTATAATTGGACAGACAAGTTTCTGGTGTTAGAAGGAAAAATTAATGTTGTCTATTCAATTCTAACATTTATGACCAAACGTAACTCTGAACAGAAAACCAGATTGTGAAATTAATAAAAAAAGGCCCCGTACATTACTTGATGTAGTCTTTATACGCCTTTTTTTAGATAAAACTATCTTTCTCAATAAAATATTTAATTGTAATCGGCTATTATTTTGGCTATCCATTATCAATTAATATAAGTGTCAGCAATAAATATTCATCTTTATTTGATTGTAGAAAAAGAGGGTGTATTAGAGTAGAATGACGACAAGGGCTACATATTCATTAATGTGAATTTCATGTAATTGACAAAGCCAAATAAATGATGTGGAATACTATAAAATATAAAATAAGGTGTAGTTAGTGTAAAGCCATCAATAAAAAAGGTTCAACTTGTCAAACAGGGGACGCTAAGGGTGAAAGAACGTTAAAAGAGAGCAGAAAACGTATACGAAAGACAAATACAAGAGAGCACAATTACCCGATGAACGGTGAAATGATGAGGGAGTGAAGTAAGGGGAAAAAAGGGTGAAGCGCTAAACCCGCACCGTATTGCTATTACAACCTAATTGTAATTACCGTAATTCAAACTGGAATTGACGAACCAACCCTACCCTTAGTGCTAATCGCCCTCGTTTTTCGTCTTTACGGATCCCTTTCTCCCTCTCTCCCTCTATCCATCTCTTCTTTTTCTTCAACGCCATGTTATTCTTTGTTTCGTTTTCTTCCATCTTTAGTTTTGTAAATTTGTTTCTCAAAAAATTGTTTCTTAATTTGCGATTTGTAAATTTAACTTAAATAAACGTTTTCTACATTTTGTGATACATTTGTTATAATTCGAATTTCTTTTGTATAATTGGATATTTCTCCTCGAATAGAAAAAATATATCTTTAAGGGCGTGTAAAATATCTTTAAAATGTCAAAATACCTTAAATAAAGCTCAGTGAGAACTCCGTACGAGGTCTTAAGTGTTCTAGAAGACCAGAAATCAGAAGTCACAGAAGATCACTCTTATTTACGAGCTTTAATTATTACAAATTATTTTTTTTAAATGATAGATTAATAATTTATTAAAATTAATGAATAATTTATCCTTGGCATGTAAAGTAAACGTTTGTTTATGGATTCGAATGCCATCTAGTGTCTTTAAACAAAAAACAATTAGATATTCTCAATGCGAGCACTTCTAGATTAGAATGTTAAGAAGTCATAAATAACAAATATTTAAGTACTCCTTTTTCAGACTGCTTCGACTATGACCTCTTCAAGAGGAGGGAGGGAGGTGGTTTTAAATATATATCTTTAAAAAGAGCTCTAAAAGTGCTCTACAAGGTGTATATACTGTTTAGATCTTTTCTTATATATTTTTAGAATATCTTCTTCGGTAATTTTAATTTTTCCCGTTCTTGACGTATCTCTCAATTGATTTAAAATTTTATAAAATAAATGATGTAAATTGTCATTTAAGGATAGAACATCTTGTTTATTGTTTCTAACTATGCTTACAAAAATTTGCTGGAGAAACTGACAATATAGTTTGAAATATGAAATTGATGTCGATATAATTATATAAAATTCACGTTTTGAGTAAATGTAAGCGAGTTTCTTACTTGTTAATTAATAGCCGGTTCATCGATATAAAATTAGTACAAGAAACTTTACGAACCGTGTATTAATTTAGAGAAAATAGAAGGCTTCAAATGAAGCTCTATATTCAACACGAATAAAATTGTTTCTATTAATTTTGATGTTTTATGTCTGTAATAATTAGACATAACTTATTAGCATATTAAGTGTTAATTCTACACATTATAAATATGTATATATACGGGATTTACGTATCCATGCAAATCATGTATAGAACAAGACCCTCTAGTTTGTTTATTTCTCCACCGTTTGTAATTTAATAATATGATGGAAATTCTTGGTATTTCTTGGTCAACTGCAAATGAATAAATAAACAAACTCGAATATCAGTTTACGTCGAGTGCATTACATTATGATCATCTTATAAAAGTTTGAAATTGATAACTTTTATGTTGTATGGTTTGATGTCAAAAGGAAAAAAGAGAAAACATCCTTCTAGCGCTTAAAAGTGAAACTATTTGGAAAATGATGTTCGCACCAGGATGTCATGCTGAGCTCTTCAGCAGGACTAACGACATCCTTGCCCTAGACGCAATAGTCAATTTTAACTTATGTAACCTAGCATACTGTAAAATACTAAAATCTTAACGGCTGGGATGGAGCGTTTGAGAAAATCGAAGCGCTCCAGAGATGTTTTCTCTGTTTTTCTTTTAATATCAAACCCAATAGTTATCGATTCCAAAATTATACATCGCAATTTCGTATGTTTACTTATTTATTTACCTTTTACTCAAAGTATTATTTACATTTGACCGACAAACACCAAGAATTTCCATCATATTATTAATATCATGGACTTTTTAAAAATCTATGTATAATACGTTACATGTATATAAAATTTCAGGATATTTTCGTGGGGCTGAATAGATAACTAGCCTATGTACTGCACGGTGGATCACATGGTAACCCTAGATTTAATTATTAATACACTTTTCAAGTGCAAATCAAATATAGAATTGGACAAACAATGTGTCTTTGTTCAACGTATCTGTTGCATGAGTGATGCGTAGAAAAAACATATATTAAACTTTCAGAAAATCATTTATATAACACTGACCGACAAAATTTTACTTTTTGTCTGCCTTTGACAAGCGAAGTATCATTTCCGAAGTATTTTTTCGTGCTGAAAACGATGGCGCTAGCAGAATTTTGCTATCACGTCACACTTTGGAGAAAAATAGGGTTAAATGTGTCAAAAATAGCGTTTTTGGCTATATTTCGGTTTACTTTGTAGCCGAATGGAATTTATTTTTAACAAGCGAAGTATCATTTCCGACGTATTTTTTCACGCTGATAACCATTGTGCTAGCAGAATTTTGCTATCACGTCACACTTTGGAGAGAAATAGGGTTAAATGTGTCAAAAATAGCGTTTTTGGCTATATTTCGGTTTACTTTGTAGCCGAATGGAATTTATTTTTAACAAGCGAAGTATCATTTCCGACGTATTTTTTCACGCTGATAACCATTGTGCTAGCAGAATTTTGCTATCACGTCACACTTTGGAGAGAAATGTGGTTAAATGTGTCAAAATCAGCATTTTTAGTCATATTTCGGTTTAAAAGAATTTAGACACATTTAACCCCATTTTTCTCCAAAATGTGACGTGATAGCAAAATGCGGCTAGTACCATCGTTTTCGGCACGAAAAAATACGTCGGAAATGATACTTCGCTTATCAAAGGCAACATCAGTGTCGGACAGTGTAATAAGTGATGCATTAGATTCTAAATTCCTTGTAATGGAAATTCACTCTTATTGGGCTAAAAATTGTGCAACTCTATTGAAAAAGTGACTTCTCACTCGCAACGAGTGAAATCTTTCTCTGTCTAGAGAGAAAATTTCGTTTTTAAAGAATTCACTTTTTCACTGGGGTAGCTCAAATGTTCACTGTCAGAAATTTAGGTACTACTTTATGCGAAAATTATATTACATTTTTCAATAACATAAATAAACAGGGTGCCCCACAACTCACGGACCGTTTTGTAGAGAATCAATCTTGACAATATTCTGAGCAAACATTTTCTTACTTATTTAACGACGGTTTGGTATTCTTACAAGAGAATATTCATTGTAGATCGAAATGACTCCAAGATAAATTATAGGGTTTGAAAAAATCTTTAAAAATGAGTTTGCATTGGTTGAAATAACTTTAAAACTATCCGAGATTGCGAGTTATTGCAAAATGGTGATTTTTTTTCTCCAAACAGGCTTACCATTCGAGTTCTACGCGTCGGATCGAATTTTGGTATTAAACTTCTTTGCTCAAAATATTGTTATGATACACCCCCTGCAATACGTTATGTGGGTTGTGGGACATTGTATATATACGTATAATATATATTTTCACGTACATATGCAGCTGCAAATACTCAAAATATGTAAACAATTGTAAAAAAAAATATGTTAATTATTGACAACGCTGTACATTTTCATAAAAATTATCTCGTGTCTATAAAACGAAATATTTTAAAACTTTTAGAACTAAGAATCGCGCTCGTGGAAATGGGCACTCTATTAAGAGTGAACTTGATAAAATTCCATTCTATAAAGAGTCGATATCATCAGTCGTTTAAAATAGTTAAAATGTGTGTAGTTAGTGATTGTACTATGTAACTATGAAAGGAATTTACAGAGTAAAATTAGATTTTATGGTATTGAGGATGGTTAACAGATTTTTCTTCTTATTATTCATATATTTCGCTTATTTGAACTATATCGAAGTTCTTAATAAATTGTTTATTGTTTAATTGCGAATCAATACTGCAGCGAGAAATCGATAAATGTCTTTTATACATTATTATAGACGACGGTAAGACATTTCTTCTTATCTGTTGTATAGATTTATAATTTTATAAATATAAATCATTAAAATTTTTTTAATTTTATTTTTAAATTTTATAATACGCATCTGAATTTCAGAATAATTCAAATTTTTAAAATGAATTACACGTACAATATAACTATATATTAATAACACTGAAATATAAGTTCTACATTGCTGCATTAACAAAAGTATTTTTTTTAATTTAAAATAATTATATTAATTCTATAAATTAACGAACCTTTTATATTCTTAAGGACTGTTGTGACACTTTTGTTAATCGTATCGTGAAAAATATTAGGTAATTTCTAATTAAATGCCCGAATCGTTTTTGTAATAAGTGTGTATGTATTCAAAAAGACCATCTGTTCACTAGGTCGCAAAGAAAATCTGTTTACCCAATGTTTCATTGTCACTCAATGTCTGATTAATAGCGCATTTAAATAGGCCAATCAATCAAGAAATATACGAGCTAGATCCATTTACCAAATGCTAGAAGTAACTATTAAAGAGATCAGATGTTCTAACGCTTGCGCCAACTGTTGTAGGCTGATCATTTATTCATTCTGCCACTCGGCCTGGCCAGGTGTTCGTTTGTCATTGTTCTATGCTATTTTATGATTTCATTAAATTCAGTTTTTAATCCAACGAGAGATCGACTGTGATAATGGATTACTTAAAATTATACTAATTAAATTGTTTACTTTTCATAAGAGCCAACATCAATAACGTGTTTGAAGGAACCAATACTTTCACTTTTGGTATTTCTTTGTATCAATACAATTCTAATGAATTTCAAACATTCATTATAAATAAATATGGGGTGTTGGTCTTGGAACGAGCAAACAAATGTTAATTTTGCAATATTATTTTTTTGTTTAAATATCGTATTAGCCATACAAATAATACTACAAGAATATCATCGTTTTGCTCGTTATGAGGCCATTTATTTGTGTTAAATAAAAAGCGAACATAAAAATTAATTAAAACATTTATTGGTTTACATAAAATATATATCATAACAAGTACTCGACCGTACACTTTCAAATATGTATAATGGGTACTTTTCGCCAAAAGAACAAATTCCTCGTTCATGTAATTTTTTCTAAAAACGATTTAAAGTTGATAATAATTATCATGGCCATATGACTATATGAAAACTAAAAAATAGGAATATCATATATTATTGGAAATATTTAAGCTCAAGTGGTGTAAAAACTTCACTCTGTAACCGTGCATGATGCAAATTTTATTATCAACAAAGTTATTATGCCTTCATTCTGCATTATAATAAGATATATTTTATATATATTAGTCATTCTATATTGAAGAAATTCCTGAAGAGGTAAGTCAACATATTTTAAATTTCGATTTTATAGAACCATATTAGTTTTTTGCGGCATTATGAACTCCACTCGGTAACCGGTCACAAAAGCAATTGATAGATGTCAACGAACTTGTTAAATGAGTAATGTCTAGGTAAACAATGCTTGTAATATTGATGCAATTAAAAGACATTGCGAATTAGGATATAAAAAAAAATCATCAGTGCAAGTACGATTTTTAGTTTAGTAGTATTCATCGACTCAAAGAAAACTCCACTCCGTAACCGCTGTAAACACTCAATTTCGATACAAAAAGGATAAATTTTATTAATAATTCTTTGAATATAAATAATGTTTATAAAGATCGTAACAATGCATTTTATAACATTATTTAAGTCCCCCCTTGAAATAAAACCAGTAATATCATTGTCTTAATTTTATTCTTTTAAATTAAATCTTAATTTTAAATTTGTTTCTTTCTGTTAAGAGAATGATCCATATTTAGAAATATATGTTTTCTATAATTTTACCCTTTTTCTAGGAAATAGTGTTGTATCGACGATGTCCTTCATTTACATTTTATTTTTAGCTAAATAATAATAATTATTTTTGCGCTATATATTTGCATTTTGTATTTCGATGTTGACTAAAACACCTACAAAATGTACACATGTACAATAGCATTCCATTACTTTAACGAGAAGTATAAATAAACAAAGTTTAGAGAAGGACAAAATAACAATTTGCCGTCATACAAACTGATGTCGCCAACAACCAGAAAAGAAAATTAATGATCCACGATTTAGCATATACTATAATATTATAAATTTATAATACTTAAAATAGTATTTCTCTTCAAACACCAGAAGTCTCATAGAAACATTTTTATATTTAATGTTATAAAAATGAAAAGTTGAAATATCAAAGACCAAAAAAGCTTCAGTCCCTTTTTATACTACCTAACCATACGGGCATGGTTAACAATAATTATTGGACCCGAATGACATCTGCGTTCATATAATTATCGAATGTACGTAATAGTCCCCGTATATGACAACAAACTTTTTTTTTTCTTATGTTGCGATGTAAACGATTAAATGCTTTTTCAAAATACATATGTAGAATTATGTTCCTCATTATTTTATGTTTCATATTCTATAATTTGGGAGGAGGAGCGGATAAACAAAATGTGTCTGATACACTCAAATTTTACTTCATAAATGTTTATACGTGATTATTTTTCAGTATAACAAAAATCATGATAATTCACCATTGGGGACGATCCTATACTTACTGCAGTTACTTGTTATAATCATTACTGAAGTTAATTTTTTATTACAGCTAGGAGAATAAAGTAAATGGGTACAGATGTAAATTATACGATTGGCTTCATAAATTATTTATCATATATGTTAAGTTCAATGATGGTTAACAAATCGGGGTTAAGATTGTTATAAAATAATCCTACGGCAATATATGGAAATATCGCATACAATACAAACTTTATTTATTTCACAACAGTAAATATATCCTGAACATTATCAAGGTCCAAATAAGTAGAATATAATGTAATAACAGAAAGAAAGAATTTATAGGTTATGCATAGGTCAAATATAGAGCAATCCTAAAATTATATCTCTGCCCAAACCCAGCATAACCTAAATAATTCCTTTTCATGGTAAAAGTACACATATCGGCTATACATTATTTATATTTAATACTTAAAGAGGCAATATCATATTGAAATACAAGTAAAAGTAGATATTTTTAAATTTTGTTAAAACATTATTTTTAATAATTATAAAAGTTGTGATATTTTATCGTATGATCATTTGCCCGTTATATTTCATCGCCTTACGAATTTTATTACAGTGGTCCCCCTCTTATCCGATCCTCGGCATATCAAATAGTCCTCAGTTATCCGATACTCGCTTCCTTCACTTAGCTGATATTTTTCTTAGTCGTAACAGTTGTATCCCCAAGTTGTATCGGATAAGAGGGGGACCACTGTAATAACATTTTGAAATCTCGTGTTATTTGTGGTTGAAACGTAGTCGGAATGAAAATTCTGATAAAAATATTTGTAGCTAATTTATTGGCTACTTGCAATACATTAGGCAAATTTAATGAATAAGTGAACTTTAACAGGTGTCATCGTGAAGTTTGAAGTCAAGAGGCGCAATTGCAGAGAGAAGCCGCGCCTGGAAATACGAAGGGATTCATCGCACCGGAACGTCCCGAAATCGTTGCGCGGAACGGAACTTTACTATACACGAGCAACTAAGGGGCTGAATGACTGCTAGCTCAACAAGCTCTTGGCGATTGAAAAGTGGAATACATTTTTATAGCTGTTTCATTGTTTTTAAAGGGGTACTTTACACGTTATTTTCAATTTCGAAACTAGCCGAGTAATGTTGCAGTTATCCGTTTGTCGGCTTAGTTTTATAACAGATCTTTACCGTAGAAGATGAATTTTTTACTAAAACGTATTTCACAGTGAGGTTTTTGTTTGGTTAGCAACTAAGGTGGTCATTTCAAACGTCTTTAAAGTCTCTAAAGAGTTATTTCAAAATTGTACAGTATATTTATAACTTAAACTATTTAGAACTAATTTAGCTCATAAGATATAACAGTTACATAACTAATAAGTTCCTTCAAAGTATTGTAAAGGTTTAACATTGGCAAATATTTACATTTTCGTCAGTTTAACATATAACATCGTACGACTCGTATGTATTTCGTGCTGTGTTCTTACTTAGTTTCTTTTGAAACTAATTCCATCCATTTTTTTATAGGTTTACATCTTCCTTTAATTCTTTTTTAATCTTTGGAGCGGTGATCGCATCTTGGATTTTAATAAAGATCTACGTTATTTTTAAAAGGTAAGAATTCAGCATAAAATAATATAAGATACGATTTGTCAATGTTTTTCCTCGATAGTTATGTAATCGATCATATCATTTTTCAATTTTTCATTTTTCTTATAATTGTTATTCATTTGATCATCATTATTTTTATTGTTATTCATTTTTTCATTCTTTTTTATTGCTATTCATTTTTTCATTTTTTATTGTATTTCATTTTTTTCATTTGTTTAATTTTTGTATTTATTATATTGCAGAATAAATTTCTGAAGAGGGTCAAAAATTCTTGACCGAAACGTAATTTTCTTCGTTTTAATTTTTATATCTCATATTCACTATCCGATACACCGAGAAAATAAACTCAACAAACATACCTATTTTAAATATATTACGGATTAAGAAGAAACAAATTTTCGAAGAGTGGTCTTCATTTTGAGTTACATAACTAATATTGTAATCTTAAGTTAGCCCATGAATTTGTGTTAACCTCACACCCCGAGCTGAAATAGATTCAACATACTGTAAACATGAAAGTATTTACATACAAATTTGTATTTTTCTATGTATATTCTTCTGTGGTTGGCCAGAGAGGATTACCTCAAGCTAAAATTAAATAAACAAATAAATAAACATTATCCTAACATTTGTTTGTCCTCTTTAAGAGCTTTTTAAAATATCTTAGGAATGTCATCTTAAATACAACTTGGAAAGAGCTCTTACAGTGACCTTTAAGAAGATTTCTTCGTCGATTTTTAGAGATCTACAAAGCCTCCGAAATATAAAGTCTCATTTAAAGAGGCATTGTTTAAGAGTTTTAATATATCAATAATACGATTGCGAATTGAGTAACTATTATAATTAATACATACACTTAGTTGGATTCTTATTCCAGTATCACAAGCAGCAAAGCAAGAAATTTTGACCAGCGTTAGGTCAGATTGTCTTATTTCGGTTAAAAATAACCAAATTTCGATCTTCAAATATGCCTTATAAGTAAAAATGTATTTAAAGTCTTTGTCTTGGAATAATATTACCAAATTACGACTTAAAAGTTACTTCATAGTAAAATTGTACTTGAGGTATTTTTTGAAGTCAAATCTTGCTAAATTTCGACCTCTGTTCTGACTTGATAAACAAACAGACTTTGAAAGCGGAAATAGATCGTATTTTTTGATAAATTTGACGTCGTGAATTTCCCTAATTTTTACTTAAAAGTCAGAATTACCAAAAACGTAAAATGATGCTATATTTAACTTCTGCGACTATGATGACGTTTTCTGTTATTACTTCAAAGTAGAAATAAATACAAAAATTGCCCATGAAGTTATATATGCATCATTAACCGTAACGATTTAGTCGGCATTTACATTGAATAGATTGAATATTTGCCGCTAAAAAAATTGCTATTCTCGAAGCATTTGAGGACGTCAAATAGTCGGAATAAATACTATTAGTCAAATAGATTTTAATATTGTTCTGCGCTTGTCGAAAATGTGCGCACACGCATACACACGCACATATATAACGTTTTTACTAATCTAGTAAAATTATCTACAAGAGCATTGTAAATTTCATAAACGTTTACGCGTCTGCACCAAAATAGGCCTATAATCTTAGTTGCGTTTGTCACCATCAGGCGCGTACGCGATGCTCATAGGATTGTAATGCTCCATTGCGGCTCCCGTTATAAAAATGAGTTTCCCGTGGATTGACGACGGTATAACATATTTATATACGAATGGCACTTTTTTAAGTAATGGCATAGCAAGCTATTTTTTTACTGACTGGAGCGTAAACAACCTAATACCGACTCGAACTTTTAAATTTTTGTTGTTGTTTTCTCTAAATAACTTAGACGAAGACCAAAATGTACCAAACGTAGAAAAATGCTTATAATACAAGTTTTAAAAAATAAACACGAATAAATAAAAATAAAAGTTAAAACAATACCACTTTATTATGATAAAAATATTACATTTTTTATTCTATATTTCAATATTTTCCCATATCTGAAATTTTCATGCAATAAGAAAAATTGCTATTCTGGCATAGGTAAAATTATTATTTGGTTATAAAACATTGCTATTCTAGAAGTCTGCCCTGAAATTCCTATCGGAGAATAGTAATTTCTCCTGGTTTTTAAGATATCTTCCTATAAAATTTCTCTCAATGTGGATAAAATACATACCACAAAACTGGGGATCATTTTACCTAAAGCAGATAGTCCAAAATGGCGAAAATGCCTCTTAAGTAAGAAGTCAGAAGTAAGGTTTCTTTAAGAGCTCGATTTTTAGATTATCATAATGAAGACATCCCTCTTCGTCGAGAGTTCTAATGGAGATATCTTTGAAAAGAGCTCTGAACAACCATTTTAAGAGGTGTGTGTTATATGAGTTGCCACATTGTAAAGTATCGCAAATTTTCAATATTTATTTATATTTATCGTCACTCTCCATTAATTCGAATTTCATTAATTAAAAACATGAAAAGGGGGTAAAATAAATAACAAACAAAACTGGCAAATGAAATTCTATATTGCATGTGATGTATGTTCCATTTCGAAATAATAAATAACAATTTTTTTTAGAAACTATGTCCAACGGAAAATGTACAGACTATTTTTTGTACGAAAACAAAAAAGAGGAGGTGTGTTCGAGATATCTACACAATACATTAGAGTAATGGGAGAGATAAGTGAATGGTTCTTTTCTTAGTAAATGTAATGAAAATGATAAAGCCAATACAAATTAAACCCAGAAAATACTCCTAAATGTAGTTTCAAATTTATCAAAAAGGAAAAGGAAAATAAATTCAAATTTGTTTTTTGCATTTCAGTACAGATTTTGAATGAATTGAAAAAAGTACATCTTTTCCGATTTCGAAAAATGGGGTAAGGTATTTTCATGCAGACTTTTTTACGAATTCTCGTTGAATTCTGAATCTATTGTACCGAAATCTGTGAAGTGAATGAAGTAGATTCAGAAAATTGTTTAATATTTTATGTTAAATATTGACATTATAAGCCGGGCGGCTCACTCTTTCATGCGTTCAATTTGCATTCATATATATGCACGTAAAAAAACATAAATAAACTACCATAGTTTTTTTTTTTAATTTTTACGAATATAAAACCAAAAATCCATTTACTTACATTTCGAAAGATTTATTAACAATTTAATGTCCATTAAGATAACAAGCACTGAAATATTCTCACCAAATATCAAATGACTTTGTCGAATCGCGTAAACACCCTTATTAATACCCAATGTTGTCAGATTCATACCCGCTACCCCCTAGAAAATCGTAACATAAAATGTCTTCGGTATTACAAATTCGCGACGTGAAAGTTTTATCACGTAATTCCGTACAAAAGCTTAATTTATATTGTGAATATATTTGTGTTTTACAAATTATTTTCTACAAAATTTCTATACGTATAGATTAACTATTATAATAACTTCGTAATTAAAAGTAGTAGTATTTAGTAGTATTTTATAGCAGTAAATGAGACGTAGTAGAAATGGCGAATCATTGACTAAACTATAATTCTGGTTGCTGTAAGTAATCAGTTAGGTTCCTGATGACTCCACTGAATTAGATAGTTGAGGCTTCGAAACGAGTTTGGATGATCTTCATGGTGGCGTTACGGAACTGTGCAACGTTCAATTTGGCGATCACATCTGCGTTCGTCGCAGAGATCTTGGGCTTCCTTTTGACACCCAACAAAATTAAACTTTGACTGTTACTTTTGTGCTCCGAAGAACATCCTTACACTATAGAACCATCCATTTTTACTTTTTACATTCATAAAACTTGTGAGCTTGCCAAAACCGACCGTTACACGAGTCTCTACACGGAGAAAAATAATCAGCAAAATCAGCCGAGAAATCCGCAGATTCTACCAATTTTATCCTATAGGGACAGCTGTTGGAATTCCGTTAGGGATAGCCGATAATTTCAGGTAAAACTGAAAAAGTCCGCAAATTTAACGGAGCAAATCTGCTAATGTAGCGGAAATTTAGAGCTAAGCACGAATTGAGTAGGGTTAAGGCTACATTAGCGGAATCAAAACAGCTAAAATTGCATATATTTTCGGCAATTCCAGCTGAAAATTCTAGCTGATATGAATCAGCTAATCTAGCGGAGTCATTTTTCTCCGTGTAGCTCCATCAAGCGGATTATTTTCGCATATGGTGCCATTAATAAGGTAATAATGTTAAGGACACAACTGCGCAACGTAGCAAGCATAGAGAGTGTCACCCCTTGGGCTTTTCCAACCGAACATGTTCGGTTAATAAACACTGAGAGATGACTTCTGAACATGATTAACTGTGCGACGAGCAATGTAGCTCATTAAACTGATGACCGTTCATCCTAATTATGAACTTCTATTTAATATTGTGCATAATTGGTCCAATTGCATTAACTGGAGTATATCGTTTCTGTTTTCAAACATTGAAATACTATACTAATTCCAAAGGTAAAATACGTTGCATTACCGGTATCTTCACATAGGAACCGGAAAGTTCGATTCTTGTAATCAAAATCGTTTACCTGTTTGGTTCTCATAGTAAATGGTTTTGTTGTTAGAGCCAAAAAATACCCAAAAAAGCAGTTAGTCAGAAAATGAACTTTCATCCATGTTGGCATGTACATTCTTCAGAAAAAAACAAGAAATAAGTAGGCGATTTTCGAAATCTTAAATAAATCAAAGGCTATTTTCACGGCATTCGGAAAGGTAAGCGCGTGCCGAAAGGAAAATTACATGTGGGAGAAAAGATGCGTGGTTGATTTCGCGATAGCTCGTAATTGAACAGCAACGTCACTCCCGTATAATATACCTTCGCGCGAGCGGATCATCTTTTTTAGCAATTTGTATCGTCGCTCGTTCGCGGCGATTTAAGCACCGAGGCGTTAACGTTCGGCGAATTTCGCCTGCACGATATTGTATAATATCATTACAATAATAAGTATACACGCGGTATTACGCTCAATGCGTTGCGTAATTAAATTACGATATGCCAGTCCCGTCCTCGTTCGCCCATAGGAATTTACGTGCCGGAAAACAATTGGAAAAGGAATTTATTTCTAACAATAACGAGTTCATTGATTGTTCTTCGTAATTAATCACTGCTGTAATTGATATTCGTTATTTTCATTCATTTTTTCAATAATTCCATTCATTTTCTACAATTTTTCATTCAGTGATATTGTCATGCTACATTATGCTCAGAAATCCGAGAATCATTTTTTATAATAAGTTTCATTTTGTAATTTGTTTTTTTCATACACAAAAGTTTATCATAATATATAATAAAATGTCAATTGGTTATAATATGGTTAATACCAATCAATATAAAAATACTGTCGCCACAAATATAATTAGTTTTTAACGTCTACAAAAAAGTACACATTTTTCTAATAATTTTTATAAAGAAAATATCTTAATAATACTAATCTAAATGTTAATTACACTTTTGATATTTAAGAATAAACATTCATTTCTGTCAAATTAGCCATTTATTGCTATAGAAATTCGATGTTACGAAGATTGGAGAACAATTCAGGTTCACGGAAAGAAATTTTATGGCCATTTCAGAAAAAGAACATTTGCTGGAAGAGACATCGCTGTTCTAGCCAACTGATTTGCAAACACGGCGAAATATTAGCTACGCCATCGAAAACAGTAGAAAATACAGCAAATGATATTCCCTAAACTAACCAAATATTCGCAGTTCATATATTACGAAACATATTTTGCTAGACTAGACAAATATTGGCTACAATTGCGAAATATTTCTACCCGTGTTGAAACGCTCTTTAAGAGATACATACAAATTGATGCCTGAAAAAGGAATTTAAAAATAAATGTTGTCACAAAACTTTGCCAGGAGTGCGTGATTTGGAGCATCACCATACATTATACAACTAAGGAGCAAAATAGGCGTTTGTCGACGAGAGGGACGACGAAGTACACCGAGGTCGGCAACTCGCACGAGTCTGTAAGCACCTATTCTCCCTTGTTGCGCATGCTATTTTTTGAGGCGAGAACGTGTTATTTTGCACTTAAAGTATTATTATAGCAGTTAGTCTTCGTAAAATTATAAAACTGCGACAATGTAAAATATTAATTTTTGCAAATTATATATAGATAGTCTTGAAAATGACAGTGACGCTGTCGAAACGTCGACTAGTTGAACAAAACAAGACCAAGTGTTCATTTTTTTTATCATTCATTTGACTCGGATAATCGATCTAGCCAATTTTTCTAATTTGAAAACTTCACCGAGTGTTAAATTCACGAATTTTATTTAATATTATTATAGTATATTTTCCTTTATTTGCTCCCTACAGGAGGAGAAAGTGCTTCCATTTTCCGCGCCGATACTGAGCAAATAATTTTCATGCAATATTGATTTCCTTAATGTTTAAAACAAATTTGTGATTGAATGTAATTTGTTATTTCTTCCTATCTACAGTCACAAAGAAATCATTACAAACTGCTAAATAACATTTACAATATACAATAAAAAGTTTTTGTTTGTCGAAACACTGCAGCGTACTACCATGCACTTTTTACCGTTGAATTCAAATCTCAAGAATGGTTCAAAGTTTTGAGGAAATCTAAAAAACCTGCTTAAATACACATTCGTATTTTAACACGGCCTCTAGCCAAGACGAAAAGGAATTGCATGCATTTTTTCCCATTTCATCCGAAGTATTGGTTTTCTATTTTTTTTGACAGAGACAGTACATGGAACAAAAGAGTTGGCTGGTCCAACAAATAAATTAGGCCTAAAAACTATTTTGTAAGCAGATAATTTAGTCTGAAATTACCTTACTACTTATTTGCTGGGCCAGTCAACCTTTTTTTCGTGTATGACAGTATTTTCATTTAATTCTTCACATTGAATCCCATTAATATGCCTCCCAATTTTGGCAATATTTGTTAAATAGGAATATATCAACAACATAAGGAATGAAATAAGCAATTAAGAGTGGAGCAGGCGAAACAAAGAAAGTGCATGATTGTAAATCGAAAACGAGGGAGCAGGTGATCTGAAAAGGCAGCGTTGCGGCCATCCATTCTGAGGAAATACTGCGAGGCTCGAATCTCGATCACGGGTCCTCGAGAAGGATGCGACCTGAAGGAGGTGCCTTCTGTAAGTCGGTCGACGACCGGATTTTCGAGCCGGTCCATCGCGATGCTCTTTAGTAAGTGCGGCAATTTAATTTAATCGTTTTTCTTTATACAACAGTGATGCTCGATTACTTGGACAGAACACTGAACTACGGCTTTTGGCGGTGTTGTCGAAAATAATTGAATAGAGATAAAGTAGTGAATCTTCATAACAAAAGTAAAAATATTGCCTGCTGGCTCTTTAATATAATTGTTGATATTCTTGAGAGAATAGGTGGACAGGTATGCCACCAAAGACCAAACGAGGATAATACAAGACTGAACCACCTGCAGCAAGATCCCCAATTTTGTGACCCGTGGAGATACTTAATCCCCTCAATATAGCAATTTTATCACTGAAAGTATCCCTCAAGAATTTTACGCTTGAGAAAAATACCAAGAAAAAAAATTTGATCGAACAACATTTTTTTTAATCATGGAATTGATCAGAGAAGACTGTGCAAAAATAGGATCGATATAGTCGTAGGCGACTTTATCATCAAAGTTAACGTCTGTCGGTAAAGTAATTGTCCCTCACTCAAGCTATTTCTTCTTCAGCAAGTACATACTGTGTACCGACCAAATTGAGTACATCGTGTACTGTCGATGATTTGTTTTTTTTACATAATTTAAAAAAAAAGTTTCTCCGGGTGATGATTTCTTGCTTTAAAACATTAACTTGATTGTATAAATGCTTAAGTAAACAAATCGTCTGTACACTTCAAAATTCGCGTTTAGTTTTGTGAAAATGCAGAAAAAAACTAAACTCCTAATCACTATAAAGGTGGGAAAAATTTTGTTTATTTCTAACTTTTTCTAATAGTTTTCCGATTTTTCAAAAGAAAAAAGGATGCAGACTGGATTGGACCAGACATCTTCTAATTGTCTATTTCGCTTAATTGAGTAATCATACTTGTTCAACACGCCAACTCCAACAGAACGATTTGGTCCAAAAAGTATTACTTTTTTTTTCCATGCAAAAGGTAAAGAGAAAATTTAAATACGAATTAATTAATATATTCAACTGAAAAATTCAATACGTAGGGGACTTCTACTAGAACTTAAAAAATCTACTCCATTCTCAAAATTAATGCGTACCTAAAGGAACCAATAAATAAATCAGAGAGAATCAGATATTTTTACGGTTGCAATATGCAACGATTAACATTCGCTTTGAGGCCATTTCAGTTATAAATTACTGGAATTTTATTATAATTATGTTGTTGACTTTATTAATTGGGCAACGTATCAGGATGAGCTGTGGACTTTGGTTGCGACGCCAGCGCATAAGATTAATGTACACCAGTTTCTTCCCAGATTTCATCTTATAGATTGCTGCTTCTTTTCGAACTTCATTCCTTGAAATTCATTTCTATCATTAATAGAACTTCAAAATTTAAATCACGGGTGCAGATAAAAAAGACCTACAGACGTAATGTTGACGTTAACCTACATAACATCATTAGACAATTTGAATCATGTAACGAATTCATATTCTAATTTTGAGTTCTAATTTGTTATGACGTTGTTACAATTATTATAACTTCATTGCCCTAAAATATTGCACATCTTCAATCGATTCTTCCTGCCAACTATTTTGATCGGAGATTCGGTAATAATTTTAAAATTCTGACTGCAACATGCAAATTTCAATACTATTTTTCATTAAAACTGTTAAACTCTTGACATATGCTTTCGTCACTATTGCAAGTATTTTGCTTTACATGTACATCATATATAACTGTAAAATGTCCTTCCTGCTAAAATAGTTCCGGAAATAACTTATACATCTTGATCTGCTTTACCGCGGATAATTCGATACCGACGTCGAGTACAATCATGGATTATTTTTGCTACTAATTGTTTAAAAATAAGCTATTTAAAAGAATAATTATTATAATTATTTATGGCGATGAATAACACAGGACCACAAAAAAAATTTTTTGGGAGTTTCCTTGAATCAGAGGTAGTGGATTTTATAGATTTTGGGTCGCTAATTTCAATTTCCGGATACGATATTTCGAAAACCTGACGTGATGGGCCAAATCGGGCAATGGATTCGTTTTCAGCGACCCAAAATCTATAAGATCCACTACCTCTGATTAAAAGAAATTCCCCAAAAAAATTTTTTTGAGGTCATGAGTAAGTAATAAACTACTACTCTAATCGACCCTGTCCACTTTTGCACGCTAATACCACACTAACGTTACAACAGCAGCTCCAGACTTGCAGCTAGTTTTTTACCAGACTATTGCTAGGAAAATTTAAAAAAAACAGTTCCTGTATTATGTCAAAGTTATTATAATATTTGTCTAGAATAATCGGACGATTCGTTGTCCGGCGCCAGCTGCATGCCGTTTCAGCTTCCGATCACACAAAGGGGAAGCCAAGTTATAAAATTGAAGTCAAGTTGCTGCCGCAGTAATTTTCTACTAAAGTCGTTATTCTTTTTTTTCTTAGATTAGTATATATAATTTATGTATTAAATCCTGCTTCTCAGGCTGTAGTACTGAATTTTATACGATTTAGAATCAGAATTCAATGTTCTTTAGTTCAAGATGATAGCATTTTACCAGTCGGTGAAATTTGTCAAGTGTCTGACTTTTAACTTTTTAAGTACAATTATTTAATTTCACGTCTTATAACATCCAAACAAAACCGTTGTGATTGGTACTTCCTAAACGAACTTGAGTGGTCAAAGTAAGATGGTGCAACCGAACCGATTTGGTTTACGATTTGGTCGACTCACTATGACTACGAGACAACCCAATTTCATAGGCCGCGATACTTAATAATAATGATCGTCACATGCTTTATGCAATCGAGCGATGCCCGAATGATACACCGATGCTCATATGGTGCAAACACTTGAAAAAACAGTAAGAATAAATTTTTTTGGCCTTTGGGATGAAAAATAATATTTACAGATCAGGCTGTAAAACAGGTGTAAGCTGTGCAACAAAGGCGGATATTATTATTATTATTATATTCTTTAGTGTAATTTCAGTTTCAATCATTCTAATTAGGCTATTACTAAATTGAATTTTAAATGCTATGTTTCGTTCTAGTATTTGGCTTTCTGAAATGGAAGGCTGCTTCTTCAATTCCGGAACAAGAAACAACTTTTTGTTAACTTTACTGTTGCGTAATTTATTTTAACACCCCCACCCCCTCGTCCACCAATCACAGGGCACAGAAACTTGATTTGAGAATATATGGGCATCAATGAATTGAAGAATTGAATGCTCAATTCTTTTGGAGTTGCAGGTACAAATTTCAAAGTATACAAAATTATAATACATAGTAGTAATATATAATTCCATAAAATTTAACACTATTTTCTTACCTGTGTAATTAATTCCTGTCCAGAATAGCAGTACATAAAGATTTGTATAATAGCCACAATCATAAATACGAAATACATTATCACCGAGAAGATCATTCCACGTTTGAGAGTCTGTAATGCATGAAATTTTGAGTTTTATCACATGTTACAATTATCATTGCACAAAATATTGAAAGGGAAAGAATACAGTACGTTGCATCACACCTATAAAACTACACTCTCTTAAAGCGCTAATAAGCAGAAGTATAGTGATATTTTGCTGAATGGCAGTGCAATTTGCATGTGCATATTTACTAAGTGGTTTCTGCCCTGTTATACATCCGTCGTAGTATATTTTAGCAGGATTACGAATTTCGCCGACCTGGAACAAAAAATACACTTAGGTATATTTTTCGCATTCGTTTTCTCCTACAAATTCATGCAGAACATTATGTATGAAGCATGTAACCGGAAAGGTGGTTTTACGCCCGTATTACCTGTACGTAATACCTATTCTGCATGAATGTGCAGGAGAATACGATTGCGAAAAATATACCTTAATCTGTAAAATTGTACCTTACGCCCTATAAAAGGACTAAATACTTGATACTCCAAAGTTTAGTACAACAAAAGTAGAAATTTACTATTCGCAGTATCGTAGTATGTTTAACAAAATTTGTGGAAATTTCTCGAATTTCACAAACTTATTAGTTAATTCCTGATTCCAGTTATAAATTTATCATCAATCCCAAATGCATATAAGAGCATGCGAGTGTTTCATTTTATAATTAGGCAAAGTCCTGGAAAATTTTCAACCCGTAAATTCATACTCTTCTCTTAAATGACATTTCGGCGCCGCCCCACTCTCCGCCGCCGCATTAAAAAAGCTCCCCTATTTCCATTGCTATCAATATCCCACTGTCGGCTGGCTGGAATGGATTGTCGTTAAATAATCGATATTTTTTCTTGTAACTTACAACGAAATTTTAGTTCATATTAAAACATTAAAAAATGTCTCGTTTGTCTAAATATAGATTGTAGTATAAATGTACCTGAATTTTCAGATATAATAAAATACCACAAGAGTTTCAAAATTATCGAGCACTCTCTAATTTTCTTGGACTGAGAATTCACTCTTTAGTTAGTGAAAACAGAGCTACTCCCGTGAAATTGAAATTGAAAGCAACTTCTGATAGGTTATTGATTGCAAAAAACAATAAGGAATCTTAAGGGAATTACCCGATTAATATTTATCGATCGGTATTCGGGAGTTTATTTTTCACATCCAAATTTTGGCCAAAAATTCAAGCTGTCAAACTTCAGGGATTAACTGGATCTATATGCGACATTTGAAAAAAAAATTTCACTGAAATTTCGTGTTGGCTATATAAAATACCGCCAATACTACCATTGTATTGGCAGAACTTTGGACGCGAAGAATAATCTATACAATTTATCCTATTATGTTACTACGCTAACGAAAAAAATTGCTCTTTTTTATGTAGGATTTTTGTTCTTTTTTACTGCTAAAAATATTCTTCACCGGACCATATGATTAATTTTTTTTAATATATTTTGTCTCATGGAAACTTTTTTAAACGAATCCATAACCTATCATTTGAATAGTCGTCTCAGGGCTTCTTAAATAATACATTATTCAGCTTATGTATTTTTTTGTAATGACTATGATTAAAATAATATTAACTATGCGATTCAGTGCACAAAGTACAAAAAGGGCATAAATTATCATAATGAAGTCACTTGTTTGCAAGTTTTATGCACTCGCACGATCTGTAGGCCATAGTTGGTCACCCATGGATGTTTTATTCAGTGGTGCAGATATCATCGTGTTTTAGCATGACAAAATTGCAGCAGATAGAGTGGTGCACATATAGAACGTAGAGTACATTAGTGAGCGAAAAATAGACTCACGACGATCAGCTTGAAACCAGTCACGCAGATGAAGACGCAACTTGACATCAGCTGTTGAAGGCTCGTGGCGCTGATGATCGACTCCAGCTTTCCGACGTCCCTTAAGGAATGCACTATGTTAATTTAAAGGAATGTCTAGCTGAGTCAAGTGCATAGCATTTTACAAAAAGTTCCAGCCAAAAAAGTCAAATTCTAAATGCTCATGCATGCCAAAAATACATTTTTTAGCACTTTTTTGTACTTACAAAGTCAAAAGAAAAATTACCAACATATAATAAATTTTCATAAACTTCAGCATAACAATAACAGTAGTTAATTAAGCGTTAATTAGGATAAACTAACATTCAAGCTAAACCCACCAATGCACTTCACATGCTGCGAAGTAAATTTTACTTCAAAATTCATTTTGGGATAATCTTCCAAAATGGTAAGAAATCCAGACACGTTTGAAAGGAGATGTAATGATAATCTAAAATTTGACTTTTATGATAGAACCATTAAGATGCAACGAAATGCGATATCCGCCGACAACAAGGTGCACTGATAATCGAAGACTCTTACGCGCAAATGGAAAATGAATACAAAGTGATATTTGTTAACAATATAAATTACTACAAGCATTTTCTAACTTCATCATAACATTGGCATCGATTAATGATCACCATTCAATGGGAAACAATAAACACCAATTCTAAGATAAGGTAGAGGTAGTGGTAACTATAGAACCAAATGAAGTCATATTATCATCCCACAACAAGGCCACCGTCTTAAGATAATGAAAATTTCTTACTAGTCGTTCACTGTGCCCTCCATCGGATCAGAAAAATTGACGTTTACAATATCTCTTGGAAGAATTTACCAGTTATAATTTCTGATTGCCAACGGTATGATCATATGATATTAAGCAACGCCAAGATCTTCAAGACTAGTGTTATCTTACAATAATATGCTGGATCCTATTTGGGGAAACTAACGCATCAACCATAACAAATATTCTCAACATGAAATTATAAAATCTGACGGTCCGCAATATAGACAATCTTTACCAACCAGGTTATCAAAACTAATAGGACACCCACTAGTATCTAATAAGTCGTGAATTATTATGAAATAGTCATTTACAGAATCTCAAAAATCGTCTTGAAGATAGATCCACTACCTAACTAATTGTTCTGCAATAGATACGAATTCTAACATCCCACGCTGAGAAAACAAATGGGCATTGGGCACTAATTATTGGTATGTAATACGTGGTAACAGATACAAACTAAACGGTACAACATTATTTGCAACTGTTTCACAACTGATTCAGTTAATACAAGCTTAAAACAATAAATATGAACTTTAATTTTTACAAAGACCATAGCTGCAGATTATTGTTTCTGATTCTCTGAGCGCGTGTTATAGAAGAAAGGTACTAAAATCATCCAAAATATCCGCCCCCATTGTCAATTATAACCCTCGATGTAATCTTTGACCAATTTGGACCGAAACGACGCATCGCCGGCGATCCGAGTGAAAGTTGGTGTGAGATACCAAATTATAAACAAGTCTTCTTCAATTTCTTGTTACAGCTTTTTAATGACTGGGCGTCGGATGGCGACATCAAATTTTTTATAGATTATATCTTAATGCAATAGGCGCTCATAATGCTTACGTGGGAGATACGTCGAAAGTGTTTATTGCGGTACCGTTACGTGTAAATATTTCTTTTCTACAGCTTAATTGCAAACTGAGCTGAATTAAATTGAGGTTTTCGCACGGTAATTTTATTTGAAGGTTTCATTATGACAATCGTCATAAAGAATTTCTCTTCTTTACCGTGTATTCACGTCCAGGGCAGAAATACATTTGTAGCGAAAATTGAAAGAGGAACTTTTAAATTATACTACTTTTATTTCAAATAAAAATAAATGTTGAACACGAATAATGAGTTAGTTCAATTAAACAAATTGTGTCATGACTAGGTAAATGATAATTCCAATCGAGTATGTTACACAATAACAGAGGAGCCAAAAATACTAAAAACTAATTTCTATACCAGTTATAAATCTACAGTCAGAATTGTTAGTGAACAGTTGATGAGTGATAAAAACATTTTATTAAGGAGCTTCTAAATCTACTCCGACGACAACGTTAAGTATAGCTAAATAACTGAAAATACTGGTAAAGCTTAGTCTAAACGTTTTATTAGTTTATATGTAAAAACACAAAAAGAGTTCATTCGAAAGACTTTTCATGCTATATTCTGAATTGATTTTTATTACTTACTTTTCTGATCTCGATTGTAAACTCGAATTTTGTAAGCCCTCACTTTTTTTATCAATTTGCACCTTTCAGTTGTGAATGAACGTTGTCGGCAGGGTATAGTTTACAAGACCCTTAGCAAACAATTCATTTCTGAAGTACAGAATGCATTATTCGGAAGAATCTACACAATTCATCAAATTCTACAAGCGATTATTTTTTCGGTTTTGACATACCGAATATCCATCTTGTGCCTGCGGATCAAGACGGTGACTTGTTCGTAAGCGTCGTTTCCATCAGTGCCGACTTTTTCGAGTTTATTTTGCAGAATGCGAAGCTGCGCGGCGAAGTGATAAATTGCTATGGAGAAGAAGCTGTCGATGGCACAGCTGACCGAACCCACAGTGAACGATACAAGTACCTGTCAAGCACGCGTGACGAATATTAATATAATAATAAATGATACGATAATAGCTTTATTTAAATTTCTCAATTCATTATCCTATTTATAAAGCATCATTTTTATGTTTTTTCTCTGATTCAGATTGCTCATGGATAATTACACAATTATTTTAGAATACTACTATTGTTTATTATATTATTAATATTATTTAATTTATTAATCCATAACAAAAATATATCAGACTTCTTCATATTGAGTCTTAAAGCAAAATTCACGACCCTCAACTTAAAATACATCACATTAAAAAAAAATAGTGGCGGGAGATCGAGTATCAAATTTATAGAGTTCATTTCCACCAACAACATGCAAAGTAAATTTTCCTAAAGTCGTATGACATTTTGCGATACAAATGTGCGACGGACGATGATAAAAAGGAAGAACACCTCGTATCTTTAAACACTTTCTATGTATGGGCTGAGGAGCTATCCGGAGAACAGCAGCCGAGCCCTACCGTACCGCTGAAGCCATCATCTTTATCTCATCGAACAAACACGCCAGGAACTTTCTCATGACGAAACTCACTGCCGAAAAAGAATACTCATCTGGAACCAGTTTCTGGAAGAATCAGTCTAACAAAACTATCAATAACCCCTTTCAACAAACCCGAATTCATTTCATTTGACATAGGTTGCAGAAAATTGCTTTTCTCCACATGCAAAGAAAAATAACTAAATATTAAAAGGGTCAATAAAATAAATAAAGTAAGAGAATCTTTTTCTAGGTCTACCGGTTAGATATACATTTTCATATCCGCTGTTTTCCTACTAGTGTATATTATGCGACTGCTGCGAATTTGGAAAAATTGAATATTCTCCTATTTTACAGACTTGATATTAAAAAACGATAAATAGTTTGAGAAGTAATATGTTACTAACCAAAATTCTAGACATTTTCTTAGTCTGCAGAGTTGCAGAAACGAGATTAATGATAAGCAATAAGGTCAAAATATATATATTATATAATTATGCATAAACGAACATTATTAAGTAATTGCTGTTTTTATACAATATATAAGCTTTTGGTTTTTCAATTATTGCGTGCATAATACATTTGCTCGAATGTAAATAGTAATTTTAATATAAACACAAACAACATTAGTAACGATGAACAATAATAAATAAAATGATAATGAGATACGATTTAATGCACATTGGCACGGTTAATCAAAATATTTTACATCCACATTAAATATTACATGATTGTATACAAATATCACTAATTTGATAAATGTTAATAACGGACGGAATCCCAATAAATAACAACATGTCGATTCTGTCAATCCGATATTTGCATGAATTGTACAATTCCATTTTTGCATTCTGTTAATTTTCCTTCAATTAATCATGATTTTAATTTTTATGTATATATATATGAGTACTGATACGTTGTATCTCTGTACTTTTTCTAGAGGCTATAATCATTTAATATCATAATATTAACTTAGCTTGCACTAACAATAAGTACTATATCACTATTGACTTATTTCGACAATCAGTAATAATTTAAAACTGGAAATAGTACTCAGCATAATACGAATATCAATCAGCATTGGTCCGTCGGTACTGATTTAACGCCGAATGTAGTACAGGTTACCTCTACTGGGTTAGTACTGACTTAATCCGGCGATTGGACGTTATTACTTAGTAATGGAAATACTGGCGGCTAGTAGTGTGTCGGTACTAATTTGCTCCGCCAGTTAGTACTCGTTTAATAGCGAATACGGTACCAGCTACCTGTAGGGGGTCAGTATTTTGGCGGTATTATTGAGAGTACTAATTAATGGATACCAGTACTGGATCAGCTGTTCGACGGCTTAATAACAGTACTGCCTCACTTCTGTTAATCCGTACTGGCTTATATCTTGCAGGGATTGCACTCCGCCCATTACTACCTGGGTAGTCGATGCAAAAAATTGTAACTCCCTATGTTAATTTGTACTTCGTCTACCAAACCGCCGTCACTATTCTGTAAACCATTATCAATGCCAAATCCATACGAACTACATTTTGTCAAATAGCGAGGTCAGTGGTATATATATTACTAGACAATATTTATAAGAAACACAAATTCTTTATGTCGCGATCATCTGAAATTAAATAACATATCAGTCTTTGATTTTGATGTTTCCAATCAGAAACTAAAAATTACACGTATATGTTAAATAGTATAGCAAATTTAGAAAATGCTAGATCTGAAACTGAAGCTTAATAAAACTAAATCGAATTTAATAATCATAGAACAAGTGGCAGATTCATCATGTACTGGACGCAGACTTGGTTGCACCATCTGACATCACCAAACTATTACTATGGACTACAGCTCCTCCTGAAACATAATTAGGGAATTTGAAGATGGAGGAAATCTTTCAGACTATTACTATGAGCTACAGCTCCTCCTGAAGCATAATTAGGGAATTTGAAGATGGCGGAAACCTTTAGACTATAGTAATCGTATAGTTGTATGTGATTCAAAGTAAAAAGCACTCTGTATTCTTGCTTAGATGGAGGGAGAGACTTACCGTTTGAGCAAATAAGAAACAAGTAAGAGATAAGAAACAGATCAAAGGAATGAATAATGTACCTTTTTTAAATTTGGTTCTTATGTATATATAAGAAAATTATTCACTCCAGGTGATTTGACTAAAATACATCTAAACTTAAATCAGTGAAACAAAAACACCATTTTCCCTCTCATAAGTGTCTGGTTATCTATATCGTTATTTGTAGCCCCAGTTACTTATTATAATATTACGGAATAGTAATATTTGATCTTTTAGTTCACGTAAACAAAACGCAAATGTTTTACGATTCCGGTTCGTCAAACCTGAAAGTTGGAAAATAGATGGCAGGTAAGGTGAAATAGCAAATACACCCACCCAGAGACATAAGTCCGCGGTATGTATATCAGTCATGTGGTGGAATGAAGGTCTTAAAGAAGACAGATGAAATTAATAACACATTTAAGACTCCAGTCGAGAAAACTATTTGATGTACTAAAACTCCTGAGTCAAAGCTAAAGCTGCAGACAACAGCAATTTACAGAGATCAGAAAATACCCATCATAGTTGCTTGTTTCGGCCGGGTTCAAGGAGGATTGCAAGGAGCCAAACTCGAAAATGTTCAAAAATAAACCAAGCTGTTAATTCTCTAGTGAAGATATGTATATATGCTGATCATAGTTTAAGACATATTACGTTGTTCTACACGCTAATAATACTATATAACTTTGAAAATTTGAAATTTCATAAATTTGATATCGTTGTGTAACATGCATAGGAGCTCCCACCAGCATTGATGAAGTACATATTTACGAAATGTCCAAAAAGTAGTTTAATTCGTCTCGGCAGCTTTCCACCAGATGCGCAGCACAAATATTCGAGTAATATACGAGAAACAATTTAATACTACATCAAATATAAATAACAGAAATAACTGAAATCCCATAATGTTAAAAACTTCCAAAAACATGGTACGGCAATCTATGAATAGATCGCTGACATTAAATAGAAAATCATTACCTGCCCTGCATAAAAAAATCCGTATCCTATTTTTGAATTTTGGCCAAAGAAGTAATACGCTCTAAACGGGTATCCCACACCGATTGTTGCTCCCTCTCTTGAATGAATGACAGGCATACTTATGTACAGTGCAACGGCAAAAGCCATGAATATTAAATATTTCTTTATGAGACTCCATGCTATTTGGGAATTTTCTAACAACAAATCTCGCTGCTCCATAATTGAAAATTTCGTGACATCATCCCATTTTAGTCTCATTGTTTCAATAACTTCCTGAAAAATACCAATTTTATAAACTACATAAGTATATAATAACAGCATTATATTATATAATAATAATTAAATATCTTAATATAGTATTTATTTTAAGAATTAAAAAAGTCGATGTTTATATTAAAATAAAATCATATATTACAAATAAATTTTCATTTTACTTATCGTTTTCGACGATTTTACGTATACAAACCTTAATATTTTGACTTCTAATAACAAGATATGACAATTTAACCAAAGCGTTAACAGTGATAATATGGTTGGATAAATTATCAGTCATAGCGTCAATATCACCCCAACAAACGTAAAGATCGCCCCATTGCGAAACTAGGAAACCGCACATTGTTGCATATTGCACCAAGATGGATAGTTTTTTCAAGATATAATAACGATCTTTTATTTTGCTATCCTCCGGCCAAATTCCTAAAACCTCCATAGATTTTTTGATAATATTCATGGATTCGTCGAATGTCGGAATCAAATCCGAGTTAGGCAACGCTTCCGCAGACATTATACTGGCTAAAATATCAACGTTATTAACAACGTAAATTATTAGTTAAAACTTTCTGGTAGAATAAATTGACACGAAAAGTAATCCACCAATATTGTTTTGATAGATTAAGCGTCTAAAAAGGCATACATTGTTCGATTGTTATTTGTTCATTGTTACGATTTAATTTAAAAAACTAGCAATATTTGCAATTCAAAATATTTGTATACGATCACTTGGAGATTGTAACAAGATGCAGTAGTAGGTGGCTCGGAGCAGACTGACTGAAAACCGGGAAATTTATATTTTGCCCGAACCACTTATGTTATTGCGTATTCCAGAGTCGGTAATTTGTCATAGCTAACGCGGGCCGTTGTGAAAGCCGTCGATGATAAGGTAAATGACATTCAGTGATCGACAAATAGGGCTCTGTTTTGTGCTGCATGTTCAACACATGTAATTTTCTCGAAACGTAATTTCTATTCGTATTTCAGTTTCATTTCTGGAGATATTGATCGGGTGCATAAATTGTGGTACATTGTATGTAGTTATTCGAGGAAATGCAGACGTGGCACAACAAAAATTCAACTGAATTCGAGACATAGAAAAACTTCTTGGTTCAATACTCATAGAAGCAAAATGTTGAACTCTAAACGTAACGCAGCTGCGTAGTACTCTTGAACAGTATTGTCAACGAAAGTTTGTACACAGGATTTTTCCGAAATAATATATTGACGATGAATTTCGGAAGGAAGTCGTTATTCTGCACATGGAAAGTATTTTAAAAATTTGTTTGTAATTAGGAAGTATTTTCAGAAATTGTTAGTTTAGTTTAAGAAACTTCCATGGTATGCGATTTTAAAAAACGTCACTGATTAAGATGAAGTATTTGTCTTACAGCTGTCAATTTCACTGTTTACTAAACCTAGTTGTGTTGGTATTCTATTGATTCTGTTCCTGTCTTAGGATGTCCTGCATGAAACAATTCTTTTTTGGCTAAAGTGACCATGTCAATTAATAAGCGAACTGCATTTGGATAGTAACTTTTGCTAAAGCTAAACATAGAGGTATTTGTTGTAACAATTCTCAAAGTTTTAAAGTGATTGTACATTTGATCGTACATGAAGTCAAAATATGAATGTTTTGTCTTTGAAGTTAAGAATCGTTACTATGTTACTATTTTCAGTTGAATATAAATATAGGAGTTGTCAACACCGGCTATTTCAACATTGATTTCAAAATATTTTTTTATTTAGAAAATTTATCATTATTAAGTACATAAATGAATAAAAAATAATACATTACTTGAAAATATCAAAATGATTTCTATGAACATTATGTGTTAATGATAATTATTGATTTGATCTGTAAGTTTCGTCTCAACATGCAATTTTGTGAAACCATTTCATCGTTCAGCGTTTTCCAATATCATCCGTACATATTTTTCCCATTTTTCTTTTTGAGTGAATGGTGACTTCAATGATAGAAATCATGACACATCGGATTGTTTCATTAAAGTACTTGAGCATTGCAAAATTTTGTAATGAATTTTTCAATCTCCTTTTCCAACTCTTCCCATGCGAGCGAAGAAATGGAAGAAAGTCGGTTCCCTTGGAGATTCTCAAGATTGAGAATGCAAAGTTTAACAAAGTTATCAGCCGATAACGAGATGCAGGGCGAAACGAGCCTGGGAGCGAAATAAACGCCGCATCTTGGGTGCAAATCTCGAGAGAATCGGCCCTTGTGTACGCCCTCGAAGGAAGAGCAATCGGTGGGTCGTTGCGTCCCCGAGGCCACAATCGTACTCGGCTTCGTGGAGATATTAAAGAATGGGACGCCCGAAATCGTGACACGGAATAATAAACGAGCCGACCACCAGAAGGACGGATGGCTGATTTCGGGACCCGGACATTCGAAATTAAACCGCTTGCACGTACGATCGATCTCACGAAACTGTCCCTTAAACCCCTTCCACTTTTTTAAAATGTCAAAGGGGCCAATATTTTGCACGAGAAAGTGAATATGGTTCTAAACGCCACACGGTGTCCAAAATTTAACAATGCAGATCGTGTTAGAGAATTAGTGTTGTTTTGTAGAAATGTTTGTATCGTTTGATAACATTTCGTTATTAGGTTATTGATATTATATTGTTAACGATTAAAAATAATTTGCTAAATGTCAAGTATGAGTTTTCCACTCCTAGTTTTTCTGCAAATGCTACAGCAGACAAACGCCTCAGCTTTATGCTGTGAACAAATTAATTTTCACACGTGTAAATGATCACAAAAGTATTATCAAAATTTTTTTGAAATGATATGGCAGAATTGATATGAATTACTTGAGGACGTGATTCCTTGCATCTTTACACAACCAAATCATATTTTGTGATTCGATATCGAGAGGCACCAGAATCATTGTAACCATAATGTTTGTAATGACGATAAAAAATGACTGTCAAGTTCAGTTTTGACCACTTACATTGGCCCGGTAGTGGCCAGCTGTCTTTTTTAAAATCGCGAAATATCCGCGTGGATAAAAACATAAATAATCTTCCATTGAATGTAGTTCAGATACCTCTTCATCCAAACCATCGAAGTGTGCCAAAAAAAAGCGTCCAGCCTAAACATCGACTAAGCGCAACAGGGCCTCCGCTATTTCAAGTCTCATCGCAAGCAAAAATTTGTTCAGGCCCTGATCAGGGTGTAACGCTTTTGGTCAGGCCCTGATCAGGGCCTTAATAAATTTCTACTTGGGATGTATACATGGAAGACAATTCTGTCGGTAATATCAGTCACAAACCGATTTTGCTAATATTTGGTACACTTCAGCATAAATACATACAAAAATAGTTAAAATTTTAAAATGCCTCCTATAAAAGTTAGGAATAAACTCTTTTTTCGTATTAAACGCAGCGTCTTATTAGGAACTGCACTAATAGACTTTAATCAGATATTATGAGACCGTGATAAACGCACATCACTGAAATTTATTTGAATAAAAGTTGAATATGTACTGAACACGTGCAGTCTAAAAAAAATTATCATTCAGTAACTGCGAGTCGAAAATTAATTATTTTGCTGAAGGCGTCCGGTACCCCACTCCCCCTTAATCTATACGCTCGGGGCAAGCATGACGGATCCTCCTTTTTTATTTCATAACATTAAATTCTAATAGTTCTGCGACATCATTTTCTGGTATTTTTGGGAAATTTGTAAGCTACATTCATAACAATAGTTTCATGAACTTTCCTTAAACAGAACTCAAGATTAAGGAATGTGGAATGGATTGTAGCCCATCAAATTATAACTTGGGGGGGGGGGGGGATCATTTATGAGGGAATTAAACATAAGAGATTACAACTTAAGGGTAAGGGGACTACTGTATTTTCTGATGTCATTACGATTAACTGCCATTAGGCAACCCAATTGGTAACGATTTACTTTATGGTTAGGTTGCACTGAGTGACTTTTATTTACGAAAATTGCAAAAACATTTTCAATTTAGAGATAACCGGAGTTTTATCGTTCGGCTTCTAAACCTTTTCTTTTGTAGTTCGTAAAATTTCATATCTTGGGTTGTAAATTTCATATGTAGGGTTGTAAATTTTACAAAACTCAACAACGAAAACTACAAAAGCCAGACAATTACGATTTTTGTAAAGAAAAGTCTTTCACAGTGTGGGGAAAGCTATCGAAGCGATTAAAACAACTTCAGCTAGGTGTAAAACGTTATCAAACTTACTTAATACCGAGTGAATCAAATCAACATTTTAATAGATTCCTTCTTTTTAATAGCAGCGTAGAGAAACAACTCCTTTAATTAAACTTCATCCATAATCTCCAATTATCTGGTAAGGGTTCTAAACTTTTCTTGTATAAAATGTGAACGCCTAATATCCGTACCTGGGCAAAAGGTACGAATAAAAAAACGGGTGGCCGCGATCAACACCTCTTTCTTATCTAATCTGCCATTATTAGTTTACAATTAAATTCAATGCATTATTACCTTCTATTAATTTTATTATTGTCGTCAATAATTTTTCCGTGTTTGACACATCTTAGATATTTATAAATTGCTTTCATTAAAAAGCAGAAAATGTTTGGGATGAGCCGCTACGACATGGAACACCCAACAAATTACTGACGGGTCCGGATTTCTACATGTATGTGTCATCCTGCGTGGGATGATGAAAGAACTTCGCCCGATTAGTGGCGATAGCATAAAATACCAAAAAATGTTAACCAGTGTCAAAGTATTTTTTTTCCTTTCCACAGTTAAATCCAAGGCATTCTCTATCAGTCATGTTATATTCCCCTAGAAAAATTGGAGAAAATAAACAGAATACTCATTAATATAGTTTATATTTATTCTTTTCTTACTGGTACTATAAACCAACTTTATGGTCTAATTTGAAATTATAAATCGAATTATTCTCTCGTATATAAAATTGTAGTGATTTACAACATTTACAGTACTGATGATAACAAAATAGATCGTCATCAATAAATAATTAATGTTGGTTTTATTTTTCACACGTCGTGACTATCCAACACAATTTTCAACATTGTATGATATATATTCATCGATGTTAACAATTACAGTTATTTTGAAGAGCCAATAATGTGGTTGGTGTCAAAAGTGTGGGGTCATCACTGCAGCACTAATTTCATTTCTTAGTTATATGAAGAAAACAATTTTGTAAATCGGATATATGTCTTGGTCAGTATCTAAAACAATATGTCAAACAATCTAATTTAAGTTTGTGTTATTTTTTTAAAAGTATTTTAGTTATATTCCTGGATTCGAGTGACCAATGAGGATACTGCACTGCATTATGAATGAATGTGAAATATATCTTTCGTTTTACATTTTTCGAATAAAGTATATTTTCTAGGATAGGTTTTTTATGTTATCGATGTGATTGATTAGTAGACTTTTATTAGCATTACATACGTTTTTGTCTAATTAATGTTCTGTTTTCACATATTTCTTAGGACAATAGATAATCCCAAAAGGAAATATTATGATATTTGACTATACATTATGGAAGGTCCTTCGAAATCGATACCAAAATGTGATATGTGTTTAATTCATCCCAATGCATTATTAATTATATTCATCAAGTAGAAAAGATGAGAATGAAAAATATCAGTATTGATAGATGATAACTACATTAGGATGAAAGTAAGTATTACTTTTGACTCATTTAGTAAATTATATGTAAACGTGGCTACAATTTATTGCTTATTATTTATTATACTACTAATTTAAAAATTATTAATAAAATAATGTGAGGCCATAAGTTTTGGAAAAGATTTATTTTGTATTATTAAAATACATCATTTTGCAAAGCAGTTGTAAAAAATTAAATATCTGGTACTATAGGTTGCAGAGAGGACTAAGACTAAATAGCATAGAATGTGGTATAATCCTGCAACGGTACGTGTCAATATTTATATATCAGCCAATTTGCTTAAAAAACGTTTAACACGTAACTTTGCGTAAAACTGTCGAAAGTCGATATTGCACCTGTAATAAATGAATATGATCTGACAAATGTAAATGTCCCTTCATCTCATTTCCGAAAAGGCTACCACATAAACATTAAAAGTAAAAAAACTTAACGTAAGCGGTTTATGCTGGACTAAGTGTTATTCTAATAAATTATGCTAACCGCAGTAGCTATTAAGTAGCTTATAATATATCTATTATTTCCAATTAAGTTGTTATTTCCAATAGTCTCCACTGTACTATGTCGATTAGGCCGTAAAATTGTATTTAACAAGAATATGTATTAACGTCTTGTTAACGCTATTCGTTATAACAACACCACAGCACATGGACTAATTTAATATACACATTCAGAATTCTAGTTGTCTATGTACACATTATTAAAAGTATAGAAACTACAGTAGTATAACGTACAATATGATTAATCCATTCATCAGATATTTACTTACTTAAATGTAGAGATTAGTCTACCACCAAAGATATCTTTCATCCGACCTCTCGTTTTAAATGATTTATTTTGCTCAACGTATAATATGCTACAGTAATAATAATGATAATAATATAAACTTTATTGACATGTTAAAATTTTATAGAACACTATAGACATGACAAACGGAGAGTCATAGCTCTAATGTGCGGTTTTTTACACTGCCCATAAAATCCACTAAAACTTTATAAAAAAGAATTATAAAAATGTGTTTTTTTTGGCAACACTTTATATGGAGAACATTTAAAAGTTAACTGCTGGAGCGTACGGCCTTCGAAGAATCCGAAAGTTTATTGAGTGTAAGACCTAAGGGCCTGTGACTGGACAGCAAAGGCGTCAACGTGAACATCGATACCAGCAGCCTCTCTGCCTTAATCGTCGTGGAAGTTTTCGAGGAGACGCCCGGATGTGATCGCATCAACACCATAGATGGTCCCTGAATTTTCCTTGTCGTATAAGAAGTGGTAACCGCTACTGCCAGTCCGACTCCCCGGTGTCCGATAACCTTGATTATCCGGGACACTGGGCCAAGACGTGGTCATCAGGAACCTTGGCAGGCACTCAACGCTTACATCTAAAATATTACATTTTTGTAAATTATTATTTATTTGTACCTTTCAATTCTATTTTAAGATTACTCATGATCATGATTCATTATTTGAAATCTTCAACAAGCTAAGAAACTCGGTCCAAATGGCTAGAAATCAGAAAATGCGCATATAATATATTGCAAAAACTTCTCGTTGCTTCGAAGTGAACAAATTTAACTAATTGTTTATTATTTGTAAAGAAGGTCAATTGATTGACTGTATTCATTCCAACGATTCAAATTTTCTAAAATCATGCATAACGGGCAGTAAAAAAATACATCTAATACATGAATTACACTCACAAAGAAAAGTATAGTTAAAATAACTATTAAGAGGTAGTTGGCAGGGTTGCCAGATAGGCTAAGTGCGGATGCACACTTCAAATGGGAATTTGGCGATTTATCGCCTAAATCCGGCTACCCTGGTAGTTGGTTCAACAAATTTATAGTAAAATCGACTATGAAAGTGATAAATTTAACTATTTTTCGTAGTAGTTTTAGCTATATTTTTCCAATTATGTCATATAGTAAATTTAACTATCGATGTTTTTTGTCAGTATATTTATAAATATTCTAAAACTTTATTTTACAAAATTTCTCTACATTTTTTAAATGTTTTAAAGTATTCATATTAAGTGTGTATAAAAATAAATCGGTTCTGCCTACAAAATTTAATCTTATTCAAATTTTTTAAATTATATTTACATTAATATTTTAACTTTGAAATATATTTTCAGATTCTCTGAGTGCGCTAAGTTTAAACATTTCTGACTGCTATATTAGATTTAATCCATATGTATACAAAATAAAAAAGGAAGTATACGAATTTACAAACACACATTTAGTTAAAAAATTAAGTTTTATTGGATATCAGCGCATATAGGGCTCCAGATAATGAAAAAGCGGAGAGGCGTCTAAAATGACGATAGTTAGTAGGCTTAATATTAAAATGCTCATGAACTTCATTTTAAAATTGACAGTATCGTACTAGTCACTAAGATCATTTAGTCAATTTTAAAATGCATCTGTAAGGATTCTAATGCATGAAAGGACGATAAATTAACTTGTAATAATAATAATATCATACCGTTTATTAAACGTAATATTTTTTATTATAGATATTAATTAAATCGGTACCATTTAGCATCATGTCTGTAGAGCCCCATACCCTGACCGGTGTGAATCATCAATGTCATACGGTGCGTTATATTTCCTCGACTATGTGTAATAAATAATAATTACATAGATTCCCGGTAATTACCCCCACAATTTAATTTGTAAACAAAGTAACGCGTTACACGCATTGCTACAGCCCTCATTCGGATCCTTATTTTCTTTCTTTTGTTTACAACTTGAACGTTGTTCATTATTCAAGTTTTGCTGCCGTGAAGCAGGGCGGTGTAAGCTGTAGCGGTTTTATATGTGGATGGTTTTATGTTGATTTTAAAACCAACAGAAAGTTTAAAAAATTCGTATGCTGGCATTTTATACTGGCAGAGTTTTTAACAGTGTAGGAAGAGTATTCAATCCCGATAGGGCTTTTTGTATTTCGTCGAGTAGAAAATCGAACCTGGTGATAAAGTAGTGTTTATCATCGTTACAATCATGTGTCTGACAATCAAAAACTTCGTTAATATATTTTGGCTTCTAGAAATATTTCGGATTCATCACGATAAACATTTCAAATATTTCAACGGCCTGCTCAGAAACTTCGACCCAGCGTAGAGTCGGCTATTCCTTATTAATATTCGTTCGTTTACTAACAGCTGTCAATTATGTTATAAAATTATATCGATATTTGGTGGTCCAATTGTATGTCCAAGTGGCTTCGATAAATATGTTACAACAATATAGTGTTTCTTATATGTATGAAAATTGATAATGATTAACAACTATGACCTATGGCCTCAGTCGACGTAAAATTAAAAATGAGCATTTTCAAAACTTCAAATAATATTCAATGAATGAGGTCCTATTTTTGTTCACGAAGAGCCCGGTCGACATTAATTTACATTTATCGTTAGTTCAATTTTGTAAGCAAGTAAAAGTTTCACTTTACAGATCGCCTAATATAGTTTTGTGTTTTAAAGACCCGACCATTATTTCTATCCGTTTCGTTAAGCTTCGTCCAATAAACCAAACTGAATTCCATCTCCCAAGACATCACGTATTTTCACTTCCTACACAAGCAGATTTATATATAGTAATTTCGGCGACATTCTTTCAGTAACATGACTTTCGTAACGTAAAAATCGTACACGACTGTAAATCCGCCTACACCGTACCTTATTGCATTTCTAATCGTTATCTAAGCGGCGATCTCGAAAATTCCGTTGAGAACACTCGGGCGAAAAATAAAACGGAGACTGAAAAAAAAGAATAAAGAAGCGAGCTCTCGCCACGTTCTCGCGGCCCGTAATGAAACGATTTATATCCCGCGTTCCTGCAGGCTCGTTTTTCCTTGCCGAAAAGAGCATTCCGCCGGTCGTCGATTCGGCGACTAATTTTTATTTCGAATCATGGCCTGTTGGACTTTCAGCAGAGGAAAGAGGATCCCTGCTCGAAGGACGACCGCTCCATGGCGCACTGAGGTATGAATGCGAAACAAAATAGAAATCTCAAATTGAACAAAAGCAAAAAGTCAAACATTCTAAAGAATAAACAAAAAATTCACAAGTTTCTTCCACCCATCCGTAGAACCATGACACAGTATTGAATTTTGGTAGGTAGAAACTAATCATCTCCTAATCTTTATTCTTTATTAAATTATGTTTTTATTTAATTAAAATTTAAACCCGGTGTCAACGACCATGTTCGTCTTCAAAATATTCCTGAAATAGAAGGATTACTCTGATTGATATATCATAGATTAGGCAATTAGGTATCATGGGCATTAGATTTATCAGTTGCATATCTTTAGAATAACGTATCTCAAGGTAATTTCTAGGTCAAAAATATGTTTGGAGTCAAACATTCTAATCAAGTAGTAAAAATCTATTCTATAAATTCTAGGATTCATAAAATCGAATCGTAATATCCATTTAAAAAATGAAGACTTTTGTCGCTGCATATCCCCCGTTTTACTGACGCGGCACGCGAAAACGGCAATAATTGGAAGTCAACCACGAAATGCCAAAGGCTGCTAGAGGAATTTGCCAGGAAGAGCCACAAATACGAATGCTTCCCTCCGTATTGAATCGTATCCTCTCGCATTCGTGCAGAACTTGAATGTGCAAGTTTGTGTGTGTAGGCCTCCGACCTCCGACCCTGTCACTCAGGCAACCTCCACCTCGAAAGGCTGCTCGAAACTCTGTCTTTGGACTCGACTCGCTCGTTCTAGTCCGACTAAATTCCCTCTTTGCTCCTTCCCCACCTTTTGCTCTTTTTCCGACTGCGAATCATGTCTTTCTGGCTGCCTGCGCAATCGTATAGATGCCAACGATCGCAGTTTCGAGCTGAAGATTCCAAGGGCTCGGAATCCTCCCGATCGCAACCTTCCACTTCCCACATTATATCGCGACTTGGGTCTCCAATGTTTGTCCCCTCGTTCTTTTTCTTCGTGGGAAATTATTATTGGCACGCATTGTCCTAAAAATAGGTGACGATTATCATCCAGGATTTCCAAGTGAGTTACGAGTTGAGTGGTTTCCCCAAAGGATGACGGTCATTTTCACCTTAGACTTTTGTCATTCCAATATAAAGCCTTGTTACAATTACAATTGTTGGTTTCAACATGTTTTAAATATACTGGAATATTAAATGTTGGAGAATAAAGGAACAAAGATGATGATTATACAATATTGATAGATCATGTCCTTCATCATTCCTCATTATCATCATCGATCGAATCGACCGTTTCAGTGTTGCCGATCAATAATCAATTGCATCATTCGTTTGACACATCAAACTGACGTCTATCAGCAATGTTATCTTTTGACTCAATGATGTTTCATTTTTGAGAAATACATTTCCTTAAATATGTTTGAAACTGCTAAGTGAAGATACAGATTCGTTGTGTGTCACTGAGATCATCGGCTCCATTCTAACCAATTCAGATGTAGGCTTAAATGAAAATCCTTATTAGGAACCAACATTCAATGCATAGTTGAAAAGTTGATGACAATAAATGAACAAAATTTAAAAGCCACTCTTTATGGACAGAATCGAGATGCTGCATAAACGATTGCATCCTGAGAGGGGATTCACGTCTTTCGCTCCGACATTCAAGAACGGTGGCCGGTCTTGGGATAAGGCACGTTGTCCCCGGCTTGGTAAAAGGTCACACGCAAAGATGAATGCCGTCCACTTAGGTAAAGTGCGCATAATAAGACAGAGTGAAACACCGGCTACGCGTCATCCCGCTTCTGGGAGCGTGGGCGAGATTCTCCCCTGGAGATAGGGGTCCGCAAGTACAAGTCCGCGAGAGCCTGGAGAACGAGCCGCCGCCGCACTGGAACGCAAAGTTCCGCGGAATGCCGATGGTCCTGTCTTCGCCTCCTATCCTGCAGCATCTCCCCAGCACACAACTGCGTCGACCTCCTTCGCGTCGTCCACTTCTTACCAGCTTATCTTCTTTGCCGCAGACCAGTTCCTTCTGCAAAGGTCGCTCCCAACGTGTGAACGGCACTCGAGGGCTGAAACAACCGACGGCAACCGTTCCTTATTCAACCGTCACGTTACCATCGAATTGTCAAAAAGGCCAAGGGCCATTGTCGGGAAGTCTTGAATCTATTCACGCTTGTTCCACACCTAGGTTATCCTTCGAGTGAATCGTTTTTGAAGCTAATGCCGAAATATTTTCGAGTGTCTCCTGAACGCTAGCTTCGTCATGAAGTGGTCGTTAGGGCGAATCATCAAAACTCGAGTGGCCCTTGTTGGTACTAGATGGTATCTCAGCTGAATAACCTGGTCGACGTGTAAAAACACGCCGTAAACTTCCTAAGTGGTGTTAAAGTGCCGTTTGTTTCGCTTTTGTTGTTATTGTTAAAAAGCCTTTATACTTTCACAATGGGATACTTGTATTAGATCATAAGTTTTGTAACATCCATTGACCGAAAAAGAATGCAGAGGACATCTAAAGAAGCAATGTAAGGAAATCATCTGTTCGTACTCTGGAGATCGGGGTTAAAGTATGAAGGTGTGAGGCAATATATTCCTTGTACACATGGACAAATAAAACATCGAATATCGATTGGTAGTTTCAACAATAGCCAAGATTTATGTAATGTCTTATCCCCGACCCGTTTGTATAATTTAATGTATTAATATTTCACTAAATATCCCAATGTTAAAAAAAATGATACAATTGCATAAAGACCAAGATCAAGATCTGCTCATAAAACCAACCCCTCGTGCACACCTCTCATGTAGGTAGGGTGTTGTGGGGTGATGAGCAACCTTATTTTCGTGGCTTGAAACATAACCAATAATAATAATAATTATTTTAATATTGGAATAAAAATCCCTGGAGTTTCTTCGGTGTGACGGTCCAATAAAATAAAAAGGAACAAATCTTTTCAAAAAGACGTTTCGGCTACATGATGTGTGCCTTCTTCAGTTTAATATACTATAAAGATTTGTATAACAAATTAAAAATACAAAAATATAACTATATAATGAAAAAATAAAAAAATTACTTACAATAACAGCAGTTGTTAGAAATTTAACAAAAAAATTCATAGAAAATCATTTTTAACCTTTGTGAGTGAGAGCGTACGGAAAAATCTATAAGGTAACTTATGATGATTTTAAAAACTAAAAGCAGTTAAAAAAATTATTTTAAAAACTTTATAGCCAACTTACGAAAACCAACAAGAACAAATTTTTCTAAAAACGGTGCATGATTGATGGAATAACATTTTGTTGGTGTCACTCACAAACGTTTTACAATGTAACGAAATGTCACTAACTCAGTGTAAGAAATTTAACAACTAGGCAATTTAAAGTCGATGTTGTATGTGTGCTTATATTTTCAATATACACTCTTATGTTAACTAGAGATTATGAAAGCAAAACATTATAAATATCTGGAAAAAATGAATTCTCAAAACGTTGATTAACTGAATTCCTACATTTTTTAATAAAAAAATTTTCTATATCTCTTCTTTTATATGTATTTTTTTCTTTAGCTAAAATTTTAACTTTTGTATAATTGAAATTATGGCCTGTTTCTATTCTGTGTTTTGTGAGGGCTGTATAATTAGTTTCTTTATCATTAATATTGTTTTTACGTTCCAAAATTCGAGTTTTTAATAAACTTTTTGTTTGTCCGATTAAAATAATTATTATTTATTAAGCGGTCAAGAAGTTATTGATATATAGAAATGGTTTCAAAACCGTTTCTTTCTTATAACCAATAATACAATTTTAAAATATTTCAAGATGAAACAATTTAAAGGAATTTAAATGTAATACATTTCTGCATTATTAGATTTTCAGAATTTTAAATTTTTCCTCAAACTTTTTCGCATTTTTAAACCCGTCCGGTTTGGCATTTTCTAAACAAGTTGGGGCGATCTGCAACACCAGTAAAATTCGGATATGTAATTCATAAATATCGATGTAAATTGCTTTAAAAGTTAAATATAGGATTCTTGAATGCTAATTAATCAAAATCTGATGAAAACAAAACTTTCACAAGGATATAGTCGACTTCTGAAAAGCCATCGGAGCAGTGTTGCCTTTATTTTTGTACTTTCGCGTGATAATAACTATTTTTAAGGAAAAAAACACTTTAAAAACTAACAATAAACATTTATTTACCTATCAGATAAATTAACACACTTCAGGTAAGGAATAGAAATGTAAAGCGATAAAAAGATTTTCTCGAGAAAAATAATTAATTTAGGTACATCGAACCTGACTGCGACCTATCTCGTGATTTACTTATCAAAAACAAGTTATTGTGAACAGAAACAGATGGTAGTAAACGATTCTACTCAATATCGAAGTGTAGATCAGAAACTGGGAGTGTTGCACATCACCCCACAACACCCTATGAAAAGGACATTGTAGCTAACATCAATATTTGCAGATCCTGTTTTTGCTCATGATCAATTCGGTAGCATTGCTTATTATATTTGTCTATGACACGACCAAAATTAATAACGAAATAGATCCAATTTCTGTACTGTTTTACGTTTCAACAGATATTATAGCACATATTTTATATAAAACAACAAAGTCTACACTTTCAATAGATTGTAATGCACAGGGCTCTTCATTTATCAATATCAATATTAGGATAATAAATAGGAGTACGTAACAGTAAGAAATAAGATCTTTAATTGAATGTAGACACAATACGAATAAATCAATAAGTAAGAGAGACAACGAATAGGAAGTATCTGGAAAGAAACGTTGCCCTTTGGGGGTATACGACACGAACAGGCGCGTGTCTCCGATCATCCACCCGACAATATATTCGCGACGTTGAATATATTTAAGCCATCTAACTCTTAGTACACCAGACTTGGCTCGACAACAATAAAATCGCGGAATAATAAGTATCATTGATTGCACGTCATTGTTATTCTAGAACAAAATACTTGTAACCCTTGATTTTTACAACTTTCAACCATTTGATAGTTTCGAGAGCTTTATGAAAGTTTCAAAATAATAGATTATGATAGATTCATAAAATTCTATGTGGAGAATCTTGTATAGACTATAAAAAAGTATAGACTACCGCAAAATTAGTTATATGGATACGCTGCACAGTGAGCTTGGGACTAACGTCAACCGAAAAGTTCTTGCAAGTCCAATTTTTTTCTGATGTTGCCTGATATTTAAGTAAACTAAATTTTTCGATTTTTTTCAGGTTGTTTTACACAGTTTATTAAATTAAACATCTACACATTTCAGTTGGACTTTACACCAATATTAACATCGAGGAAGATATGATTTATGATAAAAACAGTCTGATAATTACTTTAAAACTACAAAATTCTAAAATAGACGTGAAAATAGTGCCAATTTTTTCAAAATTTATCAACTGTTCTGTAGTAGAATTATGCAAAATGAATGAAACCACTTAACCATCTGAGTACAAATAGAACGAAATTGGTTTATCTTGCACAATTATGAAAATACGGCCATTTAAAGTTAATTTATAGCAAATAAAGTCATTGAATTTTTACTTTCCTCATGTATACAACACTTTCAATAATCCATTTTTATCTTTTGCACTAGAAAGTTTAAATAATATCAACATTCAAGTCGACCTAGCGTGACCAACATGCTCGAGCATAAGAGTTTAAAAACTAGTTTAAGGTTTATTTTATTCAGTGTATGGTAAGTCCGTTATTTATTAATGCTTTGGCTGGCCTTCGGTCATGGGGAAGGCTGGAAAATAATCACTTGAAATTTTTGGAGATTTTAAAGAAGTAGTGTATTATTTATAATACTTAACCGAATACGGTTTACGCATATATATTTATTTACTTATTTATTTATATAGATATTTTTCGAGATAATTTGCAAAAAATTGCAATTAACAAACAGAAAATTTCCATTTTCTGCCACCAACCTGTACAAAAAAAAGTCTAGCGTATAACCATATCTGGTTAGTCTGATCATGACGTTGCCGTAAACTGTGATGAAAAATTATCAGTGAACGAGACATTATTAGGGAACAGCAGAGTTATCACCAGATCGAAGTTTCCACGCGATCCACCATGTAATCACTAGTTTGGTAAATTGAAACTGGCGAATCTAATATGTATGGTGAATTATTCGAAAATTACTTAATTTTTATAATACTTGCCAACTAGTTTTTGGTTAATTATGAATAAGATACAACAAGAATAAAAATCATGATTAATTTTCATATCGATAAGCGGTGTTTAAACGATTATTTGTTTTAAAATTCCTTGAACAAACAAAATTAATTTAGTATAAAAAAATTTGTTTTGTACAACAAATTATTTTAAGAATGAAACGTTTACACAGAAAAGTTTGAAAAGCGTCGTATCTGGGTTAGTCGCGTTCGAGGAGTATCCTATTCCAATCGTACCCGCTTTTAACTCGATCGCATGTAACGAAGAAACCCGAACTCGCTTGTCACAAGTTGTTTAAATTTAAACAAAATAGATCCAGATTTATATCTTTCCCTTTTGTGCTGCGTGTTACAGAGGCACAATTCCACAAATACTTCGGTTGATATATCTACAATATCGTTTAACGTCAAAGCTGTAAAGAAAATATATCCGCTAGTAGTCTCTATTATAAATCGAATCGTAGGAAACGACTTTTTAATTTATTTGGAAATGTAGCAATATAGAAAACTTATAAACAAGTCTACAAATAAAAATGAACAAATTATTACTCCGCCATAAAAATTACATATACACCTTTGGAAAAAATCTACTAAAACAAAAATTGATGTATGATGTCTTAAGTATTTTGCTTCACTAAAATTGAGTGTGGGGTGAAATCTTCAGGTACGAAATATCGATAATAGTACATTATGTAGCAAGGACGCGAAATGTATCATTCACGGCGAGGGCGAGCATTGGTACATTCGCGTTCGCGTTACATATACTATTTTCTCTCCTACAAAGGCCACCGAATTCGAATTTACATTAAATTTTGTAACAATAAATAATACATATACATACATAATGTGTGTATCTATATACAATACATGAAAAAGAGGATCAAAGTGATATGATTGTGAGGAGAGGAAATGGGATGGCGATGGGGGGGGGGGGTTAACCCCCCGATGTAATAATAATTCTGACTTTACCGAAACAAAAAAAATTTGGTAAATTCTTTACTCATTTTCATATTTTTGTTTTGATATTTTAGTAAGGTAAAACAAACATTGATTCGTTTATTTCTGTTATATGATATTTATATTTATTTTGCATTTGCTAAATCCTCATTTTCATCATCAGAGAAACCGACTGGCACAATCGAATCCGTTGATTTGTTTGTAACATTTTCCACGTTTGGTGTTGCAACATTATTTCTGAATCTATTAAAGATGAATCAGTGTCATTTTTAACAGTAAAAAACATTATTGGTGGCTTCCATGACGGGCACTGAACCAGAATGCTGCTAATATTGATACCATTGAAATAAGAAACTGACAGAGACATTGAAGAAAGGAGAAATAGTATATATTATTGTTTTGAACGCAGGCAAATCTACTGTTTACGATTGTCGACGTCGAAATTCACATTCACATATTCGAAGGGAGCAATGTATAAACACGAAATTATAAACACTAATGGATATATCATTCTTTAGAACATATTTATATTTCGTGGTCTCAGCCTTATATTCAGTATTTCGTGGCCTCTATACGGGACGCGAAAATTCATTTCGCGGCCTGAGAACACGAAAACCATTTTTGGTACTTACCTAGGCGTAATAAACGCAAAGAAAGATATCTTTCAAAGAAAAAAAATTTAGAATCCACCATTCTCTTTAATAAAGGATTTGATATATTTTTTTCGTAAAATCAAAGATAATGCTGTGAATTGAAGCTGAACAACAGAACAATTGGCCTAGCATGTCCACCACTCGAGTCCAGTCCTATTTATGCACATTTTGCAAATTTTAGAATTTCAAATTTCACACGAATTTAATATTATTACCCACATCTATCGTTTAAAAGTTAGAAGGCACGAAAAAAGAGGATAAGATCTTAGGGCTGCCGAAAGTATACTAAAGTCATAGGTGTAGGTTTTGTTTCGGAGAGAATAATACAGTTGTAATAATAATGACAAAAATTTGGATTTACTGCTAAGTGTTTTGATTTGAATGCATAATCAGAATGAGTCAATGTATTTTTATAATAATTTCAGCAATATGAAACAAAATATTCACAATCGTGAGTATACCTTATATAACATATCTAATGGTCTGCGTTCTTAGTATAATAATATGTTTAGTTCTGTTCTTGTCTAATTCTACTCATTTAAAGGTTTAGTATAATGCAAGTATCTACAAAATTAGAGTTTACTTATACTCGAAAATTTTGTCGATGTTTTTTTAAAGATACCGTACTGATAAAACAATATATTTGTTAAGATCAGAAGTGTAATCAGTTTCCCTCCCAACTCTAAGAAGCATAATCCTCAGGCTCGTAGTGTAGTTATCTCAACTATACTCTTGATCCACACAACTATTCCATTCTACCAGTGCTCCCCAAATATGTCTCAGGGATAAATTTTGACCTCAAATTCGTCTGCGGAATAAGAAAATACGCAGGGAACCATTAGTCCGGTCAATTTAGACATTCGAAGTTACATAAAGTCCCAACAAGCTGAATTTCTGTGAAGTTGTTCAAAACATAATTACAAACAATGTCTAGAAGTTCCCCATCATTCCCCTGTAAGGAAAAAATTTAATTCAAGGTCAAAGGTCAAAAAAATGAGTTTTTCGCGATTTTCAGCATAACGGTAAGTTTTATCATAAAAGTACCTCTGACAAAAATTGTAGATCATAAAATTATCTATAAAAAATATATGAATACTTTTTTTCTTACGAGCCACCGTTTCTGAGATATAACGATTCTAAAAGTTATAAAAGTTGTTATCGTCATAATATGCACACGTTTCCACGCCACCTATGAGGTAGTGTACTTAGCGCATTTTTGTTACTTTTATAACTTTTAGAATCGTTATATCTCAGAAACGGTGGCTCGTAAGAAAAAAAGTATTCATACATTTTTTATAGATAATTTTTTGATCTACAATTTTTGTCTGAGGTACTTTTATGATAAAACTTACCGTTTTGCTGAAAATCGCAAAAAACTCATTTTTTTGACCTTTGACCTTGAATTAAATTTTTTCCTTACAGGGGAATGATGGGGAACTTCCAGACATTGTTTATAATTATGTTTTGAACAACTTCACAAAAATTCAGCTTGTTGGGACTTTATGTAACTTCACTCTCATTTTTTGGTCTAAATTGACCGGACTACATATGAATTTTTGTTTTAAGGCGACGTAGTCTTCCCGAAGGTTCTACGAAGTATAATTTCATCTTTGCAATTAATTAGCCTTTATGAAAGCAAAAATAAAATATTGTCGGTCCATTTTCTTTGCACAATTGTTAGCGAATGTTGAAATAAATGTTGGTACATAGTAGGAGTGATATCTTGGCGAACGTCATCGTCCATCAGGTTTCTTGTTGAGCGCTGGATCACGCAAGGTACCGCAGAGCCTGTGAATTGACAGCTGAAAAAGAGAAGCAAGAGGAGAGGGAATAATTCTCCACCCCAGGTTCCTCCCGATATTTCTCATTCTCTACCTCTTTTCCTGCCTGACGTGACGAAATCCCCGACACGAAAGAAAGAAAGACGGAAACGTCAGGGCGAAGGCATCAGCGTGAAAAAGTACCGATAAATACCAGCGATTGAGAAAGAGAGAGAGGGACGGATGTAACTTCCAAAAACCTAAGATAAGCATCGATCGCAGCTGCCACCTTCGCTCTGCACCTGCTATTATTCGGTCGACCACATGCAAGACCCCTTTCCTTCCGTGCAACACAGGCTCGCATTGCAAATTCGCACTTGACAATTTCGATGCTCTCTGGAAGATGCAAAACTAGTCTTTTGAGATTTTTGCTCCTTGAGAGGATAAAGAAATGTGAATTTCAATTTATATTTTATGACCCACGTTCATTTCATTATCTGCATAAAAAATCTTTTGAATTTGTCGAAAATCATTTATCTGATTCCAACACAAATTTATGTTTCAAACCATAATGCTTCACTCCAGCTTCTTGTCTGCTAAGAAATTTACATATGTATATTCTCTTATTGTGTTATAAACACAAATCCAGTACCAATACAACATCACGTGAACAAATAATTTAATTATATTCATAATATTGTCGGAATCAAGTACTAATATTTTATATTTATTTATATTTTAAATAACAAAATAATGCTTGCTACATATAAAAAGGAATTCATAATTAATAATTAATAATAAGTGTTAGCAAGCACGCCCTGATCATAGATTGGAATACTGTGAATTAATACTTATATTGAAATGAATATTATATTATTTATATGATCTATACTGGAAATCTAAATACTTTAATGTAAAAATATCTTAAACCTCCACTCTTCTCTCCCACCCTTTCCCCCTCCTAATAAACATTAGAATCAATTCAAATCTAGGTTGATCCAGAGTACTCATTACAAAAAACTTTGCTCCCCAAGCCTCGATCCATTCCGACATTGCAGGGAACTACTGCGCACGTGCCATCCCCACCCACATTATTGACCGAGTATTGAAAGTCGTGAAATGAGGTGAATAGGAAATACTTTTTCAACTACGAGTCAGATGCTACGCATGTCTCTCCCCTCTCCCTGTTATTATGTATATTGATGTTGAGCTGGTGAACATATCAGAGTATTTGGTAAATCTTCGGAAAGATTCGGCCACCTCAAAAAAAAAAATGTACAACGTATTTTCGATGTGTTTTGAGCTGCTGAATCCGAATTTCACAAAAAAAATTGTCGCTCGGCCATATCCTGGCGGCTATTTTAAAAAAACCTCCAAAAAACGCGTTTTTTAACAGTTTTCTGCGTTTATCTCGAAAAACACGCGTCTACGGAAAAAATGTTTCAAACAAAAAATGAAGAGCGGAAAATTCTCTACAAAAAAGGTCCTATGAATTTTTTTCGTAAACTTAATATTAAGCCCGTAAATGATCTCTGAACATGAGAGTAGTCGGCAAGGTCCTTTTTATCCTACTGTTTACAGTTCTTCTTACCTCCTCTATGAGTTCTGTTGTTAATGTCGTGATCGTCGTGATTATTTCATGCTTTCTATAGAGAAGTAGAGAAATAGAAATTCTATAGAGTATAGGGTGCATGATCGGGGCATTGCCGTTAACCATACCCGTATGTTGGATGGGCTATTTGCTCGAGGGTTCGAAATCTGAACACACCAGTATGGTTGGAGGTTAGGCTAGTATAAAAAGGGGGGTCTGCTCCGCCCCTAACCTCCAACCGTACCAATATGTCCAGAATTCGACCCCATGAATAATTGAAAACCCTCTAGCAAATAGCCCGTCCAAAATACGATATATTGGGATTTTTTTTTTTTTTTTTTTGTTTTGTTTCCGTAGCGATGGTGGAAAGCTCTACCAGCCAACCCTGCTGACCGGTGCCATACAGGAGTGCGGGGCTCTCACCCGCTAAAACCACCACCCCTGTATGTGTGTGTGTGTGCGTGTGTGTGTGCGTGTATGTGTGTGTGCGTGTGTGCGTGTGTGCGTGTGTGGGTGTGTGTGTTCGTGTTTGTGTGTTTTTAAGAAGGTCCAGCCAAGACTTCTTCTTCGGCATCATTTTGAGCCGTCAAATGTGACTGAAATTCCTTCATAGTATCAAAAAAAGCTTCAATCCGTTTTTTTGGTTCGTGAGCACGTTTGAACAAATACTCCGTAAGGTGAGATTGTATTTGTTCCTTCGGCACACCATACCTCGATATATTTGCTCGTACCTCCCTCCAAGTACGCTCAATTCCTTGTGTGTGGGCGCCAGTGTCAGGATCCACAAAATTTAAGGAGTGGTTCACAGTTAAATGCTGGAATCCTTCGTTCGATAAACAGTTATATGCCTTCCAACAATCTGACATTATTTCTGTTCCTGGCAATATCCATTTTGTGATACATGTAAGTAATGTATCAGCAGTTCGATCCTCAACAGGCACCAGAAATATTTTTTTACTGCCTCGTTCGTATCCTCCAAAAACCCATTTACCATCTACTAGGCGACCTCTGTTGTATTTACGCCTACCAAATTTAGCTTCATCAATCTCCACTGTTACACCAGGACCGCCTAATTTGTCGGAATGGGTTTCGCACCAGTATGCGCATATTTCTCGACAGTAACTGTTCCAGTTGGTGATTGTCTCGGAGGATAAACCCAAATCTTCCGAAATAAATGTATATCGGGGAGCAGACACCCACAAAAAATGCGCAATAAACGTCAGAGATGTCGACAGTGAAATATGGGAAAATTCAAACCACGTATCCTTTCTCACTGAAATATAACTGTTGCATTTTTTGCTATATGTCTTTTTTTTGTTGCATTTTATCATTTTTCGATAATAACAGCAGAATCCCTGTTTTTCCATATTTAGCGATAAAACATTTCGGCAATTCGGGCATAGCATACTGTTTTTGAAAATTTCTTTTCGCAACAGAAAGTCCATACACCATTCCTCGCTACTGCATTTGACAACAAATTGCGTATGTGTGAATTCTATTTTTATTAATATACTATAGTAGTATTATGCAACGATACGTCTCGATAAGCCCCTTTATATCCGAATCAAAATCACATTTCTCTATAGAGAACGCAAGTAGACACGATGATCGCGACATGAACGGCCGAACTCCTAGCGGAGGTAAGAAAAACTATAAACGATAGGAGAAACGTGGCCAAGCCGCCTAATCTCATGTTCAGCGTTCATTTACGGGCTTAATATGAAGTTTACGAAAAAAATGTATAGGACCTTTTTTATAGAGAATTTTCCGCTCTTCATTTTTTGTTTGAATTATTTTTTCCGTAGATGCGTACTTTTTGAGATAAACGCAGAAAACTGTCAAAAAACGCGTTTTTTTTTAAATAGCGGCCAGGATATGGCCGAGCGACAATTTTTTTTGTGAAATTCGGATTCAGCAGCTCAAAATACATAAAAAGTACCTTGTACATTTTTTTTTTGAGGTGGCCGAATCTTTCCGAAGGTTTACCCCAACAACTTTGAATGCCAATTCAAGGTCAAGTTAACTTTGTTAAATAGGAACATTTTTTTAACCAACAAAAATATAAAGAGCAGACAATTTTATGTGACCTTTATCATAACCTGGACAATACCCTTGAAGATCATTTAAAATTAAAATGTTCGCTCTTTCCGTAACTGTGATAAAAAACAAGGGCCTCCATTGACAAAATCAAAGTAACCTTGAAATTACCTTCAACGACATGGTCCTGGTCATAATCGAACGTAGAATTTTCCGCCCTTTCCATTTTCATAGTAAAACATACGTGTTCTTGCTTAAAAAAGTAAATTCAACTATGAAATTGAATCGTGATTAAGGTCATATCTCAGACAATGATTGAATAGCCAGGGGTAAAACATTTGTATGAAACTTTTGTTGACACAATACATTCCTCCAAAGTTTCAGGCGGTTTCCGTCCTTTTAAATCACCCTAAATATTAAACTGCTATTAGACATGGCATTAAAATCATAAACAAATCCATGTATATTTTTCAACGCTGTAACTCTGCAACTATTGCACAATGCTCTGCAGAATTTGCGAAGTAGATCATTTTTAGTCGCTCAAACTTTATACACACTTGCAAAATAGAAATAAATAGGGCTTTGAAAACTTCGAACATGGTTCTAATAATCGATTTATACCATAACATTGTCATTCCTTCTCATTCGTTCAAGAAACATCTTCGCATTTGTATCGAAAATAACTATGCTGTTAAGGATATTGCACTGAGATCATATCCTTGAGGATCAATGTTTACAATAATTCATAATAAAAAAATTACGATTTACGTCAGTAACACTGAAAGTAACAATGTTGGTGTAAATTTTTAACACTTTGTATTTAGCGTATTGAGAGAGTAACTGACCTACATTCCGGTCGATGCACGTAGCATCAAAAATGATGTTAGCATTATCAGTACCATATGTTTCTTTCCAATGAATGAGTGTTGTATTCGAATTGAAAGTATCGAATTTTTAGTACAACTAAATATATTTACAATAAACAATATTTAATTTCGAAGCAGAATTTGATCGAAAGTACGTAACCGTGCGAAGAATGCGAGGAGAGAAACGCGAGACAGACAAGAGATTAGTGAGTCAGGATTCTACTGGACGAAACACAGGCAAAAAGAAAGGGAATGAGAATACGAAACAAATGGGAAAGAATTTCAGCCGGACGGAAAGAGATGAATGATGTATAAAGTATTCGCTACCTTTTTTATTTTCGATTCAGCGAAGACTTCGACAAAGATGTCTCCGGCGTTTCTGCGAAAGGACTGATCAATCGTTTCAATCAACAATTAGATCATCGTCAATAAATCGACTGTTATTAATAACTTTCCAAATTCTGACAATTTTATCACACACATTATTCATGTATATCTTCCCCGCATTCTTTTTTTACTTTGTTTGTCTTGGATATATTCGTTTCTTGATTAATTGCAAGTAGGAAGGTAGTTATCGATTGCATTAAATTCGTTCTTGTTACATTGCATACGAGGTGCCATTCTCATGCAGCCATCAAAATAGAGTTGTTATTTCTTCGTTCGTTGTGACAATATAATCATTTTATTTCTTCACTGATATGATGGGTTGTTCTTTTAAACAGTTTTATTCGTCAGCTGTTTTATTTTATTCGTTGTAAAAGAAAAACATAAATTATAGAAACTATTCATTCTTAAATAATCTTCAGAAAAATAAATAATTTAGCAATCGGTTGTATGATTCTGATCTTGATTTAAATTAAGCCATAACATTTATTGAAGATTACGCAATTTAACGTAAAATAATCCATATGAGAAAAAGAAGTACAGCAAGGCAATAATGACAATATTAGGTTTTATAACATAACTATTTTCTACACTAAACAAAATAAGTTGAATATTCATCAACAGATAGTGTACTAATATGACTGTCTAGTTAATAAGATAATTATTAATGCTTATCTTTATTATGGACATTAGCACTTCCACTGATAGTAATGTAACTCTCAATAGCGAAAGTTAAATTCCCAATTTTCATTCAAGTTGATGAATAAACCCATGCAACATTTCACGTATACAAAGAGAGACATTTCCAAATAACATATAACTTTTGAAAAAAAATGCTCGAGGAAAGCCTTGAAATTCACACTAAAAGCGTGTGAATTAAAAAACGTTTCTTCGGCGTTTCGAAACGATACCGAATCAAAAAGTTAAAAATCTCCGAAGTACGCTTTTTCGGATTCTCGTTCGCTTCAGCAGCAGTAAGAATTTATCTTGGAAACCGATTAAATCAGTGGAATTTGAAGTCCAGGTTAATTTTGTTCCATTTGATAAGATCAGACAAATCTGAAATTAAACTGGAGGCGTGCGAATCCAGGCAACGATTGGCCATATTCGAAACTAAGAGATACAGACTTTAATTTTACTGATTTACAAGTTTTTCCACTTCTTTCTCACAATATTTTTAATAGAATGGTCGTCTAAGTTACCACAGCCATTTTTACAAACCTACAATAAATTTTAGTTTTAAAATTATAACTGTTTTTCTCTGCATTTATAATGAAAATTCGTAAATCTTGTAATATCATACATTAAGGAGAAACTTTTAGAAGTGCTGTGGTTGATATTAATTCCAGAACATTCTGCATAAATAGAACTACAAAATGTAACACGTGAACACGCCAACTTTTCAAAAATTATCAATTCTACTATCTACTATTCGATTCTATTATATACAATCCTGTACATTTAGTTCTATACTATTACGTTTTGTTAATGAATAATTAATATAGTATATTTTTATATTAAAATCAATAGATTGCTAAATTCTTAATTATAATTTCTTTAGTATTAAGTTTGCCCGAAAGATATGGGAAGCCGAGCTTTATAAAGCACACTACGTTGACAGCAAATGCGAGATTTAAAACAAGGGGCTTCACACCCTGATCTCCGGATGTTTTGGGAATTGATAACTTTTCAAATCAGACCACTTAACATAATTGAAACTTGTAAAGAAACTGTACAATAATGTAAAAGGAACACTTAACATAATTTCGACCCCAGTGACCACTTTCACAAACGAATTTAATTTATATGTATATGGATAAAGAAACGAACTCTTCCCTTCTTTAATTATATTTTTGTCGTTTTCTCGGTACATTTTGAGAAAAAGCTTCAAAATAATTAAAATAGCCTAATTTTACTATATAAAGCATTTGAAATTCATTACTATAGATTTACAGATATTCAGATGTTTCTATGAAAATAATCAAAAAACTGTATTGAAACAATCGCATTTTTTTAAAATGAAACGCAAAAATATTGTGAGTTGCTTAGATTTGGTGTGTTTGAATCTGTGCTAATCGAAAAAGCGTACCCAAAAATATTTGGTTAGCGATTTTCAGTTTTTTGATCAATTACAGTTAATTGGTACTTCATTGAAGACAAAATATATCGAAGCCACGACTGTAGCAAGTGTTAAAAAAATTGAAATCATGAAGGTTTGCCTAATTAGCAGAAAATATTAAGGGTAAGTGCAATAGAAAAATTAGTTTAGTTTCATTTTTAATAATGCACAAATTTTGTTGAGAGATAAATTACTGAATTCATTTTCCTTTGATGACTCCAGCATTGGTGAAAAACATGAAAAATTGAACTTGTCAAGAATTTCTACGGTAAGATATTCTCGTTAATAAAGAGTTACCTGATTGCGGTTTGTTTTAAATCTGAGTTTATTTTTTATTAATAGACCAATTAACCAAAGTAATAGACTGTGTGGAATTTACAATGAAGTACACATGGGAACAATGGCATAGTATCGTTAACGTTTAAAAACGTTGTAGCAAAATTCTGGTTATCATTATAAACATTCCTTGTAGCTTATACCAGACAAAATCGATTGGAATTACCCTAAAATTTAAGACCGAAATAAGCAGAATTTTGGTTATTTTAACCAGTTTTTTTTATTGTACGTATATTATGTTGATATAGTAAAAAAACGCAGATATTACCGCACATCTTATCGCTGCACCAAGCGACTGCACTCAGTATGTACATTTCCTATGACATGACTGAGTTCTTTGTTTTGGTGCCAGGATACTTGTTATGTTTGTGTTGATTTCTTTTATTATTATTTTGCAACCTTGTGATAGGCCTACAATTATATGAGGACTCTGGGTCTCGTCTAACCATAATTGTTCCTAACACATAAAAAACACTATTCAATCCGCTTTAAACAAATTTAGTATTAGAAAAAATGGTTTTTACGGTTATTTTGCTCCATATGTTGTGCACTTTCAGAAGTAATTTCCTCCGCTGATATCTACGTTTATTCATATTATAACATACGAACTTAACATAATGGTTTTTATGAAAATGTTTTATCCCTTTCAGACACCCACTTTTCTTTTCACTGTATGAGTTCGCAAAAAACTTTTGGAAGGATTTTGGGGTCGGAGTTTATGATTCTGATATCCGTTTATCATCGATGATAAATCGTCGCTTAAAACATCGTGCGTTTGGGATGGAAAATCCATAAGATGGATTGCTCCTGCCTTGAGTTGAAGTTGAAATTCAGGAATTATTATTCAAAACGTTATGAAAACTTCACGTTTTCGGAGGACACCGAGATTGAAACTCAAAACCATCATACTTGTTGGTTATTATAGGTGAGCATTAATTGAAGATGTTTTCTGTAAACGGTGAAGAATGCATTATAATGTAAAACACATTTCCTTTTGTTACTTGCAAAAATCCAAAACGCTAATGTAGTTTGGGACTGCAAAGGTATTTTTAATAATCTATGAGGAATTTTGAAAATTAATAGGGGGATAGGCTTGTATTTACTAAATAAGCCAATAGGCTATACACATATATGATCTCTATTATCTACATAGAATATACCTAACATACCATGAGACTGAAAAATAATAAAATAATTCTTAACGCCAATTGTTAATTCATTGGTTATTAAAATTGTATAATTACTAAATAGTTAGCTATATATGTAAAATCATTGTACACTTTTTGTTGTTATGTTATATCCCGGGTTTCTGAGAGTAATTTAAGCTCTTTGCAGTTTGCAGTTTTGGACACAATAAACTTAGATCAGTTACGCACTTCTAACGCATCTTACCAGGAACTAACGTTTGTAACTAATAGGTCTCCGTACGAGTCAATACTTTAATTAATTTCTGAACTGATTAAGCAATTTCCCGAAAAGTCATAATTTAGAAAATATTTGAAGTGCCAACTAACACAGGACAACAAGGTTTTGTTGTTGCGATGCAAAGAATCGTACCCAACGAATTTTATACATATTAAAGTCACTTCGATGGATACGATTCGGGTATGTGCTCGAAAATTGAGCTTTTAGCTATTTATGAGGTTACATATTCCCATAGGCAACAATGAGTTTTGGTACCATTCGTGGCTTAAAATTGAACTATTAGTGGATCATCTAGGATTTTCCTTATAAAAAAAAGCACCGTGTTCAACAATGGAATTTACAAAAAAAAAATAAATTTTCAGTCTTCATGTTCGAACTCTAAGAGTCTATACGACAAATTTTTAATAAATGATCAAGTATAAAAAAATGTGGAACTCAACTAAGGGTACTATAAATACTTCTCAGGTTGTTTGGATAAATGTCATAAAATATAGACATAGAATGGTGAGATTTTATGAGAAACATTAGTAGAGGATTAATTCCTCATGTTGAAGGTTGAGTGCTAATATTCATTTTAAAGTTGTACTCGAAGACTAATTGGTGAAAATAGTAAAGAAGGCCATACAAAATTATCTTCCACATACCATCCAAAATGGCAAAAAGATACATTTTTGACTGTTTAACATTATAAAACTGTCGTAACGTGACAATGTTTACCTCGTATTCGGATTCTAGGCACATAATCATTTCACAATTGACCCACATCTTCTCGAAAACATCTAAGATCTGGTCCTTTGTAGACCTGTGTAACTATTAATGTGTTTATGAATATTACATCACACTACACAGACAATACAAACGCGTTATGAATTCAGATTTTATAACGCATAACACTCTTCATCAGAACCCAGGAATAGCAATATAATTAATCTTAAATTATATTGCTAACCAATGTCATTTTATTATTTTTTGGAGGACATCAATAATTTAATTATCGCCTTTAGTCAATCAATATAATGACTATAGGGAGAACGAGAAGTGGTCCTCGTAGCCCCTTTCTTCCTTTTAACCATTTGTTCGATGCACTTGTGCACACATGTGCCCTCAAGGGAATTTCACTGGGGCCCTGTCCGACTTTCCGTACTGATCCCCTTGAGAACACGAGCGACTGGCGAACTACTCCTGCAGGGGGACGAAAGACCTACGACAGGCCTCGTCGATTTTACGTAATCCCTTGCAACTTGCAATCTACGCCCTTACTTGTATGCACGCCGGGGGCGAAACGCAGCTGTTACATTTTTCGCGGTGTCGGCGACCAAGTGACCGCTTTAAAAAGCCATGGAAAAGCCCGTCATCCGATTCTTTTTCTCGAAAGCGCGAAATATAGTAGTAGTTATTTACCAACAGTTACAACTGGCTGCGGGCGATGCTTTTCACAGAAAATTTTGTTTACTTTTCGCATTTGGATTCTTAATCACTTCACAGCTGAACAAAATTTTCAAGGCGATTATCATTTTTGCATAAAGGATATCTTTAAGCTGAAAATATGACACCGTTGGTATTTTTTGAATACTTTCGGAAGCATTAGTTCCTTTCAAAATTTCCTGTGTAATTGTAATATGTTTTTCATTATTTTATTAATCATTTTGTTGATCGTTCATTTCATTATTTTATTTATAATTTATTTCTCTTTACTCAATATTTTATTTGCTGTGATGTAATTTCTTTAGTTTAGAAAATTTAATTTAGAAAATACAAAATTGAATTAAAAGTTCAGTTCTCTGTTTCTATTACTTTAATTACTTATAACCAACCCCTTTAATTAATACTTCAATAGAAACAAATTAAATTCATACCAATTGCATATATTTTCTATCGAATAATTACGTGAACTAATGTTTTTCCATTCTACTATCATATGTTAAGAAAATATTTGATTGTTAAAAAACCTACCATACTTTTCTATGAAACTGAAAAGATTATCTAACTCGTAATACAATAAGTGCACCGCGTGTAAAAAATATATAGTTTAGTCAACAAATTATAATAAATGTCTGAATATTATGAATAAATTCCTGACATCAGACAGTGTTGTAAAGTTTTGAACAAAAAATTGTTTAGTTATGATTATAATGATATAATAGTATTTAATTTTTTATTCTTTTTATACTAACAACATTATTTCCTTTACTTTTTAAATCGTCCTTCGTGAATAAAATACGTGTGTTGAAAAACAGTGAAAAAATCACTTGACACAGTCCTTAACTAATGCATAACGATTGAACTTTTCAAATAGCAGAACAAAAAATAGGATTACCTGTTGAATTAACCATATAAGTATATGAGATTCCCTAGATTTTTTTCAAAAAGAGTGCTCGTAATTGCAGAATCACCCTAGAAAATATGAATATTGCTCGATGAAGAGTTGTCTTCAAATTGCAGTTACTTACATTTTCTAGACGTACCTTGTTACAATAGATATTCACAATTTACATACAATATTAACCAAAATTGTTAGGTGCAGTCTCAAGGTCTAGGTACCAAGCATCGGGTTAGTAAGCATATCAATATCACGTATTGAAGATGTTGGAACTATCATTAGATTCAAATAGCACGAAACAGAATCAAAGAATATTGTATCTAGAAATATGGTAATATTTATTTCTAATAGTTTGCTCCGATTACTGTACGAAAAAGGATTATGCAGTTAAGGATATTTGCTATATCTGTAGAATTAACCTTACAAAGCGATTTTTTTAAACTAACAAGCTCCTGTACTTCGGAGACGACATTTAGAGACCGACAAGTTTCAGCACCATAGTGACGATTCAGCAAACTGCGCTACCATAAAATATACTTATTTAAAATTAAATAAATGTTTTTTACTACTAGTCGAAATTTCTGCTATTTAAGATATCTGTTGTATAAGATCGCTAACAAAATTTCGGTTAAATCAGCACAGAAATGTCCAAGAACTATTGGAAATAAATTTCATAACGCAAATCATTTATATTAACAAAAAATTTACTTAAAATTCTACGAGTACCAACTTAAAGAAAAATAATGTTTTTTTGTTAATCCAATTTATAAAAATAAGTCTTGAGAAGATTATTTTAAAAAAATATATAAAATCCTTTTTCACAATTCCAATTACAATAACTATGTAATGCAGATTATGTATTTTCTTTCTAATATTATGATGTACAACAAATATTTTTTTAAAATGCATTTTAGTTTAGTATAGAGAGTACTATTGCGTAGCGTACACAATGGTATACTATGATTCTAGTGAAAAATGTTAAATCTCAGATACGCCCACGACATTCATTGAGAAAACATTCCTATGCGCAGGTGTAGCATACAATATTTCATCATGCAACAGGGGGGTGAAACCCAGAAAAAACATCCTGCAGTTATCAGTGATTTAATGAAATTCATAAAAATTTATATCAATTGTGGTGAGGACTGTATTAACAATCGCCATTTTGTTCGACTAGAAAATTCCCAAAATTATTTTCGACAGACAGTTGTACACGCTGATAACCAAAGTAGTCCCCCATTGTCCAAAATTTGCAATATATCGGAATTTTTTAATTGTAATTAAGAGCAATTTGTTCAATAACATTTTTTCATTCCAAAAAAAAGACTTGTCACAAGAATGCCTATACTATGATATACGTTATATTATATCATATAACACGACATAAGCATGAACACTCTTTCAGAAGCGAAACATCGACTTCTAGTTTAACAAATAAAGTCTGTAATAATTCATATTGATGAACCCTACAAAGAGTTTCTTTTAGCTTTCCCTTCATCCTAAAGCACTATATGTACGTACAAATTTTAAATATACAAAATTGCGACGTAGTGAAATTGTAATAAATTTCAATAATAATAATAATAATCACGTCTTTATTGGCAATTACAAAAACGAATACAGGATATAAATAATACGAAAATGCTAAAGGGCGAGCCACAGCAATAGCTGTTTTACAGACTGACCAATATAATAATATACTGCATTTTAAAAAATGTTAAATAACCGTTCAAAATGCAGCAACTTTTCTAACAGTAGGTAATTAAGTATATATATATTTATTATTGGGTATATAGGTTATAGTATAGGTAGGTAATTAAGTATACATATATAGTGTAACGTCTATGGTATAAGTAAAATATATATAATAATAAAATACTACACTATACTATCTATTTCTTTCACGCGTTTATTATATGTACCCCATAGCAAAATTACAAAACAGTCCCTGGCAATATTATTAGACCCATGCTGAAAAATTACATTTTTTTGTTATTAACTGAAGGTCACGTTAATTATTAGATATTTTTAGTTTGAGAAAACGTATATTAGTCAATAAGTTTTAGCCAATTCTAGTAGGAGACAAATCACGACGTTTACCCATTTTGAAAATCACATAATATTTTCATAAAATTATTAAGAAATTATTTCAACAATGTTTATGTATTTTACGCAATGCAACTATGTATTTTACACAACCAAGCCTGTTGCGCTGTATTTGACGTTTATTTCTTTATTTTACGTTTTTATGACAACTGCCATCTACATTTGACCGTGGTAGCTGTGTTAACAATACATCAAATGTTATCATAAGTATTAAACTCAAAGTTCTATTAACGAACGGTAACGGTATTACAATAAAACAACAAAAATTCAGTGAAATATTAATTTAGTCTAATAATATCACCTAGGACTCCAGCAGCAATAAGTAAATTAATTTTTTTTTTAATTTTGGCTGACATTACATTTTTATATTTGATTTTATTATTATATTATGCATATTATGTACATATAAACATAAGTTTATTTCGTTTAAACAAACGCTATGAATTTTTTATAAATGTTTCTGCTTCATCTGCTTAACATCCGAATCTTCGGCGTCAAAAGTATGCAGCAGGATTGCAGATGATGTCAAAATTATGTTAAACACAGTTTGTGCGGATATGCATATTTGTAATTTTTCCCATGAACCACACACCGATTCTACGTTTTCAATTGGAAAAATTGGGCTATCCATCAAAATAAATTTCAATAACGAGAGCAATCAGATACCGGAAGCAGTAAATGAGAATAACAGGAAGCATGGCGCGAAGCTGGAAACGGAAGAAACAGTGAGTAAAGTGTAAATCATTATTTATTTGTAAAGCATTAAAATTCTATGTTTTAATTAATAACATAAGATTGTTTAAAAATCTGCGTTTTGTTTAATCAGGTGATGTAATTCGCAATTTTCACCGTACAATATTTTAAAAAGTTATTGTTATATTATTAAGCTTTTTGAAATTTTCTCTGAGAAAGAAGTTTTAGTCGTCAATACAATTTTCAATAATATACCAAAATTGATATAAGACAAGTAGTAAGCTTTTTTTCATTTTTTTATGTATAAAAAAAAAGATTTCGCACAATTTACATTTTGAATTTTATTTAATCCTAATCCTAGGTTTCATACATATATCGATTTGGTTACCATTTTGCGGCCATTTTATGACCCTCATGTTAGTTTTGAGTATGTACCTTATGTTGTTTAATGTACCTTAGTAGTGCAACTAACTTGATCACTTCTAGAAGACTTTTTGGATTTTTTAATAGGGAAATAATCTATCGACACCAAATTTTTTTTAATTCGTCACCTTTTTTGTAATTAAGATGAATTTTGATCACGGTCTCTGAAAAAGCACACGCAAAACTACAGGAACCATAGTTGTATTAAAATCCAGTATCCTTTACGATATACAACTTGTTTGGTAGTAATAATAAAATGTAGAATGGACATTGATGCTTTAATCTGATTGAATAAAATAAATCAAATACTAATTAAAAAGATAACCTTACATTGATACAAGTACAATATAATTTAATTTGAATATAAGAATAAACGATCCGACTGAATAGACTTTTATTCAATTGAATATTACAGCATATGTGTTACTAGAAAAGCATGCAGGAGTTTATTTCAATCGCAAGCTAAACAAAAAAAAATACTACAGAACAAACAGAAACCTTACAAAATATATTTAATTCCCATTTAAGTTGATTCCCTATCTTTCGAAATCGTAGGAATGAAATCATAAATGTATCCTGTAAAAAAAGGTAATAAAAAATGATTATCAACGTTATCGCGTGCAATAATCAGAATATAAAGAAAGGTTACGTAAAAAGTCTCCGAAGCGACATCGGCTTCGAAGGGTGCGGGTTTACCTTGACCGGAAGCGAGGCTTGCTTCCTCTTCCGGTCTCTTTCCCTGTGGTGGTGTGCACTCGATTCCAGGCGAGTCTCCTCCGAATACTGCTTTCTCTCCTCGCTCCGTTGGCTGTCTGAAATACAAGGATGCGCACGTGTAAGACAACGGAAAACGCAAATCGGGGAAGCACAGGGGGGCACTCCATTTTGCTCCTCGTTCTCCGGATTATTATTCATTATTAGAGCATTAGCATATCTTAACGAGCGACGCGTAATTGCGTTCCTTCGGCGCAGCCGTTGAAACGTACATTGGGGTGACCCGAAAATAAACTATTTTTTTTCCTCCAACTGACATTTTTAATAGGGCTGCCGTCAAATTACTCCAATACCAGTTCAGTTAAAATTCGTTACAATTTAATAACACAGGACCACAAAAAAATTGGTTTCGAGACAACTTGAATCAGGAATAGTGGATCTTACAGATTTTTAGCCGCTGAAAACGAATCCGTTGTTTGATTTGGCCCATCACGTCAGGATTTTAAGATATGTAATCCGAAAAATACTCAAAAATATACTTTTTGGCAATTTAAGGTTAGGATATTCGTGATTCCGCGGAAACTGTGATATTTTTTACTCGATATTATCAAATCAACAAATGAAATAAAAAATGTATGTTCTCCATTTTTTATTTTTTTGTGGCATATATATGGTGTGTTATGTGTATGTAATGTACGTCAACTCCAATTTTTTAACTTTTTTAACTCACATTTTTTAACTAACATTTTTTAACTTATTAAATACAACTTTACGGCGGTAATGACTTCGGCGGTACTGACAAACTATGTTTGCGGTTGTTTTATCGAGCAATCACTGTGTACATAACTTTTTCCGCATTCATTCTTGAAGTAACCAGTAATTAACATATGTACGCTTCGGGAACTACATCTAAACAATTTGTCACTTAAGCACTTTTTACAAGTGGTACTGACCACAATTTTCTGAATCGCAGTTGCTTGAAAATTAACAATCCGTGTGTGCGACGAAATATTCAGTGAGCACTTGGTGTGATGCTTGTTTGTTTATCGATATTAACCTTTCAATGGGCACTGACGAATTATAAATAAAGTCATAGAAATATATAATAAATATTGGAAAATTTACAGATTTTTAGAATTGTGCATAAAATCGTAGACAACTTTCAAATTGTTCTACTCAAGATAATTAAAGAAAGAGAAGTAGAATGTGAATGATCATCATTTACCTATCTATAGACAAATATTTTAAGACCAATAACGTTTATTTAGAAACTATATTCTGCACTCAATTCATAATTGAACGAAAAAAATCGGAGAAAGACACACTGGTGGTGCTGACATTTTACTTATATTTCAGTCTGCAGAACGATGATAATAATTTTTTTATTCATCGTTTTCACGTGTACAGGTTAAAGTGATTGCCTTTTAATACGTTACATGAGAATACATTTATTCTACATACGTATTATTCTATTTTTTTACACAAGACCTGAAGTATCACAGTTTCCGCGGAATCACCCATATGTGAAAACTCTGACACTATGAGTTAACTTGGACAAAGAATTCGTTTTCAGCGACCAAAAATCTATAAGATCCTCCACTTCTGATTCAAGTTGTGTAAAAAAAAACCTGGTCTTGTGTTATTTTTTTCGTGAAATATAAAACAATTTTTTAGGGGGGATAACTTGAATCAGAGATACTGGGTCTTATGGATTTCACGGAACCACAAGATTTTTTTTGCGAAATAACTTGAATCAGAAGTAGTGGATCCTATAGAGTTTTGTCCGCTGACAACGAATTTGTTACCCAAATTGGCCCATCACGTCAGGATTTCAAGATATCTAAAGACTAAAAATCTAGATAAAATCCAGTATCTTTGATTCAAGTTATCTCCCCTAAAAAATTGTTTTATATACTTCACGTAAAAAAAAATAATACAAGATGGCGTTTTTTGGCACAACTTGAATCACAAGTGGAGGATCTTATAGATTTCTGGTTTCTGAAAACGAATTCTTTGTTCAACTTAACTCATCCTGTCAAAGTTTTCACATATCCTAACCTTAAATTACCAAAAAGTATATTTTTGAGTATTTTTCGGATCACATATCTTAAAATCCTGACGTGATGAGCCAAATCGAATAACGGATTCGTTTTCAGCGGCTAAAAATCTATAAGATCCACTATTCCTGATTCAAGTTGTCTGGTAAAATTTTTTTTTGTGGTCCTGTGTAATAAACGGTTGCAAAAATCCATTTTGACATTTTCTCAAATATCAACATACGCAGATAAAGTTACAAGTTACGAATGTAAAGACATTTTTATCACACTCCAAATTTTTTTACAAAAATTGATTATACTCTTAACATTTGTCTGCTCCTAATGCAGAAAGTGAAATTGGAACGAATTAAAAAAACAATTTTTATAATTTCATATTTTTTCATAGAAGTTATGGGTGATTGTATTATAATCAACGTTATCGAATTACAAATTTAATCTTGAAGTATACTAATCAATTTTTATTTTTTATATCTGTACAAAATGGGGGCTATGTTGGCTAATTTAATTAAGCAAATGATAATTTTTTACGTCGTAAACTAAACAAAAGTGAAGGTAAAAGAAGAATCGCCGATTCGCAAATAAAAAATCGGATTTTACCCATTTTTTTATCTAATTTACAATAAAATGTATATTTTCGATACAAGTGCGTAAAGTTCGATTTTACGCACTGGTTTTTAACACGTAATTAGATAGGACCAGTACGTAAAATCAAAGTTTACGCATTGTATATCAAAAATATGATTTTGTTTAGTTTAACTAGATAAGAATGCAATAAACAACTAATTCAAATTGTTTGATTGATTAGTTTTTGAGTTGACTCTTACTCCAATTATTAAATTGATTTTTGCGAAAAACAAGTTTAACATTTTGTAGGCGAAGAACCTCCAATCTATGAAAATGTGTTGCAAATGCCTTGAACAACGTGGCACCAAGTTGATATTAGTTATTGACCATAGACTAGTTTGCTCTCGCAAAAGTCACACATGCCCCCCTGATGGCCCCCTTAACGCCACGTTTTAGTATAAATTATGCACTTTAGTATCTTAAATATCGATAAAGTTTACGACGAAATCGGTGAAAGAAAATACACGATAGCATGGACAGTTGATATACTTCAAATTTCTGGGGTTCAACAAACATACAAATATTTAGAATTTTAATCAATGCGTTTATTTTGAGCATATATAAACCTAATTATACGTAAATGTGGTAGTACTGTTAATACAATTAAATTTAGTATTTAAACTACTAAAATTTAAAAAAACCCAAATAAAAATTCTTTAATTCTTCTCCGTTACTTTTGTGAAAATTGCCTTTTTGTGTTTTTTAAAACCGGAGTTTTTTTTCGGGCCTAAGCCTAAAATTGTAATAATATTGTCTGGAAACTAGTTTTTTTTAATATGAATTTTCTTTTAAAAAAAATTATTTTTAATACAAAAGTTGCTAATAATTTCAAATTTTTTAATAAATTTAAATTGATAAAATTGCAGTTTTTTGTAAAAACAAATTTCTTCTTTTTCAAAATAATCTTCATAAATATTGTTGGGAAATTTTTTTATAATTAAATACATTAAGTGTGATTTTTCTGACCTTAAAAATTTGATTTGGTTGATAATGTCTTCAATTTCCAAATGTAGTAGATTGTGTCTAAATTTCTTGACTAAATTCTCTTGTTTGTTGTTATATAGTGGTGAGTAAAAATTTGTATGATGTGAAATCTTATTAAAAAAAATATGTTTGGGTAGAAAACCATTTGATTTGCATCGAAGTAAGAAAATGCTTCTCATTATTGATGCCGCTAATTTGTTGTTAATCGTTTTCCAATCCTTTAATAGTATTACAGCTTCCTTTCCAAATTGTAATTTAATCAAATTGTAGAAACTCATGTCTCAATACCAACGTATGAATTCGTAATAATCAATGAATAAAAATTCTTTAATTCTTCTCCGTTACTTTCATAAGTGAAAATTTCCTTTTTGTGTTTTTTAAAACCGGAGTTTTATTATTATATATTTCTTTAACAATGCACGTACATGCAGATAAAAAGAGTTTGTTACGATATTTAAAAATAATACCAAAGATCTGCTATAAAGATTTTGTCAAACTTCATATTTTGGAAAGATAGATTTTTGGATAACCCTAGTTGATTAAAATCGACTCCAAAACAATTCAGCACATAGTGACTGTTCTTCGAACAATATAGACTGTTTTATTACCTTCGAAGGTTAATTGCCGAAAACCATTCCAACGTCTGATAGCAGATCGAAGGCGAATCAATTTCGTATCGTTTACGAAGCGGGTTTAATGTTTTCTTCGCGACATGGTGCCGATGAAATTCACAACCCATCACAGCAGGGGAATTTGGTTTCACTTGGAAAAAAGCTCAATATCAGCTTGAGGTCGAGTTGCATTTGACTTTATTTTCACTTTTTTCAAAAATAAATGCACCGCTTTTAAAATCGTGTCAAAATTCAACTACCGATAAATTACATGATAAGTTAAATATGATGTTTTCCTTTGGCATACTCAACTGAACGTAAAGTATGTAATGCTGTTACGCAGACTTTATTAATTAACAAACTTATTTTTTAACTAGTAATTCGGTTTAAATGTAATCCAATTGTGATTTTTAAATTCAACAGAAAATAGAAAGTTTAGTCTATTACGGCACATTTAAAAAGTTATAAAAGTCTGCGAGCGACATAAAAAAAATTACAATTACTATTATGTTTAACGCGATAATAAGTTATTTTCATACTTTTGTATTTTGCCGTAATTTAATTATTGTCGACGAATTCATTTTTGTATTCAACGTACGTCATCAGATTTACAGTTAACGCAGATTTTAGATTCATTAAGTCGTCAAAATATGTATGATGTTTTTAATTAGTTGGCTAAATCACTGCCCTTTCCTTCGGTTACATAAATTCCTGTTTTATTGTTTATGACAGATTATCAACTAATTAACATCAATGTTAGCCCTGATGAATGCTAATATTTACAGTATTGTATTGGTGTCTTCGTTAAAAATTAATATATTCGTACAGTTTATTGCAAAAATTCCAAACATGAAATATAATAGCTACATATATATCATCCATAACACAGTTTCTTATTAGCAGCGTGTTTTTAGAGCGATTGAATTAATTCAAAAAAGGATGGATTCTCGCTCTTTTCTCGTGCCCTCTGCAGAATTTGCTTCTCAATGGTGCCCTTGCAGATCAAACGGTAAACCGTGACCTGCTTGGTTTGACCCAGTCTGTGAGCCCGGTCCATTGCCTGTTAGTCTACACTCGGATTCCAATCGATATAGTAAGAGAACACCTGCAAAATACATTTTTTATATTCTAATTAGATAATTTATTTTATTGAATAATTATTTCTATATTAATTCTTATTCATTATAATCACTGTTTACTGGTTTGTTAGTTATCAGAAGAAGATCAGTCTAATTTGACAGCAGTTAAAGTAAATTTATCTAATTAAATCGAAATAATAATTTTAGTACATATGAATAATACTTTAGAATAAGTCTTTCATTCTCGTCAAAAATAGAATAAGCTCGACCCTTACTAATTAGTAACGTAAGTTAATCTAATAAGTACCTATATTGAGAGAAATTCGTAATTTTACTATTAAACTAGGAAACGAGGACAAACCTAAATTTTTTATTATAAAACTTGTCAAGGTATATCTATATACATAGAACAAGTATCTCTTGTTGAAGTATACTTAAGCCATTCTTAAACAATAAGCTTTGTCGATCTATTATTTTACTAAATAAATGTTAACGGTAATCTATACCAAAGTATTTCATTTGTGCACAAAAACGCTTTATGCGGATCAATTGCTTAATCCTGTTTGGTTACTACAAAAACCTTAAAAATACATTTTTAAGCAAAAATGCAATATTTTTTTATGCAGGCTTTATGATAATACTCATTTTAAAGCGTAGTTTGTTGAAATCATTTCGATTCCCGAACAGCCGGTTTTTTTGAAAAAATATTTTCAATGAAAATGTTAAAAGCTTTAATTTTAGATGTTAAATATATGAAAAATATTTAGGAACTGAAAATGTTGGAAAAATTAAAAGAAAAAATAACCGAAGAATATTCGGTAGACCAATCCTGGGGCCGATTACCCGTCAAATGTTCTGCCAACTGAGTTATGTCTTCCTACATGCCCTATTTCATACTTCTTCACATTTTTTATTTTAATGCATATGACTCTTTCGCGTCTAGGGCCGATTCAAACACAAATGGAACCTTTGTTAATGCACCGAATGTTCTTTCAAGTTCCCCGCATTTTTTCTCAACTTTTGACACATTTTCGATTTCCCTATTATATTTTGTGTATATTTAACATCTATAAAATTAGCATTTTTAAGATTTTCATTGATAAATTAAAAAAAAAGCCCGCTGTTCGGAAATCGGAATGATTTCGGGAGGGCGCTTGACAATATTACGTTCATGTTGAAATATTTAACCCTTTGAGACCCACATTTCAAGGGATATACTAATTATTTTAAAGTGTACAGTACATATAGTTTCAGGGTAGCTGATTCCGAATTCGATGTCAGTTTTTCGAAATTCAAAATGGCGGATACAATACGGCGGATACCATTTTCAACATTTTAAATAAATTCGTCAAAATCTATACTGTGGGTTTTCTTGGTCCCTGATTACGAACCGCTGATTTCGAAAAACTGACGACGAATTCGCAATCAGAGTCCTCGAAAACCCCTGCATATCGTTTTTCACGAACATTTCTTCAATTTGTACAATTTTGTCAAACATATTGGATCGGCCATTTTGAATTTCGACAAACTGATATCGAATTTTTAATCAATGACCCTGAACCGCCTCCCCCCTCCCCCGAATACTGATTTTTATTGGACATTACTTCAGTTCTCGAAACATTGTCCGCCATACTTGATCCGCCGTTTTGGATTTTGAAAAATTCATATCAGATTCAGAATCAGTGATCCCGAAAACATAAGTAAGAATAATTAAAACTACATGTTTACAGCCGAATTTCTTCGGAATTGAATTAATCATGTAAAAAGTGATATTTTTATTCCTAAATTTGTTTATAATAAAAACAACAAAATTACTAAAAGTACTGTAATGTTGAAAAATATAAACTCTTCCCACATTACAAATGCAGCAAAAAATGGAATATTATGTATAAATAGGAAAATATGACCAAAATGAGAGGCTAAAACTGACACCTCAAAACTGGCGTCTGGGGCTCAAAAGGTAAAAATCGTGCAATTACCATCAGTTGCTATTGCAGGCCATAAGCCCGACACGTTTGATTTGTTTAAAGATTTTTAAGCAATTTGATTATATCAAAAATTAGTATATTTGGGTAAATAAGTTCAATTTAATGTAAAAGATTTAATAAATCTGGAAACATTAATAAATAACATTATATTCGGAAAATATATTAATCATATAACAATGAGCAATGATTTTATACAAAATGCAATAAATTTGGTATATATCGCAATTTATTTGTTCGTACTAGAATATTTGGCCCAAGGTTATATCCGGCAACAACACGTGTGAATATATATAATGCGAGTGAATAATATTCATAAAACGAGAACCTTCATAAAAGGGAGGAACGAAATATTTCCGACGCTTAAAAAAAAGAGCAACCAGTCCACGAGTTTTAGAACAATTGAGGGTAAGGCATAGACATTCGTGAGCAGGAACCGGGATATCAAGTGGGTATGAAGTATTAATAAAGTGGTTTGGCGGACTCTGTATTTGAAAAGTACCGACTAAAAGGACGGAAGTGGAGTTTCGCGATGCTCGATATTTGATACGTCGTTGTCGTCCTCGTTGTCGCCGTTGTCGTCGGTAGGCACGTCGTTGTGTTCCAATTTGTTGGATCGATGAAAAGAGAACGAAAATTTAGGGGGTACGAGTTCCTGAATAGAAGGATGTCGCATCGTAAAGAGCAAAGAAATTTCTTCGATTCAACTTGTATCATCACGCGATCCAGCGATCCACCGTCTAGGCTTCCACGCGAACATAAACGGAAAATTTGGGTTCCGATTGGTCATTTTATTGTATAAAAAATTAATTATACTGATTTATGTCGAACGTTTAGTAATCTGGAAAAAACGGCACCATTTTCGATCCAGGATTACATAAATTTATACATAAATTATTTGATATCAGAAACCTGCTGCTTCATTTTACTCACATATTTATGACATTCAAAAAGACTTATTTATTTTAACTATATTTGGGGAGATGACCTGAAACCAAAACTACATACATTTACATCCAATTGATAGATTTTTAGAAGTTCTTTCAATTAAGTGCAAGAATTCCTCGCAGCGAATTCTCATATTTATAACGCAATACTCGGAAAGTGGAAAAAAGTAGCAAAAACCTAATACATCTTCCATTTTAACAAAGTATATTGTTTACGACAGTTTTTAAGATAGCTGATGATGATTCTCATGTCAAATTTCGAGAATTAAAATTAACGGATAAAAAATGACGATCGAGTGATAACTAACTATTGTTCTGTAACTACTATTTGCATAAAATTGTACATATGGAACCATTTTTCTGGTTACTGATGACGATTCTGTATTTTTCCGTTTCAAAATGAACGCAGTTTTAGATATACATGTATTTTTCATGTTGCCTTAGAAATGAGTTACCTGTACGCGTCCTTGTTAAGCCGTTAAACAAGAAAAGCTAATTACAAAACAAATTAAAATTTGAATATATTAACATATTCCGCTAGGTCACTCTAAAAAACAGCGTTTAGCCGTGAATATTTAATGTTTTATTATATGTATTTGAATAAATCCAATTAAAATTATTATTAATTATTATTATTATTATGGCGTAATTTATCGTTTTTGGTATCACAATATTACTCTAAATAATACGACTTTCAGGAGTAAAACGTACAAGAACTTATCTCTTTGAGTCAAACTCCTGTATTAAATTGGAGAAATACTGAGATTTGTTAGACGGGAATTTTCTTGGTCGCTGATCATGAAGACATGAACTCGTTGACAAATATTCCAAATTCAAGAACACGAATTTAATATGGCAGACCGAATTTGTAATAAGTTAAAATTGTGTATTCGGAGGTTTCCGAGGTAAATACAGTAGATCTCCTCTTATTTTAAGTTTTCGAGTCAAGAAATATGGCGGCGTCTTCCCTTATTTTAAGGTTTCCTCTCACCCTCACCCTCGCAGTTACTAAAAAGAACAGTTCACTGCCTTCTCTGCGTCTTTGCGCATGCTCAGATAGTGTTCATAAAAATTCCGCTAGGTAACGCCACTAATGAACTACCCAGACCAAATAAACTGGCGTCGCAGTATAGGTCGAGTGGTGGGGGAAGGAGTAAGGAGAAAATATTAATATAGAAGAAGACTTAAAATAACGGAGTTAAAATAAGGGAGACCTACTGTACTATATTTCAACGGCTCCACGTCCTTATTTCACATGACAACTAATCACACTATAAAATAGAACGCGACAATTGATCACATGGACAAATAACCATAAACAATAATATCACTATGTTTATTCGTATAGTAAAAGCATATGCGTGTCCTAAAAATATCCTAACCTAACCTAAGTGTGGCTGCACAGGGAAATTTTGTTTGGGGAAAATAAATCTGTAAACATATGTGGAAATCGTAAACAAAATATTATAGATTTTCAGAATATTATTTTAACACGATGAAACGATATTTTCAATATCACCTTTTAGACATCATAATACATAAATATATGATATTTTGCAATACTGCAAATGAAAATATAAATTAAGGTCATTTGAATATGAGCAAATAATACAAATATAATTTTTTTAATCAAGAAAATATTTAAATGTGTGATATTTTGTCGATGTGATATTTTATCAATGTGATAATTTGACGTGCGATCAAATGTCCGTGATATTTTCTCGTGTGATCATTTGTCCGTGAAATAAAGACGTGCTACCATTTCAACACAAGTATGCTAGTGCTTTTTCTGCAAATGTGATCGTTACGAACCCTGCCCAAAGACCCCACAAATGTTTTAGTATAGGTTCAAATTTTATCTAATTGAAAAAACGGATAAATGGAGGATCTACTTCAAGTTACCCAAAGTTACATTTTCATTATTTCTGGAAAAAAGCTGCAGGGAAACTCGATTGGTCAGCGAACTCGAAACCCCCGTATACAAAATTTGAGCTGGTTCAAGTAAATTTTTAGCAATTCGGTCCGCCATATTGAATCCACCATCTTGAATTTTGAATATTTATTAACGGGTTCATGATCAGTGACCAAGAACATTCCCGCGTAACAAATTTCGGCATTTTTCCGAGTAAATAAGGGATTTTGGCAAATTGTATTGTAGATTTACGTTTACTTACCTCGTTGATATATTATCAACTCTACTAAAATATGTGATTGTTATTCATTCCAAATCAATAGGTACAATATATCAGAATAGTTTCAACAACCAAAGAAAAATGCTGGACTTGTTAATAATCAGTGTAACATTACTAAGGGAATACAACCAAATTCATTACAAATTATAGTCCAGGTTTTGCCTCAACATTTTTTCCACAAACTTATAGTTACAATCCGGAGCACCTAATCTGAAGATATGATTCAACAATAACTATTCATCGAAAATTTCTGTCTTTTATCTATTGTGAAAATTAATATAAGGATTGTTAACCTCTTACAAAATTTCCCCGAAAGATTTGGAAATAACCAAACACATCTGCAATAACGATGTTGATTCTCAGGCCACCGGCTATCGCGCCCAGCAGAAAGACAAATATGTCCGCCCTAAAACATGAACGTCCTGGAGATTCAGCGTGCAAGTAACGACCGTCACGAGTATTTGTATGTAAATGAATTCAAGCTACCATCGTACGAGGGATTTCCGCGCTCCGTTTAAATCTCTGTCGAGACTTACTGATTTTACCAGTCGATTCGCAAAAAATTCTGGTATCATAAAATACTTAAAAACGTAATTGTTTAATTGTTAATTTATAGAAATATTGACGGTTTTAATTAACTTTAGGCGAAAATTTGTAATCTTATATAAATGTGCAAAAATACTACGCAACAAAGTATAGTTATGAGAATATTAGGATGTTCTGCCCCAACGCCCATTTTCGTTATATGTAATGAGTGTGTCCTAAAAATAAAACAAATATTAATTGTCTAGATATTATATTGTCTTAACTGGACATTCACTTTTTGCCTGATAATTAATGGAAACATTATTCAAAGCCGCTCATAAAATTAGTCGTTTTAGGCGCTCTTCGGTCTACTAAATTCGATCGTGCGACCTTCTTGTGATACATATCGGGGAACGTTAAGGCATACGTTTCAGTGATGTAACTGAATTTTTGCACTTTCACAGAGTTACTTAATTTAGTTTGAATTCAACGATTGGATGCAACAATTTCTTGAAAAATAACTTCGTTTTTAAATTTGGGTCGATGTGATTTGGTTCTTTTTTAAAATATCAATAATTTTTACATTAAATTCACTTAAAACTCAGAAATTTAATTTTCTTGCGAAGTTAAGGTATTTAATCCCGAAATTCCTTTCAAACTAATAATCACTCCACGTTGCAATTTAAGATTGTTTACCATTTCGTACACACCAGGCGGTACACTGTAGATATCTACATATTGTATTAATATTTTTAAATGTTAAATGACCTGTTTATTTACCGTCAATAAAATTATAACCCAAAATAATAAACAGATAACTTTAAAAAAACCTTCTCCGCCATCCCATTCTTCTATAATGCGATGGGGTCTCCATTTTCTACTTCGTTTAATTTATTTTACGCTTTACTCAAGCTGTCAGATAAATATGGAAGTAGTCAAATATCTTGAGGAATGCACATCGTATCAAAAAAATAAAAATATGAATGCACTATATGAAAAGAATTACATTTAACATTCAACACAATACTCCACTGCTTGCAGTTGGATGTGTGAGAGGGTATGCATTAAAAGTTTGAAGGGGGACCCCCATTTTCATTACAAATTTTGTTTCTTCAGAGAAATCGCTGATTAAAATGCCATCTACAAACAAAAATTATGATAATGAACATTTATGTACTTTTTTCTATGTTAACTGGGTTGATTTTCTGGTTCCATCCCTGATGGAAACCCTGTAGTAAAAAAGCGCATTTTGTAAGTAAAAGTAATGGCACCCGTGCCCTATTTTGAGGTTATGTTTGCGGCAGATTTAAGGTTATGTACTCTACTGCATATTTAACAATCGTGAAATAGTAAATGAAACGACGTCATGATCGTGTTTAAGTACTACCAAAAAAGTTAAATGAACTATTTTTTATAATACCATATTTTACTACGGTAATATAATTCCATTAACCTTTAGACTGCCGAGATTTATAAGAGCATATCGCCCTCAGAAAACTGGTATTTAAGGTACCTCATATAAATGATTGATCATACACAAAGTGTAGATCATGAGGTGCGTCAATATATTGATTCTCCGGCAGGGAACGGTACTGCTAATATTAAAAATTTCAAATTTTTAATAGTAGAAAACGCTTCTTTCTTTATGAGAACATTATATAAGTTAAATTTGTAGATTTAATTAAATATTTAAAGCATTTTGAAGGGTTGATAGTTAAATTTTAAGGGTTTTTTACCCCTTTAGACATAGGATTCAAATTTTATTTATTTTATAGTGCAGATACACTTTTCCGGAGTATTTTTCGACGTTGAATCCCAATCTAATGACGAAACTGCAATAATTTCAAAAACAACCCCTGAAATAATTAAAATTAAAAAACCACCCCATCAAATATGGTATTCAAATTTTATTTATTTTGTAGTTTAAGTACACATTTTCGGAGTACTTTTCGTCGCTGAATTTAAATTTTATATCAAAATTACAATAAAACCTAAAACAACCCTTATAATGCGATAAAAAAACCACCCCTTTAGATACGGTATTCAATTTTTATTGATTTTGGAGTGCAAATACATATTTACGGGGTATTTTTTGCCGCTGAATCCAAATTTTTTATCTCAAAGACCAACGTAAATACTCGTATAAGGTATATATGGAACGGGCAAATCAGGGTGGGGAGGGATAAATTTATATTAAATTTTATTGCATAGTAATAGCAAAAAGCTTTTCTAAAAATGTATTAAAAATGTATAGTCTGAAGGAAACAAAATAATGACCACTTGCACAATGTAGAAAATATAGATTTAATGAATTTGGGGTAGGTAAAAAGGGGTGTGGAGGGGTATATACGTTTCCGAAGATTTTGGGTGCGCTGAACCGAAAATGCGGTACAAATCTCTCCATTGGCCCTGGTTTGTGATATATCCTAAGTTACACGTACAAAAAAACGCGATTTTTTCCCTTATATAAGACATAACATGTTTTTTTCTAAAAAACAGTGAAATATCAGATTTCGAAATGCAAAGTGTGAAATATACAATCGCACAATGGCGAGTTTATTATATTTTAGCAAGTTTCATCATTTTTAGAAAATACATAAAATACATGTAATTAATAATTTAGTACAGAGTTCGTCCGGTAGGTTGAAACAGTATCTAAAACTTCTGTTAAGGAAATATAATTAATCATTTATTAAGGAATAAATGATGTGTATTTACTATCAACTTACATAAATAATAAATTGTCGAGCAAGATAAGAAGTACATAATGGTCTTCCAAAAAATCGTTAAGCAAATAAAAAACGTGCTAATTAAATAAATTAAGATAACGAATCCGTATGTTTTATATGTTAACTAAACGATTTTTGAAAGAGGAACTCGGATGTCGCCGCGATAAAGGGTAATAAAACACGCGAGGAATACTGACCGGCAGAGGCGTAATTTACAGTCGCACGGTGCGATTTCCGGCAAAATTCGGCCAAGATTATCAATTTGCGAATTATTTTCGGGGGCCATCAAGCGATTCCTCCCAATCTCTAGCTGTTAATTACTTTGAGGATGCAACAATTTTTTTTTTCTTCTTGAAGACTGCAACCCACATTACATCAATTATTGTGTAAATTGCATTCGTGTATTTGATAAAGACCTCTCACTGTAAACTTATGGTTGCCAAACTGTTTTGTCCTGTAAATTTGGTGATTTGCTAGTAACTGTTGTTATTTGCTTCAATGATTAAACAAAACATTTTCTGTGTCAATTACAGTAAAGTACAACCCATCCAATCTTTTATCGAAAATATGGGATAACCACCAAGTTAAAGTGTTATTGCGTAGATAAAATCAAAACCGTATGCTAAAATTGTCTTACATATACTAAAATAAATAGTACATAGTATCCAATATTACAGATTTATAATATCCTAACTTAAACTACAAGAGTAAGTTGACAAAAATTTTGTATCATAATATACTTTAACCTAGATGTCATCAATTTGGCGTAACTTTGTATCCATGTTTGCAAAAACGATATTTTACTACATAATTAAATTTTTTATGGAATTATTTTTTAATACGAAGTGAGAATTTGGCATTTTTATATTCTTCATGGCAGCTCGAAAATGATTTAAGAAACAAACATAATTTTCTTTCAAGAAAGCCCTTTAATAGCAAAATAAACCTTACAATGTAAAGAAGTCAAGTCTGATTGACATTTTTAGCAGGCAACACACATTATGAGCTACGATTGAGTTCAACCCAAAAATCCCCCCACCTCTCGGATCTTTTCAGATATCATTTCAGCAAGGTCCCATGGTTATTTTAAGCCATACACAAAAAAAAATCGTCGGAGGGAAACGAAAAATATCCCAAATTTTTAATTTTTTTTTAGGTTATTTCGAATAATTTCCTTGCAATACTTCTTTTACATAATTATATTTCATTTCAATCCGATATTTTGCGTTAGGAAAGTAATCCCATAATGATTAGTAGATTTTCAATGTTGAAATACGAAGCAATATTCGAAAATAGTTCGAAACGAGCCGTTTTTACAGCTTTTTTGCATCTGGCTCATTTACTACAGTTTCCTCGTTAAAATGGCTTAGGAATGAATTGAAGCGAAGAATTATCTACAAAACTAGTGTAGTAATAACTTTCCATTATTTAATATATTTCCAAAAATATGGCTATTCAATAAGTTACCTAAAAGGGGAAAAAATTATGGTCGTTGTTGTTTATGGTTGATTAACTTTTTTCCTGGGCATTTCTGAGAAAAGTTATACCGAAGTAAGTTAAAGTGAAGGTAATTACGAACAATTTAAAAAAATTGGAATCATTTTTATCCTCTACATCAAAAGTTGTAGAGCTTTAAAGATTCCTACTTTTTCTGCCTAGATTTGACATCATGCCAGTTGAATTAAAATAGTTTTTTATGACTTTTAAAGTAATTTTCAATGGTTAAAATGATACTTAATGGTTTTTAACTTCTTCAATTATTACAATAAAGTTTAGTATATACATACCTATCCTAGGGAATCCAAAAGTATTGAGTCGTAAAAACAACTTTCGAGGAATGCACTTTAGAAAAAAAGTTTCAGACAAAAGTTTTATTATAGAATTTAAGAAATTTAAGAAATTATATTTCAGAAATATAATAATGTAAAAGAAGTATTGCAAGGAAATTATTTGAAATAACCTAAAAAAAAATTGAAAATTTGGGATAGTTTTCGTTTCCCTCCGACGATTTTTTTTATTTATGGCTTAAAATAACCATGGGACCTTGCTGAAATGATATCTGAAAAGATCCGAGAGGTAGGGGGACTTTTGGGTTGAACCCAATCGTAGCTTACTGTGAACAATCTCTAGGAAAATATGAGAGTTGATTTAAAAACCAAACAGTAGTTATTAACTTTTTTCCAGAATATTATTTTTTATATTATAACTACTAAAATACTACTACTGTTCAGATATTACTAAAACTTTTCTAGTATAAAAATCATTTTTATGGACCTATGTTATTTCATTCATTATATAAAAAAAAAACAAATAACATTCAACTCAACTATCTTAGAATTTTCATGCATACCAATATCATAATATTCCACTGTCGAGTTATTTGTCATTGATTATACATTTTATATTTTCATATTATGTTACAATTTACTATATAATAATAATAATAATAATCGACTTTATTGCTTATATCAGGAATACACTATATACATGGGAGAATTCACTTACTTACTAAATATATAAGTTTTAGAAAACTTGGTAAAGATAATTACATTTTTTACATGCAGTTGATTATCTATGCAAAAATATGAAAAAAAAATACAATTTTGCAGAGTTTCATAATAAAAATAAAATGTTTTACTGGACTAGTGTTCAATTAAATCGAGTCTGGAAGATTTAGTGTAATGCATACAATTTTTTATTCAAAAATTTAATTATAATAATAACATTGAAATAGTTTAACTCTCAATTCATTATTACCAGACTCAGATACACTTTTTAAAAATACAGTAATTAAAAGTGTAAAAATCATAATTTGTACTATTGAGTACAAAAGTTTTACCTTTCAATACAGTGATAGAAACTAACAGTCATTGGTAATAGCAAAGTAGCTGATGATACATCAGAAACAGGATCATGTTGATTTTATTGTAAAGTTTATTCTGACGTCTTCTTTATTAATTTTTTTCTGTATGAGAGATTTCACTAAAAATGAAGTAAACATTTTTAATAAACAACATATATGAAATAGCGATAATCCAAACATCAATATATTCAAGTTTTACTGTCTATGTGATGATTATTCTCTTTAAAAAACTGTTTGTTGAAATTTAAACTTACTGATCGTCATAACGAAATAATTCAAGACTCAGTGTTCAATTTCTATTCTGAATTGGATGATAGGTCAAAAACTCTTAGTCTCATCAGCTTTTTTCAAGCAATAGTATCCATCTCATTCTGAAATTTCAAAATTTTATTATTATTTTGTATTTATTATATTTAATTACTAATGGCTAATATCTGTAGAAAAAATACCATGTAGTAATTTGATATCTTACATTTCCTCAAGCATTAATCTTACACATTTAAAAAAATTAATAATATCACTTTTATGTCACTGAAATACGTGCAAAAAGATATTTCAAAATATTCATTACACTAGTTAAAACAATGTAAAACAATAAAATTAAATTAGAAAAATTGGCTAGATCGATTATCCGAGTCAAGGGATGTTAAAAAAGGAACACTTGGTCTTGTTTTGTTCATGTAGTCGATGTATCGACAGCGTCACTGTCATTTTCAAGACTATCTCTATATAAATTGCAAAAATTAATATTTTACATTGTCACAGTTTTATAATTATAGTCTTCGTATAATTATAAAACTGCGACAATGTAAAATATTAATTTTTGCAATTTATATAGAGATGTATAGAAAATTCTTATAAAGAATTTAAAGGTTTCTCGGTGTGACGGTCTATCGAATAAAGACTAGACAGTTTTTAGAATATACATTTCGGCAACCAATGTGAGGATTCTTCAGTTTATTATTTAATATGTGAAAACATAAAAAGTTTTGCCCTATAGTTATAAATGGCAGTCTCAACCTTTCGCACAATTCATGTGCAAAAATGTGTAAAATCAGTGGATATAAGATGTGCAATTTTCCAGCAAGCACTTCGTCATCATATCTTGAACTCTCACAAAATTTATCCATGTCAATTACCAATTTTTTGCACCGGATTAGCTGCCATTTATAACTATAGGGCAAAACTTTTTATGTTTTCACATATTTAATAATAAACTGAAGAAGGCACACATTGGTTGCCGAAACGTATATTCTAAAAACTATCTAGTCTTTATTCGATGGACCGTCACACCGAGAAACCTTTCAATTCTTTATAAGAATTTTCTATATATCTCTATATAAATTGCAAAAATTAATATTTTACATTGTCGCAATTTTATAATTATACGAAGACTATAATTATAAAACCTGCGACAATGTAAAATATTAATTTTTGCAATTTATATAGAGATAGTCTTGAAAATGACAGTGACGCTGTCGAAACGTCGACTACGTGAACAGAACAAGGCCAAGTGTTCCTTTTTTAATATCCCTTGACTCGGATAATCGATCTAGCCAAATTTTCTAACTTAATTTTATTGTTTTACATTGTTTTAACTAGTGTAACGAATATTTTGAAAAATCTTTTTATCGATCCAGCCAATTTTTCTAATTTGAAAACTTCACCGAGTGTTAAATTCATGAATTATATTTAATAAAATTAAGTAATTTACGGTATCCCTGAGATGCTTTGTCATATATCACATATATTAACCCAGATAACACATGATATTCTCGGAATATTCGGAGTACATACTCAGTATATCATGCCAGATATACTGAGGATATTCGAAACATATGCTGCGAATATACTCAGCATATTCCTATGTCCGCCCTAAAAATGTGCACACGATATCCTGCACACCGTTCCTCAACAAATTTAAGCGTCACTAAAAAGGTGACTTAAAATTAGCATCGGATCTTTTTAAGGACATCAAAATTAGTAGAAAAAAATTTTATTTAAAATCCTAGCTGTTGCGCTTTTCGAGATATCAGATAAAACGTCCATTTTTAATTAGAAAATTCCTAATTTTTTAATTACACTCATATATTGAAATATTTATTGATAATATTTGCCTTTAAATATGTACTTACATGAACTTAGTGTGTAAAATGCGATTTTATGCATATAGTATGTAAGGGCGCTACGTTAAATCGAATTTTTCGCTTAAAAAAGTATATAAAACGCGTGGTTCATTTGATTTGATAATTGACAAATGATAAAGAACAACCCGGGGAATCAATCCACCACGAATTCTTAACATACTGAAATTGGTATAAAATTAATTCAATGGATCAAATTAACCCATCTTACATTTTACATTTGCAACAGGCCGTTTTTGAATTTTCATCTTGTCATCTTTAGTTATAAGTTAATTGTTATGCACGTTCACGTAATTGATTTATGCATATATACATAGCTAATATATGTACATAACTACATAATAAACAAATATTATGAATAAATGTGCGTATATATATATATGTGTAAAATTAAAAAATTCACATACACACACATGTATTACTATGTTATGTAATGATGTGCGAAAAATTCGATTTAATGCAGCTGTCTAACATGTTGTATGCATAAAATCGCATTTTACATGATAAATTGCACATATAAATATATACACATACGTTTATGAAATGTAAGTACACATGTAAAGGCAAATATTATCAATAGATATTTGAATATATTAGTGGAATTAATAAATTGGGAATTTTTTAATTAAAAATGGACGATTTATTCGATATCTCGAAAAGGGCAACAACTAGGATTTTAAATCAAAATTTTTTCTTCTAATTTTGATGTCCTTAAAAAGATCCAATACTAATTTTAAGTCACCATTTTAGTGACGCTTAAATTTGTTGAGGAAACGTGTGCATGAGAATATCATCCACGATAAATTTTTTTTTCCTCTTTTTATAAAAAAAATTTTTAAAAAAATTTTTCGCAGGGCTGGGAAGTAACTTTTCCGTTCTTAATGCCCATACTCTAAATAGATAGTACCATCTGAATAGGATGGTAGAGTTTTTAAGTTATTCAACACTAAACTTTAGGTGAAAAAATTACATTTTTTTAAATATCTCGACTCTGTTTGAAGGTATCTTAACGAACCGGAGCTCATTTTAAAGATATTTTAAAGCTCTATAAATTGTCTCTATTGGTTTTTGACCTACAATGAATATCTCTCTTGTTATAGCCATAAAAACGGGGGTAAATGCCGATTTTTCAGGTTTTTCGCGTCTAACTCGTTTGGACACATAGCTATCGAAATATCACACTGGAAAAAGTTGTAGGCCTTGAAAAAACAAACATTTTTTGTCCTCTAATATGATGCGATTAAATTAAAACTGAACCCTATTTGCACTCGTTTTCATAACATTTTGTTATTAATATCGATTTATTTGTCGTACTGTATTTTGTCGACTTTACGAGGCTCTTGTAGGGTTCAGTTTTAATTTAATCGCATCGTATTAGAGAACAAAAAATGTTTGTTTTTTCAAGGCCTACAACTTTTTCCTGTGTGATATTTCGGTAACTATGTGTCGAAACGAGTTAAACGCGAAAACCCTGAAAAATTGGCATTTACCCCGTTTTTATGGCTATAACAAGAGAGATATTCATTGTAGGTCAAAAACCAATAGAGACAATTTATAGAGCTTTAAAATATCTTTAAAATGAGCTCCGGTTCGTTAAGATACCTTCAAACAGAGTCAAGATATTTCAAAAAATGTGATTTTTTCACCTAAAGTTTAGTGTTGAATAACTTAAAAACTCTACCTTCCCGGAAATTTTTTCAAAGGAAAAAGTTGTTCAGAATTATCTGTAGAATCTAGAGTTGGCCGCTCGGTAATGGTTGGCCGATCACCCTGCATATAAAAAACTTAGAAATATTTTAAATACTTTTCTTTGATGTTAGTAGATAATCATGCAAAATCAGTACAAAATAAAATAGAATATTAATAGTAGATTTCGCTAAATTACTTACTTCATGTTTCGAAAGTAATCGTTAAAAGTTTCGTGTTTGATTTTTTGTATTTTCTTTATTTTAAAATCCATTTCCTCAGGATTCTTCCCCATTATACTTTTATAGCACTTAGGGGATTTTTATGTGCCTGAAACCTATCGGAATTACAAAACACAAATGTTCAATATTATTGCATATACTAGTATTATCAATTAATACCTGATAATGTCTTCTTCAAAATCAAAAACTGTTAAATCAAGACAATAAATGGATTTTTCTGGTCAGTCTTCACTTATTGAGTTCAAATTCGGTAATAATAATATATTTTTATTGTTTGCTCCAATCCACTTTGATACTATTGGCGCTATTGGTCGCCATTGTTGTTTTTATTATGTGGGACTGGTGGCGCCATATGCGCCGGTAAACCGCACTTTTCTTTAAAAGCTCATTTGTCTATGGAATGAATGAAAAGCTTCTTCCATTTATTTGCATTGCTCTTACCGTCATTTATTAGTGTGTCATATCAAAAGTTAGTGCATTGGCACTATCAGAGATACAATCTCTGGCACTATTTATAAAAAAAAATAAGACTAAAGCTAAAACAAGAAAACTACAAGTGCAGTTACCGACTGTAACGTAGAGAAAGATACTTCGAGGATAAGTAGAATACACACTCGTCGTCGTAAGATCGATAACACAGATTACTGTAAAGAAACTAAATATTTATATTTATTGCGTTCGCACGACCGTAAAAGAAAACAAAGTATGTATGTATATTAGTAAACGAGAATTTGTTGTAAAGTATTTTATTCTCTAACTGCTTTCATTCGTTCAATCAGAGACCGCGATCGGTCGATAACGTCAATTACTAACTTAAAGTTAGTCGATAAAGTAGTAATTTACCAACCGATTCATAAACGAGAGTTTTCAATGCATATTTGTATTATGAACACAGAAATAAATTGTTACAAATATATAAAGGTCTAAACTGTACATTTCATACGCTTAGCGCCTCGCATACACCATAGATCTTGGAATATTCTGTATATATTTGTAAACATAATACCCAAGTATGTTATAACGATAATAATCACAAATTAAGGGGGTTCTAAAGTGATGTAGGTAAGTTAGGGAATTTTACTGTAAAACAAAGTAAATTAAAGATGATTGAATAAAATGTTCAAAATTCAGGCTCTGAATTCTAAGCACTATTAACAGTTTCCTAGAAAATACCAATGATATTGATTGAGAACTCACCAAGAATTTTTGTATTTCCGGAAATTGTAGATCAGTTCGCAATTAATGTCTTTGGCAATTTCTACGATACATTCTATAGCAATTAAAATTGCCCTTACAGAGCCCGAATTTCGAAAAATCGTTTCTATCACGATTTATTTACGGTTTTTAGTGAAAAACGGGGTTGTTAAGTGCTCGACCGATACGGTAGGAATTTTCACTAAAAACGGTAAATAAAAAAGAATTGAATCGATTTTTCAAAATTCGGGCTCTATAAGGGTAATTTTAATTACTATATATGGTATCCTAGAAAATAACAAAAAAATTAATGAGAACTGACCGAGAATTTTCGAAAAAAATAAAAATCACTTATTTTCGAAAATTCTTGGTCAGTTCTGAATTAATATCTTCGGTATTTTCTAGGAAACTGTTTATAGTGCTTGGAATTGACCGTACAGAGCCCGAATTTTGAGAAATTGATTCAGTCATTTTTTATTTACTGTTTTTAGTGAAAATTCCGACCATACCGGCGGATCACTTTAGAATCCACTTGAGGTTTATGTAAAAGTGAAAAATCTCAAAATCATAAAATATAAAAATATTGTGCAAGCCTACCTACCCTATTGGGTCATAAGTCAAATAATAATGATATATAGATTAAAAATTCGTAAAATTCAATCTTGATTTGTATCGTCAATAGAAACAAAGGGAGGATTTGTAAGCAAAGGGATAGAAACAAAAACATTCATTGTTCTAGTAATAGATTAACAAATTTATAATAACAACAATAACAACATTACATAAAAATCTATTGTATATTATAATTATAAATATTAGCAAATTGTATTAAAAAATAAATAATACACGAGGAAACCATACCCGATTAAAAAAAGACTAAAAAATTTTGCATTTTCGACAACTATACTATAAAGTAATATTTTACGCAATGCATAATATTCGTTATAACAGTATAGTACACTATAATGAAGCATCTTACTCCGCCAGCAGGGCGTAAAATTGAATTTTACACACCCTCTATTAAAAAAGCCTTGGTAGAACATTTCTGAGAGGTTTCGTGTAAATTTTCGTAAGACCAACGTCGTCCACGAAGGGAAAGGGGTTCAGTTGCCCCCCCCCCCTATTTTGGCCTGACATCCACAGTTATTAGTCCATGTAACGGAAATTAATATTCAGTGGCATATTTAATTTGCCCCCCTCCCCCTGAAAATCTTTCTGCTGACGCCCATGCACAAAATTAGGTTACCTTGTACATTTGCACCCTGTTATATTAATGCATCATATTAATACATATTTACACATTATTTACGCCGAATCTTTATATGGTTGATATTATGACGTATTCTTCTGAAAGTACAGTCCAATAAGTCTGATAAAAAATTATAACTAGCCGACAAAATCTTGGACAGAGTGTAGAAGAAAGATGCAGATTGTTGTTGGTAATGTAGACTATTAATCGTATTCCAAGTTGATTTTTGAAAGAATTGAACTCTTGTCGTTTACAAATCTTGGGTTGTGATTATGTTAACTAGTTCTGCATTATGTTAACATGTAAAAATGTTAAATAAATAACTTATAATAGTAATAGACGTATCTCGCTGCTTTAAAACATCAACAATGTATTTCACAATAAGAACCTTTTTACAATCTACAAAATATAATTTGTTATTCTTTGTACATAGCGTTGAGAAGTGACATGAAAGAGCCAGCGGTTTTCACAATCTGTAATCACCAAAAAGTATATAATATATATATGTTGTGTAAATTATGGAAATTCAGTGCAAGACTATACCGTGCACATTTTCAACAATTTCGTAATTTTCTTAATATGTTTTGAAATTTGCACAAAAATTAGCAGGACTCTTTTACTATTTTTTTTATGTTGCAAAATTAAGTGCGTTGATTATTTGTGTGTGAATTGGAAATGATAGCATTCAGAAATCAGAATCGAATGTCACTCATTATGAATCGTCCTTACAATGTAACAGAAGATACAGAGGGTCAAGATTCCAGTTTTTCAAATATTGAAAATATTTATATATAATATAAAATATTATATGGTGCTCACGGTCTTTATTTTGTATTGTGACTGGTGGATCCTAATCAGTGCTTATCGGACAACTTTGAAAAATTATAGTGCGTACACCAAAGTGAATAATGTTTTTTTTTTAATTGGCACATTGTCTGCAATTGGAAAATTTCGCCATATACGTGTGTGTTCTATTATTAAATACACTAGTGAACTTGATCGACATGCACCATCTAGATATTCTAATAATTTTAGAGAATTTTTAAAATTAAAAAAAATCTTGAGTCATAATAAAATTCGAAGTTTGTGAGAAGTGACCATATGCATATAATATACCAACGCCAAGCAATGAGATGTGTTACGCAATAATGTAAAATTTCGACAATATGAGAACATTTCAATCTCGTTTTGGTTTCTTTTAGATAATATAAGATATACCAGTTTATAGTACTGATCATGGCCCTAATAGAAATTTTCGTATTAGGGTGCAAAATGATATTTTACGCCCGCACGCAATTCCCGTGACCGATGGTATCGGGTGATGGTCTACGGCACAAATATCTTTTTTCTTCACACCGAGTGGAAAGCAGCAATTCCTCCCGCAAGCAAGGAGGAAAGATGCCACTTATCCTCTCGGCCATAAAGAAAAATCGTATACTTCCCTCGGGAAGTAAAAATGAATGCCTCAGACTACATGTTACTCACCCCTCGGCTTCGCCTTGAGTAAACATTACACACAGTCTGCGACATTCTTTATTTTAGCTCCCTCGTTGAATAATGTACTATTTTCCCGACTTTACCGGAATGACCACATTCCGCGCCAGCAACGCGGGACGAAAGTAGCTGATTCCACCAGGGCGCCTCCGCGCGTGCGCACTTCGGTTCCATTACTCCCTTGGGAAGGAAAGTGTGACGTTAGAGGGAGTAATGAGTGTGGAATTTCAGTGAAGTCGGGAAAAAAATAGCGTACGCCTCACGGGAGGAAAGCGCACGACCCTCATGGAGGGGGCGAGTAGAAAATTCGATTTAGGGCTGACTTTAAAACTTACAAAAGTGGAAAACTTCTATTTTATTCATGCGATTTTCGGGGCATAAAATTCAATTTTAAGCCCGCGCAATATGTGTTCAATGGAATTTTACGCTCGCTGGGCAGAAAATTCTTATTTTTACGCTTTGTAAATTAAAAGAGTCCACAATATTGCACACAGACCACAAGAGTCCACGATATGCGGCATATAACGAATATCAATTTAAAAGTGACCAATTTTTAACACAAGTTTATTATCGGAAGTTTTGTAGACTAACAAACCAATTAAATTGTACAACCTAAGAAGTCTAGATGGATGAAAAGTGCATTATAAGTGCTTATAGATAAAACAATCTGATAAATACCGATGTGAAATTCGGCAAACAAAGATCGTAGACGTTCATTGCTGTACAGGCCAGTGGTCTATGAGCTCGCAAGATGATGAGCCTGAAATGCTGCTGTGCCGTAGGCGGCATGTTAAACCACAGGGAATTGTAAGCTGCGTCGCTTATCGCTATACTCTATAAATAATTATATTATTATTAACTACTGCAGCAATTTTTTTAAATGTGTACGATAAGTGTCCCGATCGACACCATTGTGAAAATTTTAGCAGAAAGCGAATTCGTCAAATGTGACAAATGTCAATAATGGTTGAAGAGGACGAAGCGACACTTCTCAAGTATTTTGAGTGAGTATGATGCACGTTATCACTGATTTCGTATAGCATATTTTGTTTCCGTGAAAATTTATAATCTATTTTTTCAATATTTGAATCCATGTCTTCTACATTACTCGTATACTAAGGAATCGGGTCAGAAAATTAAAACACTACATGAGGAGTGAAGAGACGCACGCATTATTATTTATCATGTAGTATTTCAGATTACCACGGAGATATTATTAATGGTCAAAAATAACCTATGAAACTCAATGTTCATAATAAATAATATTGAAAAAACGTAAACTCATTTGGCATTCCATCAGTCTTTAGTAGTAGTAATTGAAATGTATTATCCAGTTTTTTATTTTCCAAAATGATTAAGACTATTGAATATTAGACTGCGTCTAAAGAGAAGGCCCCGTATTGATGTGTTATTTAAACACACGCCATACATTTCAGGAACATAACTTAGACTAATAAATAACGTATCATATGTAACTATAGTTTTGATTTGTAATTCGCATTGCAAAAGCATTTATCAGAAAAACAAAATATCGCATCGCCTCGTCCTCTCCGACTCGCACATAGTTTGTGTGCAAACACCAAAGCGGAAAAACGCTTCTGCTTTGTGCTAAAGCAAACCCTATTCACTTTTAAAATTTTATTTTTGTACAAAGTAATTTTTAATATGGGTGTGATGCTTTTAATGTTGTACTATTGCTGTTCTCTCTGATTCACATCATGTATTTATGTACCCGCTCGTTATATGGTTTCCTTACTCTATTAATTTTTTAGAGAGTACAGTTTCAATATCCAAATACCCGGTCCCAGCGTTCTTCAAAGGTTTTCTATTTCCACCATTAGAAACAAAGATATTGAATATCTTTCAGATATTGTATATTATAAATAATTATGTACGATTAAAAGTAATAATCAATCAATTTCAAAGTTTCCGATATTATAAGTAGCATGACATATAGTTTAATTAATTTAACACTATTAAAAATTAAGAAGAGTATTCTAAAATACACAATCAAACATAAAAATTTCATCACATATTTCTCAATATTCCGTCAACCACAAACAGTGTCGTTCGTAAATTCATACTTTTGTTGCCGTACATCATTCTCCATTGACATTTTTTACAAATTTAATTAAAAATGAAATCAGTTATACATTCTTAATATCTACAAAATATTTACTATTTATTTGTATTGTTAGTTTGTCAACTATATTTTTAAAAAATAAGTGTTTTTACCTACCTGTGTCATTAACTCTTGCCCAGCAAAGCAATACAGAAAGATTTGGATGAGAGCAACAACCATGAATATCAAATACAACCCACCGAAGACAAACATTCTACGTCTGAAGCACTGCAAGGAATTACGATTTTTAAGTTTATCAAGCCATTGTGAGATTGGCATAAAAAAACAGTTACTTAGGAAGCAAACAATATACATATGGTAAGATGGATTAAACAGTGTAAGACAACAAATCTAATGAAAACAGGCATAAATTTAAAAAAAAAAGAGGGCATGTTATAAGAAGATTGCTTTAATACTGAGCAAATATAAAATACGTGCATAGTTGTTTTCATCCTATATCATAAAATAAAGCTTGCGTAACTAATAGTACTTATGATTCATATTAGTACAAGAAATATTTTCGCACGTGCGTCTAACTATATTTTTGTATGCAAGTGTGTGTTAAGTGCGTTTAAAATATATTAAAAATACGTTAAACAGCAATTTACGCATACTACAACAACAAAAATATGTACATATATGTATTCTTTTTTTACTTCGCGAGAGAATTGTATCGCTAAATATTTTGACTTTACGAAACAGAATTTCGCATACGGAATCAAGAAGATGATGTATACCCGGAGTATGTTTGTTACTCAAGTGAAAACAGTGATCATAACTACTTGGAGATCGGTAAAAACACTATTGTTTCGGTTTTAGCCAGGGTGCCGGAAATATAATATAATGAAGGATGAATTAAATGATTTGAGCAGTGCAATATTGAATCCCCAAAGTGGATGGAATAAAACAGATAAACCCCCATTTCGTTAATTGCAATATTTTTATTTTCTGAAAAGCTTGCCGTCTCGCATGAATCAAAAAGTCATAGTGAGCGATAGTAGATCAAACTCTAGTCAGGTACTGCGCGATAATGAAACAAATTATTCAGTGAAGATTCTCTGTCTATGTGATTAATGCAAGAGATCTGTACATAGAATGTACGAAAGCGGAAGGGACAGTTACAAGTCAAAGCAAAGGTTTAGTATCCTACACAATGAAACACAATCAAATAAACCATCACAATTACGGCGTGCTTGATCAGACCTGTTTAGGACACGACTCTAGCAGTTATAAATACTCTTAATACGGCGTGGTTTTAACCAGGCAATAGGTAGACTTGACTATGCCCCGTATCGTTCATGACCAGTTTCTGCTTGACCGAGGCATTACATTACGTTCATTCAGTCATTCACAGAAATTCAGGAAAATCTGGGTACATTTAGGTCTATCAATATATTTAAATAATAGGAGTGTAAGATATAAGGTTAGATAATCTCGATAGATAACATCCTTATGGTAGACAGCTCATCTGGCTCGTACTACTGCTTCAAACTTCAAAGCTCTAAGTAGGGGAATGCCGATCTGACAAAGAAATAGAAAGAACGAAAGATGTTGGAAAATGGTCAGTCGTCAGAATCAATACCGAAAACAATCACTTATAAAGTGCAAAATGTTATACTGAGACCAGACCAAGTCAACTACATAAGGAGAAAGTAACACGACAAAAACTATTCAAAATATTAAACAAGACGTTAAGAAAAAATATTAATGTGTATAAATCAAGAATACAATAACTGGAGAACGTAAAAAAGAAAAAGATTTTAATTAAAAAAATAAATAAATCAAATAATCATCAAAAGAAACTTCAAGAATAATTTATAACAAAAAAAAAGAAAGGATACTGAGAAAAATCAATTGTATAAGAAATAATAAATCAAAGACATTAATATAGTATAATATATTATACCCCGAGACAACGAACCTTCACTAATAACGTCAGACGTCATCACGCAAACTTAAGCGTATACGCAAAAACGGCAAAAACGAGATTTACTTGTATGACGTAACAATAACGAAAATATTAAATACTATCTTATCTCAACTCTCCTTTGAAATTCTTCACCTTTCCTGTCCAGATTCAAAGTGGATTAACTAACAGGAAGATTTCAAGCCGTTAATGCTGAAAGACGGTGAAGAGGAAAATCCTTCAACGCACTACAAAACAAATAACTATGAACTCTTCGTACCACTTGTGCGATTGTGTTTTTGATAAATCAATCCCCCGCTTCTAAACATAACCTTTAATTACAATCTTTTAATTTCAGAAACATCCTTGGCACAACGAAATTCGACATAGCAAAATTCACAATACACAATCTCTTTGGCTTGAAAACGCACTAACTATCTAATAAATAGCACTCAATAATGAGTACATATACCTAGATTTCAAATGGTTGTGACAATATGTCAAGCCTGATTCACTTCAATAAGAAATATCTGTTGCATTTTGATCCGAGAGTAGTTTTATGTAACGTAAACAAGCTTTGGATTTAAGAAAAGAAAAACGAAATTGCTCTTTATTTTCAGGCTGGATAAAGTGCATAAAATAATAATATACAGTGTTAGATTAAGGTTAATTTACGATTAAGCTTTTATATAAACAGCACACTACGAATGTTTTTATTCAACTAAATTCTGTGTCACGTCATTTAATGAGATAGAAAAATATACGTACGGTGATCACCTTGAAACCAGTGACGCAGATGAAGATGCAGCTCACAAGAAGTTGCTGAAGACTCGTTGCACTGATCATCCCTTCCAGCTTCCGAATGTCCCTAATGGAATTTGTCGTCTTACATTATATAAATATAATTAAGAGCTACGTGTATGAAATTTCATAATTAGTGACAACCAAAACAGAGGGCAATTCTACGATCATTTTCATTCTCATTTCGATATTATGCACGAATAAGAAAGCACACTTGTCGTTCATTTAGCAGACAATTCCGACGTTTATCTACATATCTTCGTATTTATAAAATAGAAAATTTTGCGAGTTTTACATATAGCCTTTGTTTTCCGAAAGGTCATTCGAACCAGAACGCATTATTCAAATGTAATTAAAACTTAGTATTATCTAACAAATTAAATATTATTTAATTAAAATCGAGTTATTCTGGTATTCATTTCTTTTCATCTAATAGTATCAAATTATAAACTTTCAACTGAAAAAACCAATTATTAATAAAATTGTTTTATTAGTCGGATTTTTTAGTCGCAAACGTGCAATCGTTCATGGATACATACAAATGTATTATTATCAAAGTGGTTTTCAACCTAATTATGAAGAATTTGAATATTTTAATTTTTGTTCTTAAAAAAGTGCGTATATGGGTACCATCCATTTTAAAAAATAACAATTATTGCAGATAAACATTCTTTTTCTTTACAAATGTTTAGGAAAAAGTTGATACCCTTTATTTTGAAAGCTTTGATTGGGGTAGACATTGTATTGGAATTAAAATAAAGACTTTACAATACATTACAAAGTTAATATCTCTAAAATTCACGAAAAAAGTCAAATGGGTCTTATACAGTGCTTTACACTGTGTCGCCAATAGAACTACTAGTATTTTCTAAGCGTCACAGACAAACTTTCATTTCTTACACATAGTGGTCTAAATCATTGAATCATCAATCAGGATCTCTTCTGGAAGATGCAATGGGCTTCACTGTCTTACTTAATGTTTACGTATTCACTCATCGTTATGATAATATGCATTGTGGAAATATGTAAGTTTTTCAAATCCGGGTACCATGTTCACAATTTTTACAATGGTATTTGTATTTACTTAGAATAACTATCAGCATCTGCAGCATTCAAAAGCAAAATAATAACATTACGTCAAACGAAAATACGATTGGAGAACCATTATAGGAAAATTCTGCGATTAGTCGGATGTAGTGCATCTCTCTTACATTTGTCTTCAATTTTATGGAGGTATCTCAAATATGTACATCCTTAATTTAAACTGTCAAAATAAAATTAAAGCGCACACTTACATATAAGCGCATAAGTACATATAAACAAAATCCACAAGAAAAACTGTTTTGTAGTAAAATACAACTTTTTTACAACGTACATAACGAATTTCTTCTTTCTGCTAGAAGAGAATTTTGATGTGGTGTTTCTTCTAAAGAGATTAATGAATTTAAAAAATGTAATTGTTTGTATTATAATGGGCGATTGCTTGCAGTATGTTAAGTTATGTTTTATATATTTTATAGAGTTGATCAAAATAAGCGCCGTTAACAAAATTTAGTTCACAACAATTTTTGTAACAATTTTTGCAAGCTTTTTCAACCACAATATTTTTGAAAAATACTATGCTTTATTTATTATCGAAAAATTATGACAGTATACCATTCAGCTATAGGTGGCCGCTAAAATAGTTGCTCCCTCTCACTAATGGAAGGTTTGCCCCTGACTAATGGTACTGGCATTGTAGCATTTCGTTTCATCTTTACCGCCTATCATCGCCCGATATTGTTACGTCCAGCCTTGAAAAATCTAACGCAGCGAACACAACAGCGCCACCTATTTTCTAGCACATTACTTACGTCAGTGGGGGAATACTTGTCTCCTTTTGTTGGGCTACTAGTAGCAATGAGATTTTCTCGACCATGCCAGTAATGAGAGGCAGTAGTGTATAGCTTATACTTTTAGCACTATTCGCACCTTTCCTAGTAAGTGATGGATTTTGTGCATAAATGGGGTATATTGTTGCAACGAAAAAGTTTAAACAGTCTAAATTTTAAAGATAATACGACTACTCCTACCCTAGTAGAAATGGAAACATTTTTTGTACAATTCTTGTATAACATTCTTATTTACCATGTTATCGGAATAAGGGAAATGGACAGTGTAAGAAAAAAATGGACAAATTTCTATCGGGTAGTAGGTTGACATACCGAATATCCATATTGTGTTTGTCAATCAACATGGAGAGAGATTTAAATGTGGTATGTCTCTCGCCGCCGTAATGTTCGATGTTGTTTTGCAGAATGCGAAGCTGCGCCGCAAACTGATAAATCGCTATAGTGTAGAAGCTGTCTATGGTACAGTTGATACCACCCACAGCGATACCTGTAAATATCTGACAATCAGCCAGACCAATAAATATTAATATACTATATATAACAAACCTAGTTTAAATTTTCTATTGCTTTTGTTATTTCATAAAATTTAAAGGTAAACCTTTATAAAATGGACAACATCGAAAAAAAATTCCATACTGGGTCATTTTGATGTATTTTTGCCTCCTGATTACGAATATGATGATAAAATTTTGTCGGTCACACAAACTAAAGCCGCCATTTTGAAAAAAACCGTCAAAAAGCGATTTTTTGCAATTTTTTGCATTTATCTCGAAAACTACGAGTGTCACAAAAAAATGTTTCAAACAAAAAATGCTCGAAATTCGGTTTTAGTTGTAATATCAACGGTAATATCGTAAAACAAGAGTGAACATGGGAACAATCAGATTTATCAATTCAGCCCACAATATTCTTTAGGTTTTGATAAATGTATTTACATTTCCGTAATTCCAAGTACAGTAGTCCTCCCCTTAAGTTTACTTCTCTTAAGTTTTATACTTCCCGTAAGTTTTGTGAGTTTCTTCCCATATGTTTTGCCGCGCATGCGCACGGCGCACAGAAGGGTTCAATATATCTATACTCCATAGTTAAACTTAAGGGAAGAAGCCGCCATCTTGAAAGCCCAAATGTAAAACTTAAGGGGAGGACTACTGTATCTAAAGTTGGCGTGGGTTCGATATGTGGATTGAAATATGGGTTAGTTTGGTTAGGTTAGTAGAAAAAGGGGGGTGGGGGCGGAGTCCCCCAGCACGCACGCACTTCTTAGGTTCTATCATTAGAATTACTAGGGCTAAAATTTCACGTAGGTTTGTCAACATCTAAAGTAAGGATTAGTTAGAGAGGTTAAAAGGTTAGTTAGAGAGTTAACCTTTGGTTAGTACAGTAAACCGAGCAACCTCCCCGTAGTACACCTTGGTTAACGCAAATGCCTGAGGTAATTTTGGCCAGCGATAATTTTGATGACTAGACCTAGGAGGTGCATGCATACTGGGGGGCTCCGCCCCCAGACCCCCCTTTTTATACTATTATAGCCTACCGTACTTAACCCATATTTCAACAGATATCGACCCCACATCAAATTTAGAAGCTTGTAATTGCCGCAATGTTCACAAATGTCTCAAAACCTGAACAATATTGTGGGCCGAACTGAGAAAGCTGATTATGGTCGTGTTCCCCCTTCTTTTACACTATTACCGTTGATATTACGACTAAAACGCATTGAACTGTTTTGTAGAGAATTTCGAGCTCTACATTTTTTGTTTGAAATATTTTTTTGTGACACTCGTAGTTTTCGAGATAAATGCAAAAAATTGAAAAAAATCGTTTTTTTTTACGGTTTTTTTCAAAATAACGACTTTAATTTGTCTGACCGCCAAATTTTATGATCATATTCGTAATCAGGAGACAATACGTTAAAATGACCCAGCACAAAATTTTTTTTCGATGTTGTCCTTTTTGTATAGGTTTACCAATTTAAATTCATATTTAAGAAGTTGAGGAACGGGGGGGGGGGGGCGAACTTGTCGGCGGAGATTGAAAATCGCAAAAATTACTTAAACTTGTGTGTTTTTGTGTTTGAATTGTATTAGTAAATTCGAACCTCGCCAACATCTATTACTGTTGTACCAGAAATTCTTCAAGGAAAAATATTTTTCACACCTTGATGACGTACTTTTCACATATATCGAAACATTGTAAAACGCAGGTTTAGTGCAGAATTGTTATGTATAGATTTAAGATATCTTTTAGATCTTTAAATTCACTTTCAAAATTACAGCGAAGAGGTGTAATCTATATCATGTTTAAATCTATGCAAATGCATACATAGAAAGACAGTAAAATCGTCATTATGTCTCGCATGTTTAATTTTTAATATGAATATTTATGAACGCTTTAAAAAACCGAATATGAATAATATGGAATTTTAAAATTTTCAGGAGGGGTCTTTGTTTATGTAGTGTATACTAATTAGTTTTTGGTGTTATTAGCATTTATGATATTCTCTAGGAAAATGTACTGTCGATATCCAACCGAAGAAATCACAAATAAATTATTTTGAGACCATTTAAAACATATTTTTATAATAATAATTATTACCTGCACCACATAATAAAATCCATAAGCTACTATTGAGTTTCGACCATAATGGTAATATGCTCTAAAGGGATATCCGTACCCCATTTCAATTCCGTCTCTCTGATAGATGAATGGCACAAATGAGTAGAATGTAACTGTCGAGGCCATGAATATTATATACTTGCTTACAAGGCTCCACACTATTCTAGAATTTTCTAGCAACAACTCTCGTTGCTCCGCAATTGCATGTTTTGTAATTTCGTCCCATTTTACTCTCATCATGTGAATAACTTCCTGAAAAATGTTAGCTTTTAACAAAATTAATTATTTTTTGTAAATAATTCATTATGAAGAATTAATGCTAATACGAAAATAAAATTTATTCGAAATAATTGTAACTGTACCTGTCGATGACAAATTAGTATAAAATTTATATGAAATTTGTAACAAAATATACATATACCTGGAGAGATTTGCGTTTAAGAAGAATATATGTTAATTTAACTACGCCATTGATGGTAATAATGTTGTTGGAAATATTATCAGTCATTGCGTCGATGTCGCCCCAAAAGATGTAAAGATCGCTCCATTGTGCAAATAAAAAACCAAGACTCAGAAGGTATTGAGCTATAATAGAAAATATTTTCCAGTAATATAGAAAATTTTTCTCGTTTTCCTCTGGCCATACTCCGTATAATTCCATTGCTCTTTTGACGACTTTCAAAGAATCGTGGAATGACGGAATTTCCTCTTTTGAGGCGGACAACGGTGTCGTTGTCATGTTACGCACTAACTCATGGATATGCTACAGAAGGTAAGCAATTCTTACTTACAGTAAGATTTTATGTAATTGAAAATATTGATAAAGTAAGTAAGAATAGGCCAAGAAATGAACAGCTGCCAAAAATTCGAACACAACTAAAAAAAATCTTATCGTCTCGTTGTCAAAATTAGTCTCTCAGAATCTGCGATTTCAGCGACAGATTTACAATACGGAAGCGGTAACATGTATAGATCATAAACAGATATGGTAGCGGATGGCTCGCAACAGACTGAATGAAAACCTGGAAATTTATCTTTTTTCACGAACCACACATGTAATTGCGTATTCTAGAGTGGGTAATTTGATATAGTTTACGTGGGTCGCTGCACGAGTTTTCTATGATAAGTTAAATGACATTCTGTGATCGACAAATAGGGCTCTGTTTTGTGCCGCTTGTTCAACGTATGTAATTTTCTCAAAACGTAATTTCTACTCGTATTTCAGGTTCACTTCTGGAAATATTGATCCGTTGCATAAACCGTGCAACATTGTAAGTAGTCATTTAAGCAAAAGCAGACGTGGCTTAAGAAAATTCAAAGAAAAAAGAGGGAGAGCCTTTTCTTCCAGTTCTTTTCAATTTAAATATTCTTATATGCAAACGTAGTCAATGTCCAGAGTGCAAATGGCAAAAACGCTCTTGTCGTGCCATTAACAGTATTCATTCAGCCTTAGAAATAACAACAGTCTCCGAATTTTTTACTCTTATATTTTTTCAAACAATGTCTTTTGGGGTCCTGTATAATATTCAGCAAAAATATTCTAATATCATTATACAGTGGATTTGGAAACTACCGACAAAATGTGTTAGTAATTTGATTAACCAGACTACTAGTAATTTCTATCTTAAATTGTCTTCGATTTGCCTTTACTTTATTGTATTGCTATTAATATTCTTATCGTATTATGCATATAGTGAAGATATACTTCTGTTCTATCTGTTTTTCTCTAGGAATTGGGAATGATGATGAATAAACCCTAATAATTATAATTTTTCTTAAAAACTGTTCTTGATCGATTAATCTTTGAATGCCTTCAAATTACGTTCAATAGATATGTGTTTGGTTTGTATCTGCAGTCGATCAACTATTTCGATATTTAATTAAGTACATTATTTTTTTTACACATTAATGTTTTAAATAATATGTTATAATAAGTTAACTATAAATATATTCATATGATTCGGAACTTATTTATCATCAAAGTAGCTCTAATATTAATTTGAAAGGATTTTGAAGCACATCTTTATTGTCTTCAACATAGTACGCCAGGAAATAAGAAACTTCTGAAATGTAGTCAGCAAGATTAATTCCATTAATTTGATACTCCCAATCGACATGCAGCAACTGGTCATTGAAACATGTGTTCACTGTATAGATCGGACGATGCTGCACTAAAATTTCAAGGAAACAAGTGATGTGGAATACATCTGACGATAATCCCAAATCTGTGAGTAAAGAACGAAACAGAACATTTTTCAAGAGGAATTTCCAGAACAACCTGCTTTTCGTTCTTAATGTCCCAAACTCAAATGAAATCTTTCAATTTCCATTTGGAATGGATTTAAACAAATAATATACTATACATTCTCTCTTCCTACGTGTTTATCCAAAGTTTTAAGATTACATTTGCTACTTTATCACATTATTTACATTCATATTTGCAATTGCAATAGATGCAGATGCAGGTGTAAATGTAGATCTGAAGGTATACAATAAATTTTGTTTCTAACATCACGCCCATAATGTGAGTGAGTAAATGAATAAAATGTCATGAAATGAGTTGGAGGAGTGCGATGCGGGGAAATAAAAAGGTAACTATACAATTTACACAACATGTAATGAATTATACAATTAACAAGTACCTAATTTCAACAAAAATAAGGACCTAAAGTCCTAATATAGTTCTTATACTGAAAAAGGAAAATAGACGAAAAGAGAATATTACACAGATTCTTTACTTATTTTTGGACACCATTAACAGTTACTCATCTTTTATTTTTCATAACTTCTATATTTGCACATGTTTGCTGTTAGTTTACATGCATCATATTATGTAAAATATGCATCATTTTTTTTACGAATCACTTCCTAATTTGATCAATACGGCATATTTATGACGTTTCGCTGGTAATAGCAATGAGATCAACGAAAAAAAGGAAACAGATTTAAGTACAATATGCCCACCAAATTATGTCATAATACCATTACAATAATCGATCTTCCTTAGTATGACGCAAAGCATCAAATCCTTTATTCCAACAGGATTAAGCAATTATGTGTATTTTCTACATATTTTTAAAAAATACAACACCTAACTTAACATTTTCCAATATTACTTCGGAATTTGTTTGTTCATTCACTGTATATTCCAATGCAAACACCCAATTTTGTACACTGTAAGAATTCTACATTAAATGTGAAATGAAACCATGCTTTGTAACACGGGTTTGTTAGGTGTAGGCTAGGTAGGACATGAATCTGAAAATGAAGTGAACCATCATTTATTTCAAATGTCGAATGTATAATGAGTGAATTGGCCGGGGAACACAGTTCCGAAAATCAACACACCAAAAGGCCAAAGTTTCGATGCAGCATGGCTTCACGGTGATTTTCATAACTTTGTCTTTGAAAAAGTGGCATAAAGAAAGCAAATTAAAATACCTTTGATTTTGGATTTGATGTTTTGATTTTCGGAACTTTGTTCCCCAGCCAGTGAATAAATGCACGTTTATGAAATTATTAAAGGCAGACCAAAGGAACGGTTCAATGTTTATTGCTTGATATCCCTCTTCTTCTCAAGCAATGCCCAAATTTCAGATGGAGACTTATGAAACTGCTGGCAACATTACTTTTGTACTTGAGCGCCACCTAGCGCATAAAGAAATAATTAATATACCTAATTTATGTCGTATGACACTGTGTAAAAATGACAATACGGACGTGAAAAATTTATGAAATTTCTCTTGAGTTATCATCTTAAAAGATACTATTTTTAATATATATTAAGTTTATAGTCATTTACCCTTCAATACTGTAAATAGGTATTTACCATAAAGTCGTGTTATCTTGTATAGCAATTTCACATTTGATATAAAACCACTGAAATAATTTTTATCATTTTAACCCTAAAGGAAACAATATTTATGTATTAATAGTATTTTTAGACACAAGTGCGTATGCGTAAAGAACTTTACACATACACACGCGTAACGAAATATTGTTTACGTACGGCTTTTCCATGCGTAAAGTATAATCCAGTGGGTAAAGTTTACTTTAAACTAGCCGTTCGGTATTTTTTCTGACTGTTTATTTTTAATTCTATATCAGTTCCGCATCGTCATAGTGTTTTTTGACTTTTTAAAGCAATCATTTTTACCAATTTCCGTGTGTAACAAAATATTTCACGTGTTCGATTATAGTGGAAAATTGTTGCTGCCTTGTTTATAGTACTGACGTCACGGATTTTCCGAAAATCCATCTCTTCGTTATTGTCCATAACGAAATTTGTGACGCGGTGAAACTTCGCGAACATTCATTCACAATTAAGTATATTCAGGAGTTCATTGTAGCAAGCTCCTCCTACTTTTAGTTTCTGTTCGCTGATTGGTTAACCGCGAAAATATTTCAGTAGCGGTCGGAACCGCCTATCTACCAATACCTTTCAAATGTTCGATCAATCAATGTGCGCATTTCTCGTCCATTTCCGCTACCGGCAAAAGGTATCTCCTGTGCATTCAAGTCCTGCACGGCTGGGAAATTAATCAAACGAGGTGCCGCATTTTGCATTGACTGCAACTCAGGATTTCATTATTTCTGCTCAGTACGTGTCAAAGGTCTCTTTGACACTGATCGTGCATTCCATTGCACTATGTGTCATGTCAACCAGGACTCCACCTTTTCAGCAGCAACGTTAGCAGCAGCTGCTTCTGACGATGTTCCTGCTGTTTTGAATCCGATGGCTATTCAACCTCAACTGATCTTGCGGCAATATATCGCTTCGGTGCTGCACTTCATTCAAGTACACGGAAAAAAAATGTTTATAGATTCTGCCGAAAACTCAAGTAAAATTTGCCTAAGAAATTCAATAACCAACATTATGTGAAATTTATATTGTTACTTCGGCAATATTTGCTTGGTAATGTCGAGAGAATGTACCTAATAACTCGTATACGACTTTTCTGCAAATTCTACTTAGTAACTTCGGCAAAAATTGCCGAGTCTCAACTTTTAATGATCAGCTGTGCTGTCTACGCGCTCTCAGAACTTTCCTGGCGCTCGTAGCGCCAATCCGCGGCGAGACCCAACATCACCTTTCCACTCAGTCGCTACAGTAGATTGGAATTTATATTTGTTATGTTTGTGTAAATGCACTCGTTAAAATGACCGGGGAACAAAGTTCCGAAAATCAACACCGAAAGGCCAAATTTCGATGTAGCATGGCTCCAGCGTGATTTTCTTCACTTTGTCTTTGAAAATTTGGCAAAAAACAAAGCAAATTAAAATACCTTGGACTCACGCAATATCGAAATTTTATCCGTTAGGGGTTTTGATTTTCGGAACTTTGTTCCCCGGCCGTTAAAATTCCTTATGTTTACGCTTAGTTAGAACCAATTAGGACGCTGTATAAGAAATCTCGACCGTAAACAAGTGTTCTGTTTCTATTGTAAGCGTAAAGGAAGAAACTACTCCGTCAAAATGACCCCTAATTTACCGACGTCGCGGGTACAGTGGCGCGGCGCTAAAGTTGCAGTCCACGAAAATCTACATAGACTAGCTAAGCATAATGCTTAGAAAAAACTCGGCAAATATTGCCTAAGTTCAGACTCGGCAGATTCTGCTTAAGCGACTTCGGCAGAATCTACAAAAGATTTTTTTCCGTGTAGGATCTAGCAAAAATAAAACCTCACTTACGCAATTATCCACCGATTTTACAGCTTGTAAAATCCAGCAGGATAATACGGCAGCTCAAATGCATAATCTCGAGGATTCCCAAGACGTGCTCAATGCGCGTATTACTGCGTTGAACTCCAACATGGAGGGTCTAGACTTCTGCAGACCCAGGTTCTGTAAAGAGCCGTGAGACCGAATTTATCTTCGCGATTTTTAATAGTTACAACATCGAGCCTCCTAATCCGCTCTCTTATTTACGTATGGTCGTTTGTCAAAACAGATTCAGACCCCAAGACCACTCAAGGTATTTCTGAGCGACGAAGTAAGAGCTCCCGAATTTGAAAAAAGTCGTTCGTCTGACACCTCCTCCAACAATCCTACCGTTTATTCAAGGACTTTAAATTTCCGTCAGCCCCGATCGAACCAAACTTCAGAGATGAGAGTTGAAGTGTGATCTAGAAGACCTGCACAGTCGCTAGGTAGAAGAACAGAAAACCCTCACCCTGAAGTTCACAGGTGATCATCCGTTTTTCTCCAGAGGTCGTCCGCAACGCCATCAAAAGGACTAATGAGTAATATTTTATCTGCTATACTATTGGCCAACTCGTCAACGCATAGTCTGCCCGTGTGTGTGCAATTTTAACAATTGAAACTGTTCGTCTTTTTCCGTTCTTTAACTCAATACCTTAGATCAATTGTGTCGATGATAAGTGGCTTAAACCATCAGTCTCGAGTTTGCTCATTTTTCCGCACGCGTCTTATTCCGTTTTTCGACATGATCAGCCCTTTAGACAAGGCGGCGGCGTTCCATTTGCGATTAAATGTAAAATCCCTTGTGTTGAGGCGGCTCTGCCTAAGTACTCACAGGATCTTTTCGACGTGTTAGCGGTTATCTCCACAATTGATGGCTTTCGCTTATTAATATTCGTGTACTTATCCACCTCCGCGTTTGCTAGTGCGCTCGCGCTTATTGAGGACTCACTTTATGTTTATGCGCATGACGGCTTATTAATTTTTTGTGACTTTAATGTTTTCGATTTTATTATCTCAAACGCGTCGGCACTCAGTAGTTTTGAGAAGTGACCATCTATTAATTTTTCTTCGAGCTATTAGTTTAACTCAATGCAATGATGTAGTCAACTCTCAGTCGCGTCTTTTGGATCTGATTTTTGCCAACACCAATGTTAATATATTTCTTGAGCACGACTATGTGCCATTTGTAACTGAGGATCCCTATCATCCTGCGTTAGCTCTCGAGTTGACCTTATCAAAACCGCCCTCCGCACGTGAGCCTGGCTGGATTCGTGGTAACAATACGTTTCGGTGGAATTTTCGTAAGTCCAATATTGAGGGTCTCTAGTTGGAAACGTGTTTATCAGGCTCCTGACCCTAACGTCATTTGTAACATCTTCCTTCTATCACATTATCTATTCTATTTTGTCTTTTTATATGTATCGAAATTCAAAGTTGCCAACATGCTCACCGGGAAGCCTCCATGGTCGACCAACTCTATTCAGAAGTTAGCCTTGCGTAACTCTGCCCTGCGGTACATGCATTAAGCCTCAACGCTCTTGGAACGCTCGATCGTATTAAATATTATCGAATATGTAAAACTGTCCACAATGCAACTCGTGTTGCTCGCAAAAATTATTTTCGTTTGATTGTGTTGATGAGACCGCACCAACTCGGATCCGTCGAAATTTTTGGCGTATGTCCGTCAGTCCAAGTCTGCTTTGCAGTTTCCGCCATCGATGTTTCTCAATGGTCTGACCTTAGACTCTCCGAAATCGATTGTTGATGCCTTTGCTACCTACTTTAAACCCGTTTTTGTTCCCGATCCTTTCGACCAGTCTGCCTCTCCCGCTAACAATCCCGCACCTATGCCCACTCCATTTTCCATTTCTCAAGTAGCACGCTCGCTTAGCAGAGAACCTCTGACCTGGATTTTTAACCTCGCAATGCATTCAAGCTGCTACCTGAACTGCTGGAAAAACCTCGAATACACCCCATTCTTAAGTGCGACGATTCTCGGAATATCAGTAACCACCGTCCTATTGTCGGTATTCGTGAAAGTTTTTGATCATAAGTTATACATCCACCTATTCTCTGCTGGGAAGGGAATGATTTCTCCGGCTCAACATGGTTTATTGCCCCGGAGGTCTACTGCTACCAATCTCTTGCTTTTAGCCCAGTTTATTAGATCCGTCCTGAATGATGGAGGACAGGTGGACGTAGCATATACGGACTTCGCCGATCCAAGCTCTAGGCTGTACCAAACGAACGAGTTTTGTGTAATATGCTTTTTTCATACATCCAGTGGTGGGAGCACTCAGTCCGCTGCGACGGGCATGTATCTTTTTCTTATTTTCAAACATCTGGGATATCCCGGAGCTCTGTTCTCGGGACACTTTTGTTTCTCATCTACATCAATGACCTGCCCTCCGTAGTGGACTGTCCGTCTCTCCGCTTTAATGATGATGCAAAATTCTATGCCAAAATTTATTCACTTGCAGACTGTCTTGCTCTCCAGCAATGTCTTATTCAGCTCTCTCATTGGTGTGCAGTCAACAGCTTGGATCCTAACGTCTCCAAATGCCACCCTTATCACTTTGACTACACAATCGGCGGGTAATACCTGCCGAGACTACTAACTATTAAGGATCTAGAGGCCATATTCGACTCGAAATGATGTTTCAACATGCATATCAGTAATGTTATTGCGGCGGCTTTGCGTTCGTATTATTTTATTATATATCCCTCCAAACCCTTCAGGGAGGTTCGTACGTAATAACTTTGTATCGGGCTTTCGTTCCTAGTCGTTTGGAATATGGCAGCGGGGTCTGGTCCCCGCATCAAACGTCTTTTATACAGTAGCTCGAAACTGTTCAACGCCCCCTGCTCAAGTTACTAATATTTAGGCAATATCGGGGTTATACCCCCTCGAGGTACCGACCACTGTGCTCTGCTGCCACTGACAGGCTTTCCGGTACTGACTGACTGTCTACAAATGTAATGTTTATATTTTTGATAAAGCTTGCGCACGGCTTTATAGACTGCGACGAATTAGCGAACCAGATTAACTTACATGGTCATCTTCATGAGCTTCGTTCAACAAGGGTACTTGCACTCCGTCAGCCCCGTACCAACTATGGCCTTTACTCGCCTCTCAATCTTATGTTCTCTCTTTTTAATCGCTCTACTTCGACTTCGACTACGCAAATTGACCTGTTCACCACGGATATTCGTGTTATTCTCTCTGCGTTCCGAGATTAACTTAATCCGTAGTATTTCTTATTTGTTTTTGTGTGCACACTAACTTTTGTCTTCGCTCTTTTTGTAAATTATTTTGTACTTGGACTTCTTGTGGCCTTCGTGATTGTGAGGCCATATGAGTTGTTAAATGAATCAAATCAAATAAATCAAAAATATTTATTTTCCGTGTGGGTTATCTCCGCTAAATGGTGATTCTTTTTACGTACACTCCCCTTATGCAATTTATTGCTTACGTAAACACCAGTTAATATGACAGTAGTGAATACACCGGAATAACATTTATAATAAAATAATAAAATGAACCTAGTTCCTATTTCCATGTTCAATTTAAATGAATGACTGTTATTTACAAAATACGTAATTGGGTTAGATATTCAACCTTTTATGAACCTTAAAATTAGGGAGACCACAAAACAGTATTAATATCAACAATGTATTTTATACGGAAATAATTTTCAATTTTTACAAATGTTCTCACAAATTCTAAAAACAACCTTTAATTATCCTTGTAGACAGCGTTGAGAAGTGACATGAACGAACCAGCGGTTTTCAAAATCTGCAACAAAAAAATTATTTTTGAAGTGGAGTTCTTTCATTGCTCACAAAATAGCGATGATTTAAATCTTAATATCGCCTAAATTTAGAAAGCACATCTTTTTATAATTCTTAATTAAGCCTTAAAAAGAGAATAGAGTTCAAGAAAAATATTACCATTTAATAAAGCCTTAATTTCGTAATTTTTTTAATAAGGCAAAGTTTTGTTTTCTATACTTGTTTTTTCTCATGATATTTGTTCGTTGATATGTTGAATTCTGCGCATATTTTCTCAACTATTATTATAATTAACTTTAATAAAATCTAAACAAAAAATTAATAAACGTAATAAAGAGTATTTGCATTGTTCCACATTATAAAATTCTGTGAATTTCAATGCGCGAACAAACCTTCATACTATTGTTTTTTAAATTACTCAATTTAAATAAATCCAATTAAGTAAGTCTATCAAAAGGTGGCGGGATGGTCGTGCGTGCTAAGGCGTAATCGTATAGTGACGGATCCAACCGAAACCGATTCCCGGTCAAGATCGTTCTCAAGAGAGGCCCCTTGTTGCCAAAGCAACATAGGAGAATGGCCGGTTGCGGTTTGTCGGAATTTCGTTTGTGCACCGGATGTTCGGGATCCACCTTAAAAACTATAGGTCCGCATGCGCTTCCATAAAGGTTTGTGGAAATCGGATGTGACTGCTGAGGAAGGGCCCATGCTGGCTCCCAATGTACCGAGAAGTACACGTCCTCTTCTTGTAGGTGCAGTGTCGGGAGGGCCTATCCAATGAGGGCCTGCCGATTTCCGTTGCCATATAGGGACTGTTGTGATTGCAAATTAACGATAAACAGAAAGTCTGACGAATGTATATTTGCATTGTACGTGTCTTATATGTTTCCTGTACCCGGACGTCGGTTTTCTGCAGTTTTTCTACGCCATTGCGCTACGAATATGTGTATGTAGTAGTCGGATGCAGACGCAGAAAGGCTACCTGAATGCGACTGGGTAAAAAGTAGATTGGTAAATGAAATATTAGTTATGTACGAAGATACTTTCGAATATTTGATTAAATAGCAGCGGTCCTTATATATGTGGACCGATTACTGGGCGCTACGAAAATCCATCAACTGGCCTGGGAGTACTATGTCATCCCAAAAAGGATGCGAGGGAAATTCTCGACGAGAACTTAACTCTGAGCGCTGGACATTCTTCTCTGACAAGGGAGTGCCAAGTGTTAGAATTAAGGGAGGAGTTTCAGTTCGATAAGATATTATTCATGATCACGAACCACTAAGCTCAGAAAATGGAAAACGTGAAACAATGCATATGTTTAAACATCGAAATACATTGGTGAATTTTGAAATGAGTCACGTTGAAGTGACATTCCAATTCCCGGTTGCTAATGGTAACGGATTTATTAACCATTTGAAAAACGTTGGTTTTGGGACTTGGGGGTCAGTCATATTTGGTACTTCAGGAAGAAATAAATATACATTTTGAAAATGGAAGTGGTGGTGTTTTCTTTCCTCTAGTTTAAGTGACTTGGACTGAACCTATAGAAAGTGCATGGTAAAGGACGCCCAAAGGGACTATCCAAGCGCCCATGGGCTCTGCCTTTGTGACCAACCCAAATTAAATAATAATAACAATATTACAAAATAGGTAATTTGCACACATTTAAGCGAAATGTTAAAAGACAATGATTTATGGAAAATGGCTGAAGTGACAGAAATCATTACATATATTTGGTCATAAAAGATGCAATTAAAGTGTGTAATAATTATAAAATAACGTGACGAATACCGCAGTAAAATTCGGCAACGATAGGTCGTATACGTTCATTGCTGTGCATGCCAGTGGTCTTTGGGCTCGCAAAATTATCAGTTTGAAATTCTGTTGCGACGTGGGCGATAAATTACTCCACATCGAATTGTAAGCTGCGTCACCGATTCGTGTACTCTGTAATCAATTATACCATAATCAGTTGTAATATGTGCCGGTTTGTTCAAAATACGACCAATATTTCTAATATGTATTTTGACTGCCTAATAAAAAACTGTTCAGATCAAATGTTGTCTCAGTTCTATCATTACTACGTAGATATTATACAGAGAGCCCAGAAGAATGAATGGAACCATGGATAAAACGAAGAAAAGGTTGTAATAACACATAGTAGAATTCACGTGGAAAGTCGAAGTTGATAATATCCCGTGTAGACATTTATTAAGGTTCTGATCAGGCGCGTTATGATAACGTCAGGCCTTAATCAGGAACTTAATATATTTCTACTCGGGATGATACACAATTCAGAGTATTGGAAAACTTACCCTATAATAAAAACGTTTGCTATTGTAAGAAATTATTTTCGTTTAACCAATTTTATTGTACTACTCTGGATTATTTAAAAGGCTCTCACTTGTATGATTGCGTTTGAAGTTACTATACTGTATATTTAAATTTCGGGAAATAGCAAAAGGAATAAAATTATTGTTTAGTTTTCTACGGAAATAGTTAATTTAATTATTTTTTATATTCATGTATTTTATTTTTATCAAGATCTTACTAAATTGAATTGTACCTGCTAAGAACTCTGACATTAAAATCAAGATCTCATTTGATGCCCTGATATCTCGGTTACTAAAAATAGTTAATGTAAATACAGCGCAGATACTTCTTGATCACCAAGTTGAATTTTGTTAGTATTATACAAGAGAGAAACCATTATTCTTCCATCAGTGTCGTTGATATTGAATGCGATTTGTTAAATTCGTGATATTTTTTAAATTCGTCTTTGACACAAATATACAAATGTTTTAAAGTTCAAATTTCTGAGACTCAGTTTGTTATTACAGCCATAACAATTTTGACGCGAAAATAAATAACAAAACTTTTATTATAACAAACGTCAAGTTGTCGAACCACTAATTCGAAACAATCAGAACTATTTTTTCTTACCTGTGTAATTAGTTCTTGGCCGGAGTAACAGTATATAAAGATTTGCAGAAGACCGGTAGACATGAATGCAATATAAAGTATCAACCATGAGATCATTCCAGTTCTTAATGTCTGTAATCCATATATTGTTCTAGTTAAATAATTGGTTCAACTTTACATAAAATGAAATAAGTATTCGTACCTTATACGTTAAACATTTTTGTTGCTACAAATACTATTTCCTCTTATCATCAGAAACATTTATACAATGCTTTTTGTCAAACCAACAACGAAAATCAGAATTGGACATTCTATTACAGTTAAACTCTAAATTATATGTTCAAGATCGAAATAAATAATCGAGTAACCGCATTAAATATATAAGATGTGTAGAAGTTGAAATATCAGTTTACGTATGCCAATGCCATACAACATCATTATTGCATAACTTATAGATAACTTGTCCAACTAGGGTCGGGAAAGACTAAATGTAATGACTATAATACAAAAATTGTATAGATAATGCTTGAATTTGCGATATATAGAATCCAATAGTTCTTAATAGTTAACTATTCTTTACTATTAGTTCACGTATATTTAGATATTACTATTTAAAGTGATTAGTTTTCATTAAGGAATAATTAATAAATTAATAAATGTAATATTTAAAACTCAAACCACCTTGCGAAAAACAATGATGAACGTATATCTTATAGAAACTAACAATAAATACATTACGTACCGAAAATGGAGCATGACATTTTATGATACCGAAAAAATGCTTACGTTATTTGTGAATTTATGAAGAATTCTAATGTTCACGTAGAATTAAGAAGACAACGCGGTAAACACTTACGACAATTAGTTTGAAACCAGTCAGGCATATGAAGATGCAGCTCGTCACCAGTTGTTGAAGACTCGCGGCGCTAATGATTGACTCCAGCTTTCGGGTATCCCTGGTGAAATTGGCCATTCTACATTCGAAGAACCCACACATACGGCATGTGCGAATATGGTAATATGAGGTGAATACAAAGGAGTGAATTTCTATTCGTGTGCAGAGAAGTTTAAATGAATGATAACATTATCGAATACATTCTAAACTAATAATATCATGATTCCATAATAATAGTTCAATAATCCTATTGATGTTCGATATGCTACAATTCAATTCTACACAATTATCTATATTCTATGAAATTATAAAACCTGCTTTCAATATAATGTTGATTAAAAATAAAATAAAATTTTAAAGAACGTAATAACGCAGCTTGGAGCGCACATAAGTGTTATTCACATTTTTAATTTGTTTTAATAATTAGACATATACTGTCTACAGAGGTTGGACCGAAACATTCCGCAGAACTGAATATCGGATGTATTGAAATCGGTATGCAGCACTCCTGTGGCATAGTACTAACCTAACACTGGAGTTACATCGTGATAATTTTTTGTAATTACAATAGTCTACACCAAAAAAATATTTATTTTATCCATAAACAGGAGAAATGGCCAAAACTGTTTTACATGAAGAATTTTCAAACTAATCACATGAATCCGTAGTTAGGGTTCATTAAATTCTACTCGATAACCTAAACATCCATGTTAATCTAAAAGTTTATTCTCAAATTTTAGCTAAACTATAGAGGAAGTAAATATATCATCGCTTCATTATTTCCAAGCTCTTTCGTTAATAGATCATGCATTTCTAATATGTAGTTTTTTATTTTTTTTTTTAAGAATCCGCGTAAATAATAATAATAATAAACTATTTCTTGATCTGACATACCGAATATCCATCTTGTGCCGGCGGATTAAAGCGGAAACTTGATCATATGTGTCTTCACCATCGGTGCCCAGTTTCACAAGTTTGTTTTGGAGTATACGAAGCTGCGCAGCGAAGTGATAAATGGCTAGGGAGAAGAAGCTATCAATGGCACAGTTGACTGAACATACGATGACTGCTGCAAATACCTATGAAAGAAACTTTGTTACTAATGGGAAAAATCGAACACTGAATTTATTCTGGGTTTTAACACAGCAAAACTAAAAAACTCGACTTTATTTTATATAATGCGAATGGCGACGAATTTCTGTAGTTATCCGGGAATTGACAGTTGTACGGTGATTCGAATAGTCACGAATTTTGGTGCTCCTAAATTTTTAATTAATTTTCTAATCACTTTTATTTTTCCACGACTCAAAACACCGTCATCACCCGGCGCGTTGCATCAGCTCTTAGACAATCCTAAGTTTTTACACGTTTCATATCTATAAGAGCTGTAGTGCCGGAATTAAAAATTTCATATTTGTTATATCTATTTTACACACGTAGCCGCTTTTCTTCGAGTGTGGCTACTCACGCGCGCCTGCTTGGTCGTTTACGCATCTCCTGCAGTTCAAAAATCAGCTGTCAACAATTAAGCGGCACCAGTGGCGATTTTGAATACTCGAGCATTTATCATAATCAACATAAACAGAAGAGGACCTCAGCCCCCTTGCTGTATACTAGTAAGTATACGACGATTGACGCACGCCCATCTAAACGTAGTAAGTGGGAGTTACATGTGCCCCTCTCTACCCAAATTCCACGATCGTTACTTGTCGTAATTACCAATCCCCGCTTTGCGAGTCTAAGAGTAAAAGTGGGATCTATAGATCGAGAAAATTTTCATCGATTAGAGTCGAGTCATCTCAGTCCGCCTCATGGTGATTTGATCTCGTTTCATGATTTCATGTGCAAGTAGGCTCAGGGATCTAACTTCATCCAAAGCAATCTGGACTGAACTTAGCAAACTTGGCCTCATAAAGCCTAAAAACCCACTCCGTCTTTAATCTGCTCTCTTGATGAACTAAACGATTACTTTTGCGGCATTTCGATTTCAAACAGTATTTCCCACGCTATTGTTATCACATCTCAAGTTTTTAGTCATCCACACTCACCTGGCCAGTTCAATTTTTGTTTAAAAAGTCCTTAAATCTATAGTATCTAAGTCTGCTGGTTATGACGGGATTGATTTTAACTGTATTCAAGCGGCATGGCTTGACATCTCACAACCAATGTTGGATTTAATAAATAAAAGTTTCAAATCCGGCATGTTCCCCGCAAAATTAGAAATACTCCCTCATTAAACCCATTAATGAAATGCGTCCTCCTCTAAGCCGATCAGACTATCGTCCGATCGCTATCTTCTGTTTTCCGTCTAAAATTCTGAACGTCCTGTTTAAGGTTTAGGATCTCACAAAGGCTGCATCACACAAATAGTGTTAATATTCATAATGATTACGCTCACAGGGGAATTGAATATGGGATGGTTACAATCCTTCCCCTGTTAGATTTTTCTAAAGCATTACACTGCAGATATTCCTGTACTGCTTCAGAAACTTAGTTCCACAAGTGTATCCCTGTGCGTCTTGAAATGGTTTGCATCCTTTCTCACTAATCGTTGACAGGCTGTTGCTGGAGTAGGATGGGAGCTTTCCACGTGGACTGAGGTATTTTCAGGAGTACCTCAAGGTTCCATCTTGGGCCCACTGCTCTTCTCTATCTTGATAAACGACACATCTGTAATATTCTGAAACCTTCCTCTCACAAGTTTTATGCTGACGACCTACAGATCATGATTTAATGCAAACCATCTGACTTGGACCAAGCTATTGATCGCATAAATACCCCCGCTGCGTCAATATCAAACTAGGCTAAAGCAACGAAGTTGACACTGCCTAGTAAAAAACAAGGCGATTATTCTGGGGTAATCTCATAATATAAGAGCCATCTCCGCAAAAGGACATCGTTCCATCATAGTCGATAATGAGGTTATCCCAACTCTGAAAGAAGTCAACAAACTTGAGGATAAAACTGGAATCCTCCCTGACATGTAACTCCTAAATTAATCACATCTTTAAGCGTGTGAATTCTACACTTAATTGTTTGAAATACAACAAAAACGCTTTATCGGCGAAGCTCCGGCGGAGACTGGTAGTGTCGCTGATATTTCCTTATTTGGACTATTGTTCAGCCATCTTTAGCGACATCTCTCAATCGCACAGAGATAAATGTCAAAAGTTGCTTAATATTCAATTCATTTTTAAACTTAAATACGATTGTCATGTCTCACCCTATCGTCGTCAATTAAACTGGCTGCCTATCGAGTACAGGTACCTATACTTCATCGGGTCCTTCTCCTACAACATTTTAAGGTACCATGAACCCGCCTATCTGTTTGCTCTATTCATCAATCGATCAAACTCTACAACACATTCTACATAGTCACATCCAGCAATGTTCTTGTAGATAGAGCGACAAGTAAGCCCTACTTCACATCTTTTTACTCACAACCTCTAGATTATACAATTCCTTGTCCATAAAAATTCGTGAATCATCTTCCTCTTCCATATATAAATCATCTCTTTTTAACTTTCTCGCATCTTTCGATACTCAAAATTCTAACATCTTTACTTCACATTCATTCGTAATCATCTCATATCATACTTATCGTGTCGTCTTTAAATATTCCGGCCAGTGTCTAGTATCCTAACTGAAATATCGGGTTTTCATCGTTATATCATTTCATCCTTACGATATCACCAATCGAGTTCATATTAACTTAGTTATATAAACACTGTACTTTGTATGTCGTATTCTCTATACGTAGTTTTTTGAAAGTACCCTTAAGGTAACGCAACATTCGCAACCAATGCTTAATAAATGCAATATAATACAATACAACGCATTATCCGTAAAACGAATCAAACGCTTCTGCCGCGGCGTCGAATCGAATCGGACAGTTTGGATCGCGATGTTAAAAAAATCAACATCGTTGCTAAGTAATTGTGCACGTCTCGAAACTTCAAAATTGAAATAGGTGTAAAGTAAGCTTTGGAAATTTGAACGTCTTTGTCTTTTTCCTGCAAGAGGCAAAATCTGCCTAGCCTTTATTCCTCCAAGAGAAATCCCTAATGTTGATTCCGCCAATAGGACTCCCTGTGTCTTTCCTTCCAAGAAGGGACGACTTTTTCTAAGAGAGTATCTCGTGTTTCCTCCAAGAGAAACTATCGCCTTTACCTGTCCAAGAGAGAACATCTACCTCCTTTCCTCCAAGAGGAATTGCCGTTGCCTTCTCTCCAAAAGGGAATCCATCCAAGAGGAATATCTGCATCTGTCTCTCCAAGAGAGAATCCATCACCTATGCTCCAAAAGCGTCTTCTACCGCCTCGTTCGTCAGGTTGTAAGGTTTAACCGTTGAGTTTAATAAAAGGAAATATGCTATCTAAACTGTACTTGCCCTATGCATTAAACAAACCGGAAGTTATTAACCGATTCGTCGCCATTCTTGAAGGGCCCGTGATAGCCTATAGGCACCCTTCATGCATCTGCAGCCGACTTTTTTAATGGAGTTCCCCCATGTGGGTGCGCAATTGTGTGGGGCAAACTGCAGAAAAACCCATACCGAGTACTTAAAACTTATAAAGTAATATGTCTGCAATTATGTGCATAACAAACATCATGAATATTATGTTATATTGTAAAAGATGACGAAATAGATTGAGTTCCAATTCTTCTGTATTATTCCAAAATACTTACTTATTACTTAATCAGATTAATGTGAAAAATCAAAGGATCTTTCCGAAACTTTCCGGATATTCTGTCTACCATAAAAATTGCTGAAACTGGAGTTTTGTATGTCAATATTCTGATCATAAGTGGTTTTGGTAATAACTAAATAAAAGTGGTGGCGTAGTCTGTACATGCTCACTCACACGTACCTACGTACACTCGGCTAAGCACGGATGCACACGCACGCTTGCACTCGTGAGAAATTTTAGACGTTACAAAACTCTATATCTAACGTTCAGATTTCAATGATGCAGGAAACTGGTACAATTTGGACCATACATTTTTTCAACAATTCGTATGAGAATTGCAAAATTGGTTTTCGTACCATTCGGACCTTCTTTTTTCATGCGCAACTTATAATTGATTTATATCTGTACTCGACCCAGACTATGCAACTGAACGAATGAGTAAATGATAAGGTTCTCAGAAAAAAAGTTTTTCTAAGTCGGTTTTGCATTTCTAAGTTAAACACTCTGACTCGGACCAAATTGATCCAGTTCCTCCGGTAATGTCAAATATTAAAAAATATTCTTAAATTAAAAGAACCTTCTTTACAAATAATCTAAATTTCCATTCTGTTTGTGGGAAACGAAAATAATAATAGTTATAAAGTACACGTGGAAAAAATGACGCAATAAGACGTTATTTACTTTTTACTTAGTTAAGCATTAATATACGATATGATATTGCCCTTGTATATCTGCTTACATTAAAGCCCAAGTTTTAAAAAAATGTAATTTTAGAACTTATCTTGTAGATAGTATAACTGACGAAGAAATTTGAGTTGACGATTATAGCGTTGATGATCTGCGCTTCTTACTTGCTCACCAGATTAGTAGAAATATGGGCGCGTAGGATTGTCGCTTTTTTCTATGTTCATGATTAAAAACAATGAATACATAACAGCGGATGGGGATGCCCGGAGAATAGGACATTAGGTAAGCTACAACTGCAGCATGGAGGCTAAGTTGGTCTTTATACGTCATTCGGAAATTTCGTTTACGAGCCTTCGGATCCTGCCTTCGCTAGCCTATCTCTCGTATACGCATCTGCGTGGCCTATAATTACTTCGCCTCCTCATTGCATCCGATACTTTATGTAACAAAAATATGAGTTTCAAATTTGCGAAGATTCGTTTTGGAGAAGGGACATCAACCGCATACGTATAAAGTACTTATGTTTTCTGAGCGTTTATTGGGCGCTGTATCTTGAATAGAATACTTATGCGTTATTGTTCGAAAATTACCTACGATAAAATGCGGAAATTGTACTGTGTTACATAAAAATCTTAAATTTGTTACTTTCAAAATCGGCGAATGGCGAACACGAGTTCAACATCTCAGTAATTATACTATTCAGAGTTTGACGAAGTAATAATCTAGTTTACAAAACATTTTCCTAATACTCACACAGTTAAAAATGCGGTGTGAAATCGGTATCATATTTCACACCGTTGAGGAGTCTATATAGGTCCACCACCTTGTCAGGTGTAAATGAGCGGTGTTAATTGTTCGGTGCGATATCGGTGTGATTTAATCACACAGCATTTAACTCCGCTCAAATAAATCACACCGATTTTATACACATGGATGTTTAAATTGTAAAACGCCTTATCAAGGCAATTGTTTCTTTTAGGTTATGTGCGTCTGTGATGAATTACATGAATTATTAAATGTGAGTACCGCATTATTATTATTTTCCTCCGACAGATTAACACTTCAAAGAAAATTTGAAGGGTATCTGTCAAATGGAAATGACAATCCGCATCCATATATCCCATTCCTTACATTTCCTATTTTGATATGCAACTACATTCCTAATTAAGATCGGTTGTGTTTAACGCAGAGAAGAGTCGTTATGAAAATTTTGTGCAATTAGGCTCCGTCGACTTCAACTCCGTCAACATTTCATATTCATGGGATAGGCGCATTGCCAGATTTAGTTTGGGAATAGTATTACAAACTTGTTCAGATATATTGAGACATTTGAAATGTTTGCGATATTCTAAAAACCGTAAACTCCTTTTGACAATGTAGTTCTTGTTAGAACGTATTCTATGCTTTTGATAATTGATATTTCCATTTGTTATAATATTAATACATGTTAATAATATATGTGTTTGCAAGTAAGAAAATTTTAAAATAAATAATGTTGATTGACAGCATTGATCACGTTCCAAGTATTACAAAGCGGATTACAGTTTTTCAATTGGTGCGCATATGTGGTTGGCCTTAATTTTGCAATAAGTTTTAATTTATATTATATAAATTCATTTGAACATTATCAATAAATTTTTATTCATTCTATCACATACTACATCCACCGACATGTGTACTAATCTGAGAATAGTAAACTCTGCTCGCTTCTGTACTTTTAACGAAACATATTCACTGCTTTCAATTTTTGCTACTTGATTTTAAATTTGTTTAATTGCACTCGTGCGTAGAAGATATACGTATTCAAATTATAATCAATATAAATATCAACAATTGAAAGCATGGAATGCCTTCCAACAAGAACTACAGTATCGAGTCGAGTTTACGGTTTTTAGAATTTTCTATACCTGTCACTTTATATTCTATAAACATTAATTTTACATAGAATTATCATTTATAATAATTCTTTTATACTATATTCATGAAATTCTTTTGCACTTATTACATATTGAGAGTAGTGACATGTATACAATAATCTGGAAAGCTCTAACTTCCAGCGATACTTCAATTCTTGTCGGCACGCATCCTATCTTTTCAGTCATTGCTCAGTTCAATGCAATGATAAACATAGGTGCAAGTAATCAATTTTAAAAAGAAATAGCACAGATCACTTTTTATAGGGAATAAGGTCTGGGATTTGGGGAACAGGTTATCAACATCAACGAATATAGATGCGTCTTTATTCGTTGTCAACATTGATAGGTTAACCTCAAATATCAATGTGGGTCAACCTCCAAAAATAAAATTTACACACTCACACATACATATTTTATTAGTGTTCATTATGTAGCACTAATGCTAAATAATAAAACAAAAATCAAACTCGACCACTGTCATAATATGAATGTCAGAACACAGAACGCGTCTGGATCGATCGATCGAATCGAGCCAGTACCTTCACACACCATTGTAGAAAGTAGAGCGCATGCGCAAGCGCGTATAAACGAATCACACCGCATTGAATTTCACAGCGATCACACCGCGAGCGGATATCTATTAAACCTTTCATCGGTGTAAATATTCACACCGAAAACCATCACACCTCACACCGGACTGTTTCACACCGGCAAATTTTTAACAGTGCACGTCAATGTCATTTCTTCACAAAATATTGTAATGTGCTTTTCTTAATTGGACAACTCGATCATTTGGAAGATGCGCTCATATAATGTAAATCGAACATCACTTCCAGATGGGTTCTTAAGATTGCACAATTGCATTTCACGCATTCTGTAGCTCTGTATTTCACAGGCACAGCACAGAAATAATTAAACCTATTAACAACGTAACTTTTCCAATCCATGCCTGAGTAACTAAAATCAGCTAATCTCAGGTTCAGCAGTTGATGCCGTGGCGGGTAGTTTGAGATGAAAGTACTCTGGTATACTATACCAGCCTGTGATAAAGAATCCTTAACCCATCTACTTAATATTTAAGGTCATATACTACTACAGAGTTTTTTCTCTTGAAATGACAGATTCTCGAAACTGCGCGATCGGTTCCAAATATTTGTAAGTTTTACCTCGAAACAGATTCTCGTACTGCTATAAAAAGTCCGTATTAGCAATGGCTGACATCTTTTTGATGTTATGATACATATTGAATTGAAAAATAGCAAATTATATGCAGGAGAAGTATTCAAAGTTTCTTTCAAGAACACATTGTTGTCTTTGGCCACAATAAGATTTCTACGAATTGATGTTTCGTCATCTATCACATCTGCTAATAAACGATTTACTTCTTTCAATTTTTCAATGATTGGAATATTTCTTTTAAATGTCGTACAAAATTGTTTTATTTGTCAAATAGATGAGAAATTTTCAGTTAAAGCATTATTAGTGAAGCTCTTACCAATGCAGGTGGATCCGATGATTCACATTAAACGTGATAGATGTCGACGGTGTAATTGTGTCTTGTTGATACGTTTAACATTCTCTGAAATAAGTATGCCCTCGTCCTCAGATGATGATGAGAATGAATCTCAGTAATTACGGCTACTCATTCTTGTTGTAAGCTGAAACTCGTGCAATTATTTCGACACAGAGAAAGAGAATGACATATGAGCGCTAGGGACGTGGGTCATATTAACGAATGACAGGTGTTTTTTTTTTCTTTAAAAGTGATAGGATTTTGGCATAAAGTCGGAATACTAGACTTGATCTTGAGGAGAAGGCGTGAAGTATAATTTTTAAATCTATATCATTCCAAAGCGGCCAAATTGAACATCGGTATTACTCTTCTGACGTAAAATCATTATGGTGGCTCGACCCACGATCGACACATATCACATAATCATTTGGTGCCATAAGATACTGCCTTTTGCGGATCAAAAATTTTGTTTAGTGTTGCTCACTTATTGTAGCTAATACGATAAAGAAGAACATTAGTTTTTGGAAACGGCACCCACTGACGCGGATATTGAGAGAGATAGAGCATTTAGATGGAGATGTTGAAAGAGATCACATAGTCCAGTTTCAGCGATTTTCATGGAAGCCAAAGGAGGATGCCCACGAGTATAGGGGTTTGTGCCCTGGAGATGGAACCTCCCCAATTGGCATATTCGGTTAGGGTATGATGGGAGGTAACACCCCATACCGAATTCGATGGCCCAATCAGAGCGGAAGGTCGAGAAAATCGCTGTAGAAGTAGCGGATTATATACAGAAAAATGCAGGAATCTAAGTAGTAACAGTACGAACAACACACTGTGCGGCATATTACTACTTACGTTACTGCACTTTCTATGTAGAATTCGTGACTTCTACAGTGATTTTCTCGGAAACCTCTTTTCAAATTATGTTACAGATATGACACTTAATGCGAAAAATAAACAAATAATTCGACACTTTTTTCAGAAAACATCTTATTTAAAAAAAATTGAAATAGAAACTACTCATTTTTCGACTTGATTCTGAATTTTTAAAAACGCACTACATTATTACTATTTATTGATTACGAATAAATAATGTATTCTATTATAGGAAAAATTGATAATATAATTTGTTACCTGTCCAGTATAAAAAAATATATACGCCACTTTCGAAGACTGGCCAAAATAGTAATAAGTTCTAAAAGGATATCCAACCCCCATTGAACTTCCCTCTCTTTTGTGGATGAATGGCATAACAGCGTACAAGACAACAATCGATGACATGAAATATATATATTTCGTTATTAGCCTCCATGCTATTTTGGAATTTTCTAGCAACAAATTTCGTTGTTCCAAAATAGAAAATTTCGTGACTTCATCCCATTTTACTCTCATAATGCCAATGACTTCCTGGAAAATAAAATGTTATACAGATATGTAAATTATTAATGAATATTAATTAATTTTATGTATTGATAAAATACAATAATCTCTTTCAAAATAATGTTAATTTAGTTGCGGGTTTGGATGATAGCGATCTGTTAATTTTCATATATTTTTCAATAAATGCACAAACCTTAATAGGTTCACCCTTAAGAACAACAAACGATAATTTAACTACACCATTAATGGTGATAAAGTGGTTCGTTAAATTATCAGCCGTAGCGTCGATGTCGCCCCACGAAGTGTAGAGATCGCCCCATTGTGAAATTAAAAATCCAAGCATAGTAGCATATTGCACAAAAACTGAGAGTTTTTTCAAGTAATAATAAATATTCTTTTTTGAGTGTTCTGGCCAAATTCCTAAAACCTCCATTGACTTTTTGATGACATTCATAGACTCGTCGAAAGTCTGGACTTTCTCTGTGGTGGACGGCGGTTCCGTAGACATTTCATGAGCTGGAATAAAAACATTGTTCAATAACGATAACAATAATTTAGTATTAGCATTGGTATTAAATAATTTGTTTGAATAGAATAAATTCTTTTGTGCCTATGATGATCAAATATTGCAAAATTCGTAAAACTTGGAACTAATCCAATTTTATTGCAAATTCTACAAATTCATGTACATAAATGTTATCTTTTCATAATGAGAATTTAAATTGAAATATGATCAATATTCGCAGTTTAGAACTTTTATAATATGTTGGTGAGAAACTGTGTTAGTTTGTAAGAAAATATAGTAGCCGATGGCTCGTAACAGACTGACAGAAAATAGAACGACTTATGTTATTGCATATTCTAGAGTTCGTAATTTGTCACATCTTACGCGTGTCGTTAGGAGAGTCTTCGATGATAAGCCGATGACATCCAGTGATCGACAAATAAGTCTTTCTTTTCTGATGGATATTCAACACGTGTAATTTTCTCAAAACGTAATTACTACTCGTATTTCAGGTGCACTTCTGGTAATATTGATCGGGTGCATAAATTGTGGCGCAATGCATGTAGGCATTTCAACGAAGGTAGTCTTGGTTCAAAAAAGTTCAACTAAAACAGACTAAAAGTTCTGCAACACAAGACCAAATATTTTAACCTGCAATTATTTCAACTATAAAAGTGAAAAGGACCAAATACTACTGGTATCAGATTCTTAGTAATATTAATTAAATTAATTGTCAAACCCTCATTTTTGTGATCATTTTCATTTGTCGAAATAACAGATGATGCCAAAGTTTTGTATATGGAAAATATTGAATGAGCTAGTAATTGCAGAATCAGCTAAAAAATTCTTTCAAAAATTCATTGTCCAATCTTGGTGGTACTAGACTATTTTTATATTCCAATGCGAACTCATACGCCACTTACAATATTATAAAACGAAATCATATTTAAATTAGTGTATATAATTTTAAATTAAATAAACATTTTACCTACAATTACATCTACTTGTCCAGGTGTATTGAGTAAAGTACTCTCTTAATAGAGCAGAGTGGATCCACTTGAAAAGGTAGAATTCATTTTTATTACAAATATTATAGGTGAAAAGCAATTGATATACGGAAAAAATAAATACTTAAATTCAGTTAGAATAAATACTAAAAGTTAGATGTAATGTAAATAAGATAAATGAGAAAAGGACAGATTTATGCACTATACATTGGTTGAATTAAAGATGTAGTAATTTAAAGTATTCGTTTATACAATGTAAAGTATGGTGGTGAATCTCGATTAATATAACTTAACGTGTATTTCAATAATGACACCTAATTTATTTAAATATTTGTTAAAATATACAAATTAATAATTTTTAGTTTCATCTGAAATAATGGGACTTATTGATACTCTGTTTCGTATTCTTCTCTGTTCTGCAGTTATTCATTAATAAATGCGCCTTCGCTGCTCCTTTTGTGAATTTCATGTTAGTTTTGAATCCATTTGGTACTGTAGTCAGATATGTCTTATCTTCAGTTCATTCTTCAGTTTGTCAAATAATGCGCCAAGGTTCTTCATTTTTGTAATCGACGAAGATTACGTCATCCATACATGGTGTATCGACGTATACATTAATTTTACGAAAGGAGCTGAGGTAGTGTAACAATAAAACAACTTCGACAATAAATACTCGTTAAAAAATGGATTTTATTTATAGTTGCGATTTAACAACAGAACAGAGCCATGAACTCGCAGAATCTAACAAAATTTGTTGCCATTTGACATATTTTCCATTCTGATATCTCCGTTGCTAAAACTATAGTGCTTCACTTTAGAAAGTGAAATAGAAAATGAAAAAAAAACGTAGAACTACGTAATTCAAAGTTCGATTTTCTGCAATAATTATATCTATTATAGAACGCGTATATTCAAACATTTGGAACAATGTACATATCACAATTCACACAATATAGTATAGTCCTCTCTTTGTAATGATCGTTACACAAAGTGACCTAACAGATTATCTTCATTTTGCGATGTACATCCATGTGTATTGGTTACAAAAAATGATACAGTCGTTTTTGACAGATCATTTATCCTTTCTTTCACATACTATTATACGGCAAGAAAAGGCAAACGATCTGTCAAAAATGGCAGACTAATTATTGCACACATGGCATTACCTTTATCCGAATGTGCAATGCCGTAAAAACAAGCAGATTATCAAAAATCAATTCATTCATTGTCATAAAATACCGAAAAAAATCATTTCGATTACGCTGCAACGACGTCAAATAATATGAATCTTCGGTGTTTGGTTGTGAAGTCGAATATGTTACCATACGAGCTATTTTATCCATTGAAGGGGGTTCTAATATGTCCAGCCGACAAGGTAGGGATTAACACTAAATTCTAGAAGTTTCAAATTTTTTAAACATTGTTTCTAAATCCGCGCTCTATAATTGATATATATACATTCTAAAAAATACGAAAGAAATTAATTGAGAATTCGCCTATATAGAACTATTGCAAATAAATAAAAATTATCCATTTCGGATCCATTCTCCATTAATTTATTTAGTGCTATATACGAAATGATATATTATAGTAATTGCAATTACTCATAGAGTCCGAATATCAAAAAATTGATTATGGTTTTTGGCGTAAATTTCTACCTTGCCGGCGGACCACTTTAGAACCTCCTTAATTATAATAGTATAAACTTTCTGTCTCCCTGCAAAGCAACCCCAACTACGGCCTCGCCTACGTCCACTTTGTAATAATTTTTAGAATTTATTTTTTTTCCGTTTTGTAAATTTTAAGATAATTTTACGAAGAAAAATTGCACCATTCAGAAATTTTATTTTCGATTCAGGGACCGTAAAATGACCATTGTACGCCTCCTTTTGGGGGCATGAAATACTGATTTTACGCCCCCGGGCGTAAAATAAAAACAGTCTGAAAATGGACGATTTTTTTTAAAAAAAGCAGATAAATTCCATTTCTTGTAATTTTTTACACCACAATACATTATGATAATGGTGGGAGACAATAGAAAACGACAATTGTAAATACAAATAAACGCGCAGTAGCGGGGGTATTACACGAATTTTCCATTATAAAAAATTATACGCAGTCTGACACATTCTTTATTTTACCTCCCTCGTTGAGTAATGTACTATTAGTTTGTGTGATAGAATGGTCATTTTACTCCCCCTAAATCGAAAAATATTGTTTGCACCACGGGCATTCACGCCCTTGGTGCAAAAAGTACTATTTCAATTAATGTGTCAATTTAACCAAGATTTTAAAGTAAACAAAATATTTTATGTTCACCATGTGTTTCATATTTTATGTAAAATTGAAATAAATTGTTGGAGTATAAGTGAGATACAAATGTTGTAAATAAGGTGCGGTTAAAATACATTTTGTGAGAATATTTTAAGCAAGGACTATATTTACTTTAGATATTGACATGCGTAATTAACCAAATAAATATATATACTTACGGTAAGGCTGAAAAACAATGCGGCCACTTTAATGAAATAAGCTTCTGAACCCGGACAATTTGATTTACGCTTTCATATAGTCGGTATAATACAGCATAGTACGTATACATTATATCCGAAAAAAAGGAAGAGAAGATGAGTTTAGGTCAGCACTTGTATTGCGTTGAGATAGGTATCGCCAAAATCGTAGCGCAAGTTGAAAAGATTCATCGAGACCCAAATCATTATTTTATTTTAATAACAGTTTTTATTTGTTTTACATAATCCTTATATCTACAAGTACCATTACGAAGCCACCAAATACGAATATATCGATAAATTTTTGTAGAATTTTGATGCAATATCTATTACTATTGACTGAGCATTGAATTTGTATGTTTTAAAATTTAAAGAACTGTTAAAATAAAATAATATTCAATATTGGATATTCTACACAGAGTCGAAATTCAATATTTGCAGGAAATAAAACAACAATAAATATGTACAAAATACATGGAAATGTACAAGCTCACAACGCTTTTTATTTTCAGAGGGAAAAAATACAAAAACAGAAAATCAAGTTCGCAAATAAATTTGAAAAAATCGGGCTGAAAGCAGTTTATCGAAAGCTGATTTCGGAGAAATCATAAATGTGAGTATTACGTTTAATGTATTTCTTATTCTCTACCAACTGTTTATTATTAAATGTTTAACATTTTACACATATAACGTAAAGACGTGCATGGTCGAAAGTGAAAACTTATGTACGATGTTTACAATAGAAGGGTGCAATAGAACATAATTAACCTGTATGTTGTGGTCTAGACATTTAAACTTATATGACAACAACAAATGTGTATGCGAGTCTTGATTCCTGAAATAAGTTGTATGGTTGATTTTAAGCAGGAGTCTATAGAAATTTCATGATTTACAGGTGGCCAAATGACGAAATGTATTTGCTCACACTCTGAGCACAAAATGCTATTTGGCTCCCTATATCGTGGGAGCAAAATAGTGCATTCTCTCTCTGCGGATGAAAGTGAATTTAGCCAGGAGCAAAATAAGTTTCTCAAACTCTGAGCCCAACATACTATTTTTCTCCCTATATATTGCGGAAGGAAAATATCACGCTCTCGTATAAGAAAATAGTATATGCAATAAGGGAAAATGTCTGTTTACCAACCCCTATTTTGCTTCCTAGGTGCGTAATCTACTATTTTCACTGCGTGCTATTACACTGAAAAGAAATTCAGTATGCTCAGTTAAATATTCGAATGTCATAGTCAGAAAACACATTTCATTCTAATTGTTAAATAATTTATTTACAGTAACAATGTTCATTTATTTAAGTAGATTAACTGACCTGCACGTAATAATCAATTAATTATTGGTTTGGTTAAATGATTTGGTAAACGTAGAAAGAAAAATCGAACTTTTGATTGCTTCAATTTGCGGAGAAACAGAGAAAAAGGAATTAGGAAGAATGTAAGTAAAGGATATTGCAAACGGATACATAGAAGAGAAAGGCGAGTAACGCATATTACTTCATTTTTTCACAACACACATACATTTAAATATATACTACACATACTTATAAATGTACTCTTACACATAAATTAAATTACCGCAAAAAAAGATGATGTGTGGAACAGCTACGATACCAGTGTCTGATGAACTCTTGAAAGATAAGCAAGCGAGTTTATATAGAGTGGACTTCTTGCCTAAGTATTTTACAAAACTAACAACATATTTGGATAATTGAATGAAATGGATAGTTACTTAAACTTCACGGACTTACTGAATATCCCATTCAAATGTTTAGTAAACCTGGCAAAATGTTTGATTATTTTTATTCAAATACATGGTTGTTTTCACTATGCAGAAATAATAAATATGTCATTTAAATATTTGATCGGATTTAACAAATTTGTTCTTTCACTGCATATATTATACAGCTGTAAACTCTCAAAATCTTTAGTAAATAATGCATTGTTGCGATTAGAACTAAAATTAGGTAATTTTTGCCAATTGTGCCATGAATGAAATAGTTATGTCATACTAAATGTTTACATCAAGATCAATTAATTCTTTTCTTAAATAAAATATTTGAAGAAAATACTGAAAAATTACTCTTAATATCGGTTAAAAATCCAAAAATGTATTAAAACCTCACAAATTTTTTTGATGACTTGAATAATTCAAAGTAAAATTTTATGCGGAATATGGGTTCATCATTTGCATTAGCATCGCTGAATATGCAACGAAAGAATTCTTCGCTTAGGTAATATGTGTCAATGAAATAATAAACTATTGAAACATAAGTAAATCAAGATATGGAAGTGAGAAAATAAAAAACTTGTTTCGAAACATGAACATTATATATTATAACGAAATCATTTTCAACATATTGTGATGATCCACATCGCATTTTCTTGCGTATAACTGAGAACAATTATGTTAAGGAATGATATTTCGTCCCTTGAATGTCGAGGCATACGAAGAAGTGTCACCAATACTACCAGTGAAATTGCATTCTATTCTCCAGTGCATACACAAGTGACAGTTTTCCCTTGAAATCCGAACGTTCATATCATGTGTTATTGCATTTTTTTGCGTCACTGGCCACCGTCTGAATATTATTATTACTACGTTCTGAAAATGCGTGTTCTTTGACCCTCTGTAGAATTGCCTCCCAATCAGTTGTGGAAAATTACTAATTCTTGAAGTGTTAATAAGATTGGGTAAAGCTGCTAGTGATTCAACAAGATGATATAACGAGGTAATAAGATGACAGTCATTTCTGAAAAATATTAACACGTTATTATAAAGTAGCATGGAAACATGGAATTTACTGAAATACGCAATGCGTTCAATCTGCTTGAAGTAGTTTTCCCAGGTTAAATAAATTAGCATCAGTGGAGAACAACATATTTTTTGCCATACCCCCTTGAAAATCGAGATATTGCGTAACCGCATAAGTGAACATTTTTCTAGTGAGGGAGTAGCGGTTTTCTATTTGGTCCATTGTTTTTCCGGGCAGAAAAAAATAAAAGCACAACATGTGAAATGCGTAACATGAAAACGAAAAATTTACACATGGCCGATATTAACAATTTTCGGCCAATTTCAAGAGCGGAGGACAAAAATATCGCGGGGATCACAAGCGAAACAAGAGCCATTGCAACACTTTGCCGCCCTTGATATACAATGTGCTATTTTGTTGGTGGACACAGCGGAATGGTAAGCGGCAAGCAACGAAAATGCACACTTAACCTAAGATTGTATTAAATATTCAGATATTGATAGTAATACAATAAGAGTGTTGATTTGTCATATTTCTTGTCAACGTTATATGTGAAAGTCAGTACCAATTATGCAAAGAGAAGACAATGAACCTTAGAGCAAAATAAGTTTATCCGACTTGCCTATAATTTTAGCTATAATTTGTAGTATTATAATAACAAGCATCTAGTAGAGAAATATGCTCCTTACATTAGAATCTACTACTTTTAAATGTGATCAGATAACCCCGAGTAAGATCATTTGAAGCTTTGATCCGAGCTGGACCACAGCTTTACGCGCCTGATCAGCGCCGTAATAAATTTCTGTTCGAGTCTTTTCTTTAATGACAATTAAGTAACAATCCATTATGTGCAAGTTTAGCATTTAAACTTTTTTACTTTTTAAATATTATTCTGTCATATTCAGCGTTAAGTAGTATAGCCTAGGACAATGCCGGTGATATACAAGGCGGGTGTGAAATCATGAAAAACAAAAGCGCCGTAAACATAAAGGCGCCGATTTTGTGCAGGTGTGACAAAAATATAATAGTTAACTTACCAAGGTCTGCAAATAACAACTAGCATCTGAAGATCTGCCACAAACAGCGTGCAGGATACAATTTAATCAGACTTATATAGAGCGTTAAGAAGTGATACAAACGAGCCAGCAGTTTTCAAAACCTGCGACCAAAAATTAATTTTCAAAGATTTACACTAACAAATTTATTGTTAATTAAAAAAATTATAATCTTAAGGCAGTATTGATCCAGTATTTTCTACTATAAGAATTTAAAAAGAATACAGTGATCTAGGAATGGGGTTGCATGTGCGAAGTCGAGCTTTTCAGTTATTAGTTAATTATTTTTACTTTGACTCCGGCCTTAGGTCTGCACGAAGTATTGAATTTGGTCACTTCAACTCAATAAAGCAATAATAATATTTATGTCCGCGATCTTGTACGATCTGTCCGTACGTCTGTCAGTCCGTATGTGTCATTTTTCTTCGCCCTGCATCTCGCTTCGCAAGTGCAACCTCTTTCTGAGCTTGGCAAGACCTAACTTAGATCTGATTAGATTTTAGAGACAATCCGTATATGCAGTCTTTAAATCGTAAATAATAAAAAGCCAAACAAAAAATAACAACATTTTCTCTATGGATTGCATTTCTTTCAATGTCTTTTGATAGAGGACAAGCAGTAAATGGTCAACATACTTAGGGCAATTTTAGAAGATATGGAATAGGAGCGTAGATATTACATACGTAAACAACTGAATAGCCGCAAAATCGTGATAAAGTTGCTGACCAGTAAACTTTAAATATACTATTGCTAAATATACTAAATAAAAAAACCAAACAAAATAACAAATCTACTAAATAAAAATTTTAATAATGATACTTTTTGTTAAATGAATCATATCTATTGTAATAAGGCCAAATTGCTTTATACGAGGGCAAAGACACTTTTCACTGTTGTTTCACATTTTACACTGATAAAATTTTCCTTACAAAATTTCCCAAACTGTCTGGTGTCAGCGGGATATACTCGGAAAATGCCGATAATTCCTACATTTCCACGAATTAAGTGCGCTTAAGGTCATTTATTGAAGGGTTTATTTTTTTTTGTAATTAATTCAGGAAAATTTCTTTGCAGAGTATATCCCACTGAAACCGAGCAATATGTGAATTTTTCCTTGGAAAATGTTCTCAATATAAAGAAGTTTCGAGACTAATGCTATGATTTAATTGAATATGTTTCATCAAAAACTCAAAATTCATTGGTGCTATTGACGATACTAGAAATATATCATTGATACCGGCTTTAATAAAAACGGATTAATCGTTGTAGACTTATGTTTGAAGTTAGTAATCGAAGCGCATTGCACTAACGATCGTTTAAAATAACAAATACCGAGGTAAAATTAGGTAGAGACAGATCGTAGACGTTCATGGCTGAGCAGGCCAGTGGTGTTTGAGATCGCAAAATGATGAGCTTGAAGTTCTGTTGTGATGAAGGCGACAAATTACACCACATCGAATTGTAGGCTGCGTCACCAACTCTCATGCTCTGCAAAAAATGTTATTATTATTTTTTGTTTCTTTTCAAATAGTACATTGTTATTTTTTTTTAATTCCTACAAATCATCATCTAGTGTTTGTTTTGTCCGCAGACTTGTTAGCTACCATTTTTGGATAGATCTGCAGTCGGTCATTTTTCCAGGTACTTTTTCGTAAAATTATCTTCTTGGCCCCTGAATTAATATTGTGCATCTAGAGCGAAAATTCAAGCATTACGGCACCAGCGACATTTCAGCTCGAGTCTACCGCGCTTGACACACATTACTTTCTGTCAGACCTGTACACTAAAAAGGCACCTTTTCGTTCGCTTTTTTTTTAAATATTATTTGGAGATTAATGATGTGAAATGTAGTGGTTATAATAAGTTACATTATATATAAAATTTTTTCATTGTGTTTTGATAGTGATTACATACTATCGACAAAGAAAGGTGGCAGTTTTATACATGTGTAACCAAATAGTTATTTTTGTATCAAGGGCGTAAAATGGAGTTTCACTCCTTGAAAGTACAAACCTGAGAGACGGAGAAATTGGTTGAAATTCAAACATTGATTTTTGATGGAGTAGGCGTAAAACATTTTTCGCCCTCCTGGGCGTAAAACCCGATTTTCCGCCCTCGAAAATTACATGGCACAGATGGGAATTCCCCACTATTTCGAGTTTACAAATCGTGCCATAAACTCGAATTTTACACCCACTCGGGCGAAAAATAATGTTCGTATCACGGGCGTAAGCTTTTACGCCATTGATACGAAAATTACTATTTCCGCCTCACACCGCCACGCTGTTGGTTTCTATTTGAACCATTCTAGATGTATGTCCACGTTCATTATTTCGTGCTGGGAATCCCTAATATTGTCCTAGTTTCCACCTATATGTCTCTATATACGAGGACAATAGCCGAAAATATATTATGAATAATGAATATTAACACTACATTCGCTTACAAAAGGCCGTTCAGTCGTGATCGCTGGTTACAACGTCAATTTTTTATCGTTTAAGTTCTATACATTATCCCAAGACAATTCTGCTCCCTTTTTTCCCCAAAAGCATTCAAGTCTTACATTAATACATAGCCAATTCCAAGTCAACTTTATTGTAGCCGGCGAACAAAGTCCGAAAATCAACACACAATATTTCGATATAGCATAGCAACAGCGTGATTTTCTTCATTTTGTCTGTGAAAATTTAGCAAAAAGAAAGTAAATTAAAATACCTTGGACTCACCCAATATCGAAATTTTAGCCTTTCGGGGTTTTAATTTTCGAAATTTTGTTCCCCGGCCTTTGTTGTAACTATAATATAATCTTTATAGTTAATTAGCACAACTAAACGTATGCTTTTCTTATAAATCTTCTGAACAAACCTCAGAATAAATCGATGAAGATTACTTTGAAACCCTTTCTGTAGTTTTTGCAGACTTCAAAAACATGTGAATCACTGCAATGGACATATTAAGATATATACTTGTTATATTACGTGAGTAATTCATTAACATTAGAAACTTGATGTAAGGATCGCGTACCATAGAACGTTACGCAGACGCGGACTGATGTATACTACTGAGCTCGGCTGCTCCGTTGCTTTGCTCGACTACTCGCGCCCGACAGCTATATACAGGGTGTGCTATTTTAAACTACTGTCTGAATACCCTCAAAACCATGCGTTTATTGGAAAGAAACGTTTCAGATAAAAATTGCAGGCAACATAAGGCGACAACCAACGGTGGCCTGTCGATAACTTTGGGGTCAGCTGTGAAGATTCTTGCAAATTCAAGTCGAGTTTTTCAAATAGAAACCTACAGATTTAGATTCTGCAGAAAAAAATACATTGGTTTTGTCCGGAAGGTTTTGCTTTTAGTTTTTGAGGTGGTACTGTAATCTACAAAGATGAAATTTTATCTGGAGTAATTGAAATATCTTTAGAACTAGTCAAGGGATAACAAAATTTTATGAGAAACAACTTTTATAAAACACACATTTGTCTTAGACCGTAATATGTATATGTAAGCTTAGTCTTTCCTACAAATTACCTCTAATTGGGCCCTTGTGATCTCTGCCACATTGTCTGAAATGCATACGTTTCGAAGGTATTCGAGTGATAATTTTCATACAATTCTGGACTACACATATACGCTTCTGAGATCAAGGATGTCGCATTGATTTCATCAATCAATTTTCCAGAGGTCCGACCGTTTCGTTTTCAGGAGCTCAAACACATACACGAAATATACATTTAAATTTTAACGACTACAACGCTATTAATGAAAATTTGATTAATTACATCCTACACATTTTTGGTAATAGTGGCAGAATTTACAGCAAAAAGGAAGTATTTCAATTTACAATTTGAAAATATCTAGTTAGTTGTTACTTTATTTAATAAAAACCGGCAACTGTAGTCTGGAGGGTTGACCAAGTGCGCAAAGTAAGTGGAGTTTACAACGTGGAGGGTACGTGACCGTGAGGAGCATCTCGCTTGCTACATCACAAATAGTCAGCAGACTGCTGAGCTGGAGACCTTTGCTTTGTTATTCGAATATGTTTACAATAAAATATTATTAGCAACTATATTGGTCTGGGTTTTCAGCAGTTTTTCCTGACCCGTAGTGTAATTACGATGCAGTGAACCTGCATAATGCATCCAGGAGGAACCGAGTGTGTGATGCCTATTGTCTTGTAACTTATCAGTGAATCTGTTCTTGTCCACCCGAAAAATAACCCACAATAAAGCAAGGTAAAATTCTGATCCACTATCCTTACTTCGTTTATTATTTCGACTCAGACCATAGGTCTGGTGAAGTATTGAATTTGGTCAGTTCCCGCCATAAAATTGCCCTATAGTTTTTCATCAAATGTCGACGTTTCAGACCCTAAAGAACCGAAAACAACAATAAAAAAATTTGTGTCCGTTATACTGTACGTCTGTCCATCCGTCCGCCCGTATGTGTGCAAAATTTTGTCTATGCGATATCTCGCGAACAGATTGACGTCTTGACAAGTTTAACCTCTTGTTGAGATTGGCAGCACCTAACCTAGATCTGATTAGATATGGAGTCAATCGATACAACCTGTTTTGAGACAAATTGTAAAAAACATTTTTAAAAAATAACAAAATTTTCTTTACGGAATGCATATCTTCCCATATTTTAGATCAAAGACAATGCATGAAAGGTCAAAATACTTATGAGAATTTTGTGGCTACCTACAATCTTCATATTTTTTAGGCTTTAGTTTATAAAATTACATTAGATACATGTTTTTCCGAAAGTCAACAATAAGGTCATCAAAATTGCTTTATGGTGCAAGTTTCGATTCACATTAGATTTAATTATAACTATAATGCAATTGCGAAGAAACTTTGGGATTGGGGGGTGGGGGAGATAACTACGTCACACTCAAACAAATGTTGTTTATTATATTTCAGCAGAAACGTGTTGAAGCGAAGTTTGGAAATAGTACATTTCGTTACTAGTGTGGGAAATGCGATTTTCCGCACGAGTAATTATTAACTCGGCTGGAGTGTCTGGCCTTAGCCACGCACGAGTTTTATGTTAATCATTTCGCCTGCGGGAAATCGCATATTTACTGCACTAGTGACGAATGATATTTTCACTTCTGAGACATTTAAGCAACACTATGCCTACTCCCTGCTTTCTTTTCTAGCTGAGCTACATAGATAATATTCTCACAAGCGCCACTCTTTCTTTCAGAAACTCAATTATCTAATTACTTAGCAATATCAACTTAGCTAATTGCAGACACCCGAGTCGAAGGCATTTAGTTTCTTTCTCTATTAGATTTGTTGTAGATTTCGCAATTACTTCCTTGTCAACCTGTAATCGTTCCCGGGATATAGTTTAATTAAGAGTCACAAGGGGTACTATTTTTGTACTTAGCGCACTGGTTATAATAAAAGTTAAGATAAAAGTGTGCGGTAATGCATTCCCCACTTCGCACACGTGTGCCATAGTGTACTACTAGTCAATTTTAAACGCATCAGGAAAGATACCCAGCGTAACGCTTCACTGAAGACCTTCGTATGGTAAAATCCAAATGATACTCCGCGCGTGTTGCCATAAATCATATATAAATAAGGTTCTAGACATGAGGAATAAAAATATTCTTTGTTGATTACATTTATTTTGTTATTAACCATTTTTTATTGAACCGTTAATGCGAGGAAATGGAGCAGCAACTTTTCAAGATATTTAAGAGGCATCACATATTTATAGTAGATCGCGCTTTAATTGCTTTATATACTATACAATTTCTGTGATCTATGCAATTCCTGTTTTATTATTATTGTCTAAAAGAAATTCACGAAGTTGTCATTATTCTTGGCTCACCTGTGTTATTAATTCCTGCCCAGAATAACAGTATATGAAGATTTGTGTTAGAGCGACAGTCATGATTGCGACTTGCACCGACGTCCAAAAGATCATTCCACGCCTAACTGTCTGTAATGAATATAACCTTTAGTAGAAATTGTAAAGATTATGATACTTAAGTAACCAGTGAATTTAAAATAACTACTCAGGTTCCGTAACCCTTGGAGTTTTTTCGATAGATGTACGCCTGGAATCAAAAATGGTTGGCCAAGAAGACGTCACTGTACTATACTATAATTTTGGAAATGATAATCTTACATAGATGCAAACCGATGATGTAGCTTTTATTATTTCAGATCGCAACAACACGTAACTAGGATATTTATCAAATCATACGATGAGATAGTTAAAATGCTGTTATAAAATGAAACTCGGTGACAACACTTTCATTCACTACGCGATTTCGTGATCGCCATCCGCCTCTCCTACTTCTTAAAAATTTCACGTGGCCAAAATTAGTTAGGAGAACTCTTCAACTTGGGAGCGATAACCAATATAGATAGATTACGGAAATATAGATCGCGTGACTGACGGCGGTTACAATGTTCAGGTATCGCGCTCCTTAGTTTTTAAGCATAGCAATTGAAATAAACTTCTAGGACTCGCATTCGATCACGACATGCAGTTCAAGTCACACTTAGATTCAGTTAGAAAAAGATGCTTTCACGGTATGAATATCATTAAATACGTTAGAGGCATTTACGGGGGTTCTCATCCTTCTACTCTCATTCTCCGTTACAAAAGCTTAATCAGATCATTATCGGACTATGGCTGTTTCATTTACTTTCCGAAAAAACAAAAGTCAAAAAATGAGAATCGAACGTATCCAGTATCTAGGGTTGAGACTAGCTTTAGGGCATCGCTGTAGCACCCCAATTAACGTTACAGTCGCTGAAGCTAAGTGCCTGATGCTCGAAGACAGAGCAACGATGCTGTGTCAAAGATACATTTATAAGATCCTCTCTAACACAGACTTGCCGATTACTCTAAATATCACAAACGGAAGGACAATGTTCATGCGGACAAATTTGCGAATATGCGGACCATATTATACGGAACTGCGTAAAATATGAGAACAATCGAGAAGAACTAATCAAGAAACTGATCAAGATTCGTCAGTATCCTCCCTACAAATTAAGTGTATTCTTACAAGGACCAAACCTTCCTGCTTTACTCGCGATCCATACATTTTTAATGACACATATGATATACTTATAATCTTAAATGTATTTGCTTCATAAACCTGAAAAAGGATTTCGTAAGTCTAATAAATAAATAAAAAAGTTAAAATAAACGTTCCAAGTCTTAATTGAAAAGTTATAGCAAGGCCTAACTGATTTGATCACATTTGATAAACATACCAAGTTAGGTTAGGTTCTAAAGCCGATTGGCAATAGATATTCCAATTTTCCTAGATTCCGTCGTTACTAATTAAACAGCGGATTAGTATATACTTCAGTAGGACTTTTTCGACATGCCTAAACTATCATTAGGTTAATATAGCATGTAAAATAACCAAACCCAAAACACTAAAGCCAGAAAGAAGTTTATTTCCGATAATTTCCCTAAAACTCCTGCATGTCGACGACGATATATTGAGGCGTACGAATTTCAGAACCATAATGCCAAAGGCCAAACACAGAAGCTGTAGAATTTTCTTATGTAAAATGAAATAAATAATTTTTGACATATTTGAAAATTTGCACTCTGTAAGGATAATTCTGTACATTTTATACGATCACTGAAAAAATGACGGCTAAATCGGTTTATCAATGGAGAAGAACTATTGGAAATGAATTTCACGACAGACACTTTCAAATGGGACTCTAAATGGGGATATCCTGGCAGCTGATGTATTTTAGCAAACACCGATGACGATAATGGGTCCCCATGATCGTTTATTTATCTGTAACGTGCACAATACAAAAGTTCTTCTTGAATTACAATCACTGTTAACTGTAAGTTTTGAAAGCCAAATAAACAAATGGGAAATATCTATTATGTTAACGCTAAAGATGTCGTTAGCTTCGTAAAGAAAACACAGACAAAACCTGAATGTAGCGTAATCAGCACGCTCACGGATAATTTTAATCTGCTATTTTCATTGTAGCATGATGCGATTGCTAGATGTAATGTCAATTGTTGACTATAAATAATAAACAAAGCCATTGGTAAAAGTTAACTGACAAAGCTAAAAATGCAGCGAAGACACAGCCTATAACGCCAAAACATATATCAGCAAACGACGAAGACTAAACTGGAGTCAGATATGACGGTACTTCAGACTCTAAATAATTATTTTATTTTATTCGTTATTTCGTATTTTCAAATAATTGTACATGTAAATTGGAACAAAAAGTTCATTTAATACGAAATATTGCATTAAAATGTTTATATATTGTTAAAAAATTCGCTATAATTCGATATAATGAAATAAAAAAAAGACCTCTTCGCTCTATATGTACATAAATTTATGAGTTATTTTCCCTGCTCATGCACACTTTATATCGTAGATCTATAAAATCCGGTAAAAAACTATTAGATAAGGAACAATAAACTTACAACGATAAACTTGAAACCAGTTAAGCATAGAAAGATGCAGCTAGACAGCAACTGCTGCAGACTCGTAGCGCTGACGATTGCTTCCAGCTTCCGAACGTCACTTGTACAATAAAATATAACATATAATGTGTTATTATATTTGAGACGATTATGAATGAATAAATAACACACGATTGGGCAAAGGTGTTGATCTAAAAAAAATAATCGATCGCTCTTCTGCAAAGATATATCTACTACATTACAGTTTCCTTAACGGTTAATTCGACTGCTTAAAACATTTCTCCTACTTTTACCTACCGAATATCCTTCTTGTGTCTACGAATCAAGTCGGAGACTTGTTCATAAGCACTGTTTCCTTCACCCCCAAGTTTTTCCAATTTATTTTGCAGAATGCGAAATTGGGCAGCAAATTGATAAATTGCTATGGAGAAAAATCCGTCGATTGCAGAGTTAATCCCACCAACAACAACCGATGAAATTACCTATCAAGCATGTATGAAGAATATCAATGTACTAATGTAATACGTATAATATGTATGGCTGTACAATTTTCTTAAGTGTGCATTGTAACAAAAAATTGAGACAAATGTGGAGAAAAGTGAGATTTTCCTGTACTTTCAAGTTTCCGGGGTTTCTCTGCATTTCATTTTTGCTAATTCCCATTCAACGTGTTTCAAACTATGCAACAGACCATAGTTCAATATAAGCAATTTAAAAGAGCCACTTGTATAAATGGTAGTTTGTTTTCAATGCATCGTGAATTCTATAATTGATAGAATAGTGACATACAAAGTCACTCAAGTTTAGGATAATATAAAAAAACACGAAACCGTATGCCTATAGAACCAGCAAAAACATCTAATTTTAAATACTTTTTAATATTACAATTCTCTACTCGGATGGTGGTCTAGGTTTGCTTTCTATGCTCTAGTAATTTTATGTTTTATATTTTCAATTTATGCTCCGATTGTCATTAATAATATGTACCTAATAATACACCTGCATATTTATGCAGTGGCATTACCTCAGCATTGAAAGAATATGCATAACAAGTAATGTTGGGTATAAAGATGAGGTATCTATAAATTATATTTACATGAATAATAATGAAGTTCCATTTAAATGTAGAATTATGAGACAAAATATCAATTAAGGATATATCAGAGGTAGGTTTTTCGTGGCATTATGCTTTAGTTTTATGGCTTTCTTATCCTCACGGAGAAAAATTGTCTGTGGAATCCACATAAAAAACATAAAAGATTTCCTCATACCGATTAGTCTGTGCACGGTGCGGCTGAAGCAACTTTCACCCAAAAATGAAAACACATGAAATTTTCTTAATTATTATGCTTCTTTAGCATCCCACGAACAGTTTAAGACCAAATACAAAATAATCGGTCGGTCCCTTTTTGAAAAAAATCGGTTTTTGTGTTTAATTAATTTTTAAATAAGAAATTTGATGAAACTATCATTGCATTTGTATTTTTCATTTTCGGTTTTCATAATTTACATTCTCGAAACATTAAAAGTTAAAATTAAGATTATTATTAACAAATTACTTACCTGTAAAGATGAGCGCGTGAATATTGAGCCTTATAGTTAATAATTTATATTCATTGTAATGCTTAATATTAAAGTCTATAAATTCTTACTTTGTTTAAAATAAATAATGAAATATATATGTAAGTGAACATGAATTTTAATAACTTGTACACACTGAGAAAAATCTGAAGGCATTTTAATACCAAAGAATAAACTTAAACATGTAGGCCATTATACTCGCAAACAGCTTTCAGTAACTGATGACCATATTCCGGGTGATTTGTATCAACTTTATACTTTTCCCACATTCCCTTGAAATCGAAATGTACAGCTTCCATTGCTTGCTCGCTGTAAAACCCTAAACCTTTACAGCTCTTCGAGCAGAATTCTTCCACGTGAAAAAATACTGCGTGGACTTTCGGCGTTACAGAAATTTCACGCGCTCATCTTTACAGGTAAGTAATTTGTTAATAATAATCTTAATTTTAACTTTTAATGTTTCGAGAATGTAAATTATGAAAACCGAAAATGAAAAATACAAATGCAATAATAGTTTCATCAAATTTCTTATTTAAAAATTAATTAAACACAAAAACCGATTTTTTTCAAAAAGGGACCGACCGATTATTTTGTATTTGGTCTTAAACTGTTCGTGGGATGCTAAAGAAGCATAATAATTAAGAACATTTCATGTGTTTTCATTTTTGGGTGAAAGTTGCTTCAGCCGCACCGTGTGTGGTTTGCATAGGATGGTGTGTGATTTCCACACACCTGTTGGGTCAATTACACATGTGCAGTCATGTTCACTTTTCATTCTATGCAGGATGTGGATTTAACATAATTATTCTATTGAATATCCTTTATGATGTCATCATTAGTATAACAGAAATCGTAGAAATAAAAGTGACAAAGTTAACTACATAAAAATATTTTCAATGATTAATAACTTGAATTGCTACATTATTTTTCAATAAGTAAAATAAATCAAACGCATGAAAATCATTTGCACTATTTCCTATTGTATGCGGTTTCTAAAATGTGTAACTAAACATAGCCAAATAAAATTTCCGAGCGTCAAAAAATTCTAAGAAATTCGAATGACTGCCTATTTATGTTTGTTTATCTCGGTTTCTAGGAACTGTAACATCGCAGAGGACAATAAAATAAAATATATTACGTGTGCGTGTAGGTATGCATGTACGCGCGTAATGAAAAACAAAGGATAATATAATAAATAGAAAAAGTATAAATGAATATATTTAAAGATTTAAGGCTGTAGATGAACCGTTTAGATGGTTTTTTTTTTGCACTAATAATTTTTTTAATTTTCTCTAACGTTTGCTTCTAAAGCCAGAAACTCGTCTGGATTCATTAGAAGAATTGAAAATATGTCAGAGAAAATTTTAATTCGTAAAGATGGAAAGGATGGAATTTTTTACGAAACTGTTTTTTGGATTGTTCTCGATTTTCGAAAAAAATGGAGGGCCGAACTCGAGAGATTCGACAGGCCTGTCAAAAAAATTTTCTCTGACATATTTGCAATTCTTCTAATGAATCCAGGCGAGTTTCTGGCTTTAGAAGCAAACGTTAGAGAAAATTTAAAAAATTATTAGTGCAAAAAAAATACCATCTAAACGGTTCATCTACAGTCTTAAATCTTTAAATTTAGTAATTATTACTACGAAGTGAACCATAAAACATTAATAAATGAATATAATTTGCATATGAGTAAACAATTACGTCGTCGTGGCCGATTATTACTAAATTAATTTTTTTCCCTAAATTTTGTGAATTAATATAATCATTTTTGGTGTTCGTATTTCAGCTCTTAAAGCGAACCAAGCAATTCTTTACATTGCGTAACGTAAGTTCTGCTTTTTCTAATTCAACACATCAATTTCTGCAAGTAAATGGTCAGGTTATCCCCAAATTACAAATATTTGTTATAATTATCGTCTCCATTTTAAAAAATATTGGCAGAAAAAGTTTCCCAGTCTAGGGTTATGCATTATATGTATAATTCTGGTATGGGAATACAACATACCAATCAATTTATTTTACATACTTTATATGTAAATTATATATTCATGTATGTATATCATACCTTATATGAATACATAAATGTCACAAACTTCCATCCTGTAGACTTCACAGAATCTGATAAGTGCATTTCACATAACTGACCGTGTGTGACCGATACATACCTTGGTATGTTATTAGGACAGGAATTGTAGTGGACTCCGCAAACCATTTTTTCCCATGCTCGAAAATAGGTGGACCGTGACCATGAAACTACGCAGTTAGCGCATGGCACAAAGCATGATGCTAAAACAAAAAATATTTCCTCCCGTAGAGAAAAAAATAAAGAATGTCGGAACAAAGATTCAAAAATCTATCAAAAGAAAACGACACAATTAAAATAGCCTAACCGGACAATGTCCTCATTATACCTGCTAAAAGAAAATGTACCCCGATAAAAACAGTTCTCGACGAAAGGATCGTATCCACGGAGGAAATGGTACGTTGTACAACTAGGGAGCAAAATAAGTCTTTTCCGACAACGACGACTTTGACACCCAAGCAAAGCGAAGTTGGCAATTTGCATAAATCTACAAAAACCTACTCTCTCTCTTGCGTTGCATATACTATTTTCTGATACGAGAGTGTGGTACTTAGCTCATGCGATAAAGGGGGCAAAATAGTATTTTGCCCTCTGAGTGTGAGAAAGTACATTCTTTTAAGAAAACTCGCAGCCCATACAGGTGCGCTAGAAAGGAAAGGTAAATCTTAACTATCTCCAATTAGCCTTTCGTTTTGTCGATAATTTATTTCGGAAGGATGGTAAATGAAAATCCGATTTGTTTGTACAAGAGATATAATTGTCGACTTTTCCAACCCGTGGATCTTCGTCAGGGCTGATTTTAATTTATGCTGTGTTTTATGGTATCTATGCTAAAGCAAATACTCACTATTCATACCAATTATTCAATATAAAATATCCAATGTGGAAGAAAGATATCTGTAAACTGGAAAAATCAGTGATAGAAACGGATCTCTCACGGCATAGGTCAAATACGGAAATTAAGCAACATTATTTACAGAGAGAACGGACAGGATTGGAAAACGAAAAATATCCATCCACACATTAAACCAAACGTTGCATCAGGGATGAAATTATTTTTATCTCTAAAAATAATATATGCAAGTTGATCAATTGTCAGATTACGAACAATATAGTTGTGAGCATCTAAGTTTAGTCAGTTTTTTCCCCAACCAACAGGCTAATAGTACAATAATCTCGACTATACTTCTGATCGTGACGTCTTCACCGATCTATTAGTGCGCGAAACGTACAAGCAGATTATTAGTGTTAAACCTAGAAGAAAATAAGTTAATAGAAATATGAAGTAAGAGACATTAGTCTAAGTAACAGGTGTGATGTTCGGTTTGAAAAAATTAATGTCCTGAAATTCGATAGCAGACAATTCAACATTCACAAACAGAAACTACACTGAAAAAGTAAAATCCCCCAAACTTTTTACCAGATTTTTTACACCCACAATAATATAATTTAGCCATAAAATGCATCCAAAAACTGTAAAAATCGAAGGAATTCCAATATCAACCTTCTCGAAGTGTTATAATCATTATCCATAAAATTATATTGCGATTCAAAGTAAATCAACATTGATTCCCTTTCGAGTATGTATAAGTCAAGACTAGGAAAGAGCAGCTTCTAGAATATTGATGATGATTTAAATGGTTTTATCGAATTATATTATTAATGTTGCACAACTTATCAACAAGTGTGATAAATTAGCTTCTTAAGAAAGGGCATAAACTGCATAAAATGGCGAAAAGTCACAAAATAATCTGTATTTTAGATACAATGGAATCAAAACTCGAAAATGAAGATACTCATAGTTACTAGTATAATATGAGGAGAGATGTCATGGAGTATCCAAGTAATTAAAACGAATAACCATTAACATGTTTATTGAAATTGCGTTCGCAATTCCACCAGCCAATCCAACATTATAACAGTAAAAAAAGAATCTGTAATGGGTAATTTATATTAAAACGGATAATTTATTATACAAAAAGGGTGGCATTGAACAGCTGTTTGCTCTATAGCTCACGTTTAGTGATAGTTCGTTTAAAAATTTGCGACCAATTGCAGTCCAAGAAATACAGTTCTCTGGTTTCTACGCGTTCTATATATGCAATGCGCTTCAAAGCACGGAATAAAACTCAAATCGTCTCTGTGATCAATCTTCCCTCAAACGGAAGATGAATTTCGACTTCAAGACTCACACAAAGAAGTTGAACGCACAAAGTTTAGAGAAACCCCTGGCAACCTGAAATAGAATTACATCTATCCTCTTAAAATATTAAATGCATAATTACCTGAGAAATATAATAAAATACGTATGCTATTTTAGAAGATTCATCAAAGAAGTAATACGCTCTAAACGGATATCCAACCCCTATTGTACTCCCTTCTCTTTCATGTAAAAATGGCACGAATGTGTACAACGTAATGGCCGAACCCATGAATATTATATACTTGCTTATAAGATTCCAGGCTGTTTGGGAGTTTTCTATTAACAACATGCGTTGCTCCACTATTGAAAATTTCATGACTTCGTCCCACTTTTTTCTCATTATTTCAACAACTTCCTGTAAAATATAGACTTTTTACATAAATACGACAAGATTATATTTTTAAACTATGTACATTTATTACTATATATTTATATTATATTTTGTAATTTATACACAAACCTGAATAGGTTTGCCTTTAGCAATGGTATATGACAGCTTAACCAAAGCATTAATAGTGATGCAATGATTGGTAAAGTTGTCAGTCATAGCATCGATGTCACCCCAACAAATATAAAGATCGCCCCATTGCGAAACTAAAAAACTACACATTAACGTGTACTGCACTGCAATAGAGAGTTTTCTCAAGACCAAGTAGCGATCATTTGCCTTGCTATACTCTGGCCAAATTCCTAAGACTACCATTATTTTCTTGACGAGGTTGATTGACTCATCGAAAGACGGTGTTTTCTCCAACGCCCACAAATGTTCCGTCGACATTTTATTGACTAAAATAATATTATTGTAATGAATGAGATTTATGAATTCCAGTCAGATATGCAAGCAACGCGAAGTTTAAAAAAAAACGTCTACTCGCAAAATGCCTTGTACTGAATAGATTTAATATTCATATTGGTATAAAAGTGTCTAAAACCCCAATTGTGTAAATGTGTTATCATTATCATTATCAGAACTGAGTTAACAAAATCAGAAATATTTGGATTTTAAAATGTTACTAAATAAAGACGCTGACTTTTTATTATATCGTAAGTAGACACAATATCAGATGGCTCGTAAGAGACTGAAAGAAAAAAGAGAAATTTACTTTTTTCTGAACCACTTATGTTATTACGTATTCTAGAGTCGGTAATTTGTCACGACTAGAACGAGTAGCAGCGAGCCCCGTCGATGACAAGGTAAGAGACATTCAATGATCGGCAAATAGGACTCTGTTTTGTACCGCATATGTTCAAAACGTGCAATTTTCTAAAACGTAATTTCTACTCGTATTTCAGTTTTTCTTCTGGTCTTATTGATCCGGTGCATATATTGTGCTACATTGTACGTAGTCATTTAAATAAATCTAAACGTCGCATAAGAAAGTTTTACTGAAACAGGGAAATAAAAGACTTCTCTTCTTTCTTCATTCTTAACTCATGTATTGCCTCATCCTCGTCGTCTTTAACTTTGTTATAGTTTGAAACTTTTATATACAACAACTTGTTAAGCATAAAAAATGCGCTCTTCTTATCGATATTAAATATTGTTTCTAATAGAAATTTTAAAAAATTGGCAAAAGAGCAATATTACATCAACGAAAAGCGATGGAAACGTCTGTATTGGTCAACGGGTGTGGAAGGTATTGATATAATTGTTAGTAATGTGATTAAGATTTATGCAAAACTAGTAAATTTAAAATAATATTCATTAATTTACTAATAGTTAACAAACTATTCATATTATTATTTAAAAATCTATTCCAAGAGAATGGCCATCGATGACATTTGATATCCCCAATGACTACCAACATTTCCGGGTTATCTAAAGGTTTGATTCCGATGATTAATCGACTCCATAAGTGGAACGGATGTATTTTTAAAATTAGTTGAAAGATCAAACGTTTTGAGATGTTATTTATTTATGTTATAATAAGCGAGTGTTATTTCGTAACCTATTTCTACAAATATAATTGATTGAATCAAGAAGGAACCAATCAAACAAAAATTTATATTAAAATTCGTTTTTCAAACGCTTGCATATTTTCCGCAGTGTTTAAATACGGCACGTTTGAAAATATGTGATTCTCCATTCCGTACAGATTAATATAATCGTATAGTATTTAATCATTTATAATCACTAATATACTAGTGTAATGTAACTTTGCTTCTTCTTTAAAGATCCGTTTTCTTTGCAATGTTATTTAGAGTTATCCAACAAGAATACAAAAATACTAAAAGTACAGTTTTTGGACGTATTCCAACCACTTGTTTATTCAGTGTTTATGCCCGATAAAAAAAAAAACATTTATTCAAATGATTTGAATCAAAATATGTTGTTGTTGCATTGTCTTAAGAAAAGGCAGTTTTAGTGCGCCTTAGATAATGAGGTAGATAACCAGGACCACGAGTATCCGAATTCTGCGAAAATGAATGAAGCATTTTTTTTAATTTACCCTTTGAATCGCAGAAATCTAAAAATAAAAAAATTTCTCAGAGGTTGTAAAGATTATTTTGCATAAATTCATAATATATTTTCTTTAAGTTGTAATTATTATCGTCCACAACTCTTGGAAAATCAACCGATAATAGTGAATTGTTAGCGCCTCAATTATTTAAAAACAAATACAAACGGTCTGAATTACGTAAAATAATACAATTGCTCTTTTTTCTTAGTTCTTACTAATATTCTTACGATCTATCTAGATTTTGCAAAGGCATTTGATTCAGTCGACCATGGTCTACTCATCAATAAGCTTTCGCAATTGGGTATTGGTGGAAATCTCTTAAGATGGTTTGGTAATTATTTGATGAATCGCCAGCAAACGGTAAGAATTAGAGATTCCATCTCGAATCCATATATCGTTACTTCAGGAGCCCCTCAAGGTTCACACCTGGGACCTTTATTGTTTGTTCTATTCATAAACGACATTGTACATTCTATCAAATACTCTAAGTTCCTGCTATTGTGGGCCGACTATAACTTGTTACCTCTTAACATTCAAAAATGCAAATCCATTTCATTCCACAGACGTTTTAAATTTTTTAATTAGGATTATCTCATCTCTAGCTAGTGCCTTCAGAGGGTGGATTCCATCTCAGACTTGGGTATTATCCTGGATTCGTCATTTAGCTTCAGACCTCACCAAGACTGTGTTTTAGCTAAGGCTTATTCTGCTCTGGGATTCTTAAGACGTTCTACAACAGATTTTAACAATATTCAATCTATAATTCACCTTTATAAAGCACATATTCTTCCGCATATTACATATGGTTCCGTTATTTGGTCACCTCACTTCAAGAAATATATAAATAATTTGGAATCCCTGCAGCATAAGTTTATTCGGTTTCTCTCTTTTAAATCTCATTCTCCTATGTCTTACATTGATCATGACTACTCTAAATTATCAAGTACCCTTAATTTGCCCACAGTCCATTCTATTCATACGTATTTTAATGTAACTTTTGTTTATAAAATTCTGTATGGTGGTCTGAATTGTAGAGAACTGTCCAACTTATTAACCCATCGTGTCAGCCGTTATCTGATTAGGGATCTCCGCCCTTTGGAGGAAATTAACAGTTCGTCTAATTTTGGTTTTTATTCTCCCATTAGTCGTCTGCGGAGGGATTGGAATGCGCTTCCTCGGCAATCTTATGATTTGCCTTTAAACATTGCATTTGGGTTGTTTCGAGCGACCTGCCTAAGATTTTATCCGGAGGTTTTATAGTGGTTTTATGGTCCATTATTTTTATCGAATCATAATTATTTATTATTTACTATGTATTGTTTATTAATTATTCTGTATTGTTTATTATTTATTAAATATTGTTTATATTAATTTGTTTAGCAGTAGTTTTATGAATTTTGTTTCACGCCTCTACCAATGTAAAAAATATTTTTATTATTTAATGTAAAAGGCCTTATGGGCCGTTGATGATTTTAAATAAATAAATAAAAAAAAAAAATATTAAATGCAAAAACTTCCGTACGCGATGAACACAGCACCGCAAATAAAAACCGAAATAGTTCAAATTTTATAATCAAACATATCGTACATGGGATATTAATATTTTGCATGATTTTTAAAACCGGTTACATAAATGTAGCTGATTAGATGTGGTTTTTGACTGCGAGCGTAACTGAATCACCCCAATTTAATCACTTATGCTAGTAACTTGTTTACCATCAGCCCGAACTAAAAATGTTCCTGAAGAATCCTGGAGCCGAAATGACAGGTATTTTATATTTGGAAACTCTGGGGAAATACTTCGGCAAGCTCTTCCGAGAACGGTAGCAGCGTCCTGTAGAACCGTAAGTCTCAAACAGTCACGGATTCGCAAAATTTGCCGACGAAAAAAATGTAACGAAAAGTAGAAATATAAAAAGCAATAACCAGGTGACTTTCTTCGAGTTTAGGAAAGATCTGAAACTGTACATCGCACAATAACTCCAGAAAAGGCTCCAAACTCTATCACACTTCCAAATTGACTTTTTCGAAAATGGACATCGTCCTGGTTCAAACATTTGAAGTCGACCAACTTCCGACCCCCTCGGACTTTTCGATCTTTATTCAGATTGGCCGATCATTTCCGAAATCTCCTTCGATTAACACCGTCTTATTCTTATTCATCCACTCTCTCTTTAACAATTTGTTGTCTTTTAGGAAAGAGTTTTAAAAATGCCTTGATTGATTTATAAAATATTTTTTTCTCGCATATCGAGGAAAGGATTTTGATTTCTTTTCTCTGTCATATGGGGAATTTTTCTTGTATCAACCTCGCAATCCTCGTCTTATTTTTCCTTTCTACTTTTTCTCTTGCATGTCGAGAAAGGGATTTTGGTCCCTTTTCTCTTTGGTATTGGGGAATTTTTTCATCGTAGTACCTTTTTAAATAAACCCTAATTTAATTATTGTAATACTTTTTTTTAATTTCTCTGTACTTCTTCATATCAGCAGAGCAACACTGTAGGCTCAAAACTAACCTAATGTTCTATTCTTCAAACCTAGTTACTATGTCTATGATCAAACCTGACCTGGAGAACACATGCAGCTAATATTTTTAGTGTAATGGTAATAAAATTCTTCTGGGGTTAAAACAATAAGCCTAGCATTTTTTCTTAGCGGTTACTTTCTCTGCATCTCGATTGGTCTCTGTTTTGAATCTTTATACTGCATTTTTTATGTCTTCTGTTTTCATTTTTTATATATTTGTCATTTGATTTTTGTTTTTCTATTTGTTTATATACATACTGTTCATTTGCTTTTTGCAGTACGGAAAAACACTACTTAATAAGAAATGTAAATATGATAGTAGTGACAATAAATGTACAATAGAATATATCATACGAAATAATATTTAAATAATTGCTATTTTTTAACATTTGAAAAAAAGGGAACTATTATTTGTAATTATTTACACTACAGCTGGTTCGATTAATATTGTCACTACTTATTGCTTCTTTTTTTAAAAGAAGTTTAGGGACCTCACCAAAGAGTTAATGATGATTAGCAATTCGTGACATATTTTTAGGATTCGATGTTTCTTTTTAGACCAAGCAAATACAAAGAAAAAGGGTTTAAGGAGCAATAATATTGATAAGAAGATGATAATGTTCTTAATATAAATCGCAATAATGGTAAGTACTGCATTTTACTTATTTTTATAATATTAAAAGGAAGTTAATTTGGTATATGGTGTATTTTGCATTCTTTCATTTTTCTTCTTGAATTACGCAACACTTGTTTCGAATCTATTATACACATTAGACCGATCTATGCTGTTGACTCGATAAAATAATTATACCTTCTCACACACATATTGAAAGAACCCTACACAATTAATACTGCTTCATGAAGGTCCAGTAGAAAAGTGTTTATTCTGCAGGTTGAATCGTCTAAAATTCCGATTGCCTAATAAATATCGGAGGGACACCGAGGACATTCCACAACTAATGTCCCAAATAACAAAAGAATCTCTTCAACTATGACTTCCAAAGATGACGACCAAAAATCGAAATTACATTATGGTCCAACCTGAAGGGTAACTTTACTCCAATACTTCATAGGTCCCGGATAATTCCGAGAAATTCACGGCATACCAGGCAAATTATCTCATGGACGGTTTATTCCAAATAATTGAACCCATTCAAGTTAGAAAGTCTTCTATGGGTTAAAACTTTTATAAATAAAACCAATTGCACTTGTAACCATCCCCAAGCAGCACATCTAGTTGTATTATGGGCACAACAACGTTTATGTGACTTTTCTTAAAACTTTATAACTTTTCTTATAACTAGTATACAACTAAAATGTTTATGTATTAACGTTGTAGAAACGATTATATCAACCAAATGGGGAATATATGCAACATTTTTTCGACGTTGTATAAACGTTATTAAAACTATTAATACAACTGTTATGAAACCAATAATTAATAGTCACAAACAGGAGTTATCGTAACGTTTATACGACTTTTATAAGACCTTAAAGATTAAACTTAAAAATGAAATACATCTAAACGTAACATATATTGACGTTATTATAACTATTATACAACCGTTATACGACTAACTGTCAAATATTGCAAAAATGTATCAAATGTAAAGTTTATTATTGGAAATATTTTGTATATGGACACCATCTTTTACCGGACATATTCATCTACATACATACATACAATATATATATTTCGCACTTACATATATATCAACACATGCACATTTAACAACACTTCGCAAACGCACCTAACCGCAATTAGTCTCATAAATACATCTTGTCGCAAGTATATCGCAGATACGAAATGAACTCACGATGGCATGTATATATATGAGCTTCGAAAAAGTTCTTGCAAGGTCGAAAAACTAGAATCGAATATTCGCCACCTAGCGGCAGTTGTTTACAACCTTGAAAATACAAACTCGTACATATATCAAGTTGTACAATGGTCTTATAAATGTTTTAACGACTTAAATATTCGTAATATTGCAACCAACCTTTGAGGAATCGTGTAAACGTTTATACATATTTAATAGTGTATTACAATGCAATAAATGTATATGAAGTTTTAAAAACGTATTAGCGACTTGAATTACATATTACAAGATAAATAACGTTTACGGAGTTGTAAAAACGTTTCTACATCCAGAAAAAGTTGTATATACTACTAAAACTTTTTAGTTGTACAATTTTCAATAATGTAAGTCGCAAAAACGTTTTTAGTAGTTATAAAAACTTTCTTAAAACTTTGTGCTACTTGGGTCAGTCTTGGCATCCAAATTAAAGACGTAGTAACTTATATCCATACAATTATGTCTTTTACCAAATAGAAAGGACACTATTTCCCTCAATTTCAATCATGTATTTCGTATCAAAATCGAAGTTGAAAAAATTTGAAAAGTACATATCCTACCATCTTCAAGGTCGATCTTCTAAATTCTGTGGTCAAAATTTCATTTCAGCCAGCAGAAATTCCCATATGACGTCAAACTGAAATACAATTTTTTCTAAACGTTATGTTTTATTATGTTTTTCAAGGATTTTTCTCTTTGTAGGGATGCTAGGGTCACCAATACACCGATTTTCAGTAAAAAACAGCATAAATTTCCACCATAACTGTTTTTTGATGGTACATTTTATTCATAGGAAAATTTCCTACAAGCAAGGCAAATTTCATTTTTTGTTTACAATGCATTTACTTACCTTTCCAAAGAATCTTTTTTACAGATTAAAATTCACCAACTCGAAAATTCTCCTGAAATATCAAGTGACTTTATCGAATCGGAGAGGGGGGGGGGGGATTGACCCTGTTGCAGATTCTCCTTGTATGATAGAATTTGATCACTTAATACCTCATTTTACTGTAAGAAAACACAAAAATATTCAACACAGCACATGGGCCGTTAATAAATAAAGAAGACATTATTTTATTATTGCGATTCGTATCAACATTTATTTCTTAACCAAAACTATCCTAAAAACGCTTCATTGTTTCGTCGCAAAAGTTCCGAAAAACCTTAGTGTATCTCTAATAAATTAATACCATTCCTTTACAACTCGAAATTTCATTCGTCATCGTGAACATTTTTATAAACGACAGTCTTCGCGAAGAGAAGAGCGCTGTGAAATACAGAGATAGTCACCGTAACTTAACCTAAGCGACTTCCGCTAATCTAAGCGCGGCGCTAACATATCGTGCGCCATTTAATACGTATTAACTTGCTTAATACATTTATTAGTCGCGCAGAAAAATTACTTAGATAAATGTCCCGAGTGTTTCGTATCAGCGAACGCCTAAATTCTAGTGAGAGTTTAAAATATCGATATACCATTCTTTTTCGTTCCGCGATTATGAAAAAGATCATCCCAGATTTCATATTTTCTCGATTGACTAATTTTTAATTATTAAGCGATCATTACCGGTTAATTACTTTTAATCATTCGCTACTTATTATTAATAAATCGCACGATCGATTGCTGCTTCTATACCGGCCATTACGGTATCCAACGTCTAAACGGGCGCAGCTAAACTTCAAAACGTACAACGGAATTCAATTTAAAATATTGTTAGCTGTTGTACACATTTTAGAAATGTCAATAACTTTTGAGCATAAAAGATGAAATACATTTAGATATTGTCGCTTTTAGAAAATACTAATTACTGACTGATTCGAACAAAAAATCAATTTCGATATGTTTTCTGCTTGATATTTGTGGATTCACAAAAGATTTACACGTTTCAAACTATACGTAGGCGTGATTAGTATAGAATTGCCATTGATGAAAATAATACAATGTCAAATATGAATTACCTATTTATAGATTTTTTACATTACACATTTCATTTGACAGACCGCCGAAAAAACGACTCTTTCCATCTGATTTCGTTCCACGATTTTATTTTTATCTCAAGTGATTAGTATATGAAAAGATATTTTACAATGAAACATTAGTTTTTTAGAAAAGATTCAAAAAATCTATCAAAGCAAATAATATTATCAGATGGTCCTTTTTCAATTCTGAAATCAAAATCGAGATAAACGACAAAATAACCGTAAATATCAGTTTTTTATGTAAAAACGTTAGATTTTGAAAAAATTAGCTATGATCTAGCTATAAAACCGCTTGACTTGTCAAGAAACACATTTTTAAACATTGGAGTCTAAAAAATACCACTTGGCAATAAAATAATTTAAAAAATCGAGGAACAAGAGAAGGTCGAGGAGTGCGATCATGATTTATGATTGCCGACTGAAGGGATTGCAAATCGGTGAAGTATTCGGAACAATCGAATATTTCACCAGATTTAAATGAAAGTATATAAGGATTTAAAAACTTAAAAACATAACGTATTTGTATGCATTCCATGCGAATTGCATCTGAAATAATAAATTACAAAATGTGAATAATAACGACGAACTAACGAGGATCGATTCTTATTTCCTACGTGACACCCCCATCAGCAGACAATATTTTCTTAAGGTTTTATATAAATCAATCACAGATTGTATCAAAAATGTTTTGTAAACATATCTTTGCGATATTTAATTTACAAAACGTTTTCGTTTTTTTTACCAACCAACCGTGTGATTGATTTAAAAAACTTCGTGTTCCAATACTGAGATTGGGAAACGTTAAAAAAAACATTGTCTGCTGGTAGGGAGTATGTCCTACGAAGAATCCGAGGGCGGTGTTTGTTGGGTGTAAAAACCGAAAGGGCGCGACTCGGATGACGAGGATGCGGATGTGGACATTGACGGGAGCGCCCTCGCTGGCAGTGAAGACATGGACGGTTTCGAGGAAACGCCCGGGTGAGACCGAAGCGGCACCGGCAATGGCCGCTGGATTTTCTTTGTCGTGTGATGGTGTTGGTGGTGTCCACTACCACCAATTCCACTTGTCGGAGCCCGATAACCCTGGTTACCCGGGCCATTAGGCCGCAGACGTGGTCGTCCAGGCCCTCGGCGCACCCCCGACGCCCCCGTCCGTCCCGGCATAGGACCCAGGCTCCCCAGGGGTCCAATAGGACCCACGGTCGTCGTCGTCGTTGCCGTCGTACCGACCGGACTATCTATTTCTGACAATTTTGACTGTCCAGGAACCTCTGCAACATCAATAATATTTTGGAAATTATTATCAAGGTCTCTTACGAGTTGAATTTTTACTGCAAATTTTTAAATTGGAGGTCGATAATACATATGCTAAAATTAATAAAATTACATTCTATAAATGGGCGTTTTATGTTCAATTTTTACTATAAAGTATAATCAGATAATTAAAGGTCTTATAATGAACAAATATGATGGAATTTTTGCAACATATGTTTTTAAATCGTTCGGTTCTTTGTCCCTTGAAGTCAAAAACTTGTCTGCCACATCAGAGGAGTTGCGAAATTCACCGAAAGATTATATTTCATAAGCAGATGGAAGGTTTTTTCCGAAAAATTATTTTTGTCATCAGACGAGCAAGAAAGATTTTTTCTATTAAAAATGGAGAGAACCTCTCTCTGGCGTTTCATCCCGGTCTGTATCAGCTGGAATCATCAACAGGGCTTTGTGATACAGACCTGCCCAGTACGCCGTTGTTATATTTATTATATCGAAAGTCATTTATACGAAGTAAACTGCATTTCGCTTATTGCGAAAATCCAGTACCCGTAATTGGGACATCCATCAGAGAACTCACAAAGTTAGGAAGTACAAAGTACTACTCACTCGATAAGGTAAAATTACATTCTTTTAAATTACCCAATATTGGTTCGTACATCAATACTGGCCCGCTATTGCATTTCGTATTACTATCTTAAAATTCGTATATTAAATCAAAAGTACATATATATATGAATCACTTTAATCTATGAAATATGTAGCAAAAATAACGTATTTTATGTATTTTTGTGCGCAATTTCGTTTTTTACGTCGCGAAAATTCACAGTTCTAGGTGATTGTATGCAAAATAACGTAAGGTATGTAAACTGTTATAAAATATAAACGTACTCTTTAACAACATTTGGAAATACCAAATCCATATTTCGGTATTCGTAAATTAATTCAATTGAATTCTTTTTCGATGCTTCTAACCGACAAGTATTCGCCCTATTAACTGAAAGCTACAAGCGTCATCACCGGCGAAATATGGAACTATAGGAACTAAGCTAAAATAAAAAGTTAATGTAGGCAAGATGAGTGAAGAAGTATATTTTGTCAGTTTTAAGGATATTTTAAGTTACAACTTACGAGCAAGATAGGTGAAATATTTATTTTGTCAGTTCTAAAGTTTTTTAAATTATAAATTAAAACCTAAAACTAACGAAATAAGTATTTTCAGTCACCTTGCCCGTGTTAATTCTTGATTTTAGCCCCCTAGGGTCCACTTTACGCCTACACTGAGAGAAGTTTAATAGAACAACGTTATTGCCTACTGTAGTACAGTAGCTCCAAATTAGACACAAGACTGGCTCAGAATGCTCAGATTAGAAGCGAACGAAATCATAACAAATATTACTCCCGAGTCCCGGGTCATTGGGAATAGTGAGAGTACTGCGGCATGTAAACATTGAGACGGCTATTGTATTCTTTTGATACGACAGTCGTATCAAACTAAGAAAAACACAATGCGGAATGCGAATATAAAACAGATCTCTTGCTTTTATATAGCAGTTGTCTCCTATGATACGACTTCTGTCTTAAACTTTTTCAGCATAGTACGCGTGAGGGCTCCTTCGCATGGAGCGGTTTCGAGCCGCGAATCAGCGGATTTTAGGCGGAAGGAGCCCTGAAAGTCAACTTTACGACATGAGAATTAAGCATTTTTGTTATAAAGTGGCAGTATTTCTGTATATACCATTGCTTTAAGAATACAGAATTCTCTAGTATTACGTTGATTTCCCGCGCAATATAAAATGAAGGAGAATTTACTAATTGACAAAGTAGAATTTTTATGCATTTGTAAGGCTACGCACGGGCAACCGCAGATCAAAATCAGTACGACACACAACTGCTCAGCAAACAAGAACGAATTAAAAAGAATAATATCGTGGTTATGATTATGATACAAATTTATTGAAAATATAAGAGTTCAGACTTTCGATCAACGTACGCAAGAATGCATTTATCAATCGTATTGCACGAAAAAAAATCATTTAAACACTACACCCGAATAGTTTAGCGGGAATATACTAGGAGGGTCCATACAATTTGTGTCATCAATATAAAAATATGACTCCCTTCCAGCACTCTGTCTGCGAATCAGCATTTCTTAATTAGTAGAAGATCTTATACTCAATTTCTACGGGATGCATCGTATTTTCCGGTGAAGAAATGTGATATTCGACCATAGCGAAGTAAGAAAACAAACGATTCGCTCACGGAGTCTGATGGTGCACTTCGCACTATAGCACTCATTTTTGTCCAGAGATAGGTTCATACATTTATGTACCGAACCATAGATGGGTTACAGACGCAACAGACTTGAGTCGGCACAGTGCGCTACGTTCCTCGTGTTAACGACCTAGGTTAGGACTGCAACTTGGATAGGTGACCAGATGAAGATATATAAATAGTATTCATTGCTACTGACGAGAGAAGTGCTTTATTCTTACAATTTTTTAAACATTACAACCTGCGGTCGACTGCACCAATCAGGGTGTTCTACATTTTGCTATGGGTAGGGGATTCTTTATCACATCTTGTATTGTAATCCATGGTATTGTAATGTAAACGTCTGTAAATCACGCCTTATGTGGATCGGCTAACTCAAAGGGGAGTAAACCTCCTTTCGTTTATCCTCATTTCGTGCATGTATTTACATGAAATTAGTTAAATAACATAACACAGGAAAAACTGCAAACATTCCCAGTTTTGGAATGCCATTGTTCGTTACTGACAACATCCGATTTCAGTAATTTTCTAGGTTCCTTGGGGTGTGGGTTGTGTTAATCGTAACCTTCAACAACTTCAATTCCTTTTTTGTATTTTTATTTAATATTTCCTTACTGTAGTTCGACCTGATGGAAACATCTGTATTAGAAAATACTTCAGTCCAATCAAATATAAAAGACCGTATTTCGTATATTGTATCGAATCTCTTGAGTGATATCGTACTCAGATACCCGGAAAAGAAATTTAACACCAGCAAATGTATTTAACCGCACGTACATCGTTTGCTTTTTCAGCTGAATTTCTTAACATCCACTGCAAATTATTCGTTGCAATTGCTGATTTTTTAGATTGGAAGCAAATTAATTGCAGCAAACTCTAATTGTGTGTGGTAGCTAGATAATTTTATTTCAATATCCCGAGAAGCTGGTGAATAGCCACCTCATTTGAGTCTGAAATGTCACTAAAAACCGATAGTCGCAGCCTGTATTGCATCAACTATAGTCCCTCTGGTAAGAGTAAAGACATAAGTCGCCATGTTATGCCATGACTCTTACCAGAGGGATTCTACATCAACATCCCAGAAGCACCGAAAGAAGCTAGTCTTCCTTCAAAATTTGACGACGGGGAATAGTTATTTACCAGCCAATTGTCAAAGCCGAGGTTACATTTCTAAGGATACCAAGCTATGAAATAACATGTTTAATACCACTCACTGCACACCTCACTTACGTTGTTGTAAACGAAATTCGTGAATCATTTACGATAACTTTATGGCGCAATGTTCATAAATAAAAAAGTGAATCTCCAGGATGCAAGTTACCCAGGTTGGTGCTAGATGATATTCTTGCTGAATAGTCATTCCAGATGTAAAAATAACACCGCCAAAAAGTTTTAAATTGTTTGGGTTAATACTTTAAAACATTTCATTCCACTTTTTACAGTCATCCTTAAAAAGTTGTTGTTATTGCAGATTACGGATGCGGAAAATAGACATGAGCACCTACATTGTTAAAAAATATTGCATATATTATGGGAAAGAGTTTTCTTCAGCGAATGGACTTGGGTTCTTCATCCGCATGAATGTGAAATGTCACTCTAGTTGAAAATAAAAAACTGCTTCATAACATAAATTTCTAACTTTGTACGGGTTTACATAATAACCTAAAATTGTTGGACACACAACGAAAGTACTTATCATCGTCTCAAAGAATAATTAAAATTGGAGTGTAGGATGTTTGTATTTATGTTTCTGTCATTAAAAGCACTCATTAACAAAACTGTATTAAAAAAAATATATATTTAGAAAATCTTTATCATAAAATACAAAATATCTAGTATGACACGTCGCTTTTCGGTAAATACACAAATATACTGAATGAAATTGAACTAATTACATTTCTTATATTAACAAGATTAACATTACGGTGAATATCACAAAGTATAAAAACTTCCTTAGGCCTAACGTCCGATTGGCTTTCAGAAAGAGAACAATATTAGTTTCTCGTAGGAAAACTTTATCCACATTAGCAATCGACCATGGCGATCACAACTAATGGGAGGATATTATAACAAGAGGGATAGGGACGGACACGTAATGTAATGCCGACATGACAATCAGACATGAAGAAAAATGGAAGTATGGAGGTAGACGATAAAAGGGAGGTAAAAAGAAACTGTCGCCCTCCGGTATACGGCACGAACAGGCGCGTGTCTCCGATCATCCACACAACAATGTATTCCCGGCGTTAAATATAATGCTGTCATCGAATTCTTCATCTCCGATTCGTCGTTCAATAAAAATAATGACGCGGCTTCTTAAGTTTCTTTTATTCCACGTTATTTCCACTCTGAAACAAAGTATTTATAATGTTTTTAAAAAATATTTTGAAAAAAGAGGTGGATTTTATGTTTTTGACAAATTCTCTATATTTTAATAATATAATATAACTTCAATTCAAAGGCAAACAAAAATTTAGAATTTTAAAGTCGTGTAAAATCATTATCTTTTATGAATGAGGTAATAATTTGAATACTTAATATAGTCATACTCAAAATAAATGTTTGCTGTAGTATTATACATCTATCACATATTTTAAGGATGCATTTTTTCCTAAAATAGAATAATTTTCAAAATTGTCTTATTTATAATTGCTTGCAGTACCATTCGATTGTTAACAGTTTAACAGTAAAAACAAACGTTGATATTATTTTAAGAAGGAAATAAATTATGGAGATCTATTTAGGCGTAGAAGCGACATACACTATCATATCCATATCCTCATATTTATGTCGAACCTATCTTCAGAAGAGGTAGAAATCGAAACCGAACAGGATATTCCAGCGAGAACAAAAGTAATTAATGAACCGCAAATTTACGTATAAAAAAATACGTTCGAAGATATCAAAATATTATTTCACACGAGCTCAGAATTGCATGTGATATAAAACATATTGGGATATAGGTATCGTATGTATAACGTGTATTTCATATTCTGTGTACTACGAAAATTTAAAACACGAAGCATTGCCATTAAGATATTTTTCGCATACTTAATATAAAAAAATCAATGAATCTTAATCATAAATTGTTTGCAGTTTTTCCAACGAAATATTTATTTAATCATTTGATTAGAATTGTGGCTATTTGTAAAAAACAATTTCGGATGATGATCGACGTATCATAAGTGACACTTCTACATTCATGTATCAAATCCCTTAAAATACCTAAATCCGACACATTATTCAAATATGTGTACCCTATTGTACACGATTGTCAAATTGTTAAATTTGCAACAAATCTAATGCACAATCTACTAAATACACAAGAGGATAATAACGAAACGTAAGACTGTCAAAATTGAATTACTGATTTTTGCGATGGTCAGAAACTCGTCAAAATTCAGTATGAATTGAAGCTAACGTATAAATTCGGCCTACCTGCAGCTATTATTTTCGGAGACAAAAATGTTGGTCTTGAGAATAATAAACTAATAAAATGAATAATATATTTAAAAAACGTGGGCCTATCGTAACTAAAGATATTTGTATCTGTTACTCTTGTATAGGGGAGAGGAACCTGTTGTGTAACAGCCTCTGTAGTGCACCACCCATATTTCATGACTTGTATATTTACTTATTGTTATGAAACTGTTGTTAACATATAGTCCCATTACAACCTTGTTTTGTAATAAACATCGAACCGACAACACTTGCACGGGATTTCTGAACGCAAAGAGTTCATATACTGAGAATCGTTTTCTAACATTTTTTTCAATTAACGTATTAATTGTGTAGATTGGAAGGAGGTTGAGTACAAAATGTGCGTAAAAACGTAGTTTCATATCTATATTTTATTCTGTACAAGCATTTTTGGCGAAACAATTGACGCGAACAAATATCTGAAGTCATTTGCAAAATTGTGTCAAATTGGGTTAAGTAATCAGGGCTAAACCAATAATTCTTTTAACATTGTTATCGTCAAATATTACCATTGTTGTTCCAATTAAGCAATTCATAGGTTTAATTAAAGTCACTGAACTACAGTAAATAAAGAATGATTCAGACTTAGAAGAGCTCAACTATTAAAAACTCATAAATTTCATACTTCTATTGGTTCCACTCAATATTTTAGTTTCAGTGGATTTTTTTGAAATCCTGCACGACTGTGGACAGGGTTTTTATTCGCAAAAAATCTTTCGATAATTGACCGGGCTGTTTCTCTTTTATATGTAATCATTATATATGCAAGGTCAAAAACTTATTGTAGTATAGATATTAGATTTACAGTAGTAGCTCGATCATCAAAATTAAATGATCCGATCAAAAATTATGGACAATAAACAGAACCCGCTCCCTAGAATATCTGAAAAGTAATGAAACGATCAAAGAGTCCGATTACCGATCAAATTTGACCGACTCTTTTCCAAAAAGAATATTACTTTTCTTTAAAGGTCAAAAAACCAGTTTATATTGATAACATTTAGTAATGGCAATTGTTTGTAGTTGCAGTTACGAAATACTCCTACTGCGTTCGTGTACGCTAATTGTTGGTATGTTCGACGTTGAAAATATATACAAAAAAGACTTTGGGTTGCTACATTAATTTTATTGAAAATTATTTCACTCGTTTTGTATTTAGAACACACGTGTACAAGTTTTATGAACGCGCGAAGTCAGTTTAGCTTCATATGACGAAGCGTCGTCGAAGAAGTCGGAAACATTACTAACTTAAATTATAAGTAAAGTAAACATATAAGAAACTACATGAAATGTGTAACTGTTTTTGAATCTTCTACGGGTCGGCATTTACAAATATTAAATTATAGCCGACTTTCACGGTTCAGTCTCAACAGCAATACAATACACTTGTTTATAAATTAGGTACAACTGCAAAATCCAGTGATACAAGTACACAAATTTAGTATAACCAAAAAGTTTGTTAAATGATTAGTGATAATAATGACGCGTTATTCTATTTAATAGTTATGATTAGAAAAGATACTGAACAATATAATAATAGTTCGAAGTTAATTAAATTAGTATATAAATAAATTCTTCTTATCCGTAACTTAGTTTCTTAAGTGAAAAAATTCTTGTATGAAATTAATTTCTTGGATTGACGGAAATAACGAACTCAAATTAATTAATGAAAATCTTCTTTTACGTTTCGACCAATTTATTTAGGTCCTCATCGGAAAGTCACTACTATAATAAATTAAATAATGATAAATATTACAATTTTTATTAAAAGCATTTTAAATTCAAAGAACTTTCAGTATAAAATTATTTAAAAGTCTCCTTACTTTAACTACCATATGGGAATTTAGAGATTGAATACTTGAAATCCTTGATCGAACATCTCAAATATAAAGAAAAAATTTTTTTTTAAAAAACCTAAAATAATAAAATAAAAATGAGTTTCAAATAAACTCAGTAAAGAGTTAAAAATTTATTCATTTCAAAAATTAAAGAATTATCATTCACCACCGACTGTTTCTTATAACGGAACTATAGACACTGAAAGTTATTCGAACTTTTACATTCAAAATATTGATTTGAGTGAAAATACGTCCAATAAAAGTCAATATAAACAAATTTCGCGATGTAATATGAATGTTATGAAATTTTAAATGTGTGAATGTAACTACCAGAAACAAATTTTTTTGTTTAAAATTTTATTTTAAATTTTGATAAAATTTGACAACAAATCTTATATTAACAGCATTTTTATTACATTTAATAAAATAATTTTCAATATGTTGTCTTTTATATAAATTATGTTCAGTAGCTAAAATTTTAATATTTTCATAATCAAAATCATGACCAGTATTAATCCTGTGAAGAGTTAAACCAGTATATCTGTTTTCATTTTCCAAATTATACTTTTTATGTTCTAAAATTCTATTTCTTAAAAGTCTTCCTGTTTGACCAATAAACACTCCTTTACAAGATTTGCATTTAATTTCATAAACTACATCATTAAGTTGAGAAATATTAAGTTTATCTTTAAAGGGTTTAATACCTCCAACATTAATGTTGTAAGGTTTGTGGACTGAAGGATTTCAAGTATTCAATCTCTAAATTCTCATATGGCAGTTAAGTTAAGGAGAATCTTTTAAATAATTTTATATTGAAAGTTATTTGAATTTAAAATGTTTTTTTATAAAAGTTGTAATATTTATCATTATTTAATTTATTATAGTAGCCACTTTCCGATGAGGATCTAAATAAATTGGTCGAAACGTAAAAGAAGATTTTCATTAATTAATTAAATTAGCTTGACAATAGATTAGATTGTTCATAAAGGGCTGATTATAATAATTGAAAGCATTTTAAATTAGTAGTTAACCAATGCACTTCAATTTCAGGCATGTTTTGACGCCTGGATCATTTGCAAGTTTCGTTACTTTGCTCTGTCTAATTAAACTTAAGTTACAAAGTATCTAATAGGTACAGGAGGATTCGATCTTGCTACCAAAATTAATACAATCTTGGAATCTAAGCCAGTATGAGTGTGAGTTTGTTCCTCACCTAATACTAATATGTACCTTTCTTGATCAGAATATCTGTATGATAAATTGCTCAAATCGCTATGGCGGATGTCTTTTTATAAACTCCTGCTCTCTATCATATATGCTATGCTATATATGGGGATATATCTCCGTGCTCATCGCATTCTCAATCTGTAAAGTAATTTTGTCTTCCCAACTGGAGACCAAGAAGCCTACCATTAAAAGGAAGGAACTCTTGCCTCAATATCTTTGGGCACATTAGCCCCTACTCTCTCCTAGGAAACATGTTAACCAGGTAGTTCGACAATACATTGATCTTATTCGCTACACTGATGTAGTGTTCCTGTACTTTTAAGTAGTGTTCTTAGATTTACTCACGGAGTCATTCTCAACAATGCGTTTTTTCTTAAATTGTAGGGTGTTTATATACTATTTAATATAGTCAGCGAATTTTACTATAGTAAATAAGAATAATATAATAAAATATTGATTTATCTTCGAGAAAGTCTTTTCTATAATAATATACACAATTTTTTTTTCAAAAGACGGAAACTTATATTGGTCATTATTGCTCCTGCACCACTGATAGGTCCAGGACAACTATTGAGGGGCGGAAACAAAACCATGTTTTAAAAAAATAATAGAAGGGGTAGCAACGTATAAAGAAAGATTTAATTGATCAATCATCTCCGTACTTCATGAATGATCAAGGAAAACTGGAGAAGAGGGTCGTCCCAATCCTACCAACCAGTAGAATATATATCTCTAGAATATACGACTAGAATATCGCACATAATTATAGAATTCTGAGAACTTTCAGATACGTCATTTATAGGAAAGATACCAAGTTTTATGACTTTTTTACTTTAATACAATAGAAAGATTTATTTATATTTACGTGTTAAGTATTGGATGTTATATTGATTAAATTCTGTTGAAATTGCATATGTCAATATCTCCTTGTATTCTTTAGACCTGAGAGCCTTGCGTATGTCACGAACGATATACTGTAATTTTCCGCCTCGTACTACATAGTTAATATATCTAAAATATATGTACGTAAGCCGTATTACAGGGGTTGTTCTTACCCTTAAATATATTTGCCAGTCTAAATTACATGCGAGTTAATCTACCATTCAAAATTTATTATATTACTTGAATACACCTTGTTTTCTTTCCGTCAACGAAACGTTAGGTTAATCATAGTGTAGAATCCATTACGCATTTCGTGCAACACACAAAACCTACCGGATGTCTGTGACTTCTTGATCAGTGATAGCACATGACCGTAATACCTTGCATTTTTAATCGATTAAATTAAGCAAAAGTCTAATGTATTTATCAAACTTAATATTTTATGTGACTACATATTTACAAAATTTCTCTTCAAGCGTTAATATACGTCGAATACTTCATCTATTTTATATCAATTTATTTTTTACAGTATTCCTCTATTACAGGTAATTAATTATTTAAAAAAATAATATAACACGCGTTTTCTAATATTAAAATATTTTTCAGTACCATAGCTCTCAAATTTGTCTTTATGAACTATTTTTTGGGCTATAATAGTAAATTTAAAACAAACTGTTCATACATCAAATTTTACGACTTTCGGTACGGTAAAATAATAGACAAAATTTGATTTGCTAATTGAGTTCGTCAATCCTCGTACATTATGATCACTTTGGGACGTAAAATCAACTTTTATGGACGTTTAATGAAAAATACTATCTGTATAAGGTACAATATTTACCGTAGTAAATCAAAACAGATAAATAACACAGGACCACAAAAAAATTTTGTTGGTTTGACATTGAAACGCGACTAGGCGATTCTTATAGATTTTGGGCTCTTGTATTCGAATCCGTGGATAGAATTTGTCCTATACGTCAGGGTTTTTTTTATATTCTAGGTTTTAAGTGTAAAAAAATGCTTTTTTATGCATATTTGGTAAATAACTGTATAAAACAACGATTCGACCACAGAATGAAACTGGACTAGACGATTCTTATAGATCCTGGGCTCCTATTAATTTTACGGAATCATAAACAAATTTTAAATAAAAACCATGCTCGTGAGGAGAGTTTGGAGCTCAAATAACGCCATTTCTACAATTATAAACTAAAATCTACAATAATGCTGATGTGATGAAAGAATTCCATGCGGGGATTTGAAATCAGTGCGCCAAAAATTAAATAAGAATCACCTAGTCAGCTTCATTATGTGATCGGATCGTTGTTTTATTTACTGATTTAGCAAATACGCATAAAAAAGCACTTTTTCACAATTATAATATAACCTAAAAAATAAAAATAATTCTGATGTGATGAATGAACTCCGTGACAGGATTTGAATTCAGCGTCAAAAAAATAAACAAGAATCACCAAATCTGGCTTCATTCTGTGGTCGAATCGTTGTTTTATACAGTTATTTAGCAAATATGCATAAAAAAGCATTCTTCTGCACTTAAAACCGAGAATATTAAAAAACCCTGACGTATAGGACAAATTCGCGGATTCGAATTCACTAGCCCAAAATCTATAAGAATCGCCTAGTCGCGTTTCAATGTCGAACCGAAACAATTTTTTTGTGGTCCTGTGTAATTAATGAAAGACATTTTTTCAGCTGATAAGCGTTGTTTCTCAAAATCAGTAGAAATACACATTACATTAAATAAATAATATCTTCCATATTTATCGCTATTATCGAAGAATTAAACATTTTCAAAATGTCCGTTTTTATGGCTCACCCCTAACAAATTTCAACGTTGGTAGACAAAAAATGAATGGGCAAATAAGTTAAGATTAATTTTCTAATACTTAAAAAGTACACATCGAGACGTAATATTAAAATCAATGGTGTAAACTCTTTTTTATAAATTCTTTTAAAAATCATTACATCTCTAAATATATATGAAATTTTTAATTACATATACATTCGTAACTTAAGTTATATATTAATATATTGGAACAATATTGTTTAAAAAAATCGAATAACTTACCGAGTTGCGCAGAAGGATCGGTGGAGATGTTGCCTGCTGGATGCGTCGTCGAATTCTGCATCGGATGATTTAGTAGCAACGTTCCTCTGCCCTTGCCACCCACTAAACCCCCGCGACGGGATCCTCGGGGCCTTCCGCGTTTATTCGTCCCCCGTATCGCAGGTCGCATACGAAGACCGCTGCTGCTTCCGAACGACAAGTGGTGACTTAACCTCGACACTTTATGAGGTTCATCGAAACCTCGATGGGGTCCGCGGAAATCGCTGGAGGAACTTAACGGTCCGTCCACATCAACCACTAGACCTTCGTTGCTTGTCTCGTCTTGTTCATAGAAAAGTTCCTGAAATCAAAATTTTAACTCATTAATGCCAAAAAATCTGTCATTTTTTACTCATATGGGTGATTCTCCAAAAACAGGGCATTTTCAAGAATGAAATTTTTTTTTTTTAAGTTACTGTAAATTCGTTTTTTTTTTTAACGGATTCTTGCTTATTAGCACCAAGTTAAGTTATTGTTAAAGTAGTCACGCTACAAAATTATTTTAAAGGAAAGGGGAAGACTTTTACTATGACGCATTTTCATACGGCTATATAAACCAACAATTGCTTGTTAAAAACTTGAAAAAAATAACTGTAAAGAGTCAAAAACATAATGTACATATCTGATTTAGTGCATTTTTGTGAATAAATGAAAATTATTCATTAAGTAATAATTAAAAAATTAAGAAAAACACATGAATTTTTGAAGAAGTTTTAGACAAAATAAATTTATTAAAGTTAATGTGTCGTTAGTTAGTAACTGCAATGATATTATTATATTCATAATTTTAATAAATAATATTATTTCATAATAAACTTGATTCATAACGTTGTAACAAATATAAAGTTTAATTTTGTGGTTTTTTTAAATTATATTTAAATAAATGTCTAAGAGGAAGAGAAATATAAATGTTATTTATGATTTGAAAAATATTTTTTGCTACGGGTTACACTTTGTTCTTGTTTCGTACCTGATACGCCAAATCTTTGGTAACGACAATGAAGGTGACGACAATGAAAATTTGTAAAAAAAACCAATTTTACATATTTTAAACAATAATAAATTAAAAAACAAATTGCCAGTAACATTTATTCCTTTAATCTTTAAGTTTTCATCGTTTTTTAATTGCTGTTTCTATAAAAATACCAAAATTAGGACGGGTGACGACAATTAATTTAATAAAAATACGTGGTATTTTTATACAGTTTTTACTCGTTTATGAGGTAAATATGTTCTCTTTTCAATTTTCTATGGAGGATTAGTAAAGTGTAGTGTTTTTTCTTTGATTTTCTCATAAGTTTTAGTAAAAAAGTTAATTATTTCCAGTTCATTTATACCGGTTTACGCATTGTCGTTACCTCATAGAAATTTCTTAAGACATTAATATTTCAATAATTATAAGTATATATATTGATTTAATTAAATATTATACAGAGAGAAATTGTACAGTTTGAACTATACTATTTGAATAAATTAAAATAATTCGGTTTCTTAATAGCGCTAATATTTTAAAGTTTTGAACTTAGAGGTTTGGACATATCAAAAATGCTACTTTTAGTCTTTAAATGTCATTTTACACCAGCTTTTTGTAACAAAAGTATTATTTTTTCAAATTAACATGGGCCAGGGGTTTTTATTTAACATTTCTATCGAAATTTAATAATTTATTGTCAAATCAAGACACGAAAATGCCCTGTTTCCGGAGAATCACCCATATAAGACTATCAGGGCCAAATTGAATTCTTGAGGTCAAAATTGAATTTTCATACTAAATTTAATCAAGATTCACTTGGTGTTTTTCAAAATTCTAAATGGACGATCCAATCCGGAATTATAATTAATAAACTCATTCAAACTTTAAATGTAATTTTAAATTAAATAATAATTAATAATATTTCTTGGTGTTACAGGTCAATTAACTAATAATATAAAAATTTTAAATGTAGTTTAAAATTAGATTACTGTGATTTTTAAATTTAGTTACCAAATACTTTGTAAAGAAAATACAAACCTCCGATTTGAGAGGACTACTAGGCGTACCCAGCTCATCGGCTGTTTCGGACGAATGTTTTTGATGATTGTTGAACGTTTGATAACGTTGCGCCTGAGAAGCTGACCCTTGCTTTTTGGCACCCCCAGAATACGACGTGTCGTTGAAATCGACATCGTCTGTCTCCTCCAAGCAAACCCTTTTTGCATCATTCTAAATAAAAAATTGTTATTATCAATTTTCAATAACTACACGGAAGGATTCTAATCATAAAAAAAATTAAATTTTTTCTTAGATTTTGGTTATTTTTGGTGTAGGAAAAATTTCTAAATATAATGTATTATTCCACTTTCTAAAAATGCTACTGCAAGTTAGTTTCTGTATATTTTTTATTGCCACGTTTCAATTGTTAGCCACTGGCAAAAATACCCAAATGGCGTTCCTCATTAAACTCATTTTCTAAAGTGTGTACCCTACTTTTAATTACTGCAAAACAATATTTTCATATTTTAGACATCAAAGAACAAGATTATACTAATAAAAATTTCAGTTTTTGAGATTTTCAATTTTTTTTAGCTTTGAAATCGGCTATTTTCTATACTTTTCAACAAATGGCGTTCCACCTTTTCTCAAGTATTATTCAATAAAACTCATTTTTTACAAAAAAAGATGCTTATATGAAATATTTCTAATGTATAGAACATTGGAATCATTACATTGTAATCTTTTTTTTTTTTTTTGTAAAAAATGAGTTTTATTGAATAATACTTGAGAAAAGGTGGAACGCCATTTGTTGAAAAGTATAGAAAATAGCCGATTTCAAAGCTAAAAAAAATTGAAAATCTCAAAAACTGAAATTTTTATTATTATAATCTTGTTCTCTGATGTCTAAAATATGAAAATTTTGCTTTGTAGTAATTAAAAGTAGGGTACAGACTTTAGAAAATGAGTTTAATGAGGAACGCCATTTGGGTATTTTTGCCTGTGAAGTGGTTAAGAGAATTTTATTATAAGAAATTATCTTCAATTGGACTTTCTTAGTTTTATCATTGATATCAACTGGTCCAGAAGAAGACCCAGCAGTTTACTAAACCCATTTACTAAAAATAAGGAGGTCTAATATGTCATTTTATTATATATTTTTTTTACAATAAAAAATGATTCACATAAATGGCCGATTCGTAACGTATTTTTGAAAAATTTCTTTTATCGATGGCGGTACAACCAATATTCTCATACTTACTATATTCACATTACTATTATTAACTATCACAACATATAAAAATTGTCTATCAACGACATTGCACTAAATAATATAAGGATAGGTTGTTTAGTAAATGAAGCGACAATATCAAAGGGTTACCTTAACCGGAAGCGAGGCTTGCTTCCTCTTCCGGTCTCTTTCCCTGTGGTGGTGTGCACTCGATTCCAGGCGAGTCTCCTCCGAATACTGCTTTCTCTCCTCGCTTCGTTGGCTGTCTGAAATACAAGGATGGGGCACGTGTAAGATAACGGAAAACGCAAATCGAGGAGCACTCCATTTTGCACTCTATTCCCCGTAATATTCATTATTGAATTATTAGCACAGCCTAACGACTGAAGCGTACGTTAGGGGAACCCAGCCATAACAAGTAATTCGTTAATCGGGAGCATGTTATCGTCAGTAGATTTTGCTTCGAAATTCAAAAACAATATTTAACTCAGCTTGCTTAATCTAATCTAATTAATTAATATGTGTATTGCTATTCATTTAAATCCAATTCAAAATACCCTACTTCAAAATTGATTCGAGTAAATCATTAATAATTATGCTAAGTATCTAGATATTATCCTAATCTAATCTAACCTGCTAAAACGGGAATAATTCATGATCATTATCAAAGTCAAAGTAAGTCAAATGGTGAATAGAAAAAGATTAGTCACATAAAGAATAATTAAGGCGCTGCAAAGAACGAATAGTAACATATACCAACATAACTTAAAATAACTCCTCATTGTTGTCAATGTTTTGACAACGATGGAAATAAGTCGCGAAACGAAAAATCGAAAAACGGCGGTCGTGTGATGTGTCGCTAAAAGTGTTTTTTTTTTTTGTCAACATAAAGTTGCTTGATTTTGTTTGATAAAACCGACGAATTAATATTTATCTCGCTTCTAGTTATTCTTAACATACGGGTTAAAAATTCAGAAAGCACACGCGTTTACATTAAAATAATTATTAACACATCAATACAATATTATCTACTTACATTTGGCCTCAATTTCCTCATCATCGAGTAAAAGAGATACAACTTCCTTAGGCTTTAACGTGTCTGGCTTGAAGTTACCGCCGCTTATAACCATTCGCTGAATCTGTAAACAACCGATTATCCGTTTAATTCAATGCTTTCCTTCTTACGAGGCAGTATTAATTTTGCAAAATGTGTTTTTTACAGAAACAAAAAGAAATCAAAGAAAAAACAGAACATTAGCATTTAAACTGAAGAGTAAAATGAAAGACTTTTTTACAGCCTAAATATTTTTAAAATTAATATGCAGCGAAAAATAATAAATGCGGAAAACAAAAAGTTCCATTTATCTAAAAGGTATAAGAATTCGGTTTAAATACGATTGAATTAAATACACGTACTTGATCCAAGAAATCATTATAATAACTAATTAAATAATTTCGGCTGTATTTTATATGTATTTTTAGATTGAGAATAAAAACTATAATTATAAAATAATGTATTAGAAAAAAGAATGGAACCTCGCTCTTTTCTCGCGCTCTCTGCAAAATTCGCTCCTCGATGGTGCCTTTGCATATTAAACGATAAACTGTGACTTGCTTGGTTTGCCCCAGCCTGTGCGCTCGGTCCATAGCCTGTTGATCTACAGTCGGATTCCAATCGCTGTCGTAAAAGATCACCTGTCAATCATAATCAGAATTTTCAAATTATTTAATTACATATTTAATCGTAAAATACAGTACGAAAAATCACCTTTATTTCTGTTTTGATTTTATCAGCGTATCAAAACATGTTTCAGATTTTGTTAAAAAATAATAATGTTATGTCAAGAGTAATTCTAAGGTACAGATTCAAGACTACTATATTTGTCATCCTTGGAATTGTAACATATTTTCAATTAATATCGAATCTTAACTTGTAATAATAATGCTGTTATATATTAATATAATCTCTATCTATCAATCTATCTATATATTCCTCCCCTTCTTTTGTATCTTCAAAAATTATTATTTAAATGTATCATTTATTTCATTTACTGCATATTTCCTTATTACACCATTAAAAAATCGACCTAAATGTTTATTTAACCTAGACCTACCCTATTTAACCTAGGCCTAAAAATTTTTTAAGTAATCTTAATTAATCTGAAAAAGCGTTTTCTACATACTTGCATTCGCGTCTTTTCTTTTTTTTTTTAAATAATGCAAGAAAATATTTGTTCCCCTTTGCTAATTAATAATCTGTCATACAACGCCATTTTTCTGATTTTGTTTTATTTGTTTCATTTCGATCATGGGTTAATTATAACACATTAGTGTTTTTCACCTTGCAGAGTAGTGTCAAATTTACTCGTTAGTTGGCGCTGCACATACTAAACAAGACGAATTCCTATATTCCAAATACATCATTTCAATATAATATTTTGAGTTAAGGGTGTTCTAAACTGGTCCACAGGCAAGGTAGGAAATTGCACTAAAAAACATTAATAAAAGATGACTGAATAAAATTTTCAAAATTCGGGCTTTGAAAGGGCAATTCTAAGCACTATAAACAGTTTGCTAGCAAATACCAAAGATGTTAATTGAAAAGTGATCGAGAATTTTCGGAAATAAATAAAAATCACGTATTCCTGAAAATTCTCAGTCAGTTCTCAATTAATTTCTTTATAGGATACCGTCTATAGTGACTAAAATTGCCCTTACATAGCCCGAATTTTGAAAAATCGACTCAGTAATTTTATATTTATAGTTTTTAGAGAAAATTCCTGCCATACCGTCGAATTACTGTAGAACCCCGTTGATGCTGTTTCTTTTTTATGTATTTTTACATCAATAATTTATATAGTTCATAAACATTATATAGACTGATCTGCCGAACAGTAATGCAAGTTGAATAAGCGTCAAAGGGGTGAAAAAGTAAAATATAATATAATAATAACAAACAAATCGTTTACATAAAAAATATTTCTATAAAAATGAAGAATAGGGAAAAATTATAAATTCAAATCTTTCTACAAAATTAGTTTTAAAAAAAAAATATACATACATCTTCTTTTCCGTATACTGTTTTCTTAAGTGAAAGTGTATTTTGTTGAAAATAAATTTGTTTCTTGAATTACGGAAATAATTGAACTTGGTTAAAAAATAAAAACCATATAGTGACGTTTCGACCTATTTATTTTTGGTCCTCTTCAGATAAAACTTGAGTAAAAAAGTTATCTTCTTCTGTTTGTCATAAAATAATTAAAATAAATAAATAAAATATATATTCTACATCAACTTGGTTGAGTCCATATTGATGTAGAATATATGTTTTATTTATTTATTTTAATTATTTTATGACAAACAGAAGAAGATAACTTTTTTACTCAAGTTTTATCTGAAGAGGACCAAAAATAAATAGGTCGAAACGTCACTATATGGTTTTTATTTTTTAACCAAGTTCAATTATTTCCGTAATTCAAGAAACAAATTTTTTTTCTACAAAATTGTTTGTTTAATTTCATTGCAATCAATTTTGATATCAAATGAATCCGGAGTCAATATGGAATAAAGTAAACAATTTTTTTAAGAATAATCTCGACAATAATTAATTAGTACAATAATAATTATACGGTTGAAAGAAATGAAAAATTCGACAATTTAGTAGGTACCAACCGTATCTGCCGCAGTAAGGTTGATTCCCAGGCCACCGGCTCTCGTACTCAGCAGAAAGACAAATATGTCCGCCCTAAAATAAAAATGTCGCGTAAATTCAGTCTGCAATCAATGACAGTCTCGAGTATTTATAATAATGAAATCATGCTACCCATATACGAGGGATTCCTTGTAGTGATTTATAGATTTTATTGATCAAAAACTTATATAGTTACATAAACAAATCGAACCCCGACACCTATTAACATACATTTATTCAAATGTATTAAGAGTAAATAGATACAAGTTCCTAATTAGGTAATAATACAGATCTACACATACATTTGTAACTTGTAACTTGAATTAGTGGATCTTATAGATATTTTGATTTCTGAAAACGAATTCGTTTTCCAATTTGACCCATCACGTCTCATATTTCATATATCCTTACCTCAGATTGCTAAAATGAATATTTTAGAATATTTTCGGATCAGATATCCTAGAGTGATGGAACAAACTGAACAATGGATTCGCTTTCAATAGCTTTTTCCAAAAAAGAATGTTGTTTAGTCCCGTGTAATCGGTCACTACACTAAAATGCACATGTCAAAAATTAAGAAAATAATATTGGCATCATCAGAATAAATATGTTTGAGGCTGTGCACAAAGCGAAGAAATAAAGAAGTGATACAAAACTGAATAATTAAAAACAAAGATTCATCAGATGTTGTTGTAAAAAGGGAATAAATCCCCACCTTTTTTAACATCACCATCCATTCAAAAGTATTAGATTTTAAGTACAAGAATGAAGCGTTTTTTTTAAATTATAAATAACAGCAAAACCGTGAGCACAATGTTTTTCAACACTTTTTCAGAGGTCTCTCTAGATGGGATAAATTTGGGCCTCAAAAATGTTTGAACATATGAAATTGATAGATTTTTTATCGATCTTTCCAATGGTGATATTGAAAATTAGAAAAATAGAAACAAATTATTACTCCAAAAAATTCAAAGAAATTCTTTTTTTTTTAATTGGATTTTGTATCCACTGTCTGTTAGGAATTCATCTTGAACCCAATTTAAATGGTGGAGGTAATGTCTGAATTTGAGAAAATGGTATTTGGAAAGTTAATTTTGTCACCGGAATGATCCAAAGTGGCGTCCGAAACGGGAATTTTCGCTCATTGTGTTAACCCTTGGCATCACAGGGACCCCCACCTTTTATCCGCTACTTTGTTCCAATTTAAAAATCAGTTTCGGGTCAGTCCATTATATTTCGAACAAAGTCGTTGCGAGCCGATTTTTAAAAAATTTGATACTTTCAGACATCATTCTATAAGCCATCTCGAGTACGAAATGAAAAGAATTATGTTAATATTTTTACTCGATCTCTCTAAATATGAGTTTAAAGTATCGAAGATACGGAAAACTGTCACATTTTTAGCAAGCAGAAAATTGATTAAAAAACACCGATACATCCTTGAAAATATAAAAAACGATATTTTTGTTCTTTAGAATTGCTTAATTTATCATATTTTATCGATTACAAACGTTAATCGTATAATGTAACAGGTAAAATATGATTCCAAAATTGGCATGCCAAATAACCTCATTTCCCGACTTTTAACTACCTTTTGTAATGAACTGGAGTTATTGAAATAAGTTTTAACTCTCCGAATATGAAGTAAATGCGACGAACTTAAAAATGTACCTTGTACTTTCTTCATTATTACTTTAAATATGTAAAAAATTTGCACTAAAATTTTCCCGTTGGTCCCGTGTCTAGTTTGGGAAATATTAGTATTTAAAAATTGTACTTTATTTTCAGGTTAAATGTTCGTTTAGCGCAATCGATGACGTTCGATGTCAGTAAAAATTCAAATTCAAAAATGATGAAATATTCTTTTTATTTATAATTTTCAATATTTTAGCGAAAAAACAATAAAATATTGAAAATATAAATAAAAAGAATATTTTCATCATTTTTGAATTTGAATTTTTACCGACATCGAACGTCATCGATTGCGCTAAACGAACATTTAACCTGAAAATAAAGTACAATTTTTAAATACTAATATTTCCCAAACTAGGCACGGGACCAACGGGAAAATTTTAGTGCGTGAAGACGAAGGTTTGTTTTAAATATTCCGTTATAGTTTCAATTTTTTTAATTTTTCTTTAAGGTAGCTAGACCCCAAGATATCATATGTTAGCGAAAATAATTTAATAACACTTCCAGGAATTGAAGTTTTATTATACATGATATTGTTACAGAGTTCAAGCATTATTATTCTTGAAAAAAAATTGAAACTTGCAAAAATAATTTGTTAACCAACTTTTCTTAGCGACTCAAATTTTCTTCTTATTTTCATTAAAAACTTTTCTAAAAATGAATGGATTTCAATGAATGACGGCTTATTTTTTCGAGAAAAAGATTCTCTACAACTTCACCGAATAAATTTCTCAAATTTTTTTGCCTGATCACTAAAATTATTCAGAAAAGTTAAAAAATAATATATATTTTTTTTTTAATAATTCGAGATATTTGACCCCAGTTTTAGAAATTCAAGAAATTCATTCGGTGAAGTTGTAGAGAATCTTTTTCTTGAAAAAATAAGCCGTCATTCATTGAAATCCATTCATTTTTAGAAAAGTTTTTAATGAAAATAAGAAGAAAATTTGAGTCGCTAAGAAAAGTTAGTTATCAAATTATTTTTGCAAGTTTCAATTTTTTTTCAAGAAAAATAACGCACGAACTCTGTCACAATATCATGCATAATAAAAATTTTATTCCTGGAAGTGTTATTAAAATATTTTCGCTAACATATTATATCCTGGAGTCTAACTACCTTAACAGAGATATTGGGTCGTAAAAAGTGTGGACTTTCAGATGCAAATTTTTTACATATTTAAAGTAATAACGAAGAAAGTACAAGGTACATTTTTAAGTTCGTCGCATTTACTTCATATTCGGCGAGTTAAAACTTATTTCAATAACTCCAGTTCATTACAAAAGGTAGTTAAAAGTCGGGAAATGAGGTTATTTGGCATGCCAATTTTGGAATCATATTTTACCTGTTACATTATACGATTAACGTTTGTAATCGATAAAATATGATAAATTAAGCAATTCTAAAGAACAAAAATATCGTTTTTTATATTTTCAAGGATGTATCGGTGTTTTTTAATCAATTTTCTGCTTGCTAAAAATGTGACAGTTTTCCGTATCTTCGATACTTTAAACTCATATTTAGAGAGATCGAGTAAAAATATTAACATAATTCTTTCCATTTCGTACTCGAGATGGCTTATAGAATGATTTCTGAAAGTATCAAATTTTTTAAAAATCGGCTCGCAACGACTTTGTTCGAAATGTAATGGACTGACCCTTAATCTTATGTTTTTTACGTCGTGATTGATTTTCTACATAGCTAAGGCATTTATTGATTGAATGTAACATATCACACGTATTAAAATACTATAGTTTAATTAATTAAAACCAAAAATATACCAAAAAATGACGATGTTTCTTTTTTAAATCATTTGTGACAAATAATTCGTTACAAACGTAAACGGGAAACTTATTATTTATACGTTTTTGGGGTCGCTGAAAATTCAAAATGGCGGATGAAATATAGCGGACAAAAATTGAAAATCGACTGAATGCCCTTCAAAAAAAAACTACTCGGGGGTTTACGAGGTCACTGAATACGAAAATGAAAATAGATTTTGAGGATTTGAAATCCCTCGAGTAACATTTTTCTAGCTAATACAGTAGGCTTATTTACAGTAGGCCGTATTGGATCCGCCATTTTGAATTTCTGAAAACTGACATCAGATTCGTATTCAGTGACCTCGAAGATCCCTCTCAATAACTTTTTTCAAGCGAATTTAGTCGATTTCCAATTTTTTGTCCGCCATATTAGATCCTCCATTTTCAATGTTTAAAAACTGACGTCAGATTGGTATTCAGCGACCCCGAAAACCCCCGATAACCAGTTTCGATCAAATCCAGTGAAAAGAGAAATGCGTGACTGAAAGGGTTAAGAGCGTTGTAACTAAAAAACTATAAGCTTTTCGGTGAAAATTATAATTACAAAATAGACCAAGTATTCATCAAAAAATAAAATAAGATTTTCGCAGAATTTTTTAGCACTATTTTGAAAATTCTAATTCTCGAATTTTTTCATAAATTTAAAAACAATCATTGATGAATTCTGAGCAGTTTTTATTGATTACAATTTTTTCTGAAAGTCGATCGATATTGGAAAGATAGATAAAAACATCTTTCAATTTCATATGTTCAAATATTTTTAAGGCCTAAATTTATCTCAACTAAAGACCTCTGAAAAAGTGGTCAAAAAAATGTCCCTGCTGTGGACGTTAATAGGTTAATAACATTTTGAACGTACAGTATTTAACAAGGTTCTTTTTAATAAGATTTTATAAGATAATTCAAATTGAATAATGATTTAAAGATATAATCAGAATACTTAGGAATACAATGAATAAAATTTATTAAAAATTTGCTAAATGTCTAAAATTAGAAAATTCGTCACATGGAAATATTTTTACTTCTTGGAAAATGGTTGTTTTTGGAGTTTTAGGATTTATTAAAGTAATTTTAATTTTATTATATTATGTTATTTAATAAAGTATCCTGATCGCATACAAATATATTATACAAAATTAATTTTAATAGAATTAATTTCGAGACGACGGCTTCAAAATGCCTCCAAAGGATGGCTTCATATACTGAAAAAAAAAATTAGTAATTTTGACTAAATATGAGGTTGCCTATTAGCAGCTAAATATATATGTATATAATAAAATATTTAGTCAATGCAACTACAAATTAGTGTTTCCAACTACATCATAATACCGATTCAACAACATTTAGTTAATTCAACTAAAATGTATTTGGCATTACTTAATATTTGTCTGCTAACAGGCAACCACATATTTCGTAAATATTACTAATTTTTTTTCTCAGTGTAGATAAATTGATACCATTTATGATTATTAATCCACAAAAAGTTTTGGTTTTTTCAAAATAGAGGACCGTATTCTTCATATGTTGGCAAAAATTTCAAATAAAAACATGTTGATGCACAATACGGTATACATTTATCATCATCAATTGTTAGCCTTTATTTCAATGCTTAATATTTAATTTTTAAAGTCTGTTCTAAGAAATGAATTCGTTAATCTTTAAAACCTTCAGAATTATTTCTATTATGAATAACGGTTATGTGTTTAAGGAGGTTCACCAGGTCAAAGAATTAACATTGAGAATTTAACGAAAAAATTATAGTAGGTTAAACAATGAAAGAAATTAATGCCTGCAAAGTTTCAAGCCCCTAGGTACCTTCAGAGCAGAGAAATTAATGAAAATGTTCACGATTCTTTAACATTGAGTTTTTCGTAAAATTTATACTACTGATAAAAAAATTTGTGAGATTTTATTTGCAGAAAGAAAAACGTCTCTTCCTACCTTTAGAGACGAGAAATAAAATAAACAAATAGCTAAAAGGGTCATTTTTGGTTATGTTGACGGACGGCAACGTCTTAGGAAGCATACCACCCAAGTCATATTGGCGTCCGTTCCATATTTGACTCGATAGGTACCTGGTGAACCTCCTTAAATACTACACGTCAAAATATTACACTAAAACATTACGTGTCAAAGTATTATACATCAAAATATTACAAAACAAAAATATTACACGTTAGTAGATCACATGACTGAACACAAAATATGTAATGAAAAATATGCACATAAAGAAAAACAATAAAATACCATTATCACACAATAGAGATTTATTGGAAAAATTAGTCTTAGCCATCTTTATTTTATTTTAAGAGTTCATTGTTTTTGTCAAATTATATTTTTACTTCTTATATTTTTGTCGTATAATATCTTGATGTGTACTATTTTTTTTTGTAATATAATAATAATAATTTATTGATCCATATTTGAATTACATAAAATTCTTAAGGGTAGAGTACACAATTAACCCTTTCCGGGGCAGCGGGACGTATACGTCCCACCTAGAATTAATTAGTTTTTTTAATATCCTCGGCATATTCAGGCACAAATAAACATGTATACGATACTGTCGAATTCGTAGAAACATGGGGAACGTATTTTAAGACTAAAATAATATTTATTTATTTATTTGTTATTGTTGTTAAACAATCCAAGTTGAAAAATCGCGTTTTTTTTAACAATTAATTGGGCTGTGCAAGTAAGTAACGAATTTATTGGTTGAGAAAATTCACGCATATTCTATAAATAAAAGTAAACTACTATTTTTCGCACGCTCAAATTTGAAAAATTAATTATTAAATTTATTAAAAATTAACATTTTGAATGCACTCCATTGCAAAAGAATTATTTATTTTATTGCATCTGTTGTGCTGTTTTGAAAATAGTTTATTTCGGTGAAAATTTCTAATGAAACAAGAAGATAATCGTATACAATATATGAAAATTTAAAAAATGCATTATTATTTATTATTAACTCTTTCCGTTTATACGCATAAAATTGCAAATTGTACTCCTTTTTAGTTTCTAAAATTACTGTACAAAGATATTAATTGTCAATTATATTGGATCCGCCATTTTTAATTTTTAAATTCTGAGATTACATTCGTAATCAGCGACCCCGAAAATTATAAGATCGAAATAAAAAAACCATCGGTTCAATAGAATAGTGTGCCCCTGAAAGGGTTAAGACACTAAATTATACAAAGAGGACTGCTGGAGACTACAAAAACATATACAATAAAACTAAAATGAAACTGAAATGACGCATTTTTTTGTTATATGTGGCACCCGAATAACTAATTACTTCAACCTAAATATTTATTCATTTTGAGAATAAATGATTTTTTTCTGAAAATTGACATATTTGAACGAAAATTTTATTAGTACACTTTCTATAAGAAATCACGTGAAGAATATAAGAATCTTTTTCAAATTAAAAATTTAAATAACAAATTGTTGATATTTTATCCGCCATATTGGATTCTCAATGTTGAAATTAAAAAATCCAATATTAAACTTATATTTGAAGAGTTATGGATATTATACTTTAATATTTCGTTTCACAAAAGAATGATTATTTTTCAGAACGTAAGATATCAACTAGTGTAAAAGTAGTCAATATTTTGAAAAACACGGACCGACATTTTAAAAATAAAACTTGTTATTGTTGAATAATAATAAATTGTAGTATCAGATTAGTACAATAAATATCTAGAAAAACTAGTACAAAGAAACAATTATCTATGAAACAACTATTTTTACTTTATTTCAAAGCCGCCATCTTGAAACCAACATTATCTTATATTTCCAATATCTTACATTGCGTTATGTTATATTCTTAACGTACAACAAAACTGGCCCCCTTTTTATAAATCAGTAAAACATACAAAAATGTTTTCTGACTGAAAACAAATTTAAAAAATTCCTGTGTTTAATAGAGCGTTCTAAAAAAAATGGTACATGATTGCAATTGATAAAGTGTTGACGTTTGTTGATCTTTGAAAGTGACTTGGATTCAATCGGTTACCAATGCTACTGTTGACTATCTATTAACATTTCGAACAGCCCTTGCTATTTCGTAAAAAATATTTAAGATATAAATTAAGAAAGGAACTAGTACATAAACTAGTATTTTTCTGTTACAAAGGATAATTATAATTTTATATAAATCTAATTTTCAACAAAACGAAGAAATTAAATATCCCTATTTTAAAAACCGTTTAAATAAGTTGATGCAGAAAATAAACAAAACTAATTTATTTATTTATTTTTATTATTCCTAATAATATCATCTAAATCAATAAATATGTCATAAAATAAAAACACGATAATAAAAATAAATAAATAAATTCGATTTGTTTAATTTCTGCATCAACTTATTTAAACGGTTTTTAAAAGCGAAACAGTTAAATGTCTATAAACACGCGCAACAAGTAAAGGTATAATTTAGAGTGGTACGATAAAACTTCCGGCAAAACTCGACTAATTTGTGGGCGGATGAACGTCCTGTTCGCATCGTTATCATTTTCGAGGGTCCCTGCTAATTATACAGTCATCATAATTTGTTTTATATAAAATTATACATACCTTTTTTGGAAATCTGCGACCATATCTCGACGATCTGAAATTTTCGACGATCCGTCAAGTCGCATGAACGTATGCTTTCTATGGTACATGTATTCCTAAAAAAGTCAGTAAATCACATAATTAATTTCGATGCTCCGATTTAAATTAACCAATTAACGTCAAGAAGGACACTTTTTTCACTTAAATTTCAATCAATAATTTCATATGAAAATCCAAGTTCAAATAAATTGAAAATTAACATGTCTTACTATTTTCGAGGTCGCTCTTTTCAGTGCTGTTGTCAAAATTGAGCTATCTTAATTAGAAAATTAAATATTTTTTATAAAACATTTTTTTCTCATCGAAAGAATATTCTAAAACATATTTATTCTTAGAAAATTTTTACTGAAGTCTATAGTTTTCAAGAAAAACAATTGTTAAGTTTTAATTAGAAATTTAGAGCCGCCATTTTGTGGTCACCATGTTAGTTTTTAAATATTTAAAAAATTTATCTTGATACTGTAACTATTGGGTCCACGTTTAATGAAGAAATTTTCTGACGACAAATATTCTTTTGATGAGAAAAAAATGTTTTATAAAAAAGAACACTCGATTTTTCGCGTTATTTCAACATATTTAATTTTCTAATTAAGAAAGCTCAATTTTGACAGCTGCATTGCAAAGAGCGATCTCGAAAATAGTAAGACATCTGCCTTTCAATTTATTTGAACTTGGCACGGTGCGTCTTAACGCACTTTAACTCAAAAGTTCTCCCACTGTAAATATTCTTGTGAATATTGAATCTGGACATTATTAGAAGTATTTTAACAAAAAAATCAAAATCTTTCATCGAGCCGTTTTCGAGAAAATCGACTTTTTAGGTTAAAAAAATAGAATTTTTAGATTTCTATTTAAAATATGTGCTCTAACTGTATTTAATCTACTGTATATTAAATCTAGATAGTTTTTTTGAAAAATATATGATGTTTCATAAAACCAGTTTTTAAAAAATCGATTTTTTATGTAAAAATTGATATTTACATTTAAAAAACTTGTTATGTATCGTTTTAACATTTAAATAGGTGTCAAATAAAGTTTTTAATTATGTTAGAAATTATTATTATTATTTAAAATTTAGTACATATAATTTATTAAAATAATGATCCGTTTTTATAATTACTATTGTTCCTTTATTGTAATTCTGCAAAAAAATTCCAAATTTTGACATAAAAAATCGATTTTTTAAAAATTGGCTATATGAAACATCATATATTTTTCAAAAAAGCTACCTAGATTTAATGTACAGTAGATTAAATACAGTTAGAGCACATATTTTAAATATAAATCTAAAAATTCTATTTTTTTAACCTAAAAAGTCGATTTTCTCGAAAACGGCTCGATGAAAGATTTTGATTTTTTTGTTAAAATACTTCTAATAATGTCCAGATTCAATATCCACAAAAATATTTACAGTGGGAGAACTTTTAAGTTAAAGTGCGTTAAGACACACCGTGATTGGATTTTCATATGAAATTCTTTATTGAAATTTAAGTGAAAAAAGTGTCCTACTTGACGTTAATGGGTTAAAGTGTCATTTACAAAAAGTCCCTTACCTCGAGTAAATCGATCATTTTCGTCATTTGCGAATAAATCAAAACTCGATGGCCCTGTTCCTTAAGTCGACGGAGCAGACTGTCGAGTACCGATAGCTTTCCTGCATCGGTCACCAAAGTTTGTTTATCTGAAAACAAAAATACAATAATTTGTAAACAAACCAGTCACAAAAAAAAAAGGAATCTTACAGATTCTTGTATTCTTTAAATTATCTTACCAGGTACTATAATATTTGACCACCCGTTCAAAGGTTTCACGCTGGCCAAGCCTCCGATCGGTTCGTACATGAAAGTAGTATTGTGATGGATGCGAATGCTAGTCCGTGATTTGGTAGAAGGTGAATTCCTGCCACGCTCACAGCCGAGCCACAATATTTTTTGTCCAAAGTAACCTCCGCACTCTTCGTGCCTGCGCCAGGCACAAGCCGCAGCTGTGCTGCTTACGTATAGTTTCCTGGGACTCGCTACTACCTACGTTTCAAACAATGTCAGTCGTAAATTTTATAAAATAGAATTAATCAATTTATACCTTTGGGTTTTTATCACAAACGAAACTGGGAATCACCGTGGCTTGACAATATCTCACAATGTAAGGCCGAACAATGTGAGGATGCTCGGGCAGCAAAGGTAGTTTCAGATCTTCACTAAGTTCCGGCTTTACAGGAACTAACGACCTTTGGAATTGCTAAAACGAGTATTAAATCATTTTTTAGCAATTTTACAAACAAATTTTAACCCATTAAGTCCCAGAAGGACGAATATTTTTTGAACTTATCATTTCTAACGTAAAATTGATCGTATTTTCCGATTCTGACCTTAAAATTTTGAAAAAATACGATCCAAAAAAGATACAATGGATTATTTAACAAAAAATTATACAACTAAATTATAAGTAACTTTACAAATATACGAGCATCATGATAAACTGCCATTAGAATTCTGTAAAATCAGTTTCATCGTCGACAACACAAAAAATCAATGAATGCAGACTTTTATAAAAATGGGGACATTTTCGTCTGCCATATTGAATCCGCCATTTTGAATTTCGGAAATTGGACATCAGATTAGTGATTAGGGACGCAAATAACTTTTAATAAACACATTTTCAGTAAGAATTTATCAATTTAGCTCGTTAAACATCGCAAAATCGAAAATGTCATTAAATTTTCGTCTTCAAGCCGCCATATTGGGTAACGCCATTTTGAAATTTTATTTTGGCGCGAAAAAAAAATTACCGTGAAATAATCCGACTTTTTGTTAAATAATCGATTGTATCTTTTTTGGATCGTATTTTTTCAAAATTTTAAGGTTAGAATCGAAAAGTACGATCAATTTTACATTAGAAGTTTTTTCAACGTTGATAACCCTTCGCAACTTACCGCTGAAATGTTAAAAAAATATTCGTCCTGGGACTTGGGTTAAAGAGAAATTTATAAACAATTCACCTTCACAGGCTGATTCAGGTGCTTGCTACTCCGGAGTATTCGATGTGCCATAGTCTCCGGCATCGAATGAACCGTGTGCACCGTGTGAGTATAAATCGCTTCACCCTCGCTGTGCTTCTTCGTGAAGATCAAGTCCTGCATCGGTCTGGAGTTCAAGTCGATGTTGTCCGGAACAACGATCAACGAGTTTAACGGTGTTGAAATGTTGTCGCATTCCCAATTTTGCCAGTGACGTCTAATAACCATGCGGTTGTTCATCGACATTGCACAACATAACCTGTTTTTTTATTTAAAACCATTGATTAGTTTTTTAAAATACATTTACATAAAAATATCAAGACATATTGCCACTAACCTGAACAATATTCCGGCAACAAATATTCGGTTGAGCTCGGAAGGTGACAGATTTATCAACCTGGTAAAGGCAAAAAAACTATTCGACTCTCCTTCCCCGCAATGAAGTTCTCGGTGTATTTGTTCAGCGGCGAAGACGAAAAACTTATTGTACAGTAGGTGATCTTTGGACGGAAATGCAAGATTCAAAAAGCCTTCGTCGAACAATAGCTTTGGCAATTCAAAGGCTGCGGTATGCATAAAAAAGGGCGATCTAGCATCTCGACGTTCGAAAAGCTCCGGGTGATTGCAGACCTATCGATTTCAGTATTTTTAAGTTATTAAAATTATACAATTTACGGTATTATTTTTTACCTTTCGGAACTGCATGACTAGATTCATCAGATTCGACGTAAAGTTTTTGTCAGTAGGAGCTGCGTCACCTCCCCCAACAGTGTAATGAAGCAAATCTTCAATCCTAATCTTCTTCTTCAGGGCTGCGTATAAAAATACAATCATAAAATGAACATTTCTTGTTACAGTTCAAAATAAAATCGATTCTTACCTGTGTACAGCAGTTTTTGTCGAGTGGTTAGCGGACAATACACCATCACTTCAATCTTGTCGGAAAGTTCATTTTCGACATCCTTTTTAATTCTTCGTAACATGAACGGCTTCAAAATCATGTGCAATCTCGACAAATGCTCTGAATGCAAATAAAGTCAAATAAATTACGGAATACAATGATACTTATACACACCGTTCCTCAAGGACCAACAAGTTTTACAAAAATGTCAAAGAAAACTGTTGACGGCATCTTATTCTACGTATTTCGTACTTCCAAAATCAATTTTGATCAAAATCGTACTTGCTCGTTTTCTTTACTTGATAGTTGAATTTAATACGAAACTAGAGAAATTTGATTTTCTATCACTTTTTACAATAAAATGGTAAACATTTTCATAAAATTGTATTCATAAAATGATAAACATTATTTATAATTATATCATAAATAACTTTTTGACAGATTCAAAAAATTAGAATTTATTTCTTGGCGGCGTTTTATGTAATTTGACTCGATTTCTTGGTTTTACGCTCCTTTTACTACTCTCTAAATATGAATTAGTGAGATTTGACTAATTGAAATAAGGAAAATTCAGTTACTAACAATTAGTAGAAAATTACTAATTGAAATAGTAGTTAAGTATATCTAAATGAATTAGCAAATTCTGACCATTTTTCTAATTCATTAGTCAAATATTGAACTATTAATTGAAATAATAAAAATCCTACTAATTCATGTACTACAAAATCAACTTATTGGACGATCCCTCGTACGCTGAAAGATTGAAAAAGGCTGTTGTTGAGTTTTCCTCGTTACGTGTTTGATTGGGGTTTATTAACTTGTGTTTTTTTTTTTTATTTAAAGTAAAAAAATTAATAAAAAACATATAAAAGCAATAAAAAATTAAAAAATATAAATAAAAAAAAACAAATATGAGGCTACATTTTACTCTCTATGTCCACGTCGTTAGCTCTGGGTAATGCAGAAGGAGAGTAACAAAAATGTAATTATTTAATTAAAAAAATATATATATATATATTGTGCGTGTCTTGAATATCGTTATTTAATTATTAAAGCAGTAGGGTATCGATGCAAAATTGATTTGTTGTGTTTTTATATTAAACTCAAATATTGCATAAATGGTAGAAAATGATTTTAAACTCTTTTTAGATTATTTTATGAAAACGAGCAAGTACGATTTCGATCAAAAATTGATTTTGAAAGTACAAAATACGTAGAATAAGATGCCGTCAACAGTTTTCTTTGACATTTTTGTTAAACTTGTTGGTCCTTGAGGAACGGTGTGTATAATAGAACAGGATAAAACTAACTTTCATCAATCCCAGTTTTGTTCTCTGCATGACTTTCGATGTCTTTGGAGAACCACTCGTTAAACTCGTCGTGGGAATCGAAAAGAGTCGGCATGATGAAATGCAGCAAAGCCCACAGTTCAGCCATACTATTCTGAATTGGCGTCCCGCTAAGTAACAGTCGGTTTCGACAACTGAATCCAAGCAATAGTTTCCATCGCATACTGAAACGTTCAATTGAATTTTAATATTTTAAGACGAAAATTAGAGTTTAGTATTACGTTAAAGACATTCTACAGTTAAATCGTACACATAAAAATTAGTTCGTTTACATTTCTTTTCTATTTAACCACTTCAGTGGTATCGAAAAACGATGAAACACGGGTTCCATTTTTTCCTAAAATATATCATTTAACATTTCATTAATCGTTTAAAAAATCAAGTAATATTTCACATTTGTCGGCCATCTTGGATCCACCATTTTGAATTTACAAAATCTGACTTCAAATTCGTAATCATTCATGTTCATTCGAACATTTACTTAACCCTTTTCGTCCCAAAAGTCCGGAATTTGAACACAACTTTCAACAATGTAACTTTTGTTCCAAACAGCGTTAACAAAAATTGAAATAAGTAAAAATCGATAGATTTGGACCTCCTCTTTCAAATGCCGTGGTCAGAATTAGCCGGAAATTTTAGAGAAAAAAGTTATCATAATTTTTTCGACGTTTTTTCCCAATAATTGCGTTTTTTGATATTGAAAAGGGCAGTGCTGATCATTGCAAAACGTACTAATCGCGTCTTTTTGCTCAGACCATTCTTCTCCCGTCGGATTTTTTTCAAAAAACAAAATGGCGGCTTCAAGATGGCGTCTCCAAGCTGTAATTTTACATTTTCTCCCACAAATATTGATTATTTGACCGCATTACGGTTCAAATCACGAAGAACTGGGATGAAAAAGTAATTATTATCATTTGTGAATACTTACTACTATCATAATTCATTCATAACCTCAAATTAGTCATGTACAATGGGTTTTTACCGATATTTTGTCTGATTTTCACTCAATTTCTGACGTTTCCTTATCACTACGTACGTATGAGATTGAAAATGACCATATGGGTGATTCTCCGGAAACAGGGCATTTTCGTGTCTTTACATTATATCTTACAAAAACTTTGACAATAAATTATTAAATTTCGATAGAAATGTTAAATAAATATCCCTGGCCCAGGTTAATTTGAAAAAATAATACTTTTGTTACAAAAAACTGGTGTAAAATGACATTTGAAGACTAAAAGTAGCATTTTTGATATGTCCAAACCTCTAAGTTCAAAACTTTAAAATATTAGCGCTATTAAGAAACCGAATTATTTTAATTTGTTCAAATAGTATAGTTCAAACTGTACAATTTCTCTCTGTATAATATTTAATTAAATCAATATATACTTATAATTATTGAAATATTAATGTCTTAAGAAATTTCTATGAGGTAACGACAATGCGTAAACCGGTATAAATGAACTGGAAATAATTAACTTTTTTACTAAAACTTATGAGAAAATCAAAGAAAAAACACTACACTTTACTAATCCTCCATAGAAAATTGAAAAGAGAACATATTTTCCTCATGAACAAGTAAAAACTGTACAAAAATACCACCTATTTTTATTAAATTAATTGTCGTCACCCGTCCTAATTTTGGTATTTTGATAGAAACAGCAATTAAAAAACGATGAAAACTTAAAGATTAAAAGAATAAACGTTACTGGCAATTTGTTTTTTAATTTATTATTGTTTAAAATATGTAAAATTGGATTTTTTTTACAAATTTTCATTGTCGTCACCTTCATTGTCATTACCAAACATTTGGCAGTAACCCGTAGCAGAAAATATTTTTCAAATCATAAATAACATTTATATTTCTCTTCCTCTTAGACATTTATTTAAATATAATTTAAAAAACCACAAAATTAAACTTTATATTTGTTACAACGTTATGAATCAAGTTTATTATGAAATTAAATTATTTATTAAAATTATGAATATAATATTATCATTGTAGTTACTAACCAACGACACATTAACTTTAATAAATTTATTTTGTCTAAAACTTCTTTAAAAATTCATGTGTTTTTCTTAATTTTTTAATTATTACTTAATAAATAGTTTTCATTTATTCACAAAAATGCACTCAATCAGATATGTACATTATGTTTTTGACTATTTAGAGTTATTTTTTTCAAGTTTTTAATAAGCAATTGTTGGTTTATATAGCCGTATGAAAATGCATCATAGTAAAAGTCTTCCCCTTTCCTTTAAAATAATTTTGTAGCGTGACTACTTTAACAATAACTTAACTTGGTGCTAATGAGCAAGAATCCATTAAAAAAAAACGAATTTACAGTAACTTAGAAAAAAAAATTTTCATTCTTGAAAATGCCCTGTTTTTGGAGAATCACCCATATATAATTGTGACCTATGGAGAATTTGTTTATAACCTACACATTGAGTGCGGATCAACCCACATCTTATAGTGCGACATAACTTTCAATATCTACAATATTGATTTACAAAATAAAAAACAAATATTTCATCATTGCCTCCACGTGTGTTTTGAATACAAAAAATGAAAGTAATTAAATTAAATTAAATTAAAATAACAAAAAAATAAAGAAAAGAATTTTAAAAATAAAAAAAAGTCGAACTGTACTAAATTTTTAGGTTATAAACCGATAATTAATAGGTCATAAGGGTATATGGTCATTTTTAATTTCACACATAAGTAATGTTACAGAAACGTCGAAAATTGTGTGAAAATTAGACAAATAATCGGTATAAACCCATTGTGTCTAATTAATTTGAGGTTATGAGGTTATGAATAAATCATGATGAGACTAGGTATTCACAAATGATAATAATTACTTTTTCATTGCAATTCTCCATGATTTGAGCCGTTACACGGTCAAACAATCGATATTTGTGCGAGAAAATTCAAACTTACAACTTCCAGACGCCATCTTGAAGCCACCATTTTGTTTTTTGAAAAAAATCCGACGGGAGAAGAATGGTCTGAGCAAAAAGACACGATTAGTATGTTTTGCAACGATCAGCACTGCCCTTTTCAATGTCAAAAATCGTAATTATTGGGAAAAAGCGTCGAAAAAATCAGTATTTTTTTAATGAAATGATCATAACTTTTTTTCTCTGTAATTTCCGGCTGATTCTGACCACGGCATTTGAAAGAGGAGGTCTAAATCTATCGATTTTGACTTATTTCAATTTTTTTTAACGCTGTTTGGAACAAAAGTTACATTGTTCATCAAAATCAAGTAAATTTTTTACATTTATGTCGGCCATCTTGGAACCGACATTTTGAATTTTCAAAATCTGATTTCAGATTTATAATCAGCGGCCCCGAAAACCCCCGAGAACCCAGTTTCATAAAGTTTGGGTAATTTTTCGCATTTTGGTCAGCCATCTTGGATCCGCCATTTTGAATTTTCAAAATCTAACTTCAGATTCGTAATCGGCGACCCCGAAAACCCCCGAGTAACAATTTTCAGCTGTTTTCCGTATAAAGAAAAATGTGCGCCGCACATTTTAATAAATTTAGCAAATTTACCGCCGCCATATTGGATCCGCCATTTTGACGACAGATTCATGCAAATGCATTAAGAATTGTAAAAGTTATTGGAAAATGTACACATATGATCCATTGCTACGTTTGTCAATAATTGTTTTTTGTACATATATGATCCATTACCATTGAAGTGGTTAATAATAAAAGTGAAACTTACATTCATTGGACGATAATTTACTAATTCAACAAAAAATGATAGGAAAATACCTGCTTGTACTTTTGATAGCCTGCGCTTCGTCGAGAATCATGTACTGCCATTTTATCCTATTGAAATACTTGTAATCTGTGATAACCAATTGGTAGCTCGTAATAACTACATGAAATGAAGCCTCCTTCGTGTGAAGATCTTTGGTATCCCAGAACTGTCTCAAGATCTTTCGCTCTTGAGGATTTCCCCAGTACGGAACGACTTTGAATACCGGAACGAACCTAGCCATTTCCTGTTGCCAATTGTGCAGAGTCGAAGCTGGTGAAATGATCAGGAACGGACCCCAAACCGCTGTTATTAAATGTACCACATTAATCACAATAATTTCAAATAAGGTAAGGTAAATCACGAATTATGTAGAAACATCTTACAGTATTTTTCAGCTACGTGACACAAGAAAGCGATCGACTGTACAGTTTTCCCTAAACCCATTTCGTCCGCCAAAATTCCACTAATACCCTAAAAATCGACAAATATTTAAGGTTATTTGCAATTTCTTTGCATAATTCGTGCATAAAATATCTACGAACCTGGTCGTATAAATTAGCCAACCAATTCATTCCTTTCAGTTGGTAGCCTTTGAGACTACCTTTGAAAATTGAAGGTTGCGGAAACTCCAAGTTTTCTGGAGTATCGCTGAGTCTCAACTCTTGCGAAGCTGCAGCAGCATCAAATTGTCGCGTACGAGCTTTCTCGTTATCGAATGCAGCAATGGCATTTTTCTTTGCCTTGTGTTTCATGATTTCACTAAGCAGAAAAAGACAAGTCTTAATGGCAAGGTTCTAAAGTATTTAACAAACTTTAATATACCTGTCGTAATCATCTATGCCGACCAGCCTAGGATTTTTCTCTTCGTCCAGTTGATTAAGAATCCTAAGTTGTTCCTCTGGTGACGCTTTGCCAAACTTCCTTGACATGAAATGCGCGTACAATTCTGTTTGCGTAATGAGAAAATTTAACTTCCTCTGCTGCCGTTTAGCTTCGATGAGTTCGACATCCATTTTTCGTTGCTCCTCCGCCTCTTTTTCCAGCCGTCGCCTGGTTTCTCTCTCGACTCTATCGTATCTTTTCCAATACGATTGCATTTCTCTCGTTAACCTCTTTGCGCGCCAAATCGTTTCTTTCATATTCTTCTGAGACTGTAATAAATTTATTTTTATGCACTTTGTAACTTGAAAAAAAAACTGAGAAAAGAATAAGGTCACTTACTTGCATGGCCTTTTGTCTCCAATACTTCATGCAATGTTGAGCTACTTTTTTACAACTTATTAACATTTCTTTATGATTGTTAGTCTTAGCTCTCTGAACTTTTCCCAGCTCCTTCTTCGACATCATAATCCAGATCTTTCGCCTACGAAGCGCCATAACCTCTGGACTTTTGGTATTGTGTTTCTTCCTACCTCGTCCACGAGATTGGTGCTTCAGGGCAATTTCCAGATCACCTTCCTCCAGAACTTCTTCTTTCGGTATTCTAGGATCCCAGTGATCGTCCGGGTACTCGTGTTCCTTTAAAAATAATGTAGATTACAATCAATATCACAAAATGTTTACACAAAACTTGAAAAAATAAACTTACTCTACTATCGTTTGACGTTTTGTGTTTAACTCCTTTCTCTTTCTTTATTTTCAATATCTTTTTCTCTGGTTTCTTCTCCTTTTTCTTTTTATTGCCAACGATAAGTTTCTGATGTTCGAGAAATCTGTCATGACTTGATAACAAGCCTGATCCATAATATTGATACTGAATATTCTAAAAACAAACATATTATGTACAAAAATAAACAAAAGAATTATAAAAGCAAAATTTCAAACTGCGTACTTCTGGTTTTTGATAGAACCGTGCCTGGTATTTCTTTCGCAAAATGTGAAACTTCAACATATCTTGAAAGTCGTCTTCGGTTATAGAAGCGTCAGAATCCGATCCAGACATGGAACTATCCGAACCCTCGCTGAGAAGAATATCTTGGAGCCAACGTCGTTCTTCGCCTACATTGCTCATATTGAACAATCGGAGCTTACTACTCCGCATCTCTAAAAGAAATAAATTCATGACTGAAATTTGTTCAACATTAAAATGAAAGTTTGGTAACGAACCTTCTTGTTGTACCAAGATATCATTGATGTACGTTTCTGACCCTGCAGAATCCTCTGACGATTCGTTATCATCGTCACTGGAATAAAATTTATCATACAATAAGTTCCTTTCCATCTAATTACAGTCCTGATTTAAAAAAGGTGATCCATACCTGATACGTTCCTGAAACAAGTCATTGACCTGCTTCAAGAAGGGTTGAACGTTGAGGCTACGCTCTAATCGCTGCAGGTGCAACGGCGCAGCTATCTCGCCGTCCAACCCCATTGCTCGAACTCCGTCACTCATAACGGCTCGAGTGATAGGTTGCCTAAAGTCAGAAAATTGATCGTCAATGACCAAACTATATACCGGCGGCATGAAAACATTTGAACATAAACAGACTACGAGTTTGCAGAATGGTTCGGTCTTAGGATCGTACAGAGAAAGAGAGTACAGATATAAATAACATATAAAAGACAGACCAAGAACGATGCTTGAAAATTAGAATGTCAGGAAAGATAAGTGGAGAACATATAAACATGCATGTAATAAAGAGTGATGCGGCTGTAAGAATGCTGAAAGGAATTTACGAGGGAAGAATCGGAGGGCGATTTTCCATTACATAAGGGGAATGACACGGAAAATCGCGTGTTTGGTTGTGGTTATAATTACGCGGAATATATATCCTTTGGTTTTGTTCACCTTGCGCTTGGTTAAGAAACGGCCGCGACTTATCTCGCGACGATTCCGGGCGCGGCGGCAAAGAAACTCTCCTCCCGATTCACATCGGTACGGGACGCGAAATTTCCGCCGGACGGGAAAAACATAATATGCAGTAGCCAGAACGGCCCAAGCATTTGGCGTACCATAAAAGCGGGGCAGGGATAGGGCATATTGTTGGCCACCATTTTTGTTTTCAGTAGGTGGCGCCATGTACGCCGAAAAGCGCTCGTCTTCTTTCCTACTCTGAGCCGCTCATCGCGTCCTGCGTCTCTCTCCTACTCGTGCTCGAAATCTCGACAAAGGCGCATCCGCATCGCAGCGATAAGACAACATTTTGAGGTTAGGCTCCACGCAAATGTCCCTAGGTAAAAATATCCCTAGTACTATATCGTAGAATACACATGTACACCGTAAAATATACCCTATAAACTATTGAGTTCTCATATTTATGGAATTTACGCATAATCGATTATGGTATATTACGCAAGTATCGTGATGTTTATTTATAATGTTAATCTTAATCGATTAAAACAATAATTAAAATATGAATTATAGGCATGCAAGTAGTTACCTGGAATAACACCATAATTATTAACGGTTTATTTGTCCTCTTGGAATACAAAGGAAATTTCAAATATTAATCAACATGTTTTAATATTTAATGAGTTACTTTTTATTTTATACACATTTATTAATAATTTTACAATAAATCATTACAAATATACGATAAAAACGAACAATACCGTGTATTTAAAAATGAATTATATTTGAAGCGCATTCGATTACGTATTGAGCTTCAGTAATCCCAATATCGTAAGACAGTTTTAGTACATAAAATCACCAGAAATTCCTAGGAATACCGTTTGAAAATCTTGAATGTTATATCGTATGTTATATCAGTGTAATTTAATGGATTCTTATCTGTGCCATTTCGGAGGTTTATTTCTGATAGTTACGTTATAGTACACACTAAATTCAGGCCTCTTTTTTATAAATATTTTTCAATCTATTAAGATATGGTTACATTTGATATGTTTTATATTTTCTGTGTCAAAATGAGTGAATTTTTATACCACTGCTATTTTATTGACAGATCTAAAAGCGTAAGCAACAAAATTAGATTTTTTATGGAACTCTGAGCCCATTGTAAACAACCTTAAAGTCCAAATATGTACACCCAGTGACTTTTTCACCGACACTGGTGCACACTAGAGCGGACTAAGATTACGAACCATTGCAAATATTTCTCATCAATATTTCGGAACAATTTAAAATATTTACCCTGTTCATGCGACAAATTTTGTGTTACAAAACGAAATAACATCACAGTGGTGACCGCCACATCGATATTGTCTGACGGAGGCCGCTGCGAGGAAATCCCTAGTTTATTTCTTAATATATACATTCAAAATTATGTCAACTTAAAATCAATTTTTAGTTACCATTAAAATCTATTAGTTACTTCATATTATATTAATTTATATGTTTATCAAATGTAAATAACTAGAAAGTTTACATTTGATAGGTTTTACTTTTTCGACCGTTTTATAAATTAATATATTCTTATATAATTAATATAATCTAATATATCCAAGGCTATGACATAGAAGAGGGCATATTCGAGTCGAAACGTTGCTAGATTTTAATTTATTATTTGTATAACAAAACAAGCCTCCAAATTATTAACCCTTATCTATTTTTATTCCTTTTCCTCTAATTTTTTAATCTTTATTAAACTCAACTATTTGTAATTTCTATTATATATATGAACGATAAAAACCAGACTATTTAAGAATATATAAACTAGAAAGTTGTCGTATATTTTTAGCAAAATATTGGATCTGTGGTAAAGATTCATTTGACGACATCTGTGCATAAAATTAGCCATTTCATACTAGAAAATAGAGAACATATGGAGAAATAATATTCACTTTGTAAATTGCAAAGCCTTAAAAATTGTATACTCATTTGCTTATATCCTTATTTAAAGGAAAAATCAAGACAGTGCATTCAATATTCAGTTTTGAGTGCTCTATCATGCATATTTTCAGTAAAATCGCAATGTCCTATAAAAATAAAAAGTTCTAAATTTTTTGGGATCATTTTCAAATTTCACCCCATCTTAGAATTCCTGTTGGTCGTGGTTGAATTTTGAGCTATACATTAGAATATCGGATTATATCAAAAATATCCGAAGACTTCGCTACTAAAGTAATCGGACAAAGAAAATTAAAACTTATTGACTTTTGGGTGTTAATGTGTTAATAAAATGTTTTGAAGCTAAGAAAGATAAATACACCATGATTAAGAACATTATGATCAAATTTGGCTGTAGGCGATATGTTTGCCAATAAAAAATGTACAAAAAACTTGATTTTATTTTTGTTTCATTTATTGCAAAAACCTTCCAAGTCCAACATTTACAGTTTTGTAAAAAAGAAAAGAAAACTAATTATACACGGAAAAAATAAGTAGATAAGGTAAGGACTTAAGTAGTAAGATGTGGCAGACCCAACTTCTTTTCGTTGACACTACTACTTAAGTAGGTAGCTGTAATAGTAAGACCAACAACTAAAAAGTTACTTATTGCCGTATCTTACTACTTAAATGGTAGCCGTAACTACTTTCTTTTTTCCGTGTAGATGAAATTTAAAACGTAACAAAACTTTATGTACACGGATTGCATAATGTAATAGAAAACGTTTGGACTTGGTAGCGTTTGTTTCGGAACATTAGACTTAGATGATTTTTATTTGATTTTCGGTAGTGGGAATGGACATTTAAGGGTTTTCATTTGTAAAATTCACAAAATAAATTACATTAGATATGTAGTTATTTCTATAAGCGAATTAATACCGAATAAAACTGAAACTCAATAATCATAAGAATAAAGTACATAGTTAAAATGACACATTAAATTTAAGGCACATGTGCTGGAAGCACATTTCAATTCCAACATTACACGACTTTTAATGTCAGTAGCCCTGGTAGAAATTCGGTCTAAATATTGGCCAGTTTGCGACAAATGAACTTGTGTACTGGTCAGTTTATGAGTAATAAAATGTGACCAGTTTTTCATACGAAATGTAATAAAATCATGAAGATACCTCTTTTAGATAAACTGCGTATAGTTTCTGCTATGTTTCTACAAAAAAGTACACGAATAACCTAAATACATTTCGTCTAGTTTGTATATATAACTTATAGATTTTCTAGATACTTTTTATGCAGTTTCTATTCAATTTTTATCCATTTTTGTTGTTGTTTTGGAATAGACATTTTTGAGAGTAACTATTATTAGGAAAAAGATTGAGCTTCGTTCAGCAGCTTTAATACAAGTATAATCGTTAGCATCGACGCCATCGACGCCATCCTCGTCATCATCTTCATCACTGCTATTGTTATTATTTTCGTTAACATTTTCATCAGTTACTTCGTAGGTGTTTATATGCTCAGCTCATGCACAGAGGTTTTCTTCATAATTGTCCTGAAATTCTTAATATAATTTAATTAGATTCTATGGCCACTAGCACCAGAAAACAATATAATTATAAACGGACGGAAACGGGTGATCTTATTACCAAACTTAAACAATGCAGGCGGACCATCCACACCGGGCGAATATTTGTGAGGTGCGGATTATTGTCTACTTATTTAATAGCAATATACAATTTTTCCAAGAATTAAAAGAATAATAACAGTGCAATGTAAACAACATACGTTAAGTATTGTAAACAGTTCGCATGCCACATCAGGTCATCGAGCGTCTTCCACGAATTACTAAAATGCTGTTGTAATAATTTGTTAACATCTTTCAATTTCAATGCTTCTACTCTTTTTTCCCGCCTTTTCAACATTGATTTGGACTCTTCAGAACAGTTTTCAGAAAATTATATATATAACCATGCACAGTAACACTTTTCAGTTTTGTAATTTTATTGATGATCACTCGTTTGGTTCTGAAATCTAAACAAAATTGTCAAAATGTTTGTTATTATATATGATTGATGTATTGAGAAACACAGCGTGCCATATTTTCGACAGATGTTCTTCTACGCATATCAAATAAGTAAGTTTCGATTTTTAATTTTTTATTATCATTTATTGACAATTATTTTTCCTTATAGTGTAAATAGACCTTTGAAAATTAGCCCTTTATATATAAAAATGAAATCATAAGGTAGACATCGATCATATAAGATTCTAAAATTAATTTTAATATCTCTGTCAGTGAATAACGGCAGTTATTTATCACTGAGGACTTGGTAGGTTTTGCAAAAACAATATTTTTTTAATTAGGTAGGTTTTATTTGAAACGAAAATTTAGCTTTAAATTTTTGTGCATATAACAACTTGCTAAAGCGCGTAACGATTTATGCGTAGTTTACTTTTTGAAGGTTATTTCAATTGTTTATTTTTCTGCCAGGTTTTGGAACCCAACTCCTGAAGTATTTATTTTTAATTTTGCATTCTATCTTTTATGTTTGTGAATACTTCTCTGTTGTCAAATATCCTAAATTCCTTAACAACAATTGAGTAATGGGATAGTGAATCAATGGTTCAGAATAAACGTTAGGATACCAGTATTCCGAAAGAAACTTTAAAACACCTATTTTGACAATTTCTGAATGTTTTTAAAATTTCCATTTCTTATACGAGGGGTAAGAAAAATGATTCAGAAGTAATCTAGTTTTAATGGTTTTCAATTTTGCTGGGTAATTTTATTATTAAACACTTATACATACATATCTATTACCATGTTATCTATTAACACCATGTCAAATACACGGACGATATCCGAAGAATAAAATACTTGAGACAGATTGATTGATGTCTTTATTATGCACTGGTCCCTAAGTCCGTGTAGAAGCAGTAACGATGCAAACATACATAATTACATACGCACAAAAAAACTTAAATACTAAAACATAACAATAAAACGTATAATCAACTTGGTCTTCCCGTAGTATCAAATTAAAAGGTGAAAAAGATAAAGGATGGTTTTTTCCACGTTTTAATCATATTTTTATTTTATTCGGTGGTTGACTCTCGGGTGGATAAGGTCGGATACAGAGATAAACACAGACAAATACAGGACAACAAATGTAACGTTAAATTGTATATACTTTGTTTACCATCAACTATACGTGGAAACAGGCGATGCGGCCACTGCAAGGACGCAAATAATACGTGGTTTCAATTATTAACCACGCCTGCATCGTTAGAGCTTGTGATAATATAAAAGGGGGAGGCTGGTCTCGAGAGATGGGGTGGTTTTCTCAAGAATGTAGACACCTCCGGCATTCAAGCGTTTATTGTTGACTGTTCTTTTCTGCTGGAATGATAATAATTATAAGCGATCTGTTCAGTAACTGGCATTATTTTTTTATTTTTCGGGTTTAACAAATGAAACTTTTTTCAAAGGTAATTGATCACATTTTTTTGTAACTGTGATAGCCGTTGACGTCTAGGACAATAAAGCAACCGTTATTTATATATAAAATTTTATAATCGCCTACTATTAGATTTATGTATTACGAAAAATCATCTCCCTTATAGCGCTTATAATTTAAACTATTGTTGCGAAATGCGCTTCGCACCAGCATGCCATGTTCCGCTCTTCAGTAGGACTAATGATATTATTGCCCTGAACTCGATATAGAATATTGTAATGGTCAACATTACATTTTTAGTCAGCGAAGATCGGAATGATGAGGCATAGGAGGGCGGAGGGAGAGGAGTCCAGACATGCGAATAACTTATTTCAAACAAATTTATAATTTACTTACCAAAATTCTGTAATCGTGCTTAAGGTCACGGAATACAGTTTTCCATCTTCTCACCAGCTCTAAAATATATTGATTCTAATATTAAAATAATACATTTTATATATAAAAGCTTAATAGTGATTGATTTATTCTTAAAAATTGTTCGTTTACTTAACAAAATAAAATGGTGAAACGGCGGTAACGAATTTACAATCATCATAAACAATCGGTAGTTTTGCAACATTTTATTTAAATAAAAAGACATTCAAAGAATTATTAACAAAATTGATCATTTACATACAAAAACTCTTTTTTGTACCGGTTACGGGGTGGAGTTCATAACGCCGTACAAAACTAATGTAATTCTGGAAACAGAAGCAGAAATATTTTAATCAAATGCAAAACGTTAATTGCCATTACTTTGAACCCTGAATATTTAAATCATTTCGGTCATAGAGGTTCTAACGTGGACCAAAAGATTTTTAATAGAACCTCTATGTCCGAATATAAATAATCGTAAGGATTGAAATATCTTGACTGACCTCTTCAGGAACTGCATATCCAAAGGCTCGCCATTTAAATTCTATACGTCGGATTGAATTTTGGTATTAAACATGTTTGCTCAGAATGTTGTCGAGATTTATCCTCCTGCAATATGCTCCCTGAGATGTGGACAATCTGTATGTATAGATATTTGACAATTTAAAATAAATTACTGCAAATAGCAAGTTTTGATATCCCGAGTAGCAAAAGTGCCATTGGAATGTTAATTGTATTTTTACTATTTTCTGTGAAATAACGTTGTAAAATTTCAACAATGGAAAATTAGCAATGGCATTTTTAATTCCAAGACGTTTCTGCATCTAACGAAATTTGTCGTTATTACAGCTTTTATGCTTCTTTTTGAAACAAACTTTTCTGTGTATTCCGATCAAGATCGGGATAATATTAAAGGTTTACTCTCAATTTGCGTAAAATGCGTGTCTTGTGCATTTTCCTCTTATTTTCTTGGTCAAATGTGCAAAAATGCATTTTGAATTAACTTGTATGCAGAACTGAATGATAGAAATACGAACAAGTATTTTTTTTTACCACCGACCCCAAAAACTCCCGAATAATGAATTTCTGCTGTTTTCCGTGTAAAGAAAAAAGTATGCTTCAAAGCGTTAAGACTTCCCGGGTATTTACTATCTTAAAACGTTTAAACTCGATAACACTGACAATTTTGTTATGCTTAACGTTTGCGAAAATTTCTATTATTTAAGGGGACAACATTTACTCTACGTGCTATTTAAAAAAAAAAACAAAAATAACCTTTTGAAAAAACGAGTAGCGTCACTTTATTTTCGTCCACGGGACCCTATCAAAGTAATGATGCAAAGCATTCCAGGTTTGGAAATTCGGGGCCATATTGGATGACCTGAGGCTGAATCTCAATTTTGACCTCGGAATCTTGAAAAGCACCCTCAAAAATAGTAGGACCTTTAAATTTTTTTGAATTTTGTGTTTGATACGAAATACTTGATTGAAATTGAAGCAAAAAAAGTTGTTCTTTAGGCGTTAATGGGTTAAGTCAATGTTTCTAAAATTAAAAATTAATATTTGCAAAAGTAACGAAAAGAATACACCACAAATCGCCTAGATTTCGTTACATAAATCGAATGTGTACAATCGATTTTAATTTCAGTTTTACGTGCGGTTCTTACGATCATTTTTGTCGTGTTATCCCCGAGACTGAATTTCCTGATCACTTTTGAATATCAAGGCCGAATTGGACTACACTGTAAAAAAAGATTGTGTGAAATTACTGCTCTGAGAGTAGGTAATCTGTATAACCTAGTCTGAGAGTAGTAAAATCTCTAGAAAGTTGTAAATATTACAGCAAAGATGTAAATTTACAGCGATTGTCAACAGACTTGAAATTGCAGGTTAGAATTTACAATTAATGTAGTAAAATTACTGTGTTTATAGTAAAATCACACCATTATAATGAAATTACAGTGCTGTAATAAAATTACAACATCGGTGAATTTTTCACATTTTTTAGGTTAAATCCACATTTGGTGCATGCAGTATTATATAATATAATATATGTATTGCAATGTTTTTTTTTGTGAATGTAAAAAATATTGCACTTGTTTAAGAATTAATTAAATAGTTTTTAGGAATGTTTTAATATTTATTATTTATCATACAATAGCATTTGTAATATAAAATTCAACTGACAAACAACGATTCGTATATAGTTTTGCATTAAACGACAATAAACAATACACGTAAATAGTCACTTTACAATAAATTTGGTTCATAAAACTTCACTCGCTTTAACAGTTTGTAGTTTACGAAGTAACGTGTACACTTTTTCGGTGACAGCTTGATTTTTACCCCTGCTTGCGTCTTCTGAATAGATTTCGAGCCACTTCATTTGTGCATACTCAAAAAAGTGGGGAACATTGTCTGGCCACGTTTTATTAAATACAAAATACGATGCCAAACAAGTATATAAACATCAATGATGGCTGCCTGGGTCACGCGCGGAATGGAAAATATTACTAGAGAAATTGTATTTTTAACATTGTCAGATGTAATTTCAAAAATTTGTAGTGCTATTACAGTTTTGGTGTAAAAATACACTAGTGATTTTGTACTTATACACCATTCAGAGTGGTAACTCGGGTGTGTAATTTCACACTTGTGTTTTGATTTTACGAAACCATTTTTTACAGTGTACAACTAAAGTTTATCTGCTGAGTTGACCATTGTTTGGTGAAATCTTGAATTCCCCGTGGTAAAGTAATTTCGCGCGTTGCACCGGTACGCACCTTGCTTCGCGAACAGGAGGAAAACAAAAGAACAGATATTCGCTGTTTGTAAGTTAAAAAAAGAAAAAAGACTCGAGTGCAAGGATCAAAAAATTTGACCGGCGCCGAGCCAAGCACGCTGCGAGGACGAGAGCGTCCGAACCTCCCCGCTATAGGGAGCCTCGGGCTGGGTCGGCGAGCTTCGGAGTGCTTCGGGAAGGATCGCCGGCGCGCGCGATCCGGTCGGCGCTGGGAGCAGCCGGCGGCCGCCATTTTGCCCCCAGTGAGCGAGAGAGTCGCGACCCACGTACATACATAGGGACAACGCATACCCATCTGTCGCCGCTTTTCCGAAAGTTCGCGACCGCGCCGAACGCACGAGTTGATCCTGGAACATTCCGCGGTCCAGCCGCGGCCCGCCACCCAAGTGAAAAAAAAAACATCGGAAAAAATCTCGAGAGTCAAAAGCTCCGGACGGAGGTCCGCGGCGGCGCGAACAGCCGAAAAAAAAGATAGTCGGTGCGAGATAAAGCCGAAGGACCGACCGCCGACGGTAGAAAAGGAAAGCGGCGGCCGCGAGTGACTGAGAAAGTGGAATACGGACCTTGTGATAATCAGTGTGATTAAGTAATTTGTGTCTCCCCATCAGGAGGAATAAAGGCAAATGTGCAGGTCAGTCGACGACGAATATCTTTAAGTCGAAGCTGAGGAACCGGCCGGCGCGAACCTTTATTCTCGGGAAAGGGTGATTGGCGTTCCTCCCGCCCAATTCTCCGCCGGGAAATCCGCGACAAGCGCCGCCGGAGAAAGCGGCCGATCCGCGAGTGAAGACGCGAGAGAGATAGCGAATTGACTGATCGAGGGAGCGGGGCGGAAGCTTTCCCTCCTCCTCCTCCATCGTTCGCGTTGCACTCGATGCGCGTCTTTTTCATGCGGCGGCGATTGTCGCGTGCGTGCACACGCACGCGGTCGGGAGAATTCCGCGTGCGCGAGTCTCGCGGCGATGCGCAGAACCGCGGTGGGAACCGAACCTTCCAGAGAGAATCTCCAAGACGGTCCCGACTTTACTTTCGCACTTCATTTCTTCCCGGTTATGGATTTCAAAGGTCTCGCAAGCCTCTTCATTTCCGAACCAATCGTTTCACCTTTTCGCGCTCTTTGTTCACCCAAATGTCAAAACTGTCATTCCTCCAATTTTCATTGAAACCCCGTTCTTTTTCCAATTTCAAGCAGAATTTTCGAAATGGGATTGGAAAAAATTCATGTTTTTATCTTTTGCAATTAAAATCTCGAGAAATGTAATTTTTGTCATGTCAACAGGAATATTTGTTAAAAATGGTAATCTACAACAAGAGGATTAATTTCTGTTCAAATCTTCGTGATGACTTTTTTAATATGTTACACTAACATCCATCGTCGCTGCATACACAATTTTATAACAAATTGTAAATACAGGATAATAAATAGTTTAATAAACTTAAAAATAGTTTTAAACAGTTTTAATAACAGTGTTTAAAAATAAATATAAAAAAAAAATAGTGTCCAAGATGACCAGGATAATTAAACGTTCCGTATTTCCATGTGCGGGGAAAAATAAATTAAAGTGCAAGTGATAATGATCCTGAAGAGTGAATAACAAAGTTTACAATAGGAAAGTTAAAAACACATTTAAACCCAACATTAATGATTTTATTGATATTTCAAAATATTTTCCTGAGGTTTGCATTGTTGGAGGAAATTTCAAAAACAATTTATAATTTTATATTTTCAGGCTTATTTTTAATAAAAAAAAATGTAATAATGATATATACTGATTTGCTTTTCGAAAAATATAGACACAATCAGAAATTATTTTTTTTTTTTTTAATTTTCTTTGAACTCCAACAATATGAACTTCAATTTGACAACTACAGAAGTTCGACAATATCAAGTTTTATTTAGATATTTGACCATAATTGAACTAAAAAAGATATTTTTTATCATAAACCATTTATCATAAATCAACATTTTTTACCATATTTGTTAACATTCTATTTTTTATTTTATTTATTTCCTATTCAAATTACACTTTGTATTATATCAAATTTCTTTAAATTATGTGTAAGTAAAGTTAAATATATGGAAATATAGATAAAATATAGATAATAATTTATTAAAAAGAATGAATTAAAATTGATAAATTTATATTTAGGAAATGTAAACCTTTATGTTTTCAAACAATTCCATAACATAAATTATTTGAAAATAAAAACTGTTCATATCCTAATATGTTTAATGTCAGTTGCATGATTCATTAAAATATAAAAACCAGCTTAAAATTTGATAAAAACAAGCTATTAAATGTAGACTTTTTATTTTAAAATTATTTTCAATCAACTGACATAAAATTGTTAATAGACTTCAAATGATGCTAGCAACTGATATTTAAAAGATGGATTTAATGATTCTAGTACAGTAGTCCCCATCCTAAGTTATACCGTCGGTTATTACAAAATGGCAACAGTTTATCCAAAGTTATAGCCCCTCACTATCCCCACTTCCGTAACTCTGTTTATATCCGTGCAATGAGTGCTTTTGTGTGAGTGTGTGTGTGTCGCGAAGCGAAACGATGTGGTGGGGGAAGGAGAGGGAGAGAGAGTGGTATAACTTTGGACAAGCTAAATATATAACTTAGGATATATCTATAACTTTGGATGGTATAACTTAGGGAGGGGTCTACTGTAGGTTTCTACATTAATTTTGATTATTGTACCTAGATGTGTAATTTTGAAAATAATTTTTCAAAAACATCTGTAATTCAATAATTTCACAAATTCAAAAGTAAAATAAAAGGTATACTTGAAGTTTTGCATTGTTGGAGTCCTACAAAAATATAAAAAATTTGTTATTATTGATAACTAAATTATAATATAATAATAATGATAATAAATGTCTCTTGTAAAAAAAAAACATATAAAACCCAAAGAAATCTAAAAGAACTGAATGTACAAAAAGTTTGTTTCAAATTTTCCCAACAATGCAACTTTCGTGTCTATTCTAGAGTTATTCTATATATTATTAATATAAATTCTTGCAACTTTAAATTGAGTAATGATATACTCTGATTTCAGCTAATAATATTGAAATACATATTTTTTGTACAGTAAGTAAGTAAGTAAGTAGGAATGCAAACCCTTGTGGCAATAAGATAAATACAATTTAGAGTTTTATAATTTAAAATTAATATAAAATAAAATAATACAGAATAAATATATATTACGGTTGACTCTATATAATTCAAGTTACATTAAAATAATAATCCTAGTGATATAAGTCAATAAGAAATTACAGTTACAGATTTATTTTGAAGAGAGATTTCACTTACGAAAGAATCAAAGAAGAAAATATTGATTACAGATTTATATACCTTAAGTTCCGATTGTTCAATGAGCATTCAATGTCTTAGTGGCATCACAGTAATAAAATACATATTTTATTTAAATACAATGAAATAATGGTATAAAAAGTAAGAAATTAGAAAATTACCGTTTTAATGAAAAAAAAAAAACACAATCATACCTATAATTACATTAATTTATTACTATGACGCCCTTGACAAATTGTTGATGAAGGGTACATGTTCATTTTTCTCCCAAATGTCCATAATTGAGTGCAAAATTAACTTCAAATGAGTAAAACTCATCTCATAATAGATGCCATTGGTATTTCTTCTGTAATCACTTAGATTTAATCAATTTTTAGTCATTTAATACCTATTTTAGAATCCATCTTTTAATGTTTTCGTCAATATAAAATTAATTCATTCTATTTTATTGTATTAATTTTGAAAAATAAAAATATGGATGTCAATGAAAAAAAATAAATAAATGTTGGATGAAAGTAAAACTAGCAGCATATTAGCCAGCAATATACAGGGTGATCCAAAAGTCCCGGAACAGCAAAATATCTCAGCGGGAGTGCATTTTCGAGGAAAATGTTTCAGATAAAAGTTTCAGGATTTTTCCCTGGCTATTTAATGGCGATATTGAATTTGACCTTGAACATGACCTTGAAGGTTATTTCAAGGTCAAGTTAATTTTTTTAAATGGGAACCCCTATTTTTTTTCACGGATTCGGAAAGAGCACAAAATTTTACGTCCGAATATGCTATGGCCGTTTTTTTCGGCAAGGTCATTTCAAGGTGAAACTTAAAACTCCCGTGACGGCGAAATATCTCAGAGGGTGTGCATTTCTTTGGAAATTGTTTCAGACAAAAGTTTAAGGATTTTTCCCGGGCTATTTAATGGTAGCACAGAATTTGACCAGGAAAAATCCTTAAACTTTTGTCTGAAACAATTTCCAAAGAAATGCACACCCTCTGAGATATTTCGCCGTTACGGGAGTTTTAAATTTCACCTTGAAATGACCTTGCCGGAAAAATCGATCATATCATACTCGGACGTAGAATTTCCCGCTCTTTCAGAATCCATGAAAAAAAATAGGGGTTCCCATTTAAAAAAATTAACTTGACCTTGAAATAACCTTCCAGGTCATGTTCAAGGTTAAATTCAATATCGCTATTAAATAGCCAGGGAAAAATCCTTAAACTTTTGTCTAAAACATTTTCCCCGAAAATGCACTCCCGCTGAGATATTTTGCTGTTCCGGGACTTTTGGATCACCCTGTATATTGGAATTGACAAACTGTTACTACTGTTACTACTAGTAATGCACAAGACTGTAAGTAGTAATAGTCTGTCCTTAATTCACTATCATAAATGTTTGTCCACTACATAACAGAAGGTCAAGTATCAAAACAAAAACTTATCAGGTACCTAACATACACATTTTCAAAATCAAGAAAAGTCAAACCTAAAAAAATGTCTTGAAAAAATACAAATCATTATAAAGTTGTCATATAATTTTATATATTTAAATGCATTTAAATATAAAGTGTAATATTTAAGATCATATCCCGATTGATAAAATAAAGAAACAGGGGAAAAGTTATTGAAAGCAATGAATTCTGTATAGAAATATGTTAATTCTAATTTAAATTATCTTTGGAGCACACTTTAAATATGTTTTTTCCTTCATCCTAATATAAATTATTATAAATAAAGACTACAATTATTACCAATGATGAAAATAAAATTTTTAAAATAAATGATTTGACTTTATTGTTAATTTACTTCTACAAGTTGTTTTGATAGGTTACAAAGTATACATATATTTTATTGAGGCATTTACCTTATCTGTTATTATCCGCGTTATTATCGTGTATAATGTCATATAAACTCTGTTTGCATAACTTAATTGAATTGATTGAACGAATGTTCAACATTAATAAACTGTGGTTGTTCAACATGTGCAAATTTTCATACCCAGCATTATCTACATAGAGATATTCTTATTGTATTTAAATATACATAAATAATTTATAAACTTTTATTTAAACTTGTGTAAATTTAATATTATGCACTTATCTTATAATTGAGTTCAAAATTTGTTTAAGAACATGCAATACATTTTTCAAGATTTATTTTCTATTAAGTTTGATTTTTTATTTGCTCTAAACTATTTTGCAAAAACATAATCTGTGAGTTTCAATAAAAAGTTGCATACCATTGACTAACCACATATAAATGCTGTGAATGTGCAGATTTTTATGCCGTTTACAATATTATTATTTAAAATTTAATTCATAGTGTTTTCTTGAGAATAAAATAAGAAATCAATGGGAATCAAAATTAAGGGCATATTTTGTTATTTATCACTTTTCGAAAACATTTATAAAATTGAAAATAGAAAAAACGTAACCTGCAGAACACAATTATAAAAATTTAAGTTATCAATCATTGCAAATTGCAGCGTAGAATAAAATGTTGGTACGTGCGTTCAACACTTTTACAGATAACTATATCATTAAAGCTTTTGAGCATGTGTCCACTATTCACGAGGTGCATTCTCTTTTCCGTATTAGTCCTCACACATGGTTTAATGAGCTCAGAACAAGAAAAAGTCGCAGCTGCGTGAATATAGGAAACGAACGAATATATTACGTGTACGAGATTGAGGAATCATGAAGAGAAAATTACTGAATAGAGAGAACGACGACGAATCGCAAAATGAATGAATCGAGGGGATTGATTGATTGATTGATTGATTGCGACTATATATGCAGTGGTCTTGGAGGTAACCCTCGCGTCCGAGCAGTACAAATGATTTATATTGCGAAACTGCTCGTTCCCGAGATGTACTGAAACCATGTCATATTCTCAATTTCTTAAAATTATAAAACAAAAACGAATGTAACATTTTAAATTAGACATAAGTAATTAAAAATCGTTAAAAAATACCTTACAAAATTTATTGTTTTGTTTACCTTAAAAAATAAATGTATAAATCATGATCCTTTCTTGAAAAAGAAATCGTGTTTAAAACCCCGATCAATTTATGTAGATGTGATACATTTTAATAAAAGATATTTTTAATAAAAATCGTTTGGTGTTGGTTAATGATTTATTTGTATTGTTTGCTATTGCTTGTCAATGGCGGTAATACTGTAGCACTTTTGGTAGTCTTGAATGTAGTTAATCTGGAAGGGAGCAGCAAAAGGACAAAAGGAAGCGAATCACGGAAGGCGAAGAATGATGATAACGAAGGAAAAAGAAAATGGTAGGGATTCGAGTTCGCCTTTTATTCCCTCGCCTCGGAGCGACCCCTAAAGACGAGATCCGACACCGGCCAATAAAAAGCTGAGATTACGGGTAGCAACCTTACGGAAGCTAAGTGGATAAACAAAGTATTTGGAAATTTACCGACAAACAATCCTTCAAAACAAACTTTAAAAGGATACTTTAACAAACCATTTACATCATTGTCTGTTCCAAATAAACTCTTTTTTTTTAATTAATATCTTTTGTCTGTACCTTTCCTGCGTATTAAATAAAATACTATCGTTTTACTTATCTGGTGTTCATATTAGAACTCTTATGATGAATTTTATATGATTATTTATTCTCTGTAAAATGAAATCGGTAAATATTTTTCGTAAAACCTGGATTTACAAGAACTTTTTTTTCAACTTATATTATCCTATCTGCACCAAACACTGTTAATTTTTCTAAATCTTTCAACAGCCAAACAAATAATACAACTGGTTATGGGATTACTACTAACTCCATCCGGACAAATCATCTGAAACACATAATAACAAATTGTAACGACGGAGAATTTTGAATTCGTCGTGGGAAAGAAAACTTATTAAAACCAATTTTAGGTAAATATTTTAACATACCTTTTCGTCTTCGTAGCTCAGGCGGTATTGCACTGAACTACGAAGTAGCAGGTCGTTAGTTCGATCTCCGCTCGGCGAACAATTTTTCCATTTCGTTTTCAAACAGCAAGTTGCTGTTGGTCATGGTATAAGTAACAAGGTATATCAAAGCACATGCCAGGGAATAGTTTTCCTGTCCTCAACCAATTTCAGAGTTAAAGAATGTGAATTTTGTGTTTTCTCGAACTCTGGGATTTGTTATATTCACTAGCAGCCTACTGCGCATCCGGTATTTGGTATTCCTTGTTTCTTAAATCATGTTGTTGGAAGACGGGCCAAACGTTTCAAAAATCTTGTTTGTCTGGCGAATATCGACGCATGGCCGCTGTCATTACCTACTTTAATGTAGGTTTCTGCAGTTTCATACATTCTCGACAAATGGGAGGTATATCACCATCTAGGAAGACGATCTGCATATATTGTGAATTACAATATCTGTTAAATCTATGTGAAAAGTCGCTTCACATTTAGTAGGTACGATGGAGAACAGCGCTTTCAATCGACAAAAAAGTAAACACAATTAGTATACGTTAATTAACCCTCCTATTCACCATGGCGAATATATTCGTCCAAACTACATTGTTTCCTTATAGGAAAGAAAAACTCGTGCTCAGGAGGGTTAAATACCCCGATGGACAGAACAAGCAAATTCAAAGAATTTGATCAACTTTATCTTCAAACATAATTCTGCGTACGTACGTTTTCTGCACGCCGTAGTCACAAACAGAACAAGTCGCGATCTTCATTTTATCATTGGCATTTTCTCGACGTTACTGAAGTTCAGTTATGACAAAGGGATCAATTTGTTCAGATGGCGAAATGAAATCAAGAGAATTACAAAGTGAGTTACGAAAGAAGAAAAGACATTCGTAAGTGGTGAATGGGAAACTGAATGCGAATGAACTAGATTTAACGAAAGGGTGAGGGCGGTGAGGGCGTAATATACGATGGAAAATAAAGGAAGGAGGTAAAAGAGTAATGACACGGTTGGAAGTAAAAATGTTTTTCATTATGGCGATGAAATTATTGGTGCATTTTACAACGAGAAAATGAAATTGCGAAGATTAATAGCGACGCGAATGTGAGAAATACGGGCGTAACGAGTGCCGGCGAGAGTACGGAAATCGCAAGGAAATTTCTGGAAAGAAGGTCGAGATTTAATGGGCGCACTTTTATGTCATGATTTAACTTGTTTGTGTGTTCTTGTTCTTTCAAGTTTCTCGTTACTTAATATCGCTTCGCTCAGAAACATGCATTTTACCGGATGAAATATGACGCTTTAAAAAAAGGAAATTATACTCGCTAAAAGAAGGGCGAAAAATGATTTTGCAGAATTTGTATCCACCCACCCCAACTTGTTTTGAAGATGGTTCGCCTAAACATCTAAGCAATGTTTTTTGCAACATTTAATTATTTTCATGCTGCCAAGGCATCCAAATGCACTAGTAGGATTAGTAATAGGACGAAAAAATGTTTTTTTAAAGCCACAAGGCATTTTTTGAGACTTTTACCCTACTGCATCGGTCAATTGTGCTTTGTCGTTTAAAAATGCTTAAAATATGGCATCTGAAAATTCAATAGGGTTGAATCTGACTCTGGTAATGACTGTGGAATACTGTATTATACTAATCTTAAATTGGACCAGGGCTATTTCTGAATATTTCTTAACGGATATCTTAAAAACCATAGATAGGTCAAACTGGAATTGTTTTCATCGTCCGAAGATCCACTAACTCTGATCCAAATCATCTTCTACAAATTTTGTTTGTGGTCCTGTATAATACCAATACTGAATTTCAAATTCAGACCTATGGTCTAGGTCGAAGTAATTTTTGGCAAAATGCATTCCTTGAAAGGCATTTGCATACTTCTGGTTCTTCCTATTGTATATTACGTAAATAAACCTTTTCTCAGTGCTCATTTCTAAATCATTTCGAAGTCATTTGGCGGAATCATAAGCGATCATATAAAAAGAGTATAAAATAATATTAATAAACAGAAATACTACTGCCCTAAAAATAAATAAAAAACAATTAAAATAGGCTGAAGACTTACGTTGATACCATAGCGAAGTCGGCTACCAATGAACAATCCTGTGAAGATATTCGAATTATTTTCATGAACCTCGGACAAGCAAGCAACTATCATCTCAGGATCACAAGTCAGAGCAAAGAAAATATTTTCACACGAGCAACACCTTGGTTTTACAAACACAAACTTGTTCGAAAACTAATTGTAATTATAATTATACGACAAATCATTATCGTCCAGCAGGCTTAGTCGGACGACCAATATAATTACTGGCGCTAGTTATATATTTTAAAAATCGTACAATATTCTACAACATATTGTATGGCAATGCGACGCGTATAAGCAACGAGAGAAACTACTCCATGATTTATAAAAATACAACTTGCTACTCGCGATGAAAACTGGACAATTTAGCAGCCGGATATATTGAGAAGCCACTACGTTGAAAAAACTGTCGAACAGCGCCAATTTTTCCTACTTTTTTTGAGGTAACTTAGATTGTAGAGTTTTATCTAGACTTGAAATAAGAAACATGATGGAACATAAGTGAAATGAATAGTTGTAAGTAGAATACTTATATTACGTAAACTACGATTGTGAGATAATAGGTGGAATGGATTTAAAAATAAGTCCAGCATAGAAATGGGCAGAAGGAACAAAAGTGAAATTTAGCGGAGAACCGTTTAAGGTCGTCCATTTCCTGTAGAATGCGTCGTCGCGTCCGAAAAAAGCCGGATGAGCAGATTACCATTAAGGCATAAACAAAACGAGTCCGGCTGCGTCGGAGGAGGAGGAGGTTTCAGGGGCCTCGACGACTGCTCCCTCGAGCTTTTAAAAAGAAGGAAAGATAGTTGGGAAGAGTCTCTTTTCTTTCCCCGACTCTTGGCGTTCCGTCCTTCGTTGCTGGCTTTCATTTTCTCCGTGGATCTCTTTCTCCGTTAGGTGCGCTCGGCGGAAGAATCTCGAAACCGCGAAAGGAGTCCTTCGTACGGAGCGTCGAAGGTTAGCCATGAACTTCGCTCTCGGACGCGACGGGGAAGAGACGTGGAACGCCAAAGAAAGGCCGAGAGCTAACGGAAAAGAGAGAAAAAGGTCCAGCTACAGCAGCCGAGTGAAGAAAACGCGGTGTGTAGCTCCTCCCTTCCTCTCCTGTCTGCTATTCCTTCTCTTTCTCCCTGTCTCTGTCTACGGCGATCCCCTGCAAGTGCAGTCATTCTGCTTCTCGTTCACAGCGCTTCGTGCCGACTGGAATTTCGAAAAAGTGCCAAGTACGCGTCGATATCCTTCTTCCATCGTTGAACAAGATATTTATCTCCGAAATTCATTATTTTTCTCATTCTGGCGTGTTTACGCGCCTTTTTCACTGTCTTTGTCGATTAGTTGATGGTGTATCGATAAAAAGTTAATATGATTTTCATTTAATGAAAATAGAAGCGTGGAAGGGGAAGTTTTCGGTCATTTATGATGTAAATGAGAAAAAGATGTAATTTGTACTGAGTTCATAATATTTAGGTCTTTTGTTGAACACAAATATTTAACCCTTAGTTCCGAAGGCTATTTTGAAGCCTTTTCCTCCCACTACCTTGGTGAAATATGTCTTGCCGCTTGAAAATGCTTACAGTTGTGCAATTTATAAAGTACAATTTGAATTTTCTCTGGGTCGAAAACGACCCTGGAGTCGGGATTAAGGGTTAAACAATCGTAATTTTGTAACATTAATATTTATAAATATTTTTAGATTCTCTAAAAAATGTGGGCACAATGTTTTCCGAATTATTCTCAGAAAAGATTTGAAACTTACGTTCCATGGTAAATGAGTAAAGCCTTCTCCATCATGTTTATATGAAGATTAGGTTAATATAACGCTTATTAATCCAGCCTTTGGACAAGGGTAGCCTTTCACACCCCCCGTTACAACTAACCTAACATAATAATGCTTTCCGCTCTAGAGCAGGTCATGGTATATGTTACTAATACTACGAGTTAAACAAGAATCGAAACCTTTTGAATTCGGAACACCGGATTTCACCCCTTCCCTCATTATTTGTTATGGTCACTTTCTGTAACCTCTAATGGTGGAGGTATTGTTTAATAGTTTACCTCGCGTAAAATTTGTAATCATAATACTAGTGTGCACATCTTCAATGGAACAAATACATAAAACAAAAAAATACGCGCTTTGGTTGGGTTTACCTTAATCCCGACTCCAGGGTCGTTTTTGATCCAGAGAAAATTCAAATTGTACTTTATAAATTGCACAACTGTAAGCGTTTTCAAGTAGCCGGACATATTTGACCCAGGTAGTGGGAGGAAAAGGCTTTAAAATAGCCGTCGGAACTAAGGGTTCAAACGAATCTAGTATTTACGATTATCTTGTTCCTGTTCGACATAAACGGATTTATTAAAAGTCGCTTACTAGATTCAGAGTAATTGAATGAATTAATGAAATACAATGAAATTTTACTATCCTATGTAGGACTTCGAGGAAGAAAGAAACTTACATTCACTATTATATTAGTAAATTTTTGTATTTTTAAGAGAATTACGCGGTCTTCTCGAAGTTCTGGTCAGAATGGTACAATTTCCTGTACAATTTATTTTGGTACGGTAAATAGTACATTGTTCAACTAGGTAACAATTTGTAGCCCCTAAAGTGCAGATTTAGATTTTGAGAGATCAAATCGGTTTTTATTTGAATTTACATTTGCGAGGGTAGATTTCCACTTTGTATCCCCATAATGAATGTTTTAACATTCAGGGATCAGATCTTGACTTTGCGCCCTGCAGTGAAATCTTCTGGCAGAAATTATCTAGCCCTACGTCCGTGGTATGAAATAATGTATTTACATAATATACTATTACTTGAATATAAACATAAATTACTTTACATAATTTCTGGAAAAGATAGAGTTCATAATCACAATTAAAAGCTGATGTGTTCATATTAATGAAACCTTAGACACATTTCCATGTCTGACTTTATTGGGTACCAGTTTTACCTGAATTATTGTCAGTAGTGTTGAAAGTTATTACGATGTTAAATGTCATCGAAATAACTTCAGAGCTTGAACAGAATTTTAACAAAAAATGGTTGAATTGTAAACAGTAACAGACATGAATGTAAAACCACACAGGGTCGAATAGACGCGTAAGTTATTTCATCCGCGTCGTAAATTTTAAACATCAATAACTTTTTATTTGTTAGTCTGATTTTTGTGAAACTTCTTAACAAACTCTTTCCACTCTAAAGAAAAAGTTTCTCGCCAAAAGTTTTCCGTATCTTGAAATTCGTTGGATAAATGAAGTGTTCAAAGTTTGAATTATAAAACTTTTACATTGGCTTAAAAAAAAATTAATAAGTTTTCCATGCAAACTTATTGACTTTTTCTTGCGTCATTTATTCTTAGAAACGTTTAATCTGTAACCTGTGCTTTTTTTATTTCGGCATTTTTACCATTTTGTCAGTATTCGTGAATGAAAGTGTTCAACAAATTTTGAAAATGAACGACTAGGAGTTTCTAATTTATGCAGCAAATAAAATAACCCATAAATGTAATGAAAAAGTTATTGTTCTTTATCGTAAATAAGAAATATTATATATGATAATTGTTTATATTTAATACTTTTCCGGTTGAATTAACACTTAGTTTTTTACTTGTTTATTTCATATTTTTCTTTTCGTGTCTTCGCGACGCGGTGAACATTGTAAGCGCACGTAAATAGCCGGAATGCAGGAACTGTTGGAATTGTCGGGTTTCAGTTCAAATTTTGAAAAGTATCATGGTATTCGACATTTAAAAAAGTACGTTTCAAGAGTTGCTCGACATTAATCACAATATTTTGCAGATGAAACTCGTCGTATATATAACCTCAAATGTTAGAACCTCAACCGAAGTTTCACAATTCAGAATTATTTAAAATATTTTTTTTATTAAATTAAACGTGATATCGCTTTCCAATTTTTATACAAAATTGATTAATTATTCTATTCAATATTACTAAACGACTACAGTAGGCCCCGCCCTAAGTTATACCATCCAAGGTAATGCATTTGGATTGTCCAAAGTTATACCACTCTCTTCCTCTCCTACCCCCACCACATTGTTTCGCTGAGCCACACTCGCCAGTCACACACAGAATCAGTCATTGCACGGATATAAAGATAGTTACGGAAGAAGGGATAGTGAAGGATTATAATTTTGGATAAACTTCCGCACATTTTGAAAGAACCGACGGTATAACTTAGAATGAGGACTACCGTATGTGAATTGAATTATTTGAATTGGTGAATAAAACGCTGTAATCTGAAATTAACAGGTACGTGATAGATGACAAATAAAAGCGATTTATTGAATCGAGGACAAGTAAGGCATGCCCTTAGTGCTCAATTTCCGAAGGTTGTTGAAGGCAGGAAAGTGACGTGGTATTATATAGGATCGCGAGCAATGAAATAAAGACGGGCGGAGTCGAATGAAGATTTCTGGCGGGCGCGCGGATGAAGAATTCCGAGCGATCGGCGAATTGATATAGGCGCAATTTACAAAGACCAGCCAAAGTTAAAATTCCAGGCAGCGACCGACTTTCGTCCTCTTGCGTGTACATGCGTGTGGAGAAAGAAAGCCGAACCTCGCCGAATCCGGCCGAGCGGATCATCGCGGACCTTCCATGAGGACGAGGAAAGCAACGACAGAAAGGCGGCAATCGGAACGCGCCGATGGATAAAAAGAAAGGCACGTGGTGGCTGGCCGACGATGGCGTCCCTTACTTTTCGACGAGTTCAACGCCAAGGCTCTGGTTTCTTCTTCTACTCCGCATCGTCCTTTCTTCGGCCTTTTCTTCCCTCGCTGTCTTTAGGCCGAGACGAGACTGCTTTATTTACTGGAAATCCCCTGGGAATCTTCCCTATCGTATACCGGAAATTTCTATTACTTTACCCCAGCTGATTGACTGATTTATCGATTTATGGGGATTCAGACAATTTCATCGTTGATTTACACATGTGTTATAAAACACCTCAGCTATGAACGCTGAACGCGTATGACGGATATTATTTACTTACCAAAAACATGTACTAACCAAGTACTACCCGTACAGCATAAGATTTCATGCAGGGGAAGTAGCGGTAAAGTGGTATTTTGGCGTTTTGCCGCATTAGAACATTTCCTATGTGTTTCTTTGCATTGTTTATTTACAAATGAGTTATTGTAATACAAATTTTGAAACATATTTCAGTTTCCATTCAGTATTTACCAACCGTTCGAACATGACCTAGGAGGTCGAAGTCAATTTGTAAATTTAGACATATTTTCAATAGTAAGTATCAATAAATTAAACGTAATTAAAATCTGAATTGCATGACTTAATAGTCTTCTCTTACACTCTATTTTCGTTTTTTTTTTTTTCATTTGGGGTTAAGGGTGATTTTATTTACGACGTGTTTAAAAAAATTCTATTTTGGGGCAAAGTGGGAAGTGTTCCGTTTTGATTTAGATTCATAGAGGTAATTAAGAACTCTCTTTCTGTCAAACCTTTCCAGAAGTAATTTTAACAACCCATCGCAGCCCCTGGATTTTCAGATTTCTAAAAAAAAAGTTTTTTCGTAAAATTGAAATTTGGAGTATTAAACAGATACTTTTTTTAAATGCGTTTCACAAAAGGTTAGTTGAGGACCTAAATAAGGGTTTCTAAACCGCACCTAACCATTCTTATGCTCCATATTTTTTGTATACGAGTTTTCCCAAAACCATCCGTCTTTGCTGCTACTTCACGTAATTACTAAGGCCAAGAAAGTCAGGATTAACTAATCGACATGCCCCTCCGTTCACTAGGAAAGGAAGATACAGGGAGATATGGAGTAGGGGCTCTCAGAAGTTACACCCAACATTCAGAGAATTAATTCTTCAGTCTTAATAAGGTTGCACAGAAAATATTTCAGTGACTTAAAGCCACAAATATAACATGCAGTTGCAGCAAGGATAATCACCTCTGACATTAACATCTTATCGATGCAAATAATGACTTAAAACGACTTGAAGCGCTCTCGTGACTCGGCAGAACGTTTTAACCGCAACACGACACCAGTTTTATCGTCCGTTGACAAAACTCTTTCGTCTTTATTACGATGTTCCCTTTTTACGGTCCTCACCTGTACATTTAGAATGGCTAACGTTTCCAGTCCTCGGACATGGCCTAAGCAAAACCGGTGTCTCTTTTGTATATTGTCATTTTCTGACGAAGCGATCAGATAACGGCCACTCTTGGCTGCCCATATATATCTCTTCGAAAGCATTATTTCAAACATTCTTGAAAAGGATATTTCTTCCTCTTCGGATCAGTTAAACCAAAAATCGAAGGACCATTTGCAGAGGTGATCGCTAATTCGATTTCGCCGAAACAATATTTCACAATTCTCGCAAATACGCCCATCACTTTCCAGGTATTCCGCTGTCGACGATAGCTCAAGCACGCATTCCGCCCCTGAAACTGCGAAGAGAACGTCGCAGATTTTAAGACGAGGCGGAGCTGACAAACTTATTCTATCTTTTAATTCCAGGATGAATCTTCCCAAATTGTTTGTGGGAAAAAACAATCGGGCAACACGAATAGCGCCAAAGACATATGGGGCAAATTCACAGAACTTTTAAACTTGGGTGTAAGTGAAGACATGATAATTTATATTTTCGTTTGATCAAGTGTACGGTGTGAAACAAACAATTTGTAGCGTGCACAGATGTGGAGGAATATAGTTCAAAATTTGAAACGGTTTCAAGAACCCAACTGAAGGACAATATTTGGCAAAATTTTGTGCTGCAAATAGATTTAAAATCAGTTCACATCAAATTTAGGTTTTCAAAAGCTTAACTTCTAACAAAGAAAAAGCAATTTTTTCTAGAGCACATCAATGTTATATTTTTTGCAGAATCCTCTGTCTATGACGTAATTCTTTGCAGACAAGTTACAAGGATGAATTCTCATTAAACATTAACCAACTGAACATGCAAATCGGAAGAAACAGTGTGTTTCAGTTTAACAACAGAATGTTTATTTCAAACAATTAATGGGATTGAAATAAGAAGACCCGGATTTTTAGAATTCTCAATGAAATACAAAAAATTCTTGTCTAAAGAATATCTTCATATCTCTTAAAATGTTCTTTTAATAAGAATATGCTCGAGTAGAATACTTATTTGTCTAATAAATAATAATACATTTTGATGTTTATAATTTTGGAAAGTAAACACGAAAGCTACAAAGTATACAATGCAAACTGAATGGATAAAATTAAAAAACAACAGTCGAATAACAAACATGAACAAACGTAAAGCGAAACCAAGAAATAAACGAAAGCATGGACGTAACGCAATTAGTTATTTATGCCACCGCTAGTCGCAGGTTTGCCGCGCCTGTTTTCGCTCCCGTTACAGAAATGAATTTCCATATAGGGTATATAAAAAGGATTGCCAGTACGTACTCGAATTACTTCCCTACACTGTGAAATCGAGTTTGTTGTAAAAAGTTTATCCTCGTACCTAAAAGTTTATTGCAATTAAATAGTTTACAACATTTTCTAAATGATTATTTATATAACGATTATATTTGTTGGTTAACGAGTTTCTAAGAGAAAAAAGTTCGCAATATTTTTTATTCGTGTACAGATTAGTATGAACTTGGAAGTTGTAATAGTTAAAAAAAATCTGTATTTTAACGATTGAGCATCGAGAAAGTTTTTCTTCTCCCTATTACGTTTACACGACCTAGCGTGTAGTAGTAGGAGGGGAATTCAGGCAAAAGTACAGTAGGAAGATTTGAGGATAAGAGTAAATGGTGTAAATGTGGACGTGTGTAGCCCACCTACATCGCGACTCGGCAAAACTTTCGTCGGAGCAGCAGAATTTTCGCTGAAACTTTCGCCGACTCAATGAAACAGTTTTCGATCGACAAAAGTGCTTTGAACCGTGTACCAAAGCGTTTCAGCGCGGTGGCGAGTAACGACGTGTGTAACGATGCTAGCTTCGATTTCAATAAATAAGATCCCCTGTCGCGTTCGCATACTGGAAATACCCGATTATCTCAAAAACACATCGAAAGTTTAATCTTTCCTTAGATTTATTAACGTATTTCTAGATATTCCCAAAATGAGAATGCCTCTATTGAAATCATAGTTGGCCCAACTACATTTATTTCTTAATAGTATATTTGGGCCGACTATGCGCGTTTTGTGATGAACAATGAACTATTAAAAATTATAACCGTAAATAACGAAGAGAAGAGGGAAAAAACGACAATTGGGTACAATAATGGCAACATCGATCCCTGCTCGTTGACCGCAATTGTATATGCGTGAGCGCACAATAAACGTAATTAGTCGATTAATTAATGGCTCAGAAAGGCGCATCGGGTCGACAATTCCAATGAGTGAACGTATTTACGTTCTACGGGACATATCGATCCTATACGCATTGAGTTTTAAAGAGATTTTTTAATATCAAGGTCAACGGAGCGGCTCGTTTAGTGGGTCAGCAATTGAACCAAATGCTCCCCGGTTTATTACGAATAATTAAATTGTAATAACTAAATGTGCTACTAGCAACAGCGTTTATTTTCTAGACTCGGTTCGGTTGTCGATATTTATCATGAACAAAGTTACAGGGAGTTGTGTCAAAGAACAAATGTCAAGGTAAAAAATAGTTAAAGAACTGGTAAGAAAACGATATTCGACGTAATGTACCGGTTCGAACTGTCACAAGAAATGAACAAAATGGAAATTGAATATGATCAGGAAAAAGTTGTGTGCAGTGCACTTCCGATGGCATAAAATGAAAAGATAATGAACAGGATGGGCTTAATCGCTCGATTATAAATGGCGTTGTGGATCGGGAATGCGTTACGCAACGAAGAAACATTTATTTCGAGTGTTGGATCGTGATGTAATAGGCTGCGATCAGGGATTGTTGATAAGTATTTCGTTATTGGCGGAACTTTACGACTCTGTGCGTGATATAAAGACCTCGGCGTGAATCATGACAGGCATTAATACCACAGGAAAGGACATCGAGTACTAGAGGGGGCAAGATCGGATCTCGTCGTTTTTTTTACCAACCAGACTTCTCAACGACGTAAACTTTCCTAAATACCGGAATCGCTCTTACGATCTCGCATTTTCTTTGTAGTTACCAGCCTTCGATTAATTTTTATAGAAATTCCTGTCAAACAAAAGCACTCTTTAATCGTTTACAAGTCGAATATTTTTAATCTTGATAAAGTCAGTGTGGATGGATTTTTTAAGAATTGTAGAATAATCAGCGGTTCTGTTCGAAACACGCTTACTATATAGTTTCGAGCTAAAGCACACGTATATGCATGTTTCGGTACTCCCGGGTATTCCGAGTGCTAGGAACCCGGGTCATTTGGAAACTTCTGACTCATCGAAACTTCCTCTGGCCATTAGCATTTCTCTCGCACGAATGCTTGTTTCCACGAGATTTTCCCAAGTAATTTGTGACATTTTATATAAAATCGATGAAAAGGGCAATATACTTATTGATGTTCAGGGACAGAAAAATCCATAGAATACCACATAACGTCAAAGACGCCATCCAAACAAAGACATTATGCAAACGCACCTTGTAAGAATAATATAACCCCAATTGAAGAGGAAGATACAGAAGACAGGACATTGTGTGAATATTCGTAGTAAAAACGAAAATGAAATGACATGATAAATAATGTATGTATAATGTACATATTACTTATATGTATACTATTTTAAACGCGATTGCTAATGACTGAATGGTTGATGCGACCTAAAATAAAAGAAAAAAAATTATTGATATGTATATTAAGAATTTGTTCGCTTTCGGGAAGTACACGAAAAGAAATGTGGGTTAGAATTCACGACACGTTTTGTTCTCTTTGAATCAGAATTAGTATAGAATGTTTACTTTTTCAAATAGTAAGATAATGTTTGACTAATGCATTAAACGTAACCCCTTTCTTAGTTATGGCGGTGATTTGAATTAATACAATTGTAGGATAAAAAAACAAATATTCTGAAATGAAATAAAAGGAAAAGTAGAAGAGAAAAAAAAACGAGAATATAAACAATATTCTGTGCTTATAATTATATAAAGAATAGTTCAACAACAAAATAAAGAGAAAACTAATTCCCTGGTGGACATGAAAACATTTTTTGTACAATTCTTGTATAACATTCTTATTTACCATGTTAAAGGTATAGGCAATGAACAATGTAAGAAACAAATGGACAAATTTCTACTAGGAAATTGATAACCCTCATTTATAACTTCAATTGCACTTTCTTCGTTTTGTCGGTCATTTTTTCAGAAGGATGATAAAATACAAATTTGATTTTTATTAATTATCGTTTATTTCTCTACGTTCCAAAATAGAAAATTTAGAAATAAGAATATCTACTACTACGTCTACTAACAATAAATAATTCTATCACTATAGAAACTTTTAAAAGGGAGCTTCTAATGAGATCGTTGACTCTGCCAAGCATCCAAGGTTTGTCCGAAGAAATTCTACGCAAATGTAAAAGACACCTCGCATACAAATTTTATTTAAAAAATGAAAACAACTTTTCCTCAATTTTCATAAAAATAAAAGACAGAGACGAAATTGCAGATGAATTTAATTGTGCATACAAATTCCATGTAAAACGTTTAGCGGAGTTTTTATGCCGGACAAATTAAAAGACCACTAAAAAGGAGACTATATGAACACAAAAGATTCATCGCACTAAGACGGAATAATACAGGCTTATCGGAACATGCCTACAATACAGGTCATGACTTCGGTTTTGAAAATATAGAAATCTCCACCAAAGAGGCTAAATACGGCAAAAGATTAGTAAAACTTAGAGTCAATTTACATAATCATTGTTTTAAATTTACACATACAGGGTTTTTTCGTAAGCTTTTTTTTTTATTGCAGAACTGTAAACGACACTATGCAGAATAATGATTTATCACAAATATTTTTGTTTTTGTTGTTTTTACCTTTTTATATGAATTTACATTCAACTTTCCGAAGGTGGGAAACTTATCAAAGATTTCTCAGAGTGGGAAAGAAAGGTTTTCTTCCTCGTTCTCCTTTTTAGTTTTTCACCTTCCTTTCCATCGTATAAATATATAGGTAAAATCGTTACAAAAACAATGAATGACTAAATCTATGAAAATTTGTATTTTTTCTCTATTAAGTTTTTTTCTTTTTTTTTTGTTCTAATAGAGAATTTAGTTTACGGAATTATAATATTTATTCGTATTGAAAATGCTGAATATGAAATTGTCACAACTTCTTTTGTTACAAAGGACTTTCAAATTTGACTAAAATGCTAATGTTGATACATTAATCCCTGCTATTTTGAAACATGCGAAGCGAAAGAAAAATTCGGAGGGTATAGTCGTTTTCCGCGAAAAAAAAGCCCTTCGATGTTCTTAAAATATCGAATATAAACGACTTGATATTAAAATTAATGAAACCGTTTTCAATATGGAGGATTTTTGAGGTTTTAAAATGACAAAAATAAAAAATATGTATTGCCAGAGAACTTCGCATAATTTGACTATTTCATCTATTCTGTACCAAATCTGAAACCCATATATCAGTGCATTGTCAAAATGTCCTTCTTTCGGCAGAAATGTAAATACCAGACCCGATTCGAATTTACTATCACATCCTGTTGCTGTAGTTCCTAAATTCAATATATTATAAAAATTCATAAGTGGCGGAGGCATTGTGTCTAGGTCGAACAGTAGCTGCATTTGCATATCTATATATGTACACAAGAAAGGAGGAATATGTAGGGGTTTCGATCCCTCAATAAGAAACTGGAAGAGTCGCAGGAACGGAAAAACACGAGGGTTCGTCAGATTATACACGTTTAGCCCGGTCGATCGGAGAAAGGGTTCGATCGAAACTCGCGAAACTAATCGCGTTAGTTTTTCGCTAGCGACAACTATCCCATTATTTCCAGATTGTCGAGCCTGGTATAATGGTCATTGTAATCTGCGAAACCCGAAGAACACGATACGGAACCGGTTGACGCGCTACCTTCTACAAAATATCCGTCCTGGGATTTTTTGGAAAAATAAAAGTGCAACAATCGTAAGAGCAGGATCGAGACGAGGAAAACGAATACGCGTTTGATCCGCAAATGAGCCTTCGACGTTTTTTGGAAATTGACGAGTCCGTTTAGTTCGGCGAGTGCTGAGTCATCCCTTTGACGCATTCGGTGTTTTATTTCACATACCCGTGCCCAACGACGTTTCATCCTGGGTGTAATCCCACCGGAGCCGAATTGTTTGCTCTCTCTGCCGCTGTTGTTTCACGGCCAGATTCGGATTTATGCGAAAACCCGCGACTGCTTGGCAAATATTACGTCGACGGAGTTTACGCGCCAGTTTTCGGAGAGACGCAACTTGCTTGGCTCGACTTCCTATCCTTTCTCCTCTTCTGGTCCAGATGCAAAATGTTCAAAACGTCTATTCTATTGTTCGAAACCAGATTTAGATTTTTTTGTTATATTAAAAGACCCGTAGGAGATAACGTGTTGTTCCATGCAGCATTTGTCCAAGTCCATTATTAAAAGGATGACTCGAGCAAATCTGCAGAATATCAACATCGTTTTATTTATAAAATTAAAATTAAAAACAATGGGCTCAACCATATTCGACCGTGACTGTATACTTAATGTGGGTTTTTGCAGTTTCCTAGAGTAAAAATAAAATTTTTTAGATAGAGCCGCGGTGGCTCAGTTGGTAGAGTATCTGCTTCGTAATCAGAAAACCCTGGTTCGATCCCAGCCTCTGCCATATCTCATCGGGACACATCTGTATTTGTTAATAATGTCTAATAACGCCAAAGCTCAGGTGGTTCGAATTTCACCTTCATAAACTGTAGGTCCCGTCGCGATTTAGTCCCATATGGGTTCAGAAAAGTCGACGTAAAATAATTTCAGATCGTTTAATGTCATTTTGTTTCAAAATACTAAAAAAAGAACTCGTTTTTCAGGCACAATTTTGTTATACCAAGTAATTTTTATTATAATAAAGTTTTTTATGAACATTTTCTAACTGATAAGAAGCGGTTGATGAGTTTAGTTTAAAAAAAGGCCGGTTAATGTAATTGGAAAATATTTCCCAGAAAATTTTTTTTTCTGATTCTATGTTTTTCGGTTAAAATGTTTTGGTTAAATTTACGGGGCACATGGTTATATATATGAACACTGGATGGTCCGCGATATCCATGTATGAAATGTAATTTTTCCTATTTATTTAAGGAAAATTTATGGTTATTTGGACCAGTCAATTTTTTTTTGTATTTCCTGGTTAAAATAACCATATTTCTGATTATTTCAACCATGCTTTTTCTTATGTGCAGAGAATATTGTTTTTAATAAAGAACAATGCAACAAAATCGAAAAAAGTTGACGTATAGTTTTGAGTGAATTAAGCTCGGTCAAGTTTTTTTTAACCATGTTCTGTTGTGTTTATTACAAAAAAAGTTTTTTCAACACATACTTCGCGATTTGTATTGAGCTCAAACCGGTTTGCAGAAATAATAAAAGTGATGTTAAAAAAGTGCCATCTTTCTCATGATAATGTCAATTTATTTATCCTGCAATTGAGAACAGTTCTAAATTGTAGAAATGAATTGCATACTTGTTACGCATTTTACATAGATCGTTCATGTAAGCGCAGTTAATTCTAAAAAAAAAGCAAGAAAAGGTTTGACGAGATTTCTTAGAATATCACATTCATAGTCTGAATTCTGTGGTCGGAGCGATTAAAACGTTCAGTGGCCTTGATATCCGTACCACATGGTTCACGCAGATGGTGATTCATGTAATTTATCGCGTTTCTCGATATATTCGTCGTTCCGATAAAGCGGAGCGGTCCAGCTGGTTCGGTTATCGCTTTTTAGTTTTATGGTCAAAAGACGCGAGCGTGTAACTACAGGAATAATGCAGAATTTATCGCGAGCGTTGCGTCAGGGTAACTGGCAGTCCTCTAAAAGAGTGCGTTTCAATTGCAGTCGTCAAGTGCATCAAAACCAGGAGGTTTTCTTCCTCGACTTTCTCCGCGCAATTAAAACGCGAACATCGTTTCATGGCGATGCCACATTAATCACCGCGTAATTTACATAATCGCGCACTCTTGCGGGACTCTGCCTTCCCGAGTTTCTGCGACCTGCACTGCATGGACAGGCGACGGCCATTGCCCCGGGGACACATTGTCAGCACACTAAGAATGGCCCTTAGAAAAATGACGGTTTAGGCCAGATTCACAGCACAAATAACGTCGAATACTGACCTCAAACAAATTTGATAATGCAACAAATCGATGCGCGTGTAGAAAATGTCTAGAGGAAGTAGATACGCGTATGCTAAACGGAACGATTAACTAGATTCGTAAAACTATATAGTAGGACCTCTCTTATTCTAATCGTTCCCCCACACGTCTTCTCCCACTATCACACGAAAAGTCAACGAAAAATATTGCCCACGAATCACAAGCTCGCAAGCAAAGTAAGTGGGGGTAAGGGGAAAATTAGAATAAGAGAGGTCGGCGCCATCTTGAAAAACTTTACTAATTAGAATAAGAGAGGTCCTACTGTACTGATTTTGTAGTATACCAATAGCTAAATAACAGAATATCTGTTGTCTTTTGTCTTCATTCACATGTTAACTGCTATTGTCTGTCACCCACATTCGGACAGATACTTTACATGTACACACATCTATATGTTTTTCGTTTCTGCTTAATCTATTATAATTATAATCTACAAGGAAAAAATGTTCTTGGGCATTTTATCATTCTAAATGATAATTTCGTGTAGTCTTGCAGAATAATTTCCTGATATTATCATTTTTTCTGGAAATTTTACTATTCAGGTGGTAAAAATTACAATGAAATCTAGGCATTTTTGCCAGAAAAAATGGCAATTTTCTCCATTCTACAAGTTTGAAGTTGAAAAAATTATTATATTGTATAACTTCTCAGTTTATAATATATGCAAATTTAACCCATTAACGCTCAGTCGGACGGATTTTCAGTATCAATTTGAACATCGATAATTTGTATATAAATGTCTTTAGAAAAATTTGAGCTCCACTGTTTCTAATGTAAATTTGTATGCTCTTTCAGAATCTTTCAATAAAATTTCGATAAAATGGACTACAAAAAAGTTATGTACGTTTTTCTATTCAAAAACATTGCTTTTTACATTTTGTTTTTCATTGCAACATCACTTTCACCTGGAAATTACGTTGGGAAACATCTCTAAGTTGAAAATATCGCGTCCATGGACCCCCAGGATTAAAATGTACCATATAAAAATTCATAATTTAACATGGCAGTTTTCAAAATGGCGCCTAGAAGCTCAAAATTCTTTTTAAAACTTAACCATTTTTTTTCTTAAAAACTATAGACTTTAGAGAAAAACTATGCTTTGGAATGAGTCAAAGAATACTCTCAAATTTTATCAGCATGCAATAATACACTGCTTGATTTTTAAAAAATTTGAAAAATCGAAATTTTGAAAACAATCATTTAAAAAATCTGAACAAATTTGAGTAACTTCTTTAAATAATTCTAAGACATTTTTGTTCTAAGGAAATTTTCTGTACAGTCTATAGTTTTCATGAAAATAAATTATTAAACTTTTCTATATTTCAAGACCAATAATTTATTTTTTTGGAAACTATAGGCTTTAGAGAAAATTTTCTTAGAATAAAAATATCTTAGATCTGTTTAAAGAACCTACTCAAATTTTTAAAATATCTTTTTCAACATTTCGATTTTTCGAATTTTTGAAAAATCAAGTAGTGTATTATTACATGCTGATAAAATTTGAGAGTATTCTTTAACTCATTCCAAAGCATTGTTGGAATTAAGAAAAAAAATGGTTATGTTTTAAAAAGAATTTTGAGCTTCTAGGCGCCATTTTGAAAACTACCATCTTGAATTATGAATTCAGACACTTTAATCCTGAGGGGTCCATATTTTCAACTTAGATATGTTCCCAACGCCATTTCCAGGGTAAAGTGATGTTTTTATGAAAAACAAAATGTAAAAAACCATATTTTTTAACAGAAAAATGTAAATAACTTTTTGGCGTTTCATTTTATCAAAATTTTATTGAAAGATGCTGAAAGAGCATACAATTTTACGTTAGAAACAGTGGAGCTCATATTTTTCTAAAGGCATATCGATGTTCAAACTAATGCTGAAAATTCGTTTGTCTGAGCGTTAATGGGTTAATGAATGTCACTAGTATCACAAGATAGTTTTTCTATACTGCAACTACCTAGTGTAACTATATACAGACTTGGTGGAGCTTCGGGATCAATTTCTACACGGGCACGTAACGATTGTCGGTATTAATTTTGTTGGATATATATTGGGCTCTGGTGAATTGTTCTCCGGGAATTGGCATACGAATATTGCTCAGCCCTTTGCGTCGCCCAGAGGACTATCGTATACAGGTCGAATTCCCTATCTAATATATCGAAATAGAATTTGCGAAAATTAATTAATATTTCATGAAAATCAAGGTGACTTAATGCAGAAAGTCACAGTAATGTTTGGTCAGCCATTACGAAGTAGGTAATTTCTACCTAGAAATAGCAATTGATTAATAAATTAATGTAAGAATTAGTCTCGGTAATAACGGTCTAATTAAGTAAATAAAAAGAAAAACAAATTTAATAAATACAACGGGTTGTCGATTTTCAACCACTAAATATGTGAAAAAGGTGAAAAAAAAGCCGTGATTTTGATTTATTATCCCGACTGAACTTTTAATTTTTCTGTTATTTTGAAACATGGGATTCTTATGTATGCATATTAAGTGTACGAAATTTAGTCACTATAAAAATATGCATATACTTATTAATATCTTTCACATTTCCTCCTCTATTAAAGATGTTTAAAAACTTCATTATTTCTAAACCAGATGTATACGTTTAGGGCAAAATGTATTGGGAACGCCTTACTGACGAGTCCACCCAGTACATTTGGACGAAACGTATATTTTTTTTAGTCAATAAGCACTTGTTATATTGTTATCGCTAAAGGGAAACTGAATTTTCGTTATTAAAATGGTTCTTATTTTATTTAAATGCAGACAATAAAATGAAAAGTTCAGTCGCGATAATAAATCAAAATCACGGCTTTTTTTCACCTTTTTCACATATTTTGTGGTTGAAAATCGACAACCCGTTGTATTTATTAAATTTTTTTGTTTTTATTTACTTAATTAGACCGTTATTACCGAGACTAATTCTTACATTAAGTTATTAATTTATTATTACGGTCAAGAAGAAACTTATAATTTTCCTTGTGCAAATTTGTTATTTATTTTTAAATAGCAATTGACTTCATACTTTTTGTTTTATGCGTGAACAGAAAATTAATTCGTTTTCGTCAATTCTATCGGATATATTAACAATAGTCCTTTGTGTACCGGGACACTTTGATGGCCCATTTAAAAAATAACGCATACGTTATATCGTCACAAAGCTCGGGTGTGCTGGACAATTATTCCTCGCGCAATGCGGCTAAACTAATTGTTCTAATTGCTCGGTGGTTTTGTTCGTTTGCGAGAGAAAAAGAGAACACGGGAACATTGAATGCGGACCGTTCATTACGGTTCGGCATCCAATGATCGATGAGTCGAGGAATCGACGACATTCGATACCAGAAATTCCGTAAGAAATTTGGCATTTAAGCTTGGTTAGTAGTTGTTTTGATCATTTGCGGTGTTTACGATGAAGAGATTGCGTTCCCCGAAGACAGATGACTTGGTCCCTCTAAAAGCGATCCTTGATCAATTTATGACAGTTATCGATCGAGGCACTTTTCTATCGCGGTAGCATCGATAGACGTGTTTTCTACAGTTTTCGATACATTTCGAACAGTAATGATCGTCTTATTTGCAGTAGCGTACATAGAAAAAATAAGTCTTAAAATTTGTTTCATCTTAAATTCATCATTAGGTGAGGCTTAATTTCAGCCCAAAATTACGTTAATTTTCTTAAATTCTGTCAATGTTTTGGCTTAAAGTCTTAATTTTAGACAACAAAACTGACTTTCAGCCGATATTTTGGTTTGAAATAAGATTCATCTAACTTAGATGCCATAAGCTCGATAAATCTTATTTTAAGCCAAAATATCGTCTAAAAGTCAGTTTTGCTCACTGAAAGTAAGACTTTAAGCCAAAACACTGACTGAATTTAAGAAAATTAACGCAATTTCGGGTTAAGCCTCACCTGATGAAGAATTTAAGATGAGACAATTTTAGGACTTATTTTTTTCTGGGTATGTCAATGGTCCAGAGAATCACATAGGTGTTGTTTTTTTTTTCTAATAATTTAAAATATCGTAACTATTAAGTGGATATTGCTTTAACTTTTCATTCTGGGTAGTGGCATATAATAAAAGGTACCTTTTTTAGACAAGTTAAGTTAAATAAATTAAAGGTTGCCAACGTTTTTGTATCTCGTCGTCTTCAATTAACTCAATAACATTAAAAAAAAATAAGATTCCTTTAACATAAACGGGTTGCACGACCAAATAACGACGTGGAACGAACGCATCGAAATGCATTGAGCAACAAGAAAATGCTCCATTGGCGAGATTAGTTTTTGTAATTTATTGCGACACGCCCGCGTTATCTGAAGAGGCGCAGCTATTCTTCCTCGTAATAGCAATGGCGGCAGTGAAATAATTGCAGTTGTCGTTCCTGACAACAATTAATAAGTGCCGCGCCGCGTTGACGTGTACGCGCGGTAAAGGTCATTGAACATATTGCAAGGCACTTAAATACATTTATGCGGTTATCCTTGAGGTATCCAACGTGTCCGCCTTCGTCCAGCTACTTGAGTTTCTCGACAATAGACCGTTTTATGCAGATGTATAATAAGTAATCCCTCGAATTTATGAATCGTTTCACGGACGCCATTTTCCAGCAAGTCGCGAACGCGAGAAAACTTTCGCGTTACATCATCCCGCACTATTATTTACTCTCAAAGATCCACGAAGGATTTTTTTTTTAATGGCTTCGTCAAGTCACTTTGCGTAATAAGGCAGAGGCTATTACGAACCATGGTAATTATTCCTACTAGCGCTAACAATGCTCTAAAAGCGATTTCTTATGTATGCACCTTTTTAACTTGGCAGGAATGCGAAGATAACGCTTCAAGTAGAGCAGATACGATGCACTAAATATGCGGCCTATTATTTTTTCTCGATGACACGTTTATTCGAATTGCCTTTTATTAAACATACATAAACTTTTCAAATTAATCAGTTTTGCAGCTGTTTCTATCGATTTCATATGCATTGGTTTTTTTTCTCGAAAATACAGAAACAACATAATAATAATTGTAGTATTGTGTATTAGGGTATTAACGAAATTATTTCGACGAACTAATTGACAAAACGTTGGACGGATACCCTTCTTTGCAGCGATATGTAAACTTGTCAGCTCTTTTATGGCCAGTTTTCTAATGGAATTGAATCGATTTTTAGCTCGCTGGCTTCAAAACAGCGACCACGAAAAATTTCTTAGTGCCAGCCCAGATAAAAGGGGGATATACAAGTAATTCGATTTTTTTTTTACTTTAAAAAAATATTTTATTATCTGGAGAATATGCTATGAAAACTTTAAATCCGAATTCGAACTCTTAGTGCCTCAATCAGGAATAATTTTTCTTGCTAAGATTAAAAAAAATATACAACCTATCGTAACGATTCAAATTGTATTCTCTTTAACATTAACTTCTTTTCGATGTGAACATTCATGTTTGTAAACAAAAGTCGATTTTATTATTTTTAAAGGCAAGAGGAAGTAAATTTTTTTCCTGTAAATTAACACTTTTAGATTAAACTGCCTTTAATTTTTATTTCTTCATTTCTTCCAGGTTTTTTGGCTAACGTAAAAGATAAAATTATAATAATAACACAAATTTTTTGTTTTTTTATTTCAGTCACTGAGCTTTAACTTGTTTGAAACCAGGAAATTGGAAGATCGAAGCATTTCGGAAAATGTTTCGCAATCCGCCATTTTGTAAACTTTTAAACGAAACATCTTCGATGACACCTTTAAATTTACCCATAATACCACTACGATGTGGTGAATTACGGATGGAGGTACGAAAAAAAGTCGAGCACCGTTCTATTCAGCGTATAATTGTTAAAAGTTCTAGCTTCGTGTCGATAGCTTTAAAATTGTCCATTTTACAGCCATTTTAGTGCAAAATAGGGCAAAATTTATCCAAAAAACTTGCCAATTTTCGCTTATAATAAGGGTTTCGTGCATTTCTCAAATGGGAGGTATTTCATCGTAGTTTGGTGCATCTCGTCGGGATACGCATTTTAAATCCAACTACGTTCGATTCGGTCCTATAGAAGATACGTTAATCCCGAATGTTTGCCGGAGATGAAAATTCAGAAAAAAGTCACCCTCATGAAATTCTCTGAAAATGACCAAAAAACGATTCTAGGTCTGAATTTAACTTCACATAATTTGAGAACTCTATCCATTATACTGTATGCAGTGCCAATTTTATAACTTATCCATTTGAAGCATGGTGCATAACATATATGCTACACCTTTTTGTAATTCATTATTTACATATTTAAGGTAATTATTAATTAATTTTTAATTAATTATTATGTTATATTGTTTAAAAAAATTAAACAAAGTGTAAAAATGAGGGATTTTTTACGGAAAATATATGTGGAGAAGAAAACGTCACTCAAATAAGACGACACTGTGTACTCGGGAGTTCTCGGGATCGCTGATTACGAATCTGGCCGCAGATTTTCAAAATTCAAAATGGCGGATCTAATATGGCCGACTGAAATCTAAGGTGAATCTGACCTTACATTTTCGTCGGCCATTTTGAATTTTGAAAATCTGAGGTCAGATTCGTAATCAGTGATCTCGAAAACCCCCAAGTACCCTATTTCACCTCGATCAAGTAAATTTTTGGAATTCCGTCGGCCATATTGGATCCGCCATTTTGAATTTCGAAAATCTGAGCATTAAATTCGTAATCAGCGACGCCGAAAACTCCTGAGTACAAAATTTCAGGTGTTTTCAGCGTAAAGAAAAATGTATGCTTCAAAGGGTTAATGGATGATTCGAAAAAAAGTTTATATAAAGTATTTATTTGCTTATATTATTAATTTTCTCAGATGCGAAATTGATTGTTGGTTTTTGAATGACATCGAAGCATGCTCGTTTGTACATAAATGAAAGAAGAGTGAGGTGAGGCAGTAGGGTATTTAAACGAACCCTCGTTCTTGACGGCCTTGCATAATTTGCTCGACACCGCAAGTCGAGCGCTTATTCAGCAATGTGCTGACCCGCATTCGTCCGTCCGCGACACTTTGGTTCCTTTTACCAAATACACCGGGGATGTTTGCATCGTCACCGCAAATACATATACATGTGTATATAATCCCGCTTGGGGCTCAGAAATTGCGGACAGTCACCCGGGAAAGTCGATTCCACCTGCCACCGGCAACAATGCTTCCGCATCGGAAAATAAATTTCTCCAGTTTCCCGCCAAAATATCTATCCCTGAATGTTCCACGCTCATCAGATAAAAAAAAGGCAGGGTTTTATTATCCAAACTAAATTTGACCTAAAATTGAAATTACAATGTTAGTTATATCGTTTTAACCCATTTCGTCCCAAAGTGTCCGTTTTGTCCGTCAATGTTCAACGACGTATTACTATATATTTTCAGCCCCTAAAAGAATCGCCAAAACCATAATCCACTATTTTCGAGGTCGCTCTATCGATTTATGCCATTTAGATAACGGAAAGACAATGTCCTAACCCTCATTTTCTTCAATTAAAAAAAATAAAGGGTAATTTTAAGGCTATTTTTTTCAAAAAAGTGCAATTTTCAATGCGAAATACACCATAAAATTCAGTGAAATGACCAAAAACAGGGCGGTCGAGGTCCATAATAAAGAGTTATGACATATACTTATTTTATTTGTTACATCTAAGGGTTGCAAAACCACCCTTAACCCGTAATAGTCAAACGGAAACAAAAATGATGAATTGTCGGAAAATCGTAGACTTTTTGAGAAATTTTTGTTGAACAAAAAGTTCTTAGAATCGATCAAAGAATGTGCTGGAATTTTTCAAAATCCAAAAATTGGAAAAAATTCAAAAATAGTTCAAAAAATTCTGAAAAAAATTTAGCGTGTTCTGTGATCGATTCTGAGAACTTTTTGTTCAGCGACGTTTATTCTATCGGTAACAGTAACGTTTATAGTACTGGCTAAAGACGTTGTATACAAAGCAGCGGCAATAATGGACCTTCTCGAATGGTCGAAATTCAGGAATTTTTTATTCGAAAATGAGACTCTTTCGGAATAAACGTCGCTGAACAAAAAGTTCTCAGAATCGATCATAGAACACGCTGAATTTTTTGAACAATTTTTGAATTTTTTCCAATTTTTGGATGGGAAAATCTCAGAAAATTTTACATTTTGTGTCTGTGTACATTTTGGCCTCTTTCTAGGTTATTTCTATGATTTGAAAATCATCAACGTGGTTAATTATTATACTCTAAATATATACTTGAGTATGCATAATGCACCATTTATTACACGTAAGTATGAAATTCGTACCTTCAAAAACCAAAAATAGACCAAAAAGGCGCAAAATGAAGTTTCTGATCACTCATTTTACTTTATTATTTCTAGTGTAGCGTTTTCAGCGTTTCTTTAATGTGTCTGAAATTTATACACTTAATAATAGACAAACAAACGAAGAAAACCGGCCGTGATAAAACTATGTGCCCCTTTCTGAAGCACTGAAAAAAGTGCCTACAAAATATGTCCGACGTTTAAAAAAAAAAAACAATTTTACTTCATTTTTCGCTGATCGGACGTGCAGCCTATTTTGAATCATTACAGATGACAGTTAGTCTTTTTCTGTAAGCAAGAATAAGTAAATCTAGACGTCATACAAGAATGTGCTTTTGAGAAAAGTTAGTAAAATATTAGTTTTAATTTTGTCAGTAACAGCGTAACTGGTTAAAAAATGATAGTTTTTCAATAGCACATCCCCAATTGAACACGAACATTGTTTATAACATGTGTGCTCATTTCAAAAGTGCTAAATGAAGGTAACCTCAATTTTCTAACATCGAATGTTTTTATGGACCCCTAGAGCCTGTCCAATATTGATAATTCAACCAATATCACTTTCTAACCCCTTTAATTTCACATTTCAAAACAATGGAAAACTATACGAAAATTTTCAGCATTGCTTAAAAAATAAAGCACATGTCATCATTTAATATATATTAACCCATGAAATAACATATCTCAATTTCAAGAATGTGCTTAACGAGGAAGACTTTTGCACTTTTATATCCTAAAATTTAAAGGTTTCAGAGATTTGCCCATATAAGTACAATTTTTTGTTCAACGAAACTGACTGAACGTTCGAGCATGCATAGTCAATTTCTATAAATCTTTCAGTAGCCTATTACTCACGCATAAATCGACGAATTAACACAACTTTACCGACAGTTCATCGACGTAAACTATTGCATCTGCAACTAGATGGCGCAAAACTTCACAATCTAACCGCAAGTAGTTGAAGGCGTTGGAGCGTCATAATGAATCTAGTATACAATGCTGAATATTTTACGATGAACGTATTTAATGTAAGCTACTTTAATCTAATATATATTTTGTTGACAAATACATGTAGAAAAATTTTCTTGGAAATTTTACCATCTCAGATGGTAATTTTGGGACAGCCTTGTACAATGGAAAAAATTGCCATTTTTCCTAGTAAAAATTAGTAGATTTTATTATAACTTTTACTGTTTGAATAGTACAAATTCCAGGCAAAATGGTAATTTCTGGAAATTGTTCTGCAAGACTGTAATGAACCACGGTCGTTTGATAAGCAATTTGAAAATTTTTTCATAGAAATGATTTAAACGATCCGTTGGCAAAACTTTGACTTTACCAAACTGTATGCGGCAAAAGTTCCTTCACCTTGTACTTTAAATCGCAGGTTGACTTTTCGATCGTTATAAAAGTTAGGTAGCAAACTGTGAAATTTGCATGCGTTCGTACGCGTATGCATCGTTGAAGGCTCAAAAAGAAAGTGAACGTTTCAACGATGACCATTTAGGTTAATAGTTACGTGGTAGCCTATCGTTATAATATACGCATTACGTAAAAAATACGCCGCTGTATTTTAGAACGATTACAAATGTTAAAGGAGCGTCGATATCCATTCCACAACTATAATTACTAATTATTGACATTAATATACAAGAGGTGTATATAATATAATACTTTTAAATAACGAATTAATCGTTTTGTAAATACACGAATCAGTAATTATCTTCCTTTATGAATTTTCACATACTAATCACTCCGATTATTTTGTTCAGCTGCAAATTCCGATATTTGAATAGCCAAGAAAGTGTAAAAATAATTTTAAAAGGAAGATAAAATATTTGATATCCTCGTAAATGAGATAAGCCGACAGTTTAGAATTTCTCACGTATAAATTCCTGCTACATACGCTATTAATATGAATTCGTATATAATTACGTTGATTGCTGTATTTATTATTATTTACGTAATAACAATGATTGGCTACGTATAATGTCAGGGATAAAGACAGTTACGAAGATGGTCGAAAAGACTGAATCCAAATTAATATTAGTGTTCGGGTGGAGAAAGTTGAACGAATATTTGCTTTTAATTTAAGGTAGACATTTTCGTATGTACAAATTGATGGAATTGATGGGTGGATATTGTCAGGCTTCAACTTGAATGGCGAACGAAATTAGAGCGTCAAATATTTGAACGAAACCAATTCTCATCTGTTACGTGATCGGTCGACGATGCGATCCCTTTATTTATGTCGCTTTTGACAGCATAATATAACGATTGTTGTTCAAAAGAGGTATTTTATTCTTGATGTAACTTTATGTGCAAATGATGTATTGAAAATGTTCTCAAATTTCTTTTAAATGTTTAACACTGAATACGATGATCAATTTCACCCTATTAACCTGACGAGCTTGATTAATCGGTATAAAACCTACCTTATACATGATGATATGAATTAGTAGAAAAAACGTTAAATGATTTGAAAAAAAAATTGATTAAAAACTGCAATTGATCTTGAAACGGTCATGATTTAATCTCCGATAGACTAAGTGGGAATATACAGGGTGTACCAAAAGTCTGGAAACACTTAAATATCTCGAAAACAATGCATTTAAAAAAAAAAATGGTTTCGATAAAAGTTATTAGGTTTAAAAAGACGCACTTAACGCTACTAGTCATTTGACCTTGGATGACCTTGACAAGGTCACACGCTGTATACTGCACATAGGAATTCGGCGATTTATCGTCAAAATCTGGCCGACCTGTTTCCTTCGATTATACCTGTTCTAAATGACCTCTATATGGTCAATATTGATCATAACATAAAATGCAATCCAGACATAAAATTTTGCGCTCTTTCAAAATTCATAATAAAAAATTTATATTTGAAAATTAAAAGTAGAACATCCAATAACCTTGAATTTCATGTCATAATATTCCGGGAATGATTTCTGAAAGATCATTGTATTCATTTATAATTGGTAACCGAGGAATTTACCTGGCTCTTATTTGTAAACACAAAATCATCCAAATTAAAATATCGAATGTTCCAGAAATTTAGTATTTTTATCATTCTGATCTGGGATACTAGGGAATGGAGCGAAACTTTTATGTTAAAAAAATCATTTTTCAATCAAAGGAGAGTGGAATTAGTTAAATTGGACTAACAAACGAGATGATATTGAGGTAAAAGTGAATTTATAATTATGGATGAGACTCAAGTAGTTTAGCCGCCGCTAGGAGCGCTCGCAACTCTCCCGGTTCCATTTTATTCTCGTAATGGAAACGTATTTTTATTTTGTATATTAGACGACTTAAAGGAACGTTTCGACACGGCACGTCTTATTTATTATATCCTACATATATGTACGTGGGACTCGTATATTGCACCTAACATTTACTTACAAGTAACACTAGGGAAGTGATAATCACCGATTTTTGTTAAACTGTGTATACAAGTACTTCTTTAAAAAGTATTTAACACGTGTTTTTTTGTTTTTCCCCAAAAAAACATTTTTGGGGTAGAAATCACCCTTGAATGTTTGTAGAAATAGGGTTGAATAATAGTATGTTAAAAATTATTTGTAGCATGTCTGTCAATATTGGGATATTGACGTTTTGATGTCGCTGATGAAGAATTTGAAAATTCAAAATGGCGGATCCAATATGGCGGTCGAATTTTTATTAATTTTTATGAATGTAATGAAAATTGGGATCTTTATGTTTTTGCGATCGCTGATGACGATTCTAAAGTCAGGTTTTAAAAAATCAAAATGGCGGACGAATTGTACTATTTTTCAGGAATTTTGTGAAACATGGTTGGCATTACTGATTATCAACATGATGTTAGAGTTTGTGAAATTGTAGATTAAGAATAGCCGTTGCAACACGGTCAATTTTCATAAAAATTAATAAAAATTCGTCCGCCATATTGGTTCCGCCATTTTGAATTTTCAAAACCTGACGTTAGAATCGTCATCAGCGACCGCAAAAGCATAAAAATCCCATATTTTCATTACATTCATAAAAATTAATAAAAATTCGACCGCTATATTGGATCCGCCATTTTGAATTTTCAAATTCTCCATCAGCAACGTCAAAACGTCAATATCCCAATATTGACAGACATGGTACAAATAATTTTTAACATACTATTATTCAACCCTATTTCTACAAACATTCAAGGGTGATTTCTACCCCAAAAATGGTTTTTGGGGAAAAACAAAAAAACACGTGTTAAATACTTTTTAAAGAAGTACTTGTATACGCAGTTTGAAAAAATCGGTGATTATCACTTCCCTAGTGTTACTTGTTACTGCTTTACAGCTTTTTAGTAGAATGGAATATAAAATTAATATTTTCTCGAATATTACGAATTTTTTGACATAAAGAAAAACCATGAAAAAAAATATCTTAATTAAATTGTTTTCTTATAGAAGTAAAGAAAAAGTCCCCAACACGTTCAGTCTACTAGAGTAATGTAGACACTTAAAAATAGATTCAAATAATGTCACTCTTTGCATAAGTAAAGTAAATATTCAGGCTAATCAAAATCATTCGGTTTTTACTGTCGTTGAGAGCGAAGATTTACTCTATCAAAGTGCTTTTTCCTTCTAAGGAATTTAGAGAGAGAGAGAAAGCTCTGGTAGTAGGGATTATTATTTAATGTACAATTTTGGTAATCTCAAATTCAATTTTTTAATTTAAAAAAACCAATGTCAGATTTATAGTCAAGGAGTGAAAAATCTTATATTACCGCATGAATGGTAATCGTAACGAACAAAAATCCGTTACGATCAAAATAAAGAAAAAAGATTGGAATGTATACTTCATGCCTTATTTTGTGGCGTTAAAAAAACAAGTAAAATATGTCACAAGATTCAATTAAACAAGTTGAGTTTTTGTAACGTCTCTATAACTCCGAGCATCTTGAGTTTTAATAATTTCATGAAAGGTTTCACATGTGCATGCGAAATTATGGAAAGGGTCTAAGCCGATATGTATCCTGTTTCAGGCTCGTTACAAGAGGTCGTCGCTATACCACCGTCGACGATGCGACGGAACATAATGAGGCGAAGCATTATTTTCAATTTACCTGGGGCACCGTAACTCGTTGCCTTGACAATTAACACGAGACGACACCCTGCTTCTTCTTTTTTTTTTCACGCTTCGGGAACAGAAAGAGGCGACAGAAAAGGATTAAGAGTAAAAAAATTGCGGAAACCGGCACAGACCGGATGCCATGAAGGAAATGAAGAAATTGCTTTAGTAGAATATATTCGTTATTGTTTTTATCCTCTTTTTGTTTACGAACTTGTTAATATGCAACCTTAATTGTGGCTTTTACTCATTGACGGAGCTCGTTTTCAAGACTCGACAATTCAAACATTTATTCTGCCTACTACATTAATCTTCTTGGAAGATAAAACAACCCTCAAAATATTAAACTTAATACAATATTTTGTCATACAAAAACCAAAACAAAACACTATTGTAAAAGTCAAATGTTGTAAGAAATTGTCAGTCTCCTAATTACTTTTGTCAAAATCGACACAATTTTCAAAAGCAGTGTTAAAGTAGTATAGGTATTTTTTAATTCAAAAAATAATATATAGTGAAATCTTACTGAGTATTTATACTCATAAAACTCATTTTATTTTTATAGAGTACTCAATAACATCCTGATATTCGATAAAATGAAATTACAAACAATAACTTAAGGTAAGATGGAGCAAATATAATTATTTAAAAAATTGACTTAACACAAGTTTTTAAAGGAACTGAACAATTCAAATTTAAATGTTGTTAATTTATGTATATTTTTTGTCAAACATTTACCGATGTTTTGTGTATATAATTTTTTTATTCTAGTTATTTAATTATGTTAAATTTATTGTAAAAAAGAATTTTGTTTATAATTTTTGAAAAATTTTCATAAGTTTTTAGAATAAAATATCCGAAACGTCCTTTTTTTTAACACCTCGTCACTTTGATATTTAAAGAAACATTTGAAGAGACATTTTACTTAAGAATAATCAAAGAAGAAGAAAATATTAAATATTTTGTCATATTGCAATATGTTTAAACAAGTAAAAATATTTTGTTTCCAAAATAATGCCAAATCCATTACAGTTGTTTTCAAAAAGCTCTAAATAAAATTAACCTAAAGCGAAATAACATATACCTAATAAACTGACTTATTTCCGAAAATTCTCAGTCAGTTCTCAATTAATTTATTTGGCATTTTTTAGCATTCCATCAACTGTAATTAGAATTGCCATTCCAGAACCCGAATTTTGAAAATATTATTCTGTCATCTTTAATTTATGTTTTTTAGATAAACTTCCTCACTTATTATGGAGGAGCACTTCAGACTTTCTTCAGACAAAATGTTAGAAAACGATTCTCAGTATATGAACTTATTGCGTTCAGAAATTTTTAATAGGACTAGATATTGACAATAATTTCATAACAATAGGCAAATACACAAGTGCTGAAATGTGAGGGCAGAACAAGTTCCCCTCTCCTATTAAATAAAATAATGTTTTAAGGAAGTGAAAATGGGCTGCGCATTTATTTAAATTCTCTATTCATATAGAATGAATAAATGAGAAAAATAATAAAGGCAATGAGCGAAGTTTTCCGATGACTTCCGAAACCGAGAAGATTACGCCAATATGCATATGTGGCGGCCAATGAAGTAATACGCGTTTATAGAGAGATTGGATTATCGCATCAAATTTATTTCTTGTTCCCACACAGCTTTCCATTTACATAAAATTACTCATCGCAGAATTGATTTCATGCAAGTTAATGTGCTGTATTGCCCATAATTATGATTATAGACTCGTTTGCACTATCTCCGCTCAGATATTACTTGTACATTCCAGAAAATGAATGAAATGTACAGTTAACGGGCAAGTCTCATACATATTCTACAAAACAATTATGTTTCAGAGATATCCGACTTTATTATTGTCTAATTTTTGTAATTAAATGTAAATATTATTTTAAATATGCGGAAATTAAGAAAGGGAAGTGCCTGAAAGCCAGTTTTTTAAGCACTAACACTGTTCTAAACATTTTTCAAATGTTGCAGAAGAACATTTGAAATATCAATTAAGAGTGTATTTTTATTTGCATTAATTAATAAGCAGTTCATTGTTTTTTTTATAACCCTTTTTAATGCTTCTTTTCAATTAAATATACCTATAGACATTTTCCAGGTGAAAAATGCTTTGCGTTGCTTTTCTTAATTTTATTTATCCAGTGGAAGCAAACAAAAATTTAGTTTTAGTTTGTAATTGAGGGCATCTTAAGATTTATTATTAAAAATGTAATTTTCTTTTTTTTTATGATTAAAAAGGACGTTCGTTAACGCATTGCAGATAATTAAAACAAGAAATTTATCATTGATCAGTTTTAATTTAATTTACTTCCAGTTCTATAGTAACAGGACTTATTAGTTTAATTACATTTCAACAAAAATTAACTACATATAAAATTTCTAATTAGTTGAATGGGGCGTCCATTATTTACAAAGCTTGTGAAAAGAAATCAACTATTCTAAATACCTGTTTACATACGACATAAAATGAATCGGGTTTAATAACAAATAATGTAAGCAAATTTGAGTACAGCGTTTGGTTACACTATTTATCAATTGAACTTGAATGGAAAATCACCGAAGAAAATCATGTGTGTTTTCTTATAGTTAACTTGTCGGATTTTAATTAAAAAAAAGTAGTAGACATACAATTTGTACCAAAATAAGGTACTACAGTACTCCTTCCCTTATTCTAATTTCCCTTACTCTAATGTCTTCCCTTATTCTAATTTTTTCTCTTCTCCTATTCTAATATTTCCCCTCACGCGTTCTCCCCACTGACGTGTGGATTTTCTTAATACAAATAACGGCGCATGCGCAACAAAAGAAAAAGAGACAAAAGTGAGACTACAAATCTAAGTAGTGGGGGAGAGGGGAAAATTAGAATAAGGGAAGAAGGCCGCCATCTTGCCTGACTGGACAAATTAGAATAAGGGAAGGACTACTCTACTAAATAGACCTGTGAATCATAATCTTGAGGGTTCTTCGAGAGTGCTTGTGGAAAACTATAAAGAAGCATCGTTGCTAAATTACAAATTGAAAAAAAAAGGAATGTTTTGGAGGAAGAAAGTGATAATTTGTTATGGTCGTTACTCGATTGGACAAGGACGAAACGTAGAAGAGCACTTTAAAAGATCTCGTGTAACCGGGAAAGTCGAATCTGCAAGGTTGGAATCGAGCCAACCGGCACATTCGTCTCTCTTGGCAAGGAAGACTTGCCTCCTGTTCAGAGACTGCCTTCTGAGAGACCAAGAGTTTTTCACGAAAACGAGAAGACCACAGTCTACCTCTGCCTCAGATTCCCTTTAATTCCAGGGTTTACGAGGCTGGATTACTTACTCTAGGTACCATCCGCGCCGATTGCACGAAAAAAGTTTTAAGAGCTCCAGTTGGCACGACACCCACCCACACACACATACATTTTACCTACACAAGTTAAGCTGATGTAGAGTAACTGAGGTTTATGGTAATGACCCAAGTATAGTCAAAGAAAGATTTTTTATTCCTATGATTTGTGTGCTTACTTGGTTCAAGACTCTTTAGTTTCCTGGCGATTTACTTATCTCTTTTACAGCAATAATATCTTCAATTCGACTATGCTCAGAAAGGTACGCGTTGCTTCTGCTCTCGACACTTTAAAAATTGGTAAAAATAACTAAATATCGGGTTGACCTATTTTATCCTGTATAATTCATTGGATGATTCAAACGTCGCACTTATTAGAGTAATTTCATTGATTTTATTATATAATTATTATTATTATAATATTTCGTTGCTTCGAAAAAAATGAGTTCGTTCAAATAGTGAAAGCAGCCAATTCAGCAAAATCAATTGTGATACTGACAAGCGAAATTGTGCAGGAAGAGGTCTAAAAATAACAGGAAAAATTACTATTCTCGCTAGGCATTTGAGGAAAGACGTAAAATAACCGGAATAAATACTATTAGATAAATATATTTTGATATTGTTCTAGAATAGAATTTCCAAAACCAGAATAGTAAAATATACAAGCTTATGAAATTTACAATGCTTTTGTAGAAAATATTACTAGGGAAAATAGTAAAAACGTTCGTGAAAACCAATGAAAAGTGAATGCATCAAACGATTCCTACAATCTAGTTGCATTTGTCGCTGTTAGGTGCGTGCGCGATCGTCGTAGGTTTGTTCCGTTCCCGTTATAAAAATGAGTTTCCATTCCCTCAAAACCAGATAAAATAGCAAGCTTAAAGTATGCGCGTAGAATGTCAAATACGGACAGTCGCCGGCATAATATCATATCAATGGTACTTGTTCCTGTAATGGCATAGCATAATATTTTTTTACCGGCTGAAGTATAAACAATCTATTGCCTCGTCGAAGTTTTCGATTTTTATTTATTTCAATGACAAACTATTTAGATTTCATTACTTATTAAGTGGAATTTAGTGAACATTTTTGAGATGTTACTAAATATTTAGGTTGATCTCCTGAAGAATTATTTAAATGAAACAAAAATACAGAACATTAAATGAAGAAACCATGGAAGCATCGCGGTTTGGTGTGCTACGGAGAGAGAAAAAGGGGGGGGGGGGAGGAGGAGAGAGGATTGATCCTTTTTTCCTGCAGATGATACTTTTTTCTTGAATTAAAATTTATTCTGTGAAAACACTAAACACGATGTAAATCTAAAACTAACTAGATTCAAAAATATTTGAATTTAATCACTAACGATTAGCTAAAAATGACCTCCTATATCATATATCTATAGAAACTGATTTATTTTTTACAATGATCTCCACGAATGGACTCAAATTTACACACTAAAACTGTTGGAGTGACATTCAATTCGACATAAAAATCGAAAGGTTGAACCCGCAATCAAACTCAATCTTAAGGAGTTAATGGCCAATATGAAACGTAACATTTTGAAAAGTTTAGTTCTTTGAAGTAAATGATTTTCACTTAATTGTAGATGGTGTTAATTAATTACTCAGTGGAATTCAAAGTGTATTCTTAACCCGTTAAGTCCCAAATCTCCTCAATTTTCAATGAATTTTCTTTCATTTTTTTTTCATACTACAAAAAACAAAAAAAAATGTCATGCTCTTTCAGAATATGGCCACAGAATTTGTCTAAAGTTAATGCTTAAAAAGTTATAAACATTTTTTGCAAAAAAAAAATCGCTTTTTTTTACTGAACAAAATTTTAGATCTAAAATTTTAATAAGAAAACGGTGATATACTCATCCGATACCAAAAATTGTTTTTGAGGTCTAAACTTTGAAATGTATGTAATACAGTTTTGAAAATAAAGCTAAAAGTAACCAAAATGACGGGACAGAGATGAAAAAATCGTCAAAAAGTTCAGGAATTTTTTATTTGAAAATGATAGACTATTGGAAAAAATGTTGCTGAACAAAAAGTTCTTAGAATTGACCAAAGAATATGTGAACATTTTTTTCGGAATCTTTTGATCATTTTTTACAATTTTCAAAATCTCAACATTTTGAAAAGTTGAAAAAATCATCAAAAAATAATGAAAAAATTTCAGTGGATTCGTTGATCAGTTGCAAGAATCTTTTATTCAGCAACATTTTTCCTAATGTCTGTCAATTTTAAATTAAGGCCCGAATATCGTCAATTTTCAATGAAATTTCATCCACTGTTTGTTCGCACTGCGACAGACGTTAGGAATGTTGTTGAAATAAAAATTCTTGCAATTGATCAACGAATACACTGAAATTTTTTCAGAATATTTTTATCGTTTTTTTTCAATTTTTAAAAATTTTGAGATTTTTGACGATTTGTTCGTTTCTGTGCCGCCACTGTGGATATTTTCAGCATTATTTTCAAAATTGTAATACATGCATTTTAAGGTTTAGGCCTCAAAAATACTTTTCTATGTGGAATCGGATGCGTATACCACCGTTCTCTTATAAAAATGTTGGATCTACAATTTTTTTCAGTTAAAAATGTGTGGCCATATTCTTAAAGAGCATGAAATTTTGCGTCGGATATGGTGTATCGATATTTTTTGGTACTTGTAGTATAAAAAAAAATGGAAGAAAATTCGTTGAAAATTGTCATTTGGGACTTAATGGGTTAAGGATTAAACTATAATTACTACTCTTCATTAGACTGAGTAAGTTTTTAGAGTGTAAATGAATTGAATGAAAATGAAATTCTATAATTTTGTTCAAAGCAGGTCTGAGAGTAAGTCACGAAAAAAGTCCAAATTTGATACATTGCTTTATTACTCGAGGTTATTCGTAAGATACTCGTATTTGAGGCATTGACGACGTATAAAAAAAAGTTTGGCTTAACAAAAGCGAAACATTGACTACATTAGCAAGGAAAGTGACTCTATCCGTAGGAAAAGAATGTAGGAGAATACAATGGGGAATAAAACGAACGTAATTCTCGTGGATAAAAAAGTCAGTAGACCCTCGCACAATGATCTATATATGTGTAGGAAATGAGACGAAAGTGCATACACACATGTGTGGAGGGAAAGACGAAGACTTTGCCTCGGACAAAGGCGCTTGGTTATCGACATGTCGTTCGCCTTCAGTTCTCAAATGGATTGTAATTTCGCCGGCGTACGCGCCAACATTTTTATGAATGAAATATCACTCTTGAAATGCTGACGTGGCTCTCCAAGAAACGTACGGAGATGCTCGAGTTTCTTAGCAAGATTCTTCCCTTGTTCCATAATCGCTTAATGCTGTAAGGATAGTATATCAATTCTCGGTCTTATCTTATTCGAAAACTGAATGAATCCTATCTTCCATGAATATTGGAACATTACTGAATTTAGAAAATTTTTGCTAACGACTATTACCATGCAAATGTCCAATCATTACGTTTTGGCAGATTTTCGAAATAGTCAAAAGCTGTATTTACAGAAAGGTAATTGGACCGTAGGCCAATATACGGAGGTTGTAAGCTTGGGAATTATTAGAAGGTAATATTAAAGGATAAACCTTCGGATTAGACATTTTATCGAAATTGAAGAATGTGTACAATACGTTTTTATATATTACACAGGCCAACAAAATTTGAGAAAATTGCAGAATCAAGAACCAGAAGATATTTTCAGGTATTTGATGCGCTGAATTCGAGTCCGACCTCAGAATAGCCCCTATACGTCAAGTTTTTGAGCTATTTTAACCTAAAAGTGCAAAAAGTACGTTTTTTGAGTACATTTCAGGTGCTGTAACTGCAAGACAGACTTTTTTTCAAAATGATCGTCACGGTTTCTCAAAGTACTGTTTTGGACCTTCAAAATCAAAACAAATTCGTTTTAAAACTTAGAAAAATCTTTATTGGTCACTGAGATATCGCCTGTTGAATTTTCTGAAGCTTTATCTGATACTGCTCAGTTTCTGAATACCTCCGAATTTGCCAAACTCAGAAACTTCAACAGGCGATATCTCAGTCACCAATAAAGATTTTTCTAAGTTCAAAACGTATTTTGAAGGGCAAAAATAGTACTTTGAGATACCGTGACGATCGTTTTGAAAAAAAAATCTATCTTGCAATTGCAGCACCTCAAATGCACTCAAAAAACGTACTTTTTGCACTTTTAGATTAAAATAGCTCAAAAACCTCACGTATAGGGGCTATTCTGAGGTCGGATTCGAATTCAGCGCGTCAAATATCTTCGGAAAAGTATGTTCTGGTTCTTGGTTTTAAAATTTGTCGGCCTCTATTGTCTCCTGACCACTAAGATTTATTTATTTATTTTATTATTAAACGGGCAAAACCCTAATATAATAACAATTAGCGATCCGGAAAATCTTAGCCTCCATCTTAAAGAAGCCTCTAAAACACGCAATCTTTTTGCATTTCTCTTGAAATATACGAGTCTGACAAAAAAATATGTTCACAAAAAAGGTAGATAATTGAGTTCTTTACAAAAAAGGGTTAGATACATTTTTTTCGTAATTGTAAAGTGAAGCCCGTAAAATAGCGATGAAAGTTGGTAATCCTGAAAATGACGGTCTTGTGCCCCTTTCGTCTACTCATTGGTAAACACCATCTGTTGGTTAGAGGTTAGACTAAAATGTTCATAAATAAAAGGGGGGCCTAGAGGGCGGGGCCCCGAAATGACATGGTCGGAAACAATTGTCTTAAAAACAAATGCTAAATCAGTGTCTTTCACGTTGTCCCTGAGTAAATAGTCAAAACTGGCGAATGGATATCACTGAGAAAACTGTAAAATAGATTAAGTATTTTACTTAACTTAAACCGGGATTCCTATTTATATAAAAGTCTATCGCTCCAAGAAATGTAGAAGATATTAATTATATAGAATTTGATAGCCATGTTGAAAATCGAAAAGTTATATTAAATTAGAAACATAATTAATTATTAAAACGCACGAATTATTAGTCTTTTTAACATTTACCTAATAAAACAATTTTACTAATTTAGTTAATTAATAACGAATACTGACATTTGTCCGTGTGTTTTTTCACTAACTGAATAACTAACTTATTAATAAGTAATCGAGTTCTTACTGAAATTAAAATAAACGTACGGATTCTTCTTCAAGTTGATCAATGTTTAATTTCTATATTAATTCGATATTTTACGGGGTCGACTTAAGCCAACGTTTTAGATCTACTTATAAATTGATAATGAGAATATTCTAGAACATTCGTCTTATTCTGCTCATGTCGGATACTGACAATCTGAAAAGACCGGGCTTAACTTTTAATTCTTGAACCAATTTAATCAAATCTTGCTAGTGAAACTATATTAGCATTCTAGATTTGTTAAATAATTATTGCTATTTAGCGAGTTTTAATCAAACCTATTAATAAGTAGCAAATTTTACTAATTTAATTACAAATCGATTTCTTATCTATCCCAAATATCATTTAATTTATTAGAATAATAATTTCAATAATCAGTACGAACCACAATGTAATGTGTACTAATTGAATTATAACAATAATATAATCATTTTAGCAATAATGAGCGGAACTATAATATTATTAAATCGGCGACAGTTAATTTGCAGTGATTGATACGAAAGGACAAAAAACGTTGGAAAAATTAAAATCGACCGGCACCATATCAACACGTCGAAACAATAATTTATTATCGATACACGTAAGATTGTTTCTCTCGCAATGAAACGATTTTATTTTGAAAATTATTAACATTGTTAATTTTGTCTTTAGCAAATTATTAAATAAGTAATGTCACTAAAAATACAGTATTTTCTAAACTTGGATTGCCAGATTGAAATCTCACTCTTCGTAAAGTAACAATTCGGGTTTTCAATAAAGAGGCTAAATTTCCACTTTAATTTTCATCCCAAAAATTTATAGCAGGGTATCATCAAATACCAGGAATATAGTAACCCGTTTTTTTAAAGTAATTCCATAAGCTAGTGAGAAATACAGTACATATGCTGCAAATTCGTCCCTGGATCTCGTAATGAGCTTCAGAGGACGTCCAAACTTTCTTTTTTTTTCCTAGGTAGCTCCTCGGGTATTATTTATTACAAAATGCTCGGGGAATTAACAATGGTATTTCGACACCAATTCATCAATACTGCTTAATTCTGCGAATTCCGAAAGGCGCCGAGAGTTCAAAAAGTAAACAAACAATCTGTCACTGCTTTTGCAAAGTTCAATGTCTTTTATAACATCGTAACTTTATGTTTGCACTTATAATATGCATACATAATAATATTTTCAGAAATATGAGGATGTTACAGGTCACGCCGCGCCCAAATAATATTTCGCTTGCAGGAACAGAGAACATAAATTAGCGACCTCTATCGGGTCAAACGGTCAGCACTCATGCGTAAAGTTGTAACTTTACGCACCTGAAAAAGGCGTTTAAATTTTATGCATACTATAAAAAAAAGCAGTGTTGGATACTCGGGTGTCAACCTTCGACTTCACACTCCGTTCCTATCTAATCGCATGTTAAAATGAGGTGCGTAATGTTGAATGTTTACACCCGAGTTATCGAAAACTACTATTTTAAAACTCCCTGCGTAGAACTCGATTTTGTGCGCTGGATCGAAATTTTAATGTTTATTATCGATATTAAGTACATAATGTTAAACAAAATTGTATGGAACACAAGCGAAATGTCGGTTCCTGACGGATATTATTGTCTAAGTCCATCAAGATAATTTTTCGCCTTTGCTGCATAATGTGTATTGTTTTCAGATGACATAGTTGTTCTGAAGGTCAGCTAAAAATTGCATTATTTACTTAGTTTTTATATTAGAATATTCCGCTGTGTAAAACAATACATTGTCGAACCATTACGAAATTAATTAATTTTTTCTATCCAAACATTTCCAGTCTTATCAAGTTTTATCTGGTCTTGGACTAGTTTTGCTTCGATTTATCTAGTTTTTCTTCTTTTGTTTAATCTTTATTCGAAAATTTATGGGAACAAGTGAAATTAAGACTTTAGCTTAAGGGCCCTCGTGAAGCAAATAGATAAGAACGTCGCAATCGCACCTGGCGACAAAAAGCCGAACTACGTCAGAGAATAGTATACAATCGACGTCCTAATAGAATTTTACATCGTCTTGATTGGCTGGGTGGGTACGATGAAAAATTAGTCCCCTACACTACATCTTGTCGGTGTTGTCTTCCTTTTATCAATCTCTCAACCCACTTTATAAGCTTTTTATGTACCAAAAAATGTTTACTTTAACTTTGAATATTGTTACTCTGAAGAGGGGCGGATTTTGTAGGCCGAAATATATGTAAAATTTTAAATTATTTATTTGTTTTGAATTTGTATATTGTAAAATTTTAACTTATTTATTTGTTTTGAATTTGTATATATGTAAATTTTAAATTAATTATTTCGTAAACATACATAATTATTTGTTTGTGTTGACACTAAAGTGATAATTATAATATATTTAATGAAACGGTCGACAAATTAATTTTATAAAAATCGACGTTGTGTTGCAATTTAGTAATTTTGAGGAGCATTGTTTGAAATTTTAGTAATTTCTTTTCGTGCAATATAGTTATAAAAAGATCCGTAACATTAGTAACATAAGAGTACCGTCATTTTTCAAAAATTGTTAACATAAACGGAACGTATGCAGTTTTGCCGATTCTTTCACATCGCAAATGGATCAATCCCATCATCCAATTTTGCCGAGCTAAAAAATCAATGGATCTTTATCGAATTACCTGATGAGTCAATCAATATGAGACGTCGATGGTCGGTCTGGGAAAGTACGGAATGTGGGAGGTCGCTAGGTACGAGTGGCTATTTTTTCAGGGCTCCAATTTGGCAGATGAAAAAGGGACTAATTGCCACTGGCGGAGGCGTATGGATTGGAAAGTTTGGGGATAACTCGGTTGGACGCGAATGATAAGCGGCTTTTCGAGGGATCCTGGAGGGTTTGGGGAGCGGATGCAAGGGCAACGCAGGGCGCGGGGGAGGAACGCGTCCGTGAGGAAATAATAATCGGCGTGGCTAATGCACTCGGCGTTCAACGACATCCATACACAGAATCCGAGTCGTTTCGGAGCGTTTCGAATTTAGTGACCGGCGCGCTCGTAAAACTGGTTTGTCTCGAATTGTCCCGGCCCGTGTACTCCTCGCCCTTCGCCGTTCCTCCATCGAGGGGTCCACCGCTGCCTCCGATCATACGAACCGATGAAAAATCACGCAGAGAAAACGAAAGAGCCTGATTTTTTATCCTCCAATATTCTGAAGCTCTTGAACCAATCGAATCATATTTTTTAGGCAAGGTCATTTGCTCAAAAATCGACGTATCGTGATTGCATTTAACCACTTCACTGGTAGCTGTTTTCAAATAAAAAGTGCCAAGACTGGTACGAGCCAGTTTTTAAGATATCGAGAAACTGTGAAACGTGGGTTCCATTTTTACATAAAACATATCATTTAACGGAAAAAAAAAATGACCTCCCCCTCCCCTTCGTCCCACACGGTAGAGGGTGAAGCATACATTTTTGTTTAAAGTATACATTTTTCTTTATCAAATTTCGATGAGAATGTTAAATATGAGGTTTCCGGGGTCGCCGAATACCAATATGATCTCAGAATTTAAAAATTCAAAATGATGGATCCAATCTGTCGGACGAAATAAAACAATATTGAAACATCTCTTATCACAAGAAATGTGTCTTCTGAACATGATATCAAATGAATTTGAAGTGTGCATTGGTTTGTAGATTCAAAATAGCGGATCAAAAATACAAATAACAACAAAAAAAAACAACAAAAATACAAAAAAAAAAAGAAAAAAAATGGAGTGCAAAGTCCTCCCACTATCTCCTCGTGGTGCACTCTGAGGTCGGTATAATTAATCAGCTAGAGGTCACCCACATAATTTTTTCATTTTATGAAATATTCAAAATTGAGTCCGCCAAGGTAAGGTCCAAATTCATTTTGCACATACTATCTATTTGCTATCATGGATCCGCCATTTTGAATTTTGAAAATCTGAGATCAGATTCGTAATCAGCGACCCCAAAAACCCCCGAGTAACAAATTTCAGCCGTTTTCCACGCACAGAAAAAAATTTACTTTAAAAGCATATAACTTGTAGCCGCCATATTGGAACTGCCATATATTGAATTTTGAAACGGTGACCTCATATTCGTATTCAGCGACCTAAAAAACTATAGTATACCAAATTTCGTGCAAATTCATTGAAAATTGTAGGAGTTATTTAAAAATGTACATATATGATACATTACCAGTCGTGGCACTTTTTTTTTGTGTACACATATGATACATTACCAGTGAAGTGGTTAAATTTGCAGCTACACATATGGACATAGCTTCAGGACTTGCGGGTATTGGAAAATTTCAAAAATCGATCACAAAAAGTTCCCTCTCAATCGCTTTCGACGATTTTGCCACAGACTTTTTGCAATTCAATATGCTACTTTCTCTACACGACGGGTTTCTTAACCCATTAATTCCCAAAATGAACGGATCATTTATTCTAACTTGGGGCCGCCATTTCAAATGGTGATGAACAAATTTTAAAGAATTGTTGAAATTTGTATATGATTTTGACGAATATTCTAAAAAACACGTAATTTTTTAACGATGCATTTTTCACAAATGTCCAGCTTTTTTGTATTGTTTCGAATTAGCTAAAATGCACTGGATAGTTGTACTTAACCCTTACAGGCACGGTGTCGATCCAGATCGACTCCTTTTTGTAATGCATTTTTTACATATTTCAGGTAATTATTAATCAATTTTCTTGCAATTTTTTACTTCATACCTTAGAAAACATGTTAGGAAACATAAATAAATGAATATTTATCATTAATTATTATGTTATAATTGTTTAAATAATTAACAAATTGTAAATTTTATGAATTTTTTCACAAAAAATGTATGCTGAGATGAAAACGTCACTCAAACATGACGAAACTCGGTACTCGGAAGTTTTCGGGGTCGCTGATTACGAATCTGAACGCAAATTTTCAATATTCAAAATGGAGAATTTAATATGGCATACCCGAATGTTAAAATGTCATATTTCGCGGCTGTAAAACTCACCTTCGTCGTTTAGTTTTAAATTATTTACCAAAAATAAATAATATTGCCTAAAAATACAAAAAAAATATAACAAAAATACAAAAAAAATGGAGACAATAATTCCAGTTTCATCTGTCGAGCAAGTAGATTTTTCACATTTCGGTCCGCCATTTTGGATCCGCCATAATGAATTTTGAAAATCTGAGTTCAGATTCGTAATCAGCGACCCCGAAAACCCGCGAGTAACGATTTTTAGCCATTTTCCGCGTAAGGAAAAATGTCAGCTTCAAAGGCCTACTTTTATGTACGGTGTGAGATCCACAATCACATAAAAAATCTGAAAAGTTTGAGTATTCTTTAATCAATTACTATGATATATGTTTCTTTAAATCGACTTCGTAGCGCAGGCGGTAGCATACGTTTGTTTAATAATTGTAAGTCATCTGTAAATTGTACAGAAATGATTTGTCATTACAGTGGAATCTTGATATATTTTTTACCCACTTGGTTCCTCGTCTTCCCCTCCAGTCTCGTTATATTTCTCGAAAAGCAGAGGAGCGTCGCTTCTCCCACGCCTCTCAGTCACGACGTCACAGCAGGCCCTTCCTAAGTCCCAGTCCGTAAGGTGGGGGGAAAAGAGAGCGGCGACAGGTAAATATAACGAGACGATGCCGGGGGCAAATATGCTGGGACGTTAATATATCGAGACGCAATTATACCGGGAGGCTACTGTACATAATTATTGTAAATTTTGTTATCGTCAATACAATGTTTATTTCATAATATTTCCATCAAATGCATATTGTTACTAAATCAATAATTTTTAATAGCTCTGTCCTTATTTCTAAATACTTTCAATTAATATATTTAACACAATTAGTCAACGTTCAGTTGCACATATTATAATGTAATTAATAAACATGTACATATAGAAAGACAGTTGTTTTTAACGAAAAACTAAATTTATGTAACGAGAACTGTATAGAGCTGAAAGCAACGCAATTGCCCCTAGCGGCAACAATACTTACTAAATGTTGATAGAAAAAAAACTTGAAAATATATTTATTTCCACAGAAAAAATGACTGTAACTAAACTTAATATATGTGTTTGATGCACAGTAAAAATGTGTCAATTTAATAGTTCATATACACTTATGTTCAATGCAAACAAATATACTTTTGTGTGCACAAGGTAACTATATATGGCAAAAATTGAAGAGTTATTAATTATGATTCAAAGACCATTTTAATTTTTAACCTCAATGATATTTGAAATTCCTGCTGGTACAAGCGAATGGTATGTAGAATAAAAAGAAAAAAATTGGTAAAACTCGTTGATTGTGATTTAATAGAATTCAGAGATTCCAGTAAACAAGAAGTTTGGGATTGTTTTACTTCTTAACAATTTTTCGGAGCGAAATAACTCGGCGGAGAAATGTGGTAGGAAGACAAAGAAAAAAGGTTTTACGAGATGGTGGCCAATGGGTAAGGGGCGCCCTGCAAAAGATTCCGATTTGGGGTCGGTTTCGGGAGTTTATCTCGAACGAATTGGCTGACTGGACGAAGGCAACTTTAATCGTTTTTACGAGGGGAAGCGTGAGTAGGTGTACGCATGAGGATCAGTCTACGGATTATTTTGCCGAGTTCCTCACTTTTTTGCCAGCTTCAAATATTATTGAAACTTTTATAGCTTCTCGCTGATGGAAACCAAGTTTCTTCTTAATGAAAAGTAATTTTTTATTTCTCACTTACGTAGTATACGTTTATTTTAAGGGGGTTCATAATTCGAATTTTTTTGACCCAAAACTATTTTTGCTTTAAAAAATCGTTTATAATCTAGAGAATGTATGCTGTGAAAACACCTTAAATCAGAAATCGAACTCTAAGTGCCTCAAATGGAACATGCAAGCTAAGAACAAAAACCGGCTTACAGCGTAGAGCGAAAACTTTAAACCGCTTTTTCGCCACTTTTAATTTTAACGTTTTTTTCCTTGCTCAAGAACAAGACTTAAAAAACATATCGCAATGATTGAAATTGCATTCTCTTCAGTATTAAATTCTCTGCGATGTGTTTGTAAATAAACATCTTTGTTACTCTTTTAAAGTGAGGGGAAAGTACATTTTTTTCGTCTAAATTAACACTTTTAGGTTCAAACTGCCTTTAATATTTATGTCATCATTTCTTCCGTTTTTTTTTTGTTCATATAGATGATAAACTTTGTTTTTTTTATTTAAGAATATTTGGGAAACTCGAAGATTGAAGTGTTTCGGCCAATACTCCATAAGTCCGCCATTTTGTAAAATTTTTACATGAAACAATTTGTGTAACATTTTCAATGCCACATTTAAATATACTCACAATACATGTTTGATTGTTTATTTCCCTTAAAAAGAAATCACGAAAAACACTTCAGTTTTTATCGTTAAACAAAATTGAGGATTTTTATAAATCCATGATCTAGGTAAATAATATTTATTTGTTGGGAAAAGAGGAGTTATTAGAGATATAGAGTAATTAAACACTAATTTTAAAAAATGTGTCCCCTATAGGATTCGAATTCCGAACTTTCGTTTTTGAAACGAGTAACTGACTGGTTCAAATTTCATCTTGAATATAAAATACCAAAAAATATACAACCGGTTTATTCCCACATCATCCCGTTGTATTCAATGGTTTGAAACGAAATATTGTTGGTTGCAAGTCTGAAAGGAATAACCGGGTTCGAATCCCAATGGGGTAAGGATTTTTTAAAATATTATGTAGCACCTGAAGAGGACTACTCGTAAAGAGTCGAAACGTCGTGCAAATTATAATTCCATCTCAAATAATTTTTGCAGGGCATAAGCCGTTTTAATTTCTTATGAATTATTTAATTAAAATCTGCATTTTTAATTATCATACATTTATTATTTTTTTAATTAGCAATTTGTAAAATTTTGTGAGATTTAATCCGTATGAAAGATCTTTCAGAAACGAATTTTGTTTAATCGTATTAGTCAATTTTGGTGTTTACATTTACTATGATTTAATAAATTCAGCCTTTAAACGGTATTTTTTTTATTTATGCAGTCGTGGTCGGTCGTTTGGAAATATTGTTTGAGAAAATGTGTGCATTTTCTCGCTTGTTTTGCACTTTTTGCATTCGGAGTAAAGTTAAGTTGTAAACTTAATGCATATTAAGAAGACAGGAATGCAGATTGTACATTTCCGTATATAAAAGTGAACTTATGATCACTTAGTGCATAGTCGTCACACTAGTAGATATCCATTAACGTGGATAGTAAATTTGAATAATTGATTTATTTTCGACCCTATTTGTTAGAAAATAGTAATTTTCCGTGTTAATCCTAACTTGTTTTTATGTAGCCAATGAAAATAGAGTGAAATAAATTATTTCGAGATAAGTAAAAAATAGTGTACGAGTAATTTCTCTTTTAATATTTAAGGAACCATTTATAAAATTGCCTTATTGAATATAATTGATAAATAAATAAATATTGCTAATCCAAAGTTAATGTTTGAAAGAACGAATATAGAGAATAATCAGTTTGGTATGAAAATCAAATTTTGATTTCGTACATTCTGAAATTAAAATGTAACAATTAAAATAGAGGAAAGTAATTGTGCACAAAATATAAAATATTTTACTGAATGAATTCTTCCAAATTTTTTACCTGATCACTAAAATTATTTATAAATTGTGAAAAGTAATAATTTTTTCTTATATAGAGGTGTTTGACGTGAAATTTAATAACATCGAATGGTAAAGTTGTAGAGAATCTTTTTCTCGACAAAATTAAGCCGTCACCATTCATTTTTAATAAATACATAACTGACAAAAAGAAGAACATTTAAATCATGAATAAAATTTATCTTTGCAGGTTTCAATTTTTTTTTAAGAACAGTAATGCTTATATTTTTCCCAAACGTATTATACCTCGGGGTTTAACTACCTTAAAGCGTTTTTGCGTTTGTGCGTTTTTAATTTGGAAAAATATAATGCAAGTGTATGGATGTTTTCTTTTTTAAAGATGACTGAAGTTTTTAAATTTTAGAGCACTTAGTCACGTAACAAATTAGTTTAGAACACCTTTCGATGAATATTGCCATTGCGTCAGGCATGTAATTGATACAATTTTGACTATTGCTCATTTTCTTTTGGTATATGTTTTTTAATGTACACCATTAATTTTAGCTTATTATATCGATATTACTCGAAAAAATACGGAAATAGATTTTTGAAAATAAATAAAGGGTGTTTTATTCTCAACATTTAAACAAAATGAAACCTTTCTGACCCCTGGATCCCAACTTGAATAAAACAATTTTATATGTCAAATATTAAATTACGCGTATACATTGAAAATGTATATACCTCAAATTGTCGATACTTATTGCTGGGATTTAAATTTCGATTGAATGAAGTACCGAAACCCTGCAATTCCGAAAGTTAAATGTTCCAAATCGAAAACAATACATAAATAATTGCGGTCTACATTTATATTGTAAATTTCCAATGAAATCTTGACACATAATTTTGTATTACTAATAAAACACAATAATTTACTAAAGTAAACGACAATAATTTTTATTTATTTATAAAATAAATGACTGTGTTTTAATAGTATTAAAATATTGTTTATCTAGTTTGAGTTTAAATTGTTTATTAAAATAAATAATTGCATATATTATGTGTTGCCCATAGAATTACAAATTATAATATCTAAAAAATCAATATGGTAGAACTTAAGGTATTAATTAATCAATAAACTAGTACAGCACCAATATTGGATAATTTATTTTTTGGTTTATTAATTTTCGTACTTTTCACTTTCGGGTATTTCGAAATATTTTTCATTCGGAATTTTGATCCCCGTCTAATAAAAATGCAACACATTTATCAAACATCTTTAATTTTCATTTATTTTTGAACTCTTTTCTTTTCAGATTTTGCCCGCGAAAAAATAAAAAAGACTTTAGAAGATCTCAAAAAGATCTTTCTTAAAAATGTCACTATTCAAGATGTATTTGAGAACTTTTTAAGACTTCAAACGACTAGTTTATCAAAATCTTTTTGAGAGCTTTATGAGATCTTTAAGAAAAATTTGTACTATTTTTTGAGATCTTTTTAAGACTTTCTTTTCACAGAATGATTTTACGAAAACATAATTTTATTACTCTTATCGAGATCTTTTTGATATCTTTTCATGATCTTTTTTTTACATTTTTCAGATATGAAAAAAACACATTTGTAATAAAATGCTGAATTCTATTATTTTTTACCAAAATTAATTACCGAAGATGATTTTTAAGGTGATTACACAGTTGACTTGCTTTCCGGTCTTCCGGTAGTAAACTTCATTATTTGTAATACTTTGTATAGCAGAAATTATAATATGTATAAGTAAAAAAAATGTATCAATTTTTGTCTAAGACACGTAAAATTGTAGCGCTTTTCATACTTTCTGAAAGATGACAAATTTTCATTTCTCTGTTACAGTTTCATTTCTCAAACATTGTCAGCGCTTCGAAAAACAACTCTGGAAATCTGTCGTCTTCGATTTGTGTTGTAAATGTTGAATTTTCGCAATATGAAACTTTCTGTCTTCATGACATGAATCGCTTGTATTAACGCCTACTATGTGTTTATTTCTCATTTTCGACTCGTTTTAAATATTGACCCCATATTATAAAGTGAAGCTTTAGAAATCAGACCGGAAAGCAAGTAAAAAAGGTAATTACTTTAAAATTCATCTTCAATATTTAATTTTGGTAAAAAATAAGAGAATTCAGCATTTTATTACAAATATTTTTCTTCATATCCGAAAATAATAAAAAAAAAAAAGATCTTGAAAAGATCTTGAAAAGATCTCGATAAGATTAATAAAATTATGTTTTCGTAAAATCATGTTGTGAAAAAAAAGTCTTAAAAAGATTTTAAAAAAATAGTACAAATTTTTCTTAAAGATCTCATAAAGATCTCAAAAAGATTTTGATAAACTAGTAGTTTGAAAGTCTTAAAAAGTTCTTAAATACATCTTGAATAGTGATATTTTTAAGAAAGATCTTTTTGAGATCTTTTAAAGTCTTTTTTATTTTTACGCGGGTGGTATTTTAATCTATTAAAACTAAAATACTAAAAAGGAAGTGTATATTGCATATGGTTTTTTAATTGTACATCTAAAGAGCAGCCGGTTATTGGTTTAAATCATCAACTTAAACTTCAATTTTTGTTTTGGAAGATACGTCAACTGATCAATTTGATTCTTATTGCTGTTTCATTCATAAATGATTCTATGGACTTTATAAACCTCTAATCTGAATAAAAACTATAATTTTAATGGATAAAAAGTCATCGAAATTAGGTTTGACATTGGATAGAATTTCAAATTTTGTATCGATGGTCATAAGCGAGACCTTCTAGTCTACTAAATTTTTCTTGGAATAAATTGCTTAAATTTCAATTTTTGTTATGAAAAATTGTATTCTGGTTTTTTTAAAAAAAATCCAGGATCAACTTTTATAATTGGATGACACTAATGGTGTCTCTTTAAAAAAAGAGTTTCCAGTATTGGCATAGGATATTTGTACAGTTGTAGAGGCGTAAAAAGTGTCGAGAATCACAACATCGCCTGTCAGAGCAGGTGCAATCGGGAATCTTGGAAATGCGCAGGGAGCGAGCGGAAATGCATCGATAACCGTGCATTGTATAAATTACGCGTAAGTAATACATATATAGCGGAAAAGAGGGGGCCGTTTTTCCGAGAAAAACAAAAGTGCATTATTGCAAGATTGCGGCCACTCGCCGACGCACCGGTTAGGATACTTGGTCGTAATCGCCGTGTAACTTTATATTCCCGGGTATACCTTTCACTAGAAAATATCTCAAGTACATCGCGCGACACGGCGGCGTTTTATGCACACGTATAAATAATCGATTTCGACCCGTGGGGTGAAAACTCCTCGACGAGAATTTAATCGCCGAGCCGTATATGTCCGGCTTTTGTGGCGCTAGTAGCCTTGCGAAAGGCCAACTTTCCGTCCCCAGGGACAAGAATTTCGGCTTGTTCAACTTTTATTAATTAGTTTACCCAATAAATTTCACCTCCCAAATTTACTACCCATGGAAATGAGCCGTCGATTTCAGACCCCAAAATTTAGTTTACTAATTATGCCTTTTATTTAGTAATCAATTTCCATACATTTTATTTAAAATATCGTTGTAACATTCTTATTTTCTCTTCAATTTTTTGTTTTCCATTTGTTCAATTTTACTTGTAAATATTATTATTATTGGATAATAAAAAAATGTTTTTTTTGTGTTTCAGGTAAGACGATGTCTTGATTCAGTTACATAATAAATGGTACACTTGGTCATTTCAATGCAGGTAAATATCACAATTTTCAAATATCAATGAAAATGTTGAAATTATTTTTCTATCGAGGAGCACATGAGCTAAAGGCCGCAGGGTAAAAGACACTAGTATAAAAATGTATTTGACAAAATTAATATAAATATTAAATAGAAAAAATATTTTTCAAATTATATAGCAATAAAAAAAATGTTTTTCCAACAATAGTTTGCATTAAACTATAAATTAAACAGATGTGTTTTAGACTGGAATTCATAGTAGTTTCTTAAGATCTGCTTCATTCGTACCTGTATATAAAAATATAGAGTGAAGCATTGCTTAATGATAAAAATTGACTATAAAATTCAGCCATAGACTTCATGGTTAAAAAAGAAATTTATTTATTATATATTTATTTTATATATTTTATGAAAAAATGCGCTTAACACACGGTCTTCATAATTTTTTAGTCTGTTTGTTTGGTAAATTCGAATGTCAAAATTTGACCTTGATTTTGTGAAATTAAATATTGTATGTAATTTGGAATGAAAATACTGGATTTATCTTGAGATGTGCAACATATGATTCATTTTTGGGTGTAAAAAGTGAGTTGAAAAAATCAGAAAATTTCTCTTAAATAAAAAATAAACCTAATTATAAATTCTGTACAGAGACTAAGAATATGTGAAAGAAAAATGGTTTAATCTGCATTTTTAAAAATACTTTCGTTTTAAAAATAACCTCAATATGTTTATAATATATAAAATATAGAAATAATGATAATAATTTTGTCGTAATTCTTTAAGAAGAGATTTTGAATATGTATATTCGACATGTCATGAAACTATTCCATAAAATGAATATGTTCCAAAAAGAATTTTGTGGAATTTCAAAATTTGTTTCGTATGTATTAATGTCATAAGAAATATTCGATGGTGTAATAATCTTGGAGATCTGGTGGTTGTGAGGTAGATTTATACGTTGCTCGCAGCACTCTTGAACTTAAACGTGTATATTATACGATCGTACGGTAGACATCTTTATATATTTATCCAAACATAATACACATGTAAGATATATGACGGGTATCGATCACAAAGAATATAATGAGGCGAATGATAAATGAGAAAATTCCAGGCAGCGAAGATTGTTTTTGTTTAACGATTACTCCCGAGGACACGGGGTCCATGCGATTGGTTCCGAAGACAACGACTCGAAAAATAAAATGCACAATACGTCAACTCTCCTGCATCCTTTAACGAAGAAAAGCAAACTAAAGTACAAATTCACGGGAACAAAATGCAACTGATTTAACCTTAACGATCAAATAATTCATCAACTGTCACTCGCGTCGGTAATGGCTTACGACCAAAACCGAATTGATTGATGGGCTATTCTTCTTGAAAGCTAGTGCCATTTTTTATTTCAAATATCTCCGCGAAAGTAAACACTGCACTTGCAACGCATTCTTTCATTCCCATTTCGTAATTGCGCATTTTTATATTACGTGTAGTTTGCTTGTTGCTGATATTCTAGAATAGTAGAAAGACTAAGGGGATTCTAAAGTTGTCTGTCGATAAGGTAGGAATTAACGAAAAATGGAAAATATCAGAATCAATTTTTAAAAGTAACGACCTTTTTTACATAACTATTATACATCGTCACCTTAAAAATGAAAAAATGAAGAAATAAATCGAGAATTGACCTATAACTAGAAAACAAAAGTTCGCACTATTTCCAATAATTCTGGATGAATTTTCAATGAATTTCTTTGGTATTTTTTAAAAGAAGGTACATAATTTGAAATTTGAGACATTTTTAGCATCAATTCGTACCTTATTGACATCACTTTAGAATCCTCCTTATTTCGTATTCCGATGTCACTGCTGTCAGAAGATCGGGTAAGAATATAAATAAAAAAATTCCATTGATTTTAAGGGGGTTAGACCCCGGGATATAGTATGTTTAGAAAAAATATTTAATACCGTTTCCATGAAATTAATCTTCATTATTAATGATGTTGTTAACGAGAGAAAGCATTACTGTCATTAAAAACAAAATTGAATCCCCCAAAAATAGTTTGTTTAACAACTTTTATTAATGACGTAAATTTTCTTTTTTTGGCCAATTAAGAATTGTTAAAAAATGAATGGATTTTATCGAATTACGGCTTATTTTGTTGAGAAAACCATTCTCTATAACTTTTCAATATGATTTTTTTAAATTTCTGAAGCTAACTATTGTTTAAATCACTATTTGTTTAAAAAACTTCTGAAAAATTTTAGTGATCAAGTAAAAAATTTGAAGAAATTCGTTAGGTAAAGTTGAAGAGAATTTTTTTCTTGAAAAAATAAGCCATCATTTGTTACAATCCATTAATTTTCCAATTTCCAACATTTTTAACTAAGAAGAAAGTTTGAATAATTAACAAATGTTGTTTATCAAATTATTTTGGCAGGTTACAATATTTTTTCAAAAACAATAATAATTTCTCCCTTCAACAATGTCATGATTAGTGAAAAATAAATTCTTGGAAACGTTGTTAAATATTTTTCCCAAACATACCATACCATGGGGTCTAACTACCTTAAATCTTACAAATTCGAACCAATCCGCATATACATGCAATTTCATAGCAGATATTAAAAGAATCCGTTGAAAACTAACCTAGAATTTAAAAAAAAATATACTAAAATCGCGAATTTCTTTAATTCTTGTTCTATCCTAACTAATCTCTATTGATAATATTTTGTTATTTATATATACAGTAAAATTTGGCAAAATACCTTTTTGCTGTTTTTTATTTAAAACATGTGACTGAAGAAAAATTCACAACGAATTACTATTTTAAAACAATTGTACTTATTTTTTGTGAGTATACGACAAATTTCAGCGATATCAGTTCAGAAACGAGCGGAAGTTCACAAGAATAAATTTCGTAAGCAAATTTAAAAACAAAAAAAACGATGTTAATACTGCAGATATTTATTTTTGCCAATTCTTGCCAGTTTTTTAATTGGTTTTGTTGAAGTTGGTCGTACATTTATTTTATAAAATCCCTTAAAACAGTTTTAATATAGATCTGGACTTGAAAATACAAACAGCTTCTGTTTAATTTGCATATTTTCAGTCAGGAATTAACGGAATTTAATGAATTAAATACATACTTCCTACAGTCAAATTCTCTTTTACCGAAGTCGTGTTTCTCTAAAGTAGGCAAATTTTCTAAAATAAGTAAAACTCACTGATTTCTGAAAATACTTGGTCACTTTTCAATTAATTTCGTTGGGTTTTTCTAGAATGCCGTATATAGTAATTAGAATCACCTTTTCAGAGGCCGATTTTTGAAAAATCGATTAAGTCATTTTTTATTTACATTTTTTAGTGAAAATTCCTACCTTATCAGCGGAAAACTTTAGGTGCCTCCTTAACTACCGCTAACTACACTGAGAAAAAAGATTGTTTGTTGTAAAGAAATATCATTCAGTTGAAAAGTTGGCATTGTAATATTAAAAGCGATTCATTTAATATTAGCATTTAATGTCTTACATCAGAATTGCCCATTTGTTAATATAGTTAAGAAATGTACACTTTGAACTCGCCAGCTGCGCAAATTCACAAATAAGACAGAACATGCGTCTTACACGATGTATTTCTTTATAAAATGAGCATATTTAAGACGAGATATAAATAATATCTTTGATTTATTTCTTTTCACAATAAGAACCACTGAATTGCAATGGCACTCAATCGTTCTTAACAAATCAAACAAAACATCCGTGTTTTCATTTGAGGTTATGTTACGATGCGTATCGACTCCAACAATTACACTTTCAAACTATTAAGAAATTATTACTTTATAGCTATCAACGCATAGTATTCAAGCGGTTTCTTAACTATTAAGAAGCCTTCTTTTTAGTAAACAATCCTTTCCCTCGGTGTACTAACGTCACTCTGTTGATCTAAACAGAAGCTGTAAGTTATATTTCCAAGTCCAAATTTATTTTATGCGTTTTTTTCAACAAAATCAACTAATTAACTATAAAATTTACTAATAAACTGGATTATTACAATCCATTGCTCTTGTCGCGAAAAATTCAAAACACTCTGCATTTTTAGATTTACAGAATACTAGTGAACGTTGTTTACCAAATATCTTATTCTTTCTGTGACAAAATCTACATAGGACAAACAGAAAGAAGACTTGAAACTCGCATTAAAGAACAGGAAAAAAATATTTTGGGTGATGAAAAACAATATACGGCTTTAACTCTTCACCGTATTAAAACTGGACATAATTTTGATTACAAAAATCCAAAAATTTTAGCCATCGAAAATAATAGCAATAAAAGAAAAGAAATTGAGAACTTTTTTATTAAAATATTTGAAAATAAAACTGTTAATATACGCTTTGAAAAGTCTAATTTACCTGAAATTTATAATTCATTGTTTACCAATTAATTTGTTTATGCTATATATAGTGCATACATTTTAATATAGGTGAATTAATTTCCCGTTTTAATTATTGTCTTTCAAAAGACCTATAAAGAATGTTTGAGTTTGTTTTTTCTGTGTATGAATTCATTTTTTTTGCAAAACTCTGCAAAACTTGGATGGGTGGAGTTTGAGAAACTCTAACATCTTGAGACATTCTTAAAATGAATTCCCCATTTTTCTATATAATTTTTTATTTAATTTAAAAACATTTTATTTCTGAAGATGGCATCCACTACAGGGCCGAAACGTCAAATTATTTATTATTAAAATATATTTTTTTCACTTAATTGAATAGTGACCGTTTCTCACCGAGAATTCACAAATATTATTTATTTATAAAACGGTCGAGAAGTAAATATAAATTAAGATTGCAGAATACTAGAACTAAATATAGACGAATTGTGAAACTGAACGTTGAAAATAAAGAAGAAAATAATGCTATTTTTTAGTAATTCAAAAATGCATCTGGGCGACGGTTGTATTTGGTAAAAATCGAAAGCGGAATCGTTGGTTTATGACGACCTTTACAGAAAGGCATTTTGAATATCTACGGATTTGTTAGTGTCGAGTCAGCCGCCGTATGGTGAAATGAAACTTCATATGAAATTGATACCAAACCTGAGTGTGTTTGAAACACACTACTCGTTCTATTCGTGAGTCCAGAACAACCCGTCGATGACATTAGTAATTTCGTATTATTGCACTTGTGTTTAGCAATTTTGAGAAATGTAAATAGCTATGAAATGAAAAAAGAATTTTCTAAAATGAGGTAATCTAACAAATATAGATAGATAATAAATAAGAACGAGTTGTTCCGGAAAAAAGGGTAAGTATGTTTTGAATCGGTGTTGGTGTTATTTCTAGTTGGTCGGTCTCGGTGTTAACCTAATTGAGATTTCGCGGAAAAAGGGAGGATCTCGGTCTAATCCGAGGCTTTTTCGCCGGTGTAGCCGTAATAAAAAGTGGTGCACGTGTGCATCGGGTGCAGTTGGGATGCCGGTGTAATCGGCGCGTCGCTCGGTGCATCCACTCTTCTTTTTCCATCTCGGTCTGTCTCGCTTTTTTATTTGGACGCCCCCTTCGCAACGAAGCGAAACGAGCTTTGCAGGAGCGGAGTTGATTGGACAATTTGACGTGTCCCTCGCGCGAAACACGCATACGAGTTTGTAGGTGCGAGTGCGTATCCGACTTTGCGCGCGATTCGCCCGATAGCGAAGCATCGATCGCTTGCTTGCGTATGCGTACTTAGGGAACGCACCCGGGACGCAATTAATATTGCAGACGTCCTCTCGCTCTCCGCGGATGTATCTGAATTTATGGACCGGCAAAAAGAGGAAAGGGACCGAATCCTCCAAGAAACGCACTTTCCGATGCTTCCGCACAGAAACCCAAACCAATTAAAGCCGACATCATTTTTACTTGAAATATCTCCCGGTTTACTTTCAATGGCAACTTCCAACAGTTTCCTACCAATTTTTATCAGATTCCTTTTCTTAACAATTCTCAACCTCCGCCACAGTGGGAGAAAAGGTCTTTGAAAAAAGTTTTGATGGACAATAATCGATTGACGCGTGAATTCACAACCGATCGAGTTGATTCTTTTTTTATTGCAAAGCTGAGTGAATTCACAACACGGTGGTATGTACACTACAAATTTCGTTTGAACCTATAAAAAAGTGCAATAGTTGCGCCTAATAGTAGCATACGAAGTGTGATTAAATATATTCCAATCAAATACAGAATTTTACACAAGTTTCGACAAAATTTGAATGACTGCGCATATGTTCATGCTTCAATGACCCCTAAAGTTCAAAATATGGCGGAATCTAAACAATGGAAAAAGTATAGTTAACTATAAGTGGTTAACGATTAACATTTTAGCGTCTGAGATTTTATATAATGTAATTTCTCACATCTTGCGCAGTTTTGGCTTTTCGGGGTCGTGCATTACGAATCCGGTGTTAATTTAAACAAAAATCAAAATGGCTGATCCAATATGGCGGACGAAAATGTAAAATATTAAGTTCACGGAAATGACTACTCAGGGGTTTTCGGGGTCGCTCATTACGAATCCGGTGTCAATTTAGACAAAAAACAAAATGGCTGATCCAATATGGTGGACGAAAATGTAAAATATTAAGTTAAGTTGACGAAAATGACTAATCGGGTTTTTTCGGGGTCGTTCATTACGAATCCGGTGTTAATTTAAACAAAAATCAAAATGGCTGATCCAATATGGTGGACCAAAATGTTAAAAATTGAGTTAAGTTCACGAAAATGACTACTCGGGGGTTTTTGGGGTCGCTGATTACGAATCTTGCGCCGTGCACAAGACGCATCGTGCAGGAAGGGGAATATTATGAAGTTTCTTTGGCAAATTTTTGTAACAGTGAAATGTTTCTGCAAACCTTCAAGACAAAAATGTGATTTTAACCAAAATCGTAACTGCTAATTTTCCTAAGATACATGAATATCAATGAGTGGAAATCGGGTTTTCACTATTTCCGGCGAAATTTCAACTCCTATCGAAAATTGTTGCAGAACAAAATTATAGATATTAAAAAGTTGTACCACTGTTGTACAAATCGAAAAAAAATGATTTTTTGTTTTTATATTTTTCTAGCCCGCAAAGAAAATTTGTTTCATCAAATTTGGTGAACACATTTCTTTTTATGGTCTAAATAAGCTAGAATTTTTGCGAATCATAAAATTCATTTTTAGACTTTATACCGACATAAATCTGACGAATTACTCCTATCTTCAATCGAAATATCTCAAGTCCAAATCTTAGATTTTCGAATGTTTTAGGTGGAGTTTTTACTCGTTGGAATATCAACGTTTAAATGGTGTTAAAAAAAATAACTCCACAGTGAAAAAATGAGGCTAAATGGCCAAAAAGTGAAAAAACGCTCTTTAAAAAAGTCATTTTTCCAATAGTTGCCTTCAACATAAACATGTTACTGTAACTAAAGTCATAACTACTAATTTTTGTAAGATACATGGTTATTTATAAACGTGGTGCTCGCAGACCGTCTTAACCACTAAAAAAAAGAACAAAAATTACGAACAAAAACGTCGAAGCACGTGACACGATTTTTTAAAAATCTTTTATGAGGGTTTTGTCAATTTTTTCGAACACCATTTGAAAGTTGACATTTCAACGAGTAGAAACTCCACCTAATACATTCGAAAATCTTAGATTTGGACTTGAGATATTTCGATTGAAGATGGAAGTAATTCGTCAGATTTATGTCGGTATAAAGTCTAAAAATGAATTTTATGATTTGCAAAAATGATAGCTTATTTAGACTATAAAAGGGAATGTTTTCACCAAATTTGGTGAAAAAAAATCTTTTGCGTGCAAGAAAAACAATAAAAATGAAAAATCATTTTTTTCAATTTTCGCATAGAATTTCGAGGTTATGTGAAAAACCATTTCTACAAAAGTTGTACATCTTTTTAATATCTAAAACTTTATTCTGCAGCAATATTCGATAGGAGTTGAAATTTCGCCAGAAATAGCGAAAACCCGATATTCATGTATCTTACGATTAGGAAAATTAGCAGCTACGATTTTGGTTAAAATCACATTTTTGTCTTGAAGATTTAGCGAAACTTCATTGTCACAAAAATTTGCCACAAAGAAACTTCATAATATTCCCCTTCCTGCACAGCGAAGGGCCTCTAAGAGTATTGTCCAACATTCTAGTTTTTGAAACGTTTCGAATTTAAATTTTATTTCGCATCTTTATGTAGGCTAAAAAAGCCTGTGCGAGAAATGTCTAGGTTTTCTACTTTGCTAAATCCATAAGAAAAACAAGTTTTTTTAATACGAAACATTTTTAATATTTGTTCACTGTAACTCTTGATTACTTCGTGAATTTCTAAAATTTTGGAATAAAACTAAATCGAAATTGCGGGTGTTGGTCGAAAACCGACAAATCAAAAAGTTAAAAGGTCAAAACAGCGACAATCAAACAGCCGACACATCGACACACAGAAAGTCATTTTTTTGTAGTATCGGTTTTTCTACTTTCGGCTTTTCGATTGTCTGCTTTTTTAATGTTGGTTTCTTGACATTTCGGCTTTCGATTTATCGGTTTTTCGACCCACATCCGTAACAACGCATTAAACATTTCTAAGAGTAAATGAAGGAAGACAAAGGCAATATGTTTATAAACCGGAGAGTTATCACTTTTTCTTCCGGTGAAAAAGGTTTTCATTAAGAATGAAGACTATTGTTTAAGAGTTTCATGATAATCAAATTATTAGCCAAGTTATTGATGTGTAAAGTTTACACCTCAGTTGTATATAGACTTGCGCTCATGAACAATTCAACGCGGCAACAATGTAAGGAAATTTACGCGCGAGTTATCTGATCCCTAAAATTCCCACGTCAATAACTTTTTATCTGTTAGTGCGATTTGTGTCATATTTTCCAAAGATTGAAAAACTATCCTCGCTGGGAGTTTTTTTATTACTTTAAATTTTCTGGAGAAAAAAATAATAAATTATTGTTTACATACTTTTTAACATTTCTTTTCTTCTTTTACTTTCAGAAATTTCTAATCTGGAGTTATCATTTTGTTTTATTCCAAAATTCTGAAAATTCGCCAAGTAATCCCAACTTTAAGTGATAAAAAATAAATTAAATTTTTACTCTTAAAAAAAATCGGTTTTTCTTATTTATTAAGCAAACTAATAAACCTACAAATTTTTTTTAAAGGAACAAAATTTGGGGCATTTTTATATTACATAAAGATTGCGTAATAATTTGAAAACATTTTCTAAATCGAATATTGGACACTTTCTCGATTGTAATTATTTACTACCGAGTCATTGAGTAGCAGCTCAACGTCGGTTCTGTCCAGTTAGTTTTATAATATTACTTACTAATATTACTACTAATATTACTACTTAGGCATTGGAATTAAGTATGTACTTAGTTTTATTTATCGAATGTGCTTTCTTTTTGTGTATTCTATGTAGTTTAATTTACGAATATATTTGGTGAATGATGAAAAATTATAAATTATTTTCCGCTACCATAGTCTTTAAATTTAATTTTACAAACGAAAATATTATCGAAAACTCCACTTATAAGGTCAAATACGCTGATAATAGAAAATAAAAAATGTCTGAATGAATTTGTCAAAATTCCGTCCCTGTAAGTATGATTCTAATTACTATATACAGCCAATTAATGAATGTTACAGAAATTGATTTGAAATTGAACGAAAACTATTGGAAATGGGTAATTTTTATTTATTTAATTCTTAATTAACTACTCTATTATTCTTTAAGAGTCCATATACAGAAAGAAAAATAACCTTACAGAGCCAGAATTTTGAAAATTTTATTGAGACATTTTTAATTTACATTTTTTAGCGTCAATTCCTACCTTATCGGCGGACTAGTTTAAAAAACCCTTAAAATCCGCTTCTGCAATCGTATGACGAGTACATTACAAAAAACGAATTTCAAAAATCAGAAACATTGAAAAATCGACATTTAAAAAGCTGACATTGTTGTTTTCATGATTATTACAGCTTTATGACTCATTGACTTTTTGACAGTCATCGGTTTTTGAGTGTCGGTTTTTTAAATATCGATTTTTCAATGATTCGGATGTTTGAAATTCGGTTTTTTTGATGTGTATAAATCATCGTAATGAAATATGACATCGTTTTAAATCAGATGAATTTTCTAAATTAATAATGCAAAATAAAAATGAATTTTTCATTCCAACAAACTTTTGGATATTCAGATTCCCAGATTTACGGAAATACACATTTTAATTACTAATATGAATGAATTTTGTGGGGTGCGAAATCACGGGGAGGAGCGTACCGAAAACACGCTTTACTACGCGCTGTCCGAGTCAATGAAATTCTGAGCCAATAAATATACAACCAGCTATTTATAAATTAACTAATTAGAATTGGGACTCTGCTTTTGGCTGATATTCAACTGAATTCCGTGGAATTCGTGAAACGCGTGAATGATCCGGATTTATTTTTATCTCCGAAGTTCGGGGACAAAAGTTTTCATTGCATTGAATACATTTGTGTCAGGCATTTTTCTATTTCACTCGGGTGCATTACTGATTGTTTTGAAAGAACAAAAATTTGTATTTATTTTCTCAAGTAGCAAAAAGATATCTTTAAGAGATCTTTAAGATGTCTATAAAATTTTAATGTCTTAAATACTGCACTCTAAATTACTTAAAGTGAAAATTGAGTCACTCGCTGCTAAAGGTGACTTTTTTACTATTTCTAAAGTGGAAATTTCACTTTATTAGAATGGCATATTTCCAGCCACTATTAGTAAAGTGACATTTTCACTTTATAGCTGGCGAAAAAGTCACTTTTATGAGAAAGTGGCTCAATTTTCACTTTAAGAAATTTAGAGTGTGTCTAGAAAAATCTTTTAAAGTGAATATTACGAGTACTTATGGGTCGATTTTAAAAGTCTCTTAAATATATCTTAAGCAATTGTTATTTAATAGCTTATATGCACAACATAAAATTATTGAGTTGATTAATTAATAAGACAGTAATTAGTATAAATAGAAAGGAGATCAGACAATAATAATAATAAAAAATAGAATATTACTTGTTCCTCTAAAAACAATCATTCTTTTATTTTAAACATCGCTTAAACGCCGGTATATAAAGTAATGTAGGGCTATTTCATTTTTGTATTCCAACGCCATCTAGTGGCGCTCGAAGAAACTTAGATTTCAAAACAATAGCTCACATTGCCAAAATAGATGATCCAGAATGAAACAAGTTTAAGATCTCTTCTTTATTTAATATTTCAAGTGTAAATTAAGAAGTCATTAAGAACTCTTTTTAAGACCTATTTAAGATTTTTTTTAGAAATCCTTGGAAAGAACTCTTTAAGAGGTGTGATATTTTTAGTTTTCTTTCCCAACAAATGATATATTTTTCTTTTGTTCATTATTTTTATTTTTTTAATTTATCACAATAAAACTAATTGCAAAAACTTTTTTTTTGACATTTGCACTTCAACATTAAAAAGTATCGAAACATGAAGTAAAAAAATTGAAATTCCTATGAAACGCAAGTAGGAAGTAAGACAATTTCGCGTTTAATAGGATCGTTGCCAGAAAGATGATTTTTTAATTGCTTAATGAGACGGTAGGCCGAAGCTTAATTGTTTCGGGCTGGAGATGCGCGCATGCATAAAAGAGGATCGATCTCGATCCCAGCATCCTGGAATTCCGACGGTCATTCCGCTCAAATCGCCAATTCCGAAGCCACTCGCAGATGTCGCGCGACTCTTTGCCCTCCTCGCTCTCCTCGCTTGTCGCCTTTTCTCCTTCCGCTTTGGGGTCGCCCTGTGCATATAATTGCGCTGCGTAACGGTGCGTTTACGTATCGTTCGATACAAAAGTTACTTCCAAACAGGAACATTCCTTTGCATTCATGCAATTTATCACCTTTTATAGTCAATTTTTACCCTTTTTTTTATTGGGTGCGAACTTTATAATATTTAATTGAAACTAATCAAATCTGTTGTAAAAATTGAAGTTAATTTTTGGGCAATCATTAAGTTTAAAAATAAACTCTCAATTTATGTAGTTCAAAAATCTTATCGATGTTCTCTGTAAATTGCAATTAATCAAATTTTAACTAAGTAAATTAGTAGGCCGATAGTCGAATAATGCCTTAGTAATAAATAAGATTTATCATAGATTAACTATAATTAAAAAACGTTCAAAACTAAAAATATTCGAGTTTTGTAATATTCACCTTCAAATTCTAAGTAATGTTTAAGTTGAGGCTAAGATTTGTTCATCCCATTTCACGCAATAATTTAATTTAATCGTCAAAAATTTAATTTTCATTTAATTTCCAAAAATTTAATTTTCATTTAATTTTCATTTAATTTTCATTTAATTTTCAAAAATTTCATTTTCATTTAATTTTCAAAAATTTCATTTTCATTTAATTTTCAAAAATTTCATTTTTATTTAATTTTCAAAAATTTCATTTTCATTTAATTTTTATATAATTTTCAAAAATTTCATTTTCATTTAATTTTTATATAATTTTCAAAAATTTCATTTTCATTTAATTTTTATATAATTTTCAAAAATTTCATTTTTATTTAATTTTTATATAATTTTCATTTAATTTTCAAAAATTTCATTTTCCTTTAATTTTCATATAATTTTCAAAAATTTCATTTTCATTTATTTTTCATATAATTTTCAAAAATTTCATTTTCATTTATTTTTCATATAATTTTCAAAAATTTTCAAAAATTTCATTTTCATTTTATTTTCAAAAATTTCATTTTCATATAATTTTCAAAAATTTCATTTTTATTTAATTTTCATATAATTTTCAAAAATTTCATTTTCATTTAATTTTCAAAAATTTCATTTTCATTTAATTTTCAAAAATTTCATTTTCCTTTAATTTTCATATAATTTTCAAAAATTTCATTTTCATTTATTTTTCATATAATTTTCAAAAATTTCATTTTCATTTATTTTTCATATAATTTTCAAAAATTTCATTTTCATTTTATTTTCAAAAATTTCATTTTCATTTAATTTTCAAAAATTTCGTTTTTATTTAATTTTCAAAAATTTCATAATCTACTTATTTTTGACTGGTTAGAATGTCATTTTCGTGAATAAAAATGATGTACAATTAATACACATCGCTCATGTCTAAGAATAAGCAAATTTTTGTGAAATTGTTTTGTTTAATATCTCTGTAAGTTGTACACGGAAAAATGTTGTGCCTGAAGAATTTTGAGACATGCCCCCGAACTGGTGATATGGGTACAAATTAAAAAAAAATGCTACAACCGTTCCAGAAGAATTCCTTACCGCTGTAGAAGACATCTATTTCATTTTCAGAAAAAAAAAACTTACGTCTAGAGAAAGATAATAAAAAATCTTGCGTCCTTGCGGAGAATCGAACCCCGAACGTTCGTGTTGAAGACAAGCGCGTTAATGATTCGTCTATACCGACTGTGGAATAAATTTTAGAAAGACGTTATCAGTAGTTTCAAATTGTACTCTAGTTCTTGTATGAAATAAAAATTACACTGAATACTTATATATGTACATAATTTATGTTTAAAATATACATTTAATTAATTTTAATCAATATTCGTCATATTTACGTTATTATCTATAAATAGTTTCACTTTTTACCAGAGAAGAAGAATATGTTTAGCCTGTTGAAAAAAAAAGTAATCTACCGAGACTAAAATTGTAAAAAAAGAAACAATGACACGATGCGTAAGTCGAAATCGTATAAGGGAGAGACAAATCCTCTTCCTCGTCGGTCTTCGAAACGGTGGAAAGTCGGAGTGCATAAACGCATTTGCGATGTGCATCCTACTTTCCCGCAAGTGTCCCCTACCTAGTAGCCAGGTATTTAGTTAGTCAGTTTTATGTAAGCATGTGTAAACTGACCTGACGTAACCGTCAACGGCGACATCGTCGTCGAGTTACGTCGAGAATTGCCCATTTGTAATCGGATCGCTCGACTCGTGTTGTCGGTTTTACTCGCCACTTTTTCCCTTTATTTTCGGCTCCAATTCGAATACGAGAGACGATTCGAAATTCCTCGAATATTTCGCGGATGTTTTTATAACAAGGACGTTTCCGATAGGTTTCCATTTACCCAGGAAAAGAAATGTTGTCGCTTTCTCGTTTTTATGTTGTTTTGACTCATATTCTTTTCACTGACATCCAATTCCATTGCATTCGTCGAATTTTCAACACTTTTTGTAATAGAATTTTCAACACGTTTTCTAATAGTAGTAGTGTTAAACATTCAAATACAGTATTTTTTCACCATTTAAGACTAGACAAAATTTTCTTCTAACTCCTTATATGACAGCAAAAAATGTGTGGATGGCAATTGACTAATTGATCAAATAGATGTATAGTGAAAAATTACCTTTGAATCTTAATTGAAAGCTCAAGTCCGTCGATGTGGCCGAAAAAAACGTTTTTTAATTATCGACTAAAATAACTTAAAAAAATATAAGGTCAATTAACTTTTAAAATTTAGTTCTTGGATATTCGATCTTTTGTACATAATTAAGAAGTAAATATAAATGTAAAAAAATATGGGTTAAATATAAACTCTATGCCTACCAAATCTAACGATCTTTTTAAAACTTTAAAAACTCACTTTATTAAAAAAATAATAAAAAATATAGGCTAGTTTACATTCAGACAGACTCTTGAAGAGGGACCCGAGCGCTCCGAAACGTCGAGTCGAAGTTTTTTATCAGTTTTAAATTTAAAAAAAAAATTGTATATTTTTTATTTTTTATTATTCTTTTAATAAAGTGAGTTTTTAAAGTTTTAAAAAGATCGTTAGATTTGGTAGGCGTAGCCCTTAGAATTTATATATTTATTCAAGAATCAAGCCTATCTTAAACCACTATTTATAGTAAATATGGGTTGTTATGTCAATCACGAATTATGGAAATTAAGGGTTTTAAAAATCAGTTTTTGGCATTAATATCACAGCTAAATTTTGATTTTCTGTCGGATATATACGAAATAATGTTGAACTTAGTTCATAGCTTTAATTTCCCTCTAGTGATATTACTTTATTTGAGGTTTTAAACCCTTAATTTTCATAATTCGTGGTTGACATAACAACCCATATTTACATTTATATTTACTTCTTATTTATGTACAAAAGACCGAATATCCAAGAACTAAATTTTAAAATTTAATTGATCATTACAAACGGTCAAAGTAGAATCTTTGTTGCTTTAATGCAATATTTTATTTATTTTAAAAATATAAGGTACTTGAAAACTTTCTAACTAGAGTCTAACAAAAATTCGAAACCATTTTTATTTCGTTTTTTTTGGACTTATTCTTGATAAAATAATCTAATAACAATAAATACAGATGTATCATATCAAAAATATAAAGAACACGATCGGAAATGAATAACCAAAAACATAAGAAGAGAAAAATTTGGTTTTGTAATTTTAGTGGACTTCATCGATGTGAATTTTTAAGTACATAATGTAACAAAATTTCAATTATTTTACCTTCAGTTTAGAACAACATATCTATTCTCACCTTAAAGGAATAATAATGCTAAAATACGTATTTTTAAAGTCACTTGATGGATGTATGCCATTTTGAAATCGGAAAAACAATTCCCAACCCCCTATTTTTTAATTCAGTTTTTGAGAACATTAAAAAACAGTGTATTATTTTATCCTTATTTGTCGTCGATTTGACTAATTTTCAAATATTTAAAAATGCAGGAATAATTTTCTAAGCTATAAGAACCAATTTATTGTATCAATTTCGTGAAAAGTACAAGGTTTACAGTATTTCATTTTGGCAAAATTAATAACTCGTTCTATTGAGCAGTATAAGTGTATTAAAAAAGAAAGAATTTATACCTAAATATTTGCTAATTCAATTTCATTACTTTAATTTATTACGAATAAATATTTTTATGATTAAAGATAGTGATTGAAACAATGATATATAATTCTTCATCGATACTACAGTATTTCATTTTTTATTTACAACTTTATTTGACGCTTATACCATGCTTCCTTTTTTACATAATATTTTTTGCAATGATTTAATTAATATTTTTAATGTCTGTAACACTTTTTAGTCCTTAAGTAATCTTACAATTTTATTCGATACGCGGAAACTTTGGATGTCTGATCAGTAATGTCTATTTTCACTTAACATTTACAAATCTTATTTGGTACAGGCATTTGATTTTGTAAGACACTTAACAACGTCAATGGAACGTCCACTCGTACCCTTAGTGTTTGAAACTTTTTTTTGTCATTAACAAGGTTTATATACGACAAACACAGAACAAAAAATTCATTCGACAAAAAAAATTGATTTGGTTGTACTCTAACGTTGCAAACTTATAATATGTTGCACATGGTCAAGAATACTTCTTTTGCATATATTAACAGTACGCAAATGACAAAATTAAAATTAAAAATTATGGAAAACGAAAGTGGCCGATTTAATGTGGAATGCCTCATAATGAGTACTTGTAATTTTGTTGGAATGTTTCTTGCCAAAATACAACCGTTGAAAACAGTACTGCAGAAACTTCCATTCAAGATGGAACATGTTAATATAGAATAAGACAGTCTTGAAAATTCGTTCGATGGAGGTGAGAAATAGGGAAAGAGAAGATTGAACTTGAAATGGTATAAAGAATGAAACATGGATAAAAATTCTTATTTAGTATGGTGACTGATTAAACCGTTACTAATTACTGAAAATGTTAAAACCTACAGTCGAGGGAGTTACTAATTATACTTATTTTAAAGGTCTCCAAAGGTAAATAACACTCAATTAAAGACTCATTTAATTGAAATGATTAAGTTATTTACCTCTAAAGAGTTCTTAAAAAGTTATGATTGTTGATGCCATAAATCGATGTCTAAAATCAAAACATAAGAACTCACATTTTTTACATCTTTTAATTATACAATCAGTAGATCGTAAAGTTAACATTGTTTACTTTTGTTTACGCAAGTAAATTGTTTATTTTCCTTATACATAATGGACGTTAGATCAATGTTATTTTGACGATTTTAAATCGTTCAAAATAATATTGACAATACGATATTTGTATCCATTTATTCTACATTTTTTTACAGCCTAAATCCAAGAATTGAATTAATAGTGTTTAAAAAATTTTAATAAATTTTAACATCTTTTCTTAATCAGGTATAAGGATATATGTCATCGTTTTCCCTTACTGATGATATCTGGCTTTGGCATAAAGAATGAAACGTGAATAAAAATTCTTATTTAGTATGGTGACTGATTAAACCGCTACTAATTACTGAAAATTTTAAAACATATAGTCGAGAAATTTACTAATTATACTTATTGAACTTGAAACGTTAAGGATCATCTACATGAGGATTGACGGCAAGAAGATGAAGAAAAGACGAAAGATGGATCGAGGTGGCAACGTCCCCTCCTCCTCTGCCGTAAGCCTACCATAGAGGCTGCACTTCCGGTTGGTCTTCGCAGAATTCCCTTGTAATTCCTGGCAGCGCCTCTCGTGCCTGCGTAATGCACGTCCTATGCGCATGTTGCTGTAGATATGAGGGAATATTGCGTGTACGAGGGAATAGGATCGGCTAGTTGCAATTTCCGAATGAATAGTCTGGACGCCATATCGCGGCTGGATAATAATGGCGCATCATCGCCGAGGGCAAAGTGTCCTGTCGTGACGTGGGAGCGCCGTAACTTTATGTTTTTCTATTTTCTTTTTCTCCGCTGGAGAATATTTTAAACGGAGATTCTTTTTTTCTTCATACCTCATAGTCTTGTCAGTGTACTCTCGAACATGGAATTAGTCAAAATTTGGGTGCGGGTCGAAAAATCCGAAAGGTCAAAAACCGACAGTCATAAAGCTGACAGTAAAAAAACTGACATTCACATCGTCAGGACAGTCATTTTTTTATTGTCGGCTTTTCGATTGTCGGTTTTTTGACTGTTGGTTTTTCGACCTGTCGTCTTTTCGACCAGCATCCCAAAATTTAACTTATTCTATTAGTAGGAGGATAGTTGCCTATCGAATTAATCGTTTCATGGTAATGATGTTGAAGTTTGAACGCTGGAGTCCAACAAAACAAATTTTATTTGTTCGTTGAATGAAATTTTTTATTTAGTTTTATATTTGGCAATAAAGATGTTAATAATAATATAAACCTTATCGATGAGAGATGAATAATATACATAAACTGCCATAAAAGTTGCAATTACAGTTAGGCCACTCGTTTTTTTCTTCGAATGATGACAATAAATAATGTCAGTTATTTTCAATATTTTAAACATTTTTTATGGTAGGAAGGCACCATGGAAGGGGGTAAATGGTGAAATCATACATAACGTGCCATAAATGTTACTTTTATAGTTGGGTCACTCGTTTCTTTCTTCAAAATGGTTAGAGGGTACAAATGAAAAATATACATAAACTGCCGTAAATGATCTTCCTTCCTGCCATTAAAATTTTTTTAAAATATTTGAGGTTATTAATCGCTATCATTAGTAACATTTTGAATAATAAAAAACGAGTAGCCTAACCATAATTGCTATTTTTATGGCTGTTTATGTGTATATTTCATCTTTTACCCCCTCCACTCGTACTTCTGGTCTTCGAAAATACTGCTCCATTATTTTGGTCGTTATCTTTTAATTGCGCAGTCAGAATGTCATTTGAATGGCTCGGAAAACTAATATAACAGATTATAATTAAAAAAGAAGAAAAAGTCGTGTTTCTTTTTTTTGTGAAATTGTGGGATCGTCGCCAAATCAAAACAAAAAGTGTACAAAATCTATGACCTTCAACTGTAGAAATGTTTTGGTATTGTCTTATATATCAACTTTCAAAATTCTTCATAACATCAATGTATTGAGTTAATTTTGAAGATATAATGTTAAAAATGCCACAATTCCACTACTACTAATAATTAAATAAAATAATATTAGTTTCAAATATTAACATTAACAATAACACAACATTATTTCAATATTTCATTCAAGTATTTAATTTTTAAACACTAAAAATTCCAATTACATCTACTTGATGCAGTACAAATACAATTTTTTTAATGAAATATTACTTACAATATAAAAATAGTCGCACGCTAATTCATCAACTTTAATAAAGAACTGGTTTATATCAGTAAAATCAATTAAGCTACAATCGTAGATTTAGAATGTTATGAATAAATAATTTGAATATTTCAAGCGCGTTACTATTTGATATAATAACAATCAATGAATTTTAAACAAACCTTTTTTATTACTACGGAAATATTTTTGAGGGCTTTGTTATATTAAACAATATGAACATATAAAAAAAGATCGAGTACATCAATTTCTTTCATAAAAACTAGGAAACAAACAATTTTATTTGGTAATACAGCCGTTTACTCTATTTTCAATACAAAATATGAGAAAATGACGAGATTTTGAAAACATCAAAATTCCTGATATTACTTTGTTTTACACATATATGTTTAAGTACCGTCTTTTTTAAGTTGCCTCCCATTACTAGCTTGCACATTGATTTACGTCAATATTCACATCGACACTCGACGTTCGTATTTCATCAATATTTTATTTCGAAAGTTATTCAGCAATTTATTATTTACTTACGACCGCGTATTGAAATACTATACGTAAAATCGAGAAACACTATTCTTTTAGGTCACGTTACACGTTTGCACGAATTCGCGTTTGCAGATGTGCAACCTGCAAAAACGAACTCTCAATCAATAGTAAGTACGGTTTTCAATGAAATATGGCCGAATAACGTTTTTCGTTCAATTATTCTAGAACAGTTTTTTTCTTTGGTATATCGAATTAAAAAAAAAATGTTTATATTTACATTCAAAATGAAATACGTAAAACTAAATTTATTAGATCACTTTTAAATAATAAAGTAAAAAGGTAAACATTTAGAATAATTACGTTTGTTAACATTCAATTTGCAAAGTTGCTTTAACAATGTTTCTTATGGGGAGTAAACTTTTTGTTATAATTAACCAATTGTTTGGAACTTTGTTAACTTTCCAGGTTGAATAGACGCAAATTTAAAATGCAAAACTTTGAAAACTCAAATAACCAGCAATATGAATGTTCTATATAAATCGATTAATCAAGTTAGAATTAGATCGTAATGATTTGAAGGTATTTAACAAAAAATAGAAAAAAGCAATTTGAACAAATCAATAAATGCTTTTTTGTGCAATTTCACAAATGCACGATCCGCGTAATAGATTATTATAGCCTTACGACGAAAGTTAATAAATTATGATTTAAGGAAAAAAGAACCTATGAAAAAATTTGAAAAATACTATTTGTGTTCTGCGCAGTAAATACAGTAAACAATTCTTGAATAAATAAGAAGAGTGTTTTAATCAGTGAAAAACATCTAATTTCAAATATAAATCACTGACTATTGTTTATTTTTATTCAACAAATTTTTTGTAAAGCTGTAAATTTATATGTACATATTATTTACACATTTTTAAATACTTCAAGCACAATTACTATATTTTTGTTTTGGAATTATACGGGACTTTTAAATAATGTTTTTTCTTTCTTTCGCTAGTACAAGCAGGAAAAAAGTACACTATGTGTTACATTTTGGCCAATTGTTATTAAGAAGGTCTTTATGTAAATTTATTTATTTATATTCTAAACGTAATTACTAATAACAAAATTTAACGAAACAAATGTCATAAAGAAAAACGAAAATCGTTTGGAATTAATATCTGCAGATGACTACGTTGAAATATTACTTTTTAAACGTTTTTTTTTCAAATCTGCTCTTTTTAATCTTCTTTCTTTTCCTCTTATACACATATTTTATGGTTATATAAAGATTTTGGTTCTTCATTTTTTCAAATGTTTAAAGATTTTCTGCGATTTATTAGGTAATATTTGATAAAAACTTTTTTAAATTAAAATTTACCAATTATGATATTTCTTACAATAAATTTTGACGAAGGGTTCATAATATTGACTAAAATGTATGTTATTGTTTAGTAAATAGACCTTCCCTGAAATGAGAATTTGTTTTTTATTTTATTGATTTGAATATAAAAATAAATTATCCAATAATATGTTTCACTTAATTTTCTATTTCATTAAAATCCCAATTTTTATTTAAATTTAAAAAATAACAGACAAAATGTGTTTCTAATCTTGCAATCGAAATTTTCAGTTTTTTTACTATCTTACACAAATTCTAGCGGCTTTTCTTTGCCTTTAAAAATAATTACAAGACTCAATTGCCCATTTTTCAAAGAATATTTCATGAAAACCTTTGTGTTACTTATGAAATAAAAAAATTGTTGTAATTCGATAAAATACAAGGGAGATGTAATATATTCAATATGTATAATTTACTTGTAAGTCGCACATTTCTACGAGTATTATTATTGTGACATCTACAACAGTTTAAATTCTAGAGTGAAAAATTTAATCCACTTTTTTTGCTCTTACTATGTAGAGTTAATTTCAAATTAATAAGAGGTATGATTTCTGATGCTGATAGTCACGAATTGATTAAAACGTCGAGGTCAATCCTTGGTGGTTTTTATTTTTATTCTTTAGTATATAGATAGATAAAAAAATTATTTTATTTATAATGCGCGAAAAAATGAAAACTAAAATAATTAAAAAAATACTCTCTAAATGTAAGAATTTTTCTAAAGGAAACATTCAGTCATTTTAAAAATTAAATTTTTCGATGAGAGAGTGTAAAAAAACTGCTTCTCATTTTCTCAATCCGACAATTTTGAATTCCGTTACTACATCCGGGAGTGGCAGAGTGCAAAAACTAACCTAATTAAGTAACAAATCAAGTTCACTTATCCTGTGTTTACGGATTAGCCTAGAAATATCAGGAGGATTGTTTTGAACACTCGCTGGCCGAATAAACTTAAATTATTTAATATAAATTAATTATAAATTTATATGTGTCGATATGATTTTCAGGCGAATAAATAAATTTAGTTAAGGGCTTTGAACCGATCAATTATAAAAAAATAAAAAATAAAATATGTAACTGAACAAATATGTATTTATATTGAAAAAGGAAAAATATAAAATAAAATATGTAATTAAGTTGTAAAAAAATTAAATCGGTGATTATATTGAAATAAAGGGGGGGGGGGGGTATTATAAAAATAAAAATACTCGTGAAACACCCAACGTTTCGGATCTCTCGTATCCCTCTTCAGAGGTTTCAAATTATTTAATATTTTCACTTCATAATTAAAGTCTCACTACAAGAAATTTAGAGAGTATACTGTACTTCCAAAAACCCAGTTCCGAAAAGTTAATCATCTCTAAAATATCATGTTAGTTGCGAAATTCGATTTGAAAACCGGACGTATTGTTGATCGAAGTTTCGATAAATCGGAGAAGTAATGAATCGATATTTTAGTCATGGATCGATAAGGAAAAATCGGATGCTTTCGAAAATCCGTTTTGCGCGATGGAAACTCGAGTTCACTGGCTGATTCATCGATCGAGTTGAATTGTTGGAAAACAATTGGTATTCAGTTATGCAAGCGCCGTCAGTGACACATGTGAAATTGATTATGTAAAGTTAATTAGCGGAAATCGATTAATCGATCCCCCGCTATTTAAAGAATCGATGCAGCGTCGAGGAAGAGCAGAGGGTGGGAGATATGCAAATCGCGTTGGCAGTTTATCTATTTATTCATTGGTGGAGCCTCGGTTTAAGCGGCTCTTATCTTATCGGGCCGCTTAAATGAAATACGCACATTATTATCCGAAGGCAGCAGCAGCAACCCCAAGAGCAACCGGCATATGCGCGATCGGATCTCCAATTTAACGGCTTGATTTTATGCCGATTAAATATTTCATCCGCGTACATGCGAATTCGACACGCGGCACTCTGATTCTGGCGCGAAACTCGATTTCCCAAAAGCGCAGGTCTGGCGAAAATAAAACATAGAAAGGGGAAAACTTTCCATTTTCCATTCATCGAACGACGGTAAAAAAAAAGGCCTCCCCCGCGATTCGATTTCGTCGAGTGCTCGCGTCGCGACGACGACGTCGCATTTTCCGTATCGTCGACGCCGACCTATGGCAGCGCCCTCCCCCTCTTTAACGACGCGGGTTTGTCTCCTCGTCAAAGCCCCCGCAAACACCGGAGAATCCACACACTCGTGTACCTACACCAATCGACGACGGCTTTTATTATTATTTTCTTCCTTTTTTCATCTCTATCCAGCTTTTTAGCCGCTTCCCATGTTTTTTTCCATCCGACACTTCCCTCCGTTCGATCTACAATCCCGATAGATGCGGCGTTATTCGCTTTCCACAACAGTTGCATATCTCCGAAATTCAAATCAGATCGTGTTGCATTTAAATTCTGTTCAAGTTCGTTTCTGATAAAATGTTTCATTAACACGTGAATTCGTTGTAATTTGTACACTTGTTTATTGCACTGACAAATTTCTTGCATATTTTCTAAATATTTATTTGATTCTTGCCAAATAGTATACTACATATGTATTACGTTCAAATAAAACATGATTATATGGATCTAGTAAATCATAACTGAACAAGTTTGAGATTCGAAGCTCGAAAGGTTCACACATGTTATTTTATTTATCGCTTCATACTAACAAACATCAAGAATAAAAAAATTATGAAAGAATGCCTTTTAATGCTGGTCAATTGATAAATAGTAGATTGTGTAACGAGGGCGCAAAATAAATGTTTGCCGACGAGCGCGAGTTTGATGCATTTCGCAAGAGTCTACAAACACCCATTGTCCCTTGTTGCACATACTATTTTGTAATACGACAGCGTGCTATTTTGCGCTCAGAATGCGGGAAACTTATTTTGCTACCTAGGGAGAGAATGTGCTATACTGCTACATTTTGCCGCGCAGAAAACGAAAACTTTCCACGCAGTTCAATAATAGTATATTTTGATACATAAGTGCGTAAAAGTTTTTTCTACGAATGTGAGGGTTGCAGACCGAGTTGAAGGTGAGGTCCGCATTCACATTTGTTGAAAAAACATTTCCGCACATGTGCGAACGATATTTTTCGACGTGAGCGTACGGAAAGTGCGCCCGAAAAATATCAAAAGTGTGGAAAATGGCATTTGTCGAAAAAAAATTGTTTAGTTATCAGTAAATTCACCGCACTTGTATCAGAATGCACTATTTTAATAACCCATTTTCATGTATTTTTGTGTTCCAATATCGAATATGTTGATAAAAAATTGGCGCCCAATTATGTCCGATCTGCAATTTAAAAAAAAAGCGATTTCCTTTAGTTTTTTGCATTTATTTTGAAAAATATAAAATCTGACTATTTCTGACAAAATTGAGAGCTTGCAAAATTCTCTCTATAAAAGGTTATACATATTTATTCTGTAAAATTAACAGCACAACAGTATAACAGCCGTAAAGGATGAACGACCATGAGAATCATCGGTTTACCCATTCAGATTGTAACGGTCTCATGTTCAGGGATATTTATCTTTATTGCGGCAGTTACAAGGATTTAAATGTCACATGGGTTGAATTAATAACCATACTAGTACAATTAAAGGTTACACTACTACGAATGAAGAGAGGGAGGACAAAAATACCTCATAATAGTTCATTTTCAACTGACTTTTCATTCAACTGTTTTAACTTTTATCAAAATTGCGGTTTCAACACAGCCGTGCGCCAATTTTTCTCATTATGTTCATAATCAGAATGTAAAAATATATCAAAAATGTCGTAGTTTTTTCGAAGTTTTTCCATAAATTACATAGGACTAAAAAAATTTGTCTGAGATAACTTGAATCAGATATACTGGATCCATATTCACTACGATAGTGCAACACGTTAGATTTTTCACGTATCCTAACTACAAATGACCAAAAAGGATATTTTTTAACAATTCTCGGATCAAATCTACATGTTAACCCTTTAAGGACGGGATGGACACTTTTTGTAAGCAAACTTTATCGCTTTATTGGATAATGTTTTTACGTGCAAAAGTCTGCTCTTTCGGATTTTGCAAAAAAAAATTTCCAAAACTCGTTCCAAACAAGACACAACTGGTTTATTCTTAAAAAATCGCGAAACTTTTATATAGTTTTTTCTTAAAGCTGTAATTTATTCCGGGAAACCACATAAGGAAATGCAAGATATCGAAGTGTTCAAAATGTTTCAGCTTCAAAATGTTACCTGCCATATTTCAAAATATCAAAATGGCGACTTGTAAATGGTGTTCAAAGAACTGGTTTTGTATATTATTTCTCTGTTAGCCAACTAAATGCTCCATGACTCCAGGTCAAATTTTTGAATTTCAAAATGATGGATCCAATGACGGAGGACATTTCTAAAATATTAACGGATTTTCTTCCAAATTTTGTCACTAACCCGTTTTTTGGGCTGGTTGATTACAAATATGAACGAGATCAATGATTAATAGTTTAAAATGGTGAATTATTTCGGTGCTCTTTGCTTATTGTACGTTTTTTGCCGTTAAAAAAATGGAAGTTGAAATAAACTACAATGCGATTTCTGTAAAACAAATGCAATAATCATAAAACGGTGAAAATGTGCTTATTCTTGTATAGTATTTATCGTGGGAGAAATTTAGAGAAGTGAACTCTTTGATTTTCTCCAGTTACCATATGATAGAAGTTACCATATATAATATTAGAACTAAAATATTGTAGAAAATGTAGTTATCAAAATGTACCCGTTTTGTACAAAATATAAACATCGATGTAAATCGATTTATGCCGGTAAAAATCCGTTAATATTTCAGAATCGTCATGCGCCATCTTGAATTTGAAAAATGTGACCGCATATTTGTAATACAACCATACACCCACCCCAAATTAGCAACTCTCGATTTAGAAAATTTTTATTGGTTGGCCAATAAAGAAATATACAAAATCAGCTTTTTGAGCACCATTCACAAGTTGTAATTTTGAAATTGAAAAGTGGCATTTACCATTTCCAAGCCGAAACATTTTGTACTCGATATTTTGCGTGTCCACGTACTCAGCATTACTGTTTTCGGAGTGTAAATTATAGATTTAAGAAAACAAAAATTAAATATTCGCGATTTTTCAGAAAAATAAACACCTGTATCTTGTTTTGAAAGAGTTTTGAACCATTTTTTTTAAATCTAAAAAAAAAAACAGAATTTTATACGTAAGAAATATTCTGTGCAGATTTATTTTCTTAGCCATAACATTGTCCAATATTTTTCAATAAGTTACCACTGGAAGTACGGAAATGTGTCATATTGACTTCCAATTTTATATGCCAAATTAATGAAGTTTACCGGCAAAAATATAACAGCTTTTAGGGTTTTTTTCTGCAATTTTTGTTATTTGTTAATTTAGTTTATTTATTTATTTATTATTCACTCATCTACGTGTTTATTTGTCCTCTATCATTATTTTATCCTGTTTAACGCTTTTAATTGTTCTTATCCTAAGTAATTTCATGTGTTAATGTTTGCTTTGTAAAAATGTATACTGTTAGTTTTCTTAAGTACTGCGTTCCGCTTATTTTACATAATCTGTACTATTTTTTGTTATTAATTTTGTTATTAATTTTATGCCATTCGATGCGTAAAATGCTATTTTACACACTTTTGACACTTTTCGGTCGCATTTTACACACTCAAGTGACATAAAATATCGTATGAAACATGTGCGTAAATGTTTCTTCTGAGAATGTGATTACGACCCTTCCCATTCGTAGAATGAACTTTAACGCACTAGTTTCATAATATACTATTAATTTATTTTTACTTTTAAAACTAAATACTGATTTTTAATTTATTTGTGTGTTAGTCAGTCTGCAAAACAGCTTTATGGCTCGTCCTTTGGCTCGTAGGAGGCCTATTTTTTTGTACCCCTCGTTCGCCAATAAATACGTTATTATTATTATTATTATTATTATTCTAGCCGTGCACTCTGAATTTCTTAAAGTGAAAATTGACCCACTCTTTGCTAAAGGTGACTTTTTCACTATTCTAAAGCGGTAATTTCACTTTATTAGAGTGGCATATTTCCATCCACTATTAGTAAAGTGAAATTTCCACTTTAAAAATAGTGAAAAAGTAGCTTTTATCAGAAAGTGGCTCAACTTTCATTTTAATAAATTTAGAGTGTGAAGTTGTGGGTTCAAAAATTACCCTTACCCCCTTAAATGGTTAAAAACCCGACGTGATGGGTAAAACTGGACAAAGAATTTGCATTCAGCAGCCAAAAATTGATAATATTCATCTTTGGTTCAAGTTATCACCAAAAAAAAATGTTTGTCCAAAAATGAATCACTTTATAAACATATTTATAATAAATAATAAAAATGCTTTCGGTTTTATTTTGCTGGATGGGATTGAACTGCAATCGTCGGGTTTATTCGAAAGCATTCGGTCTTGGTGGCATTTCGCCGACTGCACACCCCCTACACGCATGCAAATCTGCATGCACCAGTGGCAGCCCCGAATCTTGGGCGCTGTCTGGTAGCTCGATCCTCCTTGCCCTTCCTATTGGGCTTTTCGCGTCTTGATGGTACATCAGGCGTGGGTTAAGTGTACGAGCAGGGATAATGGAGGCTGCACATCGCCATTGTAAACAGACTCGAGCTGTAAGCAGCTCCCGGATTTACTTCTGGCACACACACACACACACACACACACACACACACATACACAACAAAGAGGGTTGGTTTGGTGGACGAGCGAGTGTCGCGCTGCCGGAAATTGGAAGTGGCGCTAGAGAATATGATACCAGAGGAAAATTAATGCCAGACAAAGGTTCAAGACGGACAAGGACGGATGGACCATGCGCGAAAAATAAAAAGCTCGGGTTAGTTTACGGATTCGGTATGCGCGGCTTCATTTTTCACCTACAAAAAGAAGAAAGGCTCGATCCCAACGAGCGTTAGAATGGTTAGAATCATTGTTCCTGGGCGAGTTCGTTAATGAAAAGGTCCTGGTGACTTTTTTCTGACATCGCCAAGCGAAAGAGCCCGTTGAATGAAATAGCTGTAATCGAATACGCCCCGAAGAATCCAGACCTGTCTAAAACAAAAATACCGATTTTCAAACATTTCATGTCGTTCTTGCAAGAGCGAATGCTTTTTTCGAAACGTTAATCTTGAATAACGCACCAACGGAAATGTGCAGAATCACAATGGGCTAGTCTTTGCCTTTCTTAATGTTCCCCGATCTTTTCACCTAGTCGCGGCTTTAAAACAAAACTTTGTTACGCAGGCCCTTTGTCTATAAAAAGTCAACCTTGATTTACACCTAAACTGGTCTTATTCAAATTAATCATTCAACTAATAATTCTCGACAATTTTTTGAAAAAGTCCAATCTAAATGATAACCTAATCTAATTTCAATTAGCATAGTAAAAATAATAATATTCGCTCAGAAATCTTACTTTTACATACTGTTTGAATATTGATGACTTAATTCTTATTCCAATAAAGAGTAAATACGCTATAAAAGTACAAGTGAACTGGAAGTCCTTTAAAGTTAGGTTGGCAATTATGGATTAAAATTAGGGGTTCGATTACGTAGCAGCTGTATCTAGTAGGGTGCTAACCATACTTTTAATTACTTAGTGACTTACTTACAAGAAGTCAATTTAGATGCTAATACACTATTCAAACAATGAGCTCACAGAAACAATACATAAATATTTAATTGTTATTTATAAAAGTAATTTCCTTTGTTCGCTAACGCTCGATAACTTAATGCAGTTACTCGATCACCACTAAACAACATTAACAAACCTGATTTTAGACAAACTGAGTTCTCCCATTTGAGAAGGATAATTCAATTCCCTGAGTTTTGAACTGTATCTATCACCTTTAAACAAAAAATAATATAAATATATCGGATAAAATTACGGGAAATAAAACGAGTATTATCTTTCGTACGATCCGCTTTAATACGATATCCGATTTAAGTCGAAATTAATGTACATCAGAATTTTTAGTATATATTTAATGTAGTTTTGAATACAGTTTCACTTGATTAATCACGTAAAATATTGATCTAGCCACAAATATATTAAAGATGCACAATTTTCTACCAATCGATACTAATTAAAGTTCTTCGTACAAAGTCCAGGGTTAACAACTTTGAATATAACATAATCTCAATACTAAAAAATAACGAAACTAGTCTAGACGTCGATAAATAAACTCGGTGCTAAAGCTTGAATTTTATTTAAGTGAGCTATGTATGTGCATTCAAGAAGTTCCGAGGTGATTAATAAACAGAAGATATTTTCAGAACTGAGGCGAATGTACATAATGCCAGGCGCATAGTTAAGGTTGTGACATGGATTTTGAGGTTAGGTTGGCGCTCATTACATTACCGTATTACGCCCCGACGTTTCTGCATTGTCGGACAAAGGACGGAACGGAACAAAGGGATGGGATAGTCTATGTAATACTACCGAGAGGGAGAATAATCTACCGAGAAAGAAAATTATTCGAGAAAAAAAATAACGGAACAATGGAAATTTGTAATATGTGGTAGTAACGCGTCAAAGGTGAAAAACGCTTCTTTTCGATAGTGACAAAAGTAATTAAAACGATAAGATGAAAGCGGAAAAGCACCGAGGGTGCATTCGAAATGAAAATGTTGTAGGGATTGATACTAGAGGGTGACGTGAGCAACGGGAATTAAATAAAGCTTTAGTCGACACTAGATAAGGATACTAATAAATAGCTATCAGGGGAACGAGTACGTGCTATGACCTAATGTTTAAAGTAAAATAAAGAAGTAAAATATTCAAAACACGAAACTTACATTGCATGTGTGCGTGCGTGACTTTTAGCTGATCATCTGCTAATTATGACAAACTTTGTACTAAGTATTACATTACATTTCATTTTCAAATAGGAAAATTATTGGTCTGTTACAGTATCGCTACTTTATGCATTTTATTATTTTTTAAACCTCTTTGCATACTTGGAACAAAATAGTTTTCGGTACTAGTACAAAACAGTTTTTTGAGACAGAAAAGATTTTTATACACTTGTTTTGAAAATTGCACTTTTGTTTACGCTATACTCTAAACTAAACTTATAGTAAGTAACAAGCATGGTAAAAAGTACCATTTTAGGTACTAGTGGTACAATGTATCAATTTATAAATCAGGATGTTCGTTTTATTCATTTGTTAACATTTTCTTGGATATTTTTCATAAGTAAAGTACTGCTTTATATACTTCAGACGTTGATATTGGTAAAGTGAATAGTCGTGCGCCTTTACACACTTCAAGGCGCGTTAACATTTTACGTATTACGTAAAGTATTAAGCATTCATAAATACACACAACCGAGGTTTAAACTACACACCCGCGACTAAAATTACGCTTTGCGCCCTTGTTAGATAATATATTATTTACTAAATTGTGTACAAAATGCAATTTTTTCCCAAAAATTAATTTAATAATTTGAATTAAAATGTTCACAACCATCTTCAGTACTAATAAGAAAACTTTTCATACTTGTACTAAAAAACGACTATTTCCTTCTATTTCAATGCAAACAGACTGTTTTTTGTACTTACTGAACTTTATAAGATAGTTACTTACAATCTTTAACAAATTTGTAATGGTGGTATGATATTCGTATTGCTATTATCAGCACGATAAATTTTACTGAAAGCATTGTAAATGTCGAACAGATTTACACAAAAATAATTTGAATATATACGACATTTGGGTACATTATATATCAAATTCTACACTACAAAGTATGGAGAGCATTTTTTAAGGGTAATCTTAGAATCGCTAATTCGGCATGACGCATTTCATACAAGAGACAACTGTCGCATTGGGTCATATTGAGTTGCACAGCAGGGAGACGGAGACGATCGATATCCTGATTTTAAAAATTTGAATGACGCATGTTTACTTTAATGGTCCAATCAAACTGAAATCCCACAACAAAAATTTGATAAAAATGTGGATATGGTAAAGGAAAATACGTGACGGGGTGGGGAATCTCTGAGAAATGAATTCGAGATGAAGATTGAGGGTTGTAAGAGGCTAAAGATGCGAGGAAGAAAACAATGGTAAGAAATCTGGATACAAATCTTGGCAAATATACGTTAAGCGAGAAATCGAAATTACATAAGAGGATTACCGAGATCCTTCCTTATCTTCTTTAATTCTCCCAGTCGTGTCGCGATGCTTTTCCCGATAAATCCGGAGGAAAATCGTCTTTTCATTCTTTTTATCAAATTCTCGGTGATTTCCTCGTTAATTATTATTTTTTTACTCGTTCCACACGGCAGGGTATATGTTATTGTTCCATTACATCATTACGATAATATTGCATTGAGCTAACCTTGTTTATGTTATTGTTACTTTAATACACAATGTTCGTCCATGTTCTAATTACTAAGATAAATAGAATTATATTACAGTAATATCTCTGTAATATTGTATAGTAATATTACATTGTACCCTGATATAAAACCCAATCCAACAATATTATTTATTCATAGATACATTAATCTATCAATTCCATTTCCGAGAATGAAAGTAAGTGGAGAGCGATTAACAAGGTGGGGTCTGAGATGTAGAAGTAATATTGCTGTAATATTTCTGTGTACTATTTTGTTTTGTAATAATGGTGTAGTTTTGAGTCGGAATTTATTACGGTCCAATATAACCGTAGTTCTACTGAGATGTTACCGCATTATATTAATATGTAAAACAATTGCCGTGTAATATATTACGGAATAGTGGAATCACAATATTTCTCGAATATTACAGTGTAATATATCATACTTTAAAATAACTATACTATTACTGTAATATTAGAGTAAATATATTACATTTTACTACTACTGTAATATTACTATGTAATAGAATCGTAACACATTATACTGCGATAGTATGATATATTAAAGAGTAATGTAATACAGTAATATACATTGTTGTGCAATTTATCTATACTATTATTGCAATATTAAAGTGTAATATTACATGTTAATGTAGTCACAATATTACTGTGGTATTATTACCTATTGTTATATTATGTAATGCAGCAGTAATATGCTATACTGTTGCAATGTGATATATTACGGAATAATAAAATGGTAATATTCCTACTATGTAGTAGTGTAATATATTTTGGCATGTACTGAGTCCGTAATAGTAGTGTAATATTATAGAGTAATGAATCCGCTCTATTATAATGTTTTGGTATAATATATTTCACTTTAACCATAATCTAACGATAATAATACTGTAATATTGTCAAATATTGCAATACTATGAAATATAGACGTAATATTACTACAATGTTAAAGAGTTATTGTCATGTAATGTGTCCGTACTATTATAGTGATAATAGTGCGTAATACACTACTGTAATATTGGACTTAATATATTACATTTTAATATAACCATAATATTACTGAAATATAACTAAGTAATATTAAAGTGCAATATTACACTTTGATGTAACCACAATATTACTGGGATATTATTACGTATTACATTACTGTGTAATATATTGCGGAATAATGTAATCGTAATGTTTCTACAATGTTGTAGAGTAATATATCTTGTCATGTAATATGTCCATAATATTACTGTAATATTAAATAGATTAATATACATTATAATCGGGTAATGAATCCGTAAATTGTACAGTAATGTTATGGTAATGATTTATATTGCCATGTAATATGTCCGAAGTATTATTGTAAAGTTGTAGTGTAATATATTACACCTTAATATTACTGCACTATTCAGACGTATTATATTACTATTCATTACATCAGTAATATGATGTATTGTCGCAACGTGATTTATTACGGAATAATGTAATCGTAATATTACTGGAATATTATAGAGTAATATATATTATAATCGGGTAATGAATCCGTACTATTGTACTGTAATGTTATGGTAATGATTTATATTGCCATGTAATTTGTCCGAAGTATTATTGTAAAGTTGTAGTGTAATATATTACACCTTAATATTACTGCACTATTCAGACGTATTACATTACTATTTATTACATTAGTAATATGCTGCATTGTCGCAACGTGATTTATTATGGAATAATGTAATCGTAATATTACTGGAATATTATAGAGTAATATGTATTATAATCGGGTAATGAATCCGTACTATTGTACTGTAATGTTATTGTAATGATTTATATTGCCGTGTAATATGTCCGAAGTATTATTGTAAAGTTGTAGCGTAATATATTACACCTTAATATTACTGCACTATTCAGACGTATTACATTACTATTTATTACATTAGTAATATGCTGCATTGTCGCAACGTGATTTATTACGGAATAATGTAGTCGTAATATTACTGGAATATTATAGTGTAATATATTACAGTGTAATGCTAATTACATGTGTAATAAATGTATACCACGTAGTTATTCGACTGCTGTATTATAGTGAGTACAATAACCTTAATAAACCACTAATAGTACTCTATATTATATAATATAACCGCCTTGCAAGTGCAATTTACATATTACAGTGTAATAGAAGCGTGTTGTTCCGGCAATAGTCACGTGTGGTATATAATTCTGCAATATTTCCGTAATATTTTTGTGGCGTTACAGTGTAATATAATAATGCTTAATACAACCGTAATATTATTGCAACATTACAATGTAATATATTACACTGTAATATGATTGTAATATGACTAATGTTTCAATTTAATATATTAGTGGAAAAATAATATTACTGTTAGGTATCTCTCTGTGATAATAGAACTTTGCTAAAATGTTACTATACTGTTGCAACTTTAGTATAACTGCACTTATTTACTGAGGCGTCTGTTTACAAGTACACAAGATAAACATTACCCCAATTCAAATGTTTATTTTTCCACACATCAGAAAGTAGACAATTTGGAGGATGATAATAAAACTACCGGCGAAAGAGGGAGAATAGACGAAAGAAAAGGAATGTGAGACACATTAAAGTGTTGTAGGGCCGATAAAAATATTAGTAAACAGGGTGCTAATGAGAATTGGGAGAGTAGGTAGGGATATGCAGACATCGTCGATAGAGACAGGGAGGGAATCGATGGGTAGGGTCGCGGATGCGCGGGGTAGGAGGGGTGCCGTGTGCCGGGGGTGGGGGTCGTTTGAAGGGGGCAGAGGAGGCGAGGGTGGGATGTTGCCGAGACATCGATCGGGCCGGCCATTGCTTGCCACACTCCACTACTGGGAGTCAAGATGCCATCCCACTATATACGACGAACTAAACTCCATGAAACTACTCCTTCCCACCACGCACTTGTCTTACGACACGCGGGGATACCTCCCGGAGGATACATCCAATTGATCGTCTCCCAAACCTCCCCCTCCTCCTCCTCCTCCTCCTCCTTCCTGCATTTATCAGGTGTTGTGGAATCCTCGGTGGAGGTTAGGTCATGTAACAACCTCGCTTTTCGTGCCCATGTAATGCCCAGACATTTTGGTCAATTCCAGGCTGCAACCCGTTGAGATAAAACCCATGGGCTCGACTGTTCAGTCTGGATTGATCGTTTCTTTCTTTTTGCCAAGTCCTGCAAAAAAATGGATGGTAATTGTTGGAAAAAGCACCTGCAAGATCTTTTGGTTTATGGAAAGTTGCGGGAAAATCAGTTATTCAAAAAGTACAATGGTTCGGTTAATATGGTTATGGGTGACGACAACGGCTAACCCCTGGGGACGCTTCAACCTCGAACAACCCTTCTATTACTGGGCTAACTCGCGACTGCACCGACGTTATCTGCGGAAACTGTATATTCCAACAATTCTAGTTTTCAAACTATTGTACTTTTCGAATACCTTTTTTTTACGCGATTGTAGTTTTTAATCTATTGTACTGTCGAAATAGAGATTTACAACACTTTATTTTCTCTTCACAGAATAGTGCTTCTAAATATAATTTCGCAATTATATTTTGGAAAAGAAGCAGTTGAATACAAATTACTTCTTCTAACTCTTTCTTTCTTTGTAAATTGCATGTGTGTGTGTGATTTATGCAGTTTTTACTAAAGTGACTTTCGCAAAGATTCGTATTGATGGAAAATGACAATTGACGATTCTAAGATTGCTCTGCATGGTAATAAAATTAAACTCTTTTGACTGCTGCGAAAGCATTCCTATCTCTCTTTAGTTTTAACACCCGTATTAAACACTGTAAGAAATAACATCCAACAAGTTCTAGAATACAAGAGTAATAGTACAAAAATATGTTTACTACGTTTTTTTTATAATTTGACAATATCTGCGCAGAAAGAAAGAAAATAGTTAACGGAATCATTTTATAATAGTAAAACGCTTTAACACAAAAAGTAGTTAAATTAACTGTTTCCCTAGTAAATGGAACAATCAAATTGTATACCATGTACTATTTTACTGATTTAAATCAATCGTCAATAATCTCAAATATCAACTGTAACCCTCTTTAGTGTTGTTAATTTTACTATTTAGATATGTTAATAACGTTTCTACTATTTCTTCATAGTTCCATTAACCCTTTTTTTCTCTGTGCATCATACACTATAAAAAATTTCGATTGAAAACTATTAAATGTACTAAAATACCACCATAATATTGTTGTTACATGTTTCGATTGAAACAATAAAGACAATTTGGTCCAAGTTAAAAAATAAAGCTATTTTTACAGGTTAAATATTAATGAATTGCGCTAATAAGTATAAATTGTCATGAAAAGCTTCCGATTAGTAAGGATGGTCTTGTAACAAGTTTTCAGCGTAATTAGCCGGTTTTTCCATGGGCTGTTTAGCAACCCTCCACTCTCTTTTATTAAGGGACCCTTTTTCCATGAGAGCTTTCAAAGCCTCGCGGCTTCGCGGTCGCTTTGTGAAATTTTTCAAATGGCACTCTAAATCGGACGCATTATTAAAAGCTGACCACTAAGCCTGCAACGAAGTCAAATTTCAATCTCACTACCGGAAAAACAGGTGGGAAATAAGTCATCGATTCCCAGGTAGAATTTGACCAATTGACTTTTTTTTAACAGCCGGACAAAAATCAGCGGGCGGTGGAAATTTGTCACGAACGACGTATTCAAAATAATTCTGAGAATTCTCGTTGGTTTAGTTTTCTTCCTTGATGAAACAAAGTATAGAGATTAAAACCAGCGATAGCAATGGAAGACTGACGAGATGAATTTCGATTTCTTAATTATAGTGTCTCGTGAACCGGAAGCGTTTCGTGAAAGTATTCCTATCATCGATTTTATAAATGCATGAAGGAATTTTACGATTTTATACAGTGGTTTTGTAAACAAAAGTAATTTTTTGTTTAAATAAGATAATGACGAAATAAACTATTTATTAATATTAAATAAAATTAATCCATAACATCGCATATTTGATAAGCATTTATTCATTTCCGTTGACATACATTTAATTTAAGATTCAAATTTTAAAACTATCTAATACATCTTACACAAATATTTACTTGTAAACTATATTACGAAAAACATCAATATGTAAATTTTAATGAAATAAGTGATTAAAATACAACATTATATTTGCTTTTCTTACTAAGTTTTACTCATTTTATTTAATATTAGTTACAGGATACTCTAATCACAGCATTTTATGTAGTTAAAAACAAATACACAATATTAATCCAGCAAATTTCAAAGATAAGAAAATAAAAAAAATTATATAACAAAAAAATTTTCTCTTCACATTTTCCCGTTTTAAAACTAAAATTATTTGAACTTATCAATTTTCTAAATTTTGTATTTTTTAAAAATGAATATTTATATGCAGTTTTTCAATATTAACAAAATTTATATATTTCTGCAGAGGACCTAAAATAAATAGAATAAATAATCAGTGAATTTGTCGGTAATTCGGACCAATAGTGTCTGTATATCAATAAAAATATTTTAATATTATGATTAATTTAAAAAATTAATACTTTAAATTTAAGTTATTTACTGAAAAATATTTTTTTAAAATTATTTAAAGTTTCAAATTTCGCGCGACAAACATAAAAAATAATCTAAATAAACATCTAAAATAAATGGGTTGAAACGTTAACAAATAAACAAAATGTTGTTCAACACCTGGATAATTTACTCCGTTTTACCAAGATAATTAATTCAAGAATATTTTCACTTAAGAAAAACGTTACGGAAAAGAAGATACTTTTATATTTATTTTTATTAAATTAAATTTTTAGTAAAATTTATTTTATTTGCAAGTAAAATTTAGCACTGAAAATGTTTTTATAAATATAGTTTTTAAAATGTTTATTATTAACAATTATTGAATTATTAAAAAATGAATTGTGTTCACTATATTAATCATGAAGTAAAATAGCGCATTCCTGTGTAATATTACGCTAAAGAAATTTAATTATGTGTTTAAAAAACAAAACACGTCAAAATTTACATTTTGATTTTTCTAAAATCCTCCGAAAACAGTTTATTTTCAGATTTAATATTTTGTTGTATAAAGTCTTGTAATATTAATCTAAATTGAAATATTACATGTAATTCCTGAAAATGAAGTTTGGGATATATGAAATTATTCTTTCAATGATTTTTTTAACATTAGCATTTTTATAGAATTATTTAATAAATCATTAAAATAAAATACATTACAAAAATTTGACAGAGATGATACTCAGTATCGCAACATAAATTTAACATTCAAAAATTGTGTAATTTAATAATATAAATTGTTTACATCATATATAAATATAAATTGTTATTTCTAATACTAGGATTTTTTGCATAATAATTTAATAAATCGCCTAAATCAACTCACCATTAAATTCTAGATATAAAAAGTATCCGAATCCAAAGCTGCTGCATAATTGAAAACCTCAGGATGAGGGATCCTAATCGGAAGGTTCAACATCAATGTCGATTTTTTATGAAATTGTCTGTAAAAGAAAAAAAACTTGCGTAGGTCGTCTGTGCATTATTTTAATATACTAAATGTCGTTGACATTAATACCGTTTACTTAAACGGGAAAAATAACGCCGAAGAACAATAAACCGTTGGTCGTAATTCGCAATAAGGTGTTTGCCCAGAATGTTTAATCAATTCCGTTTGGCCTGGCGACATTGTACGAGCAACAGCACGTGCACGCACCGCGTGGAATTTCGAATTCGGAAGCCGAACTATTTGCCTCTATCCCCTCTAAATGTGAATTAGTTCAAACCTAATAATTAAAAAAAAGAAAAGTTGGTTAATTATTCCATTAGTACTCATTTTTGCTAATATAGTTAATAATAGTTAGGCATAATTTTTTACTGTTAGATTTGTAAAATAAAGTTTCGAATTAGTAGAATGCTACTAATATATTAGTAGGTTCAAATTGCTGGATTCTCTATCTATTAGTAAAAAATTGGTTAGCTCATTGTAGCCCAAGTAGAAATTTTAATGCAAACCAAGTCAGTCAGGTCCTAATTAGGGTTTATTTCATTAACCTCTAAAATTTTTGTTGACTGACGACATAAGTATTAAGGGTCGATTTCTCATAATACGATTATGAATTATGCCCTGATGAAACTTGTAATTTGAAATAACACAGGACCACAAAAAATTGTTTCGAGATAACTTGAACGAGGAATAGTGGATCCTATAAATTTTTAGCCGCTGAAAACGAATCCGTTATTCGATTTGACCCATCACGTCAGCATTTTAAGTTATGTGATCCGAAAAATACTCAAAAATATACTTTTTTGGCAAAGTAAGGTTAGGAAATGTGGACACTCTGACACGATGCGTTAACTTGGACAAAGAATTCGTTTTCAGCGACCAAAAATCTATAAGGTCCTCTACTTCTGATTCAAGTTGTGTAAAAAAAAAAAAAAAAATTTTGCGGTCTTGTGTTATTTGAGAAGTACCTTCAGCGATTAATTACACAGGACAGCAAAACCATTTTTTAGGTTACATAACTTGAATCAGAGGTACTGGATCTTATAGGTTTTTGGTGGCTGAAAATAAATTAGTTTTCCAATTTGACCCGTGACGTGAGATATTTTACATATCCTAACCTCAAATTGCCAAAAAGTATATTTTTGAGTATTTTTCGGATCACATATCTAAAATCCTGACGTGGTGGGTCAAATCCAATAACGGATTCGTTTTCAGCGGCTAAAAATCTATAAGATCCACTATTCCTGATTCAAGAACTGGTCGTAAAGTCATACCTAGACAATAACTAATCCCACATTTAGTGACCAGATGCCACTTCTGAACTAATAAGACTAATCAAAGTAATTTTAATAAAAGCGAAAAAAATAATTTTAAGTAAAGCGAATTTTCAAATAAGACTAGGCATATGCGAATTGTGCAGTTTCTTGGATTAAACGCGGCAAATAGTAGGAGAGGGAGTTGAACGTAGTACAGTAATAAAGTTTTCGAGGGTTTTTTCCTGTGTGAGGGACGTAAATCGATTAAAGTCCCCTTGGGTTCTCGCGACGGGAAAGTGGGCGTTGGGAGGGAGCCGAGAAAAAGATTGATTGATTGATACGACGATTTATCGTTCCAAAGAGATACGACCCCTGAGTAAGCATCTCGGTATGGAATGAAAAATTCAAATTTCTGTCGAGCGACCTTAACTGCAAAGGGTCGTGCTCCGAGTCATTAAACTCGTCTATTAAATCGAACCTTTCTCGTACCCTTGCGGGATTTAGCCGATGCGACTAGCATACGGCAGGAAACGCATAGGCCGCGGCCATTGTAATTCACCGAGTGGTCGCTTTGTTCGAGAAACAAGCAAAGTCTCGAAGGTGACGGGAATTAGGAAGGAAAATTGATCTGGGCGCGGAAGAGGCGAATAATGCCGACTAAATTATGAATCATACACGTACGATTCCAAGACGCGCTTAAAAGGATTAAAGGTCTCTCCTCTCAGTCCAAGAGAGTGATCGTGCGGCAAAGGTGCGGCCACGAAGCAGTCTTATTAAACACTTGAGGGAATGTGCGTGTACTAGTTGAGTCACAGAATGGCACATTTTTTTCTGTAACATAATTATTGTTTAGTTTCACCTATTCATTTTTTAGCCATTGTTAGTATCCTCAGATTGTCGTCCCCCTATCGTATTTTTCGAAAATAATGAAAATTGACTGAGTGAACCTCAGTCAGGGTAATTGGAGTTATTTTTCAGTTTGATTCGGATACTTAGTTTCCTATTCCGCCCCTCCTGGAAGCAGCCCTCAGTCCTCGGGACGAGTTCGCACGCTTCTTAACTTTGATGGATTTTGCAGGGGACTTTTTGTGAAACGAGACGATATTAAGTAATTAAGAAAAATAGATTTATAAAGAAAGGAAGGATGAGGAGGAGCAGCAGCGCTTGAAGTTATTGGAAAGTTGGAGAGTCGCATTTTTGTTGCCTTTGGAAAAAACACGAGAAAGTAGAAGAAAGAGGAGAATAAAGAAGGGAGGGACGCTTATGTAGGTTGCGCCCGCGAAAAGTTAGTTCGACGTCGGGAAAAGTTTGGTGGGTGTAGTAGTTTATAGTTAAGAAAGTACAACTGCGTAGGGTGAATATTCAGCAGCGTGTTTCATGGTTTCGAGTTTGGAACTGCCGCGTTCGCGCGATTTATCGTGAAAAGTTAGTCGTCATAATTGTAGCGTTAATTTCTCCGCGCCGTATCATTAATTATAATAATTACTCGGGATAGTTAGTCGCCGCGATTGTTCGGAGGACGCGCGGTTAGGAAGTAATTATTGATTATTTTACCGGCGCGGGATCGGTAACGAGTCTGAGGCTTTTTCCTTCGTTAGCTATAAGGTACAGTTTCCAGGAGTGCAATTATCGGAGGAGTCCTTCCCAGACATTCCACGCACGACTCCAGTCCAAGAAAGAAATATCGCCGACCGGAAACTCTGTCGATGCTTTTCTTTTACACTCCTCTTATATTTTCCTCCTGCCGTCGTTGATAATTATTAAATCTAGCCAACAATAGTATTTTCTGTTCCCTAGGTCCATTCCGCAAGGCTGGCACAAGGGAATTTTTCGTGTACCCATTTTGAGGCTGACGAATTCATCCGCCGAGTGGCGCTAGTGTCGTCTGGCAGACTCCCACTCTTCGTATTGCAAATAAGTTCATCCCCATTTGTTTCTTAACCCTTTAAGTCCCAAATGTTCAAAATTTCCACATGGATTTCAGCATCGTTTTATGTATAAAATAAAAATTAAAAAAAAATTGAAACATCTATATCCGACTGGTTTTGAGGTCGCTCTTTCGATTGGTGCTACTGAAATTTTCGAAAAATGACGTTTAACACAGTTTTTTTACAAAAATACTGAAAAAAACGCGATTTTTTTAGCTACAATTTTTTTTTTAAATGCATTTTTAACTATGATACCGGTTTCAGATCACCTTCTAATCTGTCAAAAACGGGTTTCCGATTGTTTTACTTCAAAATTATACATTCATATATTTTTATTTATTTTGTTTTTCGTTTCAAAACGGCGTCTGAACGTTGAAAATTTTTGAAAGTGAAGAAAATATTGATGTCGTACGAAATTATGAATGTCGAAATTTTTTTATTTTTCATCTTTTTCCTTTTTCTTTTTTTTGTTGTTAATATTATTAGTTGAGATTATAACTGTTTTAAAACAAAGCCTAGCGTTTGGGAATCCAAGTGATTACACGCAAGGTGTTTGAAATGTTTAGAGATCATCAAACTGTAGCATTTTAATATCTAATGCAATTTTATAAACATCGTGGTAGGTCATAAGCCCGGTTTAAAACCAATTTAATTTTGTTAATTTCCAAAAAATACCTATCGTAATAATTCAATTTTATTTTTTGTCAGATTATTTTTCAAAATAAACACAAAAAACACGCTTTTTAAGCAATTTTTTTTCAAGATGGCGACTTGAGCATGTCCGACCCCCAATTTTTATTGTCATTTTTGTAATCAGGAGGTGAAAATACGAAATAGTCTAAATTAACTTTTTTATAATAATCAAAGGTATAAAATCTATAATATTAATGTTTGCAAACGCAGAAAAATTAATTTCTCTGTTATTATATTTTTGACCCGTTTTTACTTTGAAAGAGTCATGCGTAATATTTTCGACATGCGCTGAATAAAAAGCGATTTCGATACGTGTGCCTAAATCTAAATAGTCCATTGTCATTAGTTATGATAAGAAAATTTGGTCCCCTTTTTGGGATCGGTTGTATCGTGGAAGGGACGACTGCGGGCGATGGAGTGTTTGGTAAAGTCAGATCACTCCAGATCGTTTATATATCGTCGTTTTGTAGGGCATACTCCGAAATTTGCCAGTCGCGGAAGAACAGAGCCATTGTTTCAGGGGTGCGCCGCGGGGAACCCCCGAAGTTGAATTTCGTGGATGGGTCTCCAACCAGGTATATAACACGAGGAGGAAACGAACCGGCATCGATGAATTACCGAATCTATTCGTCATCCAGATGCTTTTTTCTCCTCCCGTGGAAGTGTCCGTTTCGACGAAACATATGCACGTCGTGGTTTCCTGCAGGCGGAAACCTAGCTCGACCTTTTGTCGAGGGCCATGAAAAGGGAATAATAGCAGGGAAAAGCGAAAACATGTGTGACCAGGTAGAAACAACGGGTTTGATGCATCGTTCGTTCAAACGCTTCTAGGAAATTCTGGCTCGCATCTTGCGCCATTATGGTTTTCTGCTGGTACGGAAATGATCACGCTGGAATCTTGTAATGGCCATCTCGGTTACGACGCAAACTCCAGTTTCTTCCTCGAGTACCCCCGCGTAAAAATAAAAAAGACTTTAAAAGATCTCAAAAAGATCTTTCTTAATAATGTCACTATATTCAAGATGTATTTGAGAACTTTTTAAGACTTTCAAACTACTAGTTTATCAAAATCTGCTTGAGATCTTTATGAGTTGTTTTAAGAAAAATTTGTACTATTTTTTTAAGATCTTTTTAAGACTTTTTTTTTCACAACATGATTTTACGAAAACATAATTTTATTAATCTTATCGAGATCTTTTCAAGATCTTTTCAAGATCTTTTTTTTTATCTTTTTCGGATATGAAGAAAAATATTTGTAATAAAATGCTGAATTCTCTTATTTTTTACCAAAATTAAATATTGAAGATGAATTTTAAAGTAATTACCTTTTTTACTTGCTTTCCGGTCTGATTTCTAAAGCTTCACTTTATAATATGGGGTCAATATTTAAAACGAGTCGAAAATGAGAAATAAACACATAGTAGGCGTTAATACAAGCGATTCATGTCATGAAGACAGAAAGTTTCATATTGCGAAAATTCAACATTTACAACACAAATCGAAGACGACAGATTTCCAGAGTTGTTTTTCGAAGCGCTGACAATGTTTGAGAAATGAAACTGTAACAGAGAAATGAAAATTTGTCATCTTTCAGAAAGTATGAAAAGCGCTACAATTTTACGTGTCTTAGACAAAAATTGATACATTTTTTTTACTTATACACATTATAATTTCTGCTATACAAAGTATTACAAATAATGAAGTTTACTACCGGAAGACCGGAAAGCAAGTCAACTGTGTAATCACCTTAAAAATCATCTTCGATAATTAATTTTGGTAAAAAATAATAGAATTCAGCATTTTATTACAAATATGTTTTTTTCATATCTGAAAAATGTAAAAAAAAGATCATGAAAAGATATCAAAAAGATCTCGATAAGATTAATAAAATTATGTTTTCGTAAAATCATGCTGTGAAAAGAAAGTCTTAAAAAGATCTTAAAAAAATAGTACAAATTTTTCTTAAAGATCTCATAAAGCTCTCAAAAAGATTTTGATAAACTAGTAGTTTGAAGTCTTAAAAAGTTCTCAAATACATCTTGAATAGTGACATTTTTAAGAAAGATCTTTTTGAGATCTTCTAAAGTCTTTTTTATTTTTTCGCGGGCCTTCCAGGTGTTGTTTGTGTGCGTAAATATAGTCACACGTACGCATTATGCACTTGGACGGCTTTCTGGACCTTTCTTTCTCAACGGTCATCCAGGATCTGTAGATATTATACAAGTCAGGGTCAACAATTTTCGATCTATGAGAAAAAAGGCAATCGCAACCCCTCGACGACGCGGGGAGCGCTTGTTTACTCTAGATATATGGATATTTCTGACGAGATATCCCTTTTCATCTCGTCACCCTCCTTTACTTTTTTATCGTCGATGATATTACGCCCTGATTTTAGTCACCTTTCCTTGGTTGACTCGTTAACTTTCATTTGGAACATTTTATGATTGCAGAAAAGTCTTTTTATTTTGATGTGATTTAATAAAAATGTAATTTAAACCATTATTGACATTGTTAAATTGGCTACTATTTGTTTATTGTATAAATTTACTATTATGACGATTTTAAAAATACAAAAATATTTGATTGCTTTGGAAAGAAATGTGATCCTTGCAGGTATCGATTTTGAAGTAATGTAAAGAATAAAATAGTGGACCCTCGAGTCAAATATAATCTCATATTTTAACGATACCTATGAGCGATTCTATGCTAAATCGGCAACTATTTTTTGAACATTATATTTCTTTATTTTTCTGTTTTGTTTTAAGTCTGTTCATTGTAGCGAATTTTGAATGAATTAATAAAAAATAAGAGATGTTTCATATTCCGATTTTGAAAATTCAAAAAATTACATAATTGAATTGGACAGTATAATAACGACATACATATAAGATCTATTAGTTCGGAATAAGTCATCATTCTACATAAAACACCGATATGAAAAAGTTTAGTAAAAAAGAAGACCCCTGGATAACACGTGTGGGCATACAATCTGGGTGCCTTCATTTTTTGAACTTCGATATTATGTTTTTATTAAATAATTATCGTGTCCAAAAGTTTTTCTTATTAATTTTTTAGCTATTTTCATAAATGACGTTTAATGACCCTACTTCTTTGTCTTTTCGCAGAAAATTCCTGCTCAATGTTGTCAGTATTATGCAATTTTAAGCGAAATTAGTGAATACCGGATAAGAGGTTTATAGCCCAACGTAGCGAGCGCTTTTTTCATGATTGTTGTTTTAAAGTAAATGGAAGATTTGTTCTGGGTTATCCGTACAGTATTGCTTTATTTTTGAAATTTTTTTTTTACCGTACGCATATAATCATACAGAGTTAATATTTGATTAGTCGATTTTTTTTTTCATTTAAATCATTTGAAATAATGGCAAATTGTTCGTAAAAACCGCCGCTAATCCCTTTATAAAAATAAGTAATGTAAATTATTAATCACACAAAAGAAATGTACTATTCACGTAAAATAAAAAATAGTTTTGGTAAAAATAATATATTTTTCAGAAATTGACAGCCGACGCTTAAAAATTAAATGTAATTTTGCCAATCTTTTACATCATGAAAACGATTTCAGAGTACTTGTCGACCGTCATTTCTTTGTCACGTCTCATAAAAAGGGTCCATACCCTGAAAATATAAAGTGATTGGCAATGCGGGCTACAAAGAAATTTAAAAAAAAATCTAGTAATTTCATATATTTTCAATAAACAATAACAACATTCTTTTCTAATAGTTTGATTTGAAACATCATAAATGTTATTTAATCCATTAATGCCCAGACGCCAAGAATTTTTAGTTGGTATTCGAGCCTCAGTAGTTAATCGAAAATTGGAAAAGATCATTACAGAATCAACTACTGTTACTCTTTTTGGATGTGCTGTTAAAATGCCCGCCATCACATTCCATACCTTGGAAAAGCAATTTGGCGGATGTAATTTAAAAAAGTATAAAAAAATTGGAAGAGTTTTTTTTTTATTATTTTTTCCAAGCCTAAAAAACCGATGTAGATTCCAAACTTTGAACAAAGGCGAAGAATACGGTCGTAATTGGCAAGAAAAATGTTTGTTTTCAGCATCATATGATTTACCTTTTTAAAAATGGCAGAAACTTGTGAAAATGTTGAAGAACACGTGTTTTTGTGAGTAATTCTTACGTGTCCACATTAAACGAAATTTTTATTACACATCTCCAGGCATTTTTCAGTGTATTTGAAGATCTGAATAATGGCGGATTCAATACGGCGAAGCGGTGAGAGTTTTCTTACAATGATCGTCAATAAAAGTCTAAAAATATTCATTTTAACCCGATTTTCCACGTTTCCTACTAAATAGAATAAAAAGTCAGTTATGGATTTTCAAAATTCAAAATGTCGGATTCAATATGGCGGGCATATCTTTCAAGAGGGTTTGAATTTTCATTAAATTTATTACTCGAGGGGTTTTGGGAAAGATAAATACAAATCTAATGTCAGATATTCCAAATTCATCCTGGCTGATGCAATATGTCGGACAGTTTGTTTAAAAAATTAGAAAGCTGTTATTTAAAGGATATTTAGGATCGCTTCAACCATTGTTGCATACCCGATAAGCACACTTTAAAAAAAAATGTATTCATTAAGAATTCTTTAATGTCCGCTTTAAAATCAATATTTACAATATTCAAAGAGTATTCAAAAAGTAATCTTTACGAAGAAATGTATGAATTACAGAGCCAGTGTTAAAACTGTAATAAGAGAATTCATAAAGTATTCTTTAAGATGTAATTTATGAAATATAAAATACAACCAATGCTATGTGACATGAAGTTAGGTGTCAATTGATCGCATTTGTTTATGACACGTTTCAGAAAAGATTTTATGTTATATTATTGTTGTAAAACGTCTGTGCATTCGTCAAACATCAGTGCAAACGTCTAGCCTTCAGCTCGGGCTGCACATTCGTTTCAAAACCTTTACGCCCTTGTATCAAAAAGTAATATTATACAGGCGTGTAATAATAATACTTAGTGAGTGACATATACTTCAATGTATGGGAATAATCCATGTTTAACCTAAAATTGTTTCTTGTAAACCTGACAAATGGGCGTCTGTATGTTCCCTTCTCTACAACTCACCCGGTAGATACTTATAATTGATGATAATTATAACTATAATTTTTGTATTAATTAATATCCCAACGGACACGAAAGATCCGAATGTTTCTAAAACGTTTTTAGAACGTTCCAGAAATGTTCCTAAAACGTTTTATGTCTGCAACATGGATGAAACGTTTATAAAACATTCCGTAAAAGTTGCCGACAAAAAACGTTTTAGGAACGTTTCTGGAACATTCTAAAAACATTTTAGGAACATTTGGGTCCTTCGTGCCCGTTGGGATTGGTTATGATTATTATTATTATGATTCGCTTAAAAATAGGCGAGGTAAATGCATGCTACGTAGAGTAGAAAATGTCGTTATTATGAAACCTTATAGATCTTTTAAAAATATTCATAAAGATATTAAAAGTATTCATAAAAAATACTTAATGATTACTTCGTCGCAATTTTTTTCTGGTAGTACAAAATCTCGTTTTGATATCAAGACAATTTTTAATTTTAGATAGAAGCGGACATTCGTTGCATCATAAAGTTATCTTTTAAAATGCTGCTTACAAAAAAGCCTTGATTAAGAATTCATTCGGATCTCTTTTAGATGTGTTGATGCTTATCGGGTAATGTCACCCCATATTTACCAGGGTACTCTCTGAATTTGAATCAGCGAAAAGTACTGAGAATCAGTCTATGGGTCATTCCATGTAAAATTTACAATCCAAATTTTTTTTTCAAAGGAATATTTTTTTTCTTGTTTTTGACAAAAAAATAAAATATACGTGTTTTTTATTTGAATATGATATTCAATATTTTCGAGATATGATTTTTCAAAGTTTTTAAGAAAAGAAAAAAGTAACTAATTGAAATGCCCATAACTCGAAAAGTATTCATTGTACAAAAAATGTTACAAGAAATGAAAGTTTCCTATTGATTTATAATTTATGTAGAAACCGAAAAAAAAACATACTCAAATATGATATAATCTAATTTGTTTATACAAATTATTAAACTTATGGATTAAAAAACAATTAAAAATTTTTTTTTTGGTTTCTACATAAATTATAAATTAATAGGAAACTTTCATTCCTTGTAACATTTTTGTACAATGAATACTTTTCGAGTTATGGGCATTTCAAAAAGGTACTTTTTTCTTTTCTTAAAAACTCTGAAAAATCATATCTCGAATATATTGAATATCATATTCAAATAAAAAAACACGTATATTTTATTTTTTTTTTGTCAAACACAAGAAAAACAAATATTCTATTGAAAACAAAATGTGGATTGTAAATTTTACATGGAATGACCCCTATATACGCTGATTCTCAGTACTTTTTACTGATTGAGATTAAGAGAGTAACGTGACATGAAATCAAATGTTTTATTTTTTTTTTATTATTTTTCGATTTTCAAAAATCAGGTATACAATGAGGCATTGTCCCGAATTGCATCGAATCCAGAAACGCATTGAATGTCAGAGGGGGCCAACCTTGAATTTGGCGCGAACTCTGGTCGTCGTTGCACATGCACTCTAGGCGTGCAACGACCGATGCACTTTATTCCTCGCGTATATCACACGCCGGCCAAATCTCGCCCTGCCATGCGAATGCTAATCACCCATCCCCTCTCTTCTCTTTCGTTATGCCTATATACCTTTCTCTCGTTCCTTCTCTTTTTTCTCTCCTTTTCTCGTCCCCGTCCCTGTCATTGTTGTCCTTTTTTCACTCCTCTTCGTGTTCACCAAATCCTCCAATTCTTCCTTTTCGTCCCTTTCTCCCTCACCTTTTCTTTGTCTTTCTTTCACTTTCTGATTCGTTGGCATTGGCCGTCTCTTTCTATGTCGATTTGCGCATCTCTGGCCGATGTCGTCGTCTCTGTTCGATTGGAGGTACATCACGGATCTATTCTTGCTCACCCTTTTATGTTCTTTCTCCTTTTCGGTGTTTCGCGGTTTACGAACAACAACGACTTTCGACGCTCGAGGAATATTAATCGACGCTTTAATGTCGTACGGCCCAAAAAACCGGTATTTAAGGCAGCTAACTGTTCACCTCGATCCAAGCAAGCCTGCAATTTCTTTCTCTTAATTCGCCGACTTATAACGCGAATATATTTACAGTAGTCCCCGCTCTAAGTTATACCGCCCAAAGTTATATGTTTATCCTAAATTATATATTTGACTTGTCCAAAGTTATACCACTCTCTTCCTCTCCTTCCCCCACCACATTGTTTCGCTGAGCCACACTTGCTCACGATACGCAGACACAGAAGCAGTCATTGCACGGATATAAACAGAGTTACAGAATTGGGGATAGTGAGGGGCTATAACTTTGGATAAATTTTCACCATTTTGAAAGAAACGACGGTATAACTTAGGATGGGGACTACTGTACTTACGCTCTCGAGTAAATACCGGAAGCAATTTGTCGATTTAAAATTGAATTAACGCCGCGAACAAAGTCGGGATTGTTCGAAGCGTGCCTGGAAAAAAGTTGTAGGGAAATAGTTCGCGTGCTCGCGACAGATTGTATTCCGATAATTTTAATCTCGAGCGGATCAGTCCATAAATCCAGTTGGCGCGCATTAAATGCAGGATCGACACGCAAACGTCGCGGCAATTTGGCAGTTTTATTACGGCACGGGTCCATTGTTCGACTTTACGGTGCGCCACCTTCCCTTCGGAGTATGTAAGTAGCGCAAACCCGATTACGCAATATCGCGTGCGCGACGCCGCGGTTATAAAACCCGAGAATCTTGAATGGCTTTCACCGGGGGCGTTTTCGTTCCGCTCTTTCCATGGCCGCCATTATAATCTACACAATCGCGATACTTTTCTTAATGTGCACTGCGAGTCCAAGTAACGCTCGGATGAGTCCGGGGATTGATATTGCAACTTCAATCATTGCCAAGATCGCGCGACTCACTAAATGCCTCTGTGGATTAATAGTAACGTTTTTCGCCAATCCAGTTTCTTCCTAATACAGTAGTCCTTCCCTTATTCTAATTTTCCCCTCTCCCCCACTACTTTGATTTGTAGTCTCATTTTGTCTCGTTTTCTTTTGTTGCGCATGCGCCGTTATTTGTATTTAGAAAGTTCACACGTCAACACACGTCAGTGGGGAGAACGCGTGAGGGGAAATATTGGAATAGGAGAAGAGAAAAAATTAGAATAAGGGAAGGCATTAGAATAAGAGAAGACATTAGAATAAGGGAAGGAGTACTGTACAGTAGTCCTTCCCTTATTCTAACGTTATATGTCATATTTGCTTCTAAGGAAAGTAGTAAGTGCGGTGGGGAGAACATGTGACGGGAAATATTAAAATAGGAGAAGAGAAAAAATTAGAATAAGTGAAGACGTTAGAATAAGGGAAATTAGAATAAGGGAAGGAGTACTGTACAGTTAATATTTCCCCTCACACGTTCTCCCCACCGCATTTACTACTTTCCTTAGAAGCACATATGACATATAACTACTGTACAGTAGTCCTTCCCTTATTCTAATTTCCCTTATTCTAACGTTATATGTCATATGTGCTTCTAAGGAAAGTAGTAAGTGCGGTGGGGAGAACATGTGAGGGGAATATTGAAATAGGAGAAGAGAAAAAATTAGAATAAGTGAAGACGTTAGAATAAGGGAAATTAGAATAAGGGAAGGAGTACTGTACAGTTAATATTTCCCCTCACATGTTCTCCCCACCGCACTTACTACTTTCCTCAGAAGCACATATGACATATAACTGCGCATGCTCTGCGAAAGAGAAAGAGAGAGGAAAAGCGAGACAGCAAACGTTTAGTGGGAGAGTGGAGAAAATTAGAATAAGAGAAGAAGGTCGCCATCTTGCCTGACTGGACAAATTAGAATAAGAGAATGACTACTGTACAATTTTAAAAATTCAAAATGGCGGATCCAATATGATTGGAATAATATTGGTTAATTTGGTTTAATTTGGTATCTAGGGGATTTCGGTATCCCTTTACCTTTCCAGTCATGAATTCTTTCCAGCGATGGATTTTTTCTTCATTTCTGAGAAACGGTAATTTGGTCTTGTATAATATTGGATTTATCATTTTGAATTTTGTAAATCTGATATTGGATTCGTAATCAGCGCCCTAAAAAAACACGAAGCTGAAGCTAGCCCCTATTTCGCTCACCCCTAATTTTATAACTCGTTAATTAATTTCAGCAACGTTAAGGTCGCTTCGGATTCATGTTTTGCATTTATTTTGGCATATCTATGAATTTTTTTGGACCACGAACTGATATGCGTATGCATATTATTCAGAATATCGACCAATGACATTTTAACCGACTTCGCCAGTCCTCGGACGCACAATCTCCACTCGGTCCGTAAAATTGAACTTTACGGCCTAGGACCGAAAAGTAATATTTTAGTATCGACCATTGAAAAATAAAATTTATTGTTTTGGTATTATAATGGTCTGTTATAAAAATAAGAATAATAAAAGAAAATTGAAATAATAACATTATTGCGTCAAATTTGCTGAAACATATATCAGAACTTATTAAAATAAATTCCTATAATTAATATTAGTTTTTCTGAATAAACAAATTATAATTGTTTAAAAAAGATATATTATACTTGCTCGTATTTAAATGACCTTAATTTATATATTCATTGACAGTATTACAAAATATCATATATTTATGTATTATGATGTCGAAAAGATGATATTGAAAATATTGTTTCATCGTGTTAAAATCGTATTCTGAAAATCTATAATATTTTGTTTACGATTTCCACATATGTTTACAGATTTATTTTCTCCGAACAAAATTTCCCTGTGCAGCCACACTTAGTTTAGGTTAGGGTATTTTTAGGGTACGCATATGCTTTTACTAGTTTATGGTCATTTGTCCATGTGATATTTTGTCGCGTGATCAATTTTCGTGTTCTATTTTATCGTGTGATTAATTGTCATGTGAAATAAAGACGCGGAGCCGTCTTATTATTTACATTTAACTCACACTTTTTATCATACGAAAGCATTAAAAATTTTCAAATCTTGTATAATCTAATAAAATACAATAAAAAATACAACAAAATCAACAAAACAAAATGTACAAAGAAAAAAATCTACGAAATGCTGCCAACCTTTTTACTTCGTACGTATTGGACAAAATATTGCAGTACAATATTGTACCGTTAGAACTTTCTTTGTAGAAAACTGGAATTAGTTCGTATTTACACGCCACTAAACTAAACACCGTTACAGCAACGTCCTTGAGACGTCGAATTATGGCCGAGCGACATTTCTGGTTTCGTCGCGAAAACAGTTTTACGACGCCCAAAAAACTACAATAGTCATGCGTCGTTTCCAATTTTTGAACAACCGTTATATTCCTAACTTTTCTATGACATTTGACAACTGACCGATGTCAAATCCGGTCATGTCAATTTACGGAAAAAATTTCAAGTAAATTAAGATTCATTGCATATACAACTTGGACAATTTCATGTTTTGTATCATCGTAAATAGTTGAAAATAAACAACAAACGGTATTTAGAAGTAATAATGCAAATTTTATTACGAAAACATATTTCATATTTGTACGATACTTGCAAGCGATTTCTATTTGCCCTGGAAAAAATGGATTATATACAATTATATATAATTATATATAATTGGATCTAATTGTATAAAAAATTGTATATAATTATATATTATTATATATAATTGTATCTAAATTAATATATAATTATATATAATTGTATATAATCCATTTTTTTCCAGGGTAGATCATGAGTGGAAATCAAAATCATAATCGTAAACTTCCAGTATAAGCGATTCAAGACCCATTTCTGTTGTAAGAAACGTGAGCGGTTTACGACGACGCCTAGCGTTGGACTTAACTACATTAATAATATTGTTTAAATATTACGAGTAATCGATTTAATTGTTTTGAATAAAAGATTCTTTAAAAGGTTTTTAAATGAATAATACAGCTATGTTCCAGTTATTTGCAAAATGTTTCTACACTTACAATTATAAAAATATGTTTACTATTTACTGATACAAAATGTTTCTTGTTTAACCGTTAAACTTTTTCTTTTCTTTTTATTTATTATTCATTAATGCGCTGGACAATCTCGTATAATCTCATATAAATTATTTAATTTGAAACATTGACTTCAATCGCAAAAAGTTATTAAAACACTCGAGTTTCAATTATAAGTTACAGGCAAACTAGGTGTAGCTTATTAACAAGTGCAAGTGTTAAACGTTTTGACAATTTAATTTAGTTTAATTTAAATGAAAATGTTTTAGTAAAAAAATATGATATGGACTATGAAATTAATGTAATACTAGAATATATTGTTCTATTAGAACCTTGTTCTTTTATATATACAATACATATAAGTATTTTGTTTAATATTTTAATAAATAACGTTTAACATTTCGCTTATTGTTGTAAACGAATAAAAAACGATATTGAGTTTGTAAACATAATACGTTTACTTTGTGCATTATGGTTTTGTATCTAAATGGAAAAGTGTAATTTAAAGTATATAATATAGAATAATAATTAAGAGCAGATGTTTCATTTTCTATAACCATTGCGTACTGGTACATAGGACAAAATTTGCCCCTCCAGCACCACCAAAGCTAGCTGATACGAGACCGATAAGATGATTAGGGTATTCTTTTTAATATGCATATCAGATTCATATACAAAAGTTTTCGAAAGTTAACAATCATTTTAGATCCACTGTTATACATGTTATTAAATAATGGATAGTTAGTTTTGTTATTCAACGAAAACGCATCAAAATACAATGAGCATCTTCGAAACTTTCTAACTCTTTTTAACACTCCGGGCGTAGAACGTGATTTTGCGCCCTGCAGCGAAATCTTCGAGTGCAAATTATCGATTTCCGCGCCTATTGTATTAAAAAATGGTGTCCTCATTATAGTAATGCACTATTAAATATGACATTATTGGTACATAAAATTGTCCAAATTCTCTGTCGGTCCTACATCGACAGCATCTATCGATATTCAATAAGTTTGGAGATCTGTACTTGGTATTAAAATTGCCACAGTAATAACCGAATATGCAATTCTTTCCCTTAAGATTTTTCAAAAAGTTTTCTTTTCAAAAGCAAAAAAATAATGTCATTTTCTCCTAATCCTCCTGTTAAGGGTTAAAATTGCAAAATGTCTGAAATAATTGTCATGGCGTTGATGGTACTTTCATTTAGCCATGCTATTGGTCGTTATTCAGACATTACCGTTGTCTCTTAAGCATCGATTTTATAACCGAATCTATCAAGATCGTAAAGACGACTATTAATAGCTCCTCGAGAATGGATTGGATTACTTGCTCGCGCGAATATCTCTCGAATTCTTCATTCAAACGCCGATCGTCTCCTCTCTTTATCTCTTTAGATTATTTTGTCTTTTTTACATTCAGAAAATTGTTGTATCCTCAGTTACGTTTTATTTTCATTGAAAAATACACTTTTTAAAGTAGCCGATTCTAGGTAGGATACATTTTTCGGATGAAGTATTGAAAAGAATGCTTTGGCTTTAACACGTTTTCATTAATATAAATAATATTTAAAATGATTCTTCAAATAAGTCGATATTAGTTCCACCACGAAAAGTGGTACACTAACAGAATTAACCATCATTTTTACCAACAAATAGTAAAATAGTACTGATTCATTAGCCTTGCAAATACAAAATATTGCTGTCGTAATGTGTGTAAAATAATTAGATTTATAGAAAATATCTTGGATAAAGAAACAAACACAAAGTAATTAATAAAAACTGGATATTTTCAAAGTTACTTTCAATTTAACATTTATAACTAACGATACATAAAAACTTTTCATATTAAAAAAAACAAAGTTATTAATTTCGTTTTCAATAACCACGTGTCAATAATAGTTCAATAATAAATATTATTCATTTCTTAAGATTTTAATTAGTATACAAAAACTGTAAAACATAATAACGTGAATATTATCAGTACGTTTGCATAAATATAGTAATATAAAATGGCAAGGGGAACTAAATTAATGTAATCTCATTTATTAATCACTAAGGAATGACAAACTTACTAACAATCTGTTAAAAATATCAATAATGAATTTTAGACGAATTTCAGTTACATATTAATTTTAGTCATTCAAAAATTAAAAATAAAATAGAAACTTTTAAATTAAATTACTTTTAGCTAGAAATAGGTATGATATAATTTTTTAGATATCGCGTAAATTCAATTATTCGTCACGTTATTGAGTAATTTTTGTTTATTTTATATTACGTCACTTGTTTTATGTGATTTTATTAGTAAATGGCACTAATGTTTCATTTTGTTTATATTATTATTTTCAAGTTATGTAGTTTTGTTTACATGTAGTAAACAAAGTAATTTTGAATCGTTTGTAGTTATATGTATAGTCTTTGCCCGTTTTTTAGGCATTAAATGTTTAGTTAAAAATACATTTTTATGAAAATTTTTCAAGGAAATAAATTATTAAACTTTCCTAGATTTTAAGACTAATAAGTTTTTTTTTTTAAAAGCAATTTAAAAAATCTGAAAAAATTTGAGAAGGTTCTTTAACCAATTCTAAGACATTTTCATTCTAAGCAGTTTTTCTCTAAAGTCCATATTTTTCAAGGAAATAAATTATTAAACTTTTCTAGATTTTAAGACTAATAAGTTTATTTCCTTGAAAAATATGGACTTTAGAGAAAAACTGCTTATTATGAAAATGTCTTAGAATTGGTTAAAGAACCTTCTCAAATTTTTTCAGATTTTTTAAATTACTTTTTTAAAAATGTCGATTTTTTTAATTTTCAAAAAACCAAAAAGTGTATCAATACATTATGATAAAATTTTAGAAGGTTCTTTAACCAATTCTAAGATATTTTTGTTCTTAGCAAATTTTCTCTAAAGTCTATAATTTTCAAGAAAAAAATTTGTTAAGTTTTTAAAAGATTTTTGAGCTTCTAGGCGCCATTTTGTAAGTCGCCACCTTGATATTCAAATTAGAACACGGTACGTTTTAATCCTAAGGGTCCATGGACGCGATATTTTCACCTTAGACATGTTTCCCAATGCAATTTCGAGGTGAAAGTGATGTTAGAATGAAAAATAAATTTAAAAAAAAACACATTTTTTTACAAAAAAAACGTATATAACTTTTTTGCTTTTTATTTTATCGAAACTTTATTAAAATATTCTGAAAGAGCATACAATTTTACGTGAGAAATAGTGGGAGTAAAATTTTTCCAAATGCTTTTATATAGAAATTATCGACGTTCAAACTGATGCTCAAAATGTGTCCGTTTAGGCCTTAATGGGTTAAAGCATCAATATCACCCTCAACCTAATTAGTAATACATTATTTACTCCAAAGGAGTGCAAATATTCTTCATTAAATTGAAAATTGACTCGGTTCATCCGCTTTGTACTCTTTTGGAATTAAATGGAAAAGGCGATGTTGAAAGGCGAAAAATGTCTGGATACATCCTCTTTAAAGAGAATAGAGAGGGGATTGCATGGAATCGGTTGCGTTCGGCCACGAATTCTCGGGCTTAAAAATCCATGCGGAACAAAGGGGTGATAAAGATTGCCCAAGTCGGGCCTAAAGTTCCGCGATGAAATTGCAGCGGGGGTATGTACGCACTTGCAATTTCGAGTGAATTATTTGACGGGGCTCAATAGCCAATACTCGATTCTTTCTCCTGTCGATGGGAAAAGGCCAAGTTCCTCCTGAACGCCACGACATTTGCCCTTCGTCGGTTCTGCTGCGTGCGTCGATGTACGCTTAAAGTTGCACCCTGTCCCCCAGCAGATCCCCAGATACGCCAAGATTGCTTTCCACGAACATCCAATTTCTCCTATTCCCCTTTCCCAACTTTTATTTACATCTTGAACCTTTCAAATTTTCCCAAAATTGAGAACCGACATTTTTTAATACTCTTGTAACAATATGGTTTATGTCTTTTTTTAAAAGGAATTTTTTTAATGCCGTATATTGAAGATTTCGATAAAAATAATAAATCAATTTATATCAATTTTATGGGCTCTGCCTATCACTTGAAAAAAATTAAAAATGTCTTCTTTCTTCCTTCTTCATGAATTTAAAGACACTTTTTAAAATTAAGACTTTATTTAAAATTGAAAACATACAAACAAACAATTTTTTTTTTAAATTATAAATAAAACTTAAAACTCTTTAAAAGATATATATAAAAAAATAAAAATGAACTTGAAAGACTCAACGTTTCGGACCTCTCGGGTCCCTCTTCAGGAGTCAATAATTAAAAACGTTTTTGAGTCTTTTAAAGTTAATTTTTATTTTTTTGTATATATTTTTTAAAGAGTTTTAAGCTTTATTTATAATTTAAAAAAAATAAAAAAAAAATTTTTTTAATTTTAATTTTAAAAAGTCTTAATTTTAAAAAGTGATAGTGTCTTTAAATTCATGAAGAAGGAAGAAAGAAGAAATTTTTAATTTTTTCAAGTGATAGGCAGAGCCCATAAAATTTATATTTATTGAAGAAATCAAGCCTATCTTAAAACCCTATTTAAATAAATCAATTTAATAAAAGAAACAATGAAATTATAAATGAAATGTACCAAAATTATTGATATGTCATTTGTTTAATAATCTGAAAACAACAAGTAAATGAAGAAATGTTCAATAAAAAGGATTCTATTCGAGTAAATTTTACTCCAAAAGATTAAATGTCATTTAAGTGTATTACTTTGACAGAGTTGTAAAATGTGTGAAAATAGAGTATTCAATTTCAACAATTTAACGTTTTAATTTTCTTTCTAAAGAATTCGAAAATCTGTATTTCTGGATGTAAATTACTTCTCAGCTAATTACAATTCACTCTTAAAGAGTGAAATGCCTCTTTTAAAGTATGTAATGAAGTCTTATTTTATGAATCCATTCTTTCTCAAGAGAGACACATCTTTAGCTATTAAAGGTGAATTATTCATTAACCCATTAAGTCCCAAAATGGCAAAATTGGTATCTTACGTTTGAACTCGGGAAACTTTGTGGAAAAGTAAGAAAATCATTCGGAAAATATCCAACGCTATTAATTTCGGATACGCTCTACACGATAGAATGGTTTAAAATTTTCAAAACTTTGATTTTCAATTGTTGATTAACAATTTAAAAATAAAAATGTGTTTATTTTATGAAAAATTTTTATTTAATCAAAAATTTGAGTGGAAAGGAAATTTTTTACTGTCACAAGCTTTGGTTTTTTATCGTACGATTTTTTTTAACAAAATGGCGGCCAAAAAAACAAAAACTAAAAATCAAACTTTCATTTTAGTACTTGCTTTGACGTTTTTTTCATTGGAATCGTGTAAATTATTTCTAAAAATAACTATAAAAAATATATGAAAAATAATGTTTTTACGGGTTTGAAAAATTAAAAAAAGAAAACACTTGAACTCATCGACCTCCATGCGGTAAGTGTCGGGCATCGTTGTTCAAGAAAAAAAAATAACGGCCAAGAGATGAAAATTGGAAAATAATTAGATTTACTAGATTCACTAAAATTTGTTATGAAAATATCAAAATGCAAACCAATATTTCGAAAATCAACGATATTCAAATTATTACATTAGTTCCTGTTCAAATAATGACGACAAAACCGTAAAAAACGACTTGTTAAAACCTTAAAAACATTATTTTTCATATTTAATCCTTTTCATATTTATTTTAAAAAAATATATTACATTTAAGTACATTTTTACTGAAATAATTGAATAATTTACACGATTCTAATTAAAAAAAAAACGTCAAAAACTTGAGTGAAATTAAAGTTGGATGTTTTAGCTTTCGTTTTTTGGCCGACATTTTGTTAAAAAAAATTGTACGATAAAAAACCAAAGCTGGTAGAAAAGTTTAGATATTTTGTGCAATTTTGTGCATATTTGCGACAGTAACAAAAATTTCCTTCCCCCTCAAATTTTTGATTAAATAACAATTTTTCATAAAAAAATAATATTTTTTTTTTAAATTGTTAATCAACAATTAAAAATCAAAGTTTTGAAAATTTTAATCCATTTTATCGTGTAGACCCGAAAATAGTAGGGTTGGATATTTTCCATAAGATTCTCTTACTTTTTCACAAAGTTTCCTGAGCTCAAACATAAGATACAAATTTTGCCTTTTTGGGACTTAATGGGTTAAACAAAAATTTAGACAATATTCATCTAAGTTCATAGAATAAATTGGAAACTTTACAAAAACTGGTAATTCATAATTAGAGGAGAGGAAGTGCAGATGCAAGAGATCATCGGGATGCTGCGCGAGAGAATTTTTCCGTAGGGTTCGCATGGGATCGCTTTGTCGTATGTAGCATTTGAAATTGGCCTGACGCGTCCCTCGCGATATATACACGACGACCGGTTCCTTCCAGCCTCCTTCGTCTTTCCTTTGGCATCTTTCACCTTCTCTTTGTCTTTCCTTAGCGATCCTCAAGTTCCCTCCTCCTCCCGCTAAGGCCGAGGGCCCTCAGGCAGTACTTGGAAACACTGAGGTATTTCGCGATGCAACCCGATGCTTCTTCCTTCCACGACGACGATGCGCGCACGCTCGCATATTGCACGCCTGTCTTCCTACAAAACGCACATATGGGAAACCTAACAGGAACGATACAACTACAAATTCGAATCGACATTCGGAAACCATGCAATTCAAGTCCTGATGCTGTTCAAAAACCTAATAATTCTAGAAGCCGACATGCAAAAACGAGAAATTTCAAAAGCTCAACATTAAAAAATCAGTAAATCGAAAAACCTGGGTTATTTCCATTCATAAACCTAATAATTAAAATTCCGCCAATGGTAAATATGAAACCAGACAATTAAAAACAGTGAAAATTTAAAAACCCAGAAAAATTAAAAAACTCAACGTTAAAAAACACGAGAATACAAAAACCCAACATTCGAAATCTCGACAATCATAAAAACCCAACCATTCAAAAACTTGATAATGAAAAAACCAACTTAGAAAAATCTAAAAATTCCAAAACCTGGCAATTAAAGTCGCGATATTCAAGAAACCAACAAAATAAAAAAAAACAGATTAATCATGTTATTAAAAAATTGGTAATCCAAAAACCCAACAATTTAAAATTAAAAAAATCGACAATAAAAAATGTCAACATTCAACTCCCGTCATTCAAACACCTGACATTCGAAAACTCGAGAATACAAAAACCCATGATTTCAAACCTTAATAATCCTAAAACCCAATAATTAAACAACGTGAAAATTAAAAAACTCAGTAATGAAGAATCCCGACAATCCAAAAATCCCAAAATTCCAAAACCTGATAATTAAAGTCGCGATATTCAAGAAACCAAAAACATTAAAAAAAACAGACTAATCCTATTATTAAAAAATTGGTAATCCAAAAACCCAACAATTTAAAATTAAAAAAATCGACAATAAAAAATGTCAAAATTCAACTCGCGTCATTTAAAAACCTGACATGCGAAAACGCGAGAATACAAAAACCCAACGTTCCAAACCTTGATAATCCTAAAACCCAATAATTAAACAACGTGAAAATTAAAAAACTAAGTAATGAAAAATCCCGACATTCCAAAACCTGATAATAATTAAAGTCTGGATATTCAGAACCCCCAAAAATAACAAAAAAACAATTAATTGCGTTATTAAAAATTGTATCAGACAATTTAAAACCCAGTTGTTCAAAACGTGGCAATTAAAAACGTAAACAATCAACTTCCATGATTCTAAAATCTGACATTCAAAATCTCAGCAAATGAAACTCCCAAGAATTAAACAACCTAAAAATTAAAAAATGTGATATTGAAAAAACGCGACACTTCGAAAAGTTGACATTGAAAAAAACCAGACATACAAAAACACAAAATTTCGAAAACCTGACAATTAAAGTCCTGATATTCAGTAACTCCAAGAAACCTGACTAATTCCGATATTAAAAAATTCGATAATTCTTTTGGATTTTTCTCTTCAACCCGGACAGTAAAAAAATCCAACATTCAAAAACGTAAAAATTAAAAAACCTGACATTTGATAACTCGATAATTAAAATACTTCATGATTCAAAAAGCCGTGTAATATAGCGAAAAATCGGGTACAGGTCGAAAAATCGACAAACCAAGCAGCCGACAGTCAAAAAAGCCGAAACATAAAAAAATAGACACATTGACAAGCGGACATTCATTTTTTGAAGTGTTGGTTTTTTTTACTGTCGACTTTTCGATTGTTGACTTTTGATTTGTCGGTTTTTTTGACCAGTCGGTTTTTGATTGGCTGTATTTTGACCGATTGGCTTTTTTATTTGTCGATCCGGACCCACCATTTACTTACAGTAGAGTTCAATTTTTTCTCTGAAATAAAGTTTTCATTTATTAAAGAATAAAATTTCATATTTTTAACGTGTTTTTGCAAGAAAAAACGTAAAGAAAGTAGATAGACAGATAGATAAAGAAAGTATAAGTGGATAGAGTAATATAGAACAAATCTCTAAATATCTCTAAATTTTAATCAATAAATATTCAGTGATTTGAATGACTTTCGCTAATTGAAATGCAGAGATTACTTACACTCTAAATTCTCTTACGGTGAAGATGACATCATTAGAGTGAATTTCACCTTAAACGAGTGGGAATTGAGTAATACTTTTAAAGTCAAATTTGATTTCTGAAATTGCATCGTTCATTAACCTTTAGACACATGTGTATCTCGTGGTAATTCAAGACTTATTGACGAACTTCAATACTGCAATACCAGCATTTAAACAAGTTTTTAAGAGGATGGAAAATTCGCAAAGTTATGCGAAGAATCGGATGTTTTTTAATAAGTTATTACAGTGAAACCTGCGAAATTGACTTCGCCCATGACGACCTCCAAAATTGACTACAAGTTGCGAGAGCGATCGAAGGGGAGATTATCCCCTCTTTACGTAATCTTGACCTTACATTCTTAACCTCGATTTGTCAAAATTTTGATTAGTTTTGATCAATTGCTCATTTTTCGTTAATGTTAGTAAAAAGGGACTGCAATAATTATTTCTTTTTTAATTCTTGTCTGTTTATAAATAATACGTCAAACTGATTTCAAGAAGAGTGGGGAAAAACGTTTTCCCTACGGCAGCTAATTTCGAAGGTTTCCACCGTGACAATTTTGCAAGTCGGTCAATTTTGAGCGGATCAATTTCGCAGGTCCTACCATAGGTTAGGTTAGGAATAATGGTTGGTGATCGATTTGTTTTTCCCTTAAAAAGTCATATTTCACTACATAGAAGTGGAAATGATGGATTCACTTTAAATATAGCCTTAATTAACTCAAGATTCACTTTAATAATAATAGAGCGTATGAAACGTAAAAAAATACTAATTCAAAGCAGTGTGCAGACATTTTATCCATTTATGACTCATTTAACTAAATCGTTACAAGCAATTAATGTTAGAAGGCTTCTATTATACAGTATGACGATGTAAAGAGAAATAATTAAAAAAAATGTACAGAAGTAAAAAGAAAAAAAAATTCAAGAGAAAGAGAGACCTTTTTGAAGTGTAGTGTAATCAAACAAGAAATCAAAGAGTAGTTGTAATAAAATAAGTATCATAAAAAAGTAAATCGACAAAATAGAAGACAGAAGGAAACAATGCATATAAAGAAGGAACATAATACATGAATTTAGAAAAGACGAAAAGAAATAAAGTGTAGGAAAATCAAATAATGAAATCGAATGAATAAAAGAGAAGGGCGAATGAAGAGGTTGAATATAGAGTAAGCGGGAATGAGAGAGAGAGGAAGGGGGGAAAAGGGAAAGAGAGGGACAGTTAATGGGAAAGGGGAAATTGGGGGAAAGGGAGGAGCTTGCACTTGCGGCCTATCGATGGGATTTCCAACGGCGAGATAAGCCAGATAGAAGGCCAAGCATTTCCCACCGAAAATGATAAAATAACATCGATCGTGCTCCCTGCAGACCGCGCGCATACACATGCACTCCACCTACGTGTTTGCGGAATGTTATTTGCTCCTCCTAGCTGCTTTCCTCATTTTCCTCTTCCTCTTCCCTGGGAAATGTGATTCCCATGTAACTTTCACCTTTTTTACACAAAACGAAATAACATTTCAAAATTTCATGTTTTTCCAGAACAAAGGAATCTGCTAACTATAATTCCTAACCTCGAAATTATACGAAAACTAGTTTAAGGTTATTTTGAACATATTTTAAAAATGTTTAGGATTCCGCGAGAATTGAAAAAAGACAAATTTACTTTTAATAAAAAGACTTTATTAAAATTTAATCTACACACATAAAAAAAATGCATAAAATTGTCCTAAAATAGATTCGACCTTGAAAATATATTTAGTACTTGATTTGGATATTCAAATTGTAAATTGACGTTAACAAAGGAGGAATTTAAGCGATTTAAAAAGTGAGAATCGATAGTCATGGAAAGTGCATTAATGCGTCGGAGTGAATTGATTATTGGGAACGAATCGTCGCTCGCGAAGAAAGGTCAGTTTTGCGCAATTTTCTACGAGGGGAAATGGAATTCCTCTCGAGTCAAGTGCGTATTGACGTCACTCTTCGCTAAACGTTCAGCAGAAAACGATGTTGAATTTTTCGATATTTATACCCCCGGCTTACAAATGAACCTTTCCCAGTGGCACGCTCCAATTACTCCTCCACTTGGAATACTTGCACAACATTCAAAAACTATTCCGATCCTTATTCTTTTATTCTTCCGGCGCAAACTCTTCAAACTCAACCGCACCGTTTTCAACTACTAACAATTTTACTCTTGTTCAGAGCTTCTTCTTTCAGTATTTTCTTCTTTCCAAACCTTTTATCATTCCTTTTTTTTTGGAAATAAACAAATAAGTTATATCTGAAAAACAATGATTGAAACTTGACACGAAATTAAAGTATTTTACAATAAATTAAAACTAATTCAAAATCGGATTTACTTTCAAAATTGCTGTATTTGAACAAATGTATGGCAATAAAAATAAGTGTATATTATGATACAAAACGGAAATCGTAAACGATTGTCAGTCTCGTCTCGGGTTTTATAGTTTGCTTTAGCGTTAGTTAGGCGAGACAAAATTGACAATTAGACGTTTTAATGATTAAATTTACGCTCGTTTTCTCGCGAATTTATACCTATCAGTTTTAAGGCGGCTTTATAATTTTGTTGCGATCGGTCGTTAAAGTAACGAGTTAATCGTGCTTCTAATTTTAAGGCCACTTCGAACTTCGATCTACATTTTCGCATTACTTCTTTTAAGATCTGCCTTGTCAATTTTATACGAAAATATTATTGGTTGAAATGTACTTGATAAATGAAATTGGATTAGGAATGAAAATATTTCAATGAAAGAAAGCATTAATATCGGCAATCCAAAGGTCCTGGGTTCAAGTCCCGCCGAGGATCTCTTCAGTTTAGTCTTTTTTTTTTTTTAAATTATATAAAAATCATTAAAAAAGTTCTATCGTTACTACAATCACGACAATCGAATTCCAATAAATTTAAATTATTTTGAATTATTTAGAAGAGTTTTTGACAGAATTTTTTATAGTATTACGTATATTGTATTCCATGAACGTAAAATAAACATTTATTTCGATTGAAATAGTTGTATTTCGTCTCTGTTTTGTCCGAGACAGCAATTTGCTAAAAAGTCGATACCACTTGGTCAATTTGCATTGATTTAATTAATCGAGTAAAAGGTAAACGAGGGATTTATTTAATCGGCAAATAAATTTGCAGCGCGTGAGAAATAACTAAAGGAGTCGATTACTTGTAAAATTGCTTCATTTGCGTGCGGCTATCTGTTCTGAGGCAAATTTACGCATTTCATGAAACATTAGGTTAGGTTAGGTACATTACAAGGTTACTCGTCTGCCGTAATCGTTATGGCGTCGTATGGTATGTACTGCATAAACCTTCCTAACCTCAACTCGTACCTTACCCCGCAAACATTCGATAAAAGCCGCAATTTACTCGGATTCGACTTCCCAAGCCGATCGTTATCACTGGCTTATCTCTACATTTATCGTCTTTCGCTTCGCGCACGCTTTCCGAACGCCTGACATTGCTGAGGAAACAGAATTTTCTCATCAAAATTTCATACTTTTGCTTATTACTGTCGACATGATGGATTAAAGAAAGGAATTGTCCTTAGCTATTCTGGGTAACTATTGTTTTATTGATATTGTTTTCAGTAATTGTCTTGTCAATTATTTCGGCTCTCTGATTCTAATTCAATGTGTACTTACTAAAATACCCATCCCGGGGACAAATTTTTTGGACATTATTTTTAGTTGTAATGAAATGTGTAATAAATGTAAATTAAGGTATTATAATACATCATTGAAACTACATAAAAAAAATAATCAAAAAAAGGTAATCCAGGAGGATTCGAACTCGGGACCGCGACGTACAAATCCAATGACTGAACCATCAGCCATAATAAATTTTAAAATATAAAGTATTTAAGATGATCTGTGACGACGATTTCAATGTATACGAAGAGATTTGTTAAATATTTTTATTAAAGCAACATTATTTAACTAAACTAGCAAGTTTCTTTGTTCGTATTTTTTGTTTAGAAAAATGTTCGAAAACATGAAAAATATTTAGTAATTTATTGAAAATTCTTGTACAATTTATTACAGGCATATAATCAATATCTCTTCGGTAACAAGAACTAATAATAATAATTTGTCTTTATTGGCTAGCAAAATAAATATACAAAATATACAATCGTAACCAAAAAACTAGCTAAAAGAAGTTTTTTACAGACTGACTTTAATTACTAATTTTTGTTTAAGAAATTTCACGATCTAAACAAAAATCTAATACGATGACAGAAACAAAAATTCGTCACTTGTCAAGTTGAAACTGAAGTATTCTACGTTCATAAATTACATTAATAATTTAGTTCTATGTTTTAATATTCTGATTAGTACTTTGTATTTTTCTTCTTCTTCTTCTCTAGTGTTGCAGTAGTTCTGTTTTTAATTTATCTTTATAATTATCCCTATATGGTTGACATAAGAGGTTGATATACCTCGTGTCAAAATAAAGAATGCATTATTTATTTTGTAAATAAATAAATAAATTACCATAATTCTTTAGTAGAATTTAACTAATTTTATAGTTTAGCCAATAAGGTATTAAAAAATATAATACTAAATAGTAAAATTTGAACTGGTATTTTCTTACTTTTTATTAGTAAAAATCATTACTAATTAAATTAGTAACCAACGCGCTCCTTGAATAGTAAATTTTAACTAATTGAGATTTAGAAAAGGCACAATTCGATTAATAACACAGGCCAACAAAAAGCCAATCTCCATACCCAGAAACCTGACTATTCTTTCCCGAAGTGTCAATGAGCTGAATCCAAATCTGGCCGCATAATTGTTCCACCACGTCTGGATTTTTAGATATCCTAACCTAAAAGTGCAAAAAAACACCGTTTTCGCTCATATTCAATAAGTTTTTATGGGGGAACAAAATGCTTGTTAACACTTTGACAAGAACCATATTAAAGATTTATTCATCAACTTTAAAATCCTTTTTTAGTAATTTCGTACGATTTTTTTAATGAGATATCGAAGTTTTTGTTAAGACACCATTATGATTTTCGTTTTTGGCACTTTTAGGTTATAATTCTCAAGATTTTACGTCATAGAGCAATTATACGACCAGATTTTGGTTCAGTACATCGAAATCGTCGGTAAAATATATTCAGGTTTTTGTTGAATGCATTCTAATCTAGTTTTTATCAAATTCCGAGACAAAATTTATTCAACCACAAAAATTTACTAAAAATGGACAAAAACTGTGTTTGTTGTACTTTTAGGTTAGGATATTTCAACATCTTGACGTAATAGAACAATTTTTATCAAGAAAGTCGGTCTCAGTTTATTAGTTATTTTCTTGTAATTACACATTTATTTAATGTATAAAAATCATAATTATCCCCTGACAAAAACGCCGATAACTCGATTTAAAAAAATCGTATTGGAATTACTAAAATAGCATTTTAAAGCTTACAAATAGCATATTAATATTGTTCATGTCAAATTATAAATAATAATTTGATTCTACCACAAAAACTTCCTGAATATAAACAAGAACGGTGTTTTTTGCACTTTTAGGTTAGGATATCTCAAAATCTTGACGTGATAGAGCAATTCTGCGGTCAAATTTGGATTCACCACGACGAAAACCTTCAGATACAATTCAGAGAAAACTAAAAAGTATAATGCTAATTTAAAAAAAACTAATTAAAAAGAAAAGAATTGTCATAAAAGCTGGTGATCTTTGAAGCACATAGACTAAAAAATTCGAGTCAAATGTTATAAACAGGACATTTTTCATGGTTAATTTCACAAAGGAACTTTTTACCGGGATTGCAACGAAATCACGTTATTCAGGTTTTTATTGGAATTATTCGAATGGATAAAAAGATCAGTTTCTTGAAATAATTGAGGTATATTTCCTACTGAAAATTTCTCATTCCGAACCGACCGTGCGTAGAATGTGGGAACTGTGTTGGAATTAATCGCCTACATAAGTGACACTTAAGTGATTGGGAGCTGCAGGCATCGGTGTTCCGCGTGCTCGCACTGACAATAACGAGGTTCGATCTTAATCTGCGTTCCAGATATCCCCAACGGTGTGCTAATCACATGGAATTTGGCTATTTCCATCAAATATTCAAAATTCCCCACGATTGATCCTTCGGAATTCTGCAAGTGCTAATTTTACAAGATGCGACACCTCAGATCGATTAACTGTCGACGTCTTTTTATTTTAATTCTAATAAACGTATCTAATCTATGTAAAGTGAAAACTCGTTTCTCACGACTTCCGTTTTTTTGAAATAATGGAAAACGACAAAGATGAAAAAGAAACGTGTCTTCACAATGGCTGATTTTGGATTACTTTTTAATTGGTGAGAATAAATATAAATCATTCAAAAGCATTCTAGGAAACTAGCGAGTGAAGCATGTCGAGGATGCCGGTATTATGCGCAATTAGGAAAGGAATAGAAATGACCGTAATTAATCAAGCCATCAGCGCAACTACTCGCAAAGACAAAGGGAGTGGGCGAGACGTCTGACAGACAACGTAGGGAGGAAACTCCTTGGAAGAGAAATTAAAGTATTCAAATTTAGCGGGGGACAAGGGGAGGGGGAGAAAAAAGATGGACGAGGTGACTTTAACAAAGGGAGCAGGACGATCGGAAGGGAGTGGAAACCAGAATATCCTCGACGTTAAAGAGTTGCACGCGCGATAAGGGAGAAAAATGACGAAACCCCGTACATTGCAGGAAAAAAGAGGGAAAACATAAGCGAAAAGTAACCGAGATGGAAAGTGAAAGAAATAATGTATTGTTAAGAATTGAACAAAGAGAGACGTAAGCATAATCGGGAACGAGAGAGAGAGACAGCGCGGAAAGGTGTAATATGCCAGAAAGAGAAGGGAGAAAGATGGATTGAGGGATGATGGAAAGAGAAAGGTGAAGGGAGCGAGAGAGAGGCTAGAGACTACTTAAAGTTGGTGGAAAGTTTGGTTCGGTAGCAAAGTTAACTGAGTTAAGTTCTCCGCTTCCCGGAGTGAAACTTTGGTTCTCGGGCTTCCCGTAAGGAGAGAGAGGAACTGTTTCTATCTTCCCTCTCGCTCTACCTTTCCCCCTAACCTGGTTCTCTTTCTCTATTTCCGCCCCGTGCTGCAGGGTGTTTCTCCCTTTTTGCCCGGCCGCGAGCCCCGGTCGGCAGGGTGCGGCCAGGAGAGCGGGACTTGTTCGAGTAGTGTGTTTTCAGATTACCACTTTTACACACCACTCTCCAGGCCATTTCCACCCTTCCCTTCCTTCACCCGCATAAATAATTTCCAATTGAATCGTCAAAACTGAAAATCTACCCTCTTCCTCTTTGTTCCATAGTCTCCTGCATGTTGTAGCTTGTACTTTTTTCTTTTAAATGACCAACGTATCTTCTTTTTGTCTATCTTCAATCTCTGAGATATTAACCCGTTTCGTCCTGAAATGCCGTAAATTTTGACTTCTTTTCATTAGGTGCTTTCTCAACCGTTTTGACATAACATACCTATTGTATTTTTTCTCGAACTTTCTAAATCCGGTTTCAGATTGACCATATCTGCCACTATTTTTTTACTATGGCGCTTTAAACATAAAGAAATTGTGAATTTTGAAAAAATTTCTTCAAATAATGGTATTTTTGAATAGGAACCGTGTTCGGAACAAGCTAAGTCTCTGTATCTGGTGGAGTAATTAGTTACACTAAAAGATAGGATGGTTATTAATTCAACATTCAAAATGGCGGCTTCAAAATGGCGGTTCTCAGTCAAAATTTTGTTGAAAATTTCTGGACGATCTAACTCAAAAGCTACGAGCTTTTTAAAAAAAATGTTGAGAATGAAAAGTTCTTAGAATTCATTGAGAAATATAGTGGAATATTTTCAGATTTTTTAAATGAAGTTTTGAGAAATTTTTTTTCAAAACCTTTTTTCAAAATTGTAATTTATTTACGAAAAATTCTGAACATAATTTAGTGCATTCTCCGATGAATCCTAAGAGTTTTTTGTTCTTTGCAATTCTTTCCAAAAGTTGATAGTTTTCGAGGAAATGAATTTCAAATATTATAGTTTAAGATTTTTCTTTCTCGAAAACTTTTGGGAAAAAATGCATAGAATAAAAAACTCTTAGAATTCATCAGAGAATGCACTAAATTTTGTTTAGAATTTTTCGAAAAAAAATTACAATTTTGAAAAGAATTTTGAAAAAAATTTTTCAAAAATTCATTTGAAAAATCTGAAAAAAATCCACTATATTTCTCGGCGAATTCTAAACTAGAATTTTTTCAACAAAATGTTCACTGAGAACCGCATTTTGAATCCGCCATTTTGAATGGTGAATTAATAACCATCCTATCTTTTAGTATAACTATTTACTCCACCAGATACAGAGATTCAGCTTAATTCGAACACGGTTTCCTGTTCAAAAATACGATTATTTGAAAAATTTTTTTCAAAATTCATGATTTTTTTATGTTTAAACCGCCATAGTAAAAAAATGGCGGCAGATATGGTCAATCTGAAACCGGATTTAGAAAGTTCGAGAAAAACTACAATAGGTATGTTATATCAAAACGATTGAGTGACTTTCTCCATGAGAAAGCACCTGATGAAAAGAAGTCAAAATTTAGGGCATTTCAGGACGAAACGGGTTAACTCTGGACTAAAACAAATATTTTGGGAGGTAACTTGAATCGTATCGATTTTGTTGTCCAGATAACCCTTTGAGGCATACATTTTTCTTTGTGTTGAATTGACTTGAAATTTCACTAGGGGGTTTTTGGGATCGCAGATGACAAATCCGGTGTCAAAATTTCAAAATTCAAAATTGCGGATTCAATATGGCTAATTGTTGCATGTTTACATCGTGAAGGTCGTCATATTGAAGCCGCCATTTTGAATTTTATAAAACCAACGTCGGATTCGTCATCAGTGACCTAATAAACCTTATTTTACCAAATTTCAAATCATTATTTTAAACAACAGCGTCAATAATGAATTCTTTTTTCACGTTTTTATTTATAGATGACACACAACAAACAATTACATCTTAATAACTGCGTTTATACATTCTTCTATCACTATAGTAACAGAAAATACCAAACAAAAACCGATTGAAATGCGTTAACTGAAATTTAAATCAGCAAAATCAAAGAAATCGAGGTGGTAACGTAAGCTAGGTTAGGTTTTAAAAGTATCCTACTTGAATTATTAAAAAATGGAGATTTTGTCAATTTTTCTATCCGGTGTATTTGTATTCTTATTAACCTTTCGAGTACCTACATTTTCAGACGGATATTCACCTAAAACAATCGGGACTAAATGTGTCTTATACCATTGATTGAACGTAGACAAAGTGTCGATGTGCCATTTTAGTGACTTTTCAGTCCCGTATGGCACAGTCAATGTTAAAAATCGCAAGTTCTAAATAATTGTTTTTTCAATGGTATATTTTTGTTTTTTCATCATATAATTAATAAATATGATAATTTACACATAAAATAAATTATTTTTTATAATTTTACATGGTTGTTATAATTTAAAGAGTTGCTTTGGGAGTAATTCACTTCTTCAGCCACGAAATTCAATTTTTAAGTATTTGAAACTGCAAATATATGTTTTCCACGTATTTGTTTAATCTCGCTCCAAATCTGATACTAAAAATACCATAAATTAAAAAACAACCCCTATAAAAAGGGTAAAAATGGATGAGAAGGATAAATTTGACTTAAATGACATTAAAATGTGGTAACAATGATGAAATAATTGATATTTTAAGTTTTTTGGTGACCCAAAATAATGGTTTTTCGAATTTACAAACGAATCACTAGTTCGTAGAAGGAATGTTAGAAACCGATTGTAATTATTACACGGACATTTTTATCATATTATTTTAACATTATTTTCCTTTTTTTTATGAAATAGGGAAAGGTTAATTAAAATAAAGGGAGTTTCGCGTTTATACGGTCAATGCACTATATTAATTAAAAAAAATATATCAAACAATGTATAAATTCTTGGTTTTTGCCATGGGAAGCAGTTAAAATTCTACAAATTTGTAGAGTATACTTACTTTTCACTAGAATTTACGAAATAACTTTTTCAAACAGTTAACAAACCCGTCTTCATTCCAAAAAGTGTAACGAGAAATTTAATTTAATTTTATAAGAGATTTATACACAAAATTCCATTGGCTGTGTATTATTTTCTTAATTTTTACAAACTTGCTTCTCGGAAGTGACATTTGTTATTGTTTATTCATATGAGTCCTAAGCACTCAAGGACGAAACGTTCAATGTACTTTAAGATCAATAAAGTACATTGACCGTATAAACGCGAAGCTCCCTTTATTTTGATTTTAAAGCAACGGTCGAAAAATATATCAAAAAATGCATAAAAGGTTATAATTAGTACGGAAAGAAATTTGAAGTGTGCAATGTCATTAATTTCATAGGTTTTCTGGTGAAGTTAGTTACGTCTGTTTATTTATTTATTTACCTTTTACGCAAAGTACTGTTTACATTTGACCGAGATAGATCAAGAAACATCATCATATCATTAAATTCAAACGGTCGAAAAATTAACAGTCTATACATTATACAAGTTTTAGATTATCGACGAGAAGTGGGGGGCTTCCAGAAGACACAAGCGACACGGCACCCTGCGGATATGAAGATTACTGTTTTGGGCACAACAAGAGTATCACGAATTTTCGTAGCGATATGTAAAGAAGTGTCCGCATCTCGGGGTGATAATGCATTAGATTGCTTTGTCGCCATATAAAATACGTTACCTTATATTGATTAATTTTGACTTTGCATATGTAACTAGTGTCCCCAGAAACTATTAATTACCAAATTTCATAAAGATTAACATATATTTTAAACAATTGTCCGTGGTATTCGACCCGACATTTTGAATTTCTCTTAATAAATTTACACTTCAGCTTTGTCAGATAAATCAACTTATTAAAAATTAATCTATGGTTTCTCACCATTTTATTTTAATTTCTGAAAATGCTTAACGTCCTTGATTCGAAAAACATGTCTCACAGAGTAATTAATTAACCCGCAAAGGATTAAGCTGCAACAATTTTAATACAATTTTCTGTGTTATTAAATAGTAATTTTTTGACCGGTGAAGAAATTAAAATTAATGATTAAACACGGTCATTGAACCAAGTCAATATGTTAAAAATAAACATTTAATATAATTGAACTTTAAAATAAGAAGTTTAATTTAAATTGTAATATAAAAAAAACAAAATTTAATTTTCGGCCATGGATTATGGCCCTCTTCAGAAACAAATGATGTAAAGTAAAGATTTTTACTTTATGTGTTATTAATTTCCTCACATAATCAAGGGCGTTTGGACACCGGATCATTTTTGTTGATTGAAACACAAGCGGTGTAGGCGAATTATGGCGTTAAAACTACCAAGTTGATAATAACAGTGACGTCGCTCTCTTATTACAATTAGCATATAATTTTCCTCGACTCTCGCGCACGCAAAATGTTTTGAGCGCGGCTAAATTTAGCGATTCGCTCTTCAATAAGGGAAGCCAAAACTCATTTACATTTACCTCTTGACACGTGCTTGCACTTGATTTTATTATTTCGTAACGCAAGTTACTTTGTGCGCATGTTGCGATTACCAGCCTCATCTTGGACGTCGAATATAATAGCAGTTAATTTTCTGGGACATTTGTCTCGTTCGCTTTCATCTTTTATATCGTTAGTGCTCAGTCCTCCGCAATTTACCATCCGGCTATTCGCAGTTTAGCTCGTGACGGCATACGAAAGATGATGACAAATCAAAAGGGGATAACGTTTCTTCTTCCTGTACGATAAAGCCAAAGTTAACCGAGTATTTTCAAGATTGATGGCTCCTCATGTTTTAATTACCAAGCGATTAGGCCTTTTACTTTATTAACACTAAAATTGGGTTAAAAGTTGCAAACAAGGTCATACTGTTTGGAACGATTGTAATTTTACAAAATTTTCAGATTTAAATAGTAATATCAAATATTGCCCAAGTTAAATTATAAATAATAATTAAATTTCTATAATTAGTAAGAGTCTTAAAAAGACAACAATTATTAATACGAATTTGCAACATTTTAGCTCTGCCTATCACTTGAAAAAAAAAAAATTAAAAAATTTCTTCTTTCTTCCTTCTTCATGAATTTAAGGACACTTATCACTTTTTTAACAATTAAGACTTTATTTAAAATTGAAAACATACAAAAAAAATAAAACTTAAAACTCTTTTAAAAAAATATATACAAAAAATTAAAATTAAAAACTGGTTTTTAAGTATTGACTCCTGAAGAGACCCGAGAGGTCCGAAACGTCGAGTCTTTTAAAGTTAATTTTAATTTTTTGTATATATTTTTTTAAAAGAGTTTTAAGTTTTATTTTTTTTGTATATTTTCAATTTTAAATAAAGTCTTAATTTTTAAAAAAGTGATAAGTGTCCTTAAATTCATGAAGAAGGAAGAAAGAAGAAATTAAAAAAATTTTTTTTTTCAAGTGATAGGCAGAGCCCATAACATTTACATTTATTGAAGAAATCAAGCCTATCTTAAAAACCTATTTATATTAATAATTAGGACATTATTTTTAAATGTTCTTAGATTATTCAAAGGCTGTTAGTAAATTTTACGATCTGAGTAGACTATAGTTAATTATTGCTATACTGTTTTTGCTTAAATTGGATTGCCCCCTAAATATTTGAATAGTCTCATAATTATTTACTCCATTTTGAATGCAGCTTTGAAACCTTTTTTACACTCTAAATTTTTTAAAGTGAAAGTTGATCCACTCTCCGCTAAAGGTGACTTTTTCACTATTCTAAAGCGGAAATTTGACTTTATTAGAGTGGCAGATTTCTATCCACTATTAGTAAAGTGAAATTTCCACTTTAAAAATACTGAAAAAGTCACTTTTTTCAGAAAGTGTCTCAACTTTCACTTTAAGAAATTTAGAGTGTAATTATATAAAACGAATTAATAAATCGTTATAAAGTATTACCTAAAACATTTTTGCATCTCTTGTTGAAACATTTGTTTAATTGTCATTAAGATATATGACAGGTGTTATTAATACAGTATACTATTATTAATTAAAAACGTTATAACAGTCGTTTTTGATACTAGGGTATAAAGTTCAGTTTTACCCACCAAATATGATTGAGGCGAGGACCAGAGCCATACTTTTTTCCAATTAAAAATAAATAACCATATTTTACTATATTATATTAATAATATTTTTATTTGATTTATAAATAATTTATTATAACTAATTTTAATCCAGTCCACGCTGAAAACATGATAAAATACCTTGTTTATTTGGATATAAGAAAATAGTCCAGGTTTAAAAGAGAATGGAGGATGCCTTCTATTGTGTTCCTCGACAAAGCTTTGTATTTTCTCTTAATTTTCGCGAGGCTCGTCAAGCAACTTGGCGTTTATGTGTAAAGGAAAACTGGCGTTTGTGTTTTTCCTTATCAAGGTTGCTTAGCTGCCGAGGGTAAAAGGCCCGAAAGGTACTCGAAACAATGTTAACCACGCTTGTCCGGGTAATTCAGCCGCAAAATTCCCGCAGCAGCCGAGGGCCGAAATGCCTTATCAGCCACTATCGGGTTTATCGCGCTGACGCGAGCGCCTCCCCCCGGGCGATGCTGGATAGGCTAATTCCGACAGCCGCTAGGCTACTAAACACGTTTAACTATCCTCCACGAATTCCATCAGTTCCGGCTTTTTTCATCTTGTTCATTCGTCAATTTACAGAAAGTTAATTTCATCAGTTTTTGTATTTTATGCTGTATTTGGATAGTTTTTAATGTAGGCTTTAAGGGTGTGATTCTGAAATTAACTAGTATATGTTCTCTAACTCTAAATTAAGCAAAAACGAAAAATGAAGAGTGACAATTAGGTCAAAAATTAAATTAGTAATGATTTTTAATACCAACTAATAAAAAATGACTAATTAATCAATCAGATTCTACAAATCCAGTAGTCAAATTCTGCTGATATAATATCCAATGAGTAGTTTTGTTTTTGTTTTAGGTTTTATTACGTGTATTAGTTCAAATCGACTTTTGATTTAGTAGTATTTAATTTTTATTAATAAAATAAATTACTAATTCATTTAATGACGTCTCACACCTTCATTAGTAGACTTTTGTTTTAGTAGCTAAAAACTTGCTACTTGATAATAGATAATATAAAGCTATTAGTATGCCATTGTTGAAACTGTTTCTGAATAAATTAATAAAACAATGGTAGAACAAAAAATATCAGATTAATTTTGAAACCTTAAAATACTAATATTGGGGGCATTAAGCCATTTAAGGACAGATTAGATATGCTGCATCAATGTTGTGTCATTTATCTAATACAACGCAATCAATGTAATTCTGTTTATATTACGGAAATAGATAAACTATTAAAAGATAGAATCTCTGAATATAAACCTAATATATTTTTAAATTTATCACACTAGACAAGAATCAACTTTGGCCTTTAGTAACATAAAGAATTTTAGTAACAGCAAGAAACAAATCGAAACGAAAGCATTTATCAAGAAATATAAAAACACAGTGAATATAAAATTCGAAAGATCTAAACTACCTATTTTCTTTTACTAAATTTCTAACAAAAATCGTTATCTGTATCAATTACTATCATTCTAATTGATACAATTTATTTTACACTTTAAATTGTTTCACGTAATCTTTTAATTATTGTTATTGTTTACATTTTCACCTCTACATAGTCAGCTGTTAATAAACTTATTAAAAAATCTTTAAAATTAGTTATAAGTTAAACCATTTTTTGTTCTAATAAAGTAAAAAATAATTTGTTTATAATAAAAACTAATTTCTTCAATATTGTTATTTTTTAGGATTTTCCACTCCTCGAAATCTGGGACATTACTCGCAACAACTAATTTTTCACTAAGGTAAGAATTTATTACCGTAATTATATAACTTGAACTATTTTTATATCCTAAAATATGTATGTCGGAGTTTTATCTCTTACATTCATCAAAATTTGTTTTTATTACCATCAATCGTCTTTTATTATTTTTGTAAAAACATAATTGTGTATTTTTCTGAAATTACAATAAATTTTAAAAAGAATCTTAGATATAAGACCGACATGTACGTACATATTATGACAAATATATTTATTGAGGATTTAATATTATCTTTATATACCACCCACCCTACAATATAAACGTACGTCCATTTTACTTCATATCAGGAATCTCCTAACCTAAAAATGTTGGTGCATTTTATACGACAAACAACGTTTTATAAATGTTGACAGAGCGGTTTTTGTTATGGCTGAATACGAAATTCAAGTCATTTTCAAAATCCAAAATGGCAGATTCAATACGGTAGTCGATATTTAAAACAAGTTTTCTGTTATTTTTTCATAACTTGGTATCCATGGAATTTTTTTGAGGTTCTGGATTGCGAATGATAAGTTATATATCTTCTAGTTCAATAGATTTTTGTCTCACGTAAAATTCGTCAAATTTTTGAGGCTAGAAAACATCCTAATATGAGTGAAATGAACTTCAGCGTTCATTGACCCGAAAATACATAATAAACGAGTTTGATCAAAGGAACCATTCAGCCATTTTTTTATCATGCTGCGTAAAATTAGGAAGTTGTCAAGTTGGATGGGTTCCACACTGATAAGTCAGCAAAATTTCAATTTCTTCAATTGTTTGTCTGTTTAAATTAAAACGATACGTATAGAATGCGTTCATTACTGAAAGTATTAAAAGACATAATTTTATTCGATTTAGACAAAATTATAAAGATATCAAATTTATTTCATTGTATTCTAAGGCTAAATTAATGCCGTTAATAGTTTACTGATATAAAATTATAATTATCACGATCAGAACTCCTTACTTGCATCGTATACACATGTATGATAAAAAACCAAACTCTTCTACAAAAATAAATGAATAAATAATTTGGTAAATTAATAGTATGTATCTATCTTAATATTTAATTTTATATTTATAAATAATAACATAGTTAATTAAATCATTGGTACTTATTTTCTAAATATGACATAAAGCGATTTTTTTTAATTAGGGATCAAATTTCATTATTTTGATTGTACCGAATGATCAATGTTAGTGAATGTAATGGAAAGCTTAATATAGTCGTATTCATTTATTTTGCCGATATAAATAGTAAAATATTACTTTATCAGTAAATTAATTTCATCCTTAGAATTTTAGGAATTGTTCCTTCATTCAATTGAACAGAAAATCTGAATTGCATGCACACTATGTAGTTGTTCATTATGCCGCTAGGCGCGTCTATGGCTGTCGGAATCTTGTTGTTTCTCGCAAGCGTTTCCAACATTGATATTCGCTGGAAATAATTTGTAAATATTGCTTTCAAATTATACAAAACATATAAAACTTTAGCATCATTTTGAAAAATACGATGTGATATCTTTATTTTTGTTTATCCTTTATTTTAGTTATGTGGAGTTCAAATCAAATTAAAGAAAATAAAAATGTAGAACTTTTAAATACGGTGTCTTTTTTAAATAGACTAGTTTATTTTATAGTAATGCGCAAAAAATTAAACATTTAAGCGCTAGTAATACATTTGGAACACTTTTTATATGTGTGAGAGTCGTAACTTAAATTTATGTACATGTTTAACATTTTCCTGTTATATTTTAAAAAATTAATTTTATCTTTCTCAATTTGTACAAGCTTAATAATTATTTTTGCCATCAATTATTAATAAAGTCTACTAATTCCGATATGCGTAATAAATACTTCAAAACAATGATGTATTTACATTACAATCTAGTATTTGTAAAATTTGTTATAGTTTATGCAATATTTATTCATGGATAAATTAAAAATACAATTACCTGAGTCGTTAATCGCGTGGAAGAATCGACGTAGTTAATAAGAGTTGATTTGAGAATTGGTAAGAACGATAAGAAGGGTAATTTGTGTTTCTGATAGAATAATGGGGGCTTTAAAAGCTTAGAGACTATTTAGTTTTGGATTTAGGAGAGGTTGTTCCGGTTGAGCGTGACGGACGTACATAGAAATCCGAAGGGAATACAGGCGTATAGAGATTTTCGCGAAAGCGAAACTTTCGACCCTAGTAAATTACAGGAAGCGAATGATTAAGCGCCGAGTGGAATAATGCAATAAATTTTTGTTAGAGCAGGTGTCGGCTATGAAAACTCGTTTGGAAGCTCGTGGACGTAATAACGTCGGCCGCGTAATAGGCTTAACTCTGTTCATTGTCGGTCGGTACTTTCGGCCAGTTGAAACATAAGATTCTCTCTCTCTTACACATTCACTAAGTACGCCTTATATTACGCGTCCCTCAATCTACGCCTACTTTATTTTATTCCGACCGTTCGCTGATGCAATTAAGCCCACTATACCTTCTTCCCAGTTTCAATTTATCAATCTTCCAATCCTTTTAATCAATTTAAAATACACACTTTTCGAAAAATTTAACAACACTAGGATACGAGAATATTGGACCAGCAACCGAACGGTGTCAGGTTCACATCCCCATCCGTCAAATATTTTTATCAAATTAAAAGATTTTTAAAAAATCGTAAAAAATGTTACAATACTCCATCTAATTAGTTCATCAGAAAAAATATCAGTATCTTAGTTATACTTAAATGAAAACTATATTATATGTAACGCAATATGTAACTTTATTTTCTTGACCTTGAGATCTAATTTGACGTTTTAGGTCGTGATATTGGTCATCCTCAAAATTCTTTTCTTACATCGATTGATATATAATTTAAAATTTTGGTTTTTATAGATTTTTTAGAATCGAATTTGTGATTTTTTTCTATTTAACATTCTCCGATTTGGAATCCAAGTCTAACTTCGGGGTTTTTGGGGTCGCTGAATCCGAATCTAAAGTAAAAATTTTAAAATTCAAAATGGCGGATGCAATATGGCGGCCGAAAATGAAAAAAAAAATGAAAAAAGTTACTCGATAGTAACGAAATTTGTTACTCAGGGGTTTTCGGGGTTGCTAATTACGAATTCAAGCTTGAAATTTCAAAATTCAAGTTGGCGGATTCACATTTGCAATCAGCAACCTCGAAAACCCCCGAGTAACAAATTTCATCACAATTAAGTAATTTCTTTCATTTTCGGCCACCATATTGGATTCGCCATTTTGAATTTGCAAATTTTGAGTTCAAATTCGTAATCAGCGACCTCGAAAACCCTTCAGTACGGGTTGCAGTCGAAATGGCGATAAGAAAAATTCCTGCCATTCTGGGCACTTTTTGTAGAATTTTCTGTGCCAAAGAAGGGGTTAATGAACTAAATCAATATTTTACGACACCAATAAAGTGTACAATAACAAAAACAATGGCAACACATTTCTGAAAGTGGCCAGAAACAGATACCATAGTGTAAATTGTATTCTAAAAAGTATTGCATCTCAAAAATCGAGATTTTTTCCAACGTTTAAAGAAAGTGTGTTAAAGGTCATTTTTTTTTAATTTCACCAGCGCCATTCGTACGAGGGACCTCAAAACTAATCGGAATGGATGTATTCATTACAAATTTTCATTTATTAAAAATGTTTGTATAAATATAACGATGCTAAAATCCATGTAAAAATTGTGCACGTTTGGTCGTTAAAGAGTACTATTAAGTTAGGTTATGTTCACTATCTTGAGTTTTGTCAAAACTATTAGAAATATGACAAGTGTTAAAATAACAAGAAAGGTAGCCAATCCAATGTGATGTTGCTTTATGTACGTAAAAAGTGAAAAAGTAGAGTTTTGGCCGGTCTGGTTCGGTTTGCAGGAAACATCATCTGTGTAGTGTCAGGTTGTAGGGGTTTCCCCTCGCATATTCAGAGCCATCGTTCGTTAGTCGAGCGAGGCAAAACCCCATTAGCAATTCCGTGCGGGAACGCGGTATTACTCCTCGAGCATTTATCGAACTGCAGGCGTCGCCGTCGGTTCACCTTCCACCCCCGCAGTCACAGTCAAAAGTCCAACACCTCCCTCCCTCCACTCGAAAAACTTGTCGAAACTTCATTTCCCCCGATGATTCGCGACACGATTGATTCCATCACTCCCCGAGTTTCATTCAAAACGAATCCAGATCCATATCTTCCCTTTTTCTTTATTCACTTTTTGAATCATACATTCACTAGCCCCATGTACCTCTAGTAAAAATTAGTTTCATGTTAATAAAATCGATTATTTTCACTGTTTTTGAAAATTTGAAAAACCAAAAAGTTCATCATCTAATTACACGGAGGGTCTCGACCAAGTTTAAATCAAAATGTCTGGCACCTCGTGGTTTTTTTCAGATATCATTTCTGCGATGTCTAAGAAGTATTTTAAGACCAAAATCAAAATCATCTTAGGGAGGAAACAGAAATAAACTCAATATATTTGAAATTTTTCGACGTTCATTGATATATTTGAATAAAAATACATATGTAATTGCAGTTTCTGCATACAATTGTATTTTTATTCTCTTTACATATTTACAAACATTTTACATTTTATACTCGTCGAAAATATACAAAAAATTGAAAAAAAATCGAGAAAAATGATGATTTATGAAGTTTATATTTAATTGCTTAATTCACGGTAGTGATGATAAATGATTTTCTTTTATTTTAACGTTTCTTTTTTATTTTAACATCTATGTGCCGCGAAATTCAGATTGTATAAAGTCAAAATGCCGAAAGCAAGGACGCACGAAGAAAATCGGTTGCATATTTGCCTCCTTTGCTTCGGTAAGACCAAAGTAATGGTGAAAATTACTGATTCATTAAAGTTACTTATAGAACGTCATATTTTATATGATCCGAGTGACACACGATTACCTCTCGTTGTATGTACAACTTTTAAACGGGATTTATATAAAATTAAAAATGACCCAACAGCCACAGTTAAACTCCCTGAATTCGATACTCTTCCGCGGGTTTACACTCGATTAAGGTCTCATAAATTGTGCAATTGTGAAATTTGTAAATTAAGTAGACAAACAACCGGAGCTGCATCAAACTGTTCAAAATTTAGCACTTTACCAAACCGAAAAAGCATAATTATGAACTTATCAAATGAAAATGATGAAGGTAAGTTAATGTTTTATCAAAATATTTGTTCTATGTTCTTAAGTTAATTTTATGAAAATGTGTTTTATTTAATGAGTAAAGGTAAAATTAAATAAAGTAATGCGAGGTGCCAGACATTTTGATTTAAACTTGGTCGAGACCCACCGTGTAATTGATTACATAAATCTATATTTATATTACTTTATGCCTTCTTAATAATTGTTTGTTAAATCTAACTTGTAAACGAAAAAAGTAGAGTACTCAATCAATCAAGAGACGTGGTCGTTTCTCGCGCTAGGTTCTTGTTACACAGCGCGGAGATCGCTTAGTAATACATTCTATTAACCCTTTGAAGTGTTTTCCTTCCATGGAAAAAAGCTGAAATTTGTTAATGGGGGGTTTTCGGGATCGCCGATTACGAATTCGACCTCAGATTTTGAAAATTCAAAATGGCGGATCCAATATGACGTACAAAAAATTCAAAACTGACATTTGAAATTTCCAAAATTCAATATTATATTCCTAAACAATGACTCGGATGCACATTTTTGATTCCCGACAATTATTTGAAAGAATTATTTTATTTTTTATTCATTTATTTATTTATTATTAATAAACGGACAATAAGTCCTTAAATAACAGAAAATAAATTATACAAAAAAAATAATACAAAATTCGATTAGTAAAAAATAGAAATATACATAATAAGTCCTTACAAAAAAGAAAATTAACTATACAAAATACGAAATATAAACAGTATAAATAGACACACATACACACATACACAATTTTAAAATTACAGCGCAAAAATATACACGAGTTGAGAAACATATACATAGTAGATTTATACAATCTTATAATCCAATCAAATAAATGTATTTTTTATGCTGGTAATTATTAAGTAATAACTAAATATTTTCTGGACGACGAGCGAATCATGGTGTTGAATTTAAGAATTACGAACGTAACAAATATATTTATTTGATTTGAATTTCGAGCCAGGTCGATTATGATTGGATTGTTTAAAAATCTCGAAATTAATGTTGTCAATTGATTAAAGGACGCACAGTTTAGTTCGGAGATAATTGACCCGTAATCAAAAGGTTCCAGGTTCAAAATGCAACGAATCGAATCTTTCCACTTTGGCCCCCATTTTTTTTTTTTAAATCTGAAAACAATCCAACCTTTCCATTATTACCATCATAAAAAAACTGTTAGAAAAGAATTAGCGAGAAAAATTAAAAGTATGCATAAAAATCATCGGATTTGCTAGTCAAAGATGCCCGTGAAATGGGTGTGGGTCGAAAAGCCGATAGGTCAAAAAACCGACAGTCAAAAAGCCGACACATGCAAATGAGGCACATCGTCAAGCGGAAAGTGATTTTTTAAAGTGTCGGTTTTTTGACTGTCGGTTTTTTTATATGTCGGTTTTTCGACCCGCACCCCATTAAATATTTAGTTATAATATTTTTAACACTTGTTGGAATCTTAAGAAAACCAAGAATAAATAAAATTGCAAGTATAGAACGGTCTTGTTCTTAAATTGGATAATTGTTCTGCAGTAAATGATAAAAGGAGTAAATCAGTATTATTTAAGTGGAATAAATGACCTTTCTCATTCATCGTTCGTTTGGCTTTGAACAACCCCAAACCGCAGCCGCCACGACTGACTTCCACGCAGAATCAATTTTAAATTTCACAACTCATTTAACCCATACACGATTCTCTTTCTCCGTCGTGGTGCGCGCAGCTTCTTTCTTCTGCGTATAGTTGATGGTTGGTCCATTCTTCTCGAACGGTGTTTTTGTTTCCGTCCTTGGCATCATCGTCCTATTCCCCTCTTAGAAGAGGGGGGGGATGGAGCTGTCGTTGGAACGTCGCGTTTCGCAGCAATAAAAAGCGAGCCACCTTCGTGCGCGAACTTTGGAAACAAACTTTACTTTACCGCGGCCCCGATTGTTGCACACGGAGCGGGGCTCGGCAAACTCCTTACTCTCCTTATCCTCGTCCTCGGCTAAAGTTGCTTCCAGGTTAGACAATAATTGGATAACTTGGCCCTCGTGGCCTTCCTCCTTGAACCCCCCCCCCCTCTTTGCCGCTTTCTCCTCAACTTTCCTTCTCTCTTGCTTCCTCTCGGCTTCTTCCGCTTATGCACTCGACGTCCTTGCCGCCGCCTCTCGGTTTCGTATTCCAGATTTTCCTTCGCTTTTTATTCCATTCTTTCTGCTATTCCATTCAACAAATCTGAATTAATCAAAAACTACTTATGTAAAATAAAAATTGGGTTACTATGAATTAGTCCATTTTTCACAATCAAATAGGACAAAATAATATAATCCATAGACCCAAATGTAAATTTTCAATAAATTTTCTTCCATTTTACAAGTACCAAAAAAATAGATATTCGACGTAGTTTCATGCTCTTTCAGAATGTGACCAGAGAATTTGTCTAAAGTCAATGTTTGAAAAGTTATAGCTTATTAAAATATGCTTTTTGCAAAAAATTCATTATTTTTTACCGAAAAAAATTAAGATATAAATTTTTATAAAAAACTGGTGGTGTACGCGTCCAATTCCACGTAAAAAAATGTTTTGGAGAACTATTTTTTAAAATGCATGAAGTACAATTTTGGATATAAAAGTGTCCAAAATGGCGACTCACAAGGAGATGTTGTCAACTGTCCCCCGCGGATCTTGCTGGGACTGAAATATGTTTTTCTATATCAAAATCCATTAGACACGTATATATATTTTTTTTCTAATGGGCATTTGTTTACGAGTTATTAGCAATAAACAAATTATTTTAACAATTTCATAAGTCACAGTGAAAATTCGTCAAATCAAGCCGAAAGTTGTTACTCGGGAGGTTTTTGGGGTCGCTGATTACGAATGTGTGATCAAAAAAGCAAAATTCAAAATGGCGGATCCAAAATGGCTTCCAAAAGTTTTGAAAAATTATTTAATTCGATTGACGTTTGTTACTCGGGTGTTTTTGTGGTCGCTGATTATGAACCTAGGATCAAAAGTACAAAATTCAAAATGGCGGATCCAAAATGGCTGCCAAAAGATTTGAAAAGTTATTAAATTCGATTGAAACGTGTTACCTGAAAGTTCTTGAGGGCGGTAAATGTATGCATATTAAAAAAATACAACATTAAGGATGGTAGAAATTAAACTTTAATTGTTTTGTTTTTATTAAACATTTTATTTAAACAAGTCTTTTATTAATAACTTAAAATACAGGCTAGAAAAATCCGACTTAAGTTTTATTTGTTACACTGTTATAGATTAGTAATAAATAATTTATGTTTAATAATTATTATAATAATAAAATTATCGTTTGTCGAAATTTAATACAATGCATGTTTAAACGACATATTATGAAAGTTATCGTAAAAGCATGTGAAGCAAATGTACTCACGGCACCAAGAGCATTTTAAAAAAGTTTGCTTATTATTAGTACATTTGCATTTATTTTTTCTTATACTTTCAGGAAAGCAAACTTGATTTACATTTAAGAATACGTTCCTGGATTCAATTAATTTGGATGCAAACCAAGCATACTGTAGCATATCGTTAAAAATAGGAGCCGACAATTGGTTATGTATTAGTGTGTGAATTTTTATAGAGTCTTCTCTTGTATTTAGTTGACGATTTTCCATGATAACGTTTACGCAGTTTTGTATTCGTTTTACAAAATTTTTAATTTGGCGATAAAAGTACACATCGCAAGGCTGACAAAATGGTGTACATCCTCCTGGAATAATTTTCCCGCAACCGCTTTTTTAATTGTAAGTAGGCGAGTACATAGAGAAAGATATTACAAAACAAACTAGAAGTTATATAGCTTCCGAAATAACACATACATAAAAAAACAGATGCAGCACATCTTCACGATAAAGCAAGATTTTTACCGACATTTTGAATATTGCTGTTTCATCCTGATAAATGCACGGCGAGTAGTTCATAATATGTCGTTTAAACATGCATTGTATTAAATTTCGACAAACGATAATTTTATTATTATAATAATTATTAAACATAAATTATTTATTACTAATCTATAACAGTGTAACAAATAAAACTTAAGTCGGATTTTTCTAGTCTGTATTTTAAGTTATTAATAAAAGACTTGTTTAAATAAAATGTTTAATAAAAACAAAACGATTAAAGTTTAATTTCTACCATCCTTAATGTTGTATTTTTTTAATATGCATACATTTACCGCCCTCAAGAACTTTCAGGTAACACGTTTCAATCGAATGAAATAACTTTTCAAAACTTTTGGCAGCCATTTTGGATCCGCCATTTTGAATTTCGCATTTTTGACTTTGGATTCGTAATCAGAGACCTTAAAAATCCACGAGTCACAAATTTCAATCGAATTTAATAACTTTTCAAATCTTTTGGCAGCCATTTTGGATCCGCCATTTTGAATTTTGTACTTTTGATCCTAGGTTCATAATCAGCGACCTCAAAAACACCCGAGTAACAAACGTCAATCGAATTAAATAATTTTTCAAAACTTTTGGAAGCCATTTTGGATCCGCCAATTTGAATTTTGCTTTTTTGATCACACATTCGTAATCAGCGACCCCAAAAACCCCCGAGTAACAACTTTCGGCTTGATTTGACGAATTTTCACTGTGACTTATGAAATTGTTAAAATAATTTGTTTATTGCTAATAACTCGTAAACAAATGCCCATTAGAAAAAAAAATATATACGTGTCTAATGGATTTTGATATAGAAAAACATATTTCAGTCCCAGCAAGATCTGCGGGGGGCAGTTGACAACATCTCCTTGTCAGACACGAAAAAATCGTCAAAAAGTTCAGTAATTTTTTATTTGAAAATGATAGACTATTGAAAAAACGTTTGCTGAGCAACTTTTCTTTTGTTGTCGCTGATTACAAATGTATTGTGCTGGTTTTCTGAAAATCAAAACGCAGAATCCAATAATTTTGTATGGTATTAGAACTAGAAACAGATTCGCTTTTACTTTCTGTAGACTTACACATCATCACCTCTGGACTAGAACGAAATAAAGCAAATGTGCAGTTTTTATTTTGTCGAATTGGCTGCATCAGATACTTAATTTATTACTTTCAACATTTACTCAGAAAAAAAACCATTTACAGATCTTATCGTCTAAAGTTGATAACCTTAATTACTTACACTTCTGTACCATATTTAACTATCTAAAATAGTAAAACTGACCCATATTGACTGTATGTTTATTTTATAATTCAAAATATTCAAAAATATAATATACAATAACTAGTATGAACAGGATTATGGGACATCCTGATTTCCAAAATTCTTCTTGACCGCTGGAATACTTGTTTAAAAAATCTTTTTTCAAAAATTCTTTAAAGAATACTTTGTTGGTAGTGTCGGTTCCATTAAAAAAAACTTGATGCTAATAATTTATTTATTTAGACGTTTCGGCATCATGATATGTGCCATCTTCAGTATAAAATTCTACAAAAAATGTTTAACAAATTTTGAAAAATTAAGTAAATTTTGCAAAAAAATAATATGTAAAAAGATTCTAAAAAATTACATAGATAAAGAAACACGTGACGCAACATTTGATGTACAGATTTTAATAATGTAGCGTGAGAAGCATCGTTTATTTTTGACAGCTCCTGTCAAAATCATAATGACTTTAATTCAAAGGTTTTGAAAAAGTATTATAACTCGTTGCAAGAATACTTACAAAAAGACGGTAGGCGACGTGTATTTTTATCGATGCAATAACTATATTTAACTATAACAAAATGTTATTTCTCACACTCGTTGCGCAAGATGCTATTGTGATTCCTATATAGAGTTGGCACATTCTCTCCCTAGGGAGCAAAACAAATATACCGTAGGAGCAAATAGCACGATCTCGTATGAGAAAATAGTACGTGTGACATGGGAGAATAAGTGTTTCTCACACTCAATTGCGGGAGCAAAATAGCACATTCTCTCCCTAGGGAGCATAAGAAATATATCCGGGAGCAAAATAAGTTTCTCGCATTCTGAGCGCAAATAGTATATTACTCAACGAGGAAGGTAAAATAAAGAATGCCTCAGACTGCGTGTAATTTTTACCCGAGGTGAAGCCGAGGGTGAAAAACATGTAGTCTGAGGCATTCTTCTTTACTTCCCGAGGGAAGTATATGATTTTTCTTCATGACTGGGAGGAAAAGAAGCTTTCGTCCCAGTGTGATGAAAATACCATTTTGCTCCCTATATTGCGGGAAAATGGCACGACCTCGTATGAGAAAATAGTATGTGCAACAAGGGGGTATAGGTATTCGTAGACTCAGAATTTCAAACTTATTTTGCTCCCTAGTTGCACAATTTACTATTTCTACGTTTATTATAAAATATTTCTCAATCTCGAAAATTATATGGGACAATATTATTCTAGAACTATTTTGTTTTAATGGCGTGTTTTACCTTTGTAAAACTATTGTATTAATTATATTTGGTATCTTTGTGTACAAGAAATTGGTTTGAAAAACAGGGAATGTTGGGATGACTAAATTTTTGGAAACCCTAACCAAATCCCCAACCTTAAAAAAAAAAGAATTTTTTGCACTGAGTTATAAGAAAGTTTACCAAAGTTTTTAATAAATGTTTGCGACTAAAGTTCGTAATAAACGATAAATAAAGCTTCACTTCACATAATGAATTTTTCAAATTTCAGTCAAATTTTTACGTGGGATTTTTCTGGCAAAACTTTAAACGAAAAGACGATGAGATTTACAACGTTCTCGATTACTCGAGGGAAAGTAGTCTTGCATAGTAAAATCGCACTTGGTCTTCCTCCTTTTCGTTCTTTTTCCGCGTTGAAAGAAAAGGCGGCTTCTTTTAAGATTTTCCAGACATTTCGTTCCTCGGACGCGTCTTTCTCGTTTTAGTCTCCCCGTTGAATTCCGTATTTCGCTTCTACTAGATACTGGAAAAGGCCACTCGAGATTAAAGTAAAAAACAGATTGAATTTAATCCTCTACCGAATTTCCATCAGTTTTTTTTAACTTCTCAAAGAAAACTTTGAATCTTAGACGCAAATTTAGATATGACTTTTAAATGTATGTTTTAAAAGTGATCAATTTTTTAACCTGATTTTATTAAGTCTTTGATGTGTAAGTTTTATTCCAGAATTACCGCACATAACAAATTTTCCTGCTGGGAGACATTTCACAAATTAATATTTAGATTTTTTGCAAATCCACACAAACTTTTTAGGGATCTACAAGTCCGATTTAAATTTATTGTATGTTTTCTTTTAGCGAATTTTGTTTGTCTTAAAATAGAACAATTAAAGAGTATCCAATTACGGCGAGACAAAGTAAAATAGAAAGAAAAATTCTAAATGATTTTGTAACACATCAGCAAAAAGAACTGTTACTTAAAAAACACAATAAAATATAAAGTAATCACTTCCTAATATTATGTTAACAGGCAAACTTAAGTAATATTGGTTTTCTTGTATCAATTGAAAATCCATTTCTATAACGATAGTAGGAAGCAGGAACGGTGGCATTACGACATCTCGCGTCATCGCTTGTGACTAGATTCAAGCGCATATAAAATTTGACTTTTTATTGGGGAAAAACATTTCCAACACACTGGGTACCAATATTTGCGTGAAAAATGGTCCTTCTGCGGCCATTTTCAGCTTTATCATCATGAAGCTCAGATATTGCGGTCTAATAACAAATTATAATTTTTTAAACGAAATTGTAAAAAATGTCTTTGTTTCCAATTTTATTGACAGATTCTAGAAAATCGTGTCAAAATACGTAAGAAATGGGTCTTGGAAAAATGCTTACGTTGGTAATAACAGAGTCAATTAACATTGAAATGATTTAAAAAAACCGTTAATAATTAAGAGTTAATACAGATAATAAATTTAACCGTTTCCAATATATAATGCAATTATTTCATTACACTCCAACATTTGACCGAAAAAACTTTTCGTGATAATACTAAATATTTCATTCGGGAATACATCCAACCATTTCATTCGTCAATGTCGTTTACGCTTTTTTAATCTTCGGTTGCCACTTTTTTTTTTAATATAAAATATTACAGACTTGTGTAAACGTTTGATAAAAAAAAAAAAATCGGACAGAAACTCCATTACAACGAAATCCCAAGCGAGGGCGAGCGAGAGCGAATGGCAATTTTCCGAAAGAGCGAGACATTTGCAATATATCATTTTTATATTTCACGTTTTCGTTCACTCTGGCGTCGGTGCGGAGTATTAGGACGTATAGCGATTAATCGATGAATCGATAAAAACCAGAAGCTGTATCGAAGCGTTTGTGGATGGGCGGCGACGCGTTGTAAAAAAAAAAGCTTCCCGGGAGTGGAGGTTGATAACGCGAGAATTTATCCGCTCTTCTTGCAGAGGGATCTCTCGCGACACCGCCATGTTTTATGCATACGGATTCTAATGCGCCTCCCCGGCAACATGCCCGATTCTCTTTTCGACGAACCGTCAAATGCCCGTCGCGATTTTACTCCCTTAAATTATAGTTACCAGAACCTCTCCAGCACAATTTCATCACAATTTCCAATACTTTTTTTAGTTCTTTTTTTATTTTTTACCTTTCCATGTAAACTGCAATTTATGATAGTAGGACTTGGCCTCTTCTATTCGGATCATCCTATTCAATGTTTTCACATAGTACATGCTCAAAACACCGTTCGGTTACGTAACCCACTGAAGAATTTGTACGGGAATTTCGACATTTTATGTAGGTACAAAATAAAAATCTTTACAAAATGGAGATATATATACTTTTGAATTCACGGTTTCGAACGGTGAAACTAAAGTTTTCGAAAAATTGCTTATAACAGTTATTTTTTTTTTAAATTACTGAAAATAATGAAATTTTTTAGATTTAATTTTGTTTTTTTATGTAATGTTCAATATGATGCTGATCACAAATGTGTTTCCGATAGTTTTACTTGGAAAATATCTGTTATATTTTCATGCTTGTCAATTTGCAATTAGCGCCCGAAGGTTAACAAATTTTGAAATTTAAAATTTCTTACATTTTCAGGATTGGTATGTTTTTACTTTATTCAAACATAAAAACTAAATAACGTATAAAATTCGGAAAAATTACAGGTTAATAGTGTATTAGTACTTTTCGGTCCTAAGCCGTAAAGTTCAATTTTACGGCCGAGGAGCGAAAACTATTTTTTGATACACTGTTCGCAAAGTAGGCACTTTACCGACTGTTTTTAGTCTGTGAAGTGCGAAGATCAGTCCGTAAAATGTGATTTTTTACGGACTAAAAAGAGTCCGTAAAGTGTCAACTTTACGGACACTTGTATCAACAATAATATTCATTTATTATATGTATAATAATTAAACAATATAACATTCGGCTTACATAAATTCTTAGGACATCGTTTAGAATCACTTGGAGCCCTTTATAAGTGCAAAGGTGATGGATAAAACTTGTTTAGTAGTGATTAAAGTCTCCTTATTGTGATTGCCTTATATATAATCTTCTTCGAAAAAGGAGAAGGGAATTAATTAGACGATATCAAAGTTAACAATTTAGAAAAATTCAAAACTATTCTAAGGAGGCAATTAAAAAGTTAATTTAAAAATTGTATAATTTAAATCGTTCACAACAGATTGATAAGAATCAAAACAAAAATGTAAATAGAGAAAACCTTAATAATAAACTAATATTCCTGACAATATTATTTCTATATTACAACTTGGACCCGATTATAATGCACATAAACAAATAGATAAAACTTCAATAATTAATGCAATTAACCCTTAACGCGCCAACCTATACAAAAATAACGCAAAGCGTCATGTGGGGTCGTGGGAGACCCCAATAAGAAAATAAACTGCGCAGTTTTCGTTATTTCGTTTCAACAAAATTACTAGATACTCTCCAAGTGTCATTTTACCGCGTAGATAAGTTATCTTGATAAAAAAATTATTGGTGCCCGTTATAAAAAATTAAATACAAAAGTAACATTTTTCTCAAAAAAATCATAACTTAGCCAATTTTCAATATTTTTTCCTAAAAATTTAACTTGTGGCTCTTGAAATGTAGCTCTTTAAGATAAAAAAACGCTGTAAAAGTGCAGTTTTAGAAGGGAAAAAATGTAATATTTATGTGTGGGGTCTCCCAGTACCCCCAGGGCACTTTAAGGGTTAAATATATAGAAAGAATCAGATTAAATAATTGTCAGATATTTTTAGTATTCTAAAAAATTGCGTTAAAAAAGACCATATATTAAACACAACAATTATTTATTACTACAGAAAAGAAGCGTACAAATTTAAACGTAATAATCCAGATATCATTTTCATAAAATCAGACAAGAGACACTATTTTTTTATAATAAAATCTATTAATTAATAAACACCAATTCGTGAAAACTTAATATTTTCAATTGATTCTTTATTATCAGCAATAATTTCTTGATTCATTATATAATACAGAAGAATATAATCTACCAATTATTGTTTTCATTAAAAAACAGGATGCAAATCAAAATCATATCTTTGGAACCTAAAATAAACGCGAAATGTTGACAAGTTAATGATGATCAAAAACCGGTATAATAGTTAAAGTTTACTAAATACTAAAAAATCTGATTTTTAAATAATTAACAGCTGCTTTTTTCACTATTTTTTAAGAAAAGAGGCGTTATAAAACCATGTTGAAATGATTTGAACTTTAAAAAGTTAAATCAGAACTGTTGAAACGAAAGCTACTTTAGATAATTGTGGGATCCGTTGTCCCAAACGAATGACAATTTTTAATTGAAAAGTTTTGAATGCGCGAGTACATTGTTATTAAATAGATGGCGTTGTGTGATTCATCTCTACCGAACTACGAGTGAGTGGGAGTAATGTAAAAATTGTACAGAAATAAAGCTGCGTACTAATTATATATAACGTGCTTGATTTTCGTTGATTCGAGTGAAATATTCCTACATAATTGATGAAAATTTAGTAATAACGAAAAACGATAACAATGAAAGGTCATCTAAATTTTATATATTTATTATTATTTCATTTCAGCGAGTTTATATCAGAATTTTCTACTCTTCCTCGAACTGAGTTGATAACATTCTTTGTTTCCATTTTAATAATCTGAACTATTCTAAATGCTACAAATATCCATAGAACTCTAATGAAAACAATTTCCAATCGTTCAATAATTCGAAATATGTTAATGCTGCCATGCGATTTGTGAAGTTGGCATTTCGTTTAATTAACTAGCGATGTTAGTGGCTAATAAATAGAATTGTTTTTAACCCTTGCTAGGAACTGTAGAACTATATGCTATATTATTTTCTCATTTTTCCAATACTCGGTTTAATTGACTCTTTATTTTATTTTTGAGTGATAACTCTTTTATTGCAAATTAAATTTTCACTCGTCTACAGTAAATTTTTTGTATTATAGAAAACTTTCACGATTAATCACTGAGTTGCTCAGGTTTTTACTCCGGTTCGGAGATTTTATTCTCGGACATTTAAAGAGTAACAGCGAACACAAGTACTTTTTTTACACTTGGAGCTTAAAATGGTATTTTGCTCCTTGTAACGCAGAGGCAAAAAGTGTGTTCTGATATGAGAAAATATGTGCAACAAGGGAAAATAGGTATTTTGCTCCCTAGTTGCTCAATGCACTATTTTTTCTGTTTACATTTTAGAATTGGAAGGATTATCAGTCAATAAAGAACAAAGTAACCAATATCAATACAAATACTACACGACGAAAAGATATGTGCCGAACACAAATTTTGTTGGCGCCGAGGCTAAACTTTTTTTAGATACACACTAATTACATTCCGTTATAGAAGTGCTAAATTATAATTAAGGAAATATTTATAATAATACAATTATTACAATCGTAAATTAGAGTATCATATCATACAATGTTTTCATCTTTGGAATAAATTTATCTCGAGTGAGGAAATTATTTTCTTCGTTTAAGCAAATATTTACTTGCTATTATTAAAGAACTGTTAACTTGACTGTGAAAAAGATGTTTCTTAGTTCATACGTACTTATTGATCTCTTGGTAAAATACCGATATTTTCGACAGTTTTCCAATTGTTCCCATCATAGTTTATCTGTAGAAATGATCAAAGGGAGATAAGTGCAAATGAACGACTCTTCCATAAATAGAAACGGTTATCTACATAGAATCGTAATCCAATCCCGATGATTAATTAAATCGGCGGTGGAATCGATAATAATTGCGGTTGATTGTTGTATTAGGCGCTTTTGAAATCGTCCGTTTAATTTATTATCGAATATTAGCGCGCTTGTCTTTGAACTTGTTCGTATTGCGCCTTTCATCCTCCAAAGAATTCTAATGCGATAATAGAGTTTGTCAATTCCGCAATCAAACACGGCACCGAACATGATAAAACTTGGTTAAACTTTACTACGCTCACTCGGGAATTCTACGGCTTCGGCAAAGTCTTAATAACCATTATTAAAACTTGTCAAATTGATTACTTACGACAACTTGATTAAACGTATCGTCAACTTGGATGAAAATATCCTTCAACTTTGTCCAATCTTGCGATAAAACATTTTTCTTTCCAACTTTATAAATGTTTCAAAAAGTTTTTTTTTTTATTATTTGCAAACATAAATATTTGACGTAATGTTGCTAAAATAGTAGAATTATTTTCTTAGTACTTTTTTGGTAATTGTTTATTTATAAAATGAAGGATAGGAAACAAACTAAATCGTTTGGATGGTTCAAAAATTGCATTGGAATTTTTCGATAAAGGCTGTGTGTACTTCGATATGTCGTGCTTCTTACCAAATCACATTTTATCGGATTAACTAATAGATTACATCAGGATAAGATGCAGCTTTGTTTTCGATTACTATGTTCTATTTTTCCACAGATATTTTTCAGTGGACGGGAAAAATATTTCTATGGTAAACTTTCTACTAAAAAAATCATTCAAAAATTTTCTTTTTAATGTTGATTAAGTTATGCATTTGTTAATTAATTACAGGTTCTAGTATCGCAAAGAAGTTCTATTGAATAATCAGCAAATTCTTAAAATAGGTGTAAAAAAATAATGTCTGCTATTTTTAAAATGTGGTGATCATTTAACTCATGATCACTTAACCATTTAACTCATTAACTTCCTTCATATAGCTATAACTACTTTCAACAGCGCTATTTTCAATGGCATGGTTAAAATTCACAACAAAAATTAAAATTTGTATCAATTTTATACTGCAGGATTAACCTCTTAAGGACCAAATGTACATCAATTTAACGTAAAGTTTGACAGTTTTTTTTTATTAGTAAAGTGTATTAAAAGAAACGTTGGAATCAATATTTGTTATTGCCCAAATATTTTTTGAAACCCTGCTCTTTCGATTGGTATATTGAAAAATGCCGCAAATTTAAAAATAAAAAAATTACAAGCATTTAATTAATAAAAATTAACAAAAATCAGGAATTTTTTCACTTATCTTTCTTTTTTTATATCATCCCGCGTTAAAACATAAATCAGATCTTATAAATATCGTATCAAAAATGTTTGTACTAGAAGATAGAACCGATCTAAATATTTTTATTTCAAAAAAGCGACACAAAAATGACTGATAAATTATTTTTGCAAAATCTTAGTAGCCTGTACTCAGTCGACTGATACGAATGAAATTACTTGAAACATAGTTCCGGGATTTTTTGTTGTCGCTGACTCCGAATTTGCCGTTAGTTTTCAAAAATTCAAAATGGTGGATCCGACACGTCCGAAATACTAAAATCGAAATCACTCTAAATTCTTGGTACATGGTGGTTTTTGGGGTAGCTTATGCCGGATTGTCGACATTTCAAATTTTTGAAAACTAATTTTTGAACTCAATCACCCCAAAAACCGCCGGGTACCAAATTGAAAGTGATTTCATTAGGTTCAATCGAATGAATACATGCGACATCAGTTAAAAAAGAATGAATTTAGAAGGCGATTTTGAACCGCCATTTTGAAATTTAATTTTTTACAATAGTTCCAAACATTTTTGACGGGATGTTTATAAAAATCTGAGTTATTCTAATGTAGAAAATGATAACGATAAATGACAAAAAATCTAAAATATTCCTGATTTTTGTTAAATAAATACTTGTAATTTTATTATTTTTAAATTCGTGCCATTTTTGGACGCACCATTCGAAAGAGCATATTACTAGTAGTAATAGTAATAGTAATAGTAATAGTCTTACTGTTAAAAATACTATCAAACTTGAGAAGTTACATTTTTGTATATTTCATCCTTAAGATACTCAAAAATGGCCATTTTCGCGTTTTTTTCTTCGAGAAAAGTATAAAGGATATTGATATAAAAGTTGTTGGGTTTATTAAATAAAATCTTAAATGTACATACAAATTTTTTTTATTCATATTACAGACTTTTCAGTAAAAAGACTAGTGAAATGTAATATCTCTAAAATGAGTTGGTGAGGCAGCTCCATCAGAACTAAAAAACGGCTTATCTGAAACAAAAAAATCGTGTTTGAGATTCACTATGACAATAGCTATAAAATGACCCTCGTTATTAAGTTTTGATAAAAAACAAACAAACTGGCGGATAAAAATGTACAATTTAAAAAAAAAATGTATTTTTCACTGACTTTTTCAAAAAAACATAAACAATTTAAATTTCAAAACCATCGACCGTCATCTTGGTGCAAATTATGTCTAGAATAGTGTTCTAAATTTCGTGATTTTGTGATGGAGCTAGATTTTGAAAATGTTGTTTTGAGAAAAACGAGTTTAAAGCTTTTTTAAACGGGCAGGTAGAGAAGTTAAGGTACTGGGGTTCAGGTCAACAAAAAATCGGATTTTCTTGAAAATGTTTACACAATATTTCTGGATATATATTCTTTTCCAAATCATGCAAAAAACAAAGTGACAAAGTAGATTGAACCAAGTTCTGCACAGAAAAAAATAATTAGTAGATTCTACCTATCTTTTAAATGCTTGATTAACATCAATGATGTATCAAAATCTAATCTAAGTAAACAAATTCACATAATTTTTATATTTAATATAACTGACGTCAATGTTCTTGCGAGTGTTGTTATAGAATATCTAGCCTAGTTTTTCGTTAATCTGTGATTAAACATCATTTAAAAACTTATTACTTAAGGGCTAGAATAATATTTATTTATATTCTTCAATAAATTTTGTTTTTAAATGAGACTCGGTAAATTTTACTTAACTAAGTTCGGCAAATTCTACTTATGACTTTTTTCCGTGTGCCACTCTGATTCAGTCCGGTGGATAGAATTCGCTGTTAATTGTAACACCGACGAAAAGTTTAGATAAAATCTGTGTGTGAAATATTCATAGGATCCACCTCCAAACTGAAAACAATTATAAAAAAGGAAAAGAGCCTTTGTTTACAAACTGTATGGTGATCTATATTATCGATAATCGATGTATTTATTATTTATTAAACAAACAATGCACTGATTAAACACCAAAAAAATTAACCGATCATTTACACCATGCAGGATGTACAGTACTAAATATAGTACCGTTTTAATACCTGCTACCAATGTACATATGCAGAAAAAAATGTGACCATAAACACCAAAAAACAGTTACTCATTGAAATGAATGCATTTTCTTAATAAATGTGCTGACATTTGAAACGAGGTAAATCCGAATTAATTAATGTCGGAGATTCTTCTGGTTAATATTTATTCGTAATTTTCATGCAAACAAAATGTAACTTCTTTGTGTGGTCTTTTTGCCAAACGTAATTCATATCTTCTCTGCAGACCAGGGAACGTTTACACAAATCAGAAGCTCGAGATCGCGCTCGTATGTTTAATTTTCTTACACGCCGTCGAGATCGTACTTAAGTGGAGTCCCAGGACGTGAATAAATAAATCTAATCTAATCTGTTTCTTTCTGGTCCCCTCGCCATCTCTCTTTCACACACACACACACACACACAAACACAAACACACAACACACTGATTCTTTGGCCCCTCACTCTTTACGTCACACTTTCCGTTGTCCCTTCGTTTAGGCATATCTCGACCATGTAACGGTGGCAAGATTGCGCGAACACAAAAGAAATATAATGAATTCGCGAGTTAATTCGCAAATTAGTCGGGGCGGGCGAGAGTTTGCTAAATCGTCGAACCGCGTGGAATAATGTCTCTTTGTCTTTCCGAATACTCCATACTTTCCTCGAATAAAACCACTTTCATCGGTCATTTCTGCATTCGAGTTCATCTCAAGTTTTTGTATCTGAAAATTTACAAAAATTTGAATTTTATTAAGAATTCTGACGGTTAATCTTTTAGTATACTTTTTTCAGCATACGATAGATTACGATGTTAAAAAATCCAGATGACACAAGTTAACTAAAAATAAATGTAATCAACTTTTAATCCTTTGCAACACAGCCTCTCATATACATCACCTTTGTTAAATAGGTTATTCAAATATGGCTTCTTGATACGATTACGGATAGTTGATGTATCATCATGGTTTACTTTTTTCAAAGAATTATTTACTTGAAAAAAAATTGAAAAGTAAGTATCTCTTCTTTAATCAAGTCGTTGAACGAAATGATACTACACTGAAGAGAATATTTATTTCGTTCAAATACATTTGTACTTGTGTTGTGTAACGTGTAAATATTCTTTAACCCCTGCAGGGACCAACTTTTGTTTTTTCATTTTTTCATCTTAAAAATCAATTTATCATTCTGCGTACTTCATTCTTTAATTTCTATGAGCCTAAGTTTTTTATCTAATGTATTAAAATCAATCTGAAACATTTTTTATGACGTTAATTAATTATAAACAATAATATACCCAAAAAGTACCATTTTTTTAAAAGTAAATGGTTTGTGAAACCCCCCCCCCCCCTCCACCTCGTAGACATGTATGGGAAAGCTATCATTTAGAAGATTTTCGGGTTACTAGTTACGAATCCGAAGCAGAATTTTTAATTTCAAAATGGCGAATTCAATATGGTGTATAAAATATTTTAATTTACATTGAATTAGAAGAAATTCTGTACTTGAGGGATTTCGAGGTCGCTGATTAAGAATTTGAAGTCAGAATTTCGAAATTCTAAATAGCGGATCCAATATGGCGGATAAAATTGTAAAAATTACATTGAAGTGTAGTAAAAAATCGATATTTTATGGTTTACGAGATCGTTGATTAGGTATTCGACTTAAAAATTTCAAAATTAAAAATTAAAAATGGCAATACAATTCGCTCTTAGTGTTACCCGGAAACAAAAATGTTGATTTCACATTCGTTATTAGCCAATTCGAAAACTCTCAGATAATAACGTATCACCTAATTTCAGTGTGACCCGTCTTATATCGACCTCGAAAATTCTTAAATACGGATTTTTGTCTAAATCGATGTAAATTTTAGATGGGAGTTTGTCCATTTTCACTTCAAAATACTGTCTTCGAATTCGCAATCGGCGATCTTGAAACCCCTTAAATGCAGAATTTCTTGTAATTCGATATCAATTTTAAATTTCGATCCGCCAATTTGAATTTCAAAATTCTGATTTTTGATTCCTAATCAGCGATCTCGAAAACCCCGAAATACAGAGTTTTGTCTAATTCGATGTAGATTTAAAAACCTTGATCCGACATATTGGATCCGCCATTTTAAATTTGACTTCTGTTTCTTGGAGTGAAGACAGTATTTACTTAATAAGAAAACATTGAGTTTCTTGACACAACCAAATCATTTCTTTATTTCAAAGAAGCGTTCTAATTCAAGGACAAATTCTGTTAACCCTTTAACTCCGGGACGGACAGTTTTTTTCGTTCATTTTCAACTTTAATTTTCTCGGCGATTAAGAATGTAAAAAATCCTTCAGAAACCACTTTTTATGTTTTTGACCTCGCTCTTTCAGAGTCTGCAATCAAAATCTTTAAAAAAATGAATTTTCAAAAAGTTACAGCAATTTTTTAAAAGAAAAATCGAAATTTTTGACAATTTTCTTTCAGAAATGATTTTTTTTTTCATATAGGATGCAGACCTGCACTGTTTTACCTGAAAATAAAGCCTAAGCTTGAAAATGGCGAAACGTACTTTTCAAAATTTAAAGATGGCGGCTGAGAAATGTTGGCGGAAGAATTTTTCCCCCACAAATATTAATGATCTGTGTATCCTTATTTTTTGAAATCTGACTTCAGATTCGTTATCAGCGACACCAAAAACCCTCGAGTAATCAGTTTCACAACATTCCGAGCAACTTTAAAAATATCGTCCGCCATATTGGATCCGCCATTTTTAATTTTTGAAATCTGCCTTCAAATATTTAGATACTCACGCCACACAAATAGAAAATTGAAAAAATAAGGATTCACAGATTATCAATATTTGTGGGGAAAAAATTCTTCTGCCAAGATTTTTAAGTCGCCATCTTTAAATTTTGAAAAGTGCGTTTCGCCATTTTCAGGTGAAATAGTGCTCTGATGACCTGCTATATGAAAACCAAATTCATTTCTGAAAGAAAATTGTCAATCATTTGGATTTTTCTTCAAAAAAATTGGCTGTAACTTTTTGAAAGTTCATTTTTTTGGAATTTTGAGTGCAGACTCTGAAAGAGCGAGGTCAAATGCATAAGAAATGGTTCCTGAAGGATTTTTTTACATTCTTAATCACCGAGAAAATTAAAGTTGAAAATGAACAATGTCCGTCCCGGAGTTATAGTGTCGGGATATTACATGTAAACAAATTATTTTCTTAAACAAAATAAATCTGTTGCTTTGCAATTAGTAATGTGAAAATTCACTGTTTATGGAGTGAAAATTGAGACACTCTAATGAAAAAGCGCGTTAATCCTTTGAAGCATACATTTTTCTTTACGTTTTATTGACTTGAAATTTGCTCCTCGGGAGTTTTCGGGGCCGCTGATTACGAATCTGGAATCAGATTTTCAACATTCAAAATAGCCGATCCAATATGGCGGACAAAAATATGAAAATCCATTGAAATGTCTTGTATCTTGTTATTTTGGGGGTTTACAGGGTTGCTGATTACGAATCCGGTGTCAGATGTTTAAAATTCAAAATGGCAGATTCAATATGGCGGGCAAAAATATGAAAATTCATTAAATTGTTGCGTTTTTACATCATGATGGCCGCCATTTTGAATTTCGTAAAACCGATATCGGTATCGTCATCGGCGATATCTAAAACCCTATTATACCAAATTTCAAATGATTAGCTTAAAAACAGCGTCAATAATGAATTCTTTCGAAAAAAATCGTGTTTTTTCGTGTTTGTTTATTTATAAATCATAAATAATAAACAACCATATCGTAATAACTCTTTTTATACATTCTTCTATCCGTATAGTAATCAAAAATAGCAAAAAGGCCGATCTAAATGCATTAACTGGAATTTAAATTAGCAAATATCAATGAAATGGAGGTGGTAACGTGGGTTACCACAAAGCTTTTAAGGGTTAAAGTGAAGTTGCGCTGCAAGGCATTTAGATACAGTAGTCCCCATCCTAAGTTATACCATCCAAAGTTATATGTCTATCCTAAGTTATAGATTTGCCTTCTCCAAAGTTATACCAGTTTCATCCTCTCCTTCCCCCACCACATTGTTTTGCTGAGCCACACTCGCTTCGCGACGCTCGCACACAGAAGCACCCGTTGCATGGATATAAACAAAGATACGGGAGTGGGGATAGTGAGGGGCTATATCTTTGGAGAATCGTCCGCCATTTTGAAAGAACCGGCAGTATAACTTAGGATGGGGACTACTGTATTTGGTAATAGAAAGAAAAATTCTTGGGTTCAGTAAAACAATTACTGAATTCAAGTAAATACATTAAATGAAGTAAATCTTGGGAAAAATGGGGACAAAAGCAGAAAAGCGAAGTAGTAAATAAAGGGAATGGAATTTGGTGGTGATTTTTGTAAAGGTTAGGAACTAGAATGAGGAAGGTGAATTTCGTTCAACGAACTGGATATAACACTTTCTTAGGTCGGTGTTGGAAGCGTTTCAACGGTTCGTTGCCTACTCCATTTTCCATCTCGCTCGTCTGTGCGGTGAAGTTAAGTTAGGTTAGGATTTCCTGTCCTCCTCTATCTCGAGTCGCTCGGCTCACTTCCTGATGAGGCCTTACTATAGGAGGCGCACGCGAGCTCGCGTTTTCGCCGACTCGGCACAACACACGTGTGGCTAAGCACCCTCCGTCCGGATTCCCTGTCTCGAGCGATCTCGTTTCATAACCTCCTCCTCGGCAGGCCATATTTCCAATTACGTCTACGCGTACGTGCGAATCACGATCGTCTTCCTCCTCCGACCGACGTCGACGACGTCCTCGGAAATACGTCACTCGGGAGCAGCACGCGCCACGTCACGCTTCTCCTGCATAAGAATGCCTTTAATGCAGACCAAGCAACTTTCCCAGATTTGACGAGGTCCTCCCGGATTCGTCCTGAAGATATAGTTGCCAAATTCTATTATTTCTCAAATACACTCGGAAAAATTGTCTAGGAAGATGTCTAAAAATAAGAGGAAACATTTATACACAGAAAAAACAGTTTTAACCTTCCCCGGTTACTGGGGGTCCAGCAGACCCCACCATGAATTTAAAGGTAAATGATTCCCATTATTAGTTTTAAATTGGAAATATTGGAACACCTATCGGTAATTTAACCTATCAAGTCCCAAATGTGCACAATTGGTACATGGATTTCAGCATCGTTTTATATATAAAATAAAAATTAAAAAAAAAATGGAAACATCTATATCCGACTAGTTTTGAGATCGCTCTTTCGATTGGCGCTACTGAAATTTTCTAAAAATGACGTTTAAGACAGTTTTTTTACAAAAATATTTTTTTTAAATGCATTTGTAACTATGATACCGGTTTCAGATCACCTTCTAATCTGTCAGAAACGTGTTCCCGATTGTTTTACTTCAAAATTATACATTCACATATTTTGATTTATTTTGTTTTTCGTTTCAAAATGGCATCTGAACGTTGAAAATGTTTGAAAGTGAAGAAAATGCTATTATTTCGGATCTGCTAGGTTTTCTTTGTAGTAAATCGTACAAATAAGTTATTACGAGTTTTGTATGACCTATTTTGATTTACGGAAGCAGTAATATCCCATAAAATCCAATTTCAAGATGGCGACTGTCACAAAAACCATTTATATAATCAAAAAAACTTAAGAATAATGTTGACTTGAAAATCTCAGTGGATTACGATAGTATTTTTCCTATTCCAGAAATGTGAAATTTTACATAACGGGTCCGCCATATTGGATCCGCCATTTTGAATTTCGGTAAACTGACTCAAGATTTGAGTTTAGCGATGACTGAAACCTATGAGATGGTAATTAGCAAGTTTCACACCAATTTTGGGCGTCTCGAAATACACGTATTTCTACTGAGCACATGACAGTCGCCATCTTGAAATTGGTTTTTATGGGATATTACTCTTTCCGTAAATCAAAATAGGTCATACAAAACTCGTAATAACTTATTTGCACGATTTTACTACAAAGAAAACCTAGCAGATCCGAAATAATAGCATTTTCTTCACTTTCAAAAATTTTCAACGTTCAGACGCCATTTTGCAACGAAAAACAAAATAAATCAAAATATGTAAATGTATAATTTTGAAGTAAAACAATCGGGAACACGTTTCTGATATATTAGAAGGTGATCTGAAACCGGTATCATAGTTACAGATGCATTAAAAAAAAAATTGTAGTTAAAAAATCGCGTTTTTTTCAGTATTTTTTTTTAAAAAATGTGTTAAACGTCCTTTTTCGAAAATTTCAGTAGCGCCAATCGAAAGAGCGACCTCAAAACTAGTCGGATATAGATGTTTCCATTTTTTTTAATTTTTATTGTATACATAAAACGATGCTGAAATCCATGTGCATATTGTGCACATTTGGGACTTAAAGGGTTAAAGGGGCACATGTCAAAAAACCGAATTTCAAAAATCCGAAACATTAAAAAATCGGCATTTAAAAAGCCAACACTGAGAAAACGATGACTGAAAAAGCTAATGAGTCATAAAGTTGTAATATTTGTGAAAATAACAATGTCCGCTTTTTAAATGTCGATTTTTCAATGTTTCGGATTTTTGAAATTCGGTTTTTTGACTTGTACCTATTTAAAATAGTCAGTGTACTCGTGATACGTTACAAAAGTTAGTCGATTTCATGGCGGGGTCCAGCGGACCCCAGAGTGACTACGGTGTATACTTCGAAGAAAATAAAAAAGGTTTTATTTCATTATTCGTGTAGTATAAATAGTCGAAAGAACATGGTAAATAATGCGTATGGTACATCTATTATTTACTGCCAATAATATTATGAGACATATATTATTTTTAGTTTTAGTTAAGGCTTATAATTTAAGAGTCCGTAATATTCGCAAGCAATTAGAACAGACTGAGGAAGATGAAACTATGGCGGAGATGCTTCAGAAATTTTCGATTATCAGGATGTAAATTACTTTAATTATTCAGTTATAAATCTTATATTTAAAAACTATAGATAAATGAACAAAGTATGCAGGTAAAAATTATGTATTTTATTTTTTTAAAAATTATGCAATTCATTCATCTAAATAAATACCTTTTCTAAATTCTACATCAATAGACTATCTTTTTTCTACAAGACCGCAACCTGAAAAGTACGTCCAGAAAATTTCATTAAAAATATAGTAAGTTATGATTTTTTCCGTAAATAAAGTCATTTTCTGCACTTTTTTTTATTTGCAATTTTCTTTACTATGTTAGATGCAAACTTATGCAAATTGAACAACGGGGTCATAATTTGGGATGGTTGAAAAACGTCTCAGAATTTTTATAACTTGCTGCGGCTTACTCTTCTAATACAGGAACGATTTTAAGCATTGGGGTCTGGTAGACCCCGTGTGTCGTTCTTAGCATTTTTAGGAGGTGTGACCGGCAAAGGTTCAAATTGTTACATCTCCAAATAAACACTATAAAAGGCTTAATTTCAGTCTAAAATTGAGCTAATTTTCTTAAATTAAGTCAATATTAGCGCTTGAAGTCTTACTTTCAGACAGCAAAGTTTAATTTTAGTCGAGATTTATACTTAAAGAAAAATTGTTCGAGCTTGTTAGAGAATTCTTATTTTGAACTTGAATATTGACTCAAAGTAAGTTTCCAAAACTAAAAACAAGGTTTTAAGCGCAAATATTTACTTAATTTAAGAAAATTAGCTCAATTTTAGACTGAAATTAAGCCTTTTACAGTGCTTAATTTGAGATGTAACAATGTTATGACTTTTTCTTCTGTGTAGTTATGCTAGGCATTTGAAAACAGACGTGAAATGATTATACCATTAGTCAAATACATGTTGATATAGTTCTGTAATAGAATTTCCTAAACCAGAATAGTAAAGTATACACGTTTATGAAATTTTCAATGCGTTTTTATAAAATGTTACTACACAGAAAAAAATAAGTCTTAAAATTGTTAAATTTTATATTCATTATTAGGTGAGGGCTTAATTTCAGTCCGAAATTACGTTAATTTTCTTAAATTCAATCAATATTTAGACTTAAAGTCTTACTTTCAGACAACAAAACTGACTTTCAAAACGATATTTTGGTTTGAAATAAGATTCGTCTAACTTAGATGCCATAAGCTCGATAAATCTTATTTTAAGCCAAAATATCGTCTAAGTCAGTTTTGCTCACTGAAAGTAAGACTTTAATAAGACATTCTGAAATAAGTTGAGGATATTCTTTCACGCCTTTTTTGAAATCTTAGTTCCTAAAATATTTATGCTAGAGTTTGTAGTTTTCATTAAAAAAAAATTGTTAAGTTTTAAAAAGAAATTTTCCATCGCGGAGGCCATTTTTACAACTATTTTCTTCACTTTTACCGAAAGAATTTTATACAGGCAAAGACTCCTTCGAAAAAAATTTGTCATAAAAAGTACACTCGATTTTTTGCGTTTTATTGATTTCATTTTGTAATTCAGATACTCTCTAAATTTTTTACAGTGAAAATTGGGTCATCTTCTGCTAAAAGTGACTTTTTCTAAAGTGGAAATCTCACTTCATTAAGGATGGGTGGAAACATTTCACTCTCTTTAAAGTGAAATTTTCACATTAAAAATAGTGAAACAGTCACTTTTAGCAGAGGATGACCCAACTTTCGCAGTAAAAAATTTAGAAAGTATAGTTCAATTTTAACAACGCCATTGAATAGAGCAATCTGGAAAATAGCAAGGCACAATACCTTTTTAGGAATTTTAATTTTCATGCGAAATACTTCCTCAACTAAATGAGTTAAAAAACTATGATTCAAAATAATGTAAGCTGAGATAATATAAAAAATACAAGATTTACGCACTCTCCAAATATTATAACATTTTTATATTAATATGGCAATTATTTAATTTAAAAAATTGAAGTACATTTCCGAAACCTGTAAGTGGCTTGAAAACCTTCAATGGGTTAAGGTGTATTTTCATAGCATGCAGAGTGAATTTCACTCCAATAAATTTAAACAGGTCTTCCCGTATCTCTTATTCTTTAGTACTTCCGGAAATTTTATCGGCAAAGCGAGAACTACGCAGACGCCATTGTCAGAAACTGTTTCGCTAATGGGATTTCTCCAAGTTCTGTCGATTATTTCACGATGTTTCTGATGTTCGACAACTCGATGGATGTACCTTCACAGGGTTCGTTTGACTTTGCTAAACGATTTTAGTTGGTTTGATGTTTCCAGACCTTCACTAAAAATAGTAAAATTTACTGTAGGAACGAATATACTATAAAAAGGAGGAAATTTTTACTACTTTCCAGTTAACGTTACTTAAATGTTTTTAAATTTGACCTTTTTAAACAATGCAATCGTTTTATATGATTTCTCTATAAAAAAAAAACAATTTATAATTCTGTTTGTTTTTGTTAATTTCTTTGTTAAATTCTTTAAAAAACTGACAAAAATTTTTTAATAATTATTCCGATATGGTATAATTTATGGCCATTTTTATGGAATTAAGTACAAATTCCTGTAAAAGTATAAGAAATTGAGAAAACACAAATGTTTTTGAGATTTAAATTACCTACAGTTTTTCTTCGATGACTTCGATCTTTTTTCTAATATTTTTCTTAATTTAGATGTCAAATGACCTATGAATGTTAATATATTAGAGGAATGTTCAAGAAATGCAGATGTTTTCATTTACATCATTATTGTCAAAATTATTCAGTGTTTTCAAAAAATTTATAATTAAAATGTCTAATTTGGCTTGGCTAAAAAATCCAATTAATTACCAGGGTAAAATTCATAGAATTTCCGAATTTGCACAGGATCTAAATATTTATAAGGGGAATATAGTGTAAGACAATTTTTAAGAGCGTTGATGACACCAAAAAACACTAAAATGAACAATAAAAAATCAATTTTAAATGAAAGTTCATGCTTAACTCGTAAAGTCCCAAAACGGCATAAATTTTTTTGTGCTCTTTTCAAATCCGTCGTTATTTTTGCTATAACTCTCTTAGATTTTCCAATATGGCGGCGTTTGCCTTGAAAAACGTTAATTTTCAATTTTTATTTTGATCCGAGTTGCAACGAAATTTACAATTAATTTCCCAGAAATGATTGTCTTACAACAGAAGTTGGTATACTACAGTTTTTGTGGTCGGGGAATCCGAATCTAAAATCAGTTTTGCGAAATGGCGGATCCAATATGGCGGACAAAACTTCGATAAAATGTTTGGATTGCAACAAAAAATGAAATATTACCGTTCTAGAGGTCGCTAAATCCGAGAATGAAATCAGATTTTCGAAATTCAAAATGGCGGATCCAATATGGCGGACCAAATTTCGGTAAAACGTTGAAATTGCAACCAAAATTAGTATATCACTGTTTTTGAGGTCGCTAACTTCTTTGAATAATACAAACAAACCATTTTCGATTTACTCTTTTCTTTAAAAAAGAGGGAGAAGTCTTTCGACAAAATTGTGTTTTTGTCTATTTCCGTTTTAAGCAACACCCAGGATCAACGACGTGGACGTAACGGAAATATGATCCCTTTTTGGGTGCTTCATTTTCGTGAGTCCCTCGCACGATTCATGGTGCTCAATCTTGAAACTCTTCTTGATTATTCTATTATTTCCCACGATACTTTCCAAAACATGTAAAACAAAAATATCCATTGCAATCTATACAAGTTCTCGTTGGCCTTTGAGAACAACCTTCAAACGAGCATTTTCCTCTGGATCGAGTTCCATTTTTATGAGCAGAAAGATTGCTCTTTCCTTTTTTGCTACGATAGCATTTATTGACCTCCACCAACTTCTGTTGTAAGACAATCATTTTTGAGAAAATAATAATAAATTTCGATACAACTCGGCATGCTAATCAACCTCCATCTTGAATTTTTAAAAAAATGCCAATAAAACCGTATAGTACAACAAAAAATTCAACTCGATACAGAATTTGGAGCAAAACTGAGCTGTTTAACTGAATGTAAATCGCGATTGATCAAAATAAAAATTGAGAATTAACACGTTTTTCCAGGGATACTCCTCCATATTGGCAAATCTAAGAGAGATAGAGCAAAAATAACGAAGGAATTGAAAAGAGCACAAAACAATAAGTCAGGAAATATAATTCAATTAAGATTCATCTGCGAATTGGATCTGTAGTCGTATGTTGAAAAAAGGGTGGAATTTATGCCGTTTTGGGAGTTTACGTGTTAAAGTACTTTAAGTCGAACATGGAGTACTTCTACTACTACGAACTAATAATATTTACTGACCACATGTAAATTTATTAACTAACTCTCGAAAATAAACAAAGCAGTTACCCAGAAAACAATAAATATTTGTATTACTTATGAATGACTAGTTTACTGCATAATTTGCGAATATTAATTTTATGCTGTTTTTAATTCTAAAACGTACAATTCTACAATATCGTAAATAATTAATCTGCTGAAATTTGTTTCTTTTGTCCCTTTCATTACAGTCCTGACGGATGCCAATTTTCAAAATTTTCGATCAAATCAATGAGAATTGGAGTTTATAATAGTTAAAACGATGGTGGATATGCGAGATGATTAATGAATTATTAAGGTAGATGGAACAACTGATTTTGATAGATGCAGGAAAAGCGTTTGAACCCATCGTGGAAGACGCTTGCTCGAGTTTTCGACATTTGATCGATTGCTCGCGTGTGTCTGCTACACGGTCATTAACCGAAGGTAATCGATTACTGACGTATTCAATGCGATTTGACCATTGATATCGTCACTTAAACGATCATTTTGAAAATAATACCATGCATAGATAACAATTGTTTACATGGCCAATGTTTTAACGTTCCAACTTTCACTCTGACGTACTTTGTTACGTGTTTTCTTACGATAAAAATGACATTTTAATTTTTAGTTTGTAGTTATTGTCGTTTTTTAATCAAAAAGCATAAGAGTCGACATTTTGCAGCAGATGTTATTGATTGTCAGGGTTGTATCTAGTGTCCGATTACAAATTAATGTTTATTTTGTAACACTGGGTGTTACTTATTAATGCACATTTTTATCTGATTCAAAGAGTAAGTTTTTAAACGGATACAGGTCATTCGTAACTTGTCAGAAATAGCATGGTTGCTATAAAAATGTAGTACGACCAAAAAAATTTGTATTTCCATTCAAGTATTGCATTAATTTAGACAATTATAGAAATCAAGGTGAAAATCCTTGTTACTTCATAACGAATAACAATAGTATGTGTATTGTTATTATTTCGTAGACGTATCTATTGTTTTTAACGTAAATAAACATGCATTGCTCGTTTTACCCGTCTGGGTAGAATTGAAATGTTGGAATTGATTATTTCCCTAAAATAGGCAAATTTTTGTTCCATCAAGAATTAATTCTCAATCCAAGAAATTGTATTGACAAAGTATGTATTGACGATTAAAAACCGATAATAAAGTCATCTTCAAATAAATAAAACGATACATTTAGTGAGACTTAGTGACGATGTACATAAAATGTAACAAGTTTTTCTAGTTTGACAGAAAAGAAATACATGAAATATTCGAACCCAGGAAAAAGAAAGCGATAATGATGTATATTTTTGTCGGAATAAAAAAACATGGTACCAACAGTTAGTAAAATATTACGTTAGTAGGAATATCTTAATGGTAACATTTTGCATTACCAAGGAGTTACTCACAAGGAATGTGTTATTGGCGTCGATTATTACTGATCGCCATTAAAATAATCCTAGGGAGCAAAATTAAGAAAAAAACAGTTATTTTTGTTTTAATTGAAATTAAATAATTTCCCGCTTGATTACGTAATATCCATTATTTAATTGTTAAACAAGACAATTTCAGAAAGAACTTGGTATAAAAGAATAACAAATTTCTTAATTATATTTGATTTATAAAGGGGCGTTAATTTTTCTATAATAGGTAACGTTTGCTGGTATTACATAATATCAGTTAAAAAAAATACTTTGTAATAGTCATTAAAATTAGTAAAATTTACTCAAGTATTCAAAGGACACCGAAACATCATAAAATAAATGTATAAACTGATGTGTACTTACTAACGATTTTTAACATCGTTGCAAAATAATTATTAAAAAAATTTATATTTTATAAAATAATTATTACATTCTACATGAATGAATAAAATATTACAAAATATCGTATTTAAATAACGGGAATTTCTGCAAAAGCAAAATATATATTAAATGTTTGTTAAAATGCAACTGACGTTTAGAAATACATAGCGAAAAAGAATTTTTTTTCATTTTGGATATTCGATATTATTTTAAATAACAAATTCAGATTGCAGGAAACCGATTGGTATTAGAGAATGAAAATAATAAAATCTGGTCATATCTAAAAATTAAAATTCAAGGTATTGGATGATTTTTTAACCGCACTCTCAGATTTGCATCATAAAAAATTCCTATTATTATAAAATTCCAATTATAAGAAAATTAGCTTAAAAGTAAATCAGAGTTGAAAAACTTGATTTTCGCGGTCGCTCTTGAAGATTCCAACGTCAAAATTAAGATTCAGCCATCAAGAATTCCAATATGGCGGAAAACTTGAAAAAATTGCCAATAAATTAGGAAATATTTATTCTCATCCATATTTTTCATTAGACTATTGTGAGTTTATTCAAACTATGGATAAAGGTGGATACATGAATTTTATGAAAATTACTTTTATACACCACTTCATTGTAACAGCCTCAATGAGAATTTTTGTTGAAAAAAATTATGATTAGTAGTTTTGTTACTCTTTGTTAGTAAGAATTACTAATTACTAACTACTAATTTAATGAGGCATCGACTTTTCATTCTTTTATTATCGGATCTTGGCTATTTTTTATTCAGAGAGTATAATTTAATAATGTTGTAATGCACGGTTGAGTGCATTAGTTTTTTATCGTAATGAGGGCCTATAAGTGTCTTAAACGTGAACTAAATTGTATTTAAAACTTTTTTTTTAACGTGCATTTAAAAAAGTTGAACTACGAGCATTGATGTGCTTCAAGTTCGCATCATTAGAGTTATTTTAAAATTTAAATTTTTGTCAATCCTTGCACTTGTGACCATGGCATTTGTATTTTTAATCCTACACATAAATATTTGCTATAATTACATGATTTTTATAAATGCCTAAAAAACTGAAAGTAATTCTACGAACTTGAAGCCTACACGCAGAAAAATGATCTTCATATTTCAGAATGAAAAATGCTGCTGTGTTTATGTGAAACCAGCAGAATAATTTTCTCGAGTTTGCAAGTCATTTTGTTAAATATAGAGATTAATCTGTTTAATTTACGGGTAATTTCTGTAATACATAAATATTTTTCCAATAAAACAGATTTTATTCGTGTCCAGAGTTTTCTGTGTACATGAGGATTAATTTTTGAAATTAAATAATTTATATAATTTAAATCTTTGTATAGTTTTAAGCAAAACGTTTAGCAAATTGAAGAATGATATTTCCCGGAAAAGAAAATGGAAATTGAAGCGGCTGATACGTCGTCTTTACCGTTAGATTAGAATATTTGCGATCAAGTGCCTTGAAAGAAGCCAGTTACTAAATAATTGCGTAATCGTCTCTTGCCTTAGAAACGCGATGTTTCGCTAATAAAGCAGCATTACCAGAGGGAATAACAGGTCGGCAGAGTGTTTCTAATCGAGAGGTGAGAATCGTCGAAAGAGAAAGATAACAAATGCATGGCCTAGAACTTGGCAAAATCCAGTAATTTCCCTGAGCTAAGACTCGGAAGCCGCGCATAGTGTGCAAAGCTCTCGACGATAGACTGCAATCAAACTGATTAACGTCAAAGGAGATTTACTTCTCTGAGATCGACTAGACTATACTAACAGTATTTATTAATAGACGAGTAACAAAATCTATTGTTTTCCAAGGATTTAACGACAACATTTAACTATTTGTTTGCTTTTTATATATTAAGAATCTTTTTCGAAACTTGCCCTATCGTAATGCAGTCGCGAGAAAGTGAGGTTAAATGTGTTAATTTTTGCACTTTACGCCGTTTTTGTATACCGAATTTTGAAAATTGTATCATCCGTCGGTTTCAGAATGAATAAATACTTTGGTGATGATACTGCTATTACGAAAGATAAATTCTCCTTTACAATCTGTATAATAAAAAAGAAAGGAGATTTCGAAATAGATATGTTTCAGTGATTATATTTTAAAAATAACAATAAGATATAAATTGCCTTATAATAGCTGCCGAACAACGATGGCAGAACAGTCGATTGACAATGGACAGGTCCCGGGTTCGAGTCTCGGCGCGCATCGAATTTTTCAGTTATGATCCCCATTTTTCTTAATTAAAAAATAATAAAAAAATATCACCAATTTTTTACATATCTCCCATCATTGACTATTTTGAGAAATTAAAATTTCAACAAAAATATGCGAATAACTGGGAATCGTGCAGACGAGTTTAAGACTAAAAATGAAAATATTAATGTATTTGATCATAATTTGTCAGAAGAAAAGGAAAAATATATCCAAACACGTAAATTTTGACACATGAAACACCAATTTGCAGGAAAAATCATTTACTGGACAAAACAAACATTCTGGAAATTATACTGCGAATGTCAAACAAAAATTACTGATGTCATTAAAAAAATTCAATGCTGACATCGTTTCCATAATAAAAAAAAATACTTCACTTTAAATCTCACTGTAAATCGGATGTCAATTATTGTCAAAGACGGGAAGAATCAGTGTCGGATTTATATTATTATAATTATTATTTATGGAAAAGTATTTGTTTTGCAAACACTAACGCACACTGTTAGGAATTTACGAAATTGTTACAAACATTTTCTGAAATCAAAACTGCCGACAACAGCCAATCAATGATTAAATTAAAGAATTTTTTCCATATTATTTCTTTTCTATTCACAAATTTTGCGTAAGAGCTTTTATTAAAAATCAGAAATTTGTCTGATATCATTTACTTCTAAACAATTCGGCAAATTAAACAAGAATGTTCTCGAACATATTTGCACAAAAATATTTTTCTGTTACATCTCTATAAAGAATGGGCCTCGGACATATTAAGGACATTCCCGAAGCATAGGAGAATTGAACATAAACAGTGTTTAACCAAATTCCTGGAATACGTTTTGTTGATATCTGGAAATGTCAATGAACTCGGAATGTATACAAACAAGATATCTTGTATGTGCTTTGAACTTATAAAATTTATTATGTAACGATTTATTAAGATTAAAATTGCGATATATTGTGAATATTGTGAATGCCGATAAACTGAACCAGAAGTTTCTCTTCCAAAGTTAGATCTAAGGCTTAGAATTTGATTCGCAAGCCATCGAAGTTTCAAAAAAAAAGAATCATTTTTTTGCAATAAATCGGTTCTTTTTTAAGTTATGTTAACCAGTCAAAGTTCATATTAAAGTTATTTTTTAGCTCTACAATTCACCTCCGAGGCTCTTTGACCTATTGAATATTTCTCTTGTTGTAGCCATAAAAGTGGTAAAAATGCCAATTTTTGCGATTTTACTCGCCCAATTTTTTTCGTTTAACAGCTAACGAAATATCACAATAAAGAAGTTGTAGGCCATAAAAAAACGAACAATTTGATCCATAATCGGAAGCGATTCGATAAAATTTAAACCCACAGGGAGAATTTTAAAGTCGCAGAATTGAAGAAAAAAGTCTTGATATTCGCAAAAATCATTTTTCGCCAATTCCATGACTTTAAAAGGCTCCTCGTGGTTTCAATTTTTATCGAATCACATCGTATTAGGGGTTAAATTGTTCGTTTTTTCAAGGCCTACATTTTTTTGTGTCATCCTACATTGGATGTGAAAAATCGCAAAAATCGTCATTTTTTCCTTTTTTGGCTATAACAAGAGAAATATTCATGGCAGGATTGTAGAGCTTGAAAATATCTTCAATATGGACTTTCACTAGTTAACATAACTTCAAAAGAACCGAATTATTGCAAAAATGGTGATTTTTTTCGAAACTTCAAATCTCAGATCCAATTTTGGAAAAGGAACTTCCGATTCAGTTTTTCATCATTTATTTCCTAGTAAACGGGGTGTCATAGATGGCGTTACATGGCGTATAGTAAAAAGGTGTGACTGTAAGAAAATTATATCCCAACCTTTTTTTACTTCAGAAGCATGTAAAATGAAGAACGTCAAGATATCTCACTCTTGAAAATGCGAGTTAAATAGGGATTTCGGAAGGACATTTAAAAAACGAAGCTAAACGTTGAAAGTTTAAAGCGGAATGGCTGAACAGAAATCGGAATCGGAATAATATAAGAAGAAGAGGCAATAACATCGGATAACCTCGTAAAAGGAGAACAGGTGGCGCGGGGCGGGAACGGCGAGGAAAAGTTGCTCGCTGACAAATTGAGCCGGGGAGGAGCGAGGCGGGTTATCGGTGCGGGAAGCGCGGCGTAATTGGTGCGTGAATAACTCGGAAATGAATTAAAGCGAAACGGAGAAAGAAAATGCAGGCCGACGAAGAAGCTACCAGAGGCCTTGGACGAACTCTAATCGGGTTAAAATGTATGTCGACGCGTCGCCGAGTCGAGTGTACCAACGTCATTTCCCACGATGAAAAGTCACTCGTAAGGCTGCCGCCGCCGCTCAACTTGTCATTGAGGGTTAACTCTTTTTAGACAGAATCGTTCCAGACTCTGCTGGGTATTAACTTGCCGAGCATAGACATCGACATACTTTGTACGGGTGCGCTGTCCGCGAATCGACACGCTTAAACGCATTTGTTTTTTTTTTTATTACAGTCCGACCTCCCTAATTGATAACCTCCGTAACTGATCAAAACGAAAAACCTCCATAATTGTAACGTCAAAAACTCCGTAATTGCAACTCTGGTTCCCCCACCTGCCCGTCTAACCTTTTCAGGGAAGAAAAACCTTATCGGCTGATGGCATTGATTGGTTCACCCACACATGTATACAGTAGGACCTCTCTCATTCTAATTAGTAAAGTTTTTCAAGATGGCGCCGACCTCTCTTATTCTAATTTTCCCCTTACCCCCACTTACTTTGCTTGCGAGCTTGTGATTCGTGGACAATATTTTTCGTTGACTTTTCGTGTGATAGTGGGAGAAGACTTGTGGGGGAACGATTAGAATAAGAGAGGCTTGACAATTAGAATAAGAAAGGTTCGAATAAGAGAGGTCCTACTGTACATCATGTGTACCATAACCTAAATTATTTGATATGTTCGTAAAGTGAGGGGAAGTGCATTGAATATGGAGACAGGTGGGAAGTTATCAATTATGGAGTTTCAACTTCTCCTCCGGTTCCGGCATGTTATCAATTAGGGAGGTCGGACTGTAGTATGATACACGGGGCTGGCACCGGCGAATTTTTCATGTAACGTTATTGAGGCCAAATAATTAAACCGCGGTGTGATGCCAGGATCGCCTGGGAGCCCCCTACTCCTCGTGCAAGCGCCCTTCCTATACTCTCGCTCTTTTCGCTTCAGATTCAAATAGCAAAGTGCCATAAATTCAAACACTGCAACCAACAGATACTAGCGAAACTATACTGATTACTTCATCCCTAGTTTTTTAGTTATAATAAAGGTTACATGACTTCACACAGTGGTTAGTTGCGTTTGGTAATAGAGTAGCAGTTTGCGAATTATAATTACATTTTCTAATGATTTCAATCGAGATTTCTAGATTTCAATCGAGTGTGATTGAAATATTTACTAAATTTTCGGTGACATTCGGCACGTACCATAAAATGGAAAATGAGAAGAAAAAATATAAAGGAAAAGGAAATAATATATTAACCCTTTGCAGCATGGTGGTCCTCTCAGGGACCACCTTTTCTGACAGATAATTTCATTTATAAAAATTAAATTTTGAGGTATTTAAAAATATTGGTGGGTTTTTCTAGTAGCTAAGGTATTTGTCAACAATATTATACCACGAATATTCTAATTTTATTTGTTGTAAAAGTGTTATAAATAAACAAACATTAAAAAATTGCAGTTTAAAAAAAAAAGAAGCGTTTTCCAGCTATATTAGAGATTAAGAAATAAGCGTAGTAAGCTTGTAGCTCCACTTTTTTTATACCTTTTTTGTTTCTTTCTTAATATTTTTTGATACTTATCTTTTTTGATGCTCGTTATGTTTTTGATTCTTGGCCGTAAAATTGTATGGCCTCGTAAGGATTGTGCAGCCTCGAACAGGCTTCAGGGGTCCAATCTTTACTGGGACCCTAACATTCTAAACTTGGATCTGACATTATGAATATTGGAAATCCTACTCCAGATTCGTAGTCAGCGACCCCGAAAACCCTCCCGAGTTCTCAATTTCATCTCGATCAAGCAAACTTTTCCTAATTTCGTCCGTAGTCTTGGAACCGCCATCTTAGATCCATTTTCAATATTAAATATTTGAGACCATATTCGAAATCAGCGATTCCGACAACTCCCGTGTATCCAGTTTCATCTCGATCAAGTATCTTTTTCCTAATTTGGTCCGCCATACTGCATCCGCCATTTTGAATTTTGAAAATCTGAGATCATATTCGTAATCAGCGACCCCGCAAACCCCCCGAGTAATACATTCGAACTATTTTCCATGTAAAGAAAAATGTGTGCTTCAAAGGGTTAAGCAAGTAGGGTACAGAATAAACATTTATAACCACAAGAGTTTCCCCGATGGTTTCCGTACATATAGAATATTGTTACTTAATTAATTGCATTTAGGCCCAGGATTTTGTTAACCCCTTCACTGGTAGGCGTTTTCAAATAAAAAGTGCCAAAACTGATACTAACCAGGTTTCATCGCATTTTGATGACAATGTTAATTGGGGTTTTGAGGGTCGCTGATTACGAATCTGATGTCAGAATTTCAAAATTAAAAATGGCGGATCCAAGACAGCAGACCAACGTGCGAAAAGTTTTACTTGATGTAACAGAAATTTGTTACTCGAAAGTTTTTGGGGTCCAAAATACTCTCCGTCCTCTTCTTTTCCTTGTGCAGAAGAAAGAGAGAATGGCATAGCTGCGCAAAAATATGCGCACTTGCCCGCTCCTCTCGTAAAAAAAACTATTTGTGCGCACAAATGATCGGCATGGTAAAAGTATTTTATGAAATACATGAAATTGAGGTCGCTAATATAAGGTCAAAATTCATTTTCCACATTCGATCTGCCATCTTGGATCTACCATATTGAATTTAACAAATTTGACGTCGGATTGGGCAATATACAGCACTTTAAATTATTTAAATTTTTCCACACTATATTAGGTCAGCCATTTTGAATTTTGAGTAACCGATGACAGATTCATAATCGGCGACCCCAAAAACCCATGAGTAGTTAACATTGCGGAAAATGAAAAACTTTTATGCCTTTTCGAGCGCCATATGGGATCGGCCATTTTGAATTTTGAAATTTTGACCTCAAACTTGAATTTAGCGACCCCAAAAACCCTTCAGTTACAAATTTCAAGACGATTGATTGAGTCGTTTCAAAGATATTGATATGACGTCTATAGACGTCGTCATCATCAGTTAAGGGGTTAATTACATTATCAGATTGCACATTATTATGGAGTTGATGTTTATATTGTAATAATGTAATACTTTGTTGTCATGGAAAACATTTTATTTAATTTCGTTATAATGTCTGAAAAATCATGCAAATTACATCCATTCCCCGTTCATCCTAATCCTCCCTTATCTAGAATTAAAAACACAACAAATTTGAAATTAAAAAAAATGTGATATAGGATTATAAATTGAGGTAAGATTCTTTTGCTGAGTTCTACTTGTAGGGCGAAACAAACAATTTCCATTTTTAGACTTTTTTAAAATAAAAACTACTAAGCAATTTATGGTATCATCTATGCAATAAACATCTTTATTAAAATATATAAAAAAGTTTATTTGATCTATATCATCGAAAACTAGACATGGTTAAGGAGGATATTTATTTTTTAACACCTTATGGAAATTAAATAACTTTTTATTAATATCAGTAAGGATAATTCATTAATTTTTTAGTAATTTCGGTCCGCAACTTGAAATTTCTGTTTGAGAAATATGCGTTTAAGTTTCGACGTTTATTTACACCAAAAACCGGATTTTCTCTTTACTGAAACTGTTTATTCTGGGCATTACTGATTTTCTGTCGTCATTGCTGATTCCGAAGATAAGAAATTGAGGAAGCCTCTTCTTAAGTCTTTTCGACTTGTCAAATCCAGAACTTTTTTTCGATGTGTGTGCAATCACGCTCGATACTGATTTTTTAAACATTTATTTTACCTTTGGGGTGTGTTTTCGAAAATGGTCGATCATGACTTGTATATTTCATTCTGCGAATGTCCCATTCTTCCATACCTGTGAAATTCCTATTCAAAATCGTGGAAGGTATGTGCACTTTCGGAACCAAATTGGGGCATGTCGTTTACGGTAGAACCCCTCCATTATGGCCGGATTGGTGCAAACTAATTTTATTACAGCCCCCAAAGTTTGGCCAAAAAACTACCGCACATACTTCTTGCCAAGAGCACCCCCCCAGTTACGTGAAAATTGCGACCAATCAGATATCAGCTATACGTACAATTGTATGTTGCAATTAAGTATAAAAACTGTTAATAAATTGAGTTTAGTAAAGAATGTAGAAAATGGAATATAAATAATACACAATACGAATGACTCGTATTTTTATAATGGCACCTGAATTGATTGCTGGATTTTAAGTTTTTGTCTCGCTCGCTCCAAATGCTGTCTTCGGAGAAATCTTCCATTTTGAGTTTGTACAATTTTAATTTTCTGAAAATAACCTATGGCTAACTTGTAATTGCCGCTTGTGCAAGGATTCTGTTAAAAATTTACCGTATTTTGATAATGTATGTATGTAAACACAAACTGAGGTTATATTCTCTTTCTACCATGTAAATGATGGCAGGGACGTAGAGACAGGAGAGAACCCATCGGCCACGAAGAACCCAAATGTTTCTAAAACGTTTTTAGAATGTTCCAGAAACGTTCCTAAAACGTTATATGTCTGCAACTTTTGCGGAACGTTTTATAAACGTTTCATCCATGTTGCAGACATATAACGTTTCTGGATTATTCTAAAAACGTTTTAGAAACATTTGGGTTCTTCGTGCCCGTTGGGAAGGGAGATCTATAGGGATACTCGAAGCCATAGATGAGAGGTAACAATTATCACAATTGCGAGGTCTGGTATGTATTTACAGCGAGGTGTCATAAACGAGGGGTTCTACTGTTGTTCGAAAACTGTTGGATTCGAAACAATCCCCTAGCTATACAGAAAAAAGTCTTAAAATTGTTACATCTCAAATTAAGCACTGTAAAAGGCTTAATTTAAGTCTAAAATTGTGCTAATTTTCTTAAATTAAGTAAATATTTGCGCATAAAACCTTGTTTTTAGTTTTGGAAACTTATTTTTAGACAATATTCAGGTTCGAAATAAGAATTCCCTAACTTAGGTGTGACAAGCTCGAACAATTTTTCTTTGAGCATAAATATCGACTTAAATTAAACTTTGCTGCCTGAAAGTAAGACTTTAAGCGCAAATATTGACTTAATTTAAGAAAATTAGCTCAATTTTAGACTGAAATTAAGCTTTTATAGTGCATAATTTGAGATGTAACAATTTAAAGACTTTTTTATTTCTGTGTGAAACTCACGTTTCAAACAAAGATTTATATACGAATATTCATACGAATGAAAAATGGAATACATTCAGATATAAATGTATTGACTTCACTTCAAGTTTGAAACTAAGTCTTCAGCTGGTACACGAAAGTGCGTAGTTACGTTAACCGTTAACATATTTAAACATTCATTTATTTTAAAGTATTAATGCAATGAAGTTGACATTTTTCATAAAGTTTGTTTCTATCTTAATGAGAACTTTCTCGCGAAAATATGTCGAGGGCTCAAAATTCAGTGGATAAACGAAGCGCCTGAAGCTATATTTTGCAGTTCCGTTGAAAAATATTTATAACTTTATTGTTTGTTGAGATATATCGTTTGTTCTTTCTTCATTAGATGGCCAAAGCCCTGATGATTAATTTCTTTTTTTATTCGTTTCAAAATTTTCAAAATTGACTGTGTTATAGCGAGTTGAAATAAAAAACATTTGCGAGCCGCCACGCAGTAACCGCCTGTGCTTTTCATTTATATTATTTATTCTACATATTAAAACTCTGAAATAAGAGCTCTTTTCTGAGACCTCATATTTCGGAGGTCTTGATAAGCTCCTAAAATCTACTCATAAATATTCTTAAAGATCAGTTTAAGAACTCTTACTGATAAGTATTTAAGGCATCTTACAATTTTTAAGACTTCTTAAAGAGCTCTTCAAGATCTCTTTACAGCATTCAGTCGTGTTTCTTTCAATCCGCGTAATTGCATGTACAGCAATAAAATTTAAAACGTAATATTTCACTCGTGTTACTAAACAGATAACGCAAATTAAATTAAGTTTAGTGAGGATAGAATTGGTTCGAATCTCCGTCGCAGTCAGAATTTTTCAATTACATCATTTGTGTAAATGTAGAATTAAACATTTTTTTTTTTTTATTGTGTGCGTAAACCTCGTGCGTAAAGTACTTTTGATGCATGTTTCTCATGCGTAAAGTTCAATTTACGCACTCCCGACGACAAAATTCGTTAAGTGAACGGTCGTGCGTAAAGTTGTATTTTACGCACTCAACCAGGCATCAAAACTTTACGCACCCCATTACAAAAACTAGGATACCTAACATGGGTGTAAAGTCTAACTGTTACGCATCGATCGGGAATTTTACACATCACTCGGCGCTTTGTATGTATAGTTCCCGCCTGGTGCGTAAAAGTACACTTTACACCCTTGTCATTAGGTAATGTACTATTTTCTTCGTCTTTCTTTTTTAAATTGTTTCAAATTTTTCTTCAACTTTCTCGTTGAGTTTTGGAATGATTCTTCACAAGTTCTCAGACATTTACTGTTAATTGAATCATAATATTCCTCCGAATTTTCTCAAATCCTCAACATCCGAACAAGTTCAGGGATTTTCACTGGATTATTTTTGTCCGTGTGTGAATGGAATACGTTTATTAACCCTTTGAGTCCCAGACGCCATTATAGTGGCGTCAGATTCAGCCTTCTTATTTTGGTCATATTTTCTTATTTATATATAATATTCCATTTTTTGGCATTTTTAATGTGATAAGGGTTTATATTTGTCAATAGTGCAGTACTTTTAGTAATTTTATTTTTTTTATTGTTGTTATAAACAAATTTACGCTCAAAAATGTAAATTTTTGTATGATTAATTCAATTCGGAAGAAATTCGGTAGTAAACAAGTAGTTTTAATTATCGTTGCTTATGTTTTCGGGGTCACTGATTCCGAAACTGATGTCAGTTTTTCGAAATTCAAAATGGCAGATCCAATATGGCGGACAAAATTTTGACAATTTGAAACAAATTCGTGAAAATCTATACTGGGGGGTTTTCGGGGTCGCTGATTACGAATCCGATGTCAGTTTCCCGAAATTCGAAATTCAATTATTTCCAGAATTATTGTATAGTAAACTAAAAATGGTTACTCTATACATATATGTTGATAAAATAAATTGAGGGAAGCTAGCTGTATGATTTATTATTATTTATTGAATTATATATGACTATTTATACTTATGTGTAACTATATAAGTATATATAACATGTTATGAACACCTGTAGAAAAATCACATATAAAGCTTAATGACAAATATCTACAAAGCTCGCTTTCTTGTCAATAAGTACGTTTTCAAATTTCGAGACAATTTTCGCTCGCGTTATAGAAATGGGGTTTCCTATAGTATGTAAGCGGAAAACCCGGAAAATTTACGAATAATGATATTCACAAGTTTCATTCGATTTTTTCAAATATTGTCCGACATCTTCGTCTTGGCATTTTGAATAACAATTTCTCTGGATTTCTCCAAATATTCTTCACCATATTAGATCCCCCATTTTGAGTTCCGTAAAACTGTAAACAGATTCGTAACCAGCGATCCCCAAAATCCTCGAATAACGATTTTCACCAATTTTTTTCAGTTTTTCAATACACTGACCGCCATTTTGAATTTCGAAAAACTGACATCGGATTCGGAATCAGTGACCCCGAAAACTATGTGTACCGTACGCTTTGAAATAATTAGTATATTCTTTTAAATGTGGGTCTCAAAGGGTTAAATGACACCGGTCCGTCTCGCGCCGGTGTTCGCACTGACTGTTGTCCGAATTTTAAATTTTGCAAGTGCTCAGTTCAAAACATTTCACACCCTCGCATACCTCTCAGTATATGAAATATTTCCTCTGTGTTTACATTGTAATACAATTACGATAAGGAATGTGCAACAAGTCGGATGTTTTCACACGAGGCGAAATTTGCAAACAAAACCCAATCATTATTTCTTCGATTTGCGATGAAAAACGTGTCAGATGGCGGGGTAACAATCCTTATTCACTTTGTAATTTTGGCGAACCTTTATTCGATAAAAAAAAACATATTAAAACTTCACTTTTATCGTGTACATACATGGCGGAATTTTATAAGAATACTGTCGGAAGTTGGAATTCGAGCACCGAATTCAGATGGGAAATCGGGAATGTCACGTGTTAGTCTTCGTTAGTCACGTGAATGTCAGGTATAAATTCCTTTTCGTAAAACAATGGATGGAAACCTGAGAAAGGGCCAGTGTTGCAATAATCTCGACACATCTATTCGAAATCCTTTCTCAACGTTTGCCAATTTTAACCGACCTGAAATTTCAACAATTTTTCTATTTAGACGGTTATATAATTGAAAAAAAAATGGACTTAAAAAATGTGGAAGATGAAAAAGAATATTGTGAACGCGAAGAGAAGATGCACCGGAATGATCGAGCGACGAAAGAAACTGAAGGAGCGAGCGGTAGTTAGAGAGGAAGTGCCTCGGAGAAAATGAGGAGGGAGAAATGGCGGATGGTAAGCGAGAGAGTCATAGACACAGAACACTTAGGAAGGTTGCAGATGCTCGCCTTAAATCCGTAAAGCACGAGACGCGGGGCGAAGTCGTCGGTCAAACGCGAACGCATCCTCCCGTCCCTTGCCCCCCGGTGCGCGACGGTTCCAGGAGAAGTTTCAGCCGGCGTCGCTGGCCGTCTGCCCCCGCGCGTCCGTAACGTTTCATCGGGTCCCCCCCCCTCTTATGTATTTCTGCCCCTCGCCTCTCGCGCTCCTTATCCGTCTCCCGGCGGCGGTGTTCAAACTTGAAACACACTTGCTCCCTATATAATATACATATGTACGCACACACTTTCTCCTACATACATAGTCTACGGCCGATTATCGGAAGAAGGTTCGCGCATGCGAGGGCGCCACGTGTCGTTATCTCTCTGTTATCCGCGTTTCGCTTACAATGTTGCATCGCTCGACCGGCTGCTGCCCTGCCTTTCCGCTTCTTTTCTCGAGAAGAAAGAAGGCCGAGCCAATGTCGTCTCTATGCCGTCCTCCCTTGCCCCCGCGGGAGGCCGGCCTTTTTCATTTTTCCACGGATTTTCTGTTTTTCACAAACATTATTTCTGCCCCCCCGTAAATGTCGATTGCCTTCGGGCATCCCTTCTTTGTAGAATTCGTAAACCGGCATTGTGTTCGAGAGTCTTCATTTCTACCAATTCTCTCGTTTTCATTTTCTTTTTTATTTTGTTTCGCCTATTCTGAAAAGCCAAACAAACTAGGAAACACTGAATACATTTCTATGCAAATTGACGGATTCGACATTTTCAATATTTATGGATATGAAAGGAGAAACACTAAAATACAAATCTATTTCTATCCTTAAATATACTCTTTTATTCCTGTAAATTTGTTAATGTTTGAAATCATTCGAAAAAATAACACCATGACAAAACTATAAAATGTAAAGAATGTTTCTGAATATAAAAAAAATTAAGCATTAAATGAATGTAATATTCAATGTAAATAGAAAAACATCGTACAGAGCTCGAATTGTGAAAAATTAATTCAGTCATTTTTTATTTATGGGTTTTAGTGAAAATTCCTATCTTATTGGCCGAGCACTTTGGACCCCCCCCCCCCTTAACTCTTTGAGACATACATTTTTCTGTACGCTTAAAATAGCTGAAATTTGTTACTCGGGAGTTTTCGGGGCCTCTGATTACGAATCTGACCTTAGGTTTTCAAAATTCAAAATGGCGGATCGAATATGGCCGACGAAATTGCAAAAATTTACGTGATCGAGCTGAAATTGGATACTTGGGGATTTTCGGGATCAATAATTACGAATATGACCTCGGATTTTCAAAATTCAAAATGGCGGATCTAAAATGGCCGACCGAAATGATCAACAAGTCAGATTCACAAATTCGATTTCAGTGAACTTGAATAAAATTATTATTTAGCAACAAATTGTCAAATTAATTTTTGTTAAACGTAATGTCAAAATAATTAATGCTAAGTCACGAAATCCCAGTGTATAATTAATGTATAATCTTTTACTTGTCATTCAAATATTGTCTTGAATAAAGACCATTTTTGTGCAGTGTTAATAACAATAAAAGAATGCAATTTTTTGAAAAGCGTCTATAGTTAGTTTCGACCGTTTATTTGGTTCGTTTTTATGCAGTACTTGTCTGTATAAAAATTATTTTAAAATGTCTTGTTTTGAAAATTAAATGAAATTGAAGATCATCGTTCAATTAACACAAGGAAATGTATGTTGAATTTTTTTCAACTTTTACTCAAAGTTTTTTTAATATTATTTAGTGTATAATATTTCATATACTTGACAAAATATAATGATTTTAGTTGTGATAATTTTATATACAGGATTTGATTATTAATTACTTTTTTATATTCTATAAAACTAATTGTGTAAGACCAACCAAATTTACCTCAACTATCGAGTAAATACAGGCTTCCTGATCTATTAAAAAGATTTAATAATAAAACCAAATTAATACTCATGTTGCATAAAAGGTTTATTTACTTAAACTGAAATAACAATAAAAAGGTAAGGTTAATGACCGTCTAAATCTGAATTAGTCAAATACTGCTATTTAGGGGGTGAAAAGTCGATGACTAATCCAATGAGAACATAAAACTATTGATTCATCAGTCAAGTTTTACTAATTTTAAATTAACAATTCTACTTTTAATACTCTATTACTTAACCCATTAATTTACTAGATTATTTAAATTTAACTAATAAATTAGCAGTTTGACCCTCTATTATTAAAACTGATTACTAATTTTAAATGATGATTTTTCATTCCTTCGTTAGTAGTATTGAACTAATTAAAAATTTATTATTTAAAAAAATTTATTATATAAGTATTATTTGTATCACTATTTACATTATTTAAATTATTTTACAGCAATGAACAAAAATAAAGATAATAGTTTCAATTTTAAAATACGTCCTGCCCATATAAATTCAACGATAATTTTCCCAAAGACAAATTTTCTTTCCATTAACACGGTTAATCTTTATTAAAGATGATTTTTAAGTCATTTGTACTTGTTGATCTACCAATGTAACATAAATTAATACTTAGGATAAGAATAACTAAACAAACGTTAAATTTTGTAATAATCTTCAGAAGGACGATAAATTTTTATTATCGCATTTATTCGATCCAACATACATTTTTCGTTGTGTTTTTAAAAATTAGAAAATAGTAGACATTCGATTACGAAGAATTTGTTTATATTATTATTAGGGTCTGTTAGTATCATAATTCTCAATATTTTTTTAAATATAAATATTGTAACATACGATGGAACACTAATTTCACCTGTTATCGTTCAAATATTCATAAAGTATCGATGCACTAACAAGAATCGCTAATTATCATTTGATAATTTTAAATAAAAAATGTGAAACATAAAATGACTCTTACATTGTTGTCGTTTCTCATATTTGAAATTATGACAAACGATATAGGAATTAGTTAATAATTTAAAAAAAAATAGTAGTCATTACTGGGTTGTGAAATCATTTAAATACTGATTCTATATTAATAAATAACGATTAGATATTCTGGTAATGTTTTTATTTGATGCAGATTTTTTAAAACTTTTTGGCATTTTTGTGGATTTTACGAACTAGTACAACATTTATTCGATTTTCTTCGTGTGTAAAGTGACCACCGAATGTTTCGTATTGACTTGCGTGTCATCTTTGTTTATACCTGTAATCACTAAAATTGTTCGACATTATTTTTTCTTGTTTTAAAATAACCTAGACTAAATAAATAGTAAGCGCAAAATAAGCATTTTATTTTGTATATGCAGCTTATTTTAGCCGATAATAGGAAGCAACGTTACGTAAGAATCGACTAATCGCAAACCACTTAGTATTTAACGCTGGTTCCCAGTGCGAACTTCTTCCAGACTTTCCCTGTACGTAGTAAAATTAACCGCTTAATTATCAACAGTCTCAACATTAAATTTCTTTAAACAAAAGTTTAATATTTACTTTTTTAAATATTTATATGCTAAATTGCATAACTTAAGTAATTATATAAACCAAATAATAATAATAATAATAATAATCACGTCTTTATTGGCAATTACAAAAACAATACAGGATATAAATAATACAAAAATGCCAAAGGGCGAGCCACAGCAATAGCTGTTTTACAGACTGACCAGGAAATATAAAGTAATTATTTAAAAAAAAAATACTAAAAAGAGTTTTTTAAAAATGTCAGTAGAAGTAGACGTCGCTGATACAAAGTAAATAAAAGATGTTTGTAACAAAGTTGCGCGTAAATTTATGGGCAAAACACGACAGAAAATGCTAAGGAAAATTAACTGATGTAAAGCTTGAATTTATTCCGACACTAAAAAAACCACTCGATATTCCGCTCGGATTGCGGATAATGTCATTTTTAGTATTGTGTGCGCGATTAACGTTTAATATCTTAGAGCGATTTAAGGTAAGAGTGAACCGGTGCGTAACGAACGATGCGGTTTAAGTAATCGCAGTTCATTAAGGAGGAGCACTTTCGACTAGATTAATTTAATTTGCGTTTAAGGGGGGAATTATATTCCTGCTAATTTATAGCAGTTAACGAATGTCTTCCAGTTTATGTGCAATGTGTCGCTTCGTTTTCATGCATCTTGAGTAATATGCAAATATTCTCGGCGTATTTTAATCCTGATTCTTAATTGATGTAGTCTTTAAGAACGACGATTATGCGACCAGTCATTCCTGTCCTTACTTTTCATCTTGTCACTCCCGATACTTGATTTATTTCACAATCCTTTATTCGTACTCGAGTTTATTTCCTTTATTACTATTTCCGATCTGAATATTGACATTTTACACATTTACGCATTGTCAAATAAGGTTTGTTTATGATTTACATGTCAACTTTTCTTAAATATAATTTTTTATTTTCACTTAATTACTATCCTACCGTTGTACATTTACATACCGGAAAACATATCTTTAAACTTGTCTTTAAGATTATTTGTAACTTTTGGTTTGAAATAAAATTAATTTTTTTTTTATTTCTTAATCGATAGTAAAATAAAGAAGAATACTGCACTGACCATTATGAAGATCATGTATGATACAATTAACGAAGATAAACATTAATTTAAAAAAAATAATATTTTATTAAAAATATACGAAACATTTTTATTTCCGGCGTATAAAAAAAAAGTAATTTATGTAAAAGAAATGCAAAAATAATTACAAAAAAAAATAATAAAGAAAATGATAAATATTGTTGATTGAATTACAGGCAAATTGCCAAAGCTCTCTTTTCATTATTTTACTTTCTCTCTAGTTTACATATTAGCCTAGTCCATTTTGTCTATCCTTTTCTAGCCCCCCAATATTGACCACATGAGCAGTCGACATTTTTCCCTCCAACGGTTATGAGAAAACGCGCATGCGTCAACTGGGTGCGCAGTACACAGCTGACAGCTGATGATGGCCAAGCAAATCACCTAGAGAAAAGGCTAATATTGAGAGGGACCTCACTTTTCTCGAAAACGGGACCTGGGGCAACGAAAAATCATTTATTTCCGAAAACTCTCAATCAGTTCTCCATTTCTTTGGCATATTCTAGGATTCCGTCAATAGTTCCGATTCACTCATTTTATATTTACGATTTTTGGTGAAAATCCTGCCTTATCTGTAGACTACTTTACAGACCCATTAATAATTCTAGTTTTATTTAATTAATATTTGTATTTTCATTATCTCGTTTATATTTATTTACATTCGAACGCTGTTTCAAACAGATGGAAAACTACTTCATCAAAAAGATGAAAAATACAGTCAACATCCGATTTGAAACGTCTAAACTTCCCTCCATCTACAATGTTCTAAAAGATCTCGAAACCTAAAAAATGCATTATAACACTTTCGATATATAATACATTTTTAAGTTGATAGATTTCTAACTTCAAAAGTGTATTATAATACTAAAGATATGTAATGCACTTCGAAGATAATAGGTAGAGGATCGTTAAAATCATTTCCGATAATACATTGCCCCCTAATTTATTAATAAAAGCATCGTTCTAATCATTTTCAGACATCAATTTACTTTATAATTCATATTCTGAAGAGGACCACGTATTAAGTGACCGAAACGTCATACGTTATTTAATTCAAAGATTTAATTTTAAAATTATAATTTTTTAACAAAATTCCTCCGCCCCCCCCCTTTTTTTTAATTTGTTGATAAAAAAAAATCCTTTCCAAAATAATTAGTTCATTGAACCTCAAAAACGCCTTTTAGTATAATTTTCATTATCTCTTAATAATTATGACCAATAACGTGAAAATTATCATTCCTAATTGCATCATGAATAAGAAGAAACTATGTATCATTTGAAAATTATTCTTTATATTCTAACTTTTAGTTATGGCTATTTAGAGTAGAACATTTTCTTTCATAGATTTTGTAATTCATGATTTATAGCAAAATTAATCTGGAATTAATGGAATATATATATTTTGGTATGTTTATATACATATTTTTAACTTGGTTATACACTGAAACAAATGTTGCAAGTTAAAGTAAATATTAATTTAAATAGTTGTAAGTTAATGCAAATTTTTTTTCAAAATTTCAGATATGCTAAGAAAAATTTGTTAAAATTAAAAAATTTTTTCTAAATTGAAGTAAATTCTTTTATATTCGACTATCGAAATAAATAGTTACTTAGATATACTTATATTTGATTAATATCCTACTTCTTTAATTTAATTAATAATATACTTATGAGAAAAAATAATAGTTATATCAATATAAATAAATAAACTATTGTCAACTACTCTTAAATTCCTCACGATATTAAAAGCAATTATGATATTAGGAAAAACTAAATGTCAAAATTATTCAAATTAAATTTTGGAAAAACCTGTATACCTTCATTAAAACTAAAAGTTGACTATTTTTATTCAGTAAGTAAATAAATGAAAATGGTATTTTTCAATCATTTTAATTAATCATTTTCATTGAGTGCAAACATCTCGTCTAATGCAAGAGATTTGCATTAGAAGTAATGTTATTTAAGCTACGTTTAAAATGGCCATCTAAATTATAGTCATATTAACCGAAGTTTAAACTTGATAAAATATTACTTTGAGCTCAGTTATTTTACTTTGTATACAACAAAATCTTGTTTCTAAATTAATGAGATCTGAAAAGTTATTACAGCAATTTATATAGTTAAAATATTATTTGTAAATATTGGAACAAGTAACAAATTTAAACACTCTGAAACTAAGTAATTACTTATTCTAACTAAATACTAATGAGTAATTGAGTTTTTCTTAAAATGAAGTTAAAGAGTTGTAAGGTTTCGAAAGGCCGTTTAATAAAGTAGTTTCATCTCTATTACGGGGTGTTTTCATGGCCATACGTTGTTAAATGACACATCTGTTTCTCCTTATCGCATGGGAAATTAAGATTACAAACATGCACTAGTTTACTAAAGTGATATATATATATATATATATATAAATGAATATTTATTGAAAACTCAACGTTACAAAATAACCTGCCTTGCAAAAATTAAATAATATAAACTTGACTGATTATATATTAATATAATTATTGCTGAGCACTAAAATAATAAATGAAATTCTACGTGAAAAGAAATCTGCGTTATTTTAAGTATTTGATTTTAAAATTTATTATCAATTAAGTCATACATTGATTGTAAAAAATATGACTGCAAGAAATACTGGTTCAATTAATGGAATTACAGCATGACTTGAAACGCTGGGAAAACTTTGGCCAAACAACTGGAAATAATCGAGGACAAACTATCGACGAAAAGTTAGCGGAATTGAAACTCGAGAAAAATGTTAGTATCTAAGAAATTCGCGAAAGCTTAGACTCGTTTATTATTCATATGGGAGATAAAGCAAAAGAAGAAAAGAGAAAAGTAAAGGGAATGCAGAAAAAGTACGAAAAGTAAAATGTCGGATAAACAGGAAAAGTTGTGTAATAAAAAATGGAGTTTTACGAGTTGGGAAACTTCCGAGGCCTCGAAACTAGAATGCTTGGATAAGGGAAAAAGTTGCGGAACTAAAAAACGATCGAACGAAATTGTGAAAGATTATGTCATTCCTACGGTGATGCTTTAATTAAGAACGCTTTGAACATTCATCCAACCTTTCTTTTAGCAATAAAAATAGTTATTAATAGACACCTTTCTTTTTTCATAAACTCATTTCTGTGATTAAAAAAATTAATTAAAAAATTTCGGAATTCAATTCTGATTTTAAGATTTATTTGAATAATTGCAAAAAAAAAATTACTTGAATTAAAAAAATATATTTCCTATTCCATAAGTAAACGTTTATACGTCTTTTTGAATCCTTTTTCATTATAAAAATTAAAAAAAAGAAATGTAAATATTTATTTAAGGACAATGACATATGTAAATTAACCGAGAAAAAAGAAAATGGATTGATTAATAGTGTTTATTATGTTCTAAAAGCGATAGAATAAATAATCAAAATAAATATTCGATATCTGGCATTACAATGACGACGACGCGATTGTAGATATTATCTCGCAGTATAAATAGAACTCTCAGTAGTAGAGAAGTTTTAAGAGCTTAAACTTATCGATAATGAAACAACAATCTAATAATTTAACTGATTCATAAATTATAAGCTTCCTCCAGACAAAGCTCGATGAATTATGCCCAATTACGAAACGTGACGATAATCAATTTGATTGTTACGGATTCAAAAATATTTGGATAACAAATTATTGCAGCACAATAGAGGGAGAGGGATGAAGACCCAGAAACGGAAAAAGAGAGGGATTAATAATATTTATTATCGTAATCGAGTGCAAGTTCAAAACAATATAAACATAGAATAATATACGAAATTCAACGAAAAGACTCGAATTCTTTGTGTAAACGTAAATATAAGTAATACGATAGATGTAGTAATTACGGTAGTGTTAATAGTGAAAGTTTACAGTGAAAATCGATTATTAAGAGAAAACATTAGATAGTCGTAAAATATTAGTTAGTCGAGATAACTGCGATGATTCAAAATGTGGGATATTAACTAGTAAAGGCAAGAATGAAAGAGGAGAAAAGTTGGACCGGGAGAAGGGGATAAAACGAATGAAAGAAGAGAAAAAGTGCACTTGAAAAAAGGAAATAAAAATAGAATTAGGTAACGTTATTAGCATATTTTTTTCTATTCTACTAAAAAATCACTAATAGAAATTACTTAAATCATGAAATTTGTTTAATGTTTGGTATAAAGGATTTTTTCGTTTTAATAAACATAAATAAAATGGAATTAATAAAATGAAATCTCATTTAGAGTAAGAACTAAATTATTTAATGTTTCGAATTTAAATAGAAAGTTTAATTGTATGTTTGTTATTGTTTCTTATTATCATACTGTTCGTGTGAATGAACAAAATTACTCGCGACTAGATGTGTCAGATTTTCAGTTTTATTTACAAAACGTAATTTATAGCTGCATTCTATCGTTTTTCACTAATCAGGAAGGAAAAGTCATTATAAAAATGTAATTATAACGATCAAGTAATCACAAGAATGCGTCAGATCATGACGTAAGGTGTTAAACGATTAACTAAGTTGACAGAATTATTTCTTTTATACCTGTCAACAGGTATAATATTCTGAAGGTTCGAATATTATTTTAGAAATTATAAACATGCGATAAAATGTCGCGTTTACTTAGTTAAAATTGTAAATAAGCAAGAAAAAATTATTTAATTTTATTAATTAATTCTGATTAATTTAAATTCAAAATCGAAATTATACTCAGGGCAAAAAAAGTTACGCTAATTTTCTTTTAAATCAAAAAATGATTAAAACATGTAAACAACATTTTAATACATGTTTTTGATTTTTCAGTAAAAAAATTAGAATATTTCGGTTCATCGTAAGATAATTCGTATTGATTATTGATAATTGTAAAATATAATAAACCCAGCCGTTTATTAAAAAGTCGGAATTAATTGAAAGTGATAGATGGTTGACACAGAATTAAAAGTATCGAATTAATTAATCAGTGGCAGTATAAAGTAGGTTGTAACGAAAAGGATGGAAAAACATTCAAATGTTAAGAATAGTGTAGAGTTTAATTGAAGAATATTCGTTTAACATTAAAAATAATTGAGAAATTTAGTAAAAGCAGGTTTTCTTTCTGGTTTTAATTACGTATTAATTGCAAGTATTTTAACGATTCGTTTTCAGCGTTTTCTTTTATTACTCTTTACAAAAAAATGTTGATTATATTACGTTAACTTACATTAAATTCTACTCAATAGCTCATTAAATGATATTAATTTATCATATAAGATTCTGTATTTTATCAGCATTAATTGATTTATACATTTAGAAACTGGCATATTAATCTGATTAAAAATGCTTATAATAAGATTTATGCAATATTTTTAATATTTTTTTTTTTTAATTAAAAAATCGACTGTAGAGTTCAGAAGTGTTGCAAAGATGCTGGACAAAATAATACGACCGTGGAAAAATAGATTTTTTCATATTATTTGCTTGACTTTCGAAAAAAAAATGACACGCTCGGGAGATTCGATACGCCGAGAGTTGAACTTGGGACCCTTCTTAAAGGGAAACTTCCGTTGCAGGGTCGAAAAATGCACCATTTTAGAATTTTGTTTTCTTGGGTTAAATCTTTCAAAATGTTTTTCGTTGGAAAAAGACTTTAAAATCTGAAAATTTTGTCGTTTTTCAAAATACTATTAATGTCATATCGAAGAGAATTTTATTATCTTTAAAATTACGGAGTCATAAAACCAAATCGATTCAGAAGTGATGAATTGTGTTCACAAAATGAAAAAAAGGTGCATTTTAAAGATATAAAAAGTTTTTAATTATTGACTCATGAAGAGGGACTCGAGAGGTCCGAAACGTTGAGTCTTTTGAAGTTAATTTTTATTTTTTTATATATATTTTAAAGAGTTTTAAATTTTATTTATAATTTAAAAAATTTTTTTTTGTATGTTTTCAATTTTGAAGTCTTCAATTTAAAAAGTGATAGTGTTTTTAAATTCATGAAGATGGAAGAAAGAAGAAATTTTTAATTTATTTAAAGTGATAGGCAAAGCCCATAACATTTATATTTATTGAAGAGGTGCATTTTAAATTTTATATCAATACTACATGTGAAAAAATGTCGAAGTAATTTCACATGTGATCTACGCGTAAAATTTGTTTAGTTTACTGTAAATTTACGATTTTCATTGGAATTTTAATTTCAACCATTTTTTCGTGTAAAATTATTGGAAATTTTCACAAGGTACATTTTCCTAACCTAAAAAAACGTGTAACTTTGTAAATACTGTAGACTAACAAAAAATCGATCTTTTCGACCGTTAAGGATGTTCCCCTTTAAAGCTGGGAAATTGCTGGAAAATTAAAAGCAAGGTTGCAAACATATTTACGAAAAGTATTTTCAATCATAATTGAGGGGTTGGGCCGAATAACGGTATAACTGGAAAAAAGATATTTTGAGAAAAACGAGAAAAACTTGGGTAATTACGTAAAAACAGATTATCATCACAATACTTTATCAGGGGTATTAAAAAATCTGTTAAATACACCTATTCAATGTGATAAACATGGCAGATGATAACAAACGAACTTTTAATTAAAAAATGAAAATTTCGAGTTATACCGTTTTTTTAAAGATCAAAAGTTTTAAGAAACAAAATTTTATTTCACAAACAACTTAAGTCTACATATAATATAGGTAATACATTATGATCTCTTATATTATATATAAGCTAATATATATATTTTTTATTATTTATATATTTATTTTTTAATTCTTTTTATTTTAATTTTATTTCTTTTCTTTTTTTTAAATTTTGAAATATTTAGAAAAACGTAATAACTTGAATTGATTGTTTTTTTTTTGGTTTAATTCGTGTTATACCGTTTTTCTAGATATCAGATCGATTTTTCTATTTAAACATGTGTATTTCGCCGTACATTTCACAGAAAGTTGTATTTTATGTTGCTGATTCGTAATATGACATTAACTCAAAAAACGGATTAAATCGAGTTACACCGTTATTCGGCCCAATCCCTCAATTATGTATAGTTTTAACAGAACATTTTATTTATGAAAATAAAATCACCTAATAAAAATGTAGTAATAAATTTTTTACCGTTAGTTATTATTATTATCTGTATTGTTAAATCATAGAGTTAAAATGTGCAAATTTTGTTAAAAATGATAAAAAACCGAAAATTGGCTAAAAAATTAAGGAAATTCTGAGAATGCGAAAGACTTTTTGCGTGAAATTTGCAAGAAACAGTTGGGTACTGGCGCCACCTACAACTTCGGAAGAAGATGTACAGAAAAAAAGAAAGTATCAGTTAAGAATGGAGAGAGGGGGGCAAGTTAATGAAGTAATTTGGAAAGGAAATGTTGATAAGTAGATTTGCGTGGTGTAACTATGTACCGGTCGAAGCGCGTCGGGATGTTTGAATTTCTGGGAAGTAAAAGCGTCATCGAGAATGAAAATTCGGCGAAAAGAAAGTATAAGAAGAAATATGTACTCGAGGCAACGAACCCGGGGTGAAGGTGAAGCCCCGCCGACGAAGAAGCCGAAAGGAGAAAAAGCGAAAGTCGAAAAGAAGAGAACCGTAGGAGAACCCTAATTAAAGCGTCTTAATGAAAAAATAATAGAGACAATCGCCTCTCCCTTTCTCTCATTCTCCGTCTCTTTATCGTCTTGGCTCTTGGCATCTTTCATTCGGTTGCCCTCGGTCCCCTCTTCTCTCTCTCTCTCCGTCTGCCGGGCTGTCTGTCTCTCTTTGTCTCTGACTGTCGGCTCGGCGCGGCGGCGAAGATATCGAACGGGAATGCCGCAGCATCGGCGAACAATTAGTTCGAAAATGGGCTGAAAACGTCGACCCAGTGACCAACGCGCCAGGCGGCCCTAGCATCCGTCCCGAAAACGTCAGCCCCAGCCGCCAGTCGGTGGAAACTGGTAGGAACGGTACGTTCGTTTCGTTCGGCGGCGAGTCGCTTCGCTCTCCGCGCCTCCGCCACCTACGTTGCGTCGTGCGTTACCTCGACTCGTTCCTTCCTACCTTCCTTCGTGTCCTACGCATCTTCGGCCACCATCAGCCTCCTCCGTCAGCGGAAGATACACCCGGGGAACCGTAGCAGAGGCACCAGGAAGACGCAGCTGCTGCCGGGCGGCCCGGGGACGTCACCGCCGGCGCCGTCGCGCCGAAATTCACGAGCCGGCGCGCACCCAAAAAGGTAACCTCTAAAACACGGACAGCCGCCGTCCGAGGCCTTAACTCGAGGACCAGGGCGAGCCCGAGACTCGGCCGGCCCCGGATGCCGACCCCCGGGGGCCCGGGGAACCCAGGGGCGTCTTTCGGCACCTACGCCGGCTCCGATGCGGCCAACGGAAGTCGGGAGCACTCTGAGCGTCCCCTTGGCGCGCGCGTGTTACCAAGTTTCGCCTGCAACGGAATATGCCTCTTTTTACCGGCGTTGTTCCCCAAGCGTCCCCGGGAGGTGCGCTCTCGAGGATGACGCGAGTAGTTTTCCTAACCAAACATCTCCTCCAGGATGTACCCTAGTTGTTAGGCTCGGTCATGTATCGACTGCTCGGCATGGCTACGTTAGTTCTGCATTCCCGGCTTGAAACCTCCACAATTCTTATTCTTTTAGTTCCATATAATTAAGTTCAATTAAAAAAAACATCTTTGACGTTTGTTTATTCTAATTATTCCCTATCCTTACAGAAATCGCTTAAACTACCCAACCAGTATACCGTCAGTCGCTAATATTTTTAAATTCATCGTATACCTGCGTTATCGATAGGAACTTACCCAAAAGTAATTTTTAGCTAAACGTTACAATTTAAAATCTAAAGTTTCTTTTATGAATCGTAGCGTTAAGTAATTTGTATATTACGTAGTTAATTTCAACTTATTGTTTTCCAGATGCTTGTACCTGTTTAATACGTAACTTTAGTCAGTTTTAACTAAAAGTTTTAGCAGCTTTCTTTCACGACCGAACGATCTTGACGATGCTTACGCTTTCTTTCTTAAATATTCCCTAAACGATGACGATAATTGCGAATTCTTCAAACAAAATTTAATTCCGTTATATCGGTATTGATTTAAACTAACAAGTTATACCAGAATCGTTGCTTTGTAATGCCGTTCCTTTGTTTAAATAGACTTTTTCCATTTAGAAATAAGATGCAATCGAAATGATGCATTCCCTGGTGAAAATTTCCGTAAAATCATTTGAGATTTTTATAATTTCTTTAATATCTTAGAGGAATCCAGATGATTGTAATTAATTTTCTCATATTATTATTATTTCTTATAATTACATGAGAAATCACATGAAAAGTTTCCCGGATCGACTGATATTTTAAAAATCTCATATGATATTACGAACATTTTCAGTAGGGTTTCATTCTACAACTATAATTACTAGTAAAATGTAGAGAAATTAACAATATATGTATTAAATAATGTATTTATATTTCTTACTTGAATCGATTATTTTATGAATAAGATACTTTTGATGCCTTTTCCAATAATGTTATTTTGTTTTTCTGATTTCAGAAGTTAGGGCTTAAGGTATCGTGATGTATTGGAGGTTCGGCGGTTCTTACCCAAAAACCGACCACAAGAACACGTTGCTACGAAAGTCTGTGTGACAAATCTCTGTGAGTGCGATATAGTGGTGCTGCAAAAGAAAGACAGCGATTTTAAACAGTGTTCTAGAGTCGCAAGTTCTGGGAGATACTGTTAAATTCTAACCGTAAGGGTGGAAATTACAAAATAGGGGGGGCTATCTGACCGATGGACAAACGGAAGATGTTGCCCAAACGCCCTCGAACGATGGAGAACCTTAGGGGCCCGATCACTAACGGGCCCATACAAACGAGACCACTGGTGGCGCTACTCGATGGCAGGGACTGTTCCATCGAGATGCCTATTCTGAAGGATGTCGCTACCGTTGCATTTTGCGACGCTCAGTCTACGTCCGAAATACACGAAAAGGTGCGTATTAATTATAATCCAGAAATGGTATATCGTGTTTAGAATTTATACTTGAGTTTGCATGCCATGTTTATGAAAATACTTGAAATGCGACGAGTATAAAATTTCATTTGTTTCCCTTATTGCTGAAGTTACCGATCTTAATTCTGTTAAAATCCAGATTTGACGAAACGCATCTGTCATTTTGCAGTTTACTTTCTAGAATTATTTATTTATCGATGTTTAAAGAAAAAAATATTATAATCGTTAATACTTTAGAAATAGTTAACTGTATATGCTATTTAGTATACATTTCAAATTCTCGATTCTAATAGTTTCGTGTATTCAAATTTTATTGATTTTCAATTGCAAGAAATTATAAAATATAAAAGATTTATTTCAAACCTGCTTACAAGAGAATATCAAGTTATTCCAAACTTATTTTTAACATTTTTTTGACGTTCAATAATGAAAAAATAAATATCGAAACAAAGTAAAGATGCAACTGTAAACATAATACATTTTAAATTTATAAACTAGTGACTTCTGAATGCTAGAAACCCAGCTAGCACACTTCAACATTCGTCAACTAAAAGTTATCAGAACGTTACATTCGTTGACATTTCGATAAGTTTTTGTTAACAAGTGACAAAATGTGCTAGCTGGGAATGTAGGTGTAGATGCAGTTAAGTGGACATAATGTACAGTGAAATGAATAATAAGAATACAAAATTATTTATTTATTTTGTTTAAATCGGCAAATTAACCCTTTTAAGTATAGATGTACATAAATAAAATTAATGCATAAATTAGTAACATAATATAAAATCATAATTATTGTTATTTATTATTTATTATTTAATAGGCAGATCAACATAATGAAAATAAAATAAAAATAAAACAAAAATAATCGAAAACATGAAAAAAGAACAGTTAATTAAATTCGTAACTTAATGTTACATATAACATTAGAAGTAAGAGCATTTTAACTAAATATTTGAATATTCATAGTATAATCATGCAGTGAATTAACTAAAGTACACATCCTATTTACGGGAGCATTTTTCACATCACTTTTCACAATGAATGATAAATAGAATGAGTAATTAAAAAAAAAAAAACAAACACGTTTTTGCAATTTTCGAACTGGCTTAAAAATGAAATAAGCCTGAAGTTCTGAACATTCAAACAAATGAAATTATTATTTTAACTATCTCTAAATTGCAATTTTATTGTAAAATATTACTTTACATATCAAGTAATTAATTCTGAGATAAATCTTTTTAAATTTAATTACAAAGGCAATACTTAAAAAATAATTGAGTTGAAAAGCTATTTCATTCATTTGAACATTTAGAACTTCAGGCTTATTAGTGAATATTTTATTGTTTAATGTAATATTTTATTGTTTAACATAATCTTTTATTCCGAATTATTATAATTGGAAAATGTTTGAAAATGACAAGTAATAAATTAAAAAAAAAGTATACATCCCTTATTTTTTATAAAGGTAACAAAATGTTCAATTTCACAACTATTTTTAACTAAATATGTTATGCATCATTTGCTCTATAAACATCCTCTACTGGCTTCATTTTTCGCACAAAGATACGTGTATATATACATCTAATACTACAGCATTTTCTACTTACAATCGAATTTGAACTTGACAAATGCAATTTGCACCAATACAGCATATAGTTTTACATGAGTTGTTATTGGAACACTCAACAAGTGTAACTGCAAGCAAAAATAGTACATTACGGTACAAAAGATGAAAGTTAAAGTTCTGTCACTATGGGAAGTTGGCATCCAAGACAAAGTCTAGGACGTCATTTCATGCAGCGACGGACCTTTGACTTTCGTTGGGTGCTACATAGTATTTTTCTTGATCTCCCGGAAGAAAGTGTACTTAGTATCGTCATCGGTTTCAACAATACAAGTAGTACATTGAAGGTTAGAAAAACTCAGATGTCAACTCTTCGACTCTCATATTCGGAAACTGAAATGTACTACTTTAACTAATGAAAACAATGACGAAATTATGTACTTTCAACCAGAGGATCAAGAAAATGCTATTAATGGCATTCGGTACATACCCCTGATCTATAATTTAAAACTTAAGGTAGTTCCCGAAAAAAAATTAATTTTTTACACAAGTTGAGAAGCACAGTATTATTATCTACATGGGAAACAATGTTGACATCCCACAGCTCTGTAAACTCAGAGCTACACCGAACGCATAGAATTGGTCGTACCTCCTTTGCAAAGTGTAATTTCCTCGCTCCAGAGGTCTCAGACCTCTGCTCTCGAGGTACGTGCGCTCGGCGAGTCCAGAGTTCCGTAAACTCTGGCAAACTCAAGCCACAGAGCTATGGGATGTCAAAATTTTTTCCCATGTATATGCAGTTAGGATTGTAAGGGTCTTGGCCATATTAAACTATAAATGTATGTCTTGTAACGTTCAAATTTTCATAGGAGATATGGAAGGGACACGTATGTTAATTGCAAACATGCGCATATCAAGCTAATAAACTAGAATATAAAATAGAAGTACACTGTAAAAAATCGCAATGAACTTTACAAATCTGTTGTAATTTTCATTTGTGAAAAAAAGGTGATTCGCCCACGTTCAACGTTGTAAATTTCCTATGCGAGTTTGGGAATTTCCTATGTGAGGTTAGGAATTTCACAATGTTTTGTAAATACCTCCCGATGAAAGTGGTAAACTTACAATACAATGCATTTTCCCAACATGGGTCAAAATCGTCCCCACGCTGTACATGGTGAATTTACCGAAGATTGTAAAGCTCCAACTTTGTATGTGTAAAAATTACTAAAAATTACTGAAAATTACAATAAATTTGTAAAGTTCATTTCCATTTTTTACAGTGTACATATTCCCAGACAGGCAGATCTGCTGCATATTGCTCCATTTATATGGAAAAAGTCAGGCGGCGAATATGTCGTCAGAAATACGGATTATGCGTCGTCACACAGACAGCAAATTTGCTGGAAATTCTCCCCTGCCCACTAGTCTGCAGCGATTCTGACGCATTTCTGTCAAAGAGATATTTTAATCTTTTCATTCTAAAGCTTCCGTATCAAAAACAGTGTGAGATACTCTAAAAATATACTCGAAACTTTTTTGTAGAGCACAAAATTTCCTACAAAAACAGTCAGCTAGGGCCCTAGACTAAAGTGAATAGCGTAGCCACGAGCAACGACGGAATAGTTTTTACAAAAATTCTAAAATATTCATAATTAACTTGTAAGACAAAATTCCAGCGTTATTCATGGATAATCTATTAACTTTAGACTAGGGCTCTCGTTGACTTTTTTTTTAGGAAATTTCGTGCTCTATAAAAAAGGTTGAGTGCATTTTTAGTGTATCTTGCACTGTTTTCAATACGGAAACTTTAGAATGAAAAAAGTAGCAAGTTTTTTCGTTTCAACAACGTTTATAGATCATTACAAATAATTATTAATAACTATAACATCTAGAAATTATGAATAAATATTCTCAAAGGTGCACTCAAATTGGATCTGTTTATAAAAATGTTCATTTTAACGAATTCGAATTGTAACCGTCATTTCAAATTCGTCAGAATCTCTGCGGTAACTACTACTTCCCAAAATGCTGTCGCATTGACTTGAAATTTCTTTGTGTGTAGACAATTAAACTATTTATGTTAGTAAAAACTGTTAAAAGTGTCAAAACAAGTACATTTATCATTCTAACGCTTCTGTATCGAAAATGGTACAAGATAAAACAAAATTGCCAATAAAAAAGTCGATGACAGTCCTACTCTAAGTTGAATAGTTTAGTTTTTACTACACAGAGAGAAATTTCTAACGATTATGATATGGAATTCTTATCGACGCATCCCATGCCATAGCAAAAGAAAGACACTGTAGTCTGTGGTTACATACTACAATAAATACCTGCAGTACCCTGATTTTCCGGTGATAGCCACGTGACCGTCAAATTAAATTCATATTAGATCACAGACAATAGTGTTGCTGCACCATTAATTCATAGGTACACAGCAACACTCAGTAAAGCTGTGAAAATTGTTTTCCGTGTAGATTTCTTAATAACCATTGTAGAACAAACAAAATATTTTATGCAAATTTGTACTTTGTTCCTAATAACATATTCGTTTACATTCATACTTTTTAACAGTTTTTATAAACCATATAAATAATTTCATTGTATAAAAATAATACACTTTCTTAACGGTTTCTTAAACCTCCCAAGCATGAGTTTTTCTAGTCCCATATGTAAACAATGCAGTTTGGACGAGTATACTCGTCCTTCTGCACAGGAGGGTTAATGAAAGTGTATGTATTCAGAAAAAAGTTCTTTTTATCGTAATCGTTTTTTAATCGTAATTTGAAAACTCAAAGTTGTTCCGGGAGAATGAGTTACCCAGTTTGACCTACAATTACTTTACACGAAAAGAAATTTTAAGTAAATGCGATACCATTTTGGGAAGTAGTAGTTACAGATTCTGACAAATTTGAAATGACGGTTAAAATTCGAATTCGTTAAAAAGAAGATTTTTATAAACGGATCCAATTCAAGTGCACCTTTCAGAATATTTATTCACAATTTCTAGACGATATAGTTATTAATAATTATTTGTAATGATCTATACTAACCTTGTTGAAACAGAAAAATTTGGTACTTTTTCATTCTAAAGCTTCCGTATCGAAAACAGTGCAAGATACACTAAAAATGCACTCAACCTTTTTTATAGAGCACGAAATTTCCTAAAAAAAAGTCAGCAAGAGCCCTAGTCTAAAGTTAATAGATTATCCATAAATAACGCTGGAATTTTGTCTTACTAATTATGAATATTGTAGAATTTTTGTAAAATATGAGGCATATTCCATCGTTGCTCGTGGCTAAGCTATTAACTTTAGTCTAGGGCCCTCGTTGACTGTTTTGTAGGAAATTTTGTGCTCTACAAAAAAGTTTGAGTGCATTTTTAGTGTACTTGCACTGTTTTTGATACGGAAGCTTTAGAATAAAAAAAGGACCAAGTTTTTCCGTTTCAACAACATTTATAGATCATTAAAATATTTAATTATAAAAACGTTCTTTTTAACGATTTCAAACTTTAACCACCATTTGAAATTTGTCAGAAATCGTGCGGTAGCTGTTATTTTCCTGAGCAGTGGCATTTACTTAAAATTTCTTTCCGTGCAGTGTACATCAATATATCAGTGCATTTATATGACGATTGTCTTTGTCAAAAATGTATGACAATAGTTACACGTTTTACGTACGGCCGCAGATCTTGAAAATAGAGGTTATGAGAAACCTTTTAACTAATTGTACGACTTAAGTGAGGGAAATAACTTAATACATGGGTTACGTATTATCCGATTAGGATATACATTTGGTTCAAAATAATTAAGTCAGGTCAATATAGTGATAATGAAACGTCTGTAACGAATGAATCATGTTTTTCACAAATTTATTGACTTGTTTTTTCATTTTGTAATGCTATGTTTTATTTAATCAATGATATCATTAAGTTTCCGAAAATTGTGATTTTTGCATCGATTAATCTACTTAAATGTTACAGATTCTAACGTTACAAATGATACTTTCATCTTTTTGTTATACATTTATCTATATGTATATTTTAATGTTATTCCTGTTTTATTTAAATTTTTTAAAATTTTGTCAATATTGACATCAGTTTACATTTGGTATAAATATACATAACAATTCCATTTAAACACATTGGTATACTAAATTTCATATGATTAAATGATTCTTACAGGTCCTAAATGAAGCAGTTGGTGCATTGATGTGGCACACAATCATTCTGACAAAGGAGGACCTCGAGAAGTTCAAAACTTTACGAATTATTGTGAGAATCGGCTCCGGTGTTGACAACATCGACGTTAAAGCCGCTGGAGAACTCGGTATTGCCGTATGTAATGTACCTGGCTACGGCGTTGAAGAAGTCGCAGACACGACACTCTGCCTCATTCTAAATTTGTATCGACGTACGTACTGGTTAGCAAATATGGTTCGCGAAGGCAAGAAATTCACAGGCCCTGAACAGGTAAGAAAAAGTATTCAAAAACGCTTTGCATTTTCTTTCTGCACCCTGTCGTAATATTAAACTGAATGCACAAAGTTTTGTGTACAAAAAATCAAGTAGAATATTTAACAACACAGATAATAGCATTTAACGAGTTTAAAAATGATTTTCATAAGGTTAGAATACCAGTTGTAATTGAATTTATCAATCTCAGGTTAGAGAAGCTGCACAAGGATGCGCTAGGATACGGGGCGACACCCTAGGAATTGTTGGACTCGGCAGGATCGGTTCAGCTGTTGCTTTACGTGCGAAAGCCTTTGGTTTCAACGTTATCTTTTATGATCCATACCTTCCTGATGGCATCGAGAAGTCTCTCGGGCTTACTAGAGTTTACACTTTACAGGTAATTGGCATATTTTATTATATAAAATATCTTGAACTAATAAATTATGTTTTAAATGTGAAATTCTAACCATGAATCGTTATTCGATTTGTTTCAGGATTTATTGTTCCAATCTGATTGTGTATCACTGCACTGTACTTTGAACGAGCACAATCACCATTTAATTAATGAATTTACCATTAAGCAGGTAATAAACGATTTTTTATTTACGTTGTAACGTGTTTCGATTGGTTACAAGATATTCACCGTTAAATTTTCTTTGGCCAGATGAGACCTGGTGCATTTTTAGTAAACACAGCACGCGGTGGATTAGTGGATGACGACGCATTAGCTGCTGCACTAAAGCAGGGAAGGATCCGTGCGGCTGCTTTAGATGTCCATGAAAACGAGCCGTACAATGTCTTTCAAGGCCAGTCTACGCAATGTAAGTAGTATTATTTTATAGAAGTTGAATTGTGTTGTTAGTCTTTGAAGAAGTTTTTTTTTTTTATTTTTATAACCTTTCTTGTATACATGGTGTACATCAGTAAATACAATCTTGAAATGAAAAACGAATACAAATTCAAAAAGGAAGAATAGAACATGAAAAGTAATTTTACATCATTTTTTTAAATTCTGTTTTTTTTTTTAATGTTTCATGGGTATTCGGAAGGAATTCGATTGTGACCTGATGTTTCGTATAACTGCAGTATAAATTTGCATCGTAGATTTTATTTACTGAACTAAAAAAAAAATAACAGAATCAGTGTAGTTTTAATAAGTGAAAATTCTAATGATGAATGAAATAAGAGTGGTGTAAATTTGTATACAGGTACTGACGTTACAAAGTTCATATAGTGCACATTGTTTTATTTCAAAAATTGCAGATGTATTTTGAGTTTAAAAGTAGTAATATCCTGACATTTTCTAGTACACGTTTATTTTATAAAAAATTTGAAAAAATCTTTGTAAGGGGGCTGATTTGGAAGCAAACTATATTTTAAATTGCTACATTGGCAAATCCCACAGTAGTAATTTTAAACTTTTAAAGTAATTATTGCAGTATTATTTCTAAAACGTTATACAAATTTTGTATATACAAGTTTTTTTGTTCTTTATGAAATTGCTATTTATAATTTTAATAAAAGATAAGTTTTTGAATTTACAACTAATAGAAGCAAAGATGCATAATAGTAGAGAAAATCATTTCTGACTAGTTTTGAATTTGTTCCTTTAAACGGTGCAGTTAAAAAAAATTTGACCTCTTTTTTACCAATGGTTAAAAACACATCTGATAAAATGATATATATAGATGTCGTTCAGGCAGTTATAGTTTAATATTTTTATGAAATCACTGCATTTGATAAAAAATTATAAATATATTTTTACTTTTAAAATGAAAATTAATGAAATGCCATTTTGCATTTGTAAAATTTATTTACTTCTTGTTCGTGATCTCATAAAAACTTCAGTGATTTTTTAATATTCTCAGTAAATGAGGCGTTGCGTGCAAAAACAACCTAAATCCGAAATCCCTATTTGGAGATAAATGCGCTTAAAGTTTTCAAAATGATATTTTATGATTTCAATAACAATTTTAAAAAAAATTCTTTTATAGTCATAAAGTAAGTTTTTATAATCATATAATAATAAAACGTTTTTAATGTTCATCTTGAGATTCTTCATTTGATAAGAATTCAGTAGATGATAAATCTTTTTCATTTCTTTGAATGATGTTATTCAACCATACTTGATTTTTTTCTTCTAAAAAGGGAATGAAAAATTCTAAATCTTTATTTTTTTCATCATTGATACCTGGTCTTGAAATTGAAGAAAGTTGAATGGCAGAATTATTTTTTGTATTTAACAACAAAATTTCTGAAGAAATAACTTGGTTGTTTTTGCACGCAACACCTCAAATAATTATGAAATTCACTTTACGATTCTTGTAAGTTTGAGATTCAAATAAAAACGTCATTCTTTAAAAAGTGTTTTTGAACAACTCTTTATAATAATTGTAGATAAATTGAAGTCAAAACGTGTTACCTAAAATTTTCAGTAGCCTAAGCTGTTTTCTTCAAGCAGTCAAGAAAAATACTATCCATAATTTATATCGCCTTCTTCACATATTGATACGATACTCATTCTGAATCTTAGAGTTCTGTGTAACTATTGGTTATAAAATCCATGGTATTGAATAGGAATCGGGTCAAAATCATACCATCTCCTTGTTATGAACTTACAAAAATTCATAAGTAGGCATCTTCGTGATACGATTGTGACCGTTTCAAATTCAGGGCTTAAGCCGTTATAGTAAAAAGTTCAAACAATATTGCAGAACTCGGTTTTCTGACAGTTTACAAACTAACATTTGTTCTTACTATTCACATTAAAAGTTACAAGATATATAAATCAATCTATAATAGTATATTATGAAACTGGTGCGTAAAAGTTCATTCGCAGAATAAACATTTACGCACATGTTTCATACGATATTTTATGTCACTTGAGTGCGTGAAATGCGACCGAAAAATGTCAAAAGTGTGTAAAATAGCATTTTACGCATCGAATGGCATAAAAGGAAGTTACAGTAGAAACTCATTAAATTTGGCATTTCTTGGAATTTCATCCACACTGCACGCACTTCTGTATTAGAAGCACTGATTTCCATTATACCCTGGATGGGATATGGGAGTCAAAATCTGTGACGTGGTGAAATTTCGCGAATATCCCGTCACAATTAAGTATATTCAGTAGTTCATTGTAGCAAGCTCCTCCTACTTTTAGTTTCTGTTCGCTGATTGGTTAACCACGAAAATACTTCAGGTTTTCCAAACTGGTAGAATCACACCCAGTTATAGTGGTATAGATGAGATGTATCCTATACAGTGTATAATAGAGATCAGTGATTAGAAGGTGCAAAAAAAGTTCAGAGGGTCATGAACATCACAAGAAATTGCTCAGAACTGTCAGCTTAAGTATAGCGAAATTCTACTGAATGTCAAAATAGCCAATAAAAACTCATGTAGTCAGATATTGACGATTAACTATCTCCATGGAACTTTTAAAACCATTAAAATTTAAATATGAACAAATTTTAATACTATTCATATCAGAATCAGTTCAGTACATTCTTGTGCTCTTTGAACGGAAGCTTACATCGTTGAAACATTGCCGTATTGATAAGTGCTGAATAAAGAACAAAAAAATATGTCAGTAAAAGTTGGTCAAAATTGATAATTTTGTTGTAAATTATTGTATAACGAGTTTTGTTAATGAGCAATGTAAAAATAGTCAGAAATGCATTTTCTAATTTGCATGAAATTTAAATTAAGTATTCAAAATCAGTACATCAGAATTCTTGAGTGTTAACATGATTATATATCGCTATGTTAAGTTCCTCTGGTGGCGAAAATGGAACTACTGAGATGAGTGTCACACACTGTAAAAAATCCTATTGTAAAATTACTACTCTGAGAATAGGTAACTTCTACGAGCCATTCTGAGAGTAGTAAAATCCCTAGGAAAATGGTAAAATTAACATCAAGTTTGTAAATTTACAGCTTCCGGATTAGTAAAATCACATTAATCTTGTAAATTTAGTGCTTCCAAAGTAGTAAAAATTACAACTTTTAGTAGTAAAATGACTACTCTCAGAAGCGGTAATTATTACGACCCACACTGAGAATAGCAATTTTACAATTTTGTTGTAATATTACTATTGCAGTGGTACAATACCTAGCCAAATAGGAATTTTACATTTTTCAGAGTCATGATTTTACACTTTCACTAGTAAAACTGTGGTTTAATTTTACAACTCCTTAGTAATTTTACACCGGCATTTTTTACAGTGCAAACAGGACACAAATGAAGTTTTCATCATTGTGTACTGTACGTGAAACCCATCTTAGTAGTTCAAATCTGGCTACCACAGTAACTTAACACGGTAAATAGAGTAACAGTACCAATTGTTGCGGATGTCTAGAATAAATTAGTTTCTATTGGCAAAGTTATAATCTGAAAAGTAATACATTGTCAGTTTGTGAAGATTTGGTCGATCTTAGTAATTGGTACATTTATTCTTAAAAAGAACAACAAATATCATTAGGGAAGAATTGTTGAAATTGAATATTTGTTGTTTTGATTTGTGATTAATAATTTTAATATAGCTGATACATCAACAGGTCCACTGAAAGACGCCCCGAACCTGTTGTGCACGCCGCACGCTGCCTTCTACAGCGACGCGAGTTGCACGGAGCTACGCGAAATGGCCGCCAGCGAAATACGACGAGCTATCGTCGGCCGCATCCCCGACTGCCTGCGGAATTGCGTGAACAAAGAGTACTTCCTCCCCACTGGCGGGTAAGCAATCAGACCAAAAGTGCTGCATAATTTGAAAATTATCAAAAATCTTTTTGTTTTGTTTTGTTTTGTTTATTTTTTCGTAACGACAATCCGAAAAAATTCTCTCGCCTATGGAATCGAAGCCGTCGAATCCATGTACGAAACGAATTATTTATATATAGATATGAATGCTGTATATATATATATAAATGCATGCACGGAATTGTTGCGCGTCGCGGAGTCCGCTGAAACCTCTATAAGCTTCAAGTCTCTTTCTCTTGGACCCGGGCTAACAAAACACAAAAAAGCTGTCGTTAATTTTGCAGAAACGGATTTTCAAGCAGATGAAATAATAGAACGAGAAACCGAAACTCCGAAAAATTGAGAGAAAGAGAGAAAGAGAATGGTAAAAAAGCGCATAAGTAAAAAGCACGCGGGGAGGGGTTAGAAGCGGCTCCTTCGCCTCCTTCTAACCTTCTTTGGATAACCCCACGGCTCGATCGATCCCGACGTACCGATCGTAATGCGGCACACACTACTACTACTACTGCTATTTATCTACTACTACTACTATTACTACTACTACTACTACTACTACTACTACTACTACTACTATTACTGCTAGTACTACTACTACTACTACTACTACTGTACTACGTACACTATGAAAGGCATTGATCCAAGTGGCCCAATTTCTTTTCGCTTTCTCCAGCACCTACGGCGAGGGGATCAACGGCGGATACTATACGGGAGCCTTGCCGGTCCAACAGGCGCACTCGACGACCCCTCACGATTCTGCACCCCCGCCCCCCGGTGGTCACTCGGTCGTCGGCGGCGGTGGCGGCGGAGGAGGTGGCGGCGGCGGTGGCGGGGGCGGCGGCGGACCCAATTCCTCGGCAGGGGGCGCCGGCGGTCCGACCGGCCCTACGGGCCCAACGGTAGGCGGCAGCGGGGCCGGAGGCCCGACCTCGGCTCCACCTCCCGCTGGACTGCCCGGTCTACCACACAGCATAGTGAACGAGCCCGACCCCCGGCCAAGCCCACCCGCACCGAGTCCCCGTTAACCTCCTACCCCGATCCCGAGAGTCCCCCGACGACGATCTCTCCACTCCAGCCTCTTCTTCCTTCTGAAACCTTATCAACAAACAAAAAAAACCTTATCTCAGCCAACTGCATTGGCCCCGCTCCTCATCTTCAGTGTTGTCATCGGTGTCTTTCTCCATCACTTCCCAGTGACGACGTCCACTTCTTCATTCTTCCGCCGCTCTCTCCTCCTTCGCCGCCGTCTCCGTCTCTCTCCGTCTCTCCTGCTGCTACCAAGCTTCTAAACATTTGCCGCCAGAGAGCGCTGGCGACAACGTGTCCGTCGGCGCCGAACAAAATCTGTCCGCTGCTTACCGAGAAAGTGTGAATGCGAGGGAGAGATTGACGCGAAAGGAGAAAGCGAACAGTGGTTGAAGGAAGAGAGGATCATAGGATCATTAGAAGAAGGAAGGTCGTCACGGTAGGCCCTCATGGAAAAGAGTTTGAGAAAACGATTGCTTTCCGGTAAGTGGAAAACACGTGAACGTTCGTTGTTGCGATTGTTGTTTTGTCAGTCTTTTCAGATCACACATGTCCGACTTTCCTTTTCCTTCTTTTTAGTTCTTCAATGCCTTTTTTTCTGTCTTTTTTTTTTTTCATGTAACAAGTATTCGACAATCGAGTCTAGCAATTTAACAAAGATGTGTTTCTCCGAAGAACATTTCGTTCGTTGCATTCATGTTTATGAGGTTATTGCTGTAAATAGAATATATATATATTGATTACCAGTAATATTAATGGATATTAGAAAGAAACTTTTTTTTTTTTCCGTTCTACGTTTGGCATGACGCAGTAGAACTAAAAGACAAGACTTAATTTGTATCAAAATTAGAGTATTACGACATCGTCGAGTCAAAGGAACGAAATGTGAAACGACGGTGAGAGAATCGAGTAGAGTAGTTTTTTTTTATTTAGGCCAGGAATGTCTGTCTTGCTGTTTGATGGATGAAAAATGTACCGAAGAGCGATTTCTCGGATCAAGATGACTTGATTCGACAGCAAGATCTTGACACTCGCTCCACTGAATAAATTACTGAAATGAACGACAATTGCGATAACGAATACGTTGAAAAACTCTTTTCTAGCGGTCTTTACCGTGCACGAGAGTTCTAGTAGTGCGTGACGTTACAAGTCGGTGCGGTTATCTTAGCCGTACTCTGATGAGATTCGGTACGAAATAATGGGGTTAGAGAGAGTCAGGGCGAGGGAGGCGAGCGCTGTTACTTGCGTTTAAGGATTCCACGGCTTCAGGGCCACTCCAAGTACAGTCGGTTGCTGTCATTTTTTTTACATTTTAATTCTTAGGTTACGTTATAAGATTATCGGATCGTGTAGAAATTTCATAATCAATTTAATTTCTACCGTCGTAAATTACTCAGAATAGCGGCAGGCAAATAACGCATTTCTCATAGTGCGGAGAATCAAGTTTTTCAATTGTTGCTAAAAATAATTGTGCGATCTTTTCGAAACTGTAAATTTAGATAAATTAGAAGTTGATCTAATAGATTATGATAAACTAATATTCGTTTTATAAATATTTTAAATCCACTTTTCCAAGTTGACGAGACTTTTCATTTCAAATTGTCTATCGAATTAAACGAATTGAAAGTTTAAAATGAAATATAAACCAGCGGCCATGCTGTATTTGGACGTAAGCTCATTAAATTTCAGTTTGATTCTTGTCGGTGACTAATCGGCCGAGTAAACTCGAGTATGTAATAGGAGATACTAAAACTTGGCTTAATTCTGCTTTAGGGGGCTTTCACGAACACTGAACGTTCCAGCGTCGTTAAATCAAGGGTCAGCCGATTTATAAAAGTAAATAATCCTGTTCAGTTGTCAGACACAAACATACACATCGCAACCCCGGAAGATCGCCTGCAATCGGCGAATCGAATTCGAGTACGATCGTCGGATCATCGAAGGATAACGGTTGTACGCGATTTCACTTTGTAATAAAAAAAAAAGAAGGAAGGTCGTGCTTGGACGCGTGTAAATACGAAAAGATCTCTCCGGTGGTATCTCGCATCGTCAAGACGTTTCGGAAGGTTCGCTAAGAGGTTCGTTGGAAGCTTTTCCAAATCATGAATTTCACCGCTTGCTTCAAATCTTTTCCTTTTTTGTTACCTTTTTTTTTTTTTTTCTATACTCGATCTTCTTCGCTGAGCGCAAGAAACCTTGCTGCGGTCGAAGCAAAATTTTTCCATAACGAGGTCCATTCGACCAGACAAGTGCGGAAGGGAAAATAGATTTTAGTTGCGAGGCAGCAAAAAGAAGGAGCGAGAGTGAGTTTTCTTGATTGGTAATTATAATATGATTATTGTATTAAGCGAACGCGATGCTGAAAACTTTTTTGAACTTTATAACCGAAGGTGAGCAGACATTGCGACGGAAGCGATAGGCGAAGGACAATAGTAGAATGCGAATGTCAATCGCATGCGTTACAAGGTTGATAATAAGTAAATAAAAGACAATGAGAAAAGGTCTGTTTTCGAAAGACGCACACATATCTGTTCGGTTTTTTTTTTCTAGAATATTTGAAGGAAGGTTTTGGCAGTCGATAGCTGTGGAATGATTCGTAGCATTCTATCCGACCATCCGAGTTGAACATTTTTTCTTCCGATGCCTTCATAATTGCGAAAACGCCCTGCAAAAGTCGGGCGACTGAATCGAGATTTTCGTCTTGAGAGTGGAGAATGAGAGAGTGAACTAATCGAGCGAATGAGTGAATGAAAGAGATGATATACAGCATCACATCACACTAAGGCAACGGTCGTATTTGCCAGACAAAACTGCTCGACAACATTCGATTGGTTTATTTTTGTCGGGTCCCGTCAATATAAACCGATCGAAAGAAAGTGTCATCGAACAATTTTATCTGTCAAATGTAACTGATGTAAGAGGAGGGTGAGAATTGAACGCGACAGAAGCGATATATACAGTTTTAAATAAAATAAAATATAGAAAAAAGTAAAAGATGTACGGCTGCTACAAGACAAGATGGCCTAAACTTTGATTGGAAGTATCAAGTTTTGACGAGTCGATTTAAATAAAAACATTTTCTGAAAACATTTTTAACCCGTATTTATGAAACGGGAGATTGAACAATTTTTGTTTTTCTTACATCAAAGAGTTTTCTGTTTAATTGCATTACAAGGAATTGTTACGATGGAAAAGGATGGGCCACTTGGTGTTTGTGTATCCAAAGTTACAAACCTTATTCTTTCATGAATACTATTGCCGATAAACTCATATATATATATATATATACACACACACATATATGTATGTATGTATGTATGTATATATGGAAAGAGATTGCCAGTCATTTTTTTTATAATCCAACAATGCGCGAAGGAAGCCGAATGAGAGCGAGAGAGAGAGACAATGCGAAATTATTATCGTAGGCTTATAAATAAGAGAGTGAAAGAGAAAGTTGAAAAGAAAGAGGCATTATAATGTAGATGCATCGAAATTCAGAAATAGCCACCGATGACGCTTAACTCTTTTTCTCCCCTTTTCACGCATGTTTCGGGATTATCGCGACGTCTAAAACATCAGTGACATTTAAGTTTTTTTTTCTTTTTCTTGTGTTTGATCGCTAATTCTTTGGTCGCAATCGGTCGTTTCCCCCCTCTCATGTCGGTCGGCTTCGGCTTCTAATGCCGATAGACGCGTGCTTTTGACTTTTCCGTTCGTCTTCGTCGATCGGGCGATAGTAAAAAAACGCTTACCGTTGGTGAATTTCTACAGTGGAGGCGAACACAACAATACGCAGAAGTTTTAACGAGCGTAGAAAAAAAAAAGAAACAAAAGAAAGAAAACAAATGAAGGAAGAATACAAGCGGGATGGAAGATTTTATGGTAATTTCGGGTAAGAGCGAAGAACGAAGGCGCGGAACTACGAAGAAAGAGATAAATATTAGAGTAAAGCTGACGAAGAAAAGAACCACACAAGATGAGAATTAAAAGTGGTGAAAAACAACAACATTAATATTAATTATAATTAATAATAATAATTATAATAAATACAATATTTGTACAATAATCAACGGTGCTGTGGTATGTGACATGCTGCAGGCCTGTATCTACGATCACCTTTCCTTTCCTCCGTTCCTACCTCTCGGTTATTCAGTTTTGGGTTCGACTCTATCTAGTAATATTTCTTGGTAGTTAATTTGGACTAGTTTTTCAGATTTCAGTTCATCTGTTGGCAGTTTTCTCGGATTTCATAAATTCCGTTGTAAGACTTACTTTTATAAAAATGATAATACGATTGAATCAATAATGAAAAGTCTGTGAAGTAAATTTTAGTTAAGAATTTAAATTCATTATCTTGATTGTCAATTTGGTTGCTTAATACACTTATTGCAATTGATCTTTCAATTTTTTTATTGAAAATATTCGTTTGATGATTCAGAAATTGATTATTTTTAAATGTGTAATGTAATTTGGATGATTTGTTGTAAAGTTTTGATTTTCTGTCGATATCGATTAAGAAATCTGATTAAGAATGATAGGCCCATTCGATCATTTGACTGATCAATTTATTGCTACAAAAACGATATAAAAATGTTAAATCTGCGTCGGATAAAAATTGAATTTAGCCGTTTCTTTCCTAATTTTTGGTCTTGTTTTCGTCAGTGTCCTTGTTCGCACTCTTTGGCAGATAGGTTTTCCTCGATCGCTTTCGATTTGATTTTTTTGGCGTCTCCTATCAGGCGTGTCTCGGGCCGATTCGTCGTTGGGACGGAAACTTGTCTCATTGTTTCCGCTGAGAAGTCATCACAGGCTCCAATCGAATGAGGGGTATTCGGCAGCACTGGGGTGAAAAGTCGGTGTCCATCATGAACTCGGAGATGTGTCACGTCAAGGAACCTCCGTGTACCCGCATGTGCCTATTGAGGTTTCCACTTTGGCTGAACCTTAATAAGCACAGCTTACATTGGTAAGGCTTCTCGCCAGAATGAATGCGTAAATGTTTCGTCAACGTCGAACTGTCGGAGAAGGCCTTCTTACAGTAGCGGCATCTGAAATTCAGGTACGTTAATTATTATAATTTTGTAAAAAAGATGTTATTGTCTGTAAGGGATGTGTGGTAATATTTAACCTTTTAGGCTGTCGGAAAATCAATATTTTGTTACGAACCGCTTTAATGTCAATGTAGTATATAGACGGTCCGTTTAATTGTCCATGCGATGTTTATGAATGTATTGGATGGTAGTGAGTGAGAGTGTTTCATTGTGTATGTTTATTATGTACAGTCGAACTCAAACGCGCTGTCACCGTTGACGTTTAAGTTGTCATTTTCGCGGAACGTCAAATTCGGTCGCTTTCGCGAGTCTTCAAAATTCAGAACTTAACGATCTTTCTTTTTTTCAACTCAACACTCTAGTTCTGGAAGCGACTTGAGCAGGAGCTCGCCGCAGCGAACAGTAGTATTTTATAGTTGCTAGTGTAATTTAAATAAAGTATTATTTTATTTTTATTTTTAAGACGTTTGTTATTTCTTCAAGCCTCCAACGATCGTCGATAAGGTAAAGGTAAAATTTGCATATTATTTTATAAATTCATCTTTTAATTAATCGAAGTCGCCTCGCGTAACAATTTTGACGCATCATAAAAACTTGTTTAATGTTTATTTTTAAACTAAAATATATATTTATTTATTATTATTTTCACTTATTAAAGTCATTTAAGATAAATTTACCCCTCCATAAAAAGGGGTTTTTACCTACCCCAAATCCATAAAATCTGTATTTTCTATATTGTGCAAGTGGTCATTATTTTGTTTCCTTCAGACTATAATTACAAGAGAATACATTTTTAGTGTACTTACACTACAAAATAAATAAAACTTAAATACCATATTTGATGGGGTGGTTTTTTATTTTTAATTATTTCAGGGGTTGTTTTTAATTTATTGTATTTTCGTCATTAGATTTGGATTCAACGTCGAAAAATACGCCGGAGGAGTGTATCTGCACTATAAAATAAATAAAATTTGAATCCTATGTCTAAAGGGGTGAAATATCTTTAAAACAACCCTTAAAATTTGACTATTAACCCTTCAAAATGCTTTAAATATATAATTAAATCTACAAATTTAACTTATATAATGTTCTCATAAAGAAAGAAGCGTTTTCTACTATTAAAAATACATTTTTTAAAAATTTGAAAGTTTTAACCCTAGCAATTCCGTTCCCTGCCGGAGAATCAATATATTGACGCACCTCATGATCTACACTTTGTGTATGATAATCATTGATATAAGGTATCTTAAATACCATTTTTCTGAGGGCGATATGCTCTTATAAATCCCGGCAAAAGGTTAAACGATACTCAAATATCACGATATATTATTAATTTTGTTTGTTTGCAGTTTTCTCGGTTATTAACGCCAATTTATATAAAAATAACACAAAGCACCATGTGGGGTCGTGGGAGACCCCAATCCGAAAATAATATCGTCCTGCCCAGACAGTTTTCGTTATTTCGTTTCAACAAAATTACTGGATACACTCCAAGTATCATTTTGCCGTGTAGATAAGTTATCTTGATTTAAAAAAATTATTGGTGCCCGTTATAAAAAATGAAATACAAAAATGATATTTTTCATAAAAAAAGATCATAACTCAGTCAATTTTCAATATTTTTTCCTAAAAATTTAACTTGTGCCTCTTGAAATGTAACTCTTTAAGATAAAAAAATGCTGTAAAAGTGCAGTTTTAGAAGGGAAAAAAATGTAATATTTATTTGTGGGGTCTCCCAGTACCCCAGGGCGCTTTATGGGTTAAAATCGATAAATATGTAATAAATGTTTTTATTAAAATGACATGATTGTATCTGTAATGAAATGGTTTAAAAGTGGCTGCATTTCTTCAAAGAAATCTTTTTGTAGTTTCCAGTAATCGCAATTGGATTAAAAATTGTAATCCGTTTCTATTCGGCCGGGGAACAAAGTTCCAAACATAAAAACCCCGAAAGGATAAAATTTCGATATTGCGCGAGTCCAAAGTATTTTAATTTGCTTTCTTTTTACCAAATTTTCAAAGACAAAGTGGAGAAAATCACGCTGGAGCCATGCTATATCGAAATTTTGGTCTTTTGGTGTGTTGATTTTCGGAACTTTGTTCTCCGGCCTCCTATTCGATCTTTGAATTTGTTGATATGTTCTAAAATGAATTTTTAAGTAATTTAATACAGTTGAGGTATAATGAGTATAATAAATTATATTTGCAAACGATGAAAAAGAATTTATACATGAATATCATTTAAAGTATTTGAAAACTTAATAATTTTTTTTTTTTAAGCAAATTTCATTTTACAAGTGACCGTTTCTTTCGAGAATATTAATTTTTGATAAAGATTGATTGAAATACAAATTTACGCATTCGAAAATTTGGATAGACATGTACGAATGGTTTATTTTTTTAAGAATGTTATTCTTGGATTCCCATGGATTGTAAATTACAATTGCCAATTCGTAATAATGAATAAAATGTATTTGAAGTATATCTATAATATATATGTATATAAGGAAGAAGCATGTATTCCTAACTTACATAATCAAAAAAGAAATCAGATGGATTAAAAATTCAAATTTTTTTTGTCTGTGTTTTCTTAATTTATTATTCTTTATTTTCTAATTAATATCCTTAATTTTCTGTATTAATATAGAAATAATAGTAAAAAAAAGTTGGTTTGGTTTTCCCCAAAGAATAAATTCAAAACATTCATTTTTAAAATTAAAAAATTTCAAAAATTAATCCATTTCAGATTATTGATTTGATTGTTAGAGTTAAATTGGCGGTAATGTGAGCGTTGAAGTACAATAACGAGGACAAAGGGAAACCGTTCGAGAGGAAACCACAGCGCATTTTTTTATGTCGATGAAATGCCAAAAATTATTTACTTTATTGAAAATCAGATACATTGGGACATATACGTATTTTTTTCAAAATCTTGAATATCATTTTTTTTAATTTAATGATTGTCGATATGAACGATTATAACAGAATAATTTCTTTTTATAAAAATGGAACCTGCGAATAGTTGACTTTGCCAATGTATGTAATGTGGAAATAAAAATATTCAAATTCGTTAGGTATACAATTGAAGAGGCGCAAAAAACCCTCTTTGTATGAACAATTATAATAACCATTGAGAGGGAGCATAGATTTGTATTAATCAGTAATTTTGATATCATATTTGATTGTGTAAATTATAAATGCAATCGTGAAGAAAATGGAAGTAGGGTTATTGATCAGGCTTTGATTGAACTTTAAGAATAGAGCGTATTTTATTATTCTGGCTGTGTTATATGAGGAATTCCTCAGAACTTTTAAAATTGCAAGTATTCGCATGAAAATCGTAGAAATGTAGGTTAAACTGATTTGTGTTATTGCAATATTGAAACAAGGCAATTAGTATATCAGCAAATTTTTGTGAATGCGGCAGTAAAAATCATCATCGTCTAAAAAGAATGGAATACACTAAAATTACAGATTTTTGAAGCGTACTTTTATTCAGTATGGGTCTGTTAAAAAAATAACTTTAATTCGAATGATTTGAAATCGAGATATTGTCATTTTTTGAGATAGTATTTAGTAGAATATTAGTTGTTTTAGTGAGTGTCTGTTTCAGAACATGAATTACTAAAACCAGGAACTTGCATACCAGATTTTTGAAAAAAGGAATTTTTTTAAAAAAGAAACTTTTATTATTTTTAATCTACTATGGCGGAAAATATTCCTCATGTAAAGAGAAAGAAAATCGAACTTGATTTAGGTACGTGCTGTGTATATAAATCTCTGTAATGTTTTAAACATTGCACTTTACTGCGGCCACTCGAACTGAAAATCTTTATTTTTTAAGTGTATACTAAGGTTATATCAGACTTTCTTGATTACTCAACCGGTATATGATCAATTTTTCGAGTGGAAGAAAAGAAAAGTCCATTAAACAAATGTCATTGCACGCATGAATTTGGCCTATGTAACTACATTTATTGTGGAAATTTCGAATAAAAAAAAGGTTTATGCAAAAATAAATATTTTACTGTTGACACCATCTCAACTTCGCGGTTTTAGTACAACTTTTAACTAACTGTTAGTGTTTAGATATTCTATTCCATGAACATTTCATCTTTCAAATGGGCTTCTTCCCAATGATCAGTGTTTATGTTTTCCAGACTATAATTTTTCCTTATCGGGATCAATTTCTCCCCTGTGGTACGAATACAAATAACGATATTAAAAAAAAATCTGTACTATAAAAATAAGGTAATGCAATGTTTACATGTTTTTATGTTTTCTTATAACATATATTTTTGGTTTAGTTTTGATTATGTAATAAAGCTTGTTATGCTATTCTTAAGAAAAATTTCAGAAACATTATCAAAAAACCCTTATACTAGGTATGTCCTACTTTCATAAGTTTAAACTCGCTAACATTGAATTTTTTAATGCTGAATGTTGAACCCTTTCATTTTTACATAAGAAATTTTGTTGAGGTAATGTTTGTAAATATTTCTATTATACTATGGATTTAGTAACAAAAATATTTCAGTAGATACTTATGTTTTATTCTTTTTTTATGTACAGAAATAACTCGGTTAAAAAATGAGTGGCCTCACCATTTTTGACATTTTGTAGTCCATAAGGCTGATTAAGGTGTCATAAAAAATAAAATTTTAATTTTTTGAAAGTCGTATTTAAAAGTTCCATGGAGTTCCTTATATATTAACTTGATTAATAATTTGTATCATTTTTGTTTAATTCAATGTTTATATGTCAAGAAATAAATGCTCTGGTACTATTCATAAAGTTACATTTTTTTAACTTGCTTTTCAAAAATTTTAATAAGTTATGGTGTTTCAATGCTCTGATTACAATTGCTCTTAACCAGCTATATAATTATTATGGATGGATACGAATAAAATAAATTGAAAGGATTTGTTAAAACTCTTTGTAAAATAGTGGCGTTCATATTTTTAGTTGTTTAGAAATAGTTTTTTTTTTATAATTTTGCGATATTGAGATTGTTTGGCATAAAACAAATATAGGAAAATGAATGACGAAATTTAGTAGTAGTTTAAGTGAAAGATAATCAAGATACCTGTACGGTCGTTCTCCCGAATGCGTCCGCATATGTGTCGTTACCGAACTACTCTGTGAAAATCTTCTGTCACAAACGGGACATCGGAATGGTTTTTCTCCAGAATGGGTTCTGGCATGTGCTGTCAAATTCGCTGCTTGGCTAAAGGCTTTCGAACACGCGTGGCACCTGTCAACAAATTATTAAATACTTATAACATTTTGTGATAACATCAAAGTAAAATAATACAATGTATTGACGATATTTCACTGATGCCGAGGAAAATACAAAACATTTATTTGTTGAAAAAATGTTGACTATATTTTACTTATTATTATAGATTACTTTCACCATAATTTAATTTGTAATGTATTTAGATACATCTTACAACTATTTTAATTGTGGATGGTTCATAAACAGAGCTTTTTCTAACGGCTCGTTTTTATAGTTTAAAATAAAAAGTGAATGCTGGTGGCAAGAAATTAACTTTTGTAAAGAAGGTAGGATGATACAACGTTGAGTATTGCAGTTTTGTATTGTAAAACAAGAAAACGGAAGCAGATACACCGATACGTAAATAATTTTGAACGTAAGTACGGTCGCCACGTTCTATTTAAAAAAAGTCCTGTAAATTATTATCCAGGAGAAGAGTAAGGAACTTTAGTGGCAATCGTCCATTTCATTTCACGTTATTTCAATACTCAGTGATAACAGTCAAAAGTAGTCAGACACAAAATCAACTGTCACTTTCACATTCAACATTCATTTATAAATGTGTTAATGGTGTTTTCTTGGACTCTTTGGTGATTACGTTTACGTTTTAATTTTGAAATATATTTTCTCTTTAATGGACATCCAAATATATTTAAAGCGTATTCATTTTAAAATGAAACTGCAGTTTCTAATGACAAACAGTTATTTGTCATTATGTGAAACATAAAATGAATGTCCTTATAAATAATTTATTTAATAATAAAGTGAATAACACACACACACACACACACACACACACACACACACACACACACACACCCACACCTGCCTTGAAGTGATCTTGGGTTTAATGAAAAGGGACTTACTTTTTGGCATGAGAACTTTATTCGGTATAATCTAAAGTAATGCAAAACTGGAAGTTATAGCTGCTGATTTTTTCAAAATTGTCAAAAATTACTTTGTCATATCCTTTAAAGTATAATGCTTTAAACGAATCAAGTTGCTTTTAAGCATATCAAAGACCGCGTACAATTTCTTGATAACAAAGACTTGAGTATATCGTCCAAATAAGCCGGAGAAACGGTACAAAAAAAATTTTAAAAATGTTTCAATTTGTACCAAATAACTAATATGGAATACACTAGTTACATAGAGAGAATTTAAAATATTTCCAAATAAGCAATATATTACAATGTTTTAATGTTCGACTAAAAATCGTTTAAAAAAAATTTTTTTAACGAGGATTCCATCAAGTTGTAAACAAATTCATATCATTACGGAATTGAATTGAGTTCCAAACAAGAAAGTTAAATATAAATGCATAAGGGCAGACATATTGAGTGAATACAGGCGATATTGGTCAGCCTGCGACAATAGTTAGGTGGTCTATCCTTGTATCATACTGCTATCTCAAAATTAACGTTTTTTTTTTCAAGAAAAATTCACATAAAAAAGTCATGAGTATCGGTGTTTTCTGTCCTCGAGAAGGAACGTCCAAAAGTGATAAATTCGTTTAAAGTCTCATGATAATGCCGTAATAAAAGCAAATTGAACCGCTTACTACATGCTAAAATATTAGTTTAAGACGAATATTGTACGCATAGAGTTTTATATGCAGTAACAGTCCGCATCGTATTTTATTCTAGGTTGGTACCAATTATTACTATTTAGATTACTATACAGATTACTAGATTTTATTATATATATGTATAATGCGAGATGCCATCAATCATTTCGAAAACAAATGTATTCGAATTGATTGTGATTATCGTTTGAAATTTTTATGACAAAAATGTCGTTGATTGAAACAACAAATATTTAACAACAAAAATTAGTATTATTGGCCAGCCTTAACGATATTTTATATCTCAAGACAGCGTTCCTTTTTAATTATATGAACCTGTTAATTCAAGTAAAGTTTGTCGAAGTAATCATATAGAATATTATTATTTTCAATTGTTTATTTAACCTCATAATTTTCATAATTTTTTAAAAATAAATTGAGATTTAGGGTTTGATAAGTTAATTTAACTATTGTATTAAATAATTTATTTTAATTACTAATTATTGAGACGAAATGAATTTTGCATCGAATTATAGATGCATTTATCATTATTGTATTAGATTGTTTATAACAATTATCAAAACAAGAAAGAAATTATGTTTTTTGGTACAAAATATGTATGATGATATGAAAATCACTAAAATAAGACAAAAACGCATGTTTTTGAGTTCGACGATTACCGATTCGGCCTCGTATTTTGAAAATAGAAATTGCCGATCCAAGATGTCCGATTAAACATTAAGAGTACTTTTTCTAGATTATAAGTTGGATAATTAATTTTATCGAAATTGTTTGAGTGTTACGAAGTTAAATCCTAAAAATATAAATGAAATGGAAATTGTGTTTTTTTTTGATGGCGGTTTGAATAATGGTTTCTTTTATATTTTGAACCATTCTCACCAAAGGATTAGTCATTTAAGGTTTGTCATTTAAAGGTTTTGAAAATTCAAAATGGTGGAATCAATATTGCAGCAGATGATTTTTTCATGCATTTTTGACAATAATTTATGGAATGCACCACCAATGCCTTACGTACCTACCTACCTATTTACAAATTCCCTGAGTAACAAATTTCAGGTATTTTTCAATTTCAAAATATGTTAGGTAAGGTTAGGTAAGTTATAATAAATTTTACATGTATTTTATATTTCTGTTTACCTCATTTTAAAATTTATGTTAAAGAAGGACTCGTACATCTTTTGCCTTCTTGTCGGTTACATTTGCCACTTTTAGGTAGTAAAGGTTCAGATTTAAAACGCCATTCATTATTCATCACAAATCACACCAACTCATTAATTCCGGTTTTCGAAGAGTTCATGAAGATTTATCTCAAAGACAGTCTTTATCAAACGGAATGAAAGTCTATAAATAATGATTTAAAAGTTGTTATAAATATTTTGTTAACAATCAATTGTCATGAATATCAATCACTATATTTACACACTAAACTGTATTGAAAAATATTATCCACTATTTATTTATTTAATGATAATAAGATTTGAATTATATTAAAATTGATTATCTTTGATAATATCTAGAAATAAGAAACCAATTAATTAATTTTCGGACTAATTAACTAATTTGAAGACTCTCTTCAGAAAAAAGTATAAAAATAAAAAATTATCTGAGATAAAAAATCAATATATATACATATAATTTAAAATACATTTTAAATGAAAATTGGTATAATCTTGTGTATATGATCAGTACCTATTTAAACTGTATAGAAATTTAAACCAAAATAACATTTAAACATTTTACCCAAAAATGCAAAAGGATTTATCGTATTATTTAAATAATACACAATTGAAATAAAGTATGCAGTTTTTAAGATTAAATAAAAGAATATTTCGTTAACAAATTTTAACAATATCGAATCTCACCTAACCAAATTGGTGTTATATTTAAAAGTAAACGTTACTTAAATGTACAAAAACTATAATTCAACTTTTTTACGAGAACATTATACACATAAGAAATGTAATAATTAGATAATTAAATGTTTCCATCTGTAAATAAATAATTTTTTTTATAAATAGGTAAAAATTACATTTGAGGTTATGTTATGATGAGTTTCGAGTCCAACCATCGTATTTTATAACTATTAAGAAATCATTACTTTCTAGCTACAAACGTATAGTATAAAAATAGGTTTTTAACTATTAACAAATATTTGGTTTCATTTAATGGATATTTCTTAAGATGTAAAATGCATTGTTTTCATTAAAGAAATATTAACTTCATATGAAGTGAATAATTATTTCATATTTAAGAAATGATTAGATTCGTCATATTTAAATTCCCCTTCCCCTCGGTGTACTTTTCATCCCTCATTCAAGATTTCAAGGTCCCTATTTCTCTTCTACTGGAAGATACTTATTCCTCACCCAGAGAAAACATTATAGTGTTTGTTAATGTATACTGGAGTGAAACACAGGCACAGCAATATTTTATAGTTAAATTTACTATATTTGTGGTGTCAGATACCATTGTAGTTCTGGTTACCATATAATAATACAATAAAATAATTGAAATACAGCCACAAACATTAATTTCTAGCAGTGTACAAAAAATTATAAAAATCTCTTAAATATGTTGAAACATATCGGCATTTTTCTATTTGAGTTCCAATTTTTGGAGAGCTGTTTCCAGATTAATTATGTTTTTACCTAGTTAACATAAAATACGTGTATTTTATTTTTTCATTGTTTACAATATATCCAAATTTTATGAAAATCGGAGCTTTACACTTCGTAGGTTTATTTGTTGGTTTATTGAGGTTTCTGAGGTTGGTGAATACGAATCCGATAGATTGTTGAAGACCTTTTATTATAAAGAAAAACGATGATGAATTGCTTTTAATGTTGTACTTTTTAAAGGGTTTCCAGTCAATCAGTCCATCAACCATTGCAATGGTTTTCAGATTAATTTCAGTTACTTCGAGATTTCAATATTTTGGTACATTGCCAAACATGTCCGATGTAGGTTTTAAGCAGATAAAGCTTTTAACGTTGTTGTGGTAAATTATTTTTATTATTATTATGAATGTCATTATTAATGGCCGCAACTATATTTAAAAAAATGGTAGGTGATCGATTGATAACACAATTTTCAAGGATGGGAGTAGAACTAACTGATGCAAATAGTAAAATTTGCAAAAAAAAAATGCGAAAACGAAAAGATTGTTATCGAACGAAACCTCAAATATCTTAAAATCCTGACACGATGATTATGATCTTGGATTCGTATTACACGTCGAAAGTTAATTTCAAATGACTCACGCGAATTTTCAAAAGTTATATCCTATATTGATAACCACAGTATGGCTCCGTTTTTTAAAATTTTTTATCCAATTAAAAAATTTTCCCGTACACGGAGAAAAATAATCAGCAAAATCAGCCGAAAAATCCGCAGATTCTACCAATTTTATCCTATAGGGACAGCTGTTGGAATTCCGTTAGGGATAGCCGATAATTTCAGCTAAATTTACTGAAAAAGTCCGCAAATTTAACGGAGCAAATCTGCTAATGTAGCGGAAATTTAGAGCTAAGCGCGAATTGAGTAGGGTTAAGGCTACATTAGCGGAATCAAAACAGCTAAAATTGCAGATATTTTCGGCAATTCTAGCCGAAAATTTTAGCTGATATGAATCAGCTAATCCAGCGGAGTGATTTTTCTCCGTGTATAGTTATTTGGAGTAGAAAATGAATACCTGAATGGTTTTTCGCCGGAATGTGTCCTTAGGTGCGTTTTGAGGGTGCTCGGCCTGGCGTAGGTTTTTCCGCATATTCGGCAGAGATTCGGCCTGCCGTTGTCGTCGGAGGGGATGGTGGGGGTTGTGCCGCCCCCGGCCCCGCTGGCGGCGGCGCTGATGCAGAGCGAGTGATCCACCGGCTGCAGCCGTGCGTGGGGGTGCGCGTGCGGATGGGGATGGGGATGAGGATGCGTCGCTACGTGACTATTGGCCGATGCTTGGTTCATTCTCTGGTGCGGCTCTATGGGGTTGTATTGCGGGGCGGGACTCAGCAGGGGCTCCACGCCCCATGCCGTCGAATAGTTCTGCTCGTACCTGTGCGCAAAAATGCTCCCTTAAGCCAGAATCCGGAATTCAAGATGGTCGATCAGAATTTGGGTTACGTTACTACTCATCGCTGCAAGCGTTACTTTTTCAACTGACCAAACAAAAAGACTTATTTTTAACCAAAACATGAGGTCCTTGTCGACACTTTCCAATATTATTATCTCTCTCTGCAAGTAGAAAAGATTCGATATGTTGGCGTATAAATGAGAATAAAGTGAACTAAAAATGTCTTTTTCCCCATCAATTTGGTCTCTTAAGGTATTAATAAATGTTTACTTATTAATTCTCATAAAATGTGATATAAATAACATCACAAAAGCATAAATATGAATTTCTAGTACAGTCTATATCAGATTTCATGTAAACATTAATATTCGAATTCCTTGTTTAATTTTAAATAACTCATTAACCTTTTGTACAGATGTCTATAAATCTATAATCTAAGAATATTTTTGCACACAATCGTTCACTTTTAATTTATATCCAACATCTCGTTTTATTAATGACACGCGTGTCAAATTTACGTATATATTTCACATAAAAATATTGGTTAGAGGGCTTTTAACCTACAATTAAATATTTCTTACATATAAAAAAATAGCTGTACGTTTCGGATATCACTTGAGTCCTTATTCAGGAGCGTGATTAGCACCCAAGTAATTACCTAAACTGTAAAAAATAACAATGAATTTTAAAAAATCATTGTAATTTTCATTTTATATAAATTTTGTAATATTCCTACGCGTGAAATAGTGTTTTTACTATTTGAGGTTAGGATTTTTACAATATTTTTGTAAATTTACCAGACGGCACTGTAGATTTACTACATCAAGCACAGTTAAAGTGCAACGCGTTGTAATTTGACAATGCTACACATTGGTAATATTTGAGCACACGTCAAACGTGGTAATTTTACCGTTCAATGGGAAAAAGTGACAAAATTTGTAAAAATGCAGTGCCCAACAAGAAAATTTACAACGTGAAAAGTGAAATTTGCCATGCGTTCAACGTGGTAAAATTCATTTCTATTTTTTACAGTGTAGCAAATACCCAAGTGATCTAAAACGTTTCGCTAATTTTCTGTTTTCTTAACGTAATTATCGAGAAATAGCTGGATGCCTATTTCATTTTAGGTTAAAAGCCCATTAGGCCAGATTTTTATATGAATTTAATTTTTTGTTATTCTTTGGAAAAAAAACATATAATAGTTCTCTCAATACTTGTAAAATAATAGTATATTATGCAACAAGAGCGCAATTATCGATCTCCGACGAGTCGGAGTTTGAGGTCCGAGCGAAGCGAGTTTCCGTACGATATTTTTTAATAAGACGTGCGCGGAACTCGATTTATGGATCTGAAAATTTTGCCCTAGGGCGAAAAATCGAGTTTCTCGCATGCAGTGTTAAACAACTTGTTGTGAGGCTATCGGACAAAACTTACCCAGGATGCATATTCATGTTCATCGTCATGTTCATGGACACATTGACGGACATGGCAGGGCCAGCAGCGTAATGCGCGGGTGCCGTTGCAGGCACGAGATTTTGTCCGTAATCTTGGGCGTAATGGTGGGTTGGGGTACTGGTGGCATAGTAACCACCAGTGGGACTTCCGGGATGAACCACGGCGTGTTTTAGAGACAGGAGGACATCGGCAACCCCTTCTCCATTCGGATTTCCGGTTCGTGGCATGCAGTCGCCTCTCGCACATCCCCAACTGCTGCAAAGTTAACAAAAATAATTTCTTTGTTAAGTATTTATGAATTTTCTTTGTTATGGTTCATAATGTAGAATTTGATTTTATGGCCCTTCTGTAAAATTTACATTTATTCAGTAAATTAAGTTCGTAAAATCGAATTTTGCGGCTGTGGTAACCAATATAAAATTGAAAATGGGCGATGAAATTGAGGTGGAAAATAGGTAAAAGCAATTTGGGGTTAGCTGCTGGTTGTCTTTATTTTTCATTGGTCTCAAGAATATTTCAAAATTAAATGCTAATGATATTTTTTTATAATTATTCTTTTATTTGAAATTGCATGAAAGAGTTGGTGTAAATAAAAAAAATCAGAACAAAAAATTAAGTATTAGTGTACGTTTGTTTGTTATCGTTACTGGAACCACGCGCTTTAGTCTTTCGCTTATTTTCGCCAACTTCTTTTGAAAGTATAAGAAGCTCGTCAATACATTTCAGTGACGTATGCTGAAGATCAACATAATACCGAATTGGATATGCGTCTTTTTCATTATTGTTTATTATAATCGCAAAGTCACATAGACAAATTTTCAATCATGAACAATTTATATTTATTTATTTAGCAATAGCATATTTTTTTGGTAATTTCAAACAGAATTGAATTTTGTTCATTGCATTATATGAATCAATATTTCTGTCCATCTACCGCTACTACCCAGATAGCAGAATTAAAAAGTAGTTCAGAATGATCTCGTAATGTGTTCTGCAAGAAAACATTAAAAGGTTTTTTTAAACATGATCTTATACGACCTCAAGCTCAAAATATCGCATAATATCAAGCATCCGACATCTTTTGCACGTACTATGAGGTCATTATGAAATATTTTTTATTCTGCTATGTGGATAGAAGCAAGGACCGGAGTTCTCCAACATAGTAATGAGTATATATGAATGTATGAAAGTACGCAGTAGTATGAGTGAGTCACAATATTATAGAAATACCAGCGCATTAACATAATGAGGGCAATGTTATTCCAAAATTCGATTCGATTGTAAATAAGAGTTTAAATCGTACTATTTTTACCTATGTGTGAAAATATTCGTTATATTTAAACTAAAAGATATTAACTGATATCTGTGTCAATTGCCCATTAGTATCCATTCAATAGAAAACCATTGATTACATGAATAAAAAACGAACACATGCGATGTGCAAAATTAAAATTTATGCGTATAATTGCAAAACATATAAATACGTAAGAAGATATCATATGTTATTATAAAAATATTATATCAAACTTAGAAAATTAATAATCAACCATTTCTAAATAAATTCTTGTAATGTCGAAATATCTTTTTTTCTACATTTCCTACAAAGAATCCTTACAGAAGGTACAATTTGAAATAGTAAATTATAAATGGTAATGCGTCGTGTTGCCCGAAAAGGGCGATTATTAATCACCGTTAAAAACAATAAATATTTAAAGAGAATATAAATGACATTTATTTTAAATGATTTGAAAACTTTAAATTAATGTTTATTTTGAAAATATTTTTTGTTGTTTATGTTGGCAGAATTAATTTTTTTTAATATTTAAATAAATGAAACTCTAAAAAACGTGTCTAATATAGACAATTATTGAAATGGACACGGAAACAAAAAATTAATGGAATCATTCAAAAAAGGTAAAATGGTTGTAGTATATAATAATAGAATTGAAACGTGAATTACGTATTGATATATTTTACAAATCAAAATATTATAAATTATGTCCTATAATAACAATTTTCCCTTTGACACGAGGTTATTATCGGTTCGGTCATTTTCTTACATCCATTTGACTGTTTCACGAATGTTTAAAAAGACTATGTAACTCTAAAACTGCGGTAGATTCGAGGTTAGATATTCTGCACTGAGAGACTGAAAATAACAAAAACTGTAAAACTTTTTAAGAATTTAGGGATAATCGATGCACAGTCCTAATAATTCAAAAATTGTATACTAATTTTTGATATAATACTAAGAAAAGCCGCATGTAGTTAATACGTAATATATGAAAAATTAGTATAACATTTTAGAATTATTATGGCTGTGCATTGATTATCTTTAAATTCTTAAACAGTTTTACAATTTTTGTTATTTTTAGTCTTTCAGTGTACTGTACATTGAAAGGTTGGAAAATTACAAATGAAAGAAGATTAATGTCTTATTTACTACAGAAATAGTGCATTTAACTACTTTTTTGTAATTTTGTGTTTTACTTTTGTTAAGTAATTGAATTAAACTATATTTTTTTCTTCGTACTTGGTACGAATAAAGGTATGGCGTGCATATTTCAAAATGTAAATACATAAAAACAATCCTTATTTATTGAGTTTTTAGGGTATTATAAAATTCAGGTAACTCTAAAACTTAAAATCATATGCTTTGATACCGTATTAAGTGTAATTCGCATATAAAATAATATTCTATTTCGTCTGATTTTTGTTAAATACTTTCTATCACAAAAATTGTTTAATTTTTACAAAAAAAGGCATTGTTTTTATTTATGCGATAAATTGTCATTCCTTTCTTTTCATTATTAATTTTTAAAAGAATTGGAATTCGTAATTTATATTGTACTCTTTCGGTAACGTGTATTGCAGGAATATATACGCAATTTGAAAAGTTCTTAACTTCATAAATTTAAAAAAACTTATCACAATATTGGCAAATTCGAGTAAAATTTGACCACTCACTTATAGGTTCCTGAGCACGGACTGAATAAACCCGGCGGCAAAGGGTCGAGATCGAGCGGCGGAAGCGGAAATCCCGCCATGTCGTCGACCCAAAAACTGGCACCAAATTCGTTCACAATTTGCGTTTGGCCGTTGTGAATTTGTTGATTTTGGTCGTTTATGTCTTCTGGAGAATCTTGCAGGTCCTGGAGGCGTAATACACCTAACGATCCCTCGTTGTGGGCATCAGACAAGGGGTCATCTCCAGCAAGCACACCCAACGAGCCGGAACAAAGGCCAGACGGAATCGTAGCCTCGATACTTCCCACCGAGCCTGTAACATTTCAACCATTTCATGTTTTAAGAGATATTCAATCTAATAAAATGTCGTAAATATTTCTTGACCGTTGTTAAATACATTAAATTCATTAAAATGATTGAGTTTCTTGGTTTTTATCGGTCACCATACAATTAGATGTTTAATAAAAATATAAACCTGCAACTAAGTACAGTTACTGGGTTTAATTAAAATTGAACCCTTGGGGGCGCATAGGACTTGTCAATAAGGTTCTGCGCCTCCATCCTTAGACTTTCAAAAAGTTGCTAAATTTTGAATTCAACAATGTGTTGAATATCAAAACTTAGATATTCAATCTGTACAAAAAAATCTTTACAAAAATTGTAATGCGAACCGTCAACAAAAAACATCGACTTTTTTCTATGCAAGTAATTTGTTTTTGCTAATTCCAAAATTTGTAAATTTATTTATTGTTTTAATACTAATGTACAAATTTATATAATTATTATAGATTAAACTGAAGAAGGCACGCATTTTGTGACCGAAACGTTTTTAAAAGAATTTTTTAAATATTTTTTCATTTATGGACCGACAAAACCAAGAAAATCTACAAAATTCATTTGAATTTTCCTCATATTTAAGAGATTTTATTTAACAAATATTTTCCTACATGGATACAACGTTTACGTGAAAATTACCGAAAAATTCCGAAGTTGATATGAGAACATTTTGATGACGCATACAACATAATCTATAAATGATTACGGAACTTTTCTGGAAAAAATTACTGAGCCATAGATAAAATAGCTTTTCATACAAATTCCGGTTATTTTTCAGGAAAAGCTTAGCATTCATTTCTGGCTGTTCAGAAATAATTGTCAAAATTGTTGAGAAAATAACAGTAATTATGACAAAATATTTTTAATACAGATAACAATATTCCTTGTAAATTTTACTGCCTTTCAACTACATACTTCAGTTTAATAAATTCTCTGTATTTTATGAGGTTGTAGTAATTGTTCCAATATATATTAATGAACTTAAATTGTAACTGTAAGAGTGAAAATGGAATGATTTCGAATTCTAATTTTCAGGAAAATGTTGATGATTAAATACATATTTCTAAAAATATATAATTACTAATAATTATGGAGTGGAAGAAAAATAGTAAAATTAACTACATAAAAATGAACTGCAGGGAAATTTTCTAATTACAAACCTACTTGTTACAAAACTGCTCGACTCCGCAAAGGTAGTTGAATCTGACCGGTATGTATTTATAAGTGCAGATATTTAATTTTTTACTTGCATTCTTTTCAAATACTATAATTATAAGTTGCCAATATTACTTATTATTTACGTGATTGTATGCTCACAACAAATGGTTGATATATTCGGTTTAATGATTTATATAAACAATTATTTGTTAACTATCATGGAAAGTAATTATATTTATTAAAGTAGAAATGTTTACTTTACGAAAAACATAACAATCAATTTCTATAATATTCATGAACTGTGCATTCAGACCATGAACTATTCCATATCAATAGTAGCCCTATTATTTGTCAGAAATTAAAAAGGATGCTTATTCGCTTTAAACAATTATAACTTAAAAACAATATTAGGATATTCCCAATTTCTTTATTTTTGAAATGAATCTTTCTTTCTTTACTTTTTACAACGTTTGATATTGTAGAATTAATCCAGTGTATTGTAGAAAAGCTGTAATGAATTTTCGAATTCATATTTGCATTTACATAAATAATTGAAGACGATTATTACATGGATAATGAAGTACTTTGTTGTAATTATAAGTCATCCCTATTGTGCCCTACATAATGGTATGTTCAAAATGTTTTTAAATTTTATTCTATTTCTAAAAATCAATTTTACAACATAGAATTAACAAAAATAAAATAAAAAACAAAATAACTTAAATTAGACGTTTCAAAACAATTATTTATTCAAAAACTATGAAAAGATGTCATGTTATAAGAGTTCGTACAAAAAATTTTTTTAAATTCCGTTTATACCAATACGTGTAACGTCATTGATTTAAATTTCAAATAAGTTTGAATAAAATGCACATTTTTATGTCAATATTTTACATTTGTTATGATAATTTTAAGTACAAATGAGTTTAATCATCAAAATATCACAGTGTACAACTCTCTTAGTAAGTTAAGTTTAAAACACAATATTAAAAAAAGAATGCATAAGCCTAGAATGAAATTGATTTGATAAATATGATGATATGTGGTTGCTTATAATTTAGGGAAAATTGAAAGGGTTCCAATTTTAACATTTTAAAGGGCAGTGTTGAATTTTTTTTCTCACGCGGTTAGTTTAGTTAGTTAGTTAGTTAGTTAGTTAGTTAGTTATGCCATAGGTTAAATAACTTTTAGCAATATCAATAGAATGCAGTTGTTTACAAATTTAATACAACTTCCGAAGTTATTGATACAAGTATACAATTTGATATAACATCTAGGTTTAGTAGATACGTGTTAAAAAATCGACTACAGACACATTATATACATTCAGTAATTAATTTTTTTTTATTGTATATACCGAACTAAACAAGTTTAGGGTAAAAATATTCGATAATTTAATATAAGTTTACAGATACTATTAAAAGTTTAAAAATAATTAACGTTGAAAAAAGGATGAATAATTTATTGACCGTGACCTGTTGTACAACAAAGTAATCGAACACGATCTTATGAACTATGTAACTTTATAAAAGAAGGAATCGGGGCAATAAGTAGTAAAGGTAGCCCATTAGTCAGCCGTCGATGGAATGAATTCCAATCGACTTTTTCCGGTAGTCGACGTGTTTTCAATTCTATGTAAGGCTTCAGACAATTTATTTTACACATTCTTTCATTACTTTTCATTGATAATTATTCCTAAAATTACTTTAGTGTCTACCGCGCGATTACTTAATTAATTTATTATCCGCCACGAACATACTGACGATTTATCTTCTAATACATTTAATTTGGTATGTTGCGTACTTTTAATAATCGTTACCATTTCTGTAATCTTTGGAAATATTTTGAAAACAATAATCAATTAAAATCAGATGCAAAATGTTTTAAATATAGTAAAAAATGTTTTAATTAGATTTTTTTAATTAGAAATGTAATTTCGTTTTGAAACAGATTCTATCCGTGAGAGTCAGAAACTTGTCTAACAGTGGTAAGTTGCATAATATGTACTTTCGCAACCCTGAATCGATTAAAAAATGCATTCTTAATTTGGCTGTTAATTGTGAACATCAGAATAATTTAGGAGTTTATCTTATTAAAGCGGAGATAAAATAAATACCGAAAAAAGACATTATTTCTACATGCCATAATAAATACTTTTAATTCCTTCTAAAAAGACCAGGAATTTTTATTTTAATACGAAGTTCATTACGATTATTTAAATTGAGTGTACAATAAAAAAACCTAAATTCGTATTGAATTGTACAGCGTGAATAGAAATGCTCTAATTGAAACAATGCAAATTTGACTATATCGAAATATTGCCGCCTTTACAATATCTCGTCTCGTTAAATGATCAATGATTTCAAAAAGAACTAATCTTGTTTTAATTCCACTGTACTCTGCACTACAATGTTTTAGTTATGGTCGAATAAACTTTCACTCATCTAAGATTTTTTACAAATCTTGACGGAGTATTTCCTAATGTCAACTGTTCACCAATTAATCTTCAAAAAGCAATCAGCGATTCAGAAAGGAGTAAAATTGTAAATTTAATGTTGTATAAAATATTCAAAATAAATAAAAATATGTATTATAGTATTGGTATTATTATAGAAGTATTGGAATTCAATTGTGGCTCAGTCATTTGTTAATAAAAATTAGTTATTGATTTTGCCGGTTTAACGCGAATTTGAAAGAAAAAAAATGTAAAAAATTTTCCTTAAAAGTGCAAATAAATATACAATTTTCAAAGAAACATATCCAACAAAGATATTAAATGAATGTAATATCTTACTAAAACTTCAAGTCAAAGTCAATAAGATCTAACATACGATCGTACAAAATTGGACAGGATTATAGAAGTTAGATTGGTTCATTAACGATCATATTATGAATTCTTAACTCATATTACAGTATGAAAATCTACAAAAATTGTTTAAACTCATGATGAAATATATTTATATGTTTCTATTCTGTAGTGTGATTTTTCGATTCTCAGGTACGAATTAATTTAAATTTAAAGAATGTTTTAAAGAACGTTTCCAAAGCTGCAAATTACAAAGTAAATCGGTAGAACACTTATAAAAATAGTAACATAAGCAGAGAAGTTCTAAAGTGAGAGTAAACTCTTAATTAAATGATAACTAACAACTGTGCCTGAGTGTCTTCATTTATTAGTAATTTTGGACACAAGCGTGTAAGTTTTTTCTAAGAATATGAGGGTTGTTTTTGAGGCGCGTTTTTTAACACACGGAAAACATGGTTAGTTACACCAACTTGCTTCTTGGGGGTTTATCTCATATTTCATGGTTACGTAAGAATTGAACAGATTTTTTCAATAATTAATTAGTAGTCCGGTATCGATGATGTATTATTAAATTTCCAACCGAAAGGAATAAAAATTCTTAACACTAAGTAAGAACGCCAGAAAATGTATTATCGCACCCGAACCTTTTCTATATTCTACCGGCAAAATAAAAAACATTAAGAATATATGCGTGTACATACAGAGAAAAAATGACTAATGGAACCGTGGGAAAAAGGTAGAAGTGTTTGTAACACAATAATATTAGAATTAATAACGTGAAAAGTTGTGGTTGACTTAAATATTACATTTGCAGTTCAGAATATTGAAAAATATATCATACAAATAAACTTGGTTGGAGATGTCTTATTATTCAGGAATATTTAAAGAGAGTATTCGATTATAAACCTACCCTATATTAGAGGTTATGTAAGTTGACATTTATGTATTAAGAAATTATGTCCGGAACAATGTGATGGTCTTGTTTACTACCGAGATAGTTAAGTAAGTTAACTATTTTTTGTAATTCCATGTTTTATTTTTGCGAACTGGTTCCATTAACGACTTTTTTGTTCTGTGCTGATGCTTCTTCAGTGTTCTCAATATTTCGATTATTTGATATTTTTGTTAGTTTTAAGGGAAATGGTTTCAGCACTAAATGCTAATCAACCTCTACTATACACAAATTTGACAATTTTTATTAATACATTGAAGCGATAAATAATCATTAAATTTCATTACGAATGATGATCTCGGTTTGAATTAAAATCGTATTTACATTTTGCTAGCATAATATAGTTAAATTATTAATATTTGAAGCAACTTAAAAAAACATTCACTATGATACATATTAGTAATAAAATACAGATCTATATGAGAAGGATATATAAGAAAAGTAATTAGTGAAGATGATATTTATGATTTCCATAAAGATATTTGCAGTTGAAATTCAAAATAAGATTTTGAAAATCGTTAAATTATCTACGGACTCCGAAACAAATTTGAAATAAAACATTTTTTTTAATTCTATTGCTATAAATAACAGGAGTTAGAACACATTCTAAATCTTACCTCCACTAAGAATATAAGGCGGCTCGGCGGTGTTGGCCGAATGATGGTTCTGCAGAAACTCCATCTCTGCGAAATTTGTGTTTGCAGCCTCCCTTAGGAACACCCCCTCTACGCAAGCGAGGTCCAGCCCCTATGGTTGTCCTGGCAACCGTACATTGCGCTAGAATTTCTCTGTCGGTCTTTTTATCTCTTCAGGATGATCGTTTCGCGGAAAATGCAGTTGGAAAGTTCACCTGAAATTACAATTATACTTTATTTGTACGATCAGTTTTTTGTTGGTAATATCTTATTTAAACTAGCCGCTTAGAAGACCGGTTAGTTATGGGCGCATTAACCCTCACGTTGAAGATTCATTTTTTATATGTAAACAAACGCTTGATAGGTATCATCTTTATATGTAACGACTACAAAGGAGTGTCAGCAATTATTGATTTCAATGTTAAATTTTTAGAATTTTGTCGGTATAAATTGCATGCTTTCAATTATTGAAACAGTCTGCTTTCTTCATTTTGAAGTTGTAATTAATCCTGCATTATAAGAAACTGAATCTACTTTGTTGTTGTAGCCTTCAACTGAATAACTTTCAAAGCAAATGTTTAGCTAAGAAATATGAAATATTACTAGTTAAGTATAACTAAACCCTTGATGATTTATACGTCGCCATTGCGCGAAATAAACTACAATAGTTAAGACGATATTTTGCGAAATGTGGTCTAGACAACACTGTCAAATCGATAACTTTATCTGGGTTTCATCTTGGAAATATTGTTGTCTTGTTATTGTGGCATGAAAATGCCACATATCTGATTATGTGTTCTTTATCAGTTGCATTTTTACGCAGTATTTTTCACTCAGTTAAAGAAAAACGATTAAAAGGGATTTAAGGCTCACAAAGGAGTCACAAACTTATATTCGAAATGATAGAGGAAAATGTACGTCCATGAATCCTTTCGTGCTCTTTAATCCTTTGGACCCGTTCAGTAAGTCCTATATCATCGGTGTTCTATACTCAGATAAGAAGTTTGTATTTTCATTATAGATAGAAAACAGTAAAGTATTTATGCGTGTGATATTCATGTTTTTTTTTTAATTATGACATTTCACTTTTGTATATGTTATTTATGTGCCTCCTTTAATTTAAATCAATAAAAGTGATCTAGTAATGGGTGTTTTCATAAACTACAGATTAGTATTTTGAAAAAATCGAAGATGAATACTCGCGCTACTAAAAGAATATCACATAACGATATTTGCGTGCGACTAATCTTGTGCAGATCTTGACGACTAAACAAGATCAAGAAAATTATTGTGGTCTCGTGACGCACTAACCTTAATATAACTATATTATATCGAGAGATTCTGCGATACTTTTAATATTGGATTTTTAAAAATCATATCTTCTTTAACAGACTGGCATTCAGATTAAATAGTACATTATGTACATGGGGCCCAAAATGTATAATTTTCGGGGAACATAGCGAGGCCCCCAAAGTCGTACGAGTAAGAATACTACAATTGCGTCAGTCGTAACATATACTATTTTTTTGTTCACAGATCGTCAAATTTGAATTAATGTTAAATTTTTTAAAGATTAATACACACGTAATATATCGCACATTTTATATAGAATGCAAGAAAAAGAGAAACAAAGTGATGTGATTGAATTGAAGTGGTTGGATAGGAAGGTAGAGAGAAGACAATAATAATTCGGATTTTAAAGAAACAAACAAATTATTTTTATTTCAATATTAACATGATATTTACAATTTAATTACCGATGTGTTTATCAGCTAAATAGAAGTTAATTAAAATCTAGTTAATTAAAAGTATACTCAAAGATTTGATTCATTTTGAATTTATACAAAATTATTTACCATCAATATTGAGGAGACAATACATCTTTTTGCAGAAGAGGCGCGAAAAGTTGTTTGTATTATTAAATAAAGAGATATAACGGCCAATTCCGGTTGCATTATTTTTATTCATTGCCCTATGGCTCGATTCATAATTCGCATTCTCCTCATAGGGCTTCACCTTACAAATAATTACAAACGTACGTAAATGCAAAACCCACAAAAAAAATATACAATCGAGTGCTGGTCGTACAAAACAAAAAAGAGACATAACATATGAATCTAAAAGAATTAAGAATTAATGTTTACGAGAAAAAATGTAAAAGTTAAATTAGTATTGAAAAATTGAAAAGTAAAACGCAAACAGAAAATATATTAAAAAATATTAAAGTAAAAAGATGAGAAAAAACACAAAGAACCGAAATTAAAAAAAACAGAATTTTTATAAATTTAAAAGATTTGAAAGTATATTAATATGATCCAAAATGAAAAACTTATAAAACTATATGTCGGGTTAATAATCCACATGTTTACATTTTTTTATCATCCTATCATTTGAAATTTGCTTGAAGGTTTTCGAGAAAAATGATAACGAATATTCGAGGTTTCGAAGTCGTTGATTACGTATCTGTTGTTACACTTCAAAAATTCGATGTGTAGGATGGTATCAAATATTCGATTTTGATGAAACCCAGTGATTGGAAGATTTCAGAGCTCTCAAAACTCCCGATTAGAGAATTGCTTATAAATCAAGCAAAACAAATATTATTATTATATTATTATTATTATTAATTATGAATTACAGCCCGCCATGTTGTTTTAAATTTCGTAAATCTGACACCGAGTTTGTAATAAGTGTTCTTGAAATCCTTCAGTACCCAATTGCACATACACCCATGTGCAATGATTCCGCCGCTTTCGAGATTTTTTATCCTTTTTGTACATAAAGTTGTACGACAAAAGAAGGCAAAAGATCTGTCAAAAACGACGGATTCATTGCACACTGGTTTACATCGCACAAGCTTTACAAATTCGGTCTAGTATACTAGATCCATCATTTTGAATTCGAAAATATAACAATCTATTCCCAATCAGTAACACAGAAAATCCCATAGGAACTAGTTTCATCAAAATCGAATAAAGTTTGAGATGTTGATTTTTTGGTTAATAACAAATCGATATTGAAGTTTAAAAAGTTCAGTTTGTTATATTTTTACAAAAAGAAAACATTTATACGTTATTTTTTATCGTGTTTATTTTTGGTCGTGTTTTCTCTAATCGATGAGATGTAAAGCAGTTTCTTTCTAATGAAAATATAGCAATTCATTTTTTGCGATAAAAACTATTTGACCGGATTTGTTTTACTTGAAAATACAGATACACCTTTTTGAAATTTAGAGCTGTTTAGGATGTAATGTAAAATGGCTAATATTATCGGACTATAATAAAAATCAAACGCTAGATCACGTGGTACGGCAGTGCCCAAAATTCAATAAACCTCGGAAAGTGTTAATTAGACGATTGCGAAGCCGCGGAATAATGTTACAAAATGAATTGATATACAGCCCATGTACATCTGTATGCACCATGCTGCACATATTATTCAAACATTGTGAGCTACAAATATAAAAATCAGTACCTAGATCAACCTAGTTATTGGAACTTAGAATAAGTTAGTGAAAGTTGCATGTCATCTAAAAAAAAATATTATCGGACAATATTAATACCGATGAATATTAACGATTTTGTATATAAAAGTACATTTTTTCTTGCTCTTTCTAAAGGGAAAAAATATATTACACTCCAAAATTAATAAAAATAGTGAAAATAATAAACTATAGATTCCATGAAATCAATTATTCTACATAAATCAAAAGTTATATTTTCGAAAACTTCTCTACATTTATTTTACACAATATTTTGTTAAATATTTTATATTCATTTGTGTTTATTATGTAGCCTGATATGGCACGGATAATGCACAACTTTAAGATCGTCTGGATTTGTACAGTCTCTTGTTCGTCTCGCGACCGCGTTTTCCAAGTATCGGAAAAGGTGGGTTCAATAAGTACAGAATATGAAAATCTCAAGAAGCCGAAGTTTCTTATGTTTTGCCATAGCGCCTGTTTATGAGACGTATTCCTGATCTCTGAGCTTCATTAAAACAGATTCATAACGTAACAAAATATTGCCGGTAAAAGTATGCTGTGAATGATTTCTGTGAAGAAGTATTGAAGTTATTTTTCACAATTCAGGTGTCCCAACAGCAATTTTAACCTTTGTACATGATATTCTACAAGATACCAGTGAAAACCTTCAAGAATTAGTTGAGAACTGAATAAGCAAAAATCATCTATTTTCGAAAATTCATTAAAAGTGTTCTAGTATATTTTTTATATAGGTTGGAAGTGTAGTCTCAGAAACCGTTCAAATAACTAAAGGAATAAAAAAATTGTATATAAAAACAATATAAAAAGTTGCCGCTGAAACAGCGCCGAAGGTGTCGCTGTGGAACCCACAAAATTATTTGATCGGTGCTCTTTTTAAGATCCATATATTAAATTCATTTTCAGGAGTCTTCAAAAGCTTCTGATATTCAATTTACAACAATCCTACTAAAAGTTATTAAATAACCAACATTTCAGTTATTAAACAAAAAATACGAAGCTATAATAGCAATTTGTTGTTAGTGTAATTACAATGTAGAGAGAGTAAAGCCGGTCCAGTGAGAGCTGCAACTTTCGTTGCATCCATTACGAGCCGAATAATAAATCCTGATGCAAATTATCTTTTTTAAATCACAATCTAGTAAAGTCAGTAATGAAATATATAATACAAATAATTGTCATTAAAGTATAGAGGAAAAGTATTCTTGATGACGAAGCGCCAAAAGCTGCATGAAACTGTATCGGTATAGGAAGCTTTGAATTGCGTTTTCATTCTCATTATGACTAATGTTTGTTATTAGCAATATTTTAATTCTTAAAGGCTTAAAAATGACCGCTATTACAGTTAGTTTGTTATAAAAAATGTTAATATCATATCGCGCTGACAGAAAAAGAATATATTTTTAATTTAGTTTTTGTTTTATTAGATATAATCCGAAACTAAATTGGAAAGGCTAATCGTATAAAGAATATTTTTTCTCGCGAAGCTCCAAAGGTATCGCTGTTATAACCGATAGTTAGTTAAATAACAAAATGGGATCGTTAATCAAAATAGACAAATTTCATTGTACGACAATTTTATTATTTTAATGACAAATCCCATTTGATATGAAAAATTCGGTTCTGAACAACAACTCTTATTTACTTAATTCGAATAGTATTCATACCAATCTTTATATTAATAATTTATTGTTCCAAAGACAAACAGAAATGTTCTATAACATCATGTTTTGATAATAATATGTTGAATAGCCGCAAAAATTTCTTGTTAACATTAATTAACAGAATATACACGTTAACCGTAATTTATAAAAAATGTATACATTCATCTATATTGGTGAAGTTAAATCATTTTTATAAATAATGTTATAATTTAGCATATAATTCAATATTTTTATTTTAGCTTATGACCTTTATTTGCAAAACTGAAGAAGTTACAAATCTGCTACTTTATTCTATAGCAAAAGATGAGATATATACGAATGTGGTTTTAACGTATTATATATAAAAATATTTTTCAATATTACTCCAATTCAATTTTAGTCAGATAGTTGCTTTAACAAACATTCACAATAATTGTTGATATGGATCATTTTCGTTAAATTATGGGCTAGAATGTGTGATTTAAGAGTATTTGTCGACTATTTTCCCAATAAGACTAACTAGAATCCTATGGTGCAATCTTAACACATAGTGAAATATTATATCCATAGGATAGTGTCACGCATAGTTCCAGAAGACCGAATGATGTTAAGAATTTTGTATATGAGATCCTCTCGTTGATGCGATTTATAAGAAGGTATATTTTCAACAATTTTGAAAAGCAAACAAGGGTAAGTAATCAAGCACTCAATAACAATAAAATATTACGGCTGATTAATTTTTTATTGATGATTTAAGGACCCAAATAGTTTTTGAAAATTTCTGACAAAACATAATAAACGTCCACGGACACTGAAAAACATCTACCTGATAAATTCAGCTATCGCAGGATAGTTGAGTAGTAAAGGGAGCTACCTTTTTAGTTAGACAAGCTGTGTTGATATAGTTAATTATGGTATTTTTATTGAAATTAATAGATAGAATTCTGAAAAATCAATTTATTATATAATAAAACTATGTAATTCTTGAAGCTTAATAAGATTAGCTTCTCAACTTCATTCGGTAAAATAGTTTCTTAGTTGTCACAACTAATTTACGATAGTTACTACAACTGATGAAATTCAGTTGAGGGCCCATTTTATTACTCATAGTAGTTAAAAAATGGTCAAAACTAAGAATTTGTTTTAGGGTACATTATCATAGTTTCGGATTGCATAAGACATTTAGATAATCTAAGTCATCACTAACCTCTGGACCCAGAATACTAGATAAATGATTTCATTACAAAAAAATTGCAGTTAGTAAATGAATTTCCAAATTAGTATGGAATTTTGCGAGATGCGGGTAAAAGGTTGGGGACGACGGAATGGAAGAGGAGGCGCACGTGATGCGTATGGGCCAAACGCGTGGATATACCTTGATGACACGGAAGACCTGCCGGTCTTTTCTAAGGGCTTCTGCGGGAAACCTGCGAGATATTTCCATTCATAGATTCAATATCGTGTGTGTAGCATCCACGTGTCGCGGGACCACGCGGTTCCAAAACTTTTTACTTTCTCCCTTTCACCTAGTCTATTTTCAATTTTATCTCCATCAAATTTTTGCCAAGTTGTTCCAGTTGAAAATCGTGGTTTTCTGTGGTGAAAAAACTTTTAGCACATGTGTTTAAAAAAACATTTCTGCAATTTTGTCACATAGCGATCGGTAACGAGTGGCATTCAGCCTCCCGACGATGCGCGTATTCCCAGTGAACAATTGGAATCTTCGTCTGTTTCTGATGTGAAATCATGTCACTTATTTGCTTAAACTTCACTGTTTATATGCAGCACTACGTGAAACTTTAACATTGTTACCAATATTTCAGATTTTTTTCGAAGGCACAGTATTTTTTTAAATTCCAACTCGTGTCGAATATAAAAATATAACTAGGTAAACACTTTCAAAGGTGCACCCCGGTAGAAATATTGTTGAAAAGTTTAATATGTTAAATACGATGGGTCATCATTCAAATTTGTCACCAACTCGCGACGAAATTCGCTCGTGAGCGATCGGACGACAGAGGATTCGCGCGTGCTACTGCCATGCTGTCAATGCGTCTTGGCTAAGTAAGCACCCACCACCTATCGTTTTTTTTTCTCTTTCCTCTACGATGATCATCCTTCTCTTTCTTGCTCCCTTTCTCTTCGGCACGCATCCCTTACACCGATGACATCGACTGAGTGAGCCCCACTCTGCTACAAATTGCACCGCTGTCTTTCTCGCACATAAGGCGAGATCTTCGGGGTATATCTGACAGCTCGGGGGCGGGTCGCGGAAGAAAGCCCTTCCCGACCATGTTTCATCACTTCTTTTAACACTGAAGGAACATTGTTTATTCATTTTTTGGTTGATCATTAATTTCAATCCTTAACAAGTTGTCCTGTACTATAATAAAGCAAACCAATGCCTGTATTGCGAACAACATTGACAATTACCACCTACACTGAAATTTCATCTAAAAGGGCCAGTTGCTGATATGCAGTATAAATGATAAAATCTATGTTAGGGCCCTTTTGAGTTTAGCGATGCCACTATAGAATTGAACCTTTGGATAACCATAAACGGTACATAACACTTGTCATGATTAAATGCAGAAATTTCATTACATCAAAACTTACTTCGGTAAAAATGCAATGGAGCTTCTGTAGTAGCTTTCTACATTAAAAGATGTATGAATAATGGACAGCTTCCGCTGTTACATTCGTAGAGAATCTATTTGAAAACAATCGCTAAACATTACATAAAAAATTGACACAGGTAACACAACATTATTAACAAGGCACAGGAGTGAAAGAAGACGAACGGGTCCGTGGAAGAAAACACACGTCGCTAGCTGTCATCGAAGATACGGGATACTAATCGTTCATTCAGCGATCGGCAGAGATCACGGCCTACTCACCGGCCGATCCTTCGGGGATATTATATTTTCGCCAGATACCATTACCACACCAGCCCGGTGGTCCTGCCTCAGTATGCCCTCGATATCGTACCCCTCGGGATCACTCGCTCGTAATGCCTTCCCTTTCGCGAATTATTGACCAGTCAACGGTGAGCCCGGCCATGAGACATCGTCAAAAGCATCCAGCGATCAAATATTGAGATCGATGCATATACCAGGGGATGATATTTAGGATGGCCAACAGAGTTAGGAACTTGGACTGCATTTCCTGGAAGTGAAAATTTCCGGTGGTGCCTGAAGATCTGATGGGAAAAGGCTTGCTCCACGAAAGATCGGTTCACATGCTACAGCCGACTGGCCATGGTTATTGCATCTTTGGAGTAAATAGTCCATATTCGTTAAAATTGTAATATACTCATATTTGTTTACGGTTAGTAAATGATTTCCAAACAAACTTTTCTTTAAAATCTCCTAAAAAACGTGATAAAATCAAATACGTTACAATAGATGACCGTAAAGGACTAAAAATAATACATTTTTGTAATGATTTGTTTGGTGAATCCCTTTGATGTTAAGATTACTATTTATGGTAAAGTTAATAATTAGTAGTTATATTTGTATTTGATTTATTTACTGAAAATCTGGTTAGACCCTAACATATGTTTTCATTTTAGTCCAACTAATTTCAGCACTTCCTGTCATCAACTACGTCGAATGGTTAATTTAATTCATACAATTTAATGAACACAATAGCTCCAGAGGACCTTCTGAAGACGTCACAAATGTCCGTCTTTTCCATTCTCAGAACATCCTGGTTGGATACTCTCAGGAGCATGAGGCATCCTCAGGATGTTGAAATGTCCTCTTCTTTATCATCAGAACATTCCATTGGAATAAAAAAATGTAGTTTTATTGTGCATTTGCAATTTCTCTGACAATCACACGCGTGCACTTTTTTATTACAAATTTTTAATTTATTCTCTTACATCTAAATATGGACAAAAATTCTTAATTTGCAATGTTTTGATGTTCCCAATAAACTAATAAAGAAAAAAAAATTGACCCTGAATGAGATTCGAACTCCCATCGCTATATGAACATCAACAATACGACCGATACTGCTCCGCAACTGAAGATTTGAAAGTTAAAGTATCAAATATATTAAAAATAGGCATATATAAAGTATGTAAGAAAACAGAGGGTCAGAAAAGAAGACGAGTGCAGAAGGTAGGATATAGAATTCTCAGACGAGTTCAGAATGTTGTAAGGACGTCCTGTGCTGCATGGGAACCGATTTAGGATAGATTAACTTCACTAACAAAAGAAGTATTTTTATTACCTAATAGTAGGATCTAAACACAACTACGTTTTTAAGTTGGTTTTACTATTTAAGTAGTAGATTTGACTATCTAATTTGTCGAGGTCACTATTTAGATATCAACATTACCTAAAAACGGTGGCTGTATCTTATCTTTAATATTTAGTTAGTAGTTTCATGTTTCATTTTTCGTATTCGAATAAATTTCTATTTCGTATCGAATAAATAAATTTCTTCACTGATTTTAGCCAATTCGGGACCAATTAGACTTATACACAGAATAGTTGGAAAGTAAGTAGTCAAAGTCTTCCAAAACAAAAGTGGCCGTTTTGCGAACCGAGGTCTATCTATTCTAGAACTGGTCGATATGTATGTGTAAAAATGTTTTATTTTTTCAATTTAAACAAATTTTTTTTTTCAAACGTTTAAACTAACAAATGACTTCTGGGATATTCTTCGTGCTTCTTATTGGACCTAAATTTAAATTAAATTGTTATAAACTGTCTTTATGAACTTATCGTTTTGAAGTTTGCTTTGAAAAGTGTTATAATATACGCCTTAATGCGTTGTACAGTACTCTGACTGCAAAATGCGCGTCACATTTATGGTTACCGTAAAATATCATTAAATAAAAATAAAATATAATCTAGTTATACAAGATATTTAAATTATATATATTTTTTAGTTGCTTCTAAATATTTTAAGATATATATATATGTATTTACTTGACTGTTTAAAAAATATATTTAGGCGTTACTATGGTTAGATAAATGACATTACGACTCTATATAGGTAGTGTTATTCTAATAATAATTAGATGATATTGATCTCAAAACTCGGAATGAAAATGATATATTATATGAATACTTGTAAAAATGCGTCATAGCATGTTAATTTTACGTTGATGACAGTCAGCTCTTAAATTTTTAATATTTTACGATGGTAAAATCATTGTTTTTCAAAATGCTGGTCGACCATAATGAATCCGAAAAAATTTGTAACCAGCAAACTCGGAATCCCGTGTATATTAAATTTCAAATAATAACAACAGCTATTTGTTCATCATGGCATAATTTTTTTGTAAACTAGTTTTTGTTTTTAATTAATTTATTATTGGTAATTCTTATTTAATTGATCGTGTAATATTATTATTTTGCAACATCAATGGCAGTTTTGGAAAGACCAGAAACAAAAAGCCGCAACAAAATCAAATTGATTTTCTTTATTATCCAGTTAAACACCCTAACTACTTATGAAAGTTAATTTGATTAACGAATTTTCTATAGTTATGGTTTTCGTATTTCATTACATAATTCATAGGGACTTTCGTTATTTCCAAATATACTCAACATATGTATAATTTAATTAGCATTGCTTACAAGACAAATTAAAATAGTATTTCGTCTGAAAGTCCAACGTCGATTTAATCTACACCAATATCGAATACCACGATGTCGACATTTGTTCAAAATGGTTTGGAATTGAGAACCCTAAGTCAAGTTAACCTTGTCCGATCTCAAATTTTAGTATAACCTAGAAACTACTACATATGGTGTTAAAGTTGGAGGCAGGCATTATTGTTCGAATGCTGTGCCTAGAGGTTTAAAAAAGCAACGTACTAGATGGGAGAGAGAGCGAGGGGAAAATGGGTCCGAAGTCACATCGGATACGTGTAAATACCTAAGGCCCAATCGGCTGGAAGTGTAAGACAATACCCCCATACGAGATGCAGTGCACGCACACGAAAAAGCGGCCAGAATAGGAGCGAACCCGATCCCTGATGCCGGTTACATCCACCAGCGGTTCGATACCGATGTGTCCGGGCTGCCGGCTCTCTTCACTTCCTCTTCCTGCGTCCGCATCGGAACTGGCCAAAGTCAGGTGTTCGACCGGGCATCGATTCCCCATTTTTTTATTTTATTATATATATTTTATCAATTACTTATTGCAGGATATTTGTATTATTAATTTGATGATTTTATGATGTTTATTGATCTTTGATCGATTCCTTATTTTTTTTTATTTCTATGAATTTACACATTCTAACGTTTATTATTACTAATTTGTTATTACCTATATTGCAAAATTTTCAGTCATTTAAATAAATACAAAAATTAATTCTTTAATGAACGTGAGCAATGATGCACTGAATTGATCATTATTTTGTTTCGCTCAAAAGTTGTACGAACGGTCGAAAACAATTTTAGCATGCATGTTACATTAAAAACATTTTAAAAACATTTTTACTCCATTGCAATAAATTTGAGTCCAAAAACTTTAGAGTGATTTGTACACGGAGAAAAAATTCCCAGAATTTTTGTACGGAAATGTCCTGAAAAATTACCGTGCTGTCCCATAAACGCAGTGCATGTTGTTGGCAAAGTAAAATTTACATTGCTATGCTGAATTTTTCCAAAGTAACATGTTAAAATTTCGGATCAAGAGCACAGTAAAAATTCCTGTACCACAATACAGCAAAAATTCCTGTGCTACAGTACAGTAGAATTTCCTTGGTCATAGCATAGTAAAAATTCTTGGCTCACAGTTCATTCCAAAATGGAAACAAATCGAATGCAAACAGAAAATACGTGAAAATTTTGCACACGATCTCGTTTATTGGGTATAGATGGAACAAATTGCAAGCCTACAAGTAATATCAATAGTTCTTAAAATCGTAAAAGCCTTATCGACATTTACTTTCAGCTGACAAGATATATCAATGTTTGTTGTATATTATTTGTATGCACGAACAAAAAAATTCTATTTTACTTTCAACTTGAAAAAGTAATATTTATATTTTATTAAAATTTAAAGCAATAGGAAAAGGACTATTAATAACCGATTCACATATTCCTATCACCCTGGATAAACTGGCCAAACTTGTTCAAAAGAAATTACTGCAACGAAAACAAAAACAGTTATTCACCAAACTACTCGGTTCGGACCAGTTCAGACCCGTACGTCGGACTACTCGGGCGCCGTATTGGTGCTCTTTGTTTTCACCGCAGTTAGACTGGGTAGCATTCGGATATGTTCGGAAACTTTCGCTTCCACTTCGAGAAGTGGCACAGTAAAAATAATGAAGCAACATATTATAAATTCTTCAATTATTGGGGATTATTTCACTTGCACTACTTAAAAACTCAACGTCCTATAAATTTTACTGTGCTACACTGAACATTTCGACTAGCTCGTACATAAAAATATCTATCCGTTATTGCAAATATTCCTGTCCAGAAAAGCAATATTTTTTGTCTGTTGCTATAAGTATTTCCGAAAAATCAAGTTGCACCCGTTTTCAGGTGACTAGCACGGTAATTTTTCAGGAAATTTTTTCTCCGTGTACTGTAATTACATATTTAAAAACTTACACATGCCAATTTCATGTGAATTGTTGTCCATATTAAGCCTTTTTTCACAATTTTTAATACATTACTTTTAAATTGTAACCTCTCTTCCCAGTTAGTCGGTCATATAATGATACCTGATACGTCAAATTCTAGGACCCCAATGTATTATCTGTTCGTTCGAAATCAATTCCGATCGTTTTCCGTATTCGAAATGTAGCTTCGCCTATTCAAACTTAATGCATTATGCATCAGAAATATATAATGTGTTTAATAAAAATGTATGAATGTCTTTAACTTTGGTGTAAGAATGTTATTATTTATTCAGTTTATTATGTTGTTACGTCAGGATTAACAGGTTTAAATATTATAAATTTGTATTAGAACAAAAATAAAAATGATTAATTAAAAATTCTTTTGTTCACGGGTTCGTGGATTAGTCCCTCGAGGCACAGAAGTGGCTATACGATAATCGATGGACCAAAATACAACAAAATCACCTATTTGGCCTATTTCCAATTTTTGTTGTAATCTTTCGAAAGGTTTACAAAATCTTTGCCTCAACCTCAACTTGAGACCTAAAAAAATTGGCGCATGATCTATTCAGGAGGAGTGTTTTTCACGCTTTTATATAATCGTCGGCTTCCGTTAAAATCCGAATCCTAAAGTGTGCAGCTTTCACTTAAAAATGAAAATAAGGTACACAAACTAATCTTCTGCTTACAGTTTTTATCAAAAAAGTTCCGATTTGTACAATGACATTTTTTTTAGATTTGTGTTATTATTGAAAAATCATCGAAAAAAGAATCTACAACTGGTGATTCCTAAAAGCCCATTTCAAATTGCAACCATACTCTTCCATAATATGTCCATCTTTTGGAAATTTTCTCCAAACATTTTATGTTTATAGGATAAAGGATAGGATAAAGGAAAGGAATTATCCCCCGCTTTAATGACATTTTTTTGCCTATTCGCGGTAATTTTATGTTTATAAGAGAAAACCAAAAACTAAAATAACGAAAATCTCCGACGCTATGTTATGGATATCATCATATTTGCTCCTTGAAAAATAGTTAACAGGAAGTTAACAAAAAGTGACGGTCACTGTATAATATTACACGGTTTTTTATTTACTTAAATGTTTCAATTTGTTAGATTTTCCGGTTAACCCCCCCCCCTTTCCCTAATTATTAAAAAAAAATCAATTCGTGACTTCGTCAATTTTCTTCCGATAGGTTTCAAATTTTTACACACTAGTTTGGTAAAATAATATAATTCAATATGTTATAAAAATTCAAAATAAAGTTTAAATATCTTACTTGAATGTGACTTCCTCCTAACCTAATGATATAGCAATGATATTCACTCAAGTAATGCTGGAAATATTGCAGTTAAAACTACTATATTATGGCTATTAAATACCTATATTATAGACTATACTACGGTATTACAGCTTCAGTATATCTAATGCAATGCAAACGTTACAACATAACAGGATCCACAGAGCCCGATTCTTATACAAAAAGATACCCCATGCAATATATTGAACAAATAATCAAACTTTTAATCTACATCTGTATCATTGAAAACACTCGACAATGAATTTCAAAAATTCAAGAGAAAGCAGAAATCAGTATATTTTTGAAATACCTTAGTAACATGTTGTTTCGGTTTAATTAAATGAGAACCTTTAACCTTATTTCGAATCCATTGATTTTAATTTTAGCAATTGTTGTCTGTTTCGATCCGTGTGGTTACAAATTTGACATTTTTTGTTGTTTTTTTTTGGTAATCCCGCCTTCGTATATATCGTGTTTTTATTTTCTAAAAGTCATATTTAGTTTTTAAAAAACATAAATTCAACTTTAAATATACACAGAAGTATCGAGATACAGAATATTTGATTATGTAATTTGGCGAAAATAACATGAATAGTCAAACAGACACGGTGACCTGTGTATCCCTATTTCGAGAGCCAGGATCCCTTCACGACGAATTTTATTAGGAATGAAATCCGAAAAGTAAGCATCCCACGAAAACAGAAAAAAGCGCGATAAAAAGGGCAGGCTAATAAAGCAATTAGATAATCACGATTCAAGATCACCCCGGACGGCGAAGCGGAAAGTTGCGTGCAAAATGCGTCGACGCACTCGGGCACCTGTGTTTGCCCGCACCTGAAATCAAAGGATCACCCCAACACAATGGCTCCAAGGGGCCGGAGGAAGGCGGAAACTTATTTGCCGGCAATTTGGAGCGGTTTGCTGCTGAGTGATTGACCACCGTTATGAGATGACAGGGAGCACAATGTCCGTTAAGTGATTGCTCTTCGGATGATCCCCACACGTGATAAGTGGAGAGACTTCAACGCCGCGGCTACCTACCCCCCTGCGGTTGCGGCACGTACCAAATGTAATTAGACCGGTTAGCTTCATGGTTGCTGCGATTTACCCGAATTGAATCGTCGGTACACCACTATCGGGTGATCTGATATCTTGTCTCGGTTCAAACATATACTGATGCTCTTCCCACGCCTCGTGGAATGTCCTCTTTCGCAATTTTAATTTTTCAAAATTTTGTTTTTTATTTTAAACATAATTCTGGTTTATTGCAATCATCAATATCATAAATGGTGGACGGTATCGTAATCATCATTGTTAGAATATATTTGACTAAGCAATATCATGCAATATTCGTTGGCTTCTCTCTAAATTCCTTGGAGTGAAACTTTCACTCTAAAACTGGAATGAACAGGGTGCTCACTCTAAAAAGACTGAAAGCCCACTCTGAAAGAGTGATAACAGTTACTCAAAAGCAATTGGAGCAAAAATTCACTATTCGCATAGAGTGAAAATTAAATTTAAATTTAGGAAGTATGATTACATTTTCCCTATTATCTCTGCTTATATAGAGTCTGGTCAAGTCTGGACTGCGGAGTCTGGACCCCGCAGTTATAGATCTGAAACCATAAGTTCTTGCAGAAAACTTCGTTTGCAGAAGATATTTTCAAGATATTTGCGGTATCTGAGTCATCACATTGTTTTCCTCAGACGACAAATACATATGTGTGTACAGCTTGATGTGCAGCGTGGAACTTTTTAATTCTTTGTTATACATAATTTGAAACATAACCTCAGAAATTTCACTGTAACTGGACCGAATATTTCACACCATCTCTGGAGTGAAAAAATTCACTCTTAAGCAAGAGTGACATTTCACTCCTGTTTTTACTGTAGCTTGAAGTAAATTCTAACAGTGAATTTTCACTTCAAGGAATTGAGAGAGTTGTTTCGTATAATACTGCTTAACACTTCGAGCGCGAAGCTCGATCTCTTGTAAAACCTCTAGAAATATATGGAAAAAATGAAAATTTATTTATCACAACAGCCTTTAGCGGCAACACAAAACACATGGTACTTTTCTCGCTATTCGTCAAAAGTCCACTTGAGAATCCAGATGGCTGCGACTTCAACGCTTAGTAAATTTTTTAGATGAAGAATTTTGTTTGGTGCGCTTTGCCGATGGCAAAACCAAAAGAAGTGACTGCAAATGAAACAATTTGAGTTGACACAATCAACCTTTATTAGCCATTTGTCGTGACAAATATTTTGGTACTGAATATTTTGCATTCATATAGAATCACAAAATATCATACATTTATTGTGTGCATAAATGGGCAGTATAATCACGTTCTCCAGCGGTTCATGTCAATTTGTACCACTTTTAGAAATGTTTAAAAAAATGTGGTGTCGATTTACATATATTAAATTAGTTACTTTTGTATCAATTGTATAAAATGGAGTTTTACCCCTCGATTGGTTCTCGACAGGGATGGCGAAGAGGGCCCGAGGGACTGTAATACTGTCAGGGCGGACATTACACGGCTGAGATATAAACGTTATTTTTTGATGGAGTGGCGCAAAATGCTATATACTTTGCTCCGAGCACGAAGTATATGCATTTGTTCGCTTTGGTATTGATAAAAAACCACGTGTGTCCAAAATACACTTGATATTTAGCACATTTGACGCATCACCTGTAGTCAAAAGTTAAGCAGGGATGGTGACAACCTAACTTTTCCCCCTATACTCTATAATATAATGTCAGTTATTATTTTTTTGCAGTCTTCGAATTCATTTAAGACGTTCCTTAAGATTTATCGCAGAATAGTTTAGGTGATTTCCAAGCTGGCCTCTGTAGTTTTATCAGTATTGTATTAACTTTTCTGTAGTTTTTCAGTTTTTGCGATTGCTGGTTATATAGTATATAACACATTTTCCTGCTTTTGGATGGAAAAGTGGAATTATATTCATATTGGGTTCAGTAATTCCCTGTATATAAGTAGTTTTCTTCCTACCTGTTAGTAAAGTACGCCCTTTGGCAACTCGTTTGAAGCCGTAAAGTAGAATTTCACAGACTCCTACTTCTTGACGGGCATCCAACAGATACTAAGGAAGAAAAATACCGTTCGAATTAGTAATAACTAACGTAAGATTTTACGGCCAGATATTAATTGCATCACCAGTCCTCGAACACCCAATTTCTACTCAGTCCGTTAAATTATCCTTTACGGCCATGGATAGAATACTTCTAGTCTGTAAAGGGGTGCATAAGGCCATGAGTCTGTAAAATCTTACTTTACGACCTCATTCGAGTCAGGAAAGAGGTACTTTATGGACATAGAGGAAGAAAACTACTATTCATTTTCTGTTCTCACTTCTGAGTTTATGTTTAACAACCAATCAGCAGTGTACATAAGATTTTTTGTGTAGCCCTTGAGGATAAATTTAAAATTGTTACAAAATGTGAGGAAAAGAAGGACAATAAAATAATTGATCGGTTTATCTTGTGTTAATTAAATGGAGATGAAAGGAACTGAAATATCCAAGATGGAAGGATAGTGGTATCTTGTCAATCTGATTGAACGATAGGCGTAGCACGCGTACCGGACTTATTTTGCGACTGTGTATCTCGCGGCAGCCGGCTGGCACGCGTCGCTCGTGTAATTCAATCGGCTATTTAGACAAAGAGGACGAGTACTGGACGAATCGTCCTTAATCTGGGGAAAACGTTACGAAAACGACGACGACTTGCGCGTAAGTCTTAATCTCTCGTATTTACTTAGCTGGGGGATCCTTGTCCAGCGTGCCATCGACCCCGCAGATGCGCGGCAACCCTTTCTTAAAATAAGAAATTCGAGATCACCTCGAGTGCTCTCCTTGTTCGTTCACCGTACACTTGTCGGAGAAAACGATTATCCTTCAGTCTCACTTATTTCATAACGTTTTCGTGTCGTTACGTCGAGCGTGGGCGGCTGACCAAAAATTTCGAACAATTTTTTATGGTGTAAAAGGATGGAATTTTTGCAGAAGACTGTAGATTTTCGAAAAAAATTAATTAAAACGCAGAGAAGCTATGATATTTTAAAATTTTTACCAAAATACGCAGAAGCCACGAAATATCGAATAGGTAGTCTTTTAGTATTTTTATTTTCCGCTTTTCCAACATTATTTCACTCTGATGCCAGAAATTTGCCTGTCTGTCTAAGAGTAATTTACAGTTGTTTTTTTTTGACAAAATTGTTTGATTGTGACACCAGTGGAATATTTTGGATCATTCTTTTATTTATACTGGTAATTAAAAGGTCAGGGGTTTAAAACCCCGCTCAACGATTCTTTCGAGAATCCTGTCCTCATTTTTGTTAAAAAATAAACATTTTTTTGAAACAATCATAAAATATATTAGCCGTTTCGACCAACGTCATAATCACACTTTTTTTCATGAAAAGAACATACAAATTAATTTGATTTGAGCACATTTGGGCGTTTCTGACGTCAAATAAAATAATGTTGGATATAATTAAATATTAGTCTCAATAAAAAACATCCTTTTTTCTTTATTACTCATTCATTAAAATGCCATCATGTAAATGTTTAAATTAACAAAATAATTTGGGTAATTGAAGGTTGATATTAATAATAATTATAAATAAAATAATACTTCCCTACAAATTTTGTAGAAGATGATAAAATGCCCTTGCCACGTATTGCAGCTAAATGTATCATTTTAATCTATTTATGTTTAATTACAATGAAATAATTTTGTTGAATTCAAACTGATATTATCCGATCCGATTTTAATATTTTGTCAGTTTACAGAGTCAAAAACTTGCTTGGTTAATATATAACTACTCTAATATATTTTTCCTAGGAAAAATTCTCATAGAGTCCGGTTTGAATGGAAAATGAAGCCGTTTTTCTGCTCAAACCATATAGTATGAGGATTTTTCCAAGGAAAATTTTCTCAGTCTACAACTATTAATTAAAAAAGAGTATATTCAGTATTATTCGTAATACTCTATAAAACTCATATTTACAAAGTCCCAGCGAAAATTTGCCGAAATTAGTTAAGTTAAATTTGCCCTGTCCGAGCAATGTTAATTCTCTAAACTGGAATTAGCGAAAGTCACTACGAATAACTTATTATCTCCCTATACACCTATGTACTGATTGCAAATGATTTCGTTGCTGTAAATTTAGAGAATATATTAATTTATTTTGCTACTACTACAAAAGGTTATTTTAAACATCCACTTGCTAAAAACTGTTGAAATATTCTATTAGAAATTATATAATACCATTGTTAAAAATATATTTACAATGGTCATGTTTTATTAAAACATTAAGTGAAATTCTTAAAATTAAAAACGGTTAATATATATTTCCTGTCAGTCGAACATTGCACTAAAATATGTTCAAATTTTGATATGAAAATTCTAATTAAACTGAAGAAATAGTTCCTGAATGTCTTCAGTAAAGGTCCTTAGTAGAAAATGTTACCAATTTTTTGCCATTTTCCTAGTTCCTGTGCTGTATAATGGAGCTCAGAAAAATTGGCCAGAAACAAGCAACGTTTTCTACCAGGGATCATTAAAATTTGCAGCAACATTTGTTAGAGACAGCATTTCAAATAACCGTTGCAAATATTTTGAAATTAATATTTCTTTTATCGAAATCTATTAAATCCAAGAAATATACGGTCGTAATAGAGTCAACCCTCTCAATAATTCCGGGCAACGCACAATAATGCCGGTACGCCGAACTTGACCCAGAGAGTGTTTTGTTTATTTAATTATTGTGAGGTGACATGTTCGTATAACATTAGTTTTAATTCAGTATTAATTAATATTACTATATATATGTATGTATATATTATTAGTATTATATTAAATTTTTTTGTGTTTGGTATTACACTGTCTATATTGCAAGCCTAGAACACAAAATTACTATTAAGGGATAATGATACAAGATTAATGATACAACACGGCTATTTTGCATTTTGCTTGGCAGAAATATTGAGAACAAGCTAAATGAAATTCGAGAGAAAAACATTTCAGATCAGTAGAAGGGGAACAAGCTCGCTCGGCAAACTGGGGAAGTGGAACTATTGAGAGGGTCGACTGTACTATTTTGATACTCCGTAAAATGGTTTATTATAATAACGCCTGCTGTATTTTTCTTTTTTACGTACTGCCTAAAATGGTTATATTATTGCCCTCTTATGATACATCCACATTTACACGAACTCGCAGGAGCGCAACATCTCACTCCACGCCTGTGTTACATAATAACTTGTTTTGAAATGTTGGGAGTATAATTTGTGCGTCTGGACTATTTTTTATACATGTTTTTCGTGTTTGAAGTAAATTTTCTCTCATGAAGATGAACATTTGCTCTTTGCGGAGTAAAAATTGAGCCATTCCAGCGAAGTCGTGAATGCTCAATCTCAACGACTGAAGTCTCACTCCTCATGAAATGGATGCTCACTATTCATCGTTCAAAAATTCACTCTTTTAATTGACACATATAGACTTTATGCGTATCAATATAAAAAATAGGGTACATAACAAATAGGAGTAAACTTTGGCGAGGATTATAAAATTTTCGCGCTTTTTTATGAGATCGACTTGATGCGTATACGTGCAGTTCATGCTTGGACATAAAAGGACACTTTACACAATTCAACATATATTAAAGGTTAAAAGAAATAAGAAAAAGGCACGAGTTATGCAAAATATAACTTATGAGAGAACTGTCATTAATGTTTCACAATTTTACTCTATCCTGAGTCCGTCTCAAAAATTACCATGCAGTATTGAAATGATCCGCTTTCCTGAAAGAAGAAATGTTCAAGAAAGTTATCTGGTCATAAAAGAGGTACTTTCAATGCAATAGAGGTTAGTCCTGTCAATATAAACTGGATTGAAACCAAGAAATATAACAATGCTACAATATGAAATAATAAAAGAAGAGAAATATAAAGCGTTTCTAATATTTCTATACAAAAGAATCGCAAGAAGTTACACTGCTAGTAAAAAATTATGAGATTATTTATAAACGATTTAGAAATTACGTTGATTTCTGAATCTGTTGTAGGGTATATTCATTTATTGCGAATGCAATTATTAAGTAAAATATAATAAGTTGAAAGCGAAGATAACACATACGAAGCAGATATAAAATAATAAATTCTTTAAAGTTGAGGACTAGTAACTTGTTACAGACACAATTATAAGAGACTACGATTTCAGTCTAATATTTTTAATTCCATGAAAAAAAAAAACATTTTGAAAAACATAGAATTCAAACTTGAATATTTTCGTATAAAACATTATTCAACTTTTAAATTTCTGTGCATCAGATATATTGCTTGTAGTTCTTCATGGTATATTTTTGAAATATTTTTGTATCTCTCATTACTTCTTATAACTATAGCAAAACTAACCCTTTAATTAATTAACAAAATATTGGTGATAAAAAGCAGTTTATTGGACAAATTTTCGTTTAAATTTCCCATTTGCAATACAGTATCATTTCTAAAAACCAGAAAAAAAAACAATTGTTGGATGATACTAATACAATTAATACAATTTTAATTAAAATTCACAAAATTTCTTCCTGGCGTTTGAGGACGTCAGCAAAGAAATAATTGGACGACTTGGAGCATTGGTGTTATCAGCGAGGCGACGCAAAAATTTAATTACGCGTTTCTTTGTTTTTAAGAGGCGCGTGAAGGGCAGAAGCAGGAACAGGGAGGGAGGGAGGGACAATTCCAGGGGAGGGAAGCCGCGCAATTCCCGATGAGCTTACCTCCGGAGAAACCCTCCAAAAGCCAAACGTCGATACGCCCGCTAGCAGCCATCTTGGGGGTTGTGCGTTGTTGATGCGTTTCGTCTGCGCACCCGTTGGGCTACTGGTCACAACTGCAATTTATTTTTTAACCCAAAGCTCACATGCCTCCATCTTCCTTCCCTGGAATTTGAAACTTGTAATCAAATTCGAAATAATATCCCTTAAAAAGTAGGGGGCATGTTACAGTATCCAGAAAAATTTCTGGTTCCTTGATTTGAAAATATATGGATGTTATATTTCTATATTGGAGATACTTTTTTTACCAACAAATTTTTTTGACTCGAATATTGTAGAATATTATAAACAAATTAGTTTTTCAGCGGCAGTGTTTTTCAAACATTTATGTCGTCGGTTCATGTTATTGAAAATTAATGAAATTTGTAATTTTTATATAAATATGATCTAATTTTGATAATTCACATTTATTTAATGTGATCGAGCAATGTCGTGAAATTAAACATAATGATAAAATATAAGTAAATAAATTAAATAATTAATAATTAATATTGTTTATAAATTAATGATCATTTATTTCATCCAAAAATACATTATATACTAAATTTGGCATTTAGATGTAACGTAATTGATTCAGAAGTCGTATCTGAGCTTACTGGGTCATCGAGGGCAATGTAACGAAATATTGCAATAACCATTCAAACTAGTTTCTAATTGAACCTAAATCTAAACTAAACCTAGTTTCAGAATTCTAATTTAGGTATTTGAAATTAACGAAAACAAACGATAATATTTTAATTGTGATTTAAAACCAGAATAAACACAAAAAAAAAATACTTTCAAGTCAAAATTACTCTATTTTACTGTTCAGAATAAAGCTTGAAAGTCGACAAAAATATTTCTGAGACTTAATGGGTTAAGTTTTTTGGTTATTGCCACATTTTTATTAACTTGCTTTCTTGTCTGTTAGTCTTCTCGCAATTGATTTTTCTTGTACTTCCCTATGGAGTGAAGATTTGAAAATTTACTCAATAGGTTGGAATTGGATGACAATGCAATGTTATGCATTAATACAATATATAACATATATAAAACATCAAATATTAATTAAATCAAAAACAATTTTTAAAACGGACTAAAAAGTATAAAATAACATGTTCAACTTCTCTGGACAGATCTACAACCTCCTACCGATTATTAACCTTGTACAGATTACTGACATTTCACGCAATGAAAAACGTGGGGTGCACTTAATCAACAATAAGTACAGAAATAGTTTATAGATTTTATAGAATTTTATCGAATTAAAAAATGAATATAGGATAAATAAGAAATATATATTATCTGCATGTTGATAACAAATTATACTGTAATTATTCCATCGCAGTCTGCGGTGCATTTTCATTTTATGAAAATGTGATAAAGTTATTTCAGCTATTTTTTTAGTTGAACTTTCTCAAATAAGGTAATTTAATATCGTAACAGGATATTAACTATAATTTAATACGGTACATATTCGTCTAAACATATATCTATATTTTTCATCTTGAAAACACTTTCCAAGTTGGCGGGGAAATTCTGCACTTAAGTGGCTTCTCTCGAGCTTAATGAAACTTCCCGCTAATTTCTCGAAAAGTTATTAATTAATTTTCGTTTATTTATAGTGCCTCATATTCTAATAGGATTGTGTCCTGCAATAGCGGTAGTAAAGTTAACATTGAAAAGTAGAAATATTGTTGCTACTCGATAGATTCTTTACATTATCTCTTGATTTCCCAGTTGTTTATATCATTTGTTACGGATAGTCTGTTGCATACTCTTTACAAAAATACTTTTGACAACTACTGCTAAGGTATATTGACAAATCAACACGTTTTAAACCTTACAGCATTTATGAGCTAGACCATTAACAGATATTTCTATCTTAAATTCAAATCTTTTAATATATTGAAACCAAAAATATTCACCTTGTTTCGGAAAGAAAAATAATTTATTAACATTCAAATAAAAACTTATAAAAGCTTCCGTATGAGAAAACAGAATGTGCAACAACGTAGAATAGGTGATTGCAGGCTCATGCACATTCCTCCTCCTCGCACGGCTGTTAGAATCTCGCACTCGACTGCAAACACGTATTTTGCTCCCTAGTTGCAAAATGTATTATTATATAGAAAGAAACTTACCTGGGCAATCAAAGCGTTTGCTCAGGTTTTATCCCGTTTTAATCAGTATCATATAAAACGACACTGGTTAAATAATATTACATATGTTCTTACAAGCAAATAGAGAAACTTTTTACAAAATGTCGAGGCCTTAAACTTCATTTTAATTGAAAAGAACTTACTGTTTAAAAAATAGTATTTTTAACTCAGAGGATGAGAAACTTGTTTTTCTTCCTAGGGAGCGAAATCGGTACGATGCTCCCGCGACATAGGTAGCAAAATAACACTTAGCCTTGTGCTGTAGAATCATAGATTGTTTATAATTTTTTAAATTATTTAAATTAATTTTCTTACCGTAACAAGGTGAATATTTTCGGTTTCTATATATTAAAAGATTTTAATTACGAAAAAAATGTCTGTTCATGGTCTACCTTATGCATGACTTGATAATATATAGGAGAAAACGCGGTAATTCAGATATACCTAAACAAAATTGATTTTTAAGGAAATTTTAAGAAAATGAAGGTATGAATTTTTAAATTATATTTATTGTTGTTTTCAATTAAAATGAAGTTTAACGCCTCGGCATTTTGTAAAAAATTTCTCTATTTGATTTTTGTAATTATTATTTGTATATTATTGTAAAATTTCTCTTTTGAAAAAAAAACAGACTATAACTTTTTTATATTGATTCGGAGGTCCGAAAGATTATGAAAATTTGTTCAGTTTAAATACATCAAAAGATACAGCATTGAAAGTTAAGAAAACACAATTGCCTTCCCGTCCAAAACGGGTTGAAGGCTTAGCAGTGTCTAAAAGGCAAAAAATTCCTACTTTCGTGAATTTCATCTGAAATAAAAAATCCAAAATTTTGTTAAAACGTGTCAGTTTCTGTAAACATATTTACTTCTAAAATGAGATATAATTAAAAATAAAAAATCCTTATTCCAAGTAAAATATAAACGTGTTTAAACGTGTGTAAAATGTGCAAAATTTCATGACGTTCAAAAGTGACTATCGTGAGGATACTTTTTTGTGTTGTTAATTTTACGATGCTTTCAGCGATTAATTTTTATTATTATTCAATAAAAATTTGCATGCATAACACCATTATACGCAATGTATGATTTCAAAATTTGAATATTTCGATTGTATGTTTCACATACTTACACCATCATTGTTAAAAGAAAGTTTTCCTCTCTTTCCTTTGTAGAAATATGAGCTGCTATTATTGATTATTTGGTTCATTAGTTTTCCAAATTTTCACGTATTTATTTCTTTAAAGAAAAAAAACTTATAGTGGTTCCTCTTTTCCGTTACTCAATTATTTTGTCATGTTATATTTTTGGTATTTAAGTGGTTTATTTATGGAGCATGCATTAAATGAAATACATTTGCGGTTTTCCATGTAAAAAAAATCCACTTTTTTCCCCTATTTTTTTATTTGTATATTCTTCACATATAACAATATCACACAATTGTCATTTAGGTACGTAAATGTTGACTTTTAGCCCATAAGACGAATTTTTATTCCTCCATACAAAATTGTTAGATAAATATCGTTAAAAATATTTATGTTTGATTATTCGTTGATTATCTTGCTAAAAAAATTTGTTTTAAATTCTTATTCTAATACTTTTGGACAGACGACTGGAAGTTCAGAAATCACAGAAAATTATTATAACTTATGGAGAAGGTGATGCTAATGAATAAAAAACGAGACGAAAATTTTCGTATATTTTAATATATTAAAAATGGTTTTCAAAAGAGATGTTGAAAAAGAAGGTTCCTGAATAGCACGTAGACACATATACTTCAGGGGTCTTTTACGTGCAAAGTGTAACTGGCCGTAACTTGGTAAATTTTAACCGTATAGGGGAACGATATTTTTTTTATTTTTCAGGAGAATCCAGAATTCTTTGACATAAAAGTGAGTGCGCAGCTGTATTTAGATTATTCGGTTAGGGAAAAATTAAAAACTTCTAGCATGTAATTTCCGTGTTGACGACGTCATTTTCGGTATTTTTATTAATATAGTGTTATTAGTATAGTTTTTATTACTATATATATATAATGTTTTAATTTTGTTCAGCGTTTTAAGCGAATTATTGGCTAATTTTTTGTTGGACAAATTCTGGCGAATGGTAGCAAATTACGTACGATTTTTATTATCATTTCTTTAATATTTGGTACATCTAAGATTTTCTGTTTTGATTTTTGTAAAATAAGCAATAAAAGTAAAAAATTGATGGGAAAAAAGTCGTTGAAAAGTTTTCATCACTCAGCATTATGAAAACATTTTTTTTCGACAAATTAGCAAATAATACTTATATTTATTTTAACTTTAATTCTACCTCAGCTTACACTATAAGCTCAGAAAATTATTTCCAATGGAAAACTCATATATTAAATAAAGTAACCACTTTTAAGATCTTCGGGGTCCCAGACAGAAAATGAGTTCAGAATGATTTCGAAATGTGCTCTAAAAGATGTCAGATGTCCCACTTACTGAGGGTTTTCTGAATTCTCATAAAAAGTTCTAATAATGACATCATGTTCAGAAAGTCATCTGAACTTCTTGTAGAACATTTCGAAATCATTTTGAACTATTTTGCTCTCTATCAACTTGAAGGTAAATGTGTAGTAATTTTTTCTTAAAATAAATTTTGTATGGTTAAGAAGAAATTAAATTTATAATTAAAACTTGTCTTTTCTTTAACAGCTGTTACAATTTAATTTACAATTTAAAACGATCTACAATGTTAATGCAATTACGTATTTAACACATTGTACATCAGAATTTCCATATGTAATTCCAATGACTTTTTTATTCTGTTTCTTTCGTTTATTGGATTAGTGACACGAACGTGCTGGAGCCGTCCTTAAAAGCTCTCGAGTATGGGAATTACACGTCCGAATAGTAAACAATATTTTTTGCACCCTTTTTTAACAATTATTATATTTTTGAAAATATGCGAAGAATATCTATTTTTAATCATGATTTATTAATAGCCGGCACCCAACATTACTAATTCTGTAGCCATTAAAATAATAAATCTATTAAAATAATTTACTGAAAAAACAAATATACTATTGTTAAAGATTAACAAAAAATCTTCTCTTTTTTTGTTAGTGATTTGTATTTGATTATTGACATTTCAATTTAGCTTTTATTAACAGTTTAATCTTTTCAACTGAGAAATAAATAATTTTTATTTACAAAGTAATATTAACTATTTACGTGTTGTGTAATTAAACAGATGTGAAATTTTATTTAAAGTAGGTCAAAATATCGATTTTCAAACAATTATTGTTTGATTTATTGTACGTTTTTTTCACTGTTGGTTTGAGATCATTTACGATAAGATTCGGGAAAATTGCTTTAATTACATCTGTAGTCCCTCCGAATTTGAAAATTTGTTTAAAAATGTAAAAAAAATCGATTGTCCCAAAATTAATGCATTATTTTAAATATTAATTGTAGTTTGATTCTACTCACAATAAGTGACAACAGCAAGTTAAGGCAATTAAACATTTTTCTAAATTTTAATGCTAGTGGTTCATTGTATGCGTCATTATGGGCTAATATAAAGAAATTAATTTTCACAATGAAATTTTGTTGAACCTTTTGGGGTAAAGCAGTAATCTATATTACCATTTTACCTGTTTCTGGACACCTATAATATGCAACACCGTAAAGCCTTTTTTAAAAAATAAATTAAAAATGTTAAATTTGTTTAGCACCTAACATTCACCTTCGTTTAATTCATTGAATAAATGACTGCAAGATTGAATTCTAAATATTCAAAATATTAGATCTAATATAGTTGCAAATATTTCTCATTTCAAACTATTTTTCTGAGATTTATTTGATTTTTAATATATTTTTTTCGTGCAGAGCCTTAAAGTTTGGAAAAATGTTAGCTACATTTCTGTTCGATTTTATTTTTCACATTTTCGAAGGGCATCATCGAGAGGAACACTGCATTGCTGCATTTATAAAAGTAAAATTAGTTGAAAATAAATTATCTTAATATTTACTTAACCCATTAACGCCTGAAATGGCATTTTTATACTTCATTTTCAATCAAGAATTTCGTATCAAAATCAAAGTTGAAAACAATTAAGAGGTACGTATCCTACTGCTTTCGAGGTCGCTCTTCAAGATTCCGAGGTCAAAATTAAGTTTCAGCCATAAAAAATCCCAATATGGCGCCGAATAAGAAAAAAATTTCCAAAAAATTGGGAATTTTTTATTCTTATTAATTTTTTTCGAGCTATTAGAATATTGGAATTTTATTGACACCTTCCATAAAGGTTCATAAAATAGTTGAATTTTAAGAAAAAATTTTACTTTTATACTCTACATCATTCTAAAGACCTCAAAATGGCGTCAACAATGAAAATTTCTTTGAAAAATTTCTGAAAGTTCTAACTCAAAAACTACGTGCTCTTATAAAAAAATGCTAAGAATGAAAAGTTTTTAGAATTAATCGAGAAATATAGTGGAATTTTTTCAAATTTTTGTGATGACATTTTGAGAAATTTTTTTTTCAAAATTATAATTTATATATGAAAAATTCTGAAAAATGAATGAATTCTACGAGTTTTTTGTTCTTTGCACTTTTTTCCAAAAGTTGATAATTTTGTGGGGGGGGGGGGAATCCTAAACTATAATATTTGAAATTCATTTCCTAGAAAACTTTTTGAAAAAATTGCAAAGAACAAATAACTCTTAGAATTCATCAGAGAATACACTGAATTTTTTCAGAATTTTTTGTAAATAAATTACAATTTTGAAAAAAATTTAAAAACAAAATTTCTCAAAATGTCATTAAAAAATTTTGAAAAAATTCTACTATATCGCTTGATAAATTTTAAGAACTTTTCATTCTAGGCATTTTTTTTTAAAGTTCGTAGTTTTTGAGTTAGAGCGTCCAGAAATTTCTCAAAGAAATTTTCATTGTTGACGCCATTTTGAGGTCGTTACAATGATGTAGGGTATAAATGTAAAATTTTTTCTTAAAATTCAACTATTTTATGCACCATTATTACAAATTTCAATAAAATTCCAATATTCTAATAGCTCGAAAAAAATTGATAAGAATAAAAAATTCACAATTTTTTGGAAATTTTTTCGTATTCGGCGCCATATTGGAATTTCTGATGGCTGAAACTCAATTTTTACCTCGGAATCTAGAAGATCGACCTCGAAAACAATAGGATATGTACCTTTCAATTGTTTTCAACTTTGATTTTCATTCGAAATACTTGATTGAAAATAAAGTATAAAAATTGTCATTTCAGGCGTTAATGGGTTAATCATTTTAGTGAATTTATTAAAATATACGAAAAAGTAAAATTACTAAAAATATGTCTAAATGAATAATTAATCCATTTGTGTTACTGTAAATAATTTGTGCCGTTTTAAATTCGATTTGTAAGTATTGTACATAAAAATGCCGAAGATGATAAAAAGAAATTCATAGCAAGAAAATAAATACAAGGAGAATTGTTGAGAGATGGTCACAACTTATTGTAGGTGCAATTAGACTTATAAATAATAGAAACTAAATTAAATGAAATGATATAATTCGATATTTTTATGTTTTCCTCCTCATTCGCATTTATCTGTTACAATATTCATCAGTCACTGGTGTCTTACAAAATAATAAATCTCTATAATTTGCACATTTTCATCTACCCCATTTGACATATACATCTAATGATCAGAAATAACAAAGATTATAACACATGACAGTAATAATAATAATTATAGTAATAATCTCTTGCGACAAAATCGCCATTTCACAAAAATATCACCTTTTATAATACATTAACACACGCTCTCGAAATCTCCTTCAAATTTCATTCCTGTCTTGAGATGTTTGCGCTTGGCATTATTCGCTCGACGATTTCAAAAGAATAAAATTCTAACGAGTAAAACGTGCGTAAAAACATTTTAAAAACCTACCGAGCTAATTAAAAATTCTACTCAAATGTACTATTGAGTCGTCATTAATTTACTTCAAGTTTCCACGGAGAAGAATGTAAAGCTATTTGAGCCAAACAATTATTTTTTCATTTTCATTTACGTCCTTACCTAAAAGCTCGAAGTTTCAAATCGTTCCCCTGCAGCGAACATAAAAAACAAAATCTACAAATCTTTCTAAAACATCCTAGGCGGCGAATATATCGTTGACTCTCTCGACTAGGGTCGAGCTTCATAGTATTTTTTTTTTTATGCGAAATACGGAACGCCGAGCCGTATAAAAAATAGCATTAAATTCGATAATCTGTACAATAGAATAATTCTACATTGAAGACGTGTATGTACATTCGCACGCAGCGCGCGACAAGTCGAGCGATCCTGCGCAGGACACTGGACGCTGCTGCGCTGGAAAACTCTCAGCTGATTCCAATATGACTTTCTTCGATTAAGGTGTTGCGTACTTCCTCCTGCAAATAGTTCGGTTTAAAAGATACTAATTCTCAAACCATTATTGTAAACAATCTTTCTTTATGCAATAGACTAGAAGAATAAATCGTTAACTTTATTTACAACATATTATTCATGTACAATATTTTTTTTTGTATAAAGAAAACAAACTAACAAACTTAACAAACAAATTAAAATATGAAAGAATTCATACCTCCATTCGTTGATAATGTCCATCCTTGCCATCTAGTATTTGTTCCAAGTCTTTTAATTTGTCTTCGGGATTCAAAGGTCCAAAGCTCCAACCACCTTCGCCATCAAAACGAAGTAAAAGCCGGTGATATTTCGATAACGAAGATAGTCGATGCGTAATTGTCAACAACGTAATTCCCTTTTTCTTAGCAGTTTCGTACATGGCACCTTCAGCTTCGAGGCTGACTGCGCTGCTACATTCGTCCAGAAGGGCGTACTGTGGAGCGTGATAAAACAGACGAGTCATTGCCAATCTTTGTTTTTCCCCTCCGGATAGGGTCGAATCCCAGTCTCCGATAGCATCGAGACCTTCGGGTTCCCTCTCGACTAAACCCCTGAGATCTACGAGATCCAAGAGGTCCAATAGTTCTCCGTCGATGTCCTCATTTTTGGGACACTCGGCTGGATACGTAATCTGATCCCGCAAACATCCGATTGTCATGTAAGGCTTTTGGGGTATGTAGAACAACGAAGGTCTACCGCTGCGTATTGAATAGGCTTCAGTTGGTCGGGTGAGAATTCCTCCGTACACCGGCCACAAGCCGGATATAATTCGGAAGAGAGAACTTTTGCCACAGCCATTGGGTCCAGTGATTATCACATGATCACCTGGTCGTATCTGGTCGTAAAAAAGTTTACAAGTAATTAACTTACTCCATTAAGTCATTTACAAAAAACTATCTTTTCTTTTTGTATTGTTACAAACTTACTTCAATTGTTAAACTCGAAACAATAACTTCACAGTTGGGCGTCACTATTGGAACGTTAATTAGACTAATACTACCATCTTCGCTTTCTCTTACAATACCTGCAAAAAATATTTTTCATTTGATTCAAAACTTTTTAAAAATATTTTTAGAAATTCACCTTTGATTACGGGAATTCCATCGTTCAATTCAATAATATTTTGTGGTTCGTGCGCTGGAGTGCCATTTGGAACTCGCGTCTGGAAGGTCGATACAACGTTCCTTCGATATCTGCAAAGAGCTGCGTCTTTAAAAACGTCCAGCATCTCGCTTACTCTTGCTGCATATCCGGCAAGTGCTACCAATTCCTGACATAAAAATAATATAATTTAAGATCGTTACATTATTTCTATTTCTTTATCATAAATAAGAATCTTGGATATTTACTTTGTACGAAGACATGAGTCTTTCGACAGCATCGGCACCCGAACTGAGAAGATTTTTGGATGTTGTCAGATACCTGGTTCTTTCGCTTACGCCACCTGTTGGCATTGTTTATGTTATTTGTTGTGCACATATTGAACGTTTAGTACATTAAGTTAAAAATTATTTTATTTAAATGCTATTTAAAAATATCTGCTCACCGTCTCCGTCGGTGTTTGACTGAATGACAGTCTGCGACGTGTACAGAAGAGGCATAGCAATGACCAAGAGACCGGTACCGGACCAAACATATTTCATGAGAAGTTGTTCCAGCATAACGTAACCCAGTTTTAGGGCTAGAACTCGACGCAGATGTACCGTTAAAGACTTGTATGCGGTACTTAAGTATCGATGCTCTGCTCTGTGACCGCCATAAAACGCAATCTCTTCGGCGTGAGCACTGATTCTAGCATGAGCCTCCCTCAATCTTCCTTTACGTTTTGCTTCTTCGGCTACAAGCTGACCAAAACGAGGAGATGCTAATCGTAATACTTGACCGGTTACCGCTATCACCACTGCTGCGAGTAAAGGTCCTGGAACAAAGCACAATATTTATATTATTTATATTTTATTGCTAATAAATTTTAGATTAAATCACGAACATCACCCGGGAAAAAATGGATTAAATATATAATTATATACAATTTTTGATACAACTAGATCCAATTATATATAATTATATATGGATTTTGGCTGTATATAATTATATACAAAGCAGGCAATTATATACAATTATATATGCTAACATATAATTATATATGTTTACATACGATTGTATATAATTATATACGGCCAAAATCCACATATAATTATATATAATTGAATCTAATTGTATCAAAAATTGTATATAATTATATATAATCATTTATTATATATAATTGTATCTAAATTTACATACAATTATATATAATTGTAGATAATCCACTAACTAACTATATAATTGGATCTAATTGTATCAAAAATTGTATATAATTATGTATAATCGTATATAAACATATATAATTATATATAATTGTATATAACCCATTTTTTCCCGGGCTGTTATACCTGGTTAAATTAAAATATATGCAATTAAGTTTAAATAAGGACAATAATAAATAAATAAATTTAATATATAACACCAAATACTTTATATTAAAAGTTCTAATGGAAAATTAATTAACGATAAATTTCTGTTGAATATTCGAGAAGAAAAAATATCGATAAGAATTGCACTCCAAACAGTTCGAGGTCTTACATAATTTATTTATCCTGATGTAAATCAGTGCGTCTCATACATCATTAGTTCCTATCTGAATTATTCCTTTAAGATATGTGCATGCCTATACATTATCGTTGTTATTATTATTCAATGACTTTTTTTTACAAAAAATTCTTCGATTGCTAATCTGTGCACATAAGTGTTCAAATACTTTTTCTAAATATTGAAAAAAGTTTACGATCTTTAACAGTGATTCTTTCCGCAGTTTTTAAAATAAATTGGTATACTATAATTTGAAACAAGTTGGATTTTTGAAACGTATTTTATCGAGATTACATGTTTATAAAACAAACTTACCCGGAACAGTTCTGGCTCCCATTTTTGCGGAAAACGATATAAGAGCGATACCAACCAGGGCACAATCTAACAACGGTTTTGTTAAACTAGAATACAAATGTGCCACAGAACTGGCCAATTCGGACAAGTCGTCTGTAAGCCTTTGTTCAGCTCCGCCAAGTCGAGTATCGAGGGCAGATACCCGGTAGTAAGTTTGCTGACTTAGATACATCTTGTAAGCGTACTCCACTAATCGCTCCCTTTGGAAACAAAGAAAAGTTTACCTTCTAAAAGTCGATCGTTAATATTGAATTCATACCTAAAGCTGAGAGCGAGTCTGCCTTCCAAGTATCGAATAGCCGAATTGACGAAAGTTGCTGGAAAGGCAATGGCGAACCACCTAGCCAGCATGTAAAAGAATCCTCGGATGTCCCTCAGGACGATGCGCTTGACGATTTGACCCTCTAATGTCGCAACGTATACAGACAGGAAGGTTCTAGTCAGCAGCGTAATAGTGGCACAAGTTAAGAGACCAGCTTCTCTAGATCGCCATCCCGGAATCATAATTTTCAAAAGGGAGAGAAGCTGACGGACAAAGTTCATGTCCAGTCCAAGGTTCTTTTTTGGCAGGTTACTGCCATTGTTGGGTTTGGAGGGTTGGGGAGGAGGTTTCTCATCGCCGTGTGCCAGGGCGATGCCCCATTGCGCTCCAGCCTTGACATAAGGGTATCCAATTTTGAGAACGTACAAAGTAGCGCAGGCTGCTGCGAGACCTCGCGTCAACTGACCCTGCTGAATTCCGTATTTGCTCGACGTCTTGTCGATGAGCTTCGAGAATACCGAAGACATTGTTTGGGTCTTCCAAGAGTTTCATCGAAGGGGGGAAACGGTGTTTGTTGACAATCGTTGATGTCTCTTCTCCAATTCAGGCATCCGAGGCTGAAACTATAACCTCACTTTGCACGCGTCACATCCGAGGGAAATACAATAAGGAGTTTTTGTTTTATCCGAGGACACTGAGGATGAAACGCGACAATGAAAGCTCGTTCACCGGCTGCCAACGGGCAACTGACAAGCCTCGCCAATTCACGATTCGCTATAGGCTGCACATATGACGCCTCGATTTCGCAGTGGAGGGAAAATTCCCTGTGCTTTCTCGCTCAACTGAAACTTACATTCCCAATCTTTTATTCTTACCCAGGGATAATTTCGACATTTTCCTTTTTACAAATATTTCAGCACATTTCATTTATGCATATTTTAGGAATTCACGAAAATGGGCGACGACAATTTTGGTAGCGCTACCAATTAAATCTCAGGCTTCAACGGCTGCTGTATTTTGATTTGAAAGATAGTAATCAATAGTTAAAGTATTTAAATTTATCAAATTTTCCGTTACAATTTTTTTCTTAATTTAATCATGGAAAAATGAATGCCCAAACGAATTTAAATATTAACGTCCAAATGCACAAACAATTTACACCAAGTTCAACGCTTATTTCCAATACGAAAAAAATCAAACTTAGTACATTCTACCATTTTCGGGGTCGCTCTTTCGAGTGTTGAAGAGAAAATTGTATAAAATTCAAAATTTATCTATGATTTTAACATATATAATAAAAAAAACAGGGGTTTTCAGGGCGCATTTCTCAGAAATATCGAGTTTTCGATACAATATCGTACTTTGAATGAGCTAAAATATAATATAATTAAAATTATAATTATAATAATTGTACTTAAAAGCTACACTGGTATATATTTTAAATGTTGCAATGTTAAATACAAAATGGCCACCGCAGCAACGAATTTCTATTTAAAATTTAACAATTTTTTTCTTCAAAACCATACACTTTAGAGAAAAATTTCTAAGGACAATTTTGTTCTAGAATGAGTCAAAGAATACCCTCGAATTTTTTCAAAAATTCGAAAATCCTAAATTTTGCAAAATGTTAGTTGAAAAATCTAAAAAAAATTTAGGGCATTCTTCAACCAATTGTAAGACATTTTTGTTCTGTGGAAATTTTCTCTAAATTGTATACTTTTCCAGAAAAAAAATTACTAAACTTTTTTAGATATCTTGATCAATAATTTTTTTTCTAGTACAAGTATCGAGTGCACGCTTCTAATATATTTTAGCTCTTTCAAAGCACAATATTCTATCGAAAACTCGATATTTGTAAGAAATGCGCCCTGAAAAAAACTTGTTTTTTTATTATATATGCAAAAATCATAGATAAATTTTGAATTTTTTACAATTTTCTCTTCGCCACTCGAAAGAGCGACCCCGAAAATGGTGGAATCTCGTAAGTTTGATTTTTTCAAAATTTATTTCATACTGGAAATAAGCGTTAAAGTTGGTGTAAATTTTCTGTGCTTTTGGGCGTTAATGGATTAAGAGTCTCAAATGAAGAATTTACTCACGAATTCGCTTCTTTTCGTGCTGTTATTACTGAATAGAAAGGAATTCGTATTTATGATCCTAAATTCGGATTCTCGCCATTCAAATTAATTTTCGGTTACTGGACAACGATACACAGATTAAAATCAATTGAAAGCCAAATAAAAAAGAGTTCAAAATGATTTCGAAATGTGCTCTAAAAGAAGTCAAATGTTTTTCTGTCTCTTTCTGAACATCCTGTCATTATGAGCTCTTTATGAACTCTCAGAAAGTGAGTCAACTGACTTCTTTTAGAGCACATTTTGAAATCATTCTAAACTATTTTCTATTTCGCTGCCTGGGCTAATATTTACTCCAATACTAACGAAAATATTCCTAAACGAATTCGTGCATGCTATTTTATTGAAACACAGCATGCGACAATTTTAAAACATTTATTTTAATTTTCTCAGATAATTCTGTGTTCCTTAATATTTTGGAAAAATACTGAAATCGTATAAATATAAATTTTAAACAATTGAGTTACTAATCATTATTAAAAGAATTAATTGCATTTCACTTATTACCGAAATAATGGTGAATGTGTAGGATAAATTCGATAATATTGAAAACTTTGGTCCAGGAAATAACGAAGCAAATTTTTTTCCTTATTTTGAAAAGAATTGATATTAATATATAACTATTATTTTACAAAATTATTCTTATTCCAATAAGCGAAAATACATTGAAATGGATTAAAAATAATTCTGTGATTAATATCTGAATTTCATTTCTTAAGTTTCTCCAATCTTTCTACATTCCGAATTATTTTGAATCCGTAAGTATTGAACATTTCTTTCTCGAATATATCTGAACACTTAAAAAGATAAATTCACTTTGAATTTATTTAAATATTTCTCAAAATTATTAAAATCGAGAATGTATAATTTTTATTAATTCTTTCAATTATGACGGTTTGCTGTAAATATGTTGGTACTATTTCGTGATTTCCATAAATAATAATTCTAAGATTTTCTTGCATAACCTGAAAATTTGATGTAAAATTACACTCCTGATAACATTTATCAACGTTATACATTCAAAATGGCGGACAAAAATTTTTGTAAAAAAAGAAACGACTCTTTTTTAAATAATCAAACGTAGCGATTTGGATTTACGTTTTTCTTAAATTTTAATTTCAGATTTGTCAAGTTTGGCCAATTTCACATACAAAATGAGTAGTGTGAAATAACGGAAATATATGACAAACAGATGTTGAAAACTTCCATGCAAAAGTGTATGTTTAGTCCTTGTTCATTTTTTAGATTTTTTATCATTTTAAAAGTTTGGTTTACTTGTTTTAAATCAAAGAAAAAGGAATTCGTCATTAATTATGTCGATAAGTGATCTCAGTAAACGAAAATCAATAGAAAAATATTAGAATTTTGAATTCTATTGAGTAACTGAATGTGATTTCTGAATCCAGAAATGTGAATTCGTTAATTATTTCTAATTGTTAGAATTAACAAATTGTGAAGTATTAAATTAAATTCAACGTGTTTGAGAATACAATTCGGCATACCGAAAGATTGAAGAAGTTTCAGAAATGGACACCTGTCACAGAATTAATATTAATAGTTTCAGTCGATTTTCGTTTACTGGAAATTTTCAATATTTTATATTTAACATTAGGATTTATACTGTTTATTTTGTAAATTGTTATTTTTTTCAAATTATTTTTCATTCTAAAAAAAAATAGATATACGTGTTTACTTTTTTAAAAAATGTTCTTTTGTTAAATACCTTACGAGAGCAATAATTTTATTTTCTGCTACGCTATATTTTAGAAAAATAACTTTGTTTCCATTTTTTAATTTCCTGAGTGATAAAAAAACAAATAGTTATTTATTCAAATTTATGGCCAACGAATTTTTATAACAGTATGATGTGAATATAAAAAAATAGCTGTTGCCTAAATGTTTCCTTATTAAATATTATAAATTTTCCTAATTGTAAGCTTTATTTATGTTTCTAATGTCGTATTTATGTAAATAGTCAAAATAGATACAGGTATATTTTGTTTTTTCTGAAAACATTTCACTTTCATGTAAATATAAAGCAGGATTAGAATGAAACTTCGTATTAAAGTAAGTAATATGAAATATTCAATCACATTAAAAATTAATGCCTTATTTAATTAAAATAATTGATTTTGTATGATACAAAGCAGCATTTATTATTCTAATTTATGATTAATAAATATTATATTCGTATCACACAAACTAATTGTTGATTGAAAAGAATAACAATAGGTTTCATTTCAATCTGTTTTCTAAATTCGAATATATAGTAATTTATAAAATAAAAATGTGAATATTGAAGTATAAATATCAATTTGGACACTCGCAAGTAAATGTTACTAAAAATTAATCTTTCCAAGCATAATAATCAGGATAAAAAATATTAAAAATAGATAGTGTTTGAAAAGAATAATTTTATTGTTATTTTAAAAGTATTCTTTTTTAACACTTTTTGAACTCAACGAATTCCTTATGTTTTTGTTTTATTTGCTTGTAGTAAGTTTATTTTAATAAACAAAATAAACGTTTGTGAGTTTTCAGTATTTATTTTTTAAGTGTAAGTTAATATTTGTTACGCTGTACAATTATTGTTTATAAATGAATTAACATATACACAGGTCAAAATTAATTATCCCAAAATTAATTCTTCTCTAAACTTTATAATATAATTTCTTTGTTTTTAGCCTGTATTGCCGATATTTACAATTTTTTTAATTTGGTTCTAAACCTGTTAAACGATAAATTATTAAACTGTACTAAAAAATCCAAATAAAAAAAAATGATGGAAGCTAATTTTCAAAATTCTGACACTGTAACTTCAATTGTAACCATCGTATATGATATCCTCTAAAATATCACAGAAATTCGTCAAGAATTCGATGAGATTTTTCAGAAATAAATAAAAATTATCGATTTCCGAAATATCTCGGTCTATTCTCGATAAAGTTATTTGGTCTTGTTTAAAAGATCTATTATAGTGCTTGGAATTGCAGTTACAGAGCCCAAATTTTTGAAACTGTTTCAATCATTTCTAATTTATATTTATTTTAATTTAAATTTTAGTTTTTCATAGTCAGCAGTCTTCAACATTGTGTCCGTATTACCGAACCCAGCAAACAAAGAATGATTGCGTGGAATTGATATTTTAAAATTTTGGACCCAGTTTCTTATCTGAATAAGAATCGAGAATCCTAAGAAATATTCAGAAGGTCTCAAAACATGTTTGCCTACCAAGACTGCAAAAAAGAAAAGAGTTAGGAATGATTACTAAATGTACTCTAAAAGAAGACAGATGTCCCGCTTTCGGAGGGTTTTCTGAACATAAGTTCATAAAGATTTTTTATTTTGTTGTCTAAGTATGCTTCATTTGGAATAGTGATTTATATTCGCGTATAAAGTACCGGCTCTATAACTTTTATCTTGTAATAGGATTTAGAAGGACTGTTAATAAGGAAGTATTCAAAAGGTCAATAATTTAAATGAAAATTCAGAAATGAATACTTTTCAATCATTCTGAATCTTTTGTATTTGTAAGGGGAAACATCTTGGCGACATCAGATACTAAATATTTGATTATACTTTTATGTTTATATTTTAGTAAACGTAATGCATTCAAATCACCTCAATTAATTATAATAATTCGAGTTTAAAAAAGGATTAGGTCGATAAATTGAAACAAATTAGAAATACTTGAATAAAGAATTCTATTTAGCAATAAATATTTTTAATAATTGTAAATATGCATTCAGTATTTAATTCATAACTTGGCCTAAATATAACAATCTAAAAAATGTTCTTATCATATATGTGTCTCTGGGAGAATTCAAGACCGTAAAATCAGCATCTTAGGAACATCGAATATAAGATTCATGTACGCATCGCGTGACGGTTACACTTTTAAAGTCAACAGGTAATAATTATCACTGAACTTCTGCTTCCCTTTGCCTTTTCTTCCTTCACTTTTTAAACACAGGAAATCCAAGTTCTTCATTGATTGTTTTTTTTATTGAAATAAATAAAAGTTGTTCTTATAGGGAGATCACGAATAAAAGAAATATTAAAATGGAAGAATACAGACGTGTCATAAAAAATATAATCAAAATATCTTTTGTCGTGGGGTTTGATATGCTTAGAACTAATTCAGAGAGATTTTAAAAGTTGCAGCCCATTTTTCTTTTTTTTTTATTTAGAAGTAATTGCATTGTCATATACAAATTAAAAATCGACGATTATATTTTTGTTCGATTATAGCAAGGGTTCAAATTAGTTAACTACAAAATTTGTTGCAAGTTATCCCCAGAAAAATATGTTAATACAAAATCTGTCATCAAGGAAATATTTCGATGACAAACGCGCGTAATTTTGAAATACTTCTTTAATATCTTGTCAAAACTAGACTATTTAACAAGAATTTTTTAAAGAATATTTATAATACATTTTACTACTTGTGCAGGAAATCATTTTAAATAGACTTACATTTTATTGCTTTTTGTTATATTATTTTATTATCGATTTCTTACATTTTTATATTATACAAATTATTGAGAAATGGCGGCAACATAAACTGTACTAAAAATATCAGAAGTTAAAAAAATAGTAATAAAAAAAAAATTTAATGCGAGTTTTTTCCACCTGGATCAATTGTGACGATATTATTTTAAAAAATTACGAAATGCGAAATTATAACACTAAAAATAAATTAGTATTGTCAACTAAACATGTTCTCAAATAAATATATTTATTAATTTTTGTATAACTTATTATTCCCTCGAGAATCATTTAATAAAATTTACAATCCACCAATATTTTATTCATTGCAATTTATATATCAGATTATTATATAGAATTCCTTTGTTACGAATTATTTCTTCGTAGAGTACATGCCATTTAAACTTTAACAATGTATAATTAAAGAGTACTTCTATCTTTTTCTACGTAAACTGTAATAATAATTCCCGCATTAATATTTTTTACTCGCCTAGATTCGTTTTATCTCATGGATGTTGCTTTTTAGGAGTACGTTTACTGCGTATAAATTTTGATAATACTTATTATATTTTCCAGAAAACGCATTATGACCTATTCATCGCCACTGCCACAATTTACTGACATCCGTTCTGTCTTAAAACTTACTAAATAGCTGAAGCTATTACGGAGGTAATTGAGAAGAGCCGCAACACGATTATATTATTGCTGCATCAATGATAGATGCGGTTACTTCTGAAAATTGCGCAATAATTAAATATATATTATTCTTTCCAGCATTTTGCTATATTAAAATTTGTGCATAAATGGAATTTCGCTAATCACTAGAGGTATACAAAATGTATTGTTACAAGATATATTACTTTTTCCAGATGACTTGATTGAAATTTAAAAATATTACTAATTTTAACGAATTTCTATAACTCTTGTCTCTAATACTCTCCGTAATCTTTTATTTATATAATTTATTTAAATAATAAGATTCTTTAGTTACATATGACTAAAATATTTTACTAATACACACTTACAGAGTATCGAAAACGGTATACAGCATTAACTTATAAGCTTATACGATTTCTTTTATTTCAATTCATTATCGCTGATTTCATCGCACAGTAAAATTTATTTACCTAGTGCAATGCAAACTTACTAGATTAATCTGCTGTTCAATATTGGTATAACTACATGCATTTACTTCGATTTTTTCAATTTTTGATTTAGTTTTAAATATAATTATAATTAAACAGGTAACTTTGAAAATTTGATAATTGCCAACAATAACAACAACAAATAATCAGACAAGAAATGATTGTAGCTATAGATAAACATCCGTCTTAAGTTTTTGTTTACATTAAACAGAGTGCTTGAACAGATATATTGAAAAACGTCGTAAATCGAAATTACAAATTTGATTGATGTTAAAATCTAACAAATATTATATATGCAATAATTCACTAGTTTATTTTATTAAATTTCTTATTAAATGCAAACATTCTCATAGCGTATTTTTTTCAATATTATTATTTTAAAAAATTATTAAAAAACATATGAAAATGTGTTCAGATCGTATTCCAGGATAAAGTCACGTATAATTATATTACGTTGATGCAAATGCAGGAAAAAAATAATGAAAGTGCTGCGTAAGAAATTATTGAGAGGAGAGAAATGTCGCGTTGAAGTCTTTACAGCTCAAATATAGTTTTTTGTTTTAAACCGGAAATAGTTTCTCTTGCTTTTGAAACAGCCAGCAAAATAAAAGTGAGTTCAGATTTATTTCTAAACTGTACTCTATAAAATTCGGACACAGCACTTTTTGATTTTTTTCAGTTTTTGTTCATAAATATATTATAATTAGTGCTTTTTGCAGCACATTACCAGATAATTCTAAGCCTTTTTTATTTGCTATCTTGGTTACATGTTGGTGCCCAATACATCTAATTATCACTAGTTTGAGTAATTATTTGAGTTCGATTTGATGTCGCAATTTGCTAAACGCCCAAATGCTGCTTTAATATATCCGTATAATAAATAGACTAATTTTTTAAAAGAATGGTATTTGCACTAATAACGAGAATTTTTGTCCATGTTATGTACCAAATGATATTTTGTATTATTTATGTTTTATTATTCTTTACTTTAAGAGTTTTACAGTCTTGATTATGAAATTAGTGTTATTATGAAACCTGTCAGATACTTATATCCAGAATATGACTTAAATCTAGGGCATAAGACAAAGTTACTTACAAAGGAAAGAAAAGAATATAAAAAAAATTACTTGAAAAAGTAATTGTGTATTTATAATAGTGCGGTTAGAAACTTATACCGATCCAAAATTGAAAATTGGAGACTGAAGTACATATTTGCATACAAATCTAGCAGAACTCGAAGCAAGTAGCAAATTTAACGAAAGTGGAAAAGAAACGTGAACGCTGCTGCACAGACGAGTGGCTTTTACTTTCACTCTTAGTGCGTCTCTTTTTCGTCAAAGAGCCGAAAGCAGACCGCTTTCCCTCTCATCTCGATCCTCTCGATCCTCTCGATCCTCTGTATCGCGAAAATATGCGCGACCTAACGGTTCATAGAAAGTTATAAACGCGTATGTAACGTTTATGGGTGAAATAAAACTCTACTAACGTGATTCTTAAATTATTGCTGATTTCTGCATCGGAACCGATTCTTATCTTAACATTTTTGTGTTGGGTATTAAATGTGTATGTAGTTTATTAATTTATTGTTGAAATCGTATATGTCAAGTATTTTCTGTTTACATTTTTAATAATCTGCCATTATTTTTGTTTTCAATTTTTATTTTTGTGGTCGCTAGGGAAAACCCAATAACTACACTAAAAAAATGAAGAACCTATTGAAAACTTTTTAAAATTTTGCATTTATAATCAATCTGTCAAATATAATTTAATTACTTTTACATAACATTTAAATGCACATGTGAATTTTAATCTATCATAATCATAATGTCGGTTTTTCTTGACTTGTCGAAAAATTAAGTTACTTGGGTTTTCCTAGTACCACAGATTTGTAATTTAGCTTGTAGAATTGATGCTGGATTTTCTACGGTCCAGATCTAGCACTATCTTTTGCATTAAAGTCGCATTGAAGAAAAAACATTTTTTTTATTTGTGTTTTTGTAAAATACCATTTGGACCAATACGAAAGGTTTGCAAATTATTTTAATTAAATCGATAAAGTTTTTTTTTAAATAGTACTAGGTATATTTCAGCTTATAAGGTCTTTAATATGATGTAATTTTTAACAGCGTTCGTTCATGAGCTTTGAAAAGTTTTCATCAAACCAAGTGCACGATGCGGTCGAATATACCGTTAGATGAAGTTTTTGTTCGTTATCCAGCGGAAAGGCCAACGCGCGTATCGAAATTATCATTCCATCATACATGAAAATAAGACATATAGCAAGAGCGAAGAATAAATATTGATATCGATAAAAACGGTATCAATGCAAATCGTTTATTTATGACGAATGATAATGATGTTAATCAATAATATATGAAAATATCGATAATTTCCCAAAATTATCAAGTCATAAATAACTTTTCTACTGGGGAATTCACAGGAAATCTTTAAAATTGTTTTTATAAGTTCATCCTAAGACGAATATTGGAAAAGAATCGAATTCATGCCTGAAACAAATAAAGTCGATTTCTTTTTATTTTCTTGCAACTTTGCAACCAGATTGATAAAAACTGGTTTTAGGGAGAAGGCCTTGTTGACATTTGCAAGTTAATGGACCATGACGCTATACAACTAGTTTATCCTTATTTTGTTCCAATGAGAAATTTTCTATTATATTAGGGTTTGGGCATTGAAACTCAGTCAGGCACTAATATATGCTCTAATACATTTACGTTTAGTTATAACCGATATATAATATAAACGTCTTGTATTATATGTAAAATCTAAACTTATCAAGATTTATTACAACATAATATTAGTCTGACCTCTGTCATCAATTGGTTTAAGAATTTTAACTCGTTTAAACTCGTGTAGAAAATTAAAATACATTTATTTCATCCTAATTATAACCGAACAAAAAGACACTTATGATGAAACTGACAATTTTTATTGCTGTACTTTTAGGACAGATTTAGGATAGATTCTAGGTGGATATTAATCCATTTGTACTATGATGTGGACAACCTCCTACCACAGTACCATATCCGTCCTTGAATGACCATTTTTTTGATATTATATATATACATATTTTTTGTTATATATTTCGTTATATCAATGTCTAATTCCAATTTTTAACAAGCCTTATTTATTTATACAAATATTTATTGTCGAGAATTGTAGAGAACTTTTTTTCCAGTGCCTACAATAGACCAAGAGTTAATTAGAAATTTATAAATACCAATTATTTTTCAAATGTATGAGTACCATGAATGTTACGTTCTAATAATATAACATTAATATTTATAAAATTCGATGAACAAGAATTAAGTTTTAGGAACAGGTGTTTTTTCGTTTGTAAACATATAATATATCTTTTGTTCAAGGCAGGTCGCTAACGTGTTATAAAGTATCGATGAATCAGAAATTTCTGATATTTTGCCGAGTATTTGTACTAGCTCGGTATTATTGACAAATTATTAAGAAATGTATGCTAGTTGTATTAGGTATTAGTCGTAAATATTTTAAGAACTGTCTGTATCGCATATTGCCTTGATTAATCGACTTTGCAGATAAGAAATGTGATTAACGCAGTTTTTACAAACTTGTTTATCAAATAATCAGAAAATTTGCTATATGATTAGGCATGGATTGTTGTTAAATTGTTGACAATAACAAAAAAAAAAATTCAAATATTTGAAATTGGGGCATTTAAGTTACGTCTTCAAAAACACACTATACTGTATCTATTTAAAAACAACAGTTTTTAAATACATGATATATAAAATATTATGTTTTACATTAATTTTAAACTATATTCAACTATCATAAATCCAGCAATAGGTATAATAATAGGTACAGCAATAGCAAAAACAACTGCAAGTAGCTTTGACGTACTTTCAACTATTATGTATTTATTACATTTTTAAGTGCTCCGTAGTAGTTAATGCAGTTATTGTCACTGCTACTCATTACATAGCTTGCGTCATGAATTTCATCAATCTTATGCATGTCATGTTAAAAGTATACTTAGAAGACATGCTTCTAGCGTTGAACAGACATTGGCGGAAATGTCTCTCATCAATCTTAGTTTTGTTAATGTTCAAGATATTTATATGGCGTCTAATCTATTTACTATCAATACTTTAATTTTTTGTAGCATATCTTGGGATGGAAACAACACATCGCTGACCAACAATAAAACCGCACAATTATTAAATCATTTGAGATATGTAATTGATGTTCTTTAAGTCTTATCAGTATTAACTAGAACCACTTGGGAATTGAGTGTCCTTTCCTACCATATTTCAAATTATATTCACCATTTTCTTTCAGGATGCCGATAATTATTAGCAAAAGTATATCTGTGATAACTATACTATGAACTGTAAGGTTATATTTATCAGGATTGGGAGGACAAGTGAGTATACTATTAATTCACACAACTGTTCTATCAATGTATTCTCTGAGAACAGCACCAGAGTAAACAGAAGGGTTTAGAATTATTGTAAAATTAGTTTTATGTGTTATTTTGATGCTTGCTAGGAGAATATCGTCGTTATTATGACGAATAAAGTAATTTACCTTTTATCACCTCAGGAATGTGTTACTTCTGAAATTTAAAAACTAGACATATCTAGAAAACTACTTCATTCTTGACATGTTAAAATATCAAACAACAACAGCAGCAATCTAACGACAATCACAAGAAGACGTCAGCGACAATAACATAAACTGTGAATACCAACAGGGTACTGCTCGCATGTCTAAAAAAGTGCATGTGAATTGATAACCATCCTGAGATAGAATGGAGCACCTCATTGCAAAAGCTGCAAGATTAAGTAATAACCTATATAAATAAGATCAACTATCATCCAAGATCTGTCCTGAATATTCAACATAAAAATAACCCGGAGTATTCGGCCCATTTCGAGTTCTGGAATGCTCAAATTCACATGAAAATGAAAGGGAGTGGGTAATATGATCTAAAGCTGGACTGGCGATTAGATTCTAAGACTGGTATACATTTTTTAAGATCTAAACTTGAAAAGCTTTCTTATACACCTTTGTTGAGAAAATGGCAAGAAACACAGTTTGGTGTTTCCACGTGGAATAGTGAGTCCCTGATGATAATTCTATTACCAGTTAAATATCCCAATTTAAGGACTATCTACTTGTCAAATTTTTGCTTCGTTTGTTTCAAAAACCTTGATTTATGTATGAAATCAGGGACTGAGAGATTCACATTAACTTACCAGGATGGTGTGATAGTGACTTTAGCACACGGTCGCCATCAGTGTTCCATTTACTGAAGAATATTGTAGTGTTTGTGGGATAGACGGTGATACTATTAGGTATTTGGCAGTTATTCAGGTATAATAGTATACTTTAAATTGTGAAATTGTGTAATGTTTGAGCCATAGGCAAGGCAAGAACATTTTCTTTACACCGGGAGGAAAGATGCCCCTTATCCTCCCGGCCATAAAGAAAAATCGTATACAATTCCCACGGGAAGTAAAAAAGAATGTCTCAGACTGCGTGTAATTTTTACCCTAGGCGAAGCCGAGGTTATTTATTTTACCTCCCCTCCCTCGATGAGTAATGTACTATTTTTGCCCATATTTTGGCGATGAGGAGTTGTGCTGATTTTACAGTCGCTGCGTAAAATGTAAAATGAGATATTCATGAATAAGTTGCTGCTTTTTAATCGGTTTAGTGGGCTATTTATATTGATTATGATATTTATATTCACTTCTGAAAGGAACTTGATGGGATTCAAAAGGGTTTGTCGACACAGATCAATATGTCCCTTAATTGACGGTTATAAGCATAGAATTGTCATGATGGGGTTAAAGAACTCACCCATACATCCCTCAGTCATATATATCTTATGAAAATAATAATAAGGCAGTAATTCATCTTAATGCTACTTACAGGAGGTGTTTGATTTAGTAAAGCTATAGTATGAAGCTAGATACATGAACTGCAATGCTGCGAGGTATTAGGATGGATAATACGATTTGATCGGGTGCTGAGTATATCGTAGAATCCCTTGCAATATATTACTTTGTAAAATGTAAGCTGTGGTTGTAACCACAAAGTGGGTAGAAAAAATGGACAAGATAAAAACGCTAGAACATACTTGAATTAAAAGTTAATGTCATGCATTCTTGACAAGGTTAAATTATTCGTACCAATGTTCTTGCTAAGCGAATAAATATATTTGGCATTTACATGCTAATGTTTTCAGTAAACTTTGATACATCCCTAGAAGTAGTGCAAAATTCAATAAGATTTTATCTTAAAAAGTGATAAGAAAAATTCCGAAGTCTCTATTATAAAATACTTCGAAAGCAGATTATCAAGAGAAACGTAAAAGAACAGTGAACATGAACTATGAACATAGAAAAAATGAACTATATTTATAAGAAATAAGAGATAAACATTAAGCTGAAACATGGGTATATTTGTATTCATAACCACATAAAGGTCGAACTAGTAGAACTGTAAATCTTAGAAATTTCCATGACATAATTGCGGAATAATTGCTCATAAACGATTGAAACGTATTTTTTCGTTGTTTATTGAGATGTACCTGCATTTCTGAGCTATATGTACATTTTCTTTTTAACCTGGGCGTCTATTCGACAATTATTATAAATAATTTAATAAATCAGAAGCGTGGAATAAATCTTAAAATGAATTACTGCGATTGAAAAATTCTACTTGCAGGGATTATATATATTTTCTGCTGTATTCAGAAATACGTAAGTATGGTGGACGGATGTTTATAAAATAATCTACACCTGGTAATGTTAAATAAGAGATGCTTTCTTAGACGTTTTCTTAGTCGATTGGAAATTTCCTTGTCATGTACAGGGCTTTTTAATACCTTTCGGTATAAATCAATTACTACTATTAGATGGTCGGTATAAATCAATTACTACTAACATGTCGTTGACAGTTAAAATGTCATAAAGGTCATGAACAAATCTTACCATAATTTTATAGCTTAATTATAATACGACATTTTAAAGATTAACAAATGCTCTTTTGGTTTATTTCAGTATTTATTGAAAGAATCACTTTTTCCAAATGTTAACGATTTATGAAAAATAATGTAATATATGAGAGAATTCCTAAATAACAAAACCTTCACTGAAGATGAGTAACTTCTACGTTTCTGTCACGTTAGTTTTAAAATAATACAAACCTTATGTAAACCCAAGGATAATCTTTCATAAAGATATTCATAAAACTGTAAATAAGAAGATATTATGTCTGCGGAATGTTAAAATATCACAATGTTCTCGATTGTACCATCAAATTACACACGAACGGGTTGCTTCGTAATTAGAGCAAATCGTGCTTTATGCAGCTCGTGCCCTTTCCAGGCCATTGATCGCGATAGGCTAGTCATATACAGGCATAGATCCTAAGATACATATATTTGCCAATATGTATATATTTATGTATCTTCTATTATCCAACTAGATAAGTAAATGTTTTATCATTCCGCAGATTAATTATCGCTCAATGTCAAAACAAAAAATAGTCGCAGAATGTCCGATCAACATCTTAGCAATGACTCGCCAAATTTATATGATAAACGATCATGTGGTTCTTTATCAATCCGAGCAATTTTGTTAACTTTATTTATTTTTAAAACACTGATAACGATACCGTTGAATATACACATGTAAGCGGATTATGATAAAACAATGAACATTTAGTCTAAGTAATAATAATTTTACTTACGTGTTGGATTGGAAGGAATAACTTTACTTACGTGTTGATACGTTCTTTAACGGTATCATTAATGCAGTTTAGTACTCCATCTGTAGCTCCAAATCTCCATTAAATACTATTGAGAAATCTATTGTTAAGACGGGTTACAGGAAAATGGTTATTGGTGAGTTTTTTTTAGTAACAGTTGTACATATTTTTTCTTGTGGGAAGAATTCGGTTTATTAACAAATCGATATAAATACAAATTTGTATCTGATGAATATAATGTGTATTTATAGTCCATTTGTTGCGCCTACGTTGATCATTTTTTTCGATATTGCCATGGGACAATATGTTTGTACCTTCTTACATCGTTGTATGTATTATATCTCTGTACAGTTATATTTATGTTATGTTTTTTGTACAGTTTTAAACGTTATTATTGTTTCGGGACCAGTATAAAATATACAGTTACAAACGTTTTTAACGGAAGTTGCTAAAGAGGATTGTTGGTATGTTACATTTTCGTTAAAAATACTCTTATAATATATCACCGAGATGAGAATAATATCACACTTTTGCACTCACGTATTGCAGTTTTAAAACTAGAATACTCTCTTAGTTTCTATACGTTTTTTAAACATTTTGTAACATTTAATGCCGCTGCTGCAATCACATTCGCAATTCGTTAGAAATATATATCTATTACATAGATATAAACGATTTGACCAGTTGTTGAAGCTGAATTTCCTTAGAAGCTTTTAAAACTTGTACAATAAAAATTGATTTTTTCAACATTTTTAAATCGACATTTTAGATTTTTGGAGGTTGCCTGAATGTCTCCGTTATTTTTTACAATTTATAGAATATTTTAAATTCAACATTATTTCACAAATACTTAAAAATCACGTGAAATATTTTCAAAAACGAAAATTTTAACGTTTTAACTTCTTCTAATGCCGATCAGCATTAGCTCGCGTCGAGGTGAGCTACGTTACGTAATATGACCTGGCAATCTTGACGGAAAAGCAGAATTCCCGGTGTGCGGATAAGAGGGCAACGCCTCCAAGATCCTCGGAGGATTCTTCTTGAGGGGGGCGATCATGTCCGGCGAGTTTTCTTCATGGAGCCAGCCGCCAATCTTGTAAGGCTTGAAGTTTGTAAAATTACCTTCCGACATTGAAGATGTTCCGTTTTGAAGGTTAGAGGAGGTCAGAGGCAGGTAACTGAGATCTTCAGAGCCACCAGATCTACTGAGACGTCCTCCACCATCTGAAATAAGATGTTAAATAATAATAAATATATTCAGCCTTAGCATCATATTTTCTGCTAATTTTTTTATCATTATTTTTAAATGCATGTTACAGCAACTGCAGATAATCCAGAATATTTACTTATGTAAATTGTCATTTACGTATGTACTTTAAAAATGTTCTTCAAGTTTCGGCGGACACCAATTTAAGACGTTAATTTTCATTCTTTTGAAATAGGCTTACATCGGTCTTTTGATCTACACAAAGCAAATCATTCGCTTGTCTGATCTATGCTTAATTTTCAGATGTCCGAGACAATCTCCTTGAAATTACATTTCCTGCTCATGGAGCGATCCAAGTTTGTAATTTGAAATGAATCATGATTGCCCATAAGTGAAAAATGTTCTATTTCAACAAAAAGGTAGCGAGTTGTCGTTTAAAAACTTTTTAAAACAGTGCGTAATTTCACCCATTGTTTGAAATAATAGTACATCACACTCGTGCTGCTAAGTGTTTCCCAAATATTTTTGCAGCAATTTGAAATTTATTCGAATTTTTACAAATTTGTGAGAGTTCCTTTAATTTACATTTATCAGGAGCTGTCGGAAGGATTACTTTAGCAGGCCTTTAAAGAAACTTTCACAAAAACTAACCTATTTAAAAACAAATCTTTTTTAAAAGAATTATGCTAACTTTGTACACGGATATGCAAATAACACGACGAGACTGAAACTGATGCCAAGAAGAACAATATCGAGACGATACTATTTTGTGATCGAAATTGAGACTGCTTTGTTTTGTCTTATTGAAACGAAATCCAAACTAGTTTGCAATCCATAATTAATTATATATTCTTTCTATAAATTCAATTTTTAAAAAATTACGAAAAATCTTGCAAAAATATCAAGAGGGATAAATTACATTTATCGTTTTAACTATAATTATCGTTAGTTAATATTGACAATAAACTTGGAATGAGACCGGTCTAGTTATGTTTTAAAAGAAATAGGATTAGACACAGAATGTATACTTGAAAAAGGAGATAGCGTTGATAACTGCGTCATAATATACGATTAAGTCATTAGATCAAATCAACTCCGTGAAATTGATTCAGCTTTTTCTTAAATTATATAAACTCTTTTCAACATCTGCATATATGTTTAATGAATTTAAATAAATAGTTTTCTTACCGTGTAAAAATATGATTTCATAGAATGTGAAACTGGCCCAGACAAGGCAGTCTTATTTTCCTTGGAAATAAATTCAAGGAGTTTTAAAAAGATAATAAATGTAATAAAAATATATCTCTGTAAATAATGAATATAAGAAATTAGCATGTTTCAGCTATATCTCTGTTAATTCCAATTTGATGTAATCACTTCTAAAACAGATGGCATTGTTTTTAACAATAGAATGGTATGGAAAGATTATCAAGCACAAAAAATAAAGAATAAAAACGATTTCTTTCTTTATCATTCCGACAACCCATTCTGTACCTGAATAAAATAAATTGGTGTGGTTGTTTGCATATTCCATTATATAACATATAGAAAATCCAATGCAATTTTCCAATCTTTTAATCGATGTTCTCTAGTACTTAAATACTTGGACTGCTTTTCTGAAATTAATTGCAGCGATAATTTTGCTGCTATTGTTATTATAGATTGTAGTCGATTTAGGTGTTTAGCAGTCTTATTACCCCATTTTTTTAGTTTTTTACTTACTTCGTAGCTTTAAATTATTGTATATTGTATGGGTTCGATAAAATTCCATACCATAATATTGAAAGATTTTCATTGGTTCTTTGAAATAATAAAATTGATTTGTTTATATGAAAGATTAATATGATAATCATGTTCCATATGATTATATGATTATGCAACCATATTACAAATAATCGTTCCGAAACTGCAGTTGAATTTAAAATGTACTGATTTGCTGTTTTTTCTTTTGCATGTTTTGATAACTTTGAATGATTCTGAGTGAATTTCTTTAGAAAAACAGTTTGTAACGTATTTAAAACATTATTTTCTTGAACCGTGTTTAATATCGAATCTTCATATGCGATGAATACTTGTTAGGAATTTTACCTAGCCGATCTTAAGATATGCATTATGAAGCATACGACATCAGTAATAAGGAAAAAAGTGGTGTTAAACCTATAAGTATGCAAACATTAAGATCTCGTCGAAGTTCTCTATATGTCTCAAAACAAAAACTGGCATAAAATGCGGTCATTTCTACCGTCTTTTGAAGAAGATTAGGGTCGATGCAATCAGTTGCGAATTGTGCTACAAATAGAGAAAGAAGAGAACCGTTACGGGATCGAACTCGCGGAGTCTACTACTATCTTTATGCGAATAGTGAAAAACGAAAGAGACGTCGATGACGTCACTTATGAAAAACTTGTCTTTCCTGAGATGCTTTCAGAGGCCGGATTCGCAGGAATGGTTGAACATATTAATCGCACGAGAATACTCGATGTTCTTGGATGTGAACATTAATTATGCTTTTTTTTTCACGCAGCATTGTACATATACTTGTAAAAAATATTATTAGAGATAGCTAAGATACAAATTTTGGACTTCATCTATTTTCAAGCTTTATTTTAATGTTATGTGATAACCGTAGAACGTAATGGCCAAAATAAACTTATAAGAAGTATACGAATATGATTATAAACAAAAATTTGACATATTTAGGAAATATAGAACATACCGAGACGATTTTGCTAGGCGTACAGAAAGTGCTGTCATTTCCAGTAAAATTGAAGTGAAAAGTGTTTTTCAATGGTAAAACAAATTGTTTGTATAATTATTTTATAATAACAAGTAAACCCAGGCATTCCAGGACAACAGCAATGAAAACTATTTTTCAGTCTTTTAATATCAAAATTGTTTTCTTCAAATCGTTACATTTTGCTATTGTTCAAATATGAAATTAAAGTCAAACTGAGGTTCATTATTATGAAATTGATTCTTAAATATATACTATTGTTCGAGAACAATGAAGTGTGGTTTTGTGAGATAACAGTAAAAGAAGCAATAAAAGTGACGTTTCTTAGTTTATCATCTTTTATGCGTTATAATGTTTACAAGAAAGTGGATTTGTAATATATAATAGAAAATAAATTTTAATTTATACTTTAGATATGTTTGGATATTCTATAAAAAATATTTCTTTTTGAAAGTATATTTGAAATCTAAAGTGCTCCTGTCCTTACGTTAATTTTGTTTCTTCGATTGTCCAGTACGAGGCAATTAATCTCGTCAGAAAAAAGGTGCATAAAAGTTTATGGGTTACTCAAATCGTCAAGAGATAAATAAAGCTAATAAAAAAATCGTTTAATTTTAATGTACTCATTACGTATGCGGACGAATTAAACGATCACAGAGTGCCATATTCGTTAAATCTTCTCCATGCGATGATGTGCAAATTTGAATATGACTCGACAGAGCAATTGGAGTTAAAAAGCAAGGACTATATCATCGTTGTGATTCATAAACTGGAGAGTGACAACAAAGATAAAGTCGCGTCACGACTCTACAGGTTATTGTCGGCTATCAGAATCAATTGTTCTATGTAAATAGAAAATCATTGTGTCAGCTGTACTTGCAAATATAATAAATCAAAATAAATTTACAAAATTACACAAAAGTTAATGCTGCACGTTAGTAAAATACGATTAAAAAAGAAATTTACGCGAAAGTTTTTCTGTGTTAGTGAAATTCTTTTATATTCTAGATTAATATTTCGAATTAAATATTAAATTAGGAGTTGAAATACTAACGATCTATTGACATGCGTGTCATTTATAAATATGTTTTATTGTTTTCTGATGTACGTCTCGCGCTCGTATAATTATCCAGTTTTAATTATTTTCCAAGTTTTTCAGTCGTAGTTTTTTAGTAGATGACTTTTGTCACTTACTATGAATGTGTGTACACCTTGAATGTTATGATCGAAATCAACTTTAATTAACCGCTTCGTTTTTTGCACATATACCTAGTTGACGTAAAATCTTCTAAGTTCTGTTAAAAAATAATCGAGTAATTTGAAACCTGTAGATACATTTTATACTATATCGTAATTAAGAAGTAAGATGTTATAAAAGTTATTCTCATAATATTCTAATACTGTAACAAAAACTCAAACTTATAATTCAAGGCCTTATTTTCGTTTTCTTCATTATTATTCGTAAGATAAATCATTTATTTGTTATTACTAATCAATGCCTGTATTCATTTATGAAATCATATGTTACAAAATGCTCAAAATAGTAAATACCCTGTAAGACGTGAATGTTTTGCATTTATTTTTAAATATTATTGTCTTAAAGCTAGTTTTAACATTAAAAATAAAATATTCAATGGGCTGTTTTGAAGAAAATAAAAAATTTAATAGTATAAAAAAATAAAAAAAAAAGTATTGTGTATGAAGCCGATTACCAGGATTAAAAAATATACATGTGTTAGATATTTAATAATAAAATATGAAATATAAATATCCGATTCCTTTAAGAACTTCTATAGCAGCAAAAATTAATTGTACATATTTTATTATATAAAACATTAATAAAACAAAATAATTGAATATGATATCTGTAAAATGATTAAAAATTATAATATTATATATTTTAGTATAATCCTCTTCAACTCATCATATAAAAATTGTAATTATTAAAATAAAGATAGTTGAAAAGAATTAGGGATAACCCACAATACTAATTGTATACGTGGCTTAATCAAATTAATATAAAAATGATTGCACTCTTGTAATTCTGCTGGTACTGAAAACTTAATGTAGATTGACTCAGTCCGTTGAACTCAAAATCAACTCATATAGAACCACTTCCACGACAGAGAATCATACTACATACACGTACATGAATTCATGTTGACTATATTTTGTGTTCCAGTTTAAATAGTTACTCGTTGCATATAATTATACATATATTATGCTGGATGTAACACATGTTTAAAACGTAAATTTCCTCTCAGGAATGTAGCCATCATCAGAAATGAAAAAAATAATTCAGAAGGTCATTAAAAAAAAGTGAAACTACAATTTTTCATATGTAAATTTAAGCCACTATAGTAGTAGGAGAAAATTGTATCTCAACAAGGAATCTATTAATAATTATGTAAACTAATTAAATACATTAACTTGTTAAAAAAAAGATATTATATAATGTCTGGTAAAAATTAGATATTTAAAATCTAATATCCAGGGCGATTTTTTAATATTTTTTATTTACAAAATTATAATTTTATTCATTGGATATTAGGGTTTGACGTCTGCTATGTAATTCAAAATGTTTAGTAACTATTGTTTAGATAGCAAAATAGAAATGAGTTCATAATAGAATAATTTCGAAATGTGCTCTAAAAGAAGTCAGATAACCCACTTTCTGAGAGTTTTCTGAAAATGATGTTAATGTGAGATTTTTATTTAAAACCCTCAGAAGATCTCATAATAACATCATGTTCAGAAAGTGGGCATCTGAATTCTTTTTAGAACACAATTGGAAATCATTCTGAACCCTTTTGTAATTTATCTGGGATTCTTAACGTACGGAATCGAGTACGTTTTGTTTACTTAAATGTTTGGATAGTTGTTTGTCCAACTGACGCTTTGTAAAATTCGTGAATTTTGTTAATATACAATTATTGATGATGTTTTAAAGGACAACCATTCTTTTATAATATTTGTCTGGCAATATTCTAGCAGTTCTGAACCTGATTTTAGAATAATTAAGCACTCGACCTTTGACACCTTAAACGACACTAAGTTTGTATCGCTTAGTGTTGTTGGATTAGCATTATTAACAATAAAAATAACTGTTCTTATTTTGAATTGCGTTAAAAGAAATGAATTTCGATACAGAGTAGTATTCTTCCGAATTTCATTATTTTTTCGTAAATAATACTTAACATGGTAGACAAACATGAATGTATAGATAACACAATAAGTTCTCCTCGTCGGATACATTAGTCATTGTCTATTCTGAGGAACTTTTCATCAGAGAATAAAGCTGATAACGAAGTTAGGATGGTTGATTGTCGTATCAATAAATTGCAGTTAACAATAGAAGATTGGCCAATGTGAGAAAAGTAAACGTAAATGGGTAAAAGTAATTTTAATTCTATTAATACGTGTTAGCAGCGTGGATAAATCTAGCATAAGGAAGTTTATGCAGTAGAACACTAATTATAAATAAAAATCTATGTTCTGGCATTATAATAATCAAATTAATAAGAAAATAAAATCTATCTCAAAATATTCTATGCCAATCAATAATTGGTTGCAACACATTCATATGTGTTTAATATAAAACATTTTTGTACCCTTACACGTATTGTTAAAAGGAATGTGAACAGTTAATTATTCCAAATATGAGCCAAATGAAGGTATAAAATTAAGATACTTTTAATCAGAAATGTCGTTTGTACAACAACATTGAAATGAAATTTCTATTTAAAATAAACTAAAATATTAAGCATAGTTCTTGTAATAACATCGTAATGATATTTGTTATTAGCTTTCCGGTCTTAATTTTTTATTTCATCTAATGATATTCAGTTGGTTAAAAACATCTGGCGTAATGCGGTTGCATAATTGAAGACATTCATATACGTATTTACAATATACTTTAAAATTAAAATAAGGATTTATTAAAGGCCTATACGTATTTTATGCACATTTCAAAATGTATAGCAATTATTATGTAATTTTGGTTTTGAGGACTGGCATTGATGAGCTATTCGTACCGACGAATCTACAGAATATTCATGAATTGTGCAAAAATTGCGTTTTGATTCAACGATTCTTATATACTGAATTTATTTAGTTCCATAAATATTTAAGACTTTCCATTTTATTAAGTTTATTATCAGCATATTTTATATATTACTGTCGCCATTCACTTTGCAAATTGCTTCGTGTAGAATTCACTCATTTTTTATGGCTTGCAACTTATTCGTTATTTTGTAACATCACTTAATCTATTTTATTAGTTCATAAAAGTATATGTATATAGTTCTTTGTTATTTCAAGGAATCTTTTTATGCAAAATTGATTACAACAACCTTTAATTTGTCGTGTATGTATTTCAGACTATTTTGTATTAAACCATGTGAATCTGAGAGAAATCTGTATAGAAAAGCATGTATTAGATTTCATATACCTAAAGTGGTGTGAATATCTTTTTATCGAAAAACGACTTTTTTAAGCTAAATGAAAATGTTTGAAGTTTATTTATTATTTTCATTCGCGTATCAGACGAAAGAATGACTTTTTTTTAACGAATTACATGGATAGTTAACTATGTTTACATGGAAAAATTCAATGGAAATTGTAAATATTTTTAGCAGACACGTTAATAATTGTCAATATGTGAATAATGTTGGGATATGTAATAACATAAAAAAGCGTAATTCTTACCATCGATTGTTTCAGTACTTTTATAATTTCTCATCCCGAAAACGTAAAAGATGCTTTAGCATGATCCTGCTCCACAAGAGATCAGGTGCATCACATTATGAGGTATTTCTGAACTTGATATTTTTTTGAGTTCAAACTCAGAAAAAGCTCAGAAAATAGGGCGTCTCATTTCCTTCAGAGCACATTCAGAGCTCATCCTGAACTCCTTTTATTTTTATTTTATACTGTGTTACATCCGAAACTTTAACAATTGCTTAAATGTTCAAAAAAAAAGATGGAATGTAAAATAGAGTATTATTTATATAAATAACTGTGTTAAGGCAATTATTAAGGTCGAAATAAGTAATTATATAAATATTTATTATTTGCAACTAAGTAAACATTTTGGCAATCGCTAATTAAATAACTCCACGACCATTGTAAAAAGGGCTGTTTTTATACGGTAATATGTGTCTGCGCATAAAATAAATATATATATTTTTGTGTATATACCATATACTCGATAATATATTCGATTGCACGTACATGTGCATGTAGAAAAGGAAAATATTTTGAGTGACACGTGTGTAAATATATAACAAACTTGTCAGCACGTGGTGGGGTAAAGTAGATCATTAAGAGAACTTTTTAAGCAGATCTAGTTTCTTTTTAAAAGACCCCTGGTGTTTAGCCCCTCGAGTAAAGAAGAATTCGAAAGTCATCTGTTTATGTACATCATGTCATGAAGAGTAGAATTGCCGAGGATTCATCGCTCTTTACGAATTCGGTGTGAAAAATTTACTACACGGTGTCAAGTTCACAACGCATTCCTTTACGGTGGATCAATGCCCTGGAAGATTTTTGTAAACACGTTGCCTCTCTTTAATTTGAGATGAATACTACTTGCGTCATGCCACTATTCAGTCAAATCATCTAATATTTCTGACATCGGCTATTATCCTTTATTTTTTTGTTTGTTAATTAATCAATTTTATGAAGAATCTATACAAATGAGGATTTTAGTTACCTCGTTATACACGATGTGCAATTAAGTATGATATTAAAATTGCTTGTGGCAAAAAAATTGGTTGAATTTTTCCGTATAACATTCGTATTTCTGTTTTTCCAGGTGTTGCTCTTTTCCAAAAATAAAAAATTTAAAAAAAAATAAAAATATTTTCTATGTTTTCTAAGATCACGTTAATTAATTTTTTTTTTCAGTTTCGCAACACTTCTGGATTAGTGAGCCAAGTTTTAGAATTTAATAGAATCATCGATGGCAAAATAGAAATAAAAAGAATGTTGCAAAAACTCCATGTAGTTAATTGTTCACCAAAAGTATTTTCACTTTCATTCTGATAAGAAATTAGATATATCATTGACCTGCTCGAAAAGTACATCCAGATCTAAAGCTGGACGATATATAATTCACCATTGATGATAAAACGATAACGTAACCTTCTTTCAGTAATGATCAAATTCGTGATCTTGCTCACAATATATCATGTCAATACTTTTCAACATTTATTCTAAATTTCGATATTTTGACTGTGACTGTAAATGGGACTGAGAAAATCACTTACCGAAGGTCTTAGCCTCTCGAACGTGGGCAAGTAACTTGTCGATCCTCCTGCGCCGGAAGTAGACATCAGCGATGTTGCCCCTTTTCTCGTCCTCGCTTCCGCTCTCCTCGTCGAGGCCATTGGCGCTGCCTCCGCTATTGTTGTTGGGGTCCGATTTCGCGGATCCGTTGATCGTTAATGGCAAAGTGGCTGCCGCCGGCGGCAACGGGATCCTCGTGGAAGTGGCGTCGATCAGTTTCCAGCGGCCAAGTTCATCGGACCACGTGGCTGCGGCCCTGACCGCCGCGATGTCGCGAAAGGGGCAGCCGGGCCGCAACTGGGGGGCCATAGCCTCGCATAACTGCGTCGCCAACAATTCTCGACGCAAAAGGTCTCTTCTTTCTGCATCCCAGGAAGCCTATGAAAATAAACATTTTTTTCAAAATTAATAAATTACAGAATAGTTAACAAAAAGTAAGCGATGTCCGAGCAGGCGTATAGGATGTTCAAGAATTAATCATTGTCGAATATATAAATCTGTAGAATAAGGAACTTTCGGAAACCTAACCTGTAAATCAGCAGCTTCAGCTTCCAGCTGTTTGGCTTTTTTGGCCATACGCTTTAAAGCTTCTTCCGTCGATTTCAATTGTCCGTAAACTTCAAAAGCACCACCGGTTCCTTCCTGCTCGCTTCTTTCTAAAACTTCAGCTAAATGTTCCAATCGTTTTCTTCTCCTTTCCCTTCGTTTTCGAATTTCATCGTCGCTTCTAGCTTCGCCACCAATAGTCAGTCTTTCAAGGCGTTTCAGAACTTCTTGTTTCGCGGCTTCTCTTTTTTTCCGTCGACGCTCCTCTCGTTGTGGATCGAAATCCTCTTGATTTGGTTTGATACCGTTTGTAATTTTTAGTCCATTTGCCACGCTTGTCAACCCTGGACAAAAATATAAAAAGTAGTAACTTTTTCTGAAGATTTAATATTATGAAGAGGCAATTATTAAGGTAAATTATTATTATTTTATTTAATGATGATAAGCATTGGACGTCGACATTCGAAATTTGATCATCAAGAAATTAGCATACCATTTTCAAATTTGGATCGTAACATGTTAAGTTCTTCGCGCAGTCTCTGAGCGGACATATTTGAACTTTCACATTCCTTCCGAAGTCTTTCAACCTCTTCATCATCCACCGTATGCCTAGGTCCTTCCTGGGCACCATCTCTCGATGATGGTTCTTCATCTTCTTCATGTTGCGGATTATCTTCCAAAAGTTTCCGCAGTCGTTGCAGTTCGATTTGATATTGGCGGAGCAACGCGTCTTTTGGGTCCTCGTTGACGATAGGTTTATTTTTTATGCACCTAGCCCTTGCCGCATACCGCAAAGTACTTAGAGTCTCTTCCGCGTCGATGTCGGAAGGACTCACGCAGGCAATCATTAATGTCCTTGCGTTTCCTCCCAGACTATCTCGTAATAACCTCGTTAACTTGCTATCTCTGTAATAACAAAATACATAAAATTTAAGAAATTTTAAAAATCAATATAAGTATTATGAAAGGCAACAATTAAATTTTCAAATCTACCTGTAAGGCACATGTCTTCCATTACCGGCTGCAAGGGCGCTAATTACATTTCCTAGGGCGGAAAGACTGAGATTTATACTGGCTGCTTCCTTAAGTCTATCCCCGGTGGCACCTGTTCTTCCTTGTCGCTCGGAACCAGCCAAGTCGACCAGATGCAACCTTCCTCTTCTAACGGCGTTTCCATTGTTTTCGGCATCATCCATTGCGATAGCTTCCAAGGATAAAGTCATCACGGCATGACTCCGCGAACTTGCAGCATTCATTTTCGTTGCAGCGGCTGCTCTTCTTTTGTCACCCTGTTCGACCAATCGTTGACATTCTGCCGCCCCCTTTACTGTTACCTCTCGAAGGCCTCCAGCTACGTATGTGCCTTAAAAAGGATCAAATTCAGATTAGAAGCCGCACAAGTCTTAATAATTTAAATTCGCTAAGAAAAGAGTGTAGTTATGATCAGAAATGTCTCTAAAAATCTGTAAGTTGTTTTGAGCATATCACGTGCTCAATCCACATGATCAAATAATAAGGACTGGATTGTTCCGACCGTATAACAATAATTTGGCCAGGTGATGGTAGTAACCACTTCTGTTAACCGAATGATGCACGGAAGATATAAAAAACATATAGTTAAGATAAAATGATAAATAAAAATTGAATTTTTTTCAGATGACCTTTGTTGACGATCCGATCGCGGATCGAAACGTCACCCTTCGATCCGTACGAACTAATTGAATCGTCACGAAGTAGATCGTCATTTTCTTCTGTCGTATATTCAATTTTTCACATTTCTACCACGTAAATGAACTTAAATAGTTTATAATACATACATTGAGGTATTCGAATGATGAATTATTTGATTAATATTGTCATTATTTTGTACAACTTTTACGTAAATTACCTAATACCACTCCTGCATTTCGTCAGTTGTTTTTAGGTGTGCAATATGTAATACCAAGTTTCTGGAGAAAAATCAACATAGGGTATCGCAGTTTCTAAAACATCCCCTAACAGCACCGAACCTTATGACAAGGCTAATTAAGGTTGCAGTAAGATTATCAACCTTAAGTCAAGCTTATTGAACCTTACTGCAAGCATGGGCGTCCACAGGATTATTTTCAGGGGGAGGCAAAATTAAATATGCGACTATATGTTAATGGAAGTTATATAGGCTAATAAATATACACTGTCGGGCCAGGGGGGGGGGGGGGGCAACTGCCCCCTCTTGCCCCTCCCTGTGGACGCCCTTGACTGCAAGGTTCGGTACTGTTATGGTCGATACCATCTCTTTATTTTAATTTTTGTTTCTCAAATTTTCTCTAAAAAAGCTTGAGTAAAATTTAAGATACCTATGATTAATCGATGGGCACTAAGTTAAATATGGGTTTACCATGTACTTAAATTAAATTTATGCCGCGAATATTTTTGTTTGTAGCGTGTAGTAGACTAGTTAAAATTTCACAATTGTCAATTTTGAAGATTTTTTGCAATTATTAGAAGAGTTTGTTTATAAGCTAAGATTTTAAGCTTATTAGAAAGAAGGGTTTGTGTTTAATATGTATATACGAAACAATACATAAATTCTATTAAAAATATAATTTTTAAAAAAAAGATTTTACATGCATTGTAATTTGTGGATGAAGTGTTTTCAATATTCGCAGAACTGAGCATATATTTATTGTGCAGGATGGCAATTGAAAAAATGGAATAAATCCTTGGCTTGCATGAAATGGACAATATCGCGAAACTTAAGACTCATGTCATACCACAGACAACTGCCTTTTTTTCAAGTTCTGTTTATACTATTTGACGTAACAATTACGTTTGGCAACGGATTTTGTCAAGGTACAACACAAAATAGCAACATTACTTGAAGGAATTTTCATTGAAATTAAGTTCAATAATTATTTAGTATAATTTATAAATTTGATACTTTATGCAAAGAATAATTTTCTAGCGATACAAGTCAGTTTTACTCAGCTTTCAGTTTATTTTACAGTTTTGTATCTCAAAATTTACATTGAACTAATTTTACAATGTGTGCCGAAATCAAATAATTTCTGTAGCAAAGTTTTAGTAAGGAACTACATTTTATTCTTGGTTTATTGGTAATATTTCCGGCCGCTTCAAAATCACGCACAAAAGTAACCTATTCCAATCATCACAATACATTTCTCTATGTAATTTCGGTTTATCTGTCAATAAATTATTTATACATTGTTTATGGTTGTAAAAATAATTGAAAATAGCAAACAGACTTCAGGTAATCATCAGGTGTAAACGTGTGACTAGAAATTATTAGAACTTTTACATTACTTTAAAGCTACGTGTTGACCAATGGAGAGTATTGCGGGTTATAATGGAGGGTTGTCAAATAAATCATTGTTTCTACTCATATCAAATTGTAGCATCATCTTGGTGAGCTTATTATACAGTTAAATTACCGATGGCGATCAATTTTCACTGCAGAAAGGCACGTTCAGCTTATCTTTTTTCATAATTGATACAAATATTTCACAATTACTTATTGTTAAAGCGTTATAAAGTCGCTTATGCAGGCGCTTTGTAATAGTTATGAATAATTCATCATTCTTGTACTCGTGACCTCCCATAGTGACTACTGTTAATTACACTATTTTTTTTAAATTTATAATGTCAAAATATTATATTATCTAACAAAGGCGCAATAACCGATGTTCGATGTGAGAAGTTAGCAAAGCGATATTGCGTACAATATTTTTTAATACGACATTTTTTCTACTCGCGGAGTGTTAAAAATGCAATTTTATGATGATAATTATACGAAAAGTAGGAAGAGCCGAAAAAATATAAGGGGTACGACCCCGGAGAAAAAATACAGTATAAATATAGTTAGTTTGTCTTGTTCTATCAAATAAAAATATTTCAAATATTTGGTTTCAATCGTGTAAAACATGATAGTATAGTATTCTAAAAAAGCAGTTTGTCGGTTCAAATTCATGAATTAATTTATTTAACATGCTTAACTGTAATTGCAGATAGATATGTTTATAAACTGTTCCCTAAGCATATATTCAAGTAATTTTCAAATTTTCAAATCAGAATATGATAAGAGGTGAATACATATTTATTATTTTATGCAAGTAAACACATTAGTTGAAATAATTTGATCTAACAACCAATTTTAACTGTACTTAAACCCAGTCGTTTATCAGTTTAATTCATTTCAATGAAATCAGTTTGTTTTTTCACGAAAAACAGTTGAAATGAAGTTATGTCTCGTTTATAGGCTTAGATATTACCAGACCAAGAAAAGATCTTACTAGATTTAATTAGATCTAATCAGATCTTTAACGATATCCGTCAACGCCTGAAAATAGATCTATTTCTGTCTAGTTAGACATAAGCATTGAAGATTTCGGTATATAGAACCATAACCGGGATATATAGTTTGAACTGAATTCATCAAATTTGATTATATGAGGTCTTGTTTGAATTTGTTTCAGTAAAGGATTGTATATTTTGCACTATACCATGGCGTAGAATAAACTCTAGACTAAACTACCTTTTACGGGATCTTCCTTGAGTTGCAGCATCCCTTCTGGATGTGCATCTTGCAAAAGATCTCTTAGCTTCTCGTTGTAGATCTCCAAGTAGCTTAGAAGGGCGAGATACCTCGTATCCGAACCACTGGTGGAGGTCGCTTCGAAGAGGTGCTCCAAGGTGCGTTCGATGAAACCTCTCATAGTGAAGGATTTGCCACATCCGGTTTGTCCGTAGGCAAAAACAGTGCCATTGTACCCTTCTAGGACGGCTTCTACGATGACCGAACCAACACCTTCGTAGACCGATTCCGTCGTTGAATCGATGCCAAACGTTGCATCGAATTGGTACACCTTGCCGGACCCGCCGGCTGATTCGGCCTCTAGAGAACATGTCTTGGCTACCGAGTCTATAGTTACAGCATACTGAAAAAAAATAGTTTTGTAATTATTTAATCCTTGTTGATCAATTGCATTTCTTACAAAATATGCACGAAATTTCAATAACTAGTAATGAAAGCATCATTCTTATTCTATTAGTAATTTATAATGATTTTCATACAAAAAAACATACTTGATCAATAAAATATGTGAAGTAGGTCGAAATAATCAATTAAAAATCATGAGAATTTTTTTTTAGTAAGATGTAATTGTCTTCCACTTTTCGGTCATCTCGCGACCATCTGGAATGACATTCCTCCTGAAGTTAATTGCGAGTCGACCGAAAGGACAATTACAGACTATATAACAAAAAATTTATCATAGGACATAAGCCATATCTTCATGATTTTTCAAATCTACACGGATAAAGAAATATTTGGCCACGTTGGCAAATATTTGACTATTCCCGCAAAGAACCTATACTAATATACGAACAGTGAAGATTTGTCTAGTTTAGCAAAATGACTTTGATAGGTTTAGTATTATCAGCGCTGCCAAATATTTCATATTTAGAAATCAATTTGCTGAAATAGCGATATATTTTTCAGTGTATGTTGTTTTGCTGAAATAAGGAAGTCAGTTTTTTCCATCTAGATATTACGGATTATTTTAATGCATTTTTATAGCACGTTTAACTTTTTTATTAATCAGTAATCAATTTATTAGGATGATTATTTAATGATACACGTTACAACAGAATATGCCTCCTTAGAAGATGAAAGTCGACAATGTATATTTCGGCTTCAAAAGAACTGCGCCGCATGATTTTTTTATCTTGTTAACTCTAATGAAGAGAAAGTCGCATATGGAATTGTAAAATATCGTCCACAAAATTGATCAGAGCGATTTCGAGTCAGACAATAATCAATAATGCATCATATTCCCGGAATAGTTTTAGAACAGTATTTTGAGAAAGAAATTTTACAATTTCATGTACGATTTTCTTAATAACGTACAGCATCTTAGTAACTTATTTTATTAAAACGTGTATCAGTAATTAAGCGATTTTAGTATGTTCTTATTATTTATATCGCTGGATTGACACTGTTTTGACGTGGGAAGTATTTTGTTTCATTGGGCTAATTTCGTAAACAAATGTTTGGATCAATGATCCATCAAAACCTCAGCATGCTAATTTGTTTAATTTTGTGTAAGCCATTATACTATGCGTCTTAAATCGTTAATGATTACGAATCGTCTGTCATATATAAAAGCAGTATGCTTTCCATTGTAACATTGCAAGGATACCCCTATTCCTTTTCCGCAACAGACACAGTATTTCAGTTTGATTATTGTCGGTAATATACCGGAAAACGTGAGAAACTTGTCAAATACATATTTTTAAAATTTGCAAATACCCTTCTCTTGCACTTCCATTCAGTTTTTTTGCATCTGATCATTTTTAAATCGTTACTAAAGAATTTGATGGTTTTAAAGGCAATTAAATAGCCGATGGCGGGATATATACAAATGGAATTATCAGGAAATTTTACGACCTTGTTTCACCGGATAAGTCAACTGAGTGTCAAGGGTAACACGTGAATACGACTTTTTCACTGTAGAATTGCCCATAAAATGTTGTTTCGCGCTTCATATAAATTGATCATTAAAGAGCAATTGGCTTTGAATAAATTAAAATTATTGTTATGTGCTGATCTTAAATATATTTTATAGCAGGAGACTGAAATTCGCCTTGAAGGGATATTTGGAACATTCTCGTTAAGTTTTTAAATATTGTTAAATTGTCTAATTGAGGAGATTCGCAAAGTAACGATAAAATTGAGAATAATCATGTGTTATTGAAAAATATTTGTAAATACTCTTTTTGAAAATTTAAAAGACTAATGGTGACGGATTGTACAAGCAGTCAATTTTAATATTTAAATATATGTTGATATTATCTGTCCAATAAAACAACTGAAACAATTTTCTGTCAATAATTTGAAAATTGTTGTAACTTCTTTTCGTTCAATTTTCGATCCCACTTTTTTACTGGTTTTCAAATATTTTGTTTTAACAGTATTTTCTACGATAAGTCAATTAGTAAAAATATGTATACTCAACACGGCATATTTTCAATAGAACATACAAAGTAGTTCGTATGTTTTAGAGTTTTTCTCAATTTTGTTTAGCTATATCGTTTATTCCAAGTAGAACCACAATATACTTCTGAAATATTCCTACAGCTTTTCACTGCTATGAGATTTTTGAACTTTCGTTCACGGACTATAATGAAGTGTAGTTTACCATATATTTAGTACACCGTAATAAACTTTCAAAATGCTTCCGTGACTTGTACATTAATTCATCGTGTTCTGTATCTATATATACATAATATATAGATATAGAACTTTAGAAAAATTAATACACTGTGCATTGAATGTACATGAAATTTGTACATGACATTTTTAGCAGTGTAGCTTTATCAGCTTAACAGTGCAGTCATACTTCTAAACGGATGAGAAATTTAGAAACAAAAAATATGCCAAAAAGCGAAAAATAAACTGTATTTTTTTTAATGTATTTGAAATATCCACACTTCGTAATAGTCAATGAAATCTTGCCAGGATATAGAACTGTGTGCTCCTTTTAGAGAAATCGAGTGCTTCCAAAACCTATTAGGTACTTGATTTTCAAAAGAAAAAAAAAACGTTTTCCTTTTTCGCCGATGGCTTTCTATAAGCCAAAAGAAGTAAGAAGTAAACCTAGAGGTAAAAGAAGTGTGCATGTGTTGAAAAAATGTTACTAATACAAGTTTGCTGTACCAGCGGAAACACGTTAAAAACAGTTTAGAATACCTAGCAATCATTTTTTAATTCTTGGTTCAGATTTATAATATGATGTTGATAGATGTTTCATAAATATTAAAATTGGAATATTCTTTGCTTCTATACAGGAGATCGACGATATAACCAGTCTTTTTATTTATTCTATCTTTCTACATTATAATTAGAACAAAGCTTTAGTTCATTATCTGGTCTATATATTGCGTCTACTTTTTAAAATATTGTAGAACTCTAATAAGTTTTATGGAAATTTGATTTATGCGATTAGTGCAGTAAGTTTAAGCACGATCCTGATTTTTGCAAAATATGATAGTTTTTCAATAAATTACAAACCTTGCCAACATATGTTGTTAAAATATGCAAGATTTTGAAAGAAAGACGTTTAATTGCAAAGTCCTATATTCGTCATTTTTGATCTTGTAAGTTTCGTCTACTGTGATATAAAATTCGCAGAATGTCTTGGAAATGGTATCAAATTATTTTATAAATTTTGAAGGTACTAAAGAGGTACAAACGTGAAGTTTTAGTCCTGTAGACTGTCGGTATGTTTAAATTATATGTATGTTCTCGACTACCCAAGAAGCACAGAAGTGTTTCAACTAACTCAAGGCTATTCCTTTATAATTCCAAAAAGAAATATGTTATGTAAGGTATTTTATAAACAAATTCTTAAATCGAATATTTTCGAAAAGTTTAAAAAATATTAGAGCACCTTCGAACAATGTAAAAATTGACCATATTAGCCAACAATATCTAATATTTTCTTGTTTTTTATTTGTACTAAAGGACAAGTTTAAAGTGATATTTTTATTTAGACTGCAAAGAGTATGGAAATCTGACTAGATCTTATAAGCAGCCTACTGAATAATGTCTGTTCATCGCGATGTCACCATGACATGGAACAAAATAAGTTTGACACCACCGATATGCAGTATTAAAGGAATTTTGAATATACCTCATGAAGATATTTCTTTCTTGATTAATATGTTTTCGACTATTTTGGACATTTTTGTTTCAAACTTTCTAGTATGTCTTGTATATATGCAGTGAATTTTAAACGCAAGTAGGAGGTCTATGGCGCCAGGGCCTTTTTAAGGGATAATTTACTTTCCGTGCGTATAGCGAAATCCCACAGTAAAACCGTAGGACGTTTCGAACTTGGAGTCATATTACTCCAAGCCTCCTTCATATATCATTAATAACCATCATTATACCTACAGGACAATATACATGTAATATGAACTCTGGCTATGTACAAAAGTGGTCATATATACATATGATGATGATGACTAATTGTATTCCGAATCCATATGCATTATATACTCTTCTTGACTGTTTTTAATGCAGCATAGTATTTAACATATTATACTGCATATTGCCATTCAATGTTGCAAGTAAAATTTAACGCAAACTATTTGTATGCAAAATAATTAATGAATGTGAAGCAAATTAGTATTTTAATAAATAAAATTTAGAAAAGCGATTTCTGCCTCAAGAAAGATAAAATAATTAGTATCCCCGACTCAACTTGTTTGGCCATCATCATGAGAAATAACTTAATTTAACCCATTAACGTCAAGAAGGACACTTTTTTCACTTAAATTTCAATCAAAAATTTCATATGAAAATCCAACTTCAGATAAATATTGAAAGGTACATGTCTTACTATTTTCGAGGTCGCTCTTTTCAGTGCTGTTTTCAAAATTCAGCTATCTTAATTAAAAAATTAAATATGGCGATTTAAATATCAAAATAACGCGAAAAATCGAGTGTTCTTTTTTATAAAACATTTTTTTCTCATCGAAAGAATATTTGTCGTCAGAAAATTTCTTCATTAAACGTGGACCCAATACTTATAGTGTTAAAATAAATTTTTTTAATATTTAAAAACTAACATGGTGATCACAAAATGGCGACTCCAATGACAAATTTCGAATTAAAACTTAACAATAGTTTTTCTTGAAAACTATAGACTTCAGAAAAAATTTTCTAAGAATAAATACGTTTTAGAATGGTCAAAAAATCCTGTCAAATTTTTTCAGAATATATTGTTAAAATTTTTTATTTTTCGAAAATTCGAAAAATCGAAATTTTTAAAAAAGTCGTCCAAAAATCTGAAAAAATTTGAGAGTATTCTTTGACCAATTCGAAGACATTTTTGTTCTAAGGAAATTTTGTCTAAAGTATACAGTTTTCAAGAAAAAAAATTATTAAACTTTCTAGATTTCAAAACTAGTATTTTTTTTTCTTGAAAACTGTAGACTTTAGAAAAAATGTCCTTAGAACAAAAATGTCTTCGAATTGGACAAATAATACTCCGAATTTTTTTCAGATTTTTTGGACGGCTTTTTTAAAAATTTCGATTTTTCGAATTTTCGAAAAATAAAAAATGTTAACAATATATTCTGGAAAAATTTGAGAGCATTTTTTGACTCATTCTAAAACGTATTTATTCTTAGAAAATTTTTTCTGAAGTCTATAGTTTTCAAGAAAAACAATTGTTAAGTTTTAATTAAAAATTTGTCATTGGAGTCGCCATTTTGTGGTCACCACGTTAGTTTTTAAATATTAAAAAAATGTATCTTGATACTGTAACTATTGGGTCCACGTTTAATGAAGAAATTTTCTGACGACAAATATTCTTTCGATGAGAATAAAATGTTTTATAAAAAAGAACACTCGATTTTTCGCGTTATTTTGACATTTAAATCGACATATTTAATTTTCTAATTAAGATAGCTCAATTTTGACGACAGCATTGAAAAGAGCGACCTCGAAAATAATAAGACATGTACCTTTCAATTTATTTGAACTTGGATTTTCATATGAAATTCTTTATTGAAATTGAAGCGAAAAAAGTGTCCTACTTGACGTTAATGGGTTAAACTACGTGATCGCTATTGTTTTGCACTGAAAAAATGTTTCATACGTTCCAGTAAATGTTTAGTTAGGTACATCAAGCTGGCGCATTCGCAAGACTATTTTAAAAAATTGCTCGGCATTCATTTTCACATTGGACAGACATTAAATCAACTCTACATTACGCCCGTGAAATATAACGCTTCGTACATCTCGTTTATTTGAATAGTAGCAACTCTGGTAGAAATTGCGCCTACATTCTAGCCAGTTTTTGGCTAATAAAACTTGCGCACTAGACAGTTTGTGGACAATAAACTTAGCCAGTTATCCATTATAATAGGAACAATTTTATGGCAATTTTGTAGATAGCTTTGTAGATAAATCTTGTATTGTTTCTGCCCAGTATTTATTTAGATATTATTCGAAATAGTTAACACATCAACCCATCAGTTTTTATCCAGGGTTTGGGCCAGCATTTTCCTAGTATCTGGACAGGTTTTTTAATGACAATCGAGATAGATTGTACACGTTTTATCTATTTTTGGTACATTTTTTAATACATTTTCTATGTAGTATTTATGCATTTCAGAGATATAGTTCTTTTAAGAGCTTTTATAAAGATTGAATGATTTGGCACAACTTTGATAGTTACCAAATGGTATGTTAAATTGTTAATATATATTACTAAATGCACAGACGCGGGCGTTCCTCAGGTAAAAAAGTATCACTTTACTTAATCAAATATTAATTTTTAATTAATAAAATTATAAAAATCAATCTGAAGAGAATTTATCAGATACATTTTTCGGATAAATCTTGGACAGTTTTTGTCTAGTTTAAATGTAGATATAATAGAAAATTTAAAAAAGATATTTGCATGTATCTTTTCAGTATTTTTTCTGTACAGAGATTACCAAACTTATACAATGCATACGGGAGATCCACACTATGTGAATATTGGCGAGATACTGATTATTGTCTTCTAATTTAATAGTGAGGCGTAATTTTTCCAAGAACCGCGGATAATAACAGAGAAAATTAATAAGATAATATGCGCCCTTCTCCAATCCACATTTATTTCATACATATTTTGAATAATTTTACTGAATAGTTATCAGATAGGATTTTTAGAGAAATACGTGGACAGCTTCAATTCAATTATTTCTGTCCCATATTTACACAGTTTTGTAACAAAAAATTTATTGATTTGTGGCTAGTTATTATCTAAAATTGTGGACATTTCTGTTGTACACGGTTTTAAACCACGTAACGTAACCAGAAAAAGGACAGTATACGATAAAACTAGACTGAATTTCTAGGGAAGTAAATATTATATTAAATGTAAATAAACGTTTACGTATAGATGTACGAAACGTTTTTCTTTATGTAATAATCATTGTTTAGGGGATATTGAGACGCGTTCTTTAACCCTCCAGAGCACTTTCGATTTTCTTTTCCTTCTAACAATGTAGTTTGGACGAACATATTCGTCATGGTGCACAGAAGGGTTAAGAAGTACGATAATATCATCGTAATTGTCAGGCAATGGAAAAAACTCGTCAACAGAATTTAAAGGTTGGTTTGTAATTTAATGTGCGAAGTTTCGGAAATACACCTGCTGTAAAATTTATTTTTAACAGCTAGAAATTCAGTATTATTAAATTCAACTTTATACATATGTAATCTATGTGTTGTTATTACGGAGTTATTTTGTGAAGTTCTATCAATATTATTTTTATTTTCACTAATTCAGATCTATAATCAATCAATCATTTGGTATTACCAAAATGTGGTAAGATACATCGCAACTCATACATTACACAGTGCATTTAGTATTCATTTTTCATAATTATTTATCTTTTCCCTTTACTGTGTCCCTTGAAAAATTATATTGTATAATGGAAACAATTTTTACTCCATTACTTGTACATAGGAAATTTAAACGTACAAATGACTCTATAGTATCATTATTATTAGTTCTTTATGAAGTTTGCATGTTAGTGCTAATAATATACTTCTAAATCAAACGGTAAGGATAACCATAATGTAACAAATATGGATTTACTTTTTTCTTTCATTTTTATCCTTAAAGGGAATCTTACGTGAGAACTTCTATGAGAAAGGGAAACATCAAATCACCAATTTGTTATTATATAGTCCTTGTATTACTAATATTGTTGTCAAACCATTTTGCAAAATTTTCTTTTTTTTTTGTAGTTATTTCTATCTCAGAATTGTAGCAACGTTTTTTTCAACGTTTTTATCTCTGCATCACTTTAAATTTCATTAAAACTATTACTTTGTTATAATTTTTGAAATCGACAATGAAATAAAAATTTTGTTTTTAATATTTTCTATCTTTAATATTCAAAGAGAGAGTGTTCTACTTTGCTTGTCTACTTGTAATTGTTTTTTATGATGTGTACAAATAATTACTAAGAGTGGATATTCTCTTCACCATCCGGAGAACCTTTAAATAAACTTTTCGTAAATTTTTAATGGCCATCTAGTTGCAAAAAAACACATTCTACACACGATTTTACTTACTTTAATTGATTTTGAAATTATTCAAATAATCTTATAAAAAGAAGGTTTTAACAAAATTTTTTAATTCGGAATAGCAAATTATAATGAAATTGGAATAAATCCTCTAGTTTACAAAGTACTGTCGATTTAGCTCGCATCTCAAGTCTCATATGAAGTCATTTCGCCTTCATAAATGAGATCTTAAATGTGAGTTCAATGTGAAATTCACGCCTTGCTACCTGGATTGTGATCCTGGGCGAAACGTTCAAAAAATTAGAAATTTGTCAACCGTTTCTTACTTTCCAAGACTGTTTCAAGTTTTAAAATAAACAAGTTGTAGCTCTAAAGTTCATAACATTGTAAATCAATGAGTAAAGGTGATAAACGTGCCAATTTACGGCTATATATCATAGAGAGGGCAAATGACTACCAGTGCACGTAAGGTTGATTTCACGGATTAGTCTTTCAATAGTCGCACCCATTAAAAAACATCATTTCCCTATGCTTGTAGCGTAATGCACCATTAAAAAATAGTTTTTAAATAATAAAGATTGGGGGAATGTTTAAGTTTTAAAAAGCGAATTGTTGAAAGTGATTTAAACAAACTTTTGTCTGATAATAAGTAGGCATCTGGTGTTTGACATGGTGTGAAATGACTCGATCATGCTTTTAAAGAAAATTGCCGGTAAAAACGTATCGTTAAATAGTTGATGCGCCACGACTAACGCCGATGACGTCGCACGTGCACGAATAAACACGTCCATACACATGCGCCGCTCTTTGCCCCAGCGATTATTGTCAACCTTCGGTAAAACGGTCTTACCATAACTAGAATCGTCGATATAGATTTTTCCAGTGGTGACCCTGAATTTCTATAAAGTCCGATGAAAGTGTACGGCCAGTCCTATCTTTACGATCTCGATATTGTTGACAATTCCAAGAGAATAAATCGTTACGCGGGAAACAGCCAATCGATTTACATTTTTCGTACTTTTTTGCGTACTCGTTACTTTAGTTAAATTTTAAAGTCTTATAATGTTACTTCCACATAAATAGTTGAAAGGTGCTACACCCGGGAATTTGACGAATCTGACGTTCCGGGAATTTCAATATTCTATACACACCCTCATTGATGTCATGACAATTAATGCTATAATTAATTAATCGATTCATTCAAATTCATGAATTTTCTAGAGAATTCTTTGTGCTTAAAATCAACATTTTATTAATTATTGAAAATCAATGAAAATTTCAATCTTTCTGCTACAAATTTGTGAAATATACCATTTGATCAAATTTTTCGAACTTCCTTGATTATGTATTTATCTTTTAATGACAGGTGCAAAATTCTTTCGCAAAGTAATCGACAACTTCTACTCAACTTTCTCTGACAAAGTATAAATAATATTTCTTAATAAATACTAGGAATTAATCGTCCAAGAAAGGTGGTTATTATATAATATTGTGAAGAATTATTTAAGTACACCGAAACTCAAAATTATACATAATTGTTTTCCAGCGAAATTAATATACATCAGCTATATACTTGTATCATAAATTGCTACATTAGCGAACAATTCGATGGACGTCTACAAATTTATTCATTTTTATCAGTAATGATTTATTTGTAGAAATCACTATGCACCCTTTACAAGTATTTCGAAGTTAAATTCAAATTTATAGCATAAGTGGAAAGGACTTTTTCGGTTTGAAAAACAATGACGGTATTGTCAAGAGATTGGATGAACCGCAGGTTATTAAATTAAATTTACTATAAAGTGTTAATATGTATCATATATTTACTTGTAATTTTATGGATACAAACATTTTAACACGCATAATGAATTCAATGTTATCTACTAACAATAATTGTTAATAGCTAATATAAAACTCTTACATACGAAGAACACTTGGTTGAAATCTGTATAAACGGCTGAATAAACAATCGCGTTTAATGGAATTACTTATAAATTATTATAATATTTAAATTTGCATGTTTGTCACTTACTTAATAATTAAAGAAATCGACCTAATTTTACGAATTAATAATCAATCCTTGAAATGCATTTCTTGGAGGTCTTTTAGACCTCAGATTCTGAAAATCCAAAATGGGCGATCTATAATGGACGGCCAAAATGTGTAAGTTGCATGATTGATGGAATGAAACTATGAATTCGGGATGTTTTCGTTGATTACAAATCTGATTTTAGATTATTAAAATTAAAAAGGATGATTGCAATTCTGCGAACAAATGTACACAGGTACTGACTGTAAAAAATCGCGTGTTAATTCTAAACTTTTTTTTACCGAAACTAACAGATTTTGAAAATCTGAGGTCAGATTCGTAATCGTTGACCATGAGTAGAAATTTACTAAGGTATCAGGGATTGATCACAACGATACCTGATCAAGGGTTTAATGAATTTCTACTCAGGCAATAATGTAACAGGTTTAAACAAAATTCAAAAGATTTTTACATTTTTGGGCAGCCACAAATGTGGCATTATACATATTGTGTATGAAATGCTTAATAAAAAATTTACCAAGAAGTGACCAGAAAAGGGAGTTAAAATACTTAGCACTATTATGTCACAGAGGGGTAAATTAGTTAAACTTCATTTGTTAATGTTGTATTTGAATTATTTACAATCATAAAGTAAAAATAATTAGATTTTTAATTCAATTTTGATACTGTGATGCACACGGATTGGGTGTCGTGTACATATTCTATTTTTTAGCCCATTGAATATAAAATGGTAAAGAGAAGCAGAGATAATGTAGCGACTTTTGTGATTAAGATGAACTTGTGTTTATTATCGATTGTAATTCATATATACCTGAAAGTTAAATGTGCTAAGGTCATGATGCGCCGCGACAGTGGTAATTTTTAGTAAATAAAGTGTAAAGAACTCGCATGTATATAAAGCTTTTTATTTTGATATGTGTATCTAATAATATTACCTGATTATGAGAAATGCCATTGATATTAGATCTTGTTGTTTAAAATTGTATATGATATTGCAAAATTTGGGTTATATATTGTACATATCTGACGTAGCAAAGTTTCATATTCAAGTGGAATTATCAACTCTTAATCATCTGTATATAACTAAAGTACTTATTCTTGAACGAAACCTTGAACTCAAGCTAATTTACAAACTTTACTGTCAAATTTCTTAAACTTTGTTTCAAATTTATAAAATCATACTACAAGTGGACTTACGTAATTGTAAGAATTCGATCACTTTATTAGTATAATTTCGACCGAGCTCATTGTTACCTTTTCTTAAAAGGATAATACAGGGAACTCGATAAAGCAGGTAGTGAATCATATTTTAATGATGGAAATAAAAGAGCAGTGCACCTTGAGTACCAACGCGATAAAATGTCTTAGCACGTGAAACATAAGTAAGTATGCACGAGTCCGAACGTAAGGTTAAGCTCATAGCTAAAAGAATTTAGTGACCCAGATTGTTCGGAAAACAAAGTATTACTTATTGGATAAAATTATGTATGTCGCGTATTTTTACTAGTTGCAAATATAATATTCGTCATACCAAGAAACTACAAAATCATTGAAAAATGAACAGATCGGAATTAATGCAATAAAAGATGCATACAAAAATGTATTCCATAATATTACTAGAAAACAAGAAGATGGTGGGGATTATTTACTGTATATACGATTCTGACATAACTTGGGTGTTAATAATTTTCAAGCAAAATATTAAGAAACGTATAGATTCTTAAATAAATTAAAAAATTATATTATTTTAATTAATAAATACAGATAAAATGATTTTCGAAAGCGATCGATAGTCATTTTGCTGTTTTAAATAAAATCTTTAGATTTCGTTCGATTTATTATAAGCATTACGTTGAATTGAATTGTTGAACTTGACTCGGGTTGGGGAAAATCATATACGAATGTAAAAGTAAAAAAGATATGGATCATAAAAACTTAATAAACTATTCCCATGAACTTTAACAAAATAATGTCAAACTAGCTTATATTCATTAAAAAAATAGGAGTGCAAATTAACAACATTAAATATGTACGATAATATCCGGGAAACATTCTAGAATGGAGTTGATTGTCTGTATTGTGCAATATATCGTCATTGGTGACTAGAGAATGCTGATGAATCATATTGCTGAAAAAAATAATAACAATAACGATCATCATTAGTAGATTACTTAGTATCATCAATTTATTTCCATATGAACCATGCCCATTATTCACAGTAGAACGAGTCCGTGCTGAGGAACACGCAAATGGGATATAAACAGAATTTCATTACCCCACTAAGAAAAGGATAACTACATCAAATTTCCATGAATCACACGTTACTAAAGGAAAGTATAATCTAATAAGATTTCGGAACACAAATTTTCAGTTTAAAAGGGAAATGTTCTTGATAATTAATCGTACTCTGCAATTTTAATATTTTCTTAGGTGAATTTCTATCTAGAAAAAGAAGCAACAAAAATAATGTTTTCTATTCCGTTTGTCACAATAACAAATGGATTGACCACAGTGGTAATTTTCTTGCATTCGTCTTGAATTTAGCTCAACGGGCGGAAACAGGAAAATCCACAATTGGTATCGATTATGCAGATCCACATAGAGGAACCCCCAAATGATGAACAAATTAGAATGTTATTGTTAGATTTCGTCATATGAAAATGAAACAATAAAATATTTTACGAATTGCATCAACATTGCAAGGGGGGCTTAAGAATTATCTTAAGATGAATCGTTTTTCGATATTGGGCCACTGGATCGATATAAAAACAAACGAACCAAATGTAGGTGCTTCCCGGGCTTGAAGCTAGTGACCGGCTAGCCCTTACCAGCCCTTACATAATTTCACGTTGGCACGAATACGCACCGTTTTGCCAACACGAGGAAATATGTGCCGAATCGATACCTGACCGGTCAGTTTGTTCGCCACCTTTTAAACTGTGAGGACACGTGGCGCCTGTGACGTAACGATGCATGTCGTGCACCGGCATGGAAATTATGGGTAAACGTACCTAGAATTGGATAAATGTCATTTAAAACAGATTTTTAACAGTCTGCGTTCAAAGTAAACATGCATGCTACATTTTGATACACAGTTATGATTTTATTAACCTCAACGATATTATTATCCAGAGATGCTTAACAAAGACGTAAACATTTATTTAATAATTAAAAAATCTAGGTTACTGTTGCTTTCAGGAATATACAATGCAGTTTTTCTATAAAGCGTTCATAGATTGAGGATGATAAAAAAAGGGATGGGTTTGCATTTAAGATTCGGTGGCAGGGACGGTCATTTACAAGGGCGTCCACAGGGAGGGGCAAGACGGGGCAGTTGCCCCCCCCCCCCTGGCCCGACAGTGTATATTTATTAGCTTATGTAACTTCCATTAACATATAGTCGCTTATTTAATGTTGCCTCCCCCTGAAAATAATCCTGTGGACGCCCATGGTCATTTATTTTTAATTATTCTAATTTGACGTCTTATTCTGAGTGATAAATGCATCGCTGTACACTGAGGTTCAAGATGAAACGTAAGATAAATGTGTTTATGGTTTGATCGATGAATAACGAGGTTGTGTTCGACCACGATATTCAGTGTATTCGAAGAATTTATTATAATTTAATGCATAACATATTATGCTCCACTTTCTTTTGCATATTTTATCAAAAAAGATGGGAGCAATTTACTAAAAATTTCATTTTAAATTTTATTTTATTTTTAAAATCAATTTTAATTTAATTTGAGGTGTTAACTGCATTTTACTAATGTTCAGTCTAGGAACATTGTCTTACTTAATAATCTGGTAAGAGTAAATATTCGAAATTTCTATCAACTGTTATCACTTTTCATTTATGTATATCCATGTGGGCATTCTAGTGTTCACCTGTTTTAACTAGTTAAATTAATCGGAGCAAAAGTTTAACCCGACATTGCTGATTTGTTGGACAAGTAATCTGGTAAACGTAATTGACCCAGACTAAACATATTTTCTTGTTTTAATTTAACAACGAAACGGAGTATGCCGTTCCATTGTTCTATCAATCTTTTCTCGCCATTTGCAAATAAACTGAAGGCACTTGATTACTTTTTTAAAGAGCGATCATAATGTGTTGCCCTTTGTCTCATTGGAAACTATGTTTTTTATTTTATTTTATCATTATTAAGAAAAATTAGTCTCGCACACTCATCGGTCGCACTATAACGACTTTCTCGTCTGTCTAACAGATGACGTTACCGTCTGAATTGATAATTGTGTGACTGGGGCGCTGTCATAATGTTAGCTTCCGCTTACACTGTTCACTTTATTCGTTTTATTATGTTTTGATAATAGTGAAATTTGTTTCTGAGCTTCAGGAGGCTGTATTTAGCAGTGACGGCGGAAAAATCGAAACATACAATAATTGTTGATTACTTATGTTCTCGGGTTTAACGCCCGTGATTTGAATTACATGGACTCCGTTGCTATTATTGACAAACGACCCTCACGTAATCGACCATTGAAGGTGTTGTCTCATATTCGTTTTTACGACAAAATCTTTGTAAAAAGGTAAGTTGAGATAGCCTTCTTTCTACAACACCGACGAAAATTGAAAAGGAATAAATCAAAAAACAATATCGGGCATTTCTGCACCAAGCAATTGCACTCCTGCAATAGGGATCATTGGTATGGAGTATATTCCTCTGGCTGTTATTTTGATTAAAAGTTTAAAAAATGCTTCAGACCATTGTCAACATTTTTTTTAAATTCGACAAATCGACCCTTTAAGTTTGTTTTTGAAACAAATTTATTCTTGCGGTTTGAAAACAACTAATATGTTTATGGACTTTTGACCTCTTTGAAGACATTTCTACTAAATAAATAACATTGAGCGTTTAAAAAAAAACAATTTCGGAACAACAACGTGTAAAGATCATGATTTGTATAGTAATTAGAAAAGGTAGTGACTTGGTCGGAACTGTTTTTTTAAATTCCTAATTAAAATATAAAAGTAGGAACATACGTTCCAACAGGAAAATAATGTTTTGATGTAACTCAACAAATTTTAATCAAAATTTTATTTTCGTCGAAATTGTACTTTTGGGGCGTAAAGTTAACAATATTACTAAATATTGAATGGTTGAAACGATAAATTTTTAAACATTCTAATAATAATTTAGTTATATATGTATAAATTTTTCTACTGCACTTTCCCCTTCATGATCTCATTTTTTACCAAAAAGGACATTCCTGTGACTGTTATTATTCTGTTTTAATATTAAATGACCAATTTTAGAAACCTTCAATTTTAATGGCCTATATGAAAAATAAACAACAATAAATATTATAAACAATAACATTAAAAAATTATTGATTAGAGAACATGCAAAACAACATTCGATAACAATAAAAATAAACCAAAAAAGCTTATAGATGAAATACAATATACTAGAAAAAATTATTATTTTTGCCTTTTTACATAATTTACTTTATAGAGTATATTATATCTAGTCGCCCCCTCCCTTCCGGCGTCACCGGTATTGCGTTCCCAGTCATCATTTGATGTGCTACCATTGATACTAAAGCAAAGCTAAAAATAAGAAATTAAATTATGGCTTCTGGGGGTAAAACTGAATATTTTAAAATACTGAATTAAAAATAGAAAATGTTTCTTAATGACTAACTTTACTCTTACTATGACAAAATAGTATTTTTATATCTCAGGATTCCACCAACTAACAAAACAATCTCTCAGAATGTTGGCTGATCATTGAAAAACTACAGCAATATGTATCATCGATAGATCATCTTCTTGATTCTTGTTTATTGGAATTCTATTTTATTATAGATAAAAAATAAGAATTTCAGATGACAAATATTAATCTATTATTTTTAAAAAATAATCGCATTATAAAACAAATTGGATGCATGGAATTCTTCATTCCAATAGTATATATTTTTCGTTAATACTTTTAATTGATAATTGTTAATTCGCTTGTTTATTATTCGTTATTAATTGTTGATTTACATATGTTTTTAATATTACGTATGTTTACTTTATGTACTGGATACGGTTTCATGATGAGCATGCGAATGTCAACCTTAACATCAGCCATTAACCACGAACGACCGATAAGGCGCGTATTAACGAAGCTTAATCAGAGCCTGGTCAAGCATCAACCGAAAATGTTTGATAACACACATTTTATTGAATTCTGATCCGGGCCTGGTCAGGTAGTAATCAGGGGCGCTCGATAAGGCGTGCTTCATCACCGTCTGATCAGGCTCTGATCGATATTTAGGCGACTTGTAAAAATATCCGTTCGAGGAGCTTTAAAATTTCCCTTTCAGAAGTTTACCACGCACAGATTTGTATTAATAAAGTAAAGATATAATTGAAAAATCAAATTAATCCAACATTCTAATTTACTCCATGGAGAAAGAAAATTCACTTTCTTATTTGAATTATTTTTTATGGTCAAGAAGGAAAGCGGGCATTACATTTTGTTTTACAATCAAGTGCGAGATTCTTGCCGCGATAGTTTCCTAGTAGATATCAGGTTTAAGCGATGTATGGACACGGAAATTCTAATATCGTTTCCTGAGTGCATTCCGTTCAATTTAGACATATTTCTTGCATAAAATTCTGCAGTGTTTTTGACATAGTTACTAAGCTTTACGTGCGATCGATACAAGGATGTTTAATTTCACTAAACCTATGATAAGATAACATTTTAAAAATCGATCAAATCTATTACTAACTATATATACGATGTAGTATTTTCCCGGTTAGATATTCAATGAAACAAATTAAAATTTAAATAATAATTTTTATTCATTCTTTCCATTACTTAATTGCTTATTTGAAGTGAATAAATGAATGGATAGGACATATTTCTAAAGCTTGTCTTCGAAGGTAAAGTACAATAAGTGCGATTTTAAAAAAGACAATGAATTATTTAATACGTAATACGTACATAATATTAATTAAGTAAAACGAGCTCTTTTTATTTGAAATAGTGCCTTATTTTGGTACGTATTAGGTATGTGGTACAATAAGAAAATTCAAGTGAATTTTTCATAAAGTTATAAGGAAATACAATTATTTTCTTCTTGCATGTCTTTTATTTTTTTACGTATTAATAACTCATTATGGACATATTTCCTTATAATCCAAATTGGCCAATTGAAATTTTGCCAAAATTTCACTTTAATACATAATCAAAATGGTTATTCCTTACTTTAAATATACACCACGAATAAAATTTATTATCTTTTTTTAAACCACATGATTGTCGTATTTCATATATATTTTACTATTCAGTGCAATTTTTACTCAGAAACAGATCATTTTCGTATTAAAATAATCCGTTTAAAAAAAGCAACATATAGAAAAAGAAAACATAGCGCAACTCCAAGTTAAGTAACGTAAAATTTACTAATATAACATTGGAATAATCGTCGCGACATTTAATAAGTCTATTGTGAAAATACTTCACAGTAATGATTGTCGGGAAAGTTACACGTGATGTCACTCATATGTGACCCTGAAAAATAGAAAAATCAATGGTTTTCCGTTCGTCATGGGTCATCACGGCAGAAGTGCATATCGTTATCAACGTGTCACATGCGTCAAATTTCATGCAAGGTATAATGAAAACTAAACATTTTTAATTTCTAAATTATCACACGTGTCATAGTAAATGATAATTGGAAAGTAATGTCGCCCGTCTTTGCTTCTTGGAATTATATCGATCACGGAAACGTAAATATTATGACAGGAAGCAAATTACGATGACAAAAACTGGTCGTCACGTTCCCGCTACATATAATTACAAATACAACACGAAGATGGTGTCTAAATAGTTATCACCATTCCAACTTTCATCATTATTAGATCTAGTCATTTCTTTTTCTTTTTTGTTCAGTTGAAGTTAATCAAACATGCTTTTAACATTATTTCGAGGGATTTTGCTTGCAGGATATATAATCGGTGTGTGGTTATTAACTAATTAGTAATCATTTATATGCCATTAATAAATTTTATAAGCCTTGTAGATTTTTTAATGTTATTGTTGCTTATTAGTACGGCGGATGTAAACTTAAATATGTAACGTAATGAGACGGTCAATATATATTTGACCTTGCATGCATTAGTTGAAAACTGGGCACACGTGAAAATCTACACGGTAAAAGTAATTTAAAAGGAATGAACGGGGTAATTTAAAAGAGTTAAACTTATGAATGCGCTGTGCGAAAACGAAGATTATACATTTCCCGGTATAGTAAAAAATATTTAACTGAAAAAATTCGTTACTTTATTTATAACAAGACTTTTTCGAAGGCTACCTTCGGGGTAGGTTGCAATATCTGAATATTCAGATTGACGATTGATGCATAAAAAATACCAGGTATTAACCGGTACTGACAGTTTTGGTGCATGTAGTGTTTAACATCATTATACCCAGGCTTCTTTTAAGTTGTATTTCGGGAATTTTTATAGTTCATCTTAATTTATTAGTAATTATAGTCCTAAAAGGGCTTTTTAAGAAAACCTAAAGTGGCTGACAATTAAAAAAAGGGAGAGAAGTAAAGAAGTCAGTGCTGTTGCAAGTTTACTAATAATTTGTAAAATACTAATAATACAATAAATAATAAACAAATGTTGTAATTCATTCCTAGACTCCGTTTTATTTTTCTAACAATTTTAACTGCATTATGAAATTAAAAACAAATTTTTATTTGCTCGTTTCACACGTATTATATATGAGTAATTCCGCGATGCTATTAATATTATAGGAAACTGTATATACAAAAGGCAAATTTATTGTGATTGACAAACAAGAAAATTTTTTTTATATGATTGTAAAAACTTTTTACATAGTAATTTTTGTTGATGGAGAATAATTAATTTTGCACCCAAAAATTGAAATTACAATATATTGACACATTTGTGTCGGAAATTATCTTCCGTACAGAAAAGAAAATGCCCTTTTTCATGAAAGGCCGCAACATTTTTTCTGTAGAATTATTTAATATTGTACTTTCAAGACATGTAATTCTCCAGAAGGTGTCTATCTTCTTAAGTAAAATATAAGGATAAACATAATGGAAATTAAATTTCCATAAAACATAAATTTGTTTACATCGGATCGTTTAAAAAAAGTACGTTTCATGTTTTCAAAAAAGTAATGTATGACATTTTTTACATAACTACACTTTCTTTTATTAAATACATAAATTATTTTTTAATAAATTACCACGCCAATTTAGCGGAAAAACGATAAGATTTTGTTAAACGAACCTACTTGCGCCTGACGTATCGGAAATAATAATAATAATAATAATAACGCCTTTATTGACACAATATACATTAATTTAAATCGTTCTTTTTTAAGTGACACACCATTTATACAAATTGAAAATCCCCAAAACCAATTGCCAATTTTCGTTTGTTATATTTTTAAGTGTATGTCACTATTTACAAATGACTAAGGGCTTCTACCGCTAAATAACAAATTTGACAAAAAGAAAATCATTATTTTATTTCGTATTATTTATTCCTTTATATTAGTAGCACCTTTTAAGTATACATGACTAAATAGTTTGCACTTAAATATTGCTATTTGGACTTCTTGAAATAATGAAAACAATTTTTCACTTTTTTCTTATAGATCAAATATTACAAATGTCGTGGAATCACTCATAAATTAAATGCCACAAGGATCAGTTCGTCGAAATCCCATGGAATAAGATACACTAGTTTGCCAATAATTGTAGTCACTTCAACAAAATTCGAAAAGTAGCGATAACAAAAGTCGACCACTGTCAGACACCTATCGTTTTAGAATTTTTTGTAATTTGTCTAATACACGTCCTCAATTTTCAAATTATTGGTCGCCCGAGCGGGCGCCAAATCGGGTTTTACGCTCGCTCGGATGAAAAGTACTGTTTTAATACGCATTACCGAATCTTAACATATAAAACATAATTTTCTTTGATTGGCAACAGAAATGTGGTTTGAAATATATATCAGAATAATTAATAATGCACATTTCATAGAAATGTATCTAAAAATTGACCTAAAAATGTAGGACAAAATTAGAACTGTAATAAGTGAATAATGAAGTTAATGAATCGACTTTTTACACGAAACCCGGAAATGTGGGAATTATTGAAGGCAGCGTAATATAGTTAAATGACGCGTATTCAACATACCCGGCAGTTTTGCTGCAGCTCTCGCTGGTTCATCGGCCGGCATCTTACAGCTACCTTCACGGACTCGCTCATCTGCGGGACACCATAAAAAATAAAACAACACTTATGAGTTTCAGCCACGAGAAAGCCAGGTTTTACGAGCTGATAGCCGACCTTATACGATTATTTTATTACAATATAAAATTATTTCGGAAATAACCCGTCAAATTCAATCGTTTAGTTAGTATAGTAATTTTTATCATTTATTACGTTGTTTTTTACTTAGTTTAAGAAGTTATATTTGTACGTAAATTTACTGCAAATATTTACAAATTTCAACTTTTCTTATTTTTATTCTTGTTGGTATACATCTAGCGTAATTACATTTAATTTTTTCGCGAGTAGAAAGTCTAGAAATATTTATGCCTTTTTATGTATGAGATTATTTGAAAGTTATTACATTTTCAATAGTATTTTTATTCAATACAAATAATTAAACCAATTTTACTTTGCAACGACAAAAAATTGTTTAAAAAAACTTTTAAATGTTTTCAAAGTAATTTAAGATTTTATTTACATAAAGAAAATGATCTCGTTATAAGTGATAAAATGAAGAAAAGAAACCAAACAAACTTCAATACATTAACAAAAATAATTGACACGGGTAAATTGATATTGAGCTTCAGGGCGAATGCCACTCAAACTTTTTGGACGATCGTCATTCATTTCTCCATTTGGACAGTTCCACACATGGTTCTTACTTCTGTTCATGTGTGACACGTGGTGAACTTCTGTAAGATGGGTTTAATAAATCCGACCTTGGTGAAGTTCGCCCTTGAACCTATGTTTCGGTTCAAGACATCCCTTATTTCGATTGTAGACGTTGTTTGTTTAACGATCTGTTTGTGGTGATCATTACTCATCCAGAAGCTACCTGTCACGCTTTTTTATGTCCAATTTTCCTGCGGCTAACCCATTTCATTTACTCTAAAAATAGTCGGTGGAATATGTTTTCCATCAGCAATATTCATTTTCTATCGTGTTATGGATCTTCAACGGAATTAACGTAAAAAACTGATATAATAGAAAATACATTTATATAATTTTTCGTATTTTTGTTTATGTTTACATTACTTGAATAACAGTATATTCGCTGATTACTATCTATGCTGATGCATATTGTTTTATATATGTTGGAAATGTATTATTGACATCGTCAAAATGATTTATTTTTAACTTTTCTACGTTTTACAAACGCATTTTTCATGTAACTTTTTTTTTTACATTTCAATGTTTATTTTTAACTTGAGGTTTCCACTGCTATACTATTTTAAAATTTGCTTTTGAGAGACAAGTGATTTTGAGAAGTGTATTAAAATTGAAGCATTCTAATTTAATAAGATTTAATAATATAATAAATAACAATAGCAATAACAAAAATAAAAATATTATAATAATAAAAATGTATTATTTTTGTATATCTATATGCAAAAAAATAAACTATACACGGAGAAAAAAAATTAGTAATATTGACTAAATATGTGGTTGCCTGTTAGTAACCAAATATTCAATAACTTCAAATACATTCCAGTTGAATTATTCTCTAAATGTTGTTGAATCGGTATCAAGATTCACTTCGAAGAACTAATATGTGCATTCACTAGATATTTAGGTGCTAATCAACATCAGTAACCACATATTTAGTAAATATTACTAAATTTGCTTTCAATATAGAAATTTACTAAAATTAGTTTTATGATGTATTTATGAAGATAGATATCAATAATAATAGAAATGTTATATGAAAATGATAAACAAAGTTAAGCAAAAAGATTTGGATAAGAAACGTGTTTAATAGCCTTCATTCCACAAAAAAAAGAGTGACCGCTGAATTGTTACACTCAATACAAAATCTGTAGAAATTGATAACAAAATCAGAGCTGCTAAGTTCTAAGGATATCATGTTTTTACATGCATTTCAAATCTAAACGAAGATTGCCAGTAAAAATATAATAGTATTAATAAACATATCCTTGTTTTTAGAAGAATCTTCGTAAAGTTGACTACTTTTTATCTGAACTGCTAATAAGTATTAATGGGCTCTGCAGTGGATTTCAATAGATTTAATAATAACCCTAAAGTAACTCAAATAACTAAAAGACTAGTTAGTTGATTGAACTATAAAAAACATTAAATAAAGTCTTCAAAACTTGTGTCAGTTTAATATCACGCATAAATGTAACATCGGCATGGTTTGCCTAATTAGAAGGTAGAAACAATTAGTAGAAAATTAGTACATCCCTTCATATTAGTTTTGAGGATAAATCCTCTTTTTGTATAAATAGTGGCTAAAAATGTTTATTACAAAATCTACTGTGCCTGATTTGGAAGAAATTTATGATGAGAAATATATTATTATTTACGAAAGACGTTTCATATTTTACAACTGTTGTATGAATTATATTAAATTGTAGTTAACTCAGAATTTTTGTAGAGCGCACCCAAACCATGTGGTCATTTTTCCAAGGAAAATTTTATTCGTGCAAAAACGATTCCACTCAACCTCACTAGCTCGTAGTATACTTATTAAAGTGTCTGTTACTTTGCTTACGAATTCCGCAACTACATTTATATTTCGAGGACAAGTCAAATTGTTAGGTTAGTTTATTTTTTTGTTCATAATAAAGTTATTCCTAAAGAAAGAAATTCACTGGTCACTTAACTATTTATAACCCATACTATTTTTTTTTATTTTTATAATTTATATATTTTAATAACAGGCTAAAAAGTGATATTACGTAATTATTACTATAAAATAATGGTGTTATTTTTTTCTTTAAAACAATTTGCATAATACAATGTACTGTAAGAAATATACGTTAAAAGCATCCATAAAATGTTACACAATGACAATAATACTGCAAAATCAGAACAAAATGTGTACTTTTGCCATATTTTTGTAATGTAATAGTGTTTGTTGAAATTTTAAAACAATTAATTCAAGAATTAGTAATTAATAAAAATAAAGTTGAGCGGGAAGGGTCTTTCCACACAAGACTAGATAAATATCGTTACATCCGCCAAAATTAAGAAAGTTATACATAATTTTTATTCATGTAAGGATTTAACTAATTAATTTTTTCGTGACTATTCTGTCTTGTATATTCACAAATATATCATTATATTTTCAAGAAATTTATAAAGGTGCTTGAAACATTTTGCGGGGAATATGTTCAATGTTGAACCGTTAAACGTACGAATAATTCATTTTCTCTGCAAGTCGGTTTACTCGAAATCTACCGTAACTCCAACGTAGGAGAATCTGCTATAATGAATTATAATTTGTAAAACATGTCTTAGCTTGACCTTTTATTTTCCTCATGAACTCTCCGTAAAACAACCAGGCTGTGGCTCGCACATTTGGCGCTGGAGATCGTTTTTGTACCTTCTCTACAATTTCATAAAAACATTTAATTATTACCATCAGGCTGCTATACGAAATGTATAAGAATGTTCCAACCAATTCTAGAATGCGCGTTTTTCTAAATGCATCATCATCAACAAACATTATCATTTCTCAAAAATATATTGGATACAAAATATTATTTATTGATATAAAAATGAATATTTTGACTGATTAAGGGAATTTAACTGTTGTTAGCTAATTTCTAAATAAAATATTTTTTTCTTTCTATAATAAGTAAAGTCAAACTTACTCTTAGTAATTGAATTTTACTATTAGTGACCAGAGAACAAAGTTCCGAAAATCAAAACCCCGAAAGGCCAAAATTTCGATGTTGCGTCAGTCCAAGGTATTTTAATTTGCTTTCTTTTTGCCAAATTTTCAAAAACAACGTGAAGAAAATCACGCTGGAGCCATGCTATATCGAAATTTTGGCCCCTCGGTGTGTTCGAGGCCGAGAACTTCGTTCCCTGGCCCAATTAGTCATTAGTTTCTAACTTTTGCATTCGAATATGCAGTAATTTTTAATCTTTCAGCTTATATTCCAAAACGCAGGATTTTTAAATGTTGAATATTAATGAGTTTAACGAAGAATGCATATGGAACTCTTATTGTTTATTAAAAGGTTACTACCACTTCACATTTACATCTGAGCATTTTTAAAATTGGTGAGGAAAATTACTGGAATACTAGAGTCGATCGGCTATAACATTAGTGGCTCCTAGACTATTTTCACAATTTTAATAAATATTCTGAAAATTAACCAATTTCGTTGTAATGCTGGACTATCCAGACATCAAAATAGAAACGAGTTCAGAATGATATCGATATGTGCTTTAAAAGAAGTCGGATGTTCCACTTTCTGCAAATTTTCTGAACCCGAGTTCAGAGATCTTATATTTGACATTACATCAAAAATATTTAGCCTTATTCCATTCATTAAATTGTAGTGCTAAAAGTTCGGTTTTATTTTTATAAAAATAGGACGTTTTAAATAAAAAATACTTTTTCAGGGAAAATGGAACCGTTGACGTAGAATTTCCGCCATTTTGTATAATGCACAGTTGTAAAATGTTTATTTTATAAACCCATCGATCAAACATTACTTAATCAAATGCATTGGTTTTTTTGTGACAGCTGGTCCGTTAGCCGCAATGTTGATTACGCAATGCGCACAAATAAAAATATCACTTTTTGATGGACAAAAAACGATCTATTTTTTATGATGGTAAGAGATTGAACCCCTTCCGTCTCCTTACTTAGTATTAAGCAAATATTTACTTAGTGATCCGTTAGGTATTGTTTCAAACATTTTTGTTTGTTTGGCAATACAATAGGACCTCTCTTATTCCAATTGTCCAGCCTCTCTTATTTTAATCGCTCCCCCACAAGTCTTCTTCCACTATCACAAGAAAAGTCAACGAAAAATATTGTCCACGAATCACAAGCTCGCAAGCAAAGTAAGTGGGTAAGTGGGGGTAAGGGGAAAATTAGAATAAGAGAGGCCGGCGACATCTTGAAAAACTTATAAGAATAAGAGAGGTCCTACTGTATTAAATATTTTTTTTTAGAAAAATGTAAGGAAATACATTCACAACTGACCCAAGAGTGGTCGAGTAATGCCTTCCGTCATGCGTTATGGCAAGAGTGCACGTCACTTTAACATGCCCGGTGCAACAATTTCAAGATTATAACTTCTCCGTGCAAATATTTATTTCACTCTCGACACGGCGACCCACTTTTTCTGATTATAACATTACAAAGGATATTTTGAGAAAACCAACAACCTATGCGAAAAAACGCACTGGGTAATGTTTTCTACTTTTTATGCGTGTATAATTATGGAGTTGAAATTACTTGGCGACTTTTATTTTCTAACATAAAGTACACAACTGTTCCGAAATGATGCAACTGACCTTTTTATAAATTCATAAGTATTGCACAACGTTGATTTAATGTCAATTAATGATTTTAGTTTTGATGAAATTTAAATAACGTTTTTAAATTTATTTAACAATTTTTATTTACATTCTTTTATTTTAAAAATTATATATTAATATTAGCATATTTTCACATTTGATCATATTTAACCCTTAACGCGTCCTGGGGGTACTGGGAGACCCCACACATAAATATTACATTTTTAAAGAGCTACATTTCAAGAGGCACAAGTTAAATTTTTAGGACAAAATATTGAAAATTCGCTGAGTTACGATTTTTTTTTTTGTGGAAAACGTCACTTTTGTATTTCATTTTTTATAACGAGCACCAATAATTTTTTTATCAAGATAACTTATCTACGCGGTAAAGTGATACTTGGAGAGTATCCAGTAATTTTTTTGAGACGAAATAACGAAAACTGTCCGCGTAAGATGATATTATCTTCGGATTGGGGTCTCCCACGACCCCACATGGCGCTTTGTGTTATTTTTATATAGGGTGTCGCTTTAAGGGTTAATGAGAAAATTTTAAGTGTAATTAAATTGAAAGCGCGAAAATTGAATCTCACCTCGCGTCACGACTCATTGTTGAAATATCGCGAGAAAAAAGTCGCCACGCAAGAACGAAAAAGCGACGTTAAATATCGCGTGACACTTTCCCTTGCGATGGGGTGCTAACTGGACTTCGATTCGCGACGTTAAAATCTGCTGAAAGCCCCAGACTTGCGCGTTGCAGGACTTTCGAATAATAGTAAAATACGCGGGGAAAAGCGTCTGCGAGGTTCGATTTTCGAGATTTCTGAGCACCGACTCATTGCGCACAGGTGAGAAAAGCCGCCATCTTGAATTTGTGTAGTTCTCATACTCGCCGATATCCGGATTCCGGTCAACATTTCACATTGAATTCAGCCGGTATTTTAATACTCGTGTAAATAATTCCACATTTTTTTATAAAAAAAGATTAATTACGCTAGTCAATTAGATCATTATGGGTAGTTTTAAAACTGAGGCAGACGTGAAAGCATTTTTGGAAAATCTTTTCACCGAGTACAAATTTGGTTGTTATGGAGAAAAAAGTGCTGAAGGTGAGGAATATTTATAAAAATTATTATATCAATATCTAGTCAACTTCCACGTCATTTCCTCATCTACTTTTATTCATGTTCATTTATATTTGGTTATGCTTTTTGGACTGCAGTTCATCTTGAATGTACTTTCATGATTTATTTATATTTGCAGCTTGTCATTTATTGGGGGATTATTATGAAGCAGTGAAGAAAGATCACGCGGAAGCTATAAAACTTTACCAAAACAATTGCGATAATTTAAAATACTCGAAAAGCTGTGCAAAGTATGGGAATTACAAACTTCTCGGTAAGTCTGTTTTCTACATTACCGACTTGTAGGTGGCGGTAGTTCTTGAGATACGAAATACAAAAAATATATTGTAGGGTAGTCGATACAGCGATTGGTCCCTTCAGAGATAGTTCACAGTTTTTAGTTTTTTTAAAGATCCATATTGTTGGATTCTTCCATAGGTACCTCCGTTATATAAAAAATTTACATTAAAATTGAAATTTTTATGATTGGTATTTCAAGATGAAAGGTTTAAGATGCTTCATTTCTTTCAGACTTTTTAATGAACTTTAATGAACATCCTAAATTAATTTAAGTTTTAAACGGTTCCAATAGTATTACTATTATATGCAGTAAACTATTCATTTTGAAAGAAAATAAAACTGGTATCTAAACGTACAATGATTGGCCGGTGATGAGTATGAGCTAATGGTTATATTTTTTGCTTATTCATCCTGTCAAAAATATGAGCGTCCATTAAGAGTTCATAAAGCGTGAATTGACGTTCGGGGAACGTTCAAGAAACGGGCATTCCGCTTCCACGAAAGTTCTATAAGAGTACTTAATGCGTGAATATGTACCTTTTAAGAGTTCAACACTTTGCATTTGTGAACGGATGCGTACGCTTTGGAAAGAGTTCCTGATTAATGTATAAGAAAAAAATAGTTACCTTGAAAACATTTATATTTATTTTATATTTTTTTCTACATTTTATTTAAAAATTAATGTTTTTATCTTTTGTATGTAATTTAATTTTTTTAAAGATAAATTAATTATCTTTAAATAAGGTGTTCTCATTTGGTCACCTATCCAGTCGTAATCAATGGCATGCAACGCTTAATGTGAAACAAAAAAACCAACTACTGATCTACCACCGTGAATCAATTTCTAAGACGTAATATGATGATTGCGTTACACTTGTATTCTAATAAAAATGTTCCTTGATAATGAGTAAATAATGATTGATCCTAGTATAATGTGGAGCAAAATAATTTTTGAAGACTGAAAATTATAAGGTTTCGTAAGGAAACTTGTAGAAGATTGTAAAAATTGTCTCATGAACTCTTTAATTTTGATTTTCTCATTTTTATTTTTATTTTTTATTTATTTATTAACGGACTGTAAGTCCTTGAATAAAATGTTACAATATATAAATACCCAAAATATTACAAAAAAATAATACAATATGTAGACGCTGAACAGTTGCACGGGTAATAATATAAAAATAATAAAAATTCAAGATAAAAAGTACAAAAAATAATGCCAGCATTAACGAGACTAATACAAGTATACAAAATAAAATAAAATTTAAAATTTAAACAGATATAAATGAAAATAAGACGCGATACAGTGAATATAAAATAATATAAAACGCACCGAATAAACAAAAAAAAAAGATTTAGTCATAATATTGGTACACGATACACACATTAAGTTTAAAAGTAGCTAAAGAATTTATCGCACGGGTATTACCATTAAGACTATTCCAGACACGCTTAAGGCGAGCGACAGGATAATTAAATGTATAATTCAATCTGCATAAAGATTCCTGAAGTGTTCTGTGATTACGGAAATAATAAGGGAGGACACGAGAAGGAAATAGTGACAATAAATTAAAAAGTTCTGGTAAGTGTAGAATTAGGAAAACAGTTAATGCATCGTGATATCGGTGAATTGAGCTGATAGTAGGAAAATTAAAATTGAGCTGATAGTAGGAAAAAAACATTCTCATGTAGCATACAAAAGTAAAAAAAAACCTTGATGTACTCTTAGAAGCCGCTTAACTGCGTGCTTAGATAACACTTAAAAGGTGAATATTCACACTTCAGAACTCTTTTCAATTAAGCGTCATTTAAACTTATTCTAAGCATGCGATTCGCTTCATTAAGCGCACAATTTCGTAAAAACGTGGATGCTTTACTGTACGCTTCATTTTTGGCAGGGCATTGCACTATTTTCGTTCATTTATGACTATTAATATGTATTCTAAGGAAAAATCTGTAAAGGAAACTTCACATTTATTAGAAATTACAAATTTATGTGTAATGTCCTAACGTACCGTTATTTTCTAACTTATTAATACATTTTATGTAGCTAACATGATGTGAAATTATTTGCGAAATATTTTTAATTATTTTTAGTACATACATTTCAGTGTAACTTAATACAAATAAAATTTAAGTCAAGTGACCAATCATTCTAGGACAACAATTATACCGACTACCCTACCATGGTTGAGAAAACGATTTACAACTGTTGTTGAATGAAAAAAAAGAATGTAATAACTTTGTATTTAATAAAAGTAACTTATATCGCTTTGTATGTGCTATGAAGAATTTTTGTATTATAAAATATTTTCTAAATCAATATCTTCCATTATTTTTAATTTTGTTGTAAAGACGACAGAAATTTGGAGAAAACAGGAATTTCAAATATGAAAGTTTGATGCTTCTTTAACCCTTTGCGGCGCACATTTTTCTTTATACGGAAAACACCTGAAAATTGTTACACAGGGGTTTTTGGGATCGCTGATTGCGAATTTGAAGTCAGATTTTGTAAATTCGAAATGTTGGCTCGAAGTTGGCCGACATAAATGTAAAAAATTTACTTGATTTTGATGAAAGTTGGTACTCTTTTGGGATCGCTGATTGCGAATTTGAAGTCAGATTTTGTAAATTCAAAACGGTGGATCCAAGATGGCCTACATAAATGTAAAAATTTACTTGATAGAGATAAAACTTGATACTCTATGTACTTGGAATTTTAAATTTAAAAGTCAGAGATCAGATTCGTAATAAGCGACCCCAAAATCCCCTGAGTACACAGCTTCATCAATATCAGATACATTTTCATAATTCGATCGGACATCTTGGATCCTCCATTTTGAATATTCAAAATCCGAGGACAGATTCGTAATCGGTGACCCCAGCAACCCCGAGTAACGAGTTTCAAGTAAATCAGATGAATTTTTAAAAATTCATCCGCCATATTGTTTCCGCCATTTTGAATTTTTCAAAAAAGACTTCAAATTCATAATTCAGCGACCCCAAAAATGCCTGAGTACCAAATTTGGTTCTAAATTACCTTTGAGTTCGTTCAAAAACGATTTCTTTCTCAAAATTCTGCAATTTTTTAAATTTATTTATTTATACTTGTTAATAATTTTGCGCAATTGCATTTATTATCCTTTTCGTTACCTATTAAAAAGCCCCCTGTACCACTGTAAAAAGATTTTTTGAATATTGCTTCGAAAGCATTGAAACTAGACAGAAAAGATGTGAATTAAAAAGGTGGTAATCTGGGTTACCACTGCACCGCAAAGGGTTAAACATGTGTATTAGAAAAAAATCACTTCTTTAGCTCTTGTTATTTCTCAATAAACTATATTTGTAAATCAAAGTTCTTCAAAGCAGGAATTTAGTTACGGTTAAATTGGTGTTCGGGTATATTAACAAATTCTTTTAAGTTCTGCGGTTTTTTTGACTAGAACCTCCAATTCTATCGATTGAATTTTAGGATCAGTTTATGGAATAAGAACAAAGCATAAGGAGAATCACATTTGTAGGTAGAGCCTGTGAAGCAAACACGAATGAGGCATATAAATACATAAAGCAAGGCTGTGAACTAGGAGACGGTCCTGCCTGTACCGCAGCTGGAATCATAGCTGTACATGGAAAAGAGATTACAGTTGACGATAAGAAAGCAGAAACATTAAAAGGTGTTAAAATGTTACAAACCGCTTGTTTGGAAAAGGATCAGGAAAAGGCATGTTTTTTCCTAGCCGGTGTTTATATAAGCGGGATTGAAGGAGTTATGGATAAAAATTTGCCAGAAGCCCTAAAAATTTCTAAAAAGGCCTGTGCAAGCGGAAATCCTCATGCGTGTGCTAATGTAGCGCAAATGTATGCCAGAGGCGAAGGAGTTGAAAAGAATGCGGAATTGGCAAAAACATACAAAGATCAAGCGAGGGAAATGTATCGGGATCTTAAGTACGGTAAAGGTAAAGTCGATTTTCAGAGAGGTACGTGAAAAGTATTATTCCTCAGAAGAACGACGATCTATGACTGTAGAAAATTGATACGGATCATTGTATAGTGCTTGGAGTGTGTTTTAGTTTGGACTCTGTGACTAGACTTCTTTCGAAGATAGTGCATTTTTTATTGTGGATGTAAAGATAATAAATGATGAAATAAATACATAGTATAGTGTTAATTTTAAGTTTATTTTCATCTGCAAGATGTTGGATGCCGTTGACCTGTTAATTTTTTGAAAATATACAATGGAAATATAGTACACCTACAATAGTGTTTAAGATTATTAAATATACTCTTTGTAAAAACACAAATCTTTTCTTCTTATATTTTTCCATTGAAAGAAACTTGTTTTATTTTTATAATTGTTTTTATTTAAGAGCCATTTAAGTATTGCGCTTTAGTTCTACCTAACGGCACATATTCAAAATTTGTAATGCTGTTTAAAGGTAAATAAAAAATTATAATTTTTAGATGAAATGTTTAAATACATTACAAATTACTGACTAGAAAAGATTGATTAATATCTATTACTATATAATAAATCTCTTAATAATAAACAATTTGATAACTTTACAATTGTATGACCTTAAATAGCAGTAAAGTAATACCAATGTCAAATATATGATATCAAACCCAAGTATAAAGTGATAACAAGTTATTTATCTTTTATGTAATTATGTTTGTATACTACTCGTTTGATTTAATATTTCTCGCACATTTAATTAATTTCAATCACCTTAGTTACGTTTATCGTTTTAAATCAGTAATAAAGAATTAATTAATTTTCTACTACACTAGAACCCCTCTTATTTCAACCAGAGATTATTCTTATTTCAATTGCCCCTCTTATTTGAATCGTTTCCCCTCAGGTCTTCCCCCACCACCGCTCGAACATTTCGATACAGTTTACACTGTTTATAAAAGTTGTACATGTGTAAATACCGTTTAACCTAAATTTGCAAACATGTATAGTTAGATTGACATGTAATGAAATGTTAAATTACTTTAAAATTTTGCATCAAACTCATGATTTACATCATACAAATTATTCGAGAAGCTGTTAATTTCGTAAAATAAAAGTGCACATTTGAAGGTTAGGATGTTCAATTTTTAATGATGTGTATTTCAAGACCTTCACAAAAATTGAAAAGTCTTTCATTTGCAAAATAACAAACAAATCCAATATCAGCTGCTTGGTACTGAATTTGAAGTGATTTGAAGCTTTCATTAATCATATCTGCAAAATTGGGTTAAATATTGTCTCCTATATTCATTTCGGTCTTAATCACAGTGTATTTGTTTGTGAAACAACAAATTATTTATACATAATTATATGTAATAAAGTGCATAATGTAAATTTAAAATGTTTATTTCTACACTCGAATGCAGATATAAATGACCATAAATAAATGTGAAATGTTGCAGTCTTTATTTATCACATAAAAGCACGAATTGTGATCTCGTTACATTTTTATCAAAATTTAAAATTCTCTACACATTTTTCAGATAAATTAAATATATATTTTACATAATTTATTCTCTAAAATATATTCGATGTCTAACAAAAATAAAAAGATATCAGATATTATCATCCACTATTAAAGTGTTAAATACAGTAAGGTGGTAAGGGGAAATTTCAAATAAGAGGGGTCGGCGCCATCTTGAAAACCATGACCAGTTGGAATGAGGTGAGATGTGAAAAATGGTAAGATTTCGAAAATATGAATTCAAAATGGGTCGATAAGAGAGATGACGAGATGTCAATTTACCGACTGAGTTTTCAGCCGTCGCAATGCTGTCATTTACATAACCCTCGAATTCGGATTGTTCGGATTGTTACTCCAAAATTTTTGTTACAAAATTTCAGTAGAAGCAATGAATAAATTTAAACTTTCAAACATGGTGCAATAACTGCACTACATTTCCTTAACATGGATAAAAAAACACAGAAAAAATAAAAAAATACACATTTTGGACGCTTGCTGACGGAATCATTTTTGACAAATTTTGGAGTTTTACAAGTAACTTCTTAAAATTAAAGCCGAAAAGCTGATTTGTGCAGGTAGAACGCGCAGTGACTGTCGAATTCCTTGAATTGCAGAGGTAAAATTCTCTAAATATCAAGGTTAACATTTGAACGTTTGGGTAAATATTGATCTCGAAAAAGAGGATAAATTAGCAATCGTAAACATAAATAAAGAGGTGGATTATTACGCAATGTTTTACGCACGGGTGGATGTCGCTTAAGATTAGGTCAAATCGGAACGACGCTATCGTATCCCCTCCTTTTGTCGATTGTTGCCGTGTGGGGTGCGCGCCTGTTCCCCAGGTAATTCAGTCAGGTACAGACAGCTGCAGACAGTTTCGGTGTCACCGACAATAAACGCCAGGACGACGGACCTCTTCCACCATGAGGACCAAGAGGTTTACAAACTTCAATACCATCGCCTGCTTGGCAATTCTTGCCGTTGTGAGTATTCCATTTTTAATATTATCTGCTTGCATTTCCAATTTTTGTTTACTTTCCATTTCAACTATACTTTCTAATCAACTATACATGTTTTAATGTCTCTACGACTCTAAAATTAAATAACAATTAATTTTTATCGTAAATATCTTTTAAAATTTGTAGTCGATACGAGAATTAGTAAAAAATTCAAATAAGAACATGAAAGAAAACATATTACATTCGATATACTTAATGAATGAAATTAATCCCTTTTTTGTAATATTGAATAAAAAGAATCATTTGTATCGATTCGTTTATAATGCAGATATTTTTTTTATGAATAGTTTTTATAATCTTGGAAGGTTTACTTTCAACTATACTTTTCAATCAACTATACATGTTTTAATGTCTCTGCGACTCTACAATTAAATAACAATTAATTTTGATCATAAAATTATTGTAGTCGATGTGAGAATTAGTAAAAAATTCAACAAATAAGAACATGAAAGAAAACATATTACATTCGATATACTTAATAAATGAAATTAATCCCTTTTTTGTAATATTGAATAAAAAGAATCATTTGTATCGATTCGTTTATAATGCAGATATTTTTTTATGAATAGTTTTTATAATCTTCGAATCATTACTATTACGTTATATACCCAGTAAACGAAAACGAATAGAAAGTTCAAAATAAGAATTTACACGGGTGTCTTCAACCAAAAAGAAGTTTTATGAAAATGCCCGGGAAAAGGGTTTGCGGCATCTTGTTTTATATTTTTCATAGTTTCTAAATCCGTTTCGAATGAAATCCTAGCTGATCATTTTCATAGAAAAACACTATTCAACATTTTTTCTATTTTTTGTATTTTAACCATTCAAATCCTGTAGTAACTAAAACATTTTCTTTGCGTTTTGTTTTTGCTTGTTATTGTTTTTATTGCTTTTTTTATTCATCAAATTATTATGTAATGAATAAAAACGTTAAAAATGAATAATTTTAAAATACTTCAATGTAATATTTAAATATGTAATGAAGAATATTCAAATACCGCACTTCTTAACTTATGTTGATATGATGGATCATCTATTAGAGTGATTTTGTAGCGGTTTCAAACATTCAAAAAGTCAAACATTCATAATCCAAATCCCTTACCATCTAAAAAATCTAAAGAATGCTGTAAATATTCAAATATTCGTGAATTTTTAGTGATACTACGCCTGTATTTTTGTAAGATTTTTTAAATTCTTTTACATATTTATCTAATTTCTTGACATTTTATAAAATACACATTTTTTTACAAAATGTGCATGTTAAAAGTATGATTTGAACAAATTCTAACTTCAATTAATGATCCCGGGTGCTTTAGTTACAACAGGATTGAAATGGATAAAATGCAAAAAATGTTTACTAGTGTTTTTCTATGAAAATCATCAGCTAGGATTTTATTTAAAACGGATTTTGAAACTATGAAACTTCTAAACTTCTATATTCATTTTTAAAGTTTTTTATTCATTACATAATAATTTGATGAATAAAAAAAAAGCAATAAAAAAACAATAACAAGCAAAAACCAAACACAAAGAAAATGTTTTAGTTACTACAGGATTTGAATGGTTAAAATGCAAAAAATAAAAAAAATGTTTAGTAGTGTTTTTCTATGAAAATGATCAGCTAGGATTTTATTTGAAACGGATTTTGAAACTATGAAACTTCTAAAATAAGATGCTTTAAACCTTTTTCCCGGGCATTTTCATAAAACTTCTTTTTGGTTGAGGACACCCGTGTTGAAATGAATTCAAGTGAATTAAAATGAATTAAAAAGTGGATTCAATTAATCATTTTCATGCATTTTAATTTATTTTAATTCACTTCAATTCATTTCAATTCGTATTTTTAACTTTCGATTCGTTTTCATTTACGGGGTATGAATAGAATTGATGCATGTTAAGATAGGTTTATCTTTTATAAGTGACATATTTGCAGATTGCATGCATTCTTGAAGGACTAAGTAAAATAGTGTTATTTTTTATTAACACACTTGTTTGTTACAGTATATTAACCTACTTTAAGTGAAATTTTATTCTGAAAGTGTACAACTGCTCGAGTGAAATGAAGGCATTCTAACATGTCATCCCATAAACAGCCACATGGAATGTAACTTTTATTCCAGGAAAACAAATTTTAGAAAAATTATTTTATTATTTAACTTTTGTTGTATTGTATTCATGTTATTCATTCATACAAATATACTATCAAAAAATTGTATCCTTATACAGAATTAATCATGTATTTTTTTATATGGAAGGACTTAACATAGACAACACGGGTTTTTATACATAGTTTTAGTGTCTATAAATTTGTCCTGCTCTAGATAACTTTTAAAGATAATCCGACTGTTATGTTATAATGACTGCAGTATTATAAGAAGAATAATTGTTAATTAAATAATATATTAATATCTAAATATAAGTGTTTAACTTTCTAGGCCAATTCTTTTGGGTACAACAACAAAGAAACTTATAACAGATCTAAAGGTTAGCATCGCTGATTAGAAATACATGCTTAGATTTGTGAAATTAAAAAAGGGATAAAATATCTTTTATTTTTATAATGCCCAATACTTGTTCCTTTGTGTCAGGCTGAAAACAAATATTAGGTAAACCTTCCTAAACATTCCATTTAAACATTCAATCGCTGTAATTCCATCTCCTTGTTCTCTTTAAATAGTTTAGAGTGAGAATCCAATCTTTATGGAGGGAAATTCCAGCCACTCTTGTGAAAAAGTGAAGTCTTCCTCTACATGTGATTAATATTTCACTTGTTGAATAGGGACTTAATTTTCATTCTATGAAGAGTAAGTTTTCACCCCAAAAAACTTAGATGGTGCAAATGTATGAATAACAATGTGGGAAAGAGATTTTGAAAAACCCCCGAAAACGCGTTATATTTTATATTTTTTTGCACTTATTTTAGTAACTATTATAAATAAATATTATAAAGAAAAAAATATAAGGTAGACAAAAAATGAAAAGTTTATAGTTCTACACAAAAAAAAACAGCCACTAACTAACTTCGTCTTTACGCGGAAGGGGGGGGGGTCTCCCTACGGAGAAATTTTCCAATAATCGAACTCACGTAAAAATTATGTTTCAGTAATTGTAGCAATGTCCTAAAAAACACGTGTTAATGTGGAAACGGGACTCGCAAAGCCGATTATTTTCGTATCCATCTTTTACGAGTTTGCGATTGCATTTACGAGACTTTTTATGACCAATTTGGTGTTCTTTATTTGTTGTTTGACACATTTTTTGTCAAACTCGTATTTGTAATGATAAATGCAAAAAGTAATAAAAGTATTCTTTTGCCAGTTCTTTTTTGTTTCATAATAGTAGAATGAATATTATGTTCAACTCCTAATTCGGTATTGACATATTCTTAATGAGGAGGTGAAAATACGTTGAAATATATTAATAAACAATTTTGTTGTACCCATCACCCGTTTACCAACTATTTTTTCTAAGAACAAAATCCACCTTACCGTTCATATTAGGAAGAAAGGGCACCAAACCTCTTTTGTAGAGAATTTTCCGCGAAACATTTTTTCGTACAATTTCTATTTCTCAAAATACACGAAAACAAATAAAAAACGGAGTGATTTTTTAGCGGATTTTTCAAGATGTCGGACTCACTATGGCCGCCAATTCTTAACATCGTAATCGGCGGACAAAAAATCGGTAAAAACACCCAATTCCAAAGTTTTTTGAGTAGATGTATGTTGGGTTTACCCAAATTCTATTGAAAAGTGATTTTTTATTGGGGGTTTCTGAAAAGATTAGTTTTTACATGTTTCTGAGGTCATACTGCAGCTAATAATGGAAGAACCATTATTTTGCATTTTCACAATACATACCAAATTATTTGTATCTATTTAGCATATGGGTGATTTTCAAATAACTGTGATATTTGATATTCCTAGCGATAAATTATTAAAGAATGTACTAAATGCGCTTTATTTCTGAGTAAATAATATTGTCATTATCAGTTGTAGTTAGTACATATACTAGTTTACTCACAAACACAGATTACACCTTTTTATTAACTAAAACGTGTGTTAAATATCAGTTCCGTGACATGTCGCCGAAGAAAAAATTAAATTTATTTTCTCATTTATAAGTTCATCCGGTGCAAAAAATTTAAAATAAATCATGAAGGCACCAAATCGACTTGATATGTAACACAATTTTTAAAAAATCGTCCTAAAATTGTGATCCTACATTTCAGAAACACTGTCTATACATTGTCGCCAATTTTTTAATGAAAGAGATAATTTTGTGTATCTTATTACATTTTTTAAAATATTTTTTCCATGCTAATGTAAAGTTTAAACTTTGTAGATAGTTAAGCACCTTTTATTTATTGCAATAAACGAAAACTCAGACGAATAAACAACTTTTTTACCAAAACTAACCTATTATAAAAATATTCAGTCAGTTCCGTTTTATACTACCAATTTAATACAACATAATATTTTTAAAAATGTTTAATTTACAATGTATACATATGGGTTTTGTAAAATGTATTCGGAAAAGTTAAAAGCTTTTGCAGTTTTTTTCTAATAATTCGTTAAATTCGATGTCATTTCCATTATCGATTTGAGCGATATGAATAGTGTGGAAAATCTGTAATAAAAATCGCTCGGACTCGGAAAATAACAACAAAAAACGTCAAGAAAAATGATGAAATGCGAAAAAGTGATGCAGCGAAACTATCGAATGCTAATAGAATCAAAGCAAAGAAGAGTAAAGTTTTCGAGGTTAACAGATTAAAAAAGGTATAATTTTATTAATATTGTGTGTAATCAATGCAATATTTATTAAAAATATTCAAAATGGTCAGTTCCGTTTCGCATAATTTTTAATTTTTCAGTATAACTTCCTTAAAACTCAAGTTTGTAGTAGCACTACGTTGTGAACACATACATTTGATGAAATAAAACAGAAATATCCTAAAAGTTATGGGATATAATCAGTTTTATATTTCGCCAAAATCGCTTGCAAAATAATACAGTTATTTGAAAATCACCCATATCGTAATGCGTATTTAAAGTGTGTGTATAAATATCCACATATGCAAAAACTTAATTTAAAATGCGAATGACTTTTAATATTTTTTACTGGATTACAAGAATAGTGTCAATCGATTTTTAAAGGACACAAACTTTATGCTATAGTTTCAGAGAGAATCGGCAGCGCAAGCGACGAGTACTTCTGAACGTTTAAATAATGGCTCAACTTCATCAAAAAAGTCGTCGGGCTCTTTCGTATGGCATTTATAGTATTTTATTAACAAATTTTTAGTGATTATAGCATGGATTCGATTCATCATAGTTTTCTACAAAGCTGCATACCTTATTTATTTGAGGTTTTTGCTTCTTTACCAAAACATCCCACCGAAATTTCTGGTAGATCTTTTGAAAAAAGAAAACTATCACAATCGAATACTACGAATTGTTTTCATGGTATATATGCTAGAAATTACGTTATTCATATATAAATCGAGAAATATTTCGAAATTCAATAAATGTATAAAATGTTGATATTGGCTTTTAACATGCGATTGAAATGGACCAATGTGTGAAGATGAGCGGGAAATTCTCTAATGTTTATGTGTTGGGCAAGTTAAAAAAATAGAATTTTCCACTCTAAGTTCATGCCTAAATTTTAAGTACCTAGTAATTTTATTTATTTCCCGTAACACTGAGGCTAAATGCAACATTTTCAGGTATGAAGTTTGCTGAAAATGCAGTTACAAGTATTCAGTTGAAACTGGAAATTCATAAATATTAGTTTGTTATAAACTGGTCAATTTTACCTTAGAAAATAGTTGATGCTTTATAAAATAATTTTGACGTAGGAATACTTTAATAAGTTCTAATATTCTAATCCATGCAGATCGTTATTTATTTGGTATATGATTGTTTTTCCCGGAATAATTGTTGCAAAGTACACGTGTTTAAATATCCATGATTACTGATGTTATGACGAATTTGAATTCATTGTCTTTTATTCGAAAATTCTTACATTATTATGTCAAACCAAACGTGATTTTTTACGTTTTTGCGCCGTGTATATACATCACGTTATCGTCATTCTTGTAACGTTCGTCGTTTTCTTTTTTTTTGAAGTAAATGTTGATAAACACTAAATAAAAATGTTAAAAGATGTATAAAGCACATTTAATTTTCTTAATGCAGTTGTAGACTAAATTTTTCAGAGTAAATTTTCACTCAACAACCACGGCAAAAGTTCTAGGACAACACTCTAAAGTATATAAAGATTTCTTTGTGTTTTTTTTACTGGCACGTATTCCAGGTCACCGAAACAACATCCAGGACTATTATCAATGTTGATATTTACTATGAGACTGAATGTGGAGACAGTGTTTATTTTATTAAGAACCAATTTGGACCGAATTATGACAAATTTGAGGACAATCTGCGTGTAAATTTCGTTCCATATGGAAAGGCACAGGTTAGTTGACAATTATTAAATTTAAGATCTGCTATTCCTTGATGAAAATTGAAGATTATGGTATGCAAAAATGTTCAAATTCACTCTTACAGAACGTTTTCGTTTTTACCAGGGTTAATCCAACTACATTTGGGTGGTAGGCCTGAAAGTTGTAAAAATACAACTTTTTCAGTTCAATAATTCCTGCAGTTAATTTGACTACTTTTATTAAGGTTAATGATTAATGGTTGAAAATACCAAATTATGCTTAGCATTTATTTGCACTTTATTCAAACTAACTTCTACAATTCATTCCGCTAACTACCTTCGTAGTCATTAACTACTTTATGATAGTCATTGCAAATCCGTGCAATTTCCGACCTACCGGAATACGCGGAATAGTTAAACAGTATTTAATTTTACGGAGAATTCTGTTCAGAGTATACTCAAAAAAGTTATTAATACTTGCACCGGATACTCATAATGTAAACACAAATGAAATATTACATTTTTAATCGTAAAATAATACTGTATTTTATGTATTGAAAAATGCAAAACTAGCAAGCAAAGAAATACTTCAGGACAAAGAAATAAATGAATTTGAACATATTGAATGTTTCTTTTTAGTATATTAAACCGTATTTTATAATTCTTAATCCTATTTCTTGTTTTTGAACACTCATAGTTATTTTTTTGTTTATTAGATAATTTTCATGTCAAATTCGAATAAACTTACGATCCAGAATCGAATTTACAAACATAATAACAATAATAATATTATAGTCATTAAATTTAGTGTAACCGTAAATATTCTAAAACGTTACAAATAATTAAATGTATAAAAAATTGATATTCTGGGGACCGATGGAACTCGCGATCAATTTCAAGCCATGAAATTTGTACGAATACCAAGTTGTTGTGTATTTTATAAGTTCCAATGAAATAGAAGATTTACGGCATATAGTTACGCTAATATGACTTAAATGTCAGCTAATTAGAATAATTCGATTACGTATTTAGCACAAAACATTGCACCATTCATTGACTATTTAATAATACCTAAAAACGTATTGTAGACGAAACGTGATAACCAGAACCAACTTACGTTCGAATGTCAACATGGGGCGCGGGAATGCAACGGCAATAAAGCACACGCATGTGGAATTAACGAAATACAGAATACTTCTAGTCACATGGAAGCACAAGTCCGGATGTCGAAACTGGTAATTTGTGGAATGTCGCAAAAGAATCGCGAAACAGCTGCCTATAGCGATGCTGTAAGTATTGGTTCGATAATGATACAAAAAATTGAAAATGTCGCCTGTCTGTAATTTCTAAAATCTAGGATTGTTTCATATTCAAAGAACAAATGAAATATTAAAATAAAAGATCATTTTAGTCTGAATATTTGAAAATAATACATTTGCTTTTAAATTATTACGAGTTTCAACTGGTACATTTGAAGGTTGGAGAAACTCGTAAATATTTTTATTTTTATCTCAATCTTTTAAAAGCACTTGTCATTTTTATTCTAGTGTGCTAGGCAATGCGGGCTTACTGCAGACTCTATGAAGAGAATTAAGAAATGTGCAACGAGTGCTGAAGGAAACGAACTTCTTGCAAAAGAAGGAGAGAAAACTGATAAACTAGTACCGCGGCTGTACTTCGTACCTACGATTGTGATTAATGGCGTAAGTATTCTATATTTAAATAAAATACAAGTTAGTTTCAAATTGTAGATTTTCTGATTGATGCATTTAATGGTATTTCAACAGGTTCATTCTAGAGCAAATCAGGATTTGGCTCTTTCGAATTTCCGCCAGCTAATATGCAATTATCTCTCAAAACAAGAGAGAGAATCCAAGAGATGTTAATAAAGAGAAATGAGACTTGAAATATTTGTAAAATTGGCACAAAACTGCATTTATGTTTTAAACGAACGTTTAAATACATAATCTGAATACGCGGGCTTCGTATGACCGGCCATCACCTCAAATGCGCCAGAAGTTTTGTATAAAGTTAAGAAAGGAATATACGGATATGCTGTCAGGCGTACAATATGTGGATAAATAAAAACAGAATTTTTATTGAAATGTTGTTGAATACCTCTTTTTTATCATATTTATTTAATTTTCTTATATTTATTTCCATAACCAATTTTCAGCCTTTGAACGAGTATGTATATTCTGCAGGTCGAAATTCGTAATAATGAGGCCGTTCGAACTTCAAAAGGCCCCACCGTCTTACGGACACGAGCTGCAGAGGAAAATGTGCCCAGATTAAAATATTAGATCTGAAGTAGATTAGATTAGAGTTTATTATGCCATGGGTTTATCCCTTATAGCAAATTACATGCAAGATACAATAGTAAGAATAATTTGGTACAGTAATAATATAGTGGAGTACATGTTGATATCGTAGTAACAATAACTTTGAACTGGTAAGAAAACGAATCAATTTTTAACAATATAAACTAGCTTAGGAGTAAGGAATAGTGCAAATAATTCAAGTGGAGAGCAAATAACAAAAACTATACGTTTGTTGGCAATGACCAACAACTCATGATATCCAGATCAGAAATAATTCGGATTAATCCACGGATAGCTTATTAAATAAGTATATGAATAGTGCGGCCTTGAAAGAAACAATATTTGGGGATTGTTTTGTTTCAGTGGGGATACAATCCCATAATTTGATTGCATAATTTCTAAAAGACCGTGCATAGGCTTCCGTTCTACAAAACGGTACAATAAATTTCGAAGTGGTTGTACATCGACTGGATCTTCTTATGTCATGGCCAACGACGGGAGATAGTTCGTATAAATAAGTATATAATAAGTATCTGAATTATTTGAAATATGTTATTATTTCACGTGATTGCATGTCTCGTACAATTTTTGAAATAAAGCAAACTTTTCTTTCTAAAATAATTAATAATTTCCCGTATGCATATTCTCTTTTCTGTATAACGGCCGGGATCGCAAGTTGAAGGATGTTTCGTGTCGTAATAGCGAATTTCCATAATAGTTAACAATATGTTATGTATTATGTACAATATGTAATATGTACTACAATAGTTACTCATACAACCTCTTAACCCTTTAAGGACCAAATGTACAAAAATTTGACACGAAGTTTGTCAGTATTTTTTAGTATTTAAATTCAATGAAAAAAATTGTGGTATATATGTTTCCAATTGCTCGAACCCCGCTCTTTCGAATGGTGGATGGTAAAATACTGTCAATTTTGAAATGAACGAATTACAGACCATTTTTTAACAAAAATCATGAGATTTTAAAAGTTTTTTTTCATTTATCGTTTTTTTTTATCACTTATAGCATTACTATGCCTCAGTTCGGTATAAATAACGTGACAAAAATGTCTAAGCTTCAAAATGGTGATATATGTTTTTATAAAATTCGAAATGGCGGTCCCGAAAATGGCGTCCTAAATGAAATTTTCTTGAAAAATTTGAGAACGCTCTGACACAAAAATTATGAACTTTATAAAAAAATATGAACAGTAAAAAGTTGTTAGAATTCATCGACGAATACACTGGAATTTTGTCAGATTTTTTTTATGATATTTTGAAAAAATTTTTAATTGTTTTTTTCCAAAAATTCTGAAAAAATTCGAGTACATTTTTTTATGAATTCTAAGCATTTTTTGTTCTTTGCATTTTGGTCCTAAAGTCGATAGTTTTCGAAGAAATGAATCTCGAATGTTGCGTATTTATATATATTTTATATTTTTTCCATCGGAAATTATCAACTTTTAGAAAAAATTGCAAAGAACACAAAATGCTTAGAATTCATCAAAGAGTATACTAGAATTTTTTCAGAGTTTTTGGTAAACTTTTAAAAATTTTCAAAAAAAAAAATTTTTTCAAAATATCATAAAAAAAATCTGACAAAATTCCAGTGTATTCGTCGATGAATTCTAACAACTTATTACTCTTATCATTTTTTTTATAAAGTTCATAATTTTTGTGTCAGAGCGTTCTCAAATTTTTCAAGAAAATTTCATTTAGGATGCCATTTTCGGGACCGCCATTTCGAATTTTATAAAAACATATATAACCATTTTGAAGCTTAGACATTTTTGTCACGTTATTTATACTGAGGCATAGTAATGCTATAAGTGATAAAAAAAACGATAAATAAAAAAAAAACTTTTAAAATCTCATGATTTTTGTTAAAAAATGGTCTGTAATTCGTTCATTTTAAAATTGACAGTATTTTACCATCCACCATTCGAAAGAGCGGGGTTCGAGCAATTGGAAACGTATATACCACAATTTTTTTTATTGAATTTAAATACTAAAAAATACTGACAAACTTCGTGTCAAATTTTTGTACATTTGGTCCTTAAAGGGTTAACTCAAGATTAATGAACTCAGGATGCTTAAAAAGTGGAAATGGTTTTTAGAAATTATTTTTTGGTATTTTGAGATCCAATGCGTAGGTTGTAACAAGGGACCTTCTCTACGTACAATTACATAAATTTGATGAGTGTGAGTTGAATAGGTAAAAAGCCAATGAAAAGCCGACGGCAAATGCCAACAATTATAAACGGCACCTTACAAAATCGAATGTCAAAAAACCTTTATACGAGTCAGTTTTGCTAACCAATTATAGAATGAAGTAACATTTTTTTTTTAATTGCGTGCGTAAAGTACTTTTGATGCCTGTTTTTCCTGCGTAAAGTTCACTTTTACGCCTTCCCGACGACAAAATTCGTAAAGTGAACGGTCGTGCGTAAAGTTATACTTTACGCACTCAACCAGGCATCAAAACTTTACGCACCCAATTACAAAAACTAGGATACCTAACATGGGTGTAAGTGTAACTGTTACGCATCGGTCGGGAATTTTACACATCACTCGGTGCCTTCGGCGCCTCGTATATATAGTTCCCGCCCGGTGCGTAAAAGTACACTTTACACCCTTGTTAGGTAATATACTATTATTTATTAAAACATTCAGAAAATTTCAAATCTAAACATATTACTATCTAATTAAAATTGTAAGTCAAAAGCCGTCAAGTCTATTATTTAAACACCGATTTTTATTTAAAAAAAGGAGAGTTAACAGATTAGAAACGCTAGACAAAATCAACATTTACGTTCATTTCCGCGATTCCCCTACTGAAGAGTCTTATAATGGGATGAAATTCATATTATTTACAATAGACACTCGTTTTTAAGATAGTCGCCAGAGGGTAACAGAATCCATTTATGACTCAATCATTTTAAATACAGATATGAATATTCCAAATGTAATGTTTGGTCGCGATTATCATACAAAATCCGGTTCATTTTTTCCATCGAAAACCAAAGAAATCTTTGATTAAAATTGTTTATTAATACTTAATTAAGATTAGGACTTGTTGGATGTCGCAATTAGTCCAGGAGAAAGTATCGTTTATATGGATATCCGTCTTTTGATTGTCGGCTTTTCAACCCGCATCTCTTTATGGTAGAAATTGTTTTAGCTTAACCCATTAACGCTCAAGAGGACACAAATTTCACCAAGATTTTCTGACAAAAAATTTTAGATATTTTCATTCCAAAAAAGTTATGCTTAGTTTTTCACAAAAAAAATCAGATTTTTTCACTGACAAATATTTTTTAATCGGCATTTTCATATTGGAAACGGTTAGAGAGATCACTGATCGGCGAAAATATCGCGTCCTCAATCCTTTAACTTTAAAATGTGCATGATAACATTTTGAAAATAACGTTGAAAACTGTCAAAATGGCGGCTCAAACGCGAAAAGAACGGGGAAAAGCTTCTGAATTTTTTATTCGAAAATGATAGGCTTTCGGAAAAAATGTCGCCGAACAAAAAGTTCTTGGAATTGATCAAAGAATACTCTCAAATTTTTTCAGAATTTTTAAAACACTTTTCTTCATTTTCAAAATCGCAAAATTTTGAATGAAATGGAAATATAGGAAAAGTCAAAGAAAAATTGTGAAAAAATTGTGACAAAAGTTTGAGGTTTTCTTTGATCTATTCTAAGAACTTTTTTTTTCGTCACATTTTTTGCAAAAGTCTATCGTTTCCAAATAAAAAATTTCTAAACTTTTCAAAACATAGGGAAACTGGAATTTTGTATGGAGGTATTTTAGATGGAGTAATTTTTTTCTTTACGCTGTTCAATGTGGCATTTACATTTATATGGATTTTAGAAATGCTCAGTACTCTCAATCTCCCTTTATTCTCTTCGCTGTTTAGAATCGCTTTTCTAGTAAATCTACTTCCTCGATATGTTCTTTAGAAGCTTCATATGCAAACGTTATATTATTTTTTTTCTATAGTTTGTATGGTCCATTTGTGTTCAAAAATTGGTGTTACTTGCATGCTGTATAACAACGAAATTATAATTTCTACTGGCAATTTCAAGCAAACAATTTTTCAATAAAAAATAGAAAAAATGTTTATGTTAAAAAGTAAAACAGGAAAATAATAAATCAATCGTCGTAAATGGTATACAGTGGATCAAATATTCCGACATAGCGTGGTGGCGTTCATCGCCAATTACGGTCATTATCGAATGAAGGTAAGTTGTATTTGCCGCACAATGTTTATATATAATTTACGTAAATATCATAAGATTTAACTTGGCTACCTGTGACGAAAACCATCATTTCGGACTTTTCCCCGAATTTGGCAAAAATGTTAATTTTTAGAATTGTATATTAGTCTAACAAAGTTAATAATTTGCTCATGTGAAGAACATTTCTAGACAATGTGAGAAATATCTCGAATAAGATGTCGCTTTCAAAATCACTGTTCCAATGACAAAGCAATAGGAATTGGTGCGCTATTCCTCGGATTGTTAGTTTTAACTTTTATTGTTTTATCACAATCAAACAGTACATCCCGCTCAGGATGTCAAAATTTTGGGTTTATCGTCTTGTTAACGTCCTTCAGGCATCCTACGCCCTGTGACGGTCCAAAATATATTAGCAAGTTGATAAAGGAAGACGTTTAGACGTCCTGAGGAGCTCCGGAAGTTGTCCTCAGGAGAATGTGCTATGGCAACTAAGAAAAAAAGTAATGTTAATTTTTCTTCAAAATGAGAAAGCGTATTTTCGGGAGAAATATAAAATATTATTTTAATTAAACAGATAATTAGTCATTTTTCCGACAAGTTTCCAATATTTGGATTAAAAACATATGCAAAAACAAGTATGTATATTATCACATTATTAACAAATTACATAATTTTATAAAGTTCAAAAAATGTTTCTTCCATAAATTACAATATTTTTTGAGAATTATTTTTGTTGATTCTCACATTCTCCTTAACAAATAAGATTATGGATTTTATGAAATTTTAACTTTGAAAATTACATTTTTCCGACAAGTTTCCGATATTTGGTTAAAAAAACATATGCAATCATAATTATTATTAAATTGTATAAAAAGTCATGAAATATGTTATATCACAAATTCTTTGGCTTTGTGATTATAAAAATCAAATGTAACACAACATTTTGACTGCTAGATAGATACCAATAATTACTTTCTTTTATACAGGATAGGTGTAAGAAAAATATTTTATTTTCTAGTGTGAAGAAACAGTAATTTTCTAAGAAAAGTTTTTTCTAGGAATGTGCGAGGGTTGCAGAATGCACATTAGTACAAAAAAACATTTTCGCACATGGGTCGAACAAATTTTTTTATGCAAATGTACCTAAAGTGCCTTTAAAAAATCGTTCGAAATGCGTAAAGCTGCACTTTAAACACATTGCATAAAAAAATTAATTAATTTTTTTATCTTAATTGTAAAATACTCGTTTGTATTTTTTATGCATCTTATGCAGCAATATTATTGCCAAAATCTGAATTGGAAAAATGTTTTGAATACAATACAAATCGCAAAGTTTTTAGTGAAAAATGCAAAACTGATTAGTTTTCGTTCATTTGCTTTCAAAGAAAATGTTGAAACTCTTACGTGGTATTATAATAAGAAAATCTGCACAGAGAATTGCATTTATTGCGGTTTTCTACTACTCCATCAAGCGTATAGAAATATATATTCTTCGATCAAAGACGACGGCACTAGTTAAGTATATTGTAATAGATTACATCATTATCGATACTATCCTTGCATGAAAACTTATATCACAATTATATTATGTTACAGTTACACAGATTGATATTAAAAATATTTCGCATAGAATCCCGTCAAGGTCTAAAAGGTGGAGTTAAATTAGTCGCTTAATATTTTTTGCAATGTTTGTCAATCCAAAAGAATGACAAAATAATATATTTTTTAAGTATTTCACAAAAACGTTTATAAACCCATAGTCTGATATCACTTCGCCTCGAGGTTCTTATGTGTTTTTCTAAATCATGGACATTATGAATTATTTTCGTCAGTAAATACACGATTCACATTTTTTTTTTAGAAAATAACAGTTTCATTTTTATACAATTTTATCTTGGATTATATTTACTTCTTGCTAGATATTTATTTATGTTTCTTGATATAGTTCCATGATTCAATATATCATGTAGCATCTTCAAAAAATGTCCTAGTAAAAGAAAATTCATTGAAGGTCGATTGAAATTTAATCATGACATCACGTCTGAACTAGCTTTCTTAACTTCTTCAATGAATTTCAATGAAAAAATAAATTTCAATTATTTTTAATGGTTAATAGTTTGTAGAAAGAACAATGATTTTTAATGGGACAAAAGTGGAATGAAAAAATGTCATCGTTAATGAATTTCAATAGAAAATTGCAATGATGCAGTGAATTAATTTTCTTTTAATGTCACGAGTTCAAGCAATCTTTCAAAAACATGTAGATGCGTAGAAAATGTACTTTGAAAGTTTTTATCTTTTATTTCTGAACACCCAACTTATCTGTCACTTCCATCTATGGAAGATGGAAATGACCTAAAATCAAACTTTCTTAATTATCGACTGAATTGACTTCAAAGGCATCGTGTTAATATTTTTTATTTATTTTTTATTCAATATTGGTATCAGTATATCCGGGTAGAAATTTCTTCGGTTGTCACTTTATTTGCCAAAGATTTAAAAATTCATTCGTTTATTATATTTTAAGTTCAATTTTGTATCTATAAGTTATTGGATATATGAATGGATATAGAATATTTAACATTTATTTTCAAGAATTCTTTTTAAGTATTATTTTTACTGATAAATAGCAAAACTGTTACTGTTGACAAGATCAGATTATCGTCTATCTCCTTTTCACCGTTGCTAATAAATAACATCGATATCAACATTAAGCATCATTTATACAGGGCTATATCAATCTGATAAGATTCTAACAAGGATACTGAGTAACGTTTTCTATTTCTGCGTCTCGTGAGATTCCGTGTAAAAAACCAATTGTTACTTTTTATAAGACGTTATTCTCTCAGCAAAATTGTGTACTGCTTCACAAGGCTAAAAGTAACCAGAAAATGGATGAAACCCCCAGCATGCCGCTTTGTTTAGTAATTTTGCCCTAAAATGTATATGCTAGAATACATATATATGAATGATTTTTCTTCTCTGACGATTGGTGATGTGGAATTCTTTAAACCACGTAGAAAAACAAACGGATTAAATTTTTATTAAAGTACCTCGTTTTACGTGTTCTAAAAAGAACGGACGTGAAAAACGAGTTTATATCGAAACCATAAAATTGAAAAAAAAGGAAACTAAAAAACTATACTACGAAAGTCATCGATAGAGGTACGATTAAAATATGGAAAGTCAAAAAAATACCTATTAATCTGAACAATATATTATGAGTATCTGCCTGGTTAATTATCAACTTATATAACAGAAAAGTGTATATTTACGAAACGTTTAAAGCAACTTATAGTTGATATTGGTATATTTGGCATTTTGATGTTAAAAGCATTACAAAATCATAAGCAGAACAATCTACCAAACAAATTTTACAATATTGTATTTCTCTAGCCATTCAAAATAAATATAAAATATATTTTTTATTTATTTTATTTTTTATGTTTCAATAATATTTAATGACGAAAGAATTGTAAAAGTTTAACTTTAGAAGGTTCGCACAATTTCAAAGTTTTGTAATTTTTCTTAGTCTCTTAATAGGGAAATTAAAATTCTATTGCAAAATCCTCCTTGTCCCAGACAAATGAGAGATTGAATTAATTACAAAATGGTAAAATAGAAAATAAAGAAAAACTTTTCGTTAAAACAAAGATATGGTTTCATACTGCATTCTGATTGCAACTTGGTACAGCTTGTTGCGTACTTATCGTTTCTTCATTTTCTGCCACAAGAATATTGTACGCGTCACTCTAATCTAAATAATATTTATTATTTAGTGAAAAAAAAAACAATAAAAAATAAAAACAAGTAAAGCTATTTTGACATAGCTGTGGAAATAACGACATATTTAAAGTGGTCTGAAATTGTTTGAATTTAGACGAGACCACTATCGAATTGTCAGTCAAGTAAAGTAACATGAATGCATATAAATTTTCATTTTTTTCGGTCAATTTGACGAAAATGTAAGAAATAATAACTTCGGTGGCTGAAATCGTCAGCCAGAAATGAAACTTGTATTTTTAAAAAAATATGATTTTGTTTATTTAAATATTATCACTACACGGAAACTAAATTATCAATATTAAAATAAGATTTTATATCTTACATATTCTGCAGTGAAAATACAATTTAATTCCTGGTAATATTACTCATTTAGTCCTCTACTTTATCCTTTTTTTTTCATTTAAAGTGTGTATATTTTCACATTATTTGCAAACTACATACTTTTACAAAGTTCAAAAATGTTTCTTCCATAAATTACAATAATTTTGGAGAATTATTTTTTTTGTTTCGGTTCTCAGATTCTCCTTAACAAATAGGGTTTATGGATTTTATGCAATTTTAACTTTGAGAAAAATCAGAGAGTCCAGATTATGGAGACAAAAAATGTGTTTAAAAGGGTCAAAAATGTTTCTTCTTCCACAAATTGAATATTTTTATTTTTGAAATAATCTAAAAAAATAAAAGTATTTAGGAAATTTTAATTTTGTGAAGCATTACAAAAAAAAACGTTACCACAACATTTTGTCAGGATAAAAATATTTGTATGGGACTCCTTAAACAAATAGGATTACAATGTGTAATGCAGGGTATTATGCTGAAATTAATAGTCATTTTATTATTAAATGTAAAGTCAGCTAATTTATTATAGCTTTCTATGTACATGTAACGTATGAAATAAAGTTAATACTTGTTTGTATAATTCCTTAATAACATTCTGGGGTTTGCTGGTTTCGTATATTTCTCGTGTATATTTTTTACGATTTATCGCTTTTATATTTACATTTATATTTTAAGGTCAACATTTCCGTATAATTTTCTAAACATTGTTTTTCCTATTTTAATAGTCTGTAAATTTAAAGATTATTTATTGGTATTTAATTAGCCTACTAAAATTTAAAGTTTCAAAATTTCGATCTGTGGAGTATTTGAGTTATAGCCCTATTAAAAGTAACTGATGTTTATCGTCTTACATCAATAACTTAAAATTTAAACGTGTATTTCTCCAAACTAAATTTTTCTATTTGTTGCAATGATAACTCCAAGAAAAATCATCCCAGATTTGATGCTTATTGTAACTTCTTTTATGCCTGTCTCTCATATCATACACTTTTTTCGATTGCATAGAAATTTAATTTCGATATAGTCATAACATTTTTGATCGAAAAAAATAATTACAAACATCGCCAGTTTTAAGGACGTAGTGCCAGGGATACTTTCTCGATTAAAATTAAATCAATTTAACGGCTTAGTCCTACAGTATAATGCCAAAGATGGTATAAGCATCGCGGAAATTTTTTGAAAAATCCAGAAGTGTATCGGATCTTATATGTCGAAACCATTTCAATTCTCGAATTATAAGGTAATTTTTGAATGCAAAAATTCATATTGAAACGAAAGATTAATAATAAAATAAATTGAAAAAATATATTATGTCATGGATCTTAAATATCTGATATCATCAAATTAACCCGAATAAGAAAGTTGAAAAAATTGAAGAAAATAGGGATTAACCTGTTAATAATGGTAGGTAGTGAGTAAAGAAATACAAAATCAAAATAAAAAAGAAATATTTCTAAATACCACCCTTTTCGAAGTGTTGCTCTAAATGCTCCCATTAATTGCATTCATTACTATACTATACAGATTTCTTGAGTGGTAATTGATAAAGTGCAAATGGCACCACTGTAGTAAATAAGAGTGTTTTCACTCCATGCAGAGTGAGATTTCACTTCACAAAGAAGGAGTTTTCGTTCGTTAAGAGTGAGCATGAACTCTTTCTCTATAGTGACTCAACTTTCACTCCATAATGAGTGAATTCTCGGTTCAAAACGTATATTGAGAGCGATGTTAAATGATGGTAATTGTTTTGTTTAAACATAATTTATAGTTATCAATGTTCTACTAAAACTTCAGTCCAATGATTTAGAGTGTAGATCTACAGCAACTTTGGAATCGAATTATGATTATTTTAAAATGTATTTATAAGATACTCATAAAATTTGTTATAAGTAATGATTAATTTCTTATCTTATTTCTCGAATATACTAAAAAGAATGTTTAGTAATCCGACGAGGAGGATTAATAGAAGTGTGCGTGCATTTTGTGTTAATTTCACAACAATGTATTGAAGCGCTCCCCCCTTTCTTTTTGGTCGCCCCTCTTTTTTAGCGTATGCGAGAAATCGAGTCTGGATCACGACCATCACTCGTAGTCAGACACCAAGACCATGCGTTGCGCTATCATCTCGATCGCCTGTTTGGCGATCATCTCTGCGGTAAGATTTTCAATCTGTTCATTTCATATTTCATCGACAGTTCATTTCGATCATATATAACTTTTTATAACAAAAATTCATTTTTAAGAAATCATTTTTCTGATGTTTTTGTCAATGTGTTTTGAGTACAGAGTGTTTATATCATTGACTGTTGTACGCGTATTTTAGAGGAAAACGATCATTAAATGCTGCAGATAGTTTTAATTATGCTCATTTCGTCGTAATTTCTTTTCGCAATTGTTTCTACAATAATGACGTGAAATTATAATTAACGGTTGAAAAGCCTTTAGCATGTTTTTAATCGTATGTTATAAACATTGAGAGACATTTTAAAAAATATTTGATTAATGGTAAATACTATTGAGTACTTTTGCTAAAATGGAATTACTAGTTATTAATTTTTACATACGGAGTTCAGAGTTTTTAACAATTTTTTTTAAACCTTTGTTTGGCAAAGATGTTAATAATTACACAGTTTCTTAGATAATTTCTGAGTTATTAAAAAAATTAAGGCCCAACTTTGAAGAGATTCAATGCGCCGGGGTACTCAATATAGTATTTAGTATTACATGTAAAGTGTAATGAAAGTTAACTTCCATTATTTAAATATTTAGTTAATATATTAGGTGATTCGAATTTCGCTCTTTTAATTTTCACCAATTTACGGGTTTAAAGGAAAACGGTTTATGTATAGATGTAAAAACTTTAAAGATAAATATTATATTTTTCACGCAAAATTAAACGATCTGTTTTTGTACAAGTAGATTGTGGATACACAATAATATTGGAAATATTGCTGAGAACGACAACAGGAAGTCATTAAATAGATTTACATTTAATTGGAAGAATTTTGAACATCTCTATATAGACGAGTATTTGCAGAATTGTTATATAATTAAATAAGAAAGAACTTCCTTTTTTCTTATTGATATTATGAAGAAAAAGCTAGTAGTCTGGCGTGTGATGCAAAACATATTAAAGATATGAACATTAGCTATTCAAATCTTTTTATTTACAATTAATATTTTCCTTACTTTTTTACATGTAAGAAATCTGTTAATATTAATTTGAAAAAAACATAAGTTCGTAAAATGCTATTCAAAATCATTTTATATCAATTATCAGAATTATTGCTATTATTTATGTTACGCAATAGCCAATTTCTGATTTATTAAAGATGGTTTGTTCTATTCAACTCGAAATTCAAGACAAATCTGTATTCTAATTATACGAAACTATACAAATATTATAACATGGGTTTGTTAATTTCTCATCATGAATTTTTGAAAAAGTCCATTTTACAATTATAATAAATTCTTAAAATCAAAATTCCTATAGCTCACTGTATAAAAGTAAAATGTTGTGGTATAAAAATTCCATTTTATGAGTTTTTTCTTGGTTTTGAGAATAACTATAAAATCTACACAATGAATAATAATCTTGAGAATTGTGTTATTTGAGATCGTAATTAATCACAGGCTTTAATAAATAAACATGTTCTGGGAAAATGAGTAGACTTTCTCACTAAAGGAAATTTGCCACGAAATTAACATTTGAAATGATAAAATGTTCCACAAAAATTTTCTGAGAACTAGATAGTATTTTTCGATGTAAAATTGCATTTAAAAAGTTTTCTGCAGTTAAGAATAAATAATAGAACATTTATTATAAATAAAATAGATAACATTGTAAACAGGCTCCCTAAATTTCCTGGAAGTACCATAACAGTTTATTATATATGAGTGAAAATAGAGCAATTTGTATAAAAGTTAACTGTCTCGATTAACGGGTTCCACTCTTAAAACAGTGACATCTCACTTAAAAATAGTGAAAATTCAATCCTTAACCAACGAAAGTTTATCATCTTAATGTGATAAATTTTAAAAAGATGTATTCTACATTTCCAAAATTTTATATAATTATTGTTAAACGACCATGAAATACAGTAAATATTTTAATTTGAATTCCCGAGATTATAAAAAAGTGCCCGTTTAATCGGATATAGTATTACAAATATTACACAATCATAATTAACAAAAATTGGCGTATTATATAATTTTACATGATAATGAAAAAATAGAAACCTAAAAGATACGTATAGCGAGAGCTGTGCCTGGATGATGAATGTAATGTAAATAAATGATCGCAGACAGATTGGTGCGATATAATACTGACAAACATGAACACATTTCCAGTATTCCCATTTTCAGCATACCTTTTCGCGTATGTTAATATAGATACAAATTCCAGACTGATAAAATTTAATTTTCTAAATGATACGTCGATATAATTTAATTGATAATGTGTATGATAATAAATGATAATATATTATTTTGATCTAGATCACATTTTGTGATAGTTGACAAACATCTTATGTAACAGTTATACAAAAATGATGCGCTCATTACTTGCAATAAATTTATAGTAAAAGATTAAAAAATAGGAAAGTTCTTAAATCAATAGATCACTGCGTAGAAATCTATGCCTACTCTCTAGAAAGTTAAAATATTGATTCAGTTTTTTGTAGGTAGAAATTGGAAATTATTTTTATTTATTATTTTAAGAAATCAGTTTTTAATTCTTTTCGTATGAATAAGAAAAAGTGCGTTTTCTATTAATTTAGTACCATTCCCAAAACAGATATTATCTGTAACGAAGTTTGCCTCGTCCCATACAATGAGGAACTTTCGGTGTACCGTTCTTTTGTCTTCGAGAATAGTACAGTAACATACACACTGTGAAATTTTTCAGTTTATTTTTACTACCTGTCACGTTAGAAATAAATCTGTTCCCGTTTGGCGTTGCGAAAGTACAAACCGATAGCAATACAACGCATTTTACATTGTACGCATACAATACGAATATAAACAATGAAAATTCATATCGTGACATATTTGTTTTATCTAAATTTTAAAAAATTCAGGTTTTGATCTTGTAATTTCATGGTTTCACATTTTAAAATTGTATTTTTTTCTATTTCACATGGGTAGTAAATTTAATACATTAGGTTAGATGTGGTCATAGATTTATGAATCTGAACCGTGTATCGATTTATATACAACATGACTCTTAGCAATATTCTCGTCACTTTCAGTCAAATTGAAATAGTCGATTGTTTATTTTTTGTTATTAGCAATACAGAATGCAACGTATTTCTCCTACATTTCTTCATAAGAATAATAACAATCCTCACAGATTTGCAAACTACTATAATAAAATATACGTTACTAAAAAGAATAATTTTACTTGGGAGGAATTATATCTAAATTAAAACAATCCAAGCTAAATAAATTATAACGATATATACAAAATATTTTGTTATTTTTGCAGGCAAGTGGAGATGACCATACCGTGCTTAACGTGGATGTTTATTACGAGTCACTATGCAGCGATAGTATGAACTTCATTAGACGACAACTGGTACCTTCGTATGAAAAGTTCAAGGAACATTTGAAAATTAACTTCATTCCATTTGGAAAAGCTATGGTATATATTTGGCTGCTTTAAAACCATTTTTTCGAATTTCCAAAATAATAAAAATTACAACAATGTAATGTAATTTTACAATAATGTAAACACGATTACGAAAGTTTATTAGTATCATTTCTTTACTTGTAAGATATTTCACAGTTGTAAATATTTATATATTTGGAAACTTTTAAAATGAATTAAAATTACATGCACTTATCTAACTGTGGTAGAAGAAAAATTTGCACAAACTCCAAGAAGGAGTATGCTAATGAGAATGTTTTCCTTATTTGAAAATTTAAAAGCTTTTTTTTGCACAGTTTACTTTTCTCTTGTATGTGCTAATGAATTATTACTTTTAGTGCGAAGGAAAATCTTGGTAAACAGTATTTGATTATACACTTTGTATATTCTCTGTCAATTACATTATGCACATACGAGGAAAAAATGCTGTAATATTTTCGGATTTCACAAAATTAAAAAATCCATCTTTTAAAAAAAAATTGTAATTTCAGTTCCAGCATGATGAAAAGACCGGTGCGGTATCTTTCTCGTGTCAACATGGCCCAAATGAATGTAGTGGAAATATTGCTCAGGCTTGTGCATTAAGTGAGATTGAAAAATCTTTCGATTCTCAAGTACGTCAAGATCGATCGGTCGCACTAGTCGGTTGCGTAATGTCAACTAGTTATCCAGCCACAGCAGTTTCTAAGGTGTGTATATTTACATATAATATACTATGTATTAATTAATTTTAATGTAAAATCATTAAAATCTTATTTTTTAATAACTTCCAAATTAAACTATCCTGTACTACAAAATTTCAATCAAGTGTGCATATATTAAAATATGACTTGACTTTCAAAATGGTAAAATTTCATTTTAGTAGTCATTTTAATTTCCTATTTTTGGATTCCTTTAATTCATTTTTGCAATTTGAATATTCCATGCAGATTATTTGCTGAATGTATAATTTTTATTATTTAATTGTTAACATTAGTAACTGAAAAAGTATATAGTAAGTACATTTAAAAATGCCATTAACAAATTGAATATGGAAGTTATTTTAAAATATTTAAATTTTGTAAAAACTAAACCTGAAAGGTTTAAATATGAACTTTAACAATATTTTTGAAAAATATAAAGTCTAAAAATAAATGTCACTAAACGTTTGTTAAATCGGTAAATCGGTAGATACAATATTGTCCGAGGTTCGTACCGAGTAGAGTGAAAGTACAACTAAATTCCTTTCGGGAAATATCGTGAATCTGAAAACTTTCTAAAAAATGAAACATCTGATTTCTGTGACCTCATTTAGTTACGCAATGTTGACAAAACATGGGAAACAAGGACAAAGTGTGAATTGAGTGGACACTTTCATATATGATGAGGTTTATTATTTGTGTTCGCACAACGAAACTGAAGTTCAAATTATTCGGTCCTATTTTTTGCCGATTAATAACAATTCATTATTCATAAAACGAGTAAAATAATTAATCCCAATTTTTATATTTGCAAGCACCATTAACAAAAGAAAATGATGATAATTTAAAAAAAAATAAATACGCGCAGTATTGACGGTGCACATTTGCCTCGATGAAGCGCATTTGGAAAAAAAATTAGTAACTAACTATAAATCGTATGAAAATAATATAAATGAATAAAAATGAACAATATTAATGGAAATTATGAAAATGTGTTTCAGTGCGCCAAAGACATCGAGTTAAGTAAAGAATCCATTGAGCGCATTGATCAGTGCTCAAACTCAAATGAAGGCAAAGAGCTTCTTGTCGAACATGGAAAGAAAACGAATGCCCTCGACCCAGTGATTACCTTTGTACCAACGATTGTCTTAAATGGGGTAAGAAATTAATAATTACTTGTTTATAATATAACTCTCATTTAATTGGTTTCTAGAAATAAATAAAATGCATTTAAAACTAGTCTAATTGCTTACAAACATATTCTGCGTCATATGTTTGACACATATTTACTTATAAAAGAAATCTGTAGGGAAATTAGAAGATGATAATATGTATTGTAAATAATTTAATATCGTTCCTCCGAACAATATTTAAACGTAAATTTTTAATTTACATTTAATTTTCAGGAATTCTCGTCAGCCAATCAGTCTGGTGCACTAAGGAATTTCAGTAAATTGATTTGTGGCCATCTTCGTGATGATGAGAAAAAGGCAAGTTGCGAGGCTAGCTCGTGATTTTTAGAGGCCATAGATGTATGATTCAACAATCGTAACTACCTGTAAGGATTTTTAATCGAATGCCAAGTTAAATCTCGTGTTAAGCGCACTGTGGGAAAATCGATCGTCAAGGTCCTTCGTAAACCAATTAATGTGTTTTATAAAATCAATTGTTGAAAAAAAATCAATTGTTTCTTTTATGACATTAAAAATAAATAAATTGAAAAATAAGGTTGAATGGAGATTATATTATTTTTTCTTAAAAGAGTATTCATCAAAAGCGGATACTTTATTTCATGACGTAGAGTTTGACGTATTTACTATTTATAACTTGAAGAAGGATTGCCACGTTTATATCGGATATCAGAAATAGATCTTTTTTCACCATAATAACATATGTCATATATTGTCAGTGATTTTTAACTCCTGGCTTTCATAAATGTTTTGGACACTGTTATGTATAATATAATATTTAATATTTCACGTCAATATTCTTATTTTTGAAAATTGTAAAATTGGATACTGCATTTATTAAGTAGAAGTTTAATACAAATTTTATACAAATGGGAATTTCCACAATGAACCATCCAATAATTCAACCTTTATTCCTGGGTTTCTCCCCACTTTTGATACTCTCTATCTGTGAATTAGCTAAAATCACGGCGAGGCAGTGCATATGCACTGATTAGCAGCCCATACCCTATAACTGACGAATCAACAGCAAAGTATAATTCTTTTGGTCGAAAAGGTCTGAATTTTTTGAAAAAAAAGTGAATCACTTCATTGTAAACAGCATTTCAAGGGCAAACCACACTTTTTTTGATTTTGAACATGATTTCGCCCAGTTCCCTAAAATTTTTTGACTTATTTCTTCTAGTCAAAATATTATTGTTTTTCTAACATACAAAAAAAAACATAAATAAACCTCCTCTTTTGATTTTTGTTTGAAATGGTGATTCTACGTTAAAGTCTTGAACAACACTATAATTTATGCATTTTTATTTGCAATACATTTGTTTGCAACTTATTTAAAGATGCTTCGAATAACAATAAAAAATGATAATGGAGTGAAGTAATAGAAAACGTTTATGTCTATGTTTCGTCTAGGTTAATTTTTTTTTGTTAAAAATAAAAATAAACAACAAATTTTAAGGAACATATTTGGTAATAAAATTTTACATGAATCACATTTTATTTACTTAACTTGTCATTTCAATGTCATAATATTTGAATGAAACATAATAATCTTTGTGGAATACTAAAAATATGGATTTTTAATTTTTTTAAATCCCAATTTATATTATAGAAATATTACAATATTCATTTACATCAAATTACTTATGCACTTAGTTTGGAAATAACGAAAAAATATTTTCGCAAATGTCAGATCATTCAGTACAAAGGAATTCTTTGACATAAGATAACTATAGTTCGTGCACTAAGTGCTAGGATATAATTTGTAACACGATTGCAGTGGTATAATTTCAAGTGCGATAACAAACAGAGATTGTTGCATCGAGCAGTTCAATGCCAATGGCGATTCCCATTGATGAACTTGTAGCAATCAGTACTTTCCCCATTTGCGAAACGAAGTAAAATATTTAAAGTACTTAGATTTTAATTGCCTAAAATTGATCTGCATTCAATACGTTTGCTCAATTATGTGTGAAATTAAATAAAGATAACTGCAGTAAATACATTGACGCTACTTTCTGTACTTTTCTAAAATTTACCTACTACGTTCAAAAATCTAAATGTGTTCATCATTTAATAATAGAAAAATTTTAAATAATCGATAAAAATGTTTCTGTCGAATACTATGTAGTTTTTTTCTGTAGGGCGGAGGGGATGGAATAGTAATTTTCGTTTCATAAGTGCGTAAACGTTTATTCGATGAATGTGATGGGATTTTCTCCTATGAATTCCAGAAAAGATTGAGGTCCGTATTCACACACTCGCATCCAACAATATTTGTTGATGCAAGTGTGAATTAAGTGCGCTTAAAATGTGTTTAAAATTCGTAAAATTGCACTTTACGCACACTGCATCTAGAAGAGTATTCAGAGACAGAGATGAAAGGATGATATGGAAACATTTGATATAAAATAATCCAATTAAATCATAAAAATCATATATTGTACAACCACATAGATTGATCTTACAAATCAATAACACTCTTTTTCTATTGAATAGCTTTGTCAAAAATTACACATGTGTCTCTTGCATTTATTTGTTACAAATATTTTTTTGATAAATTCATGTCAGCCAAAAAAACCGACAAAAAAAGAGTTGTATAAATTAATTGATTACTATTCCCATCATACTGATTGAGGTAAGAAAGCATTTAAATACATCCATTTCTTTGCTTTCATAAGCCAATAAACGACTTAAAATAAAACAGCCGAAGAGTTGATATAACCTAAAATTAAAGTCAATACAATTTTCTTTCGTCAAAATGTCTTTTTTTGCAAGATGTGAGTATTCTGTATAAGGATCAATGCGATTAAGTAATTATATTTGTTGACCGCGTTATTTCGAAAAATTTGTAAGATCTTTTCGAATTTCAGTTGCAATTTGGAAAGAGCACGGAGATATCGGAAAGCAAACAAGAAATGTACGGAATGTAAAATGAAAGTGTCAAATATATCATTCATAGTTCTTGAAATATATATTTCATATACTTTTCCATTCTTTGAGTATAATTTGTTTAACAACTGAGATTTTTTTAAACGGATCAATTAAATCATACAATAGTATTTTACAGCTTGGAAGGATGATGGCAAGAAAGCAGAAAATCACAAACTAAAACAAGTAATCAAAATTTATTCACTTTCTTAATTATTTTTCATATTATAAAGTATTTTTATTTAAGATTTGTTTTTGTTAATGTTCAATTATATTGATTTATTAATATACACGCATTACAAGGTTTTAAAAATTTATTTATTATTTAAAAAATGATTTTGTCGAAGAACGGTCAGATATAATTAAATTATGTCATAATCATTTCTATTGTATTATATTGAAATTCGATAGGTGCATGGGCAAGTCAAGAGGTCGACCGTAAAATTAGACATCTACTACGAGTCATTATGCGAACATTGTATGCATTTTGTCTCGACAGAGGTTGTGCCTACGTATTTCGATCTCAAGGATTTTCTCAACATAACGTTTATACCTTTTGGAAACGCATCGGTAAGAAACGTCACATACGTAAATTCATGTGACTTTCTATAGAATTATCATTATTTTATAGCAAAGTGGAAGCTTTGTTATAAACGTAATTATATCAAATATTTTACTTGGATTTTCAATAAACTTTTCGAAAAGCGTTTTATACGCGGACGTGAACTTGCATAACGTATTCAATGTCTGTATTTTATGTCATATTAATCCCAATAATCGGGGGTTGTAATCTTAGTGGTAAAATTAAGTGTTCATATTGACTTTTGAAATAGCGAAGGGCCTAAGTAGCTAAGGAAGAAGATATTAGTAAATTAGATACTATTTACGACATTCAAAGGTCTGGCCATTAGTGTCTGTTTCCACTTACGTTATCTTTCATAATCGGCAAAATATGATTTTTTTTAAATTCATAAACTTTTCCCTAAATTTGATGTTGATTTTTGGGGTATATTAAACAAATAAGAAATTTGCAAATTAATATTTATATTAAAAGTTTATATTTATCTGGTCATATACCTTAAATACTGTTTGGTCACAATATTCGCAGTATACGATAGGTGAAGGTAAGAAAAGGACGTCTTTTATATGTCAACATGGTCCACAAGAATGTCGTGGAAACATGCTACAGGCGTGCGCATTAAAAGAAATTCAGGACACGAATAAACCAGGAAAAGCATGCGAGATGCTGATGGTAAAATTTGTCGGTTGCGTCATGTCGAGCGAAAATCCTGTCACCGCTGTTAACAAAGTGAGTAATATTCTCCTTTATTGGCTTTTCATTCACATTTAAAAAAATGTAAATAAATATCACTGACTACACGTTCTGTGTTTGAAATTTTCTGTAAGTAGTAACCTACGGTCATTATCAGTCTTGTTACACGTCCTCTCTAACGGTCACTTGATAACTTGAAATTTCTGCATTGTTCGTTATTTTCCAATATTATTTGTGACATTTTTTTTAATAAACTACACAGAAAATAAAAAGAATAAGGTACACAGAACAGAGTTCTGTGAATAGTCTACGAATTTCTTTCTTATGTTAATGATAATGACCAAAATATTATATTTTTAAACGAAAAAGAATATTTATAACAAATGTTGTAACGTGATTTACCTGAAGACGTATAAATAAATTACACAGGTCAACTTGGTTTCATCGTTGGGAAGCTGTGGATCATTTACGTAATTTTATGCGTAGAATCCGAACCCAAAGATACAAGTGGCCCATTACGGCAGGATTTGGACATATTTGAGGTTATGTACTCGAAAAATGCGAGTTTTTCAGGAGTTTTTCCTCTGGTTGGATCATGCAGTACTACTCATTGCCTTTAATATGAGATGCGAAAACAATTTACCACCAGTGTCATGAAACCTGTATAAATATCAACAATTATATAAAATTTGGATATTTATAACTAAAAACACGTTTGAATATTGTGACTGTTTTCTGAAAACTTTTGTATTCTTTTTGCTTATGTAGTGTCCACCTTCCACCTTCATGAATTAAAAAATTGTAATATCTTCACTTCTTAAGTGAATGCTCATGGCATTAATGGAATATATCTGGTAATTTTAAAATGGCCGCAACTTTGTGAGGATAAATCGTAGGTGATCGTATAAAACTTCATTTTGAAGGATAAAGGCAGTACTAAAAGATGCAAATCGTATAGAAGTCCAAAAAATAAATTGTTGAGTCCTGTAAGTAATCTCAAAAAGCAACATAACGCTTTTTTCGAGTACATAACCTTAAATATCTAAAACTCCTGACGTAATGGATCTGATGGACCAATTCTGACTTCGGATTCGGATTCTACGTACAAAATAACGTAGGAAATGATCGATAGCTTCGCAAAAACATCCATTCATTCCAAAAACATTCAAACTTCCATTATAGACCCATGTTATATATGAAAATATCAGTCATAATTATTTAGCATACATTAATTTTACAGTGTGCAAAATCGGTTGGTTTAAATGATACTTCGATCAAACGTATTACAAAGTGCGAAACTGGAAAATTAGGTGATCAACTTTTGGCAGAAAATGGGGACAGAACCCATGCATTAGTTCCTCGTGTTCGAAGTGTACCTACTGTTGTAGCAAATGGAGTAAGTGGTATCGACACATAATTTTCGAACCTTATTAGTTGTCTAACAAATATTTATACATGCCATAATATGCAATAATGCCATTTGAAAGTAGTAAAATTATTATCCTAAAACGTAGAGCACTTTTGTTACGGTTAAAGCATAACGTAGAATATTATTTAATAATCGTTATGCTTTGCACTTTTTTTGCAGAAACATTCAGATGAAATGCAGGATCGATTTATGGCGGATTTCAGAGGCACCATTTGTTCGTTGATTCCTGATAATGAACGTCCATCAGTTTGCGAGACATACTTACGTGCGAAACGGCAAAAATAATTTTAAGAAATATTTCGAATGTATTTGTTATTTTAATGTACTGACCCTTAATCATTAATTTGTAATTCTTTATTTTATATTATATAACTTTATTTCTATTGCTCGTTGAAATTTCAATCATTCTTGGTTTATGAATTATTAAGGAGGTATAGTCTTCAAAAATATTTCTCGACAAAATTTCGCAAATCTCATCATACAACTTTTGGAAAATAGTATATGATGGAACTAGTGTCTCTCTTACATACTTTTAACCATAATAATCTGAATGTAACCTACTAACGAATATGTACGTCATTATTATGAAATGCCCCATATAAAACAAGAAGAAATACGTTGAAATCAAATAAGCTATTTTTGTCATGCAAGAAAAAACATTCTAAAAGTATTAAATGGTGAATAGAAAGTATATCAGTAGGGGAGAACGGGGTAATTCCGACCTACCTAAGCAAAATTGATTTTTGAGGTAGAGAATGTAATTTAATGAATTTGTACGTTATGCTTTTTTAAAGTGTATTGCATGGGTAAACATTTATCGATATTATCAATACCTTGTTATAAGTCTATTATAGGATTATATCTCCATTAGTAAAAAAATGCAATTCTTCAAATTCTGTTAAAGTGTGGGTAATTCCGACCCCAAAAGGTGTAATTCCGACCGCGTTTATTTTCAGCATAATTTCGTAGTGATTTACAGGTTTAATTTACATTTGTTAATAATAAGTAAAGAAGATAATATTTTGCTATCACAATAACTTGCTTAAATACAACACTACTTACATAGATCACATACCTACTCTATATTGTTGGTCAAAAATGAAAACACAAATAATCACTTCTAATAGCGCACGAGAAAACAAGCGAAGCAAATTCAAATGTTGTGGTCGAAATGTAGAAAGAAAAAGAACTGCAATCAGTCTCAATATATCTAATTTTATTATTTTCAGTTCATTTTGATCGGCGCGATAACTGACCGCTGGTTGCTGGTTGTGGCTCTTCGTTAACTTTTTGTTTCTTTCTCGGTTATTTAATTTTTGTCTGCTTCTCTGCTCGCTTTTTTTCACTGTCCGCAATTTCTGCCATAACAATGTCATCAGTTAAAATGCACGATCGTCCTGGCTTTCTTCTTGGAGCTTATCCTCGGTGGTGCTTTTGGATGTGGCTCAATCGATTGAAGTGTTTCACTTAGAGACGTGGTGGCGTGGTCACTTGATAATCGTTTTTGATACATTATATATAATGTATACATAACATTGCATAATATGGTTGTGATAAAAAACAAACGGAAATAAACACGAAAAAGAACGGTCGCAATTACCCCATACATTAGGGGTCGGAATTACCCTGCACGTTCTTTATTTTAAAAAATACACGCCCTTAAAAACACACTCTCATCTCACTAAAAACCAAATTGATTTCATTAAATATAAGGTTAAGGCTTTCTAAATTATTTACGTTTGATTCGTTTGCACAATAATTTCAAACTATATTTACTTATTTATAATACTACAATTTCTAAATTAGCACAGTAAGAAACAATAACATCACTGCCACATGGTTCAATGCAAAGTTAATAACATTACGGGATGTCATATTGTAAGCGAGATATTACGGGGGTCGGAATTATCCGACCTGTCGTAATTACCCCGTTCTCCCCTATATATTTTTTCTTTAAAAAAATGCGTAAACTAATGATTGTTTTTATTTCCATTTTATAATATTTGTGTTATAAAAATAAAAGACTTGTCTAGCAGCTAAACTTTTTAAAACTGTAACTGCAAAGGCAAAGATGTTTTATTAACGCGTGATTAAAATAAGAATATTTTCATAAGAAAATTATTATTAATCGACGATCTTCTTAAACGTGAATGTTATGAGCGTTAAACTCCACAAAATCTTCTCTGTACACTTAATACGTATTTCAGAATCCAAATCATAATACTATAAGCTTTTATACCAATTCTAGACCAAAATATTTTAGGGTAGGGGTAAAATAAAGTTTTGCGAATAAAAACTATGTTAGTTTGTATGGTTTATTCTTGTTTTAAATTTACAATAGTAGAAGTTACAAGTAACGTCATTAAATACTATAGAAAAAATGGCATTTGTACAAAACTTTCTAGAAATTGGAACATGCCAGATGTTCAGAGTGGCAGTTTCGTTATAAAAATTAAAATTAAGAAATCACTCGCAATATAAAAACTTATTTAATCGTTGGGTAGAAAGGTCGTATTAAAATAATATCGAAACGTCTATAAACATCGAAATCTTTGTACACAATCGCTAATTTCTTAAATCTATTTAATTTCATCTTAACAATCGAAGTTCTTCTTCCTCTTAAAATATTTACAATTATTGATCACAATATGTACATTAATTATATCGTGCTTTCGTGACATGTTCGAGCTTCGCCATGTTTGCAATAGATAGATTCTACACTGGATAAACTAAAAGCAAATGTCCATATATTAACAATTCCAAGAATCTTGTGAAATAATTGAACCTGTTCTCCCTTGCTGAATCAAGACATTTGTATGACAAATGTAAAATAATCTCGAAATTTACTTGATGAAATTTGTGAAGACATTCAGCAATTTTGTTCACTTGGGCTGTATTCGCTTCATTTTTAAGAGATTGTCCCTTCAGAGTAAAAAGTTTTTAATTATATGTGGCACCATCAATCAGTTATGGTTCTTTCTTCGCATTTTCAGTCTTCTGTGAATAGTATATATTTAGAAAAAACAACTTTTTTGTTCTTGTGTACAACAGAAAACGTGTATTCACAGCGTTACCAATATGCACTTGTATACAACTATTAATTGCTATTATACGAAAAATGTTTTTGCTTTTGTGAAATTACATCGTCTTTTATATTGACTGTTTTAATTTCTAATTAGTTGCACAGACTATATTTAATATGTACCAATATTGAGCACCGATTTCAGAAGTAAAATCATCATTTTCTCAACATTTGTCAATTCATTTGCACAATTATCTACAGAAAAATTTGTATTGTCAGCATACTTAAATTGTTAGCATTTCCATTCCGAAAATAACTATTACATTATTGTCTTTGACATTATTGCTCCTCGACGTCAATACTTCTTCGTTGTATTGAATAATTCTTCAAATATCATTTTTCATTCGATATTTCGTATCGATGTACTCCTATCATCGGTTGGCGATGACAACCGTCCCTCCGTTCAGAAGATAAGTTCCTTTATCTTCAATTTTTCTTCTTCACAGTGACCATCTTGTCATGTTTCATCCTGATATGAAGATGGACTCCTCTAAGCCGCTAAGGTCGAAGAACTGTTGCTCGATGTCAGAACCCAATTCCTGAAGTCCCGGGACCTCATCGTCCATGGGGAATCCTAAAAACATAAAAGCTTTTGAGAAAAAGAGAAAACCGGTAACAATAAAAAAAGGTCGAAACAATGACATACAAAATCGTGACCGTCGACGGGGTCTTGACAAAAATGGAAATGAAGCATGCGTACCACGTGTCGCGTGGCAAACGCGTGTCAAAAAGTTCGGCCGCAATTTTATTTTAGGCCTCGCTATGGGGTACAAGTGTCGCGAGGGCCTCACCTCCTCTGAGATTCAAAATGGAGGAGGGACTCGTTTACGCGCGTGGGTCCATCGATGCGCAAAGTGTTGCATACGCGTGTCAACGACATTTTTTCCACCACCCTAGTTTTAGTTAAATATTTCCGTGTTACGATTTATAGAGACTCGAATTTCAGAGTCATGTGGATTCGACTGATACTTGGAGCGTGTATATTTCAGTGGCTTCATACGATACTCTGCTAAGTTTGTTTATACATAGCGCGGTTAGTGGTTAATTTTAAGGTTCCGCTTGTCTGGCCCGATTTAGTTAGGTTGATGCGTGAAAACACGTAACGTTATATATTTTGACCATCACTATTCTATGTGACGTTACGTTTCTTATCTAATATATATTGGGATTCGTTGGTATATGATATCGCTTTAGTCTAATAGTACGGTTCTATTTGAAAAGACTGAAAATGTATTAATAATATTTAATCTATCGACTTTTGACTTGTTCTATTAATAATACTTTTGTATAATGATTGACATAATTAGTTCATTTTTGAACGGATAAACAATAAAAATTGGTTTTATTGAAATGTAAATATGTAGCATCTGTACACAATTGCTTCGTGCGAATAAAAAATAACTGATAATAAAACGGAAAATCTGCGCTGTTCGCACGACTTATTTAAAACTGCGACAGTTGTTTTGATTATAAGGAAATGAGATATTTTTAAATGATTTTTTTAAAGAGTCAAATATTTATGTTTATAAAGCATTTACTCTATATATAATGAATCAGTGTTTTACTTGTTTGCAATTGTATTTTATTGATCTTCGAATTTAAATTTAGTCTGCCGTTAAACCGAATAATTTATTAGACAAACATAAAGTATTACTACAAATTTTAAGTAAACTTTTCTTTCAAGGAAGGAATTTTGGATCAAAAAATGTCAATGTATGTAACCTGCTATGTGATTTAAAAATAAAGCTTACCAGCATTATCCATGAGGACTTGTCCACCATCATCTACGATGAACCTCGCCACCGTTTCGTAGGGGATGAATTCTGGGCTATCCTCCATATTATTCGGAACTCGTTCAGGTTGAGTCGGGGATGTAGCCCCGTAAAATTCTAATTCGAGATCATCAAAGATTTCGGAGTTTGTGCTGATCTTCCTCGGGACTTGCACTTGCGACTTTTTTGCCACCGCATTAGCCTTTAAGTTTACATTCATCCTAGATTTGTAAGTGTAACCAGAAGAGAGCCTGTTGTCAGCAGCCGGTTGCGAAACTGGAGTTGAAAGGTCGGCGTGGTTTTTCGCGTGTTTCCTTAATGATGATGGGTCAGTGTAGCGCTTTCCGCATCCAAAGACTTGACAAGCGTACGGCTTCTGCGAATAAAAATCATGATATTATTATTCATTTTCATAATTTTGATACGTACTATTGGGTGATGTTTGTTCATATTTTACAACGTAAAAAGCGTTTACATACCGTATCGTAATGGGTTCGCTGATGTTTAGCACGATCGCTGCTGTTACTGAAGGCTTTCGTGCATCCTCGGTGTTGACACGCATATGGCCGCTCACCAGTGTGCGATCTTTGATGGATCTTTAAGTTTTCCAACCTCGAAAATGCCTTCTTGCAACCAGCGAACTAAAAATTACATATATTTTTTAGAGAAATAATTTAAGATTATCAATTCTCAACAGTTATTAATTTATTCTTTTTAGATATAATGTATATTTTATTTTTGATTATTACTTACAGGGCACTTGTTGGGTTTCTCTCCACTGTGTACTCTCATATGGATCAGTAATTTATATCTGGCGTTGAACGGACGGAGTCTTGCACAACCTTCCCACATGCACGCGAATTCATCCGGATTGTTATTAGGAGAATTGGAATTGTCCATTCCATCCTTTTCCTTCTCCCTGTCTCGGTGTGATCGTCGTCCATGTCCATGGCTACCCGATGATGAAGATTCTACGTGTCGCCTTTCTATGTGACGGACAAGTCCTTCTTGTTCCGAAAACACGCAACCACAGTCGATCCATCGGCAAGGATACGATCTTTGGCTATCGTCTGATTGAGTGCTTCCTAAAATTCAAATTCGATTTTAAGTTTGTACTTTTCCTCATAAAATTATGTACGTAAACGTTATCTTATATTTATATAAGATACTTACCACTGGATTCGTCGCCCTTCTCTTTCTCTGATCTGCTAGTTTTGCGGCTTTGATCCAATAATAAACCTTTGTTTCTTGGTAATACCATTTGATTGTGATGTTTATCGTTATGAAGATTCTGCACTGGGTTCTTGCAGTAGTCTGAAGCCAAAACAATTTGTTGACCAGACATTAAATGTCCCACAGGATAACCTTCAACACCAGCATATTCAGGATCTTGTGTTCGGTTGAAGTATTCTGCAGCTGAGCATTCGTTCGTTAATGTTGTAGGATCGCCTCTTATTAAGCTCAAATCGAATTCCTCTACCATCTGAAGCGATTCGTCAAAATTAACATCGTGTGGTTCAAGTTTAAAACAAGATGTTACATCATCGTCAAAGTCCCTAAAATCCTGGAACTTGTCCATGTCCTGATATACTCCTACCGATTTTTTATCCTGATAGTTGCCTAATTCTTGATAACTATTTCTGTCTTGGTAACTTCCTTGATTGACAGAACTGATGAAGTTCCTTGAAAATGAGAAGGCTGTTCCAACTGATGGAAGTTTGTGACTATTGTGAGGAGGACTAGCGAGACTATCTAGGACTTCATCATTAGAATATTCGCCGTATTCACTTCCGGTGAAGGCACCTGACCAAGTTGGGGTCAGTACTTCGCTTCCCGTGCTGCCAGGTGAATATGGGATTGGCATACCCGAATTGTAGGGTTCGTTGGGGAACGGGAAAGCCGTGATTTGGTCCCATTCTCCATTGGAATCTCTTGGACTGGAGCTCATTAGAAGAGGAGACAAGTCATTAGAATCAAAATGAGATGCAGCCCAACCACTTGGAGGGTTGTGGCTTGTAGGAGAGTTGTTCACTGGAGCAATTCCAAATTCTGTGGAATGTACTGCTCTGGATAACGCTCGATGAAGTTCTTCGTCCAAATGCATGGTGGTTTATTTCTAAAAATTGAATTATTGCGTGAAATTTATTAACTTTCAAATTGAAATATGTTAAAAGCATTTAAAAAGTACTGGCGAATTTGTAGCAATAATGTGTGATTAAAAACTAAGTCATATTTCCAAGAATAGGTATTCTTTCAAAAATTTCATTTTGTATTCAATTTCTGATTCAACATGCAGACAAATATTGTTTTTCAAAAACTACTAAGTATATTGTTTTTAGCTCTTAATGACGTATTCAATAAAATTTTCGAATTATATCCATATGTTATTCGGGATATAAAGTATAGATTGATGAACAACAATAATCAAAATTAACAAAGAAATAATACAAATAGATGTTGGAAATATACTTAAGAAATAAAAAGCAAAATTAAGTTTCTTTCAGCATTACATCAAAAGAGGTTAAAAAATACGAAATAGACCAACAAATATTTATTATCGACTATTCGTTAGAGACTTGTTGAGCAGAGAACAACTTGATATCATGTCTCGGTTACGAAATGCTCACTTCTCTCTCTATCTATTCGTTTCTCTCTTTTCCCCTTCCCTTAAGTTTAAGCATTATCCAGAATCATTTAGATCTTTCTTTGACGCGATCGAAATACTTCTAATTTGCTGGATACTCTACGAAATCTAATATACATTATGTAGTTAAAATATAATATTATTAAATCAAAGTGATAAATATTAATTGGCCCACATTATTTTCACCTAAGGTAGGTGGCTATTTAGAAGTACTAGAGGTTTAGTTGTATCTAGCAACCAAAGTCTTTCAATACATTTTAAAGCCCAAGAATTACATTTATTATTAATAAAAATTGTTCCGTAAAATGTATTATACAATAATCCAAATACATTCAATGTCTTCAATTGCATTGTACCCCTTGTCATAATTGAAAACTTTGTAGAAGATTTGCTTTCAAATTATCTTCTTGTATTTGTCATCAATATTATAAAGTATTACGTAACCTAATATCAATATTGCTGAGAAGTGTTTCCTAAAGTAGTTTGAACCTACCCTCAAAAATAGTTTATATTCACACATTTTTTTAGTCTATTATATAAGTTCTTGACTAGGAATAAAATTTTAATATTAAATTTAATGGAAAATAATTATACTATATATCGTGTTCTCTATTTTCGAAGAAGTAGTACGTGTCAAATACTTCCTCGATAAAACTTATTCTGGTGAATGGATGCCACTAATTCATGAAATGAGTCCCGAACTTTTCAATTGACCGTACATATTAAACAAATTGTTTTTTAAAATTGTTAAATTTTTCTTTCTTCCACGATGTCAATCAAATTATTAAATATTTGCTATTACTGTACCAAAAATAAACTGAACTTTACAATATACAAATAACATGTCATTCAATTGTAAATATAGAAAAAACTTTCTTCTGTTTGCAAGGCTGTCTTGAAGAATTTAAATAACGTAGAACTTTACTATTCAATTGTTGACTGAACTTTACTAATCAATTGTCTTCCATCAACCCGAAGAAGAAAATAAAGAAAATATAATAATGAAACACATATTCTGTCATGTTGTATAATTTTCACTAAACTTCCAAATTTGCCAGTCATGAATCGATGAAATAGTAAAATAATTGAAATAACTGTTTAGCGGAAAGAGGATATAATTTTTTAAAAATCAACTCACGTCACTCCGTTTTCTTCCACTCGTCTTTCTCGGTATCACTTTCAGTGAAGTTCTCTTCCACTGGCCAACGTCACATGAACGTCCGTTATCGTCCTTTGAGACTCGAAACTGACACTGTCTTGATTATCTTTAGCGACGAGTTAAGAACTCGGGATGGAAAAAAGATGGAAATCAAGTCAGGAAGATCGCGGGGGTTGCCTCTACGACAATCGCGAGTAAACTGACCTGAGATAAGAGTGAAGAGTGACTAAGTCAGAATGGGACTCGGACAGTTTTCGTGAAGAAGCAGAGTTTCTTCCCCCCACTCTAGGAACATCCAACATTTGGGACCAATCGACAATGTCATAGGGGAGGTGGGAAAACGCCGCTGCTAAAAGGCACCGCCCACTCGCGTGGCTCCAGATTTCTGCATTTCGGTTTCGACTTTTTCGACGGTGGATCTTTTTCTATTTACTCGAGGTCTTTTATCTTCGGCACCCGGTTATCGTTGCGGTTTTGTTTGCGCTTTAATGATTCATTACAGCACGTTATATACATTTCTTCATTTTATGACCGTCCATAATATCATTTATCTATTATTATATATAAATAATTTTCATTTTCAACAATATTCTGTAATTTGGGAGTAGTTTCCTTATTTGGTCTTTGGTTTTATCTCAATGTTATCATATTGTCAAAATTTACAATTCCACATCTCAAAAACAAAAAATGTAAGACACTGCCGCTGTCGAAATGCCACTGTGGTCAAAGCAACAATTTCGTACAACCATACTCCATACCAATTTTAGTCATTTTTAAATATTTCGTTAAGGGAAATATTTATTTTTTAATATCATTAAATAGTGTACCAACCGATTTTTTTACACCGCAGAAATATTTTTTTAAAATCTAACTAGTAATTGTTTATCAATTTGTTCATGCATGTTGTTAATGTAGTATTGGTTTAGACCATTTGCGTTAACTTTTATTCTATTTTCTTCTAATTATTTGAAATCAGTTTCTAGTTTTTCGTTAAATGACAAAATTTTGTTTAGTTCGATTAATGAATCGCTATTTCTAATAAAATTATGCAGTATTGTTGATCTGTAGTGACATTTCATGGATTTTATGAATTTTACCGCCTTTTTAGGCGAGCTTTCTGTACTTTGTTATCATTTCGAAATGTTTGCTAACTATTTAAACGTCCTTTATTATAGGCTTGAAAGAAAATTATATTATTTAAAATATGAAATATTTTAGTAATAGACAAGATTTAATGGTTAAAAATGATCTTAATTATTGAACAATTTTATAAGAACAGTTTTTATAACAAGATTAATATACATTCAGCATTATCGTTCTATTTCCGTGTAGAACATATATTTTATTTACACCAAATTCATTTCATTTTCAAAATAATTATTTCAAAGAAACAGATTATGTATTTACAGAAAATATCAAACTCTAATGTCATGAAAAATTGGTTTTAATTAAAAAACACTACGTAATTAAAGTTTGACAACCTGTTTTAACAAACGTTATCATATATATAAATTTAATCGACATTTAAAGTCGCCAGAAAGCCAACATATTTAAACATTTAATCACAGAAGTGAAATTAGGTACATAAACAAACATTTTATTTAAATACAGATTATTAAGGAACACCTTTTTGGTACGTTACTATACAAAAAAGTTGCTCTATATAATTGGTCAAATGTTGGTAATGCTTGATATCATTTTGATGAAATACAGCATAACCTCAACAAGGGATGAACAAAATCACATACAGAAGTATACACTTTCGAAATATGTAGATTGGGATTTAGAACCCCTATTCAATTATAGGTTTGAAATAATAATTGGTTTAATGCTAATTTATCTTTCGCGCGCCATTCTTTTGATCTATGTCGTGAAAAAATAATTATATATTTTTGGCTAATTAAATGTAACTATTGCGCAACATATTATCTCAACCAATATGGGACACTGAAGTAATTAAATGATTAAATGTAATAGAATATTAATTTCGAAAGTGAGTAAATATTTCCTTCAGTTTCAAAATTTTGGGGGCTCGACTATGTTCGAAAACACTTTAATTAGGAATTAACTGACGCGGTTATCAGTGCAGATAACAGTTCGGAATTTCGTTAGAAAAGTTAGATTTGATAATCTTTTTTAGAACAATCATATATGTCTATGCCACGTTCAAGTTTATATTGAACGTAAAATACGATGAGGAAATTTCTTGACCGGAATATTACATATTTTTCAGAATACGAATAAAGTAACAACTTAAATTATTTTTAAATATACTTGTTTCTCATTTTAAGACATACGGGATATTCGTTAGATCAACCATTTTTTAATCATGTTTTATTAGAAATTTGAAAAATATATGAAACTAAGAATTTGAGATTTGAAAATTACGATTTAAATGCATTACAATTTTTATGAATAAAAAAGGTGTTATCGTAATGTGTACGATATATATTTATAGCTGCTTTATAATTCAATTACTCATCATTAACCTATTTTTATTTATATAGCCTGAAAGACATTTATTTATGAAATTTGCAAAAATATTTTCAAAAAATTTAAGGATAATAAAGATTTTATCCTGTAGTTTTTACGTTTTTTGCTGTTATTGTTTATAAAATTGACTATATTCGGTTGTTTACAAACCTCAATAGCATAATTCATGAAAACCGGACGATAAAACCGCGGTTATCCTATATATACTGAAAACATTTTTGCAATTAACGTAAATTACCGTCTCTCACTTGTCAGTGAGTAAATGTTTCTATCATATTTCGTTTGTTCAGCCGATACTTGATCTGATAAATTTGGGTTTTCATTTGACCAAGATAAGATGGAATAGCCAGTTTCTAACATCCATTCAATATTTTTATTGTATCGGAAAATATTCATTGACAACGCTTCATTCCAATGTATTTACATGTAGATGATAAAAAACAATATAAGATATTCTGTCCTGGTATTCGTTTTAACAACGTGGTTTTCTAATTTTTTCATAATGTAAATTATAGTATTCAAAATGCAAAAATAGTTAATTCCTTTTAGTGTACTTAATTCATTGTCATTAGTACTAAAGTGTTTTTCTCAATTCTCAATTCTCAAATTCTCAACAGTTCTTTCAACTCTTTTTTTGTATATTGGTTTTATTCGCTTATTTCAATCGTTTTCGGAATTTTATTTGGATCGCTTTCTGATTAATTTGTCTATGCTTTGTAGGCCAGTACATGGAGAAACAAGTTTTACTAATCTGGTAGTATAATATTTTTTTAAATGCAGAGAAGAAACTTTTAGCAGTGGTATTTACGTTCGTACTTTTATATCAACTTTTATATCAACTTTCTGCAATTTTTAAATGTACTACTCAAACAAAATAAAGACTCTTCCTTTCGTTTTAAAAAACCTTACAGACATTTGTATTACATCAGCTTGTTACCACTGTTTAATAAAACTCGGGTAAATAAACATCGAGAAAATATCCCTGCATTCATAATACAAAAATTAATTATTTAAAGACCAAAAATAACTGTTTCTGTTATGCTTATAAAAACAATTTTTCATTTAATCAAGATTTTCAATGAATTTCTGAAATGATGATATTTAGCAAGAAGTGTGATAAAAAATGACACGAGGATGGCAGTTGCTTTCTAAACGTGATAAATACTGATGGAAGGAAGATGTCTGCTGCTAGATAATGTTTTAAATCTCTAGATTTAACAAATCTAATTTCGAGTTTTGAATTGTCAGTTTATTTGATCAAATATGTCGAGTAAAAATGACCAGAATCCTCCTAAAACATGGAACCCAGAGTACATGGCTGTGGGTTCCATCAGGGCACATCTGTTCCCGCTAACTTGCAATATTCTTTTCTTCTATTACGCTTAAATTCTTTATTTTCCCTCGCCTCTTTAATTCTGTTGTTTCATTTTCTGTCACTCTTTATGTTTTTTGACGTTTCACTTTATCGCTGTTCCACAGTATCTTTTTCGTTCTTCTCTTTTTAATGTTTTTTCTTCGTCTGCTGCATTTCGATTCAATGCATGCACTAGACGATTTATACGTGGTTGTGTTTTCTTCGATATTAACTGAATTTATTTCCTAACCAATGTGTGACATACTTTGTATTTACACTAAACTATTTTTTTTCGTTTATTATTTTTAACTTTACTGCATCAATTACCTCATACTTTGATATGAAACACAACAAAAACAAACAGCGCCATATAAATACTCTGTAATTAATATTTCAGAAGCACAACATTTACAACATTTACAACATGACGTTCAACATTTGGAGAGTATAACAGCATAAATAACATTAATTACTTAATTATTAGCATATGAATCTAAATTTGTTTTAAACGATTTTTTGAACAATATATGCATAGAATCGTGCGATTCGTAAAACACTTTGCATCATTTACGGACGCGATGATTAAATTCAGATTCTAATAATTAATCACACATATTTGCAATTTAAAGGATATTTTAAATCAAAGTTATTCTAAATTGTATTTGTAAATTTTATATTGTATTTCAGAGTATTATACAAATAGATAAACAGGGTGGTATTTTAGTTATATACCATGTGTAAACATTCATGCTATATCTATAAAAATTCAATCTCGATATTGTTTAAGTTTACACAGATTTGATAATGTTTTTTATTTTAGCTCTTTTAAATTTCAAAAATTTCTACTCTGTTTCACAATTTGTTCTTCATCTCCGGATACATTAAACAAAGTTAAATGGCTTAGAGAATGGGACGAATGAAAGCTGATAAAATTAATGAAACAGATTTAAAAATGCGAAAAAAACGATATCGCGATATAAATAAAAAAATGATGCAAACGTTCTAAATACAAATACGTCTTTATTTTTTCGTTAGCACTTGAGCGATAAAAAACACGCGACTATTGATAAAAATTCACCATTCGAGCCTTAGGAATTACTTCGAAATCGATATCGACATCGATTATTCGACCAGTAATTATCAGAAGTTTTCACGCCTTTTATTTTGAGGTATTTATCAAATAAATGGAAAGGTCAAATAGCCATTAATAGAATACATTAATTTGCATTGTATTATGTGACTATTTCTTTTTGGTTCCTGCTCTGGAAAGAAGTAATGTGTACTTACTTTCGTCTAAAAGAAAGATAACAAGCAATTCAGATCTTTTATACCTTTTATCGGCCTTTATGTCGAGAGAATTTAGTTTACATGAAATTAAAAGGAATTACCCTGATAGAAATTGTCTTGTTTTTAAATTTGAATAAAAGGTCCCGTTTGGAACTATGGGTTAGTACCAGATTTGTAATGCTTTCACCCTGGCTAGAGAGCACCAGAGTTTACTTATGGACGGAAATGTTGGATGTGTTTAACGGTTTTAGTTATCACTCTTAGAAATACAATACAAGTACTCTAATACATCATGAATTGCTGAATTGCACGGTGGGGTATATAATTTAAATTCTTATAATATATTTGTTATTTCTGTTGCATTTGTTGTACGTGACATCGTTATCTGTTTTGTTAAACATTGCTCAATTATTAACTATTAATATGATTGCTTCTTCTTTTGTTTTTCAAATTTCTGTTGACTAAGGTCATTATTAAATCATATCTTATTTGCCAGAAGGCTTGTAGGACATTCAGTTTTATCCAGAACCATACTAACATGGTTAAACATCATTAGATAAAGGTAAATCTTGTAAGATGGTTGGTAGTAGTAGTATATAAAATGTACATATATCAGTATCAAGTCTCCCTTACGCTCAATTCGATGTTCATTTTTGTCTAAGCTTTCATCGACGTGTTTACCCTACAACTTCATGTTTAAATTTTCTGCCGTTGCAAACGCACGTAATTTATTGTGGATTTATGTGTGAACCTTGCAGAATTGTTGTATAATTAAAATGTCTCTTATTTATAAAGTAAATCGCTATATCAATGCTAAAATTGTTACTTTAAGTATTAGTTATGACATGATTCACATATGTTTCCCATCAAAGTTCATGGTTATAAAGACAATTGTTTGAATTATTTATTACTGAAGATGGTATAATCAAAACCAGATTTTTTTAGGGCATCCAGACAATCATCCACCCCCTGGGTGTTGCTCATAAATATTGCTTGCCTGTTTGACAAGGGGCGTAAAATTGACATTTTTGTTGTAACATGAATCCCCTTTGCTTCGCTCCAGGGTGGACATGATGTTGGTAGTCTGCACCGTTCCGTTTAGTATATCTGTCTATATGTTTGGTTTATACAAGACGATATATTGGTATCACACTGGGCGTGAATTTTGAATTCCAAATTTCGTTTCGAACTGTAAGATGAGCCGTGAAATGCATTTACGACGTTCAAGTTTACAACTATCAAATGTTTTAAAAGGTAAACATTTTCAAAATAAATTAATCGTATCGCTTTCAACATCCTGAATAAATTTACTTTTATAATGTATTTTATATTACATATATTTTATCATATACATATATTTTTTTTGTTATATCCGTATTCATTATCATGATAAAGTTTTGGAAAATTCGATATTATGCAGTAAGCATGGGAAGTAAATATTCAGAAAGTCTGAGAACAATTATTGCATACAATTATTATTATTATTATCGTCGTTAAAAAATATTCCTATAAAAAATATCAGAAGTAACATGCACGTAATATAATTCATTATTTCTACCTGGAGTTTTCAGAATATGATGGAGGATTTAAAAGATATTTATAATTTTAAACGTTTCTTTAAAACAATGACTCAAATGTGTAGAAGGTAGTATTTGGTCGGTACCTTTTGAACGTGGAAAATTATTAAAATTACAAACGTGGATAAAACACTTAAAATAAAATGATAAAACGTTTTGACTGTGAATCAGTCGATTTACTGTCTATTTTACTGAATAATTTTATTTGGAGTCAAATTTCTCATACATCACGAAAAAATGGTACCAGATAACAGAATAATAGTGGCTATTTCAACGATTACTATCTGAGAGTGTCAACCATACAAAATTGTGCAGATGAAAATAAAAGTGACTACTGCACTGTCAGTTAGGGTAAATGTGGGTAGTACTGTCGATGTCCATATTACTGCGGTTTGTATTACCGCGCCCATAACCCCATAATAAATACACGGATCTGCAGTAATAGGGACACTGCAGTATTAGATTATGTGGCTTAAAGAATTACCCACTGTTACCCAATCGCTTTAAGTGAATTCGGGAGAAAGTACGAATTTTGTTTAACGAATGTAAAAGTTGTGGTTCCCGGATGTGTTTATTAGATTGTTGATTATAATATTTTAATTGCAAAGAAATTAATTTCTCATCAAAAATTCAAGGATGCTTCGAATTGTACATTTATGTATTATGATCGTATGCAATATAGAAGCTGACATATTTATACCGTTGTGGGTATCATCTTAGACAGTAAGTAGAAGATAGGGAATGATAACCATTAAAATATTAATATATCTATAGATATATTTATTTTTAACACTAGTTTTCTACCATCTATTTCTTTTTGATGCTGATAGATCTTTATTAAAATTTCCATTTTGTAACCTACTGATAACAATTTATATAGAGAAAAATCAAATGGTTAACATTTATAACAGTTAATTGATACATAATGTCAAATCAGTAACAGATTTCAACAGAAAGTAAATAAGATAAAACGCATAAAATGCAGTAACTACATGATAAGGACATAGGTAATTTGGTGCTGATATTGCTTTATTTTTTCCATAAGATGTTTGTATATGACTTATTATAGTCAAAACACCATACATATATAGAAATGTAAAAAAAATATTATGAATAGCTAATTATAAAGAATATATTTATATAAAAGGACGAACGCATTTAATTTCGTCATTATTTTTTGTATGCTACACAATAAATTGATATTTTTTTTGTCAAACGTTCAAAATTGCTTGCAGAGCGATTTCATTGTTATTATACACTGATGACAAAAAGTTCGGAACCGTCGAATATTTCGAAAACCATCGATATTAAAAAAAAAAACACTCAAAGACCTAAAACGATTTTTCAAAAAATCGATATTTTTTTTTGTATAGCAAACCCAATCCTTTAAGGGGCAGGTGGGCACGTGGAGGGAGACCAAAATCTTAAATGGCAACTTAGGTCAAGTGGGAACGCATTTGAAAGGGCTTTTCGAGACGAATACAAAATCCTAGACTCAGATGATATTGCGACCACTTTTCGAGGAATTATTAAACTGCTAAATTTTGTAATCGAGCAACTTCGGAATTGAAAATCGCCAAAACACGTGAAACAAAACAGCAGTAATCCTCCCTAAAATGTATATAGCTTTTTTGAAAACTTATTTAACGTGTGAGAGATTTTCCATATCTTTTATTTGTTCCCCGACTTTTTGCCATCACGGTATGTTACATAATATACAAATTTTCTATTTATGTGGCATATAATAGTACATTGTGCAACTAGGAAGCAAAATAGGTGTTTACCGACGAGGGCAAGTTTAACGCCCGATCGAAGCAAGATCGACAATTCGAATGAGTCTGCAAACACCAGTTCTCCTTTCTTGCATATATTATTTTCTCATTCTAGAGCATGTTATTTTGTTCCCCCGATATAGGGAGTAAAATAGTATTTTGGGCTCAGAGTGTTAGAAATATTATTTGTACAAAGTAACAATAAAATATTTAAAAGGGCCATTCAGAAAAGATCGCGTATTTATACTATAAATGTTTTATTTATTCAATGGCGATTTAAGTGAACATTTTTTCTAGAATTGTGATAAAATACTTTTTTAATGGATTCTCATGAATCAATGTTTTCAATTTAAGATATTAAATCAATAACCACTTGCTGATATTCACTTTTATTAATTAAACATTTGATATACTATTTAAATTACACATACTGTCTAGGCGCCAGGTATGGTGATGTTGCCTATTTAATATGTCCCTGTCTAAATGAAGTTCATTCTTATGTATTTTGGACCACTGAATCCGAATTTTCAGGTTGGAATGCCTGAAAGTGTTGCAGTTAACTGTTATTATTAATTTCAACATTAAATTTTCTAGTCCAAAATATATATATTATTATTTATATATATTTTCGACCACTGAATCCGAATTTTCAGGTTAGAATGCCTGAAAGTGTTGCAGTTAACTGTTATTATTAATTTCAACATTAAATTTTCTAGTAAATAGCTATATTTAAAATGTTATTAATAAAAACTGGTTCCATGAAATTTGACATTACTAGTAGTACATTACAGAAAATATACCTCATAGCTTATACCTTTACTAGAAATTTAATTTCGTGCACAAATATTATTTTGGTGCCCTTGTTTTGAACTATGTACTCTCTAAATTTCTTGGAATGCGAATTCACTCTTTAGTTAGTGAAAACCGAACAACTATTGTGAAAGACTGAGTAGCCAACGCTTTAAACGCGAAAATAATATTCGTGCACGAGATGAGATTTCTATCAAAAGTATACATAAGGTACATTTACCGACCATTAACATCAAATTTTATCGCAACGTTTTTTATTAATAACATGTTTAGTCTATTTTATATGAACTATTTTTTATTCTGCTATCTGGAATATAGATTGTATTAAAAAATATTGACTGTAGAATAAGCGAAATGTCGATCTCCGGAGTGTGTGATTACCCTTGCTTTGCTCGGGCCCTTTATACATAATATACTACACGGAGAGAAATAGATGTTAACGGAAAACATACCGATGGTACCAAATAACATCTGATGTTATCCAGTACGATCAGTATGTTATCGGATACAATATTTTTCTCTCTGTGTATATTACCGTACGCTTAAAATGCTATTTTACACATTTTTTTACTTTATTCTGTCGCATATTGCACACTTGCAACATAAAATAATGTTCGGCACATGTGCGAAAATCTTTTGTATCTGAATGTGTTTGCCACTTTCGGTTCTGTCGACAACCCTTACATTCGCAGACAATATTTAATGCAAGATTTCCAAATGACATTAATCGTAACTTTTACGTAGTGAATCATTACATAATTTTGTAAAGTGACAGCGTATATAGAATAAATACTTGAAAATTACTGCATTCACTTGACGAAACAATTAAGCATATGAACAGTTCTCCCGAAATAATAGTTGCAAACTTTCAACAGTTTCCATAGACATCCGGAATTATATGCAATATTTAAGTGGTATCTATTTATCTAATCGGATAGGAAAATCATTTTTTTTAAATAGCCAACTCAATAAAAAAGGGAAATTAAATTTCGTGAATTTTTCTTGTACATACTGGTATGTACACTAGTGGTATGAAGAATGAAAATTGAATTTCCTGTGTCATACTGCTTATTTATTTCTTGAACCATTTTTTAAAACAATGATTTTCCTGGGTCGTTCACCTTATCATTGAGAGCGATTAGCGAGCGACCATTCGTCCGTTCTGACCGAAATCAGCACACGTGTCTCGCAGAAGAGTCGTCGAAGATACCGCAAGAGCTTTCCCATATATCTAATTGGGTGAACGTGCAAAATGATGGGTGAAAGTCGAAAAAAATTCAATGACCCGCTGCGAGACTCCAGTTCGCCGAGTGTAGGATTTCGACGCGGTCGTAGAGTCTCTGAAGAAATAACACCGGGGTTGAAAAAATCGGCTGCAGGAGAGACAAGAGATGTAAAAGCTTCCAGTAACTTAAAGTGAAAGAGGGTGACAGATATACAGAGCGAAAGAAGAGAAGAAAAAACGACAGTGAAGACGAAGACAAGTAGAGATTCGAGGGTTTTCGTCGTTATGGTGCCGTGTTCGGATTCGAATGGAAAAAGTTTGAAAAAAGGACCAGAGCAGCTGTCGTACACGCGTCGCTTATTAACCGTCCCCATCACACTCGTGACGCAAGGTTGAAGGACCTTTGGTCATTCTTGATGACCATTACATGATTTTTTATCATTTGTACCGAAACCCGAATCTTCCGGGTATCCCAACATTAATGGAGGGTGGAGTCATTTTCGAACAATTAGGAACGGACGACAGCCATCATTGATAGATTAATGTATTACTATTTTATCATTAATTGTTCATCATTATATGTTGTGGGTATTTATCAAGTGAGCCGATTTTAATTACTGCGATAAGTTAAATACACGAATATTCAACCTCCTCGGTATGTAGTGAAATTGAAAAGAAACGCATTTCGATAGGGTTAGAGAGTCCGTATCAATTTCAGCCTGGCAATCTGACGAAAGCACGATAATGATTTTCGATTAATAGTTTTGCACGCTTTCTGTTATTTTTATAATAATCTATAACATTATCAGATTATAATAGTACCACGCCATTATCTTAGATGCTTTAATCGATAATCCTTATAGGCCTTTTATAATCATCTTCTTACTACAATAATCGCCCACAATTGTGATCTTCAAAATATATTTTGTTGTTGTAATTAGTAGTAACAGATCATTGTCATCAACTTCATCATTATCATCACCCTCTGACCATACAATTAGCAACTTCGTGATTACAATTTTGAATTACAGTCATCAAATTGAAAGTCATTTTATTACACGTGAGCTGAGCTTATGTTTATTTCGACATACTGCTGAACTATGACTACAGGAAAATTCGGCATGGCGCCCATACGTCTTAACGCGAACAAAACTTATCCTCCCGTAAAAAATTGAACCAACCATTTCTAGAAATCCGCGATCCTATTTGTATCCAGCAGGGAAATAACTGACTGGGCTTCGTGTTGCTACAAAACGTCAATGTTACGCTTCTCCCATTTCAAGTCAACACAAGATATTTATGACCAGCGATTACTTAACACAACTTCTGTATTTTTAGTTTATTTTCTGAAATAAAATAAACGTGCAAACCTGATTTGGGTAATTTTTCATTTTTTTTCCTTTTCATAATAATAGATAAAAATATGTCGACTGCATTGGACTGTTTTCTTATAAATCTCTCGTATCTGTCTCATTAAAATAAATATAACGTTGATCGGCAAATTAATTATTGTTCGGAAGACATGAGCATGAAATGAACAATATGTCAACCCGGAATCGTGGGTACATCAGTGAATTATATTCAAAGTGATCCAGAATCCGCCAATTGTTTATCTGTAATATTAAGGAGCGGCTGAATATCGAATTTCTAGCTCTAAATACAGACTTAAATCAAATTTTCCGTTTAAAGCTATTTTACGTATTTTTAATAAATGTACGATAAATTTAAGCGAAATTTGTTCAATGAATTATCGTTGAAACATATAGTTTTTAACCAAAAACCGGCAATATGTCTGTAAAAACCATATGCTCTGCATGTCGTGGGACAGATATTGAAGGTCGTTGATGACCATGAAGAATAGTAGCGGGCTCAGGATAGAACCCTGTGGTATTATCCATCGGCGATATATGACCTATTGTTTAGGTATGATGCGAACCATGTGATGGCTGAATTGGAGAAATGAGCCAGCTTGAGAAATATAAAAATGTTGAAGGTTCTGCAGATCCGACGTCATGACCTCGTAAACGAAGTCGGATTTCAGGATCGCGTTTATTGTCTTTTATGACGTCTCTTCCGAAAAATTGGTTGAACAATTTTTTTATAATATACCTTTTATTTTATTAGCTACCGACTAAGTGATTTTTGCTAAATCCTGCTACTCGAAAATGGTTAAAAATAAACGTGGAACTTATGAATCGTATGACAGCTAGAGAACCGGTTGATCAAATCTCAACTTAATGTATTTATTTATAACTACTTTTTAATGATAAAATGGATCAAAATTCACACATGCTGGAGTCAATAAAACTAGATGCGTTTTTGTAAAAAGAATTTTCTGAAAATGATGTAAAAGTTAATAAATACGAGATTGCCTCAAATGATCGTCGTCTAGGACGTAAATTTTTATGCGTTGCCCAGTGTTTTAATACTTCACTTCACAAAAATATAAAAATAAATTATTGGTTTCATTATACCTTTAGAAAGCAAGTAAGATGCCTTGCTACTACATTGTGTTTATACTTATATGTTTAAAAAATAATAATATGCCACGGGTTGAAACTTTAATAGTGCCGAATTTGTAAGTTTTTATTTAAAAGCTTATTATTAATATTAAATATTAGTATACTAAAGAAATTACAGAACAACATTTCACTGATAATTAATAACATTATGTATTACGTGACCAACGACGATATAAGTCAATTTTGAAAATAACACATTTTATACAAAATCTGCAATTCTCTTTCTCGTGAACAACAAAAATTAGTGATTTACATGAATTAAATCCTAATAAAATAAAATAAAAATCTATCGTAGTGGTTAAGTTATGCGTAAAGCGCATTAGCGCTTTATTATAGAGGTTTCTCACGAAAGTCTTAATTCAACCAATGAGGAGTGTTGCACGATGAAACTTTTCATGATATATTATTGTAGCTATTTCATAGTTCCAAAATCCGTTACAAATGAAATTCGTTCTGAAATATTTTTAAACAATTACATTTTTTAAATTTCGGCAATATATGAAAATTATTTAGATAATAAAACGCATTCACCTACTTTATTTTTTTTTCAATTGCAATTTGACTGAAATTTACCATGCAATAATTTGAAAAAATTCTGCATACCGCAATTCTGTAACCAAATCAGTGTTTTGATAAAATGTTTCAATGTTTTGAAAATTTGAAATTTTCCGATTAGAGCGTGGCGCACATTATCAGGAATAAAACTTAATATTTCTTATCGGAATGTTTTTAAAGATCAACATATATTTTAAAAATACTGCCAACATTGATTTTGTAAACCTAGAATAAAAAAAGAACCTAAAAGAAGTCGATTCAAGGCAGTTATACTATGAAGGCGTTCAATTAGACATTTTAATTAAAAATAAACATATATTTTAAATTATTATATTGTTTTCACGATTTTGAATTACTGCATTTAAATTCCAGGTTTATAATCAGACAAAGCAAAGACCCACGCATGACCATTTTCACTTAAATGGAAGCTTTTCTTGTGTTCAAATATGCCTGATGGGCTCATATTCATAATGAGCGATCCTGAAAACTATAAAAAGATCAGTTTAGAGTTTATATTTTTTTAGTTGCTTCGTGCAACATGAAAAAAAAGCGTCCTTTACTCCGAAACACACTTATGCTAAAAAAGGATAAGTCATTTAAATATTCAAATTCAGACCAAAATCGTCCCATTGAACACGTGTCTTTCTCATCTATGAACTAGACATTTTTCTGCATATTTGGATGGTAAAAGTCTGACTCGAGTGAACTTTAAGCAAAATGAATGATCCTGAGTGCTTTAATTACTGCGCTATACAACTAGAGAAACAGCGAAAATACAGAAAAGGATTCTTCGTGGTTTCGATGAAACTAATTAGGTAGCATTACATTAAAAACGGATTTTGGTATTTTGAAATAGCTGAAACAATATGTTGGGAATCATTTTGCCGGGCATTCATAAAATTTCGTTTTGATCGAAGGCTGTATTCTGCTTCCAATTATTCAGAAGTAATTTTGAACATTTTGTTAAAATTAAAATCGTATGGATTACACTCTTAAATCTGAATATTACTCTGGAGGAAATTGGTCATATAATGTTTCAGTTGTAAGTAAACAGGGTGCTATCTCAGAAGCATTTTAATACCAGAAATAAAAGTTATTTTTGAAAACTAGAAGCGCTTTTGTTTTTAGGGTTCGAAGAGTTTTATCTATATAAGCCTTTTTTAAGAACATGCTACAATATAACGCTATTTTGTAGGTTTTTTTTGTGCAATAAGACCAACCTTTGAAATTTCAGATAAATGAAAACTTTCAGTTTTTATACAAATATATGTACAACATGTATTTGTAAATAAAGCAGACTCATTTTTGTTCGTATTTTAACGCTTCATTATCTGCAGGAACACGCCAACATTGAATAGGTTCTTCTTACTTGGTAGTGAAGCTAGAGATAAATTGAGTCCTTATTAAATGATTTAAAAAAGTTTTAGCTCTGGCATGCGAGATAAAATTGCAGACTCACTGCTAAGTTTGCAAAATTGACTGAATCTAAATATATTTACTAATATTCGATTACATTAATATAACAAATATAGTGTTGCAAAAGTCTCCAGCCACTCAGCCTCACAAAAGTGAAAAGTTTCTTGGATTTGCAATTCGTTGCAAATAAGACTTTCTACTGATATTATCACATTATTAAGCAGGTGCATGCAATATTTAGTCAAATTACTTATATTCTATCGAATATAATTGAAAATCATTTAACTTTTTGTTTCAATCACTATTTTTGTTATTTTTTGGTTCGCTGTATAAATGGAGCAGAAATGAGTGAAGTTATTCCAACAATTTTTTTTGTACTTCACAAAATTTCATAATAAAAATTTGTAGATAGTTTTGTTGTTAAGTTAATAGTCGACAGCACAAATAAAAAATGATTAGTTGAGTAGTTTTTAGGTGCTCTGGTAATTAAGTCGAATTTTCCGTATGAGCTTTTTCAGAAATAGAACCCTGGGAATTTCTTTGGTTTTTAAATGGGTTTTAAGCAGGTGGGATAATGACTAAATCTGTATCAACTTGTTCTGTATTATGTTTTATTTAAGTTTTTTAGAACACTTTATATAATTATGTTGGTTGCAATGACATTGAACTAGTTTTGGTAACCAATCTTAATTGTAGAATATAAATTACACAAATTATGAAAAGTAATGAACCTGAAGAATTTATTTAAATCTACCACTACAGAATCGAATTAATAAAAAAACTACGCTTTAAATGTTTCTGATTAGTTCAAGAAATACCGACGTTAATATTTAAATTTCTATAAAAAATCACAAACATCAGTAAGCACATCACTGTATTCCTATCTGAATTTGTCATTATTTTCTGTTTAAATTCAATTTGCAGGTACAGCAACTTAAAAATCTTAAATCATTTGATCATTGGTTTTCCGCAGAAGGAAAATGATGCGTTCTATAATGGGTCACAATAAATTTCAGTACTACAGATATTTCTGGAAGAAGGTTTTAATGTTTATATTTCAAACAAAGATAGTACTTAATAATAAACAATTCATTAATAATCGTTAACCTATAATGACGTGTCTGTATTCTGCTTAAAAATATGTTTCAGAATAATTATGGAATATTATATTAGTTTTATGCTTTAGTATACATCATCATATTTATCATTTCGGAATTTTTGATCGATGCTCGTGAAACTTAGACTGAAATTGCATCATCCTTTTGAATGATATATTTTATCGAATAATAACAACATGTAATTGTTATTAAATAATAGATTACAAGAGGATATGGCTGGCTATAATTGAGTAATCCATCAATTAAATAGATACTATGGGGTGTAAAAATATCAGTAGTCTAATTATAAAAAACCGTTCAGATTTATAAAATTAGGTAGATATTCAACTCCTTTCGTCGAGAGAAAATTATACTTTTTACTACTAATTGTAGTAAACTGTAACTACAAATATTATAGCTTTGCGCATTTTAAAATTCATTATGATCGATTTAAACTGCTATTGTTACCACACTTATATCATATGCTTGCCTCATACCTCCAGGATATTTAATTTTATCTATGGTAAATAAATTTACACCCAAAGATTAAACAAAAATTCAATTCCGTTTTTATTATTATTTTTATATTTTAAGTTATGCATGTATGTTTTTGCAGCATACAATACAATATTTTAGCTGTTACTTTTTTTGTTACTAAATTAAGAATTAAGTCCGTATTATGTGTGCATTTGCATTAAATTCAAAATAAAATAATGTGGGATACAATAAAGTGTAGATTTGTTATTTATAATTAACAATGTAACAGATGAATTTGTGGAATTTATGTTACTTGTGAATGTAATAACTGTCGAATATTTGGAAAGATGACAAAATAATGTAGAAATGCATTTTTTGAACTAAATCCACAATGCAGTTTATATTTGCGTACTTATTGATGACTAATTTCGCCATCGGTTGCATTCAAAGCAACAACATCGATAATAATGGCGTAACAGCAAATTGTAAGCATGCCTGACGGCACGGGGCTGCGATTTGTTGTTATTTTTGTGAGATGTTGACGACCCTATCTCAGCACCATGCGAAAGAAGATTCTCGCAAGAAATTCGCATAAAATACTACATAGCTCTGCATGTGTATTTGACTTATAAGTAGCTTATGCACGTGATGCCTTTTCATCTATTAAAATACGTTTCTTCTCCCACAAGTCGCACTGCGCGTTATCCCCGAGTAAAAACGTATCTCGGAATTAACAATACTACCTCAATGCATTTCTCCTTTTACTTAAAGTAGAAAAGATAATGAATAAGATAATGTTAGTAAATATCATACAAAAGTTCATTTTGTGTGTGTTTTGTTTGAAATAAAACGATAAGTATGAGTCCAATTTTTAAATACTTTCAAGATCGCTAAGCAGTATGTACCTCGAATTTGAATACTTTTTTTCTTTTCTTTTATGTTAAATGTTTCTGTTATGTTATAAATCGTTCTTTCAATTAATTTTGTTCACTTACAAATGCATACCCATGTACTCGAACAAGATCAAATACTCTGCCGCTTGTCTATGTCGTTAATCCACAAGTAACGCTAAAATCAGGACACAGACATGTGTTCTCAACATGGGCTCCGGTGCAACAAACTAGTAGTTAAATGACTCTGCAAAAAAACCCTAGCAAAATTTCTTAAATGTCATTTGTCTTGGAATGTACGTTACACAATCATTATTGACCGCTGTAGTATATGTATGTACTAAACTGGAGGATGGTCATACAATAACTTTTTTACGTAGTAGTCTGTATATATTGTAAGACGTCTTCTATGGTACAGTAAATGTGAACCTACAAACGATTATCGACAAATTTCTAAGACTTGGATTTGGAGGTATAGGCACTCACTTTATTCTCAAATAATTTTTTATGAACTATTCAAATTCTACGGGAATATAAAGTTGGTAATCATTTTAAGGAATGTAATATGAATATGTAGCATAAAGTTCATTGGAGTACAACAATATATATGACATTGTCAGTTATCTTTCTCACGTCTGTCTAATCTACGTTAATTGCTTCGAGATACAGACATTTCACATTTGCCAGTAAGTTCTTTCTAAGTTGCTATATTTGTGTAACCCATTCACAATTTTGCACGAATACATTTATCCAGCTCGGCTATTTGTCTATAAAAGATAGGATCATGAAACAGTTGGCTCAAATGTTGTACTTTAGGTGAATGAATTTTATGATGTTTATGAAACTTCGTGATAACGCTTATGCTAAAATAAGGATCTATTACTATATATACATGAAATCAAAAGTCAAAATAGATTATTATTCATTTACAGTAAGTATCCTGCATTATAAGATATACTTAATTTAGAGAGTTCTATTACTTTTAAGGAATTGGTTGATATATAAGTTGACACAATAAATGACTAATAAATTAAAAATGTCAATTATCACCCGAACCTATTAACATGAATAATAACACTTTTTTACAGCACAAAATGTCAGAATTGTTAACTTTAGAGATATTTTAAGAATTCAATTTTGAGGATATATAACCTTCACAAATGGAAAATTATATTAATGTATTTTAATGCACCTACTCGTAGATATTAACGTGTAATAAAAAATGTATGTATTGAAGCAAATATTTATTTGCATACTCGCAAATTACCTGCCTGAAAATAATGTTTTTATTTTTAACAAATGTTTTTTTAAAATAAATCTTAGTATCTTTAATATTTAATTGTTTTTATACATAAACTTACAGAGGTTCAGATTAAAATACTGAAATTATAGCAAATGTAGTGTACACTTGTGCTATTTACTACAAATCGAAGATACTTCAAAAATACTTTTTATTATTTCTTCTTTTATTTTATAAAATGTTTAAATCGACTACGTCTTTTTTTTTCTGTGTAGTGACTTAAACAAACCAGATGAGTGAAGACTAAAATGTCTTGCTATTTTTATTTTATATATTTAATGCACACTCTCCTTTGCGCTCCCTCTGCCTATCTCTTCTTTTCACTTTCAAACCCTCAAATTTTATATTTAAACCGTGAAAGGTTCTTTACTAATTACTGTATATAAAACTTGGAAAATAAGATTTTAATATAATATTTTACCAATATTTTATTTAAAGGATAACTATAAAGACAGCCCATCTTATAAATGTTAAGCAATCAGTAAATTTCTGAGGAATTTTTTACAACAGTTTATCACAATTGTTTAGACGACTTATCAGCTTTTAAGTTAATCGTGTACACTCAGTGAATTCGATAAATCATCTTAATAAGACATTTGTCATCAACAAATTATTGTAAGTATATTTGATTGAGAATTAAATAAATATTAATTTGTTTCAAAATTGAAAGCAATCCGTAAAGAAATAAAATGTATGGCATTTTTATTACTGAAGAGTATACAAGATTGAAGGAAATTTTCAAAATTTAAACACATGGAAAATCCCATTAAAAGAAACCGCAATATACAGGCTTGAGTACTCACTTGCGTCTTCGCAAAAATACAACAGATGTCGCACACATGCACAACGTGTTATGTCACAATTTAAGTGGTATTACTGTGGAGTTTGTCGGACGGTCTAAACGGGACACGTCCAAATAAATAAACAGGGATGCATTTATAGGCATATAGCGTAAAGATTTAAAGAGGCGCCCTTGTTATACGCCTATTATACGGATATTTCAAGCATAAGGTTAGACTTTTATTTTTGTAATATGTGTAATTCCCGTGTGGAAATTTATTCAGACAGCCTATTTTCATGATCAGGTACTCCTGAATGTACCTAGGTAAGGACATGATCAGGTTCCAGTAAGTTATCCTGATCAGGTTCGCCTGAATATGCCTTGATTAAACCCTGATTATGTTAAAATAAAGTATAACTGGCATAGGGAAGCCTGTGAATTTCCATATCAAGACCAAACGCTATCTGCTTTCAAAATTTCAAATCAGGGGCAGATCAGGGGGCCTGCTCAGAACCTGATAAGGACGTCTGAATTATTTAACTTCTAAATTCATGTAATTCGTTCAGTCGCCACTAGGCGTGATTGGGCATCTACTTCATTCCTGTTAAGGAACTGTATTTCTAGTTTGTATATTAGCCCACTTGTAGGAACTGTTCTGCACAGCATATTTTACACATTATATGTGATGGATATGTATACGATTCGTATATATGTGTAAATAATATTTTTTTATTTTCCATCCTTTTTACTTGTCAGATAGTAGTAAATCATTCAAAATTAATTTCTTGTTTCGTAATACTATTGTAAATATTTTCACCATGAAATTTTGAAAGCATGCGAAATATTGGGCATTGTAAGGTCCTGTTCAGATCCTGTACATTTGCATAATCAGGGCCTTAACAGACAAAGTGTTACACATTATGCCAGGCCTGATAAGGGGACATGTCAAAACCTGATTTTGTTAATAGGCTTCATGATCATGACCTGATTCCAGCCTCAATAATTTTCCGCTCGGGTTGTTAAATTTGATAAAAAGTGGATTATACTTTTTCCACCGTAGTTTTTGGAAAATATCAAATTAAAATTGACATCTTATTTATGTTGAATGGGTAGTTACCATAGTACTAAAAGTAACTTTAGTGGCTATTGTGCTTCATTATTACTTAATCGGTGAACTGAAACTGTTGTTAGAAGAACATTATTTTGTTTGATTTTATAATAATGTAAAGAGTAATAGTTCAAAAATAATTAATATCAAATATAGAATAAACAATTTCTGGAGAAAAATTTTACACACTTTGGTTGAAATGTGTTTCAATCAAGCAAGAAATGAAGGTAATGAGACCGGTCATTTAAATTAATATTATGTTACGAGAATGAACGGGAATGTAACATACCATGAAGACCGAACAGAACGAAACACAGAAACTACATAAATTACAAAACTATATAAAAAGTAATAAATTTCATTTACGCGGACATTAACCCTTAAACTGCCGACGTTTTTTTTTGGCTGTTTTAAATTGCCAACTTGGGTCGTTTTCGTCTCGACGTTATTGAATAGCGCACAAGGGCTACAAAAAAGCCTACAAAAATTTATGGGGGTATCACAAACATTCATTTTCAAATACTAATTATGAAATTACAAACAATTCTTTCATACATTTAAAAAATGCATCAGCTACGGGTGAAATCACGTTTTTAGTTTAAAAATTATAACTTTAAAATGAATATATAAGTCATGAATATTGAAATGTGATCGATATAATATAGGGAATAACGACAGCTTGTGTTAAATAACTGTTAAAGAGGAACTTAAATTTAATCCTGTGTATCTTAATGTATCCTGCTTCACTATTATATTTATATAGAAAATAAAGTACAACAATAAACCATTATATAAGGAACATCAAATTTGTATATATTAAACAATTTAATGTTAACTTTTATAAATTAGACTCCAGTTGTCATGAGCGCACATCAAAAGCGAAATAGCGTTATTCCGTATCAGTTCAGCCAACATTCATAAAAAAGGTTAAAGAGCAAAAAACCACCACATGGTTTACACAAATGCGCACTTCTTGCAATAAACTAGAAAAACTTTCGCCTCGGTACGCGAGCGTGAAAGGAAGAAAAAAAGTCGCGTTTAATTTTCCGACGAAAGAAACCAGTAATTCACGCGTCGCCACGTGTGCCAACCTCGCGCAGACAAAAAATTCTTTGGCCGACGAAAATAACACAGAAATCGGGCGCCCCCTACATCGATTATTCCCTTCTCCCCCTTGGATATAATGGGGCGAAGAAAAGGGCTGTAATATTGTCCAATAACAAATACCTGCCACAACAAACATTTTATTAATTAAGTATACATTCATTATGGTTTCATAAAGGATTAAAACATTATTTAATAATTTCGTTCTTTTAGAGAAATTGATTTTTTACACACAGGCAGATACGTTTGCTTTCATAGGGTTTATTTCAACTATCGTCACTTCTCATTTTTCATTTCTAAAAAAATTAGTCACTCTGTACTATATATATTCTATCTTAATTCTTATTAATTCCGAGGTAATGATCGAACTACACACTAAAACCATTGGAGTCCAAAATAGTACGAATCGAACAGTTGAACCCGAAGTTCATTTTGATCTAAAGGATAGAACAATCTTCTCTTTAGAGGGTGATATTAATGGTTTATTACATGGGATTCAATGTGAACCCCAAAGGATTGAAATATCGTTAGTACACTTTATTAGACTGAGAAAATTACTCCAATAATTTTAGAGTGTATGGTATTATAACAGTCCATTTCACTCAAGAAACGTCAAAACGGAATTTTATATATAAAAAGAAAGTGTAATCGCGGGGTTTAAAGTTCCTCGTTTATGTGATGTTTTTTAATGACCCACATATATACATTAAATGCAAGACACATGTCAAAATTGCGTGCAATTGCCCCGCACATAAATAAAAGACTGTGTAGTAACTCGTATAGCATTTCGTGACATATAGGTGCGCATAGCTATCGCAAGAAGCACATGTGGCATGCCAGCCCTTCGTTTCTTGCTTACAAACTTTACATGCGCACTTGAAAAGCTCTTCTTTTTTTCGGTAAGAAAAGAGAGGAATGGGCAAGCGAGCAGTCCAGGCACCTGACGAGAGCTATCCATCATTCCTGAAGGATAACGTAGTTTGAAAATGTAATAAAACTCAGAAAATCATGAGGTATATACTTTTTTGAATATTTGTTATTATTTTTTCTGCAGTTGAATAATGTCAAATCAAAAAATAACAAAATATTTGTACGTAATGGTTACATAAATGAAAAATATACAATTTATTACACATTAAAACTGATGGAGTCGAATTTAATTCCGAAGGAGTAATAATTGAATGTTTGAATCCGAAATCAATAATCAATCTCAGGAGGTAAATTTGCAGTCATTTTGAGTAAATAATCTAAGTAAGTAAAATAATCTAATCTCTAATAATTTCAAATAATTTAAATATCTTGACTACTCTTTATTAGACTGACTAAATTACTTCAACGGTTTTAGAATATACTCGGACATTTTTAAATAAGATTTCGTTGGAACAAAATTAAATATAGTTGTATAAAATTTTGCAGTAAAAGTTCTTTAGATTAAGAAATTAAAAACTTATGTTATTTTTTAAATGTTAATGAATATTGAGACTGGTTAAAATGAAATCCGGACTTAATTTCCGTGAAAAATAATTTTATGTTGTAAAACTTCATTTCCATAGGGAATTGAAATCGACGAAATTGGAATGGGATATTCTCTAACCCTTCAGAACGTTATATTGAAATTCATATCTTCTCATTAATATCATTTAATTATACTACTTTTTAATATCAATACCAGACCGATTAACCTCATTTAATACAGAGTCAATATTTTCTATACCAAAAAATATGACTCTAGTTTAAGTTGCGTAATTATGCAGGATATGGTAGTTCCTTCGACTAGTAATATCAGTGAGGGTATAGTTGTGAAGTGCAAAAACTCGCTATTTATGACATGAAGTAGCAAATATATATCAATTTCAAAAATCTAAGTTAAAAGAAATTGCGTCTTACTGACACATATCGCACCAGAATGTTGTTTTCGATCTCAAATCGCTCCCATCACATCGTCACGTAACGATAAATCGTTATCACTTATCAGTAGAGTTTTAGGGGCTCGTCTCGTCAAATGGAAAACGACGAATCGGGACACGTCTTACTCGTTTTGTAATTCTCTGATAATCATCGGCGATAGGCGCAAGTTGAAGTTAACGATGACTTTGAATTTCGGGAGTAAACTCCAAAAAATCACGTAGGCCATCATGTAAATATAGACATTTTTTCCATCACATTTGTTCCGGAAGTTTTGAAGATTATAAATTAGAACTAATTTAGTTTTAGGAAAATAATGACAAACGTCTTTTATTATTGTGTTACTCCATATATTCTAATTTTTCAAAACTTTTATGTAAAAACGATTAGACATCCGATTGTGTAATGTACGAAAAGTTATTGACAGAATTTCTATGTCCAATTATTTGCCAATATTCATAATCGCAAACGTGACTTTTAAAAGTTGCTATCTCTTTAAATCATACTTACAACTTAGTCGAAATATTGTTTCATAAAATATGTTTAATTCCATATTTATGAATAAGGAAGAATAATTAAGTGATTAATGCATGAAGGTCGATTTCCCCTATTAATAGATTATAATAGATTTAAATTGTTTCATGTCAGATACTGACTGTAATCGGTTGCGATTTGGAAAGAGGGGGCTCGACTTTTAATGACGAATACAATTTGACGAAAAACTGATTAACTGTTCGGAAATAACATAACGGTGATAGGAGGGAAATAAATACGTATTCGATTCGATAATTAAACATCTCGTAAAACGTTAATGCAACACATCGAACAATAAACAAGAAATGATGAAATTCAACGTGCTCTGTCGCACACGTTGTCACGTTGCTTTTGTAAACATTAGTAGTTGTGAAATATATTGATTATCGGGTTCACTGGTTTCGATAGAATTATTTCTGTAGATATCTATACAAAATTAGTATTAGTGCATAGTTTTATATACTTTCTATAGTGTACTTCGGTCTTCGTAACCTTATACCTAATCCGTTAACAACAATTTTTTGAAAAATAAAGTATTGATATTCTGCGGATAGCTTTCTAAATTCACTCTATACTGCCAATAGACCATATGCAAAAGTATTGCCATTTTTGTTGCCATTTTAATTCGGAATGATTCATTATTATTATACAATCACAAAATTTGAGAATCGACTATTGCAACTAAGTTTCTAAAATTAGTTTTACTCACATTAAAACTAACCAAACTTATTGTCAAAACCTATTAGGCATATCATTTCCTGTATCATCAATACAGTGTTATGTAAATATATATTTTCGTTATCTAGGAAATGAATGTAATATTCAACCTATAATTGAGATAAATCTTTAGAAATCACATTAAAAAATCACAATAATTGAAACACTTAACGCTTTTTGATAATAAAATGTGAATGCGTTTTCTCGCATTTTCAAATCGGGGAATCGAATTTGGAGGATTTCGACTATGAAAATTCTGATGCACTGTCAAAGATAACATTATTCAAGAAACTTGCCGCACTGAATTAGTACTATACCTCAATAGCAAACTAATATAATACCCGTGAAAATATTTTAAGTCAAAATTACTCCAATTTTCTAATCTGAAGATATGAAAATTTTGACGATTTATTACTGAACATCTATCATTGTTGAAAAACCTTGGAATCGTTTGTAAGAAATGCTTGATTTGAAACCTCATAAATTCGACACCCTAAAAACCAGGATATTTTGATTTGTGAATAATTAATTTTTTAATGTCGGAATATTGCTTGTCGGATTTTAGGGGGTTGTGCGTTTTATTTGGAGGTTTTGAGGAGTCATCCTTGATTTTTGCCAACGCTAATTATTTCTGTAGTCTTTTGTGAATGTTCAACAATTTTAGTTGAAATACTCTGATCACCTCAACTGCAAAATATTTCGGTAATGTTTACAGAAAAATATTCTTTTTCTTTCCCTATATAATTGCTTCCAAATGATACAGTCATACGACATTTTCTAAACAGTCGTTTGTTTTATCCAGTAATGAAAATGTCTATAAAAATAATATATTGTAAATGAAGGGCGCGTTGTAACATACCAATGAGGGGTGGGTGATAAGCCCCCTGAGACTTAGTCCGCTGAACGAAGAAATGTTCTTGTTCTTAAAAATCCATGTCGATTCCAAAATAAAATGTAAAGCGAAAAATATTTTAATAATAAAGCGATCATTTATTAATTAATATTTATGGTCAAAATTCGAAAATTGACCAACCATATATGTACGTCACAATAAACCTAAAGAAATTTTATGAGAAACATGTCAATAGATTTCAGGACGATCATTTATTCGAATCTACAAGATGTCGATTGCATTTTTATAAAGGTTAAATATCGTTTTGTTATAGCTTGAAAATTTTGTAGGTTCCGTGCGATATATGAACAGCCATTGGTAAGGAAAATTACTTTACACACGTTCTAGCAAAAAATATCGGAAATCGGAACCAGATTTTCTACTTCGCAAGCGACTCGTGTCATCCTTATTGAAAAACAATATTTTTCCACTAGATGTATAATGTACTATTTCAACACCTAGCAATCGATGGATATATATAATATAGGATAGATGTAATAAACTGCAGAAAATGGTTTTTAAAATAGCGTCTTCAATTTTCTCAACCATATATTTTTATTATCATATTCGTAATCAGCGGACAAAAATATTTAACATGAGCCATTTTTTTGCAATGATCAAATCTTCCGCATTTCCTCCTAAAAACCGGCAGGTAAAGACTTGCTCTCTACTATTATTCAAGTGGCAGACCGGTATTTTCTGTCATATTTTGTTACAATTTAACAAACAAGTTTCAAGTTTTACCAAATGATACCCTCCACACAGATACATTTCATTTGTCTATGAGACCCCTTCCCCCTATAGTAACCCTTTACAAATATCGGAAAAACAGATATCTAGTTTCGCTATCTCCATGTTATTATAACTAATACCTACAATTTGAGGTTAAGAACCAAATATGACATGATTTGTGATGCTGGCTCCAGTACGAATAACTGCTCCTATTGCACGACAGACTAAAAACTGTCTGTATTTCAGTAAAAAAATTTCATAAAAAGTTATTGTCCTCGTTTCGCTTAAGCTTTCAATAAGATATATTTTTTAAGCCTAATACAATGGTAAAGAGATGAAAAATTATTCGATCGTCCTAGAGGGGTGACTTATACTACTCACTGAGATGTATTTTTTGACGTATTTCACAAACCTGATAGCATTACGGAGAGTAAGGGTTTTCTTTCCCTTTCAATACTCTTATCATATTGGAAGCTGGGTTACAACTGGTGCTTGATACCAACATGGCTGAATTCAAGCTTCGGGATCATTTTTTATTTTCTCTAAATATTATACTTGTAAAAGAAAATTTTAACAAATTATCTGGCAGTAATTCATTTCCGTCTCACTGGCAATTTTATATGTGAGCATACCAGTATTACGCAAAAACGACATCATTCTCTGTTAAATTTACAGATAATTTTATGAAATCTACAATTAAAACTGCATTCATTACATGAAAATATCTGATATCTTGGATTAATTTGGCTTCTATACAGCTAACAAAAACCCGCTCGTTTATTTAGTATAAACAATTTTTGGTAATACGATCTCTTATGCGTTAATTGAATTTTCTACCAAGTTAAAAAAATTCTTCCTTATTGGTATATTACTTTTGTATATCGTAAAACGTGTCAATTTTTATCGAAAAGCCAGTATATCGCTGATTGTGAGTTCGCTAGATCAAAGCTACAGATGCTTCAACGAGCTCTATCTCTCTCTCTCTGTCTGTGTCTCTCTGCCTCTTATTCCGCCTTTTTTATACAGTATTATTTTCGGCTTGGCACTTGATTATTGTAAGATTTATTAGATAAAAATAGTATTATATTGATAGATAGTATCCTATTCCTACGATTGTCGTGTATAGCTTCCAACCACGCCAACACTAGTTTATATTTAAAACTATTAGTACAATTGTACCCCCATAAGAAAATTACTGCAATAGCATTTTTAAACTATTGAACGGTTTTGTATATCGTTATTCTTATTTTCATATTAATAGACAGAAGGAATACAAGTAACGGTTGTTGTTAACCTATAACCTTGTGACTGTAGCCTTGACATTATTATATGAATTTAAAAGCCTTACAAATAACATCATTCAAAAAAAGTTCGTATTTCCGCATAAAGAATGTATGGAAAATAAACGATTTTCACTGAATTTGAAAATTCCATTTTCACGGGTTAGTAATAATTTCTATCCAGTTTAGTTATATGACAGTTTACTTATATGACAATGCGAATTTTTCTTTGCAACTTTCCTTACAACACGAGCAGGTTCGCGATAGTTAAATGAGTACAACGTACAATTAGACGTGTAGAGCTATCAGTAATTTTGAGTACTAGATAGATATGTTTCTATGTCTTATAAAATATGGGATTTATTAGCGTTGCCCGACTTCATCAGCAGAAAACATACGGTGCATCCTATACCGTGCACGAAACTTTGGAGCAGTTTGTTATGTAATAGGACTTTACTGAACTACAGTCCATGTCAGCGTCATAGTTCTACTAAAAATTAGAAAATGCAATAAATATCTGAGTATCATCATAACTAAATGTTGATGAATAAGTTAGTTGAAATTATTATGTTGAACTAGAGTTCGACCTTTCCTAATACCCCAATCAGCACGCAATTACAACGGAAGTTTTTGCTTCGGTTTTGCTCTCGCCATCCAAGTCGGAATTAGAAGCAGAGTCGGCCACGATCCTACATGAGTAAATAAAATTATCGAACTTATCAGACGATAAAGTCTTATCGTATTCGCGGGGAGTCCTGAATGACCCGAGGCGTAATCGCCACTTGGTTCGTCCGCGTGTACGCCATTTGAAATTCTGAGATTCCTTCTCCTAAACTTTAGCTCGTGCTTATCGGCTACTTCAAGAGTTCACCGACACACCAAGACAGCAAAACTCTTATCGATCAATTTTTGTTTATCCAAAGTTTGCGCAACGACTTATTTCGAGTCAATATATATACTTCTTAGTATCAACACTTTTGTTCACTCTCTATATTCTAATTATTTTCTAATAAATGATTATTCATGATGCGCACCTTCCAATGAAACCTTTATTAACAAATAAATTGTTTGTAGTAAACTAACACCTGACCCACACAAAACAAAAGTTTGTAAAACCTCCCGATGCTGATTATGCAATGATTATGAAAAATTAGATTTGACGCATTGTCTCTTTGTACGCATAACATAGTCACTCACAATATCTTTCGCAATGTGATATGCATTACCAGTCCTTGAATGCATTGCATAATTACACAATAGAAATAGTGAAAATAGAATTAGCATTTTAATCCTTTTTTCTACGACCACGCGAGCTTTTGACGGGGTTAAACCTAAGTCTAATAAACCTGTTATATATGCAACATATTTAAAAAATGAATTAAAATGTAAATATTTTAGGCGTAAAAACCTTTTTGACGCCTTTTGTTAATTCGATTTTCTGAACTTAAACAATCAAACGTTATTTTCTAAACTTGTAAAGATGATGCAAATACTGCAACTACGATTCGAATAAAAAATGAAATTTGGCAACCTTTTAAAAATTAGACTTTCCTAATAAAGTTTAATATCTTTTAACTTAGAAATTGAAGATATCAGAAATATATTGGTTTAATCAAACGATAACTGTAGTTTGGTTGAATCTGGTGTTTACCTGAACTCATAATAATGTACACAATTTTAAACATTATTTGGTAAGAAATCGATTTGTTTGTATTTATAAAGATAATATTCAACAAGTGAAAAAAATGTATTAAATTACGACGCTAAAACGTGTAAATTTTATTTAATCTTGTAAAATACAGTGAATTAAAATTTAAACAAATCAAAATGGTGATCCAATATGAGCGATTAAAATGTTAGGATTTGCTCCATTCACCTCAAAATATATTCTCGTGTAGTTTTATGTTTGCTAATTACTAATATTTTAACATTTTTAAACTCAAAATCACGGACCCAATAAAGACGAACCTCAGATAATTCACGACTGAAGTGAAAATTAGCTTACTCTAAATTTGAATAAGCGAAAAAATGTTATAACATTAATCGAGCCAACAAAAAGTATGCCGCGTGATATCAACTATTCCTTATTTATTACATTTATTAATATAATATATAATTAGACACCGGGTGTCATATTTAATATATTATTATTTTTACTTCGCTAGCGGATATCCTCCGGCTATATTCGGTGAGCATTTTGATTTTTACAATTGGAAAATTGAATTCGGTATGTTGCTATAGTCATTTTTATTTCTTGAAATTCTAAAATCAAATTTTTCATTGCTAACCTTCAAAAATGGATGAAATTTCAACATTTCTGTCGTTCATATTGGGTTCTCCATACTTTGATTTTATAAATTATAATATCGGATTTAATATCGGCAAGTTAAAAAACATGGATATACTCTGTTTCATAACAAATTAGATATCACCAGTCTGCTCGCGATGTTGTAAGTTTGCACATGACATCAATTTTAAATAAAAAACTATCGTAGGAAATCGTTTCATAAAATAGATAATTCAACAAACAAAAGCCCTTACAAATTTTTTTTTATTAAAAATATGCGGATGTTAACCTTTGGGAACGCATTACTATCGACAATGATAGCTTACAGTTAAAAGAAAATGGGTAAGATATCAGGCTTATTCAATGTCTCGTGCTTGCGCTCCACGTGGAAATAATGTTATGATTGTAGTTTACACTGAGAACTTCTTATAGTCCTATGTCAAAGACTGTTACAAGAAATGAGCCGGGTAGAAATTTATTACTGGCCTGATCAGAGCCTGATCACCTTATTAAATTTCTACACCGAAATTTATTAAGGATTATTAGAACTCTGATAAATTTTATAAGAATAAGAAGATGGATGATTTATATGGACTATTGTATAACTATACTGATTATTCCTATCCTTATAATATATATTTTTAATCTTTAAAATCGACTAATCTATTTTGAAACAAATAAAATCACTAGTGAAGTTTCTCCCAGAATAAACATACAGTTTAAGAATGAACTCAACAACTATTAAATGAGGTCCAAGCCTTGCTTAGATAAATTGAACGCGTCAATTGATCGATATAATAGCGTAATGATTTATTCACACAACATATAATTTTGCCTGGATAAAATATACCCATTTTTCACCATTAAATAATATAAATGTAACTAAGATGAACAAATCTCATAGTTTACATGAATATCACATGCCAGTGTTTTTCAGTTTTTAATTGTCATCTCCACATAACCTATGAGCGGATTTTTTAAAGACTGTATCAAATGGGATAAGTAAAGAGTATCTTATGTACACCGATAATTATCCAAGAAAGATGTGTCTGTGTAGTCTCAATTCTTATAGTGGCATGTTCAACAACTGGTGCGTTTGTTTTGCAATTTTTGAAACCAGTTAATCACCATTGTCAATTTTAGCAAATTAATTTTGTGGTATTTTGTACAGATATTCATAGAAGCTTAACATAACTCCGTACAGCTTTATGCCATGTCTTCATTTTCGCTGATATTTTAAAAATAATGTGCATGTGCCAAACTAAATGGAACATATACTGTGGTTCAAATTTTATAGAAATTGAACTATAAACTGAATGATGTACTATATTATGAACAACCAGGATGTAAATAAAAATAATCAGGTCGGTAAATTAGCGATAACTGAACTAGAGTGAGATGTAAGGCACGATCCTAAGGAGATAGTTATGTCACTAATACACTCATATTATATACTAATTATTCAAATATTTAGAAAACTCAAACACTCGGAAAGTTTGAGCCCTATAAATAGTGGTCTCCAATTAAATGGTAATTGATAATTTTACATGCGGTCGAAAACAAAAACTTCCTGCACAGTATTTGAAAAAATATGTTACGAATTAGTATTCTAATATACATTGCATATTTACTTAATGAAATATTTATCACCGAATTAGAAAATGTTACTTTATTCAGAACTTACTTCGTTCCAACCATTCCGGTATTGAACTCATGTTATATCAGTTTTACAAAATTCTATTTCTCTGAACAATCCAATTTAATTAAAGACGAAATCGGCCATTGCTTGTTAATTAATTCGTCTGAAAAACCCTTGTTAGGTACTCTGTACCATACAAACCAGATTCTATCAGTATGTTGAACGTATGTAACACGTGAATTTCTAAAATTACGATGTTTAGTGGTCATACTCTTATCGCCTGTAGATGATATCACAGATGGCATTTGGTGCTCTGAATTTACAAACTTATATGTGTAACATGTAGTTCTTAACTGCATTAACTATAAATATTGTATTAAATTCAAAGAGAACACACATTGGACATTGACTAATAAAATAACAGCAAGTATTAAATTATCAATAACAATTTATTTCTGTTTCACACATTATTTTATGTAATAATTCTTTGAAACATATATTACCATTTTTACATTTACACGTAAAGTAAAATATACCTTTCTTTCTTGATATTTTATTTTACTCCGACAATGATTATGTAATGTATAATGTGAAGAATATCTATAAGTTTATTATAATTAGTCTCATTAGCATAATTATATTGCATTCGATCCCAAAATATTAGATAGTTCCACCAAACATAACAAAAATGTGTAGAGTATTCTTGGTAAACTCTACTTACTATTAACAACACCTGATACCAGAATGTATATATTATAATAAATTATTTAAAAAGTTTAAATTGTTAAAATTACGAACGAATGTATCAAAGCGGTGCAATTTCTCGTTTACTACACTTCATTTAAATAATAGACTTTTTGTTCGAACTGTTAATTAAATTTTCACCTTTCAACAAGCAATACAAAACTAATGAAACCTAATGTCACACATATCTGAACTACTTTCAGGAATCTATTGATATTTATCTTAGCAAGATCCAGCGCTATCTAATCATTAATCTCGACCCTTTTAAAGACGTCAGAAAATTAGCCTTTGTTGCAGTTCGAATGCAAAAACAGATCACAATCAGGCACCAGACAACACACGACCATCTAACAATTTTGCTGCAAATACTTGCATCTAAACACGAGAAACAAAATAAGTGACATTTTTCATAAACTTTCCGCCAAGCGCATGTAATTAATCTTATTTGTGAGTAAAAGTGTAACCAAACGCAAGTGTTTCATCACTAATCACAAATTGGACCATAATAGACACCTCCTTATCGCAGTAAGTGAAGGTTATCGACCAAGCGATTGCGTCGGACTCGATCGTAACGAGTAAACGCGGCTTTATTGTAGGTACTATGCCAGTTAACTTATTATTAAGATTAATTCTTGGAATGTGTTATTTCTATCTATTGACTACTCATTTTATTTTTACCAGTGATATTTTGGGTTTTATCCCTTGACTGGTTTTGTGCAAATATTTTGTTCTGTTATTAAAGAACTAGAACCTATCAAGTCTGTTGGGAACACTATGGAATCCATTAACTAATATGCTGCATGTGGTTTAATACGATGATATAAATACATATTTCAAAATAACTATTTATATAATATAATTATGCAATATGTACCCACAGGATTTTTCAGGAGAACACATGGGATTGAAAATATGGCTACACTAAAAACGAAAAAAAACTTCAAAAAGAAAATATAGTGTTTGTAATACAATGAAATCCTGAAGAGATCTCATAACATAATTAGAATGCGTTTTTCCCCTAATGACTGTCACCCAAAAAATTAGTAAATGCTATGTACTTGATACTACTGAAGATATGTTTTTTCTTATACATATACGATGAACAAATACTTTGTAAAAAATATGGTCTATAAAAAGAGTGCTCATTCAATATCTTCACAAGATTAATAGTTGTGATACTACTGAAAAGTACGTATATAAAACGTAAGCTTATTGTAATTGATATTGGAAACTTTTGTCGATTCAGTAAAACAGGATTACAACGCTCATCAAACCCTGAAAATGATAAAAATTTAATTTCAATATGTGCTAACAAAATATTTGTGATGCAAAATCTCGTGAATGTGTGAATTTGTTCTAGAATATATTATTATTCCTTGCAATATTGACTACCTTATATTTCTACAGAATACACGTCATGAAAATTGAAAATATGTTTATGTGATGACTTATGTCTCGATGTTATGTGCGTCAAGGAATCCAATGCAAATCGCTTTTAGACAATAATTTCTACTTCTTTTTACTAATTTTCTAATTTTCGATAAGATCAATAAAATATTAATTCATGATTTTTGACACTTTGAATACTTATTATTACATGCTTATTGTAATCGCAGTTTATTATAAAATAGTTGAATGTTGTTGAGTTAAGGATCACCATTTATGGAGTCATTGTTTTTATTTATTTTTATGGAAAAAATTCACATTCTCTTTCTTAATTGCCATAGAAGTTTATTTATTTATTTATTAATATTGCTCTTCTTGTTTAGATAAAAAAAATATGTAGGGATAAGTTGCACGTGCTTATATGGAAATATAGACGCAGTCACTTGCTCGTAATGCTTGAATAAAAATAGGCGGGCGTACGCTCTGCGTGTGACTTCTTTATAATTAGGTACGACGAATCCGAGATGACTACATGGTGTACATAATTAGGTACGTCGGGGCTTTAAAAAAAGAGGCCCCAACATCGCTCCCATGCTCCTCACATGTCAAACCCCTCAGCAATAAAATGCTCAATTTCGTTTAAGAATTTGCAATCTTCCCAACTGTTTGGTTGTGCCATATTCTATTCTATTCTATGTAATAACGCAATATTTATGCTGTCAAGAAGCAAACGAGATAATGCAAATTGTTTCAATTGAGTTATAAGTGTTGACAGAACAAATTGTGTAAACATTCAAATGTTCGATATAAAGTATATGTACATAACTTTGTTGAGAACTCGATATAACTCAATACGTATTACAAGAAAATTTATCAGTGTTGAATGAACATTAAGACAACGCCAAAATGTAAGTGTCATTTACTGAATTGTAGATCCCACGATATATAAAACTTCGTTATGGTTCAATTTCATTCGTCACGAGCGACACGGCTCATTATCGTATCAAAATATAACATCGAAATCAATCATATAACTCTTTCCATGTGCTCATCTTCCCTTAGAATTTCCCAAGAATCTGTGGGAAAAATCTGCACCTAGCATACTAATTAAGCCTTGTATTTAGCAGGTGGCTGTGACAGCCATCGGCAATAGCATCATTTTTTGTTTCATAGCAAGGAATAAATATAGAAAAGAGCAAAAATAGTGAGGAAGGAAAGTAGGATATCGACTTGTTTGATAGTGAAATTTTGCTACAGGATGTCATCTTTGACAATTACTACCATCACAGACAATTGTCCAATTTAAGCCACTCACAAGTAACTGCCAAAGAGAATATAAATTTTCTTTTCTGGAACTAGAATTAGGTAATAGATAATAGTAATGTAGAATATGACCATTGTTTAGTTTAAATTTGATATGACGTAAACAAAAACATCGTATTACTCAGTAAAATCTCATTTCTCAACTCATAAATTACACTTTTTTACATACACACGTCACTATACATACACTTTTATGTACATATTTTCAAGACATGATTTTTATTTCATTTTGTTTGAAGTAGCTTTAAATTTTACGATACATCTCAAATTAGAAATATCGATGTTTTAAATCAAAAATAAAAAATCCTCTCGTTTGCTTTGCAAAAATAGAATTCATCAAGTTATTTCCAGGTTTTTATTTTTTTACCCATAGGCTACATATAAAAGAAAAAAGTCTTATTGAAGAAACTACGAATAAATACTCTAGTTATGAGCACTTTAGTGAAGGTACCAAAATGTAAATCGGTTTCTTATATGCATATTAGTTTGATGTTCGCGTAAATTGCCCATTTGTCATTTAAATTTAAATTTCATCTGTATACCGTTTTGCACATTTGTAATATTACACTTTTAAAAAATAATTTGTGTGATTGATATTTGTTTGTAAACGATGTAAATGGTTTTGTTTCATACTTATCATATTAATTGTACGGATTTTCTATTTTATTTTTTAAACTTTATAATTACAAGAGTTATAATTAAGGAGTTTTTGTCTTTATTTTTCGATACTTAAAGGTATGCAATGTTTTATTACATTGTTTTGGTTTTTAATTGGAAATATGTAAGGCCGGAAGTAAAAATGATATATTGACTAATCTATTAACTAGACATTAAAAACGAGAAGTGCGTAAATGGGAAACGTACAGTGAAAACAGTCACGCCTGGTCAGCCATTACAAACAGCATGATGTGTCGCATGAATCCTTTCTTTGGCAGCGTCTATAATTAATTTCTAAGTACCTATATAATTATGTGTTTGGTTTATTAGTATTTTTTAAAGTTTCTCTTTTTAAGGTATACAAATAATATATATTACATATTAATAATATTAATAAAGAGTAAACAAGTAAGTTATTAGTGAACTTTAAATAATTCATTATAGTAATTAGGTTTTAAAAAATACAATGATTAATGGGAAATTAGTACAAATTTATTATAATGAATTAGTAATCTTGCACTCTTTATCAGTAAGAATCATTTCTTGTACTCTTTATCACTAATTCAATTAATTCAATGTTTCACACCTTAATAATAAGCAATTTTGAACTAATTCAATTATAGAGAGCATGTTCCACTGCACATTTTATTCCCGTTTATAAAGGAATTCATATGTTTTACGTTCGTCTTTTTAATGTGAACATTTTTAAGTTGATATCAAACAATACAGGTACAAATGACCGTAGACCTTGTACCAACTAAATGTTTGCAAAATTAATTTCGAAAATTACCTATATATATATTTGCAAATTGTTATGCTTAAAATTACATAATGACATTATTTACATTTCAACATTTCATGATCCACGTATTATTTTTTAAATTTAATTCAAATTACATTTGATTTAGCATCGATTTTTTCGTAAAGCGCATAATTGGGGAATAATGGTAAAATTAAAGCATCGCACTACCTTCTACACACACTTGCAACATGAAATGTCTTATGGCACATGTGCAAAAATGTCTTTTGTGCGAATGTGACTGTTGTACACGGAGCCGAAAGCGTGCCTTTTTTACCATTTGTATTTTACGTTACATGTTCAATGAACACAAGCTGCAATTATAATGCACTAACATGCAATAAATAAATTAAATAGCTGGATTTTTTAAAAAGTCTACAGCATTTTTGTGTTCTACTGAAAAAGAGCTTTCCAGTAATCTCGAATTTGTAAAAATAGGGATCCTGAAAATAACAACATTATTTTTTAAAATAATATTAGGTATGTTTTACCATCTCCAGATTTCACCCTACACTGTAAAAAAACTACGTGTACATTAATTCATCATATTCTATATGTAAGCGACCGTTTAATTTCAGTTTGCAGTTTGTAAGCCGTGTTCGCAATCGTTTATTTTTGTATTTTTGGAGTTATTGTTATTCCGAAATGTGTACCCTTTCCTAAAAGAATTATTGTATTTATTCATATATATGGGAAATAAATATATATACACCTTTAGAAAAATTAATGTTCTGCACATTGAATGTACATGAAGTTTCATGACATTTTTAACAGTGTAGCCAAGAAGTTCAATATTGATAACACAACGAGAACAAATTTTTTGTAAATACACGTTTAGGGTACAAGACAGTGGCGCCGGCAGGATTATTTTCAGGAGGATGTAAAATTAAATATGCGACTATATGTGAATGCTATTGTAACTGAATTATGAGGTAAGAAACAAATAACATCCACCTTGCCAAAATAAACATATATTAAACAAAAAATAACGTGATATTTGAGTTTAATGAATCAAAATACATCTGAAAGATACAGCAGTATTGAACCTACAACTTGGCTATAAACTGGTATGCTTAAAAATTTAAGAATCGAGCAATATCTGAGTATAAAATTTGAAGATTTGTTACAATGATCTATTTGTTTGTTATGTCGTATTAAATGTAATGTAAAAAATGTAAAAAAATGACTACCCATTTTTTTATTACAGAATAAATCTTATTCTGGAAACAAAATTTATATTCGTTTTTAGCGAAATTTTTTTCTCGTAGTTTGCTGTTAAACAAGATGATATTCTCACATTTTTTCACTGTCACCTGATAAATACAAGAGTTAATGACCATGCTAGACGAAGATTTCCCACAGATTCTTGGGAAATTCTAAGAAATATGAACACATGGAAAGAGTTATATGATTGATTTTCGATGTTATTTTGATACGATAATTACCCGTGTTGCTGGTAACGAAAGAAGTACAACCATAGCCAATTTCCATGAGAAAATAAATTTATTTTATATAGCTATAGACAAAGTTTGAACCTTCACGTAATTGTTCGTAACTATATTATTCATTCTTATATAATGTTTAAAAATACTTAGTTTCATTTGCAATAGCGTAGTGCATGTGTAAAAGATAAGAATCTGGACACAATTTGATGTATTCTATTTGTGCATGGCAAAAGAATGAATTTCTCAGGAATTAGTTTTATTCGACCCGATCGGATATTCTTTACTTCAAATATTACGTTAAACGTCAAGCTACTTCAGAAAAGAACATCATAAAATTCATGTCTTGAAACTATATGCATATACAAAATTGTTAATATAATTTTCGACTGTAGTGGATCAAAATACATGTTATATTAGTTGTTATTGATCGATAATTGTGAAATTTTTTTATCAAAATTTATCTTTATGAATTGCCTTGTGATAAATTGAACCTCCGGCGATCAAAAGGGCATACGCGTGGATTCGGTCGGAAAACTTTTGTTCAATAGTTGATTTTTTAAAATATGTCAAATTTAAATGTTATTGCTTAATCCATGTGCAGAATGAAATGACCTCTATTTTTTTCATTTGAAAGAAATTTATAGGGTTTTTACTTTTTGTAATAAATAAGAAAAACTAAGTTTTTGAAAAGTAACAATTTTCGATATCTTTTCAATTCAACTCGTGGTAACTTGCTAATTTTTTGAAATTTCGGAATAAAACAAAATTGAACCTTATAGGGTAGGCGTTTCCGAAAATAAATAAAGACAAACAAAGCTAATATGTTTATAAACAAAAAGATATGCATTTTTTCCAAGAAAATGTAAATTCTCGGTATCGAAAACTTATTTTAAACGCTTCGTTTGACGAGCGAATTTCGATACCGAAAACTTCAAGTGAGAAAGTTGTTCGTTAACCCTTTGAGTCCCAGACGCCACTATAGAGGCGTCAGATTCAGCCTTCTTATTTTGGTCATATTTTCCTATTTATATATAATATTCGAATTTTTTTGGCATTTTTAATGTGATAAGGGTTTTATTTGTCAATAGTGCAGTACTTTTAGTAGTTTTATTTTTTTTATTGTTGTTATAAACAAATTTACGCTTAAAAATGTCACTTTTTGTATGATTAATTCAATTCCGAAGAAATTCGGCAGTAAACAAGTAGTTTTAATTGTCGTTGCTTATGTTTTCGGGGTCACTGATTCCGAATCCGATGTCAGTTTTTCGAAATTCAACATGGCAGATCCAATATGGCGATCCCCAAAATCATCGAATAACGATTTTCACCAATTTTTCTCAGTTTTTCAATACACTGACCGCCATACCGGATCCGCCATTTTGAATTTCGAAAAACTGACATCGGATTTGTACTCAGCGACCCCGAAAACTCCCCAGTAAGGATTTTCACGAAATTCTCTCCTATTGTTAAAATTTGGTCCGCCATATTGGATCCGCCATTTTAAATTTGGAAAAACTGACATCGGATACGTAATCAGCGACCCCGACAACCCCCCAGTATAGATTTTCACGAATTTGTTTCAAATTGTTAAAATTTTTTTCGCCTTATTGGATCCGCCATTTTGAATTTCGAAAAACTCACATCGGATTCGGAATCAGTGACCCCGATAACTATGTGTACCGTACGCTTTGAAATAATTAGTATATTCTTTTAAATGTGGGTCTCAAAGGGTTAAGATGCGAAGAAGTTTTTTGGAAAGTTTTATAAAAATCGAAGTATTAGAAAAAAAATTGTTGATCTTGATGTATAAAGTTTATAGCGGGAATTAAATAATTTCGAATTGGAGTGTTCTCGTTTTCGTGCATTGTTACCGTTTCATTGTTTACACAAACAAGTATATGTACTTCTTACGGGAAAAGTGTCTTGCCATAATTATTAAGTATTCAAAACAAAAATCGTGTTTTAGAAATATCTATAAAGACATCGAAAAGTTTCTAAGAAATAAATAAAATATAACAATTCAAAGAACCATAAAAATTAAATGACTTTATAAGATATATTTATTATAAAATTATAATTTTAATTACAATTACTTAGAAATACTATATTATAAACTATTTTAAACATTTTAAAATATAAACATAAAAACACCTCGATTAGTAGTACAGGGAATATTCATGTTGTGTCTCGAACATGACATTTAGCTTTCATCGTCATAATCGTCTGTAGTTTCATATTTTCTAGTAATTTGAGAAAAATAGTTTTTAAAAAATGCTTGTCCAGAAGAACTAACGTAAGTCAAGAGGCTTTGGACGTCTTCTATTTTAGACTTCTTATAATAAATAATTTTTATAATAAATCTAATATATCTAACAGTAATTTTATTTCTATGGTTCTTTTAACTGCTATATTTTATTTATGTCTTAGAAACTTTTCGATATCTTTATAGATAATTCTAAAACATGATTTTTGTTTTGTATTGTTATTAATTATTGCAACACCTTTTTCGTAAGAAGTACATATACTTTTTTATGTAAACAATGAAATGGCAACATATGCATGACAACGAGAACCCTCTAGTTCTTTATAACCTTTATACAAATGTAAACTTTATACATCAACAATTTTTTTCTAACAGTTCGAATTTTATGAAACTTTCCAAAAAACTTCTTCAAATCTTTACTAACAACTTTCTCACTTGAAGTTTTCGGTAGCTCGAAAATGGCTCGTCTAACGCTTGAAGGTTTCGATACCGAGAATTTACATTTTCTTGGAAAAAATGCATATCTTTTGTTTATAAACATATAAACTTTGTTTTTCTTTATTTATTTTCGAAGACGTCGACCCTATATCTCCGTCTTAATTTTGTTTTATTCCGAAATTTCAAAAATTGAGCAAGTTACCAAGAGTTGAAGCGAAAAAATATCGAAAATTGTTACTTTTCAAAAACTTGGTTTTTCTTATTTATTAAGAAAAGTAAAAACCCTATAGGCGTTTTCATTCTGCATATGTATTAAGCAATAAAATTTAATCTTGAAATATTTTTAAAAATCAGCTATTGCACAAAAGTTTTCCGGCCGAGTCCATGCCCTTTTGATCGCCGGAGGTTCAATTGTAATGAAGATGAACGCATGCTAATATTATACATTTTCCAACGTTATTATTCTAAGTTAGAAGCTCGTCTGCAGATTTCAATATTTGCAGACAATTTTTCGACTTCAGAATAAAACTCGCATTTCAGCTACGTGCATTATAAGGCAATTTATTTAGAATTTTATTTAGAATATTTATATAACTAAAATGTTTAAAGGGCAGAAATGCCCGTATATAAATAAATAAATAAATAACTTTACTTACTTTTTTTTAAAATAGATTTAATTTTAATATATTTTACTACTAAGTATGAAAAAAATGCACTAATTTAAAATTTCTTAATTAATGAATAGAAAATAATAAAGCATTTCTAAAGTACCGATTTTGTTTAAATATGTATTTGTATTTTTTTTGTTTAAATATGTTTAAAAATTAATTTCAACGGTCGAAATTATTCCGCAAAACAGGAAATATAGAATATACAAAAAAAATACTTAAATAAAAAATCAGTACTTGATGTGTACACTTTTATGTATAATATCATTCACATCATACTCAGATATTTAAATATTTTGCAATTAATAGTTTTCAATAAACTTTATATTACCTAAATGTAATATAACTTACTTTACATAGATTTTTCATAACCCATCGAAAAATTTGCGATTACTATAAATAACTGCATGAATGAGTGGTAATTAATAATAATCAGTAAAATAACCGAGTAATTACTTAGTCGTATACATGCTGCATGAATTTGCTATATCAAAGTTAATGTATGCTTGTTAATTTAATACATGAGACAGTCGATAACCCTTTTTAAATGAAGTTGTATTGAAAACTGTCAAAACCTGTCGAAATAAAACAATTTGAGATCAAAGTAAGTTTTTGGGACATTGAATGAATATCAAAATAACAGTAGAAATAAGGTGTAGAAATACATGTTCCCATCATGAAACAGGCTTTATGAGAGAGTTGTGTATTAACACTAAAAATTAATGAAAAAAACGTTAAACATTGAATATTTTTATTGTATAGTATATAGTTATGATTTTTTGAATAATAATTACTTTTATAAAATCTATTTGCAGTTGCAACACATCCCTATTATGAAAGACATATAAAATTCTCTTTCTCACTTTGAAAAAAAAAATAACTTGAAATTTTTGAACCTATTTTAACTTCCCGATACCGAATATATTAATAAAAGTTATAGGTCGGACATATTGAAGCCGACTTTTTGAAAAAACCGTATTTCATTGCGGGTTTTTACATTTATTTTGAAACATACATATGTCAGGCAAAAAAATAAACAAAAAGATAGAGCATGAAATTCTGAACAAAAAAGGTTAGATGAATTCTTTTCGTAATGTTAAAGGTACATAATGTGTATAAATATTCCAGAACACGACACTGTTATAAAATGTGGTTATGTGGCACGAATAACCGATTATTTTCAGGAACATGCGTCTTTTGCGATATTAGCGTTGATATAAGGATGAAAATGTATATAACCTTTTCTGAAGATAATTTGATTATCTATCTTTTCTATTTAAACCATTTTTTTTGTTTAATTTGTATTTTGTACAATAAATGCATAAACCTGCAATAAAATCGGAGTCAGTATGTCTGAAGGGAAAGTTTTATTGGGCGTACAAAAATAACGCCTACACATTTATGGGCTTGAAATGCATTCCTTATATATTTTACACTTCTAATATACATTACTTTGTGATTCAAATGAATTGAAAATATCAGAGTTATACTTTTTTTGGAATATGTATGCATTTATTATTTTTTTAAAATTCAATGACACATTATTTAAAAGGATTAAAAATAAATGCATTCAAATATTATATTCCACAAGTATAGAGATGCATTCGTTAATTATAATATATATGGATTCATATGTATTGAAAATCAACGTTTCGTATTCATTAATTTCAGATTTCTTTTTGTTTAATTATAATTTATTAATACCTTTCTCAAAACTTACTGTAATGTATACTAACATTGCCAGGTTCTTAACCTTTTGTCAAAAGCAATGAAAAAAAACTAGGAAAATTCGCTGTACGTAAGAATCGTAGTGAGGGGTTTACATCTTACGAGACTAAATTGTATTCAAATATGTATAGTAGGAGAAATAAATATCAAGATTGGTATAAAATTAATACTGAATAAAAAAAAATAATAAGTAATAAATTTCTCTAAATCATTTGCTTTATAATGGTAAATCTGCACTTAGTTCACGATTCCATTCAACAGGCATTCACTACAAAGCGATTCAGAACTACTTCAAATTCAAAATTATATCTCATTCTGCTTTTTGAGATTTCACTTAAGAAATCATGAAAAAATGATTTTCAGACTGAATGAAAGCAAATAAGGTAAATAGAATTATTGTATTAAATTTGTCAAACAGTTAATGAATGAAAGGTAGTTTGAAAATCATTTCCTAACAGCACAATCGACTGGGATGAAAATTGTAATATAAGATCATCAGATGTTAAAAGTTATATTACTCCAATGTTCGTTTCTTTGTATATTGTATGAAAACCACCCTTTATGAAAAAAATGAAAATCATAGATCTTGTCATGATTAAGATACAATTAATGTTCAGATGGCGTAAAAAAAAGTGTCTTTTAGAACAGAGTGTATGATATTTCGACCGGTTTCAACCCTTGAAACCCTCACTCGTTAGGAATTAAATCGCGAGAAACACGTACCGTAAATTGGGGTAAAGTCGGCTATTTTTCATGGTTTTTTGCTTAAATCCTCATGACAAAACTTAAAATAATTATTGGTATTTTTAATATGTAATCTTTAACTCCTCTGTTTTAAGATCTATGTAATAGAAAAGAAAATTACTTCTTAGAATTAACGGTATATACTATTTTGTTATCGCCGACTTTTACCCCAAATGTGTGAAAACCGCTCTTTAACCCTTTGAGGCATAGTGGGGAGACTATCAGTGTCTCACCTGTAAATAATTTTCTTCATGTAGGTAAATCAATATCTATTTCAATGATGGATTGAAATTTTGTACTCGGGGTTTTTCGAGGCCGCTAATTACGAATATGTTGTAAAAATCACAAAATTCAAAATGGCTGATCCAATATGACATACGAAAATCCGAAGCTTAATTCGATTTCGATGAAACTCAGTACTTGTGGGTTTTCGGGGCCGCTGATTAAGAATATGTCCTGAGATTTTCGTAATTCAAAATGGCGGATGAAATATGGCCAGGCCAAAATCTGAAATTTGATTCGATTTACATGAAAATTGGTGCTGGGGGGTTTTCAATGCCGCTGATTATGTATCCGTTCTAAGATTTTAGAAATTCGAAATGTTGGACTCGATATGGTGCCATGTTGATTCAGCCATTTTTAATTTTGAAATTTGTAACATTTATTTTTTGACGTTTCTCTGCTTCTCGTATTGCATTCTGTAATTGTTCCGTTGAATATTTGAACAATCTAGAAGAATCCGCCTTTGTTTTATAAATTCGCCCCATGGCCGACTTTTCCCTACAAATGTTACATTTTTAGAGAAACCGATATTTTGCGATATCTAATGATCTTATTGAGGTAATTTTTTATCGTACATTAGGTTAGAGATATAGGCTATGAGATAAACATTTTGATTTTACATACAAAAATTTGTACAATTATTTACAAGTGCTTTTTTCACACTACTTACTTTAGAGGCTAAATATACAGTCACACATAAACGACGTTTTTATTCAAACTTATCGATGAATTTGATTCAACTAAACTGTAAATGAAAGTTTGACATTCCTAATAACTAAAACAATTGCGCATCTTCGACTTTTCTCTCTAGAAAAAGGATAATTAAATATTTAAAAATAGGTTATCGAATGGCCGACTTTTCTTGTCAAGCCGACTTTACCCCAATTTACGATATATAGTAAGTAGTTTATATATTGGAATTATTCAAATTTTTAGGAGAATAGTGTACGATTCAAAAAATATTTTCTGACATATATTAAAATAAAAAGACACTTAAAAATCAACTCTTATAAGTGAAAATAATAAAAACATTCAGAATGCTTAGATGTTGTAAAGATATAAATATGATAAATTATAGACTTTTTAAAAAGTTTTGAATTAGTTTGTAACGTTCGTAAAATTATAAAAGAAAGCTTTGATTAAAATATTGAAATATGTATATTAAGCTACGCGTGATTATATCGTTTTAATATGAATGAATGTACTTTTTGTTGCATTACATTATTTTTGAATAGTCAAAACTTCTTTTGACGAATAAAATTATTTTTAAAGTTTTACAACTTTGAAGATTATAAATAAATGTTTCTTTGTCTTTTAGTAAAACATTCATATAAAATTTTTATTGCGAATAATTTAATAATTTACAAAACAGAGGATCACGAAGGTATTTTCCTTGTTACGAAAATTGTACAGAAAAATGCGATTGGTTTTTTTTTGCATAACATCCTGAATATTGAAGTCAAAGATTCGAACCGAAAGTAATTTTTTAAAGAATTTAGAAAATTTCGAGCACTATACGCCTGGGAATTGCACGTTTCTTATCTCTTTGTCATTTACATTCACAGGTTTCAAGGGGTTAGGCACGGTCGTCTCCGTGCTTAGTTTTTTTATTTAATCTTTATCTTCTAGCAATCATAAGTCAAGACAACATTTCTGGGTCGAAAATGAAAATAAGACGAATTCTTCGTCATTAAAAAACATACTTTTTTCGTTATTTTCTTAGATTTTATTATATTTTTAATGAAAAATTTAATTTTTATAGAAATCCCATATTTATCTTTAAAGTATATCAAACACATTTCGGAAATGCTGCTTCGAAAAGTGGTGAAACATTATAAACTTATTACCCGGTGTTACAAATATTGCAAAAATTGGTATGGTGTAATTTTTCGATACACCCCCAAAATCTCGTTTAACCCTTTGCGGCATACATTTTTCTTTACATGGAAAATAACTAAAACTTTTTACTCGGAGGTTTTTGGAGTCCCTGATTACTAATTTGAAGTCAGATTTTGAAAATTCAAAATTGCGGATTCAATATGGCGGACGAATTTGTCAAAATTCATCGAATTCGCTTGAAATTTATTACTCGGGGTTTTTTGGGATCGCTGGTTACGAATTTAAAGTTAGATTTTGAAAATCCAAAATTACGGATTCAATATGGTCGACGAATTTTTCAAAAGATGCGAATCAGACGTTAGTTTTAATAAATTAAAAATGGCAAATCGATTTTTTCAGCCAAAAATTTTGAAAACTACTTCACGTTACTCGTTATTATTTTTACCAAGTTAAAAATGACAAATCAAACATGCCGGACAAACATTTTACAAACGACTCCATTTGAAGAAAATTTTATCTTGGAGGGTTTTCAGGAACGCTGATTACGAATCCGAGGACAATGTTATAAAATTCCAGATTCAATGCAAAATTAACATTGGATTCTTAATCAGAGGTCCCGAAAACCCTCGAGTAACAAATTTTGTTAAAAATGAGGCATTTTAAAATTTTGTTAGCCGCCACATTGGATCCGCCATTTTGAATTCGGTAAACCTAACATCGGAGACGTGATCAGCGACCCCAAAAACCTTTATAAATAAATCTATAGTAAAAAAAACCTTGTGCAGTTTGCAAAAATGAATTTACTCGAAAAAAAACACCGTTTTTTCAATTTTATTTGTTAATAACAGATATAATAACACTAAACGATCAAATTTTTGCTTTTTATAGTTATATTGCGACAAAAGTGAGGAAATGTGAATAAATCTAGGTGGTACAACGTATGTGCCACTATGCCGCAAAAGGTTAATAGTCGAAAAACCGTTTTTAGGCAGGTTTATGTGAAAAAACAATAATAAATTTAAAACAAATTTTTATTACTAAATTTGCGCATTTGTGAGATGCACAACGACGGTATCACGTGCTGTGGAACCGGCGCACCACATGTGCGTACTTCCGAACAGAAGAATTTTTCAAAATTGTTATCTGTCAAAAAAGTGATTAATGACGATCTGTGATTTTTAAGTCATTTAGAGTAAGTTACCGTGGGAATTCGTTAATCGTTGTCATAAATGAGCATAATATGCATGCTCTTCCTGAATACCATGTGCGCTACCATTTTTTTTTTTAGTAATTCTTAGATTTCGGCAATTTCAAATCTCACATCTTATTTGAAATTATCTAAAAATTATTAAAATTTTTTAACTTAATTATAAAGAAAAAAAAACACGTTAAAATAATTAACGTTTAACTATTATCGAAACTAATGATTTGCTTTTGTCTTTGACAACAAATTTTGTCAAACATTAAAAAAATGGGAGTTAATCTAAAAGATTTTCTTTAAATATCAAAATTAAATGATAATTCACAAAAACTCACAGTAATAAAATCCTTTATAAAATATACAGCAACCATTATTTTAATATAAATTAAACCAATTTCATTTCCCTGCTAAGAAATTCAATTCGCTACATAATTTGCATAAGATACTAACTAATACTAAATGTACAAGTGTACAAAAAATTAATGAATTTGCTGACGTTTCGTAATTAATTGATGAAAATTCGGCACTATTTATGGATCCCAACGACCAAATGTTTCCTAAATCCTAACACATGATTCAAAATCTCATTTTTCAACATTTGTTCAGAAATTCATTAGGAAGAAGGATGCAATTAAGAATTTGTAGAATTTTGTGCCACTAAAATAAAATGAAACGTGGCTTCCGTAACCTGACACCAAATTATCAAAATCATATTATTAATTTAAATTCATTGCATGCTTTATCTTATAAACTAAAAATTTTAGAATCGTAACAAAATCCAAAACATCAATTTAATAAAAATTTCAAAAACTTATATTGAATCGCATACAATCTATAACATTTATATTCTACATCTCTCACTGTTTGATCACTTGGTAGTAGAATTATCGAGAGTAGAAATGTCTTTTTGATGGGTAATTGTCAATTCACTAAAGCACTGTTAGATTAGTATCACTAATTTTTACAAAAGTTCACATTATTCTTAACAAATACTACTGTGTAAATGACGAGTATTCGCAGAAATGTGATGTATGTAAGTCATTTCCTATCGAAAAGGAGTTCGACATGGTCTGATTCTGAAGATTCTGCACTTGACCAGCACATTTCTTCTTAATGATATTTGTTATAGGTATATGCTGAATGCGTCCGCTGCTCCAGGCAATGGTAAGGATAGTCACGTTGTCCGCATCATCCGCATTTAAATAAAATTGTATGCAATTCGGTTCTTCGCCAGCAAAGCCTTTTATAAAGTCTAAAGGTTTAACTTCGGTGACTCTCGATGTCGCGCCAATTTTCGTTTTAAATACAGCAATTAGTGGACTATCCTGCAAATTTTAGTTAACATTAATACATCGTTTAAACTGAAATAATATTAAGAAATTATAATTCAGCAAATTTAATACCTGAAACATAATGGCTAAATATTTTCCACTCGAATCCCAATCCATCGATACAACTCTTCCTCCAACCGAAACTTCTTCGTTGTCAACCGTAAAGGAAATTTTGCCTAAATCAATTAATGGCATGGCGATTTTCGTATCATTTTGCGTTGTAGTTTTCTTAACGTCAAAGATAAGTTCTTGTAATGGCAGCGAGAAAATCATTCCCGGGTCCTCGGTTGATGTGAATAATAATGTCAAATTAGGACCAAAACACGCTGCAGCTACTCTACCATTGGGTACGGTCCACCTTTCGGCAGTCCAAGGTTCGCCAACTCCAATGTTCCAAACTCTGCGTACAAATATCGATGTCAACTTTTTTTCAACTATTTTCAATGTTAATTTACTACTACGGGTGTAAAATAAAATCGGAATAACCATGTCATACGTATTTGAGATCGCTATTTCAGAATCTGCCAATAAAATTGCGAAAAAATGAATTTTCAAAAAGTTGCGGCCATTTTTCTGAAAAAAAAATAGGAATTTTTGACAATTTTGTTTCAAAAATGATTTTTTTTTTCATACGGCAAGTAATCAGAACATTGTTTCACATCAAAATATCGCGTCCGCAATGTCTAAGCTTCAAAATGGTGAAACGTACTTTTGAAAATTTCAAGATGGTAGATCCAAAATGGCGACGAAAGAATTTTTTTTACGAAATAGTAATATTTGGTGTCTGTTTCATTAAAAAAAAATTTCTTTTTAATGACACTGTGTATCTATATATTTTTTGGGTCGCCGATTTGAAAAATTCAAAATGGCGGATCCAATATGGCGGACGATATTTTCAAAATTGGTCAGATTATTTTGAAAATAGGCTTCGTGGTTCAAAATTATTATTAAATCTTTTTTCGTATTTTCAGAGAGAGTTTTATTATTTTTTTTATTTTCATTTTTATTATTTTTTTTTTGTAAGTTTGTAATTATTTAATAAAAATTTATGAAAATTTAAGTGTTATGAAGAAACGAGGAAAGTCAAGTAAGTACAATCACTTAAATTTTGTGAACTTTACTAAAGTTAAATAATCCGACCAATTTTGGAAATATCGTCCACCATATTGGATCCGCCATTTTGAATTTTTCAAATCGGACTTCAGATTTGTGATCGGCGACCCAAAAAATCTATAGATAGACAGTGTCATTAAAAAGAAATTTTTTTTTAATGAAACAGACACTGAATGTTACTATTTGGTAAACAAAATTCTTTCGTCGCCATTTTGAAATTTTCAAAACTACGATTCACCATTTTGAAGCTTAGACATTGCGGACGCGATATTTTGATATGAAATAGTGTTCTGGTTACTTACCGTATGAAAAAAAAATCATTTTTGAAACAAAATTGTCAAAAATTCCTATTTTTTTTTCTGAAAAATTGCCGCAACTTTCTGAAAATTTATTTTTTTGCAATTTTATGGGCAGATTCTGAAAGAGCGATCCCAAATACGTAAGACATGGTTATTTCGATTTTATTTTATACCCATAGTAGTTAAGAAAATAGTTGGAAAAAAGTGTCCTTCCCGGCATTAAAGGGTTAATGTTTAAAGTCATTATTTAAAAATAAATGAAACTGAATTAAATGTACCTGAAAACTGTTCGGCAAGTAGTTGCGAGCAGCCTCGATCCACAAGGTGACCAATGAGCGAAACACAGTCCACCTCCCCTGACCCGTCTTAAAGGTACGGCAGTTTCTTTAGAAGTGTCCCAAACAATCATATTTGAATCTGTTAAACAACAAGATATCAATATACCTCCCTGAAACAAAAATTATTGTCAAAAACTTTCAAAAATACAATTTATTTAATGTAGCTATGAATCGTCAAAGTTCAACGATTTACAATAATATTGACCAACCTGAGGATGCCAGGAAACACTCGTTACCGGGGCATGATTTCTATGCCTTAATAAAACTGCGTGGCTTAGTGAATTACTCGCTGCCCCAAGTTCTACCGTCCACAAAAGTACACCCTCGTGACAAGCTGCGGCAAGTTCTCGTCCGGAATGAGGTCTCCATCGCATACAACACACAGACTTTTGCGCATTATGCCTTAGTACTGCAATGCCAGAAATACCTTCGGAGAAGACTCTAATACGATCATCCCGAGTAGCGACAGCAAGGCGCGTGAAATGTGGATGCCATGCGATGCACCGGATCTAAAATGATGTGCCCAATACTTTTCAATCGTATGGTTATTCACTAAAGCTTCACAGAATATTGTATGTTACGTTACCAATGCCATTGACCAATCTCTCGTGGCTGATACGTCGGCGACTGATCCAGTACCTGAAGACGGCAGGCCATCATTTCTCAGCGTTCCTCTTTCTATCAATTCCAGCAACCAAGTTAACCTAAAAACAACGCATAAAGAGATTTTCATAAATTTAGTAAAGGTATTGTGCAAATTATGGCATATAACTTCTAAATATATGTAGATTTTACTTTGTAGCAATCCAGTGAACGGGAATAGTAACATCTTGAGCATTTTCCGTTGCAGTGGTTTTGATCGCTTCTAAGATACCCTTTTCCCTTAATATGTTAGCAATTTTTTTAAACACACTATCTTGAACAGGTAAAAATAAGTCTCTAGCGCCAATAGTTCGTGCGGATTCTCGGGTCGCTAACATATCCTGCGTTATTGTGATGATGGGAAAGCCTCGTAAATGAACTGCAAACGGCTGTGTTTCTTCATGCAAGTTTTCTCTTGTACAGAAAACTGTTTCATCGTTGAGTATGCCTGCAGTAGTTTCTTCGGTGTAGGTTGGAATTGTGAAATCTTGAAGCGAAACTAACTTCAACATTTTGTTACTACAGTGGACACAAACAAACACATTATGCACTGGTTTATTTCTGTGAAATTTAATTTTGGTATGCTACGTTCAGAGAGAAACAAAATTTATTTTTTACATAAGCGTAATAGTTTATTACATTGTCAGAAATAAGACAAATTTGTGTAAAGTTATGTTAATATTATAAATTTTGCATCCTTAATGACATAATTTGTATTTAATCCAATGTGTAATGCTGTAAAATCTTAAAAACTCCATTTATCGTAATAAATCTATAATTGACATATATTTATCAGTTAGAAAATACACTGGTAACTATAAATGTATTATATTAAAATAAATACCTACACAATAATGTACAATACAAATGAACAAGTTATGTTTTCTATCGCACAGCGACTTACATGTATAATCAAATCAGAAAATAACCTAAAAATTTTCAAACGTCAATGAAAACTGAAGAAACAGGTTTACGCGCGCGTAACACACTAGCACCATATGGCGGTATAAAACAGAACTACTTACATATTGTATGGCATTAACAACTCTGTCGATAATAAAAATTTCTTACCACATCTATCTGCTGCGCGCGTCGATACAGTAGAACCCCTCTTATTTGAATCGTTTCCCCTCCGGCCTTCCCCCACCACCACTCGAACATCTCGATACAGTTTACAGTGTTTACACTATCAAAGTTGTACAGTGTAAATACCGTTTAACCTAAATTTGCAAACATGTATAGTCGGTAGACTGACATGTAATGAAATTTCAAATTACTTTAAAATTTTGCATCAAACTCATGATTTACATCATACAAATTATTCGAGAAGCTGCTAATTTCGTAAAATAAAAGTACACATTTGAAGGTTGGGATGTCAATTTTTAATGATGTGTATTTCAAGACCTCGACAAAAATTGAAAAGTCTTTCATTTGCAAAATAACAAACAAATCCAATATCAGCAGCTTAGTACTGAATTTGAAGTGATCTGAAGCTTTCATTAATCATATTTGCAAATTTGGGTTAAATATTGTCTCCTATATTCATTTCGGTCTTGATCACAGTGTATCTGTGAAACAAAAAATTATTGATACATAATTATATGTAATAAAGTGCATAATGTACACTACCGGCCAAAAGTTCGTGAACGCTCTGAATTTTTTAACTCATCAAATAATGCGTTCTATCTCCGAATCCTTAACGATAATGATAAAACTCATTGGATGTCTTTTAAAGTACATAAATAAAGCTTTCAATTGGTGCATTTAGTTTTACTTCAGACGTTATCGTTTCGCAGTTGTCAAATTTTAAAAATGTTAAAATTTTCGATTTTTTTCTTTCGACTTTTAACACTAACAAAAAGTCTAATAAATTTTTCTGTATATTTCCAATTTTTTTTTCTAAATACTATAATTCAAGAGCTTCGACATAGCTCTTGAAAAAAGTCGATACAATTTTTTTTGTCAGAGTTACTATTTTTTTTGAGTTATCAACTTTTTGCCTTTTTCCACAGAATTCTGACAAAATGAGGTAAACTGACAATTTTCAAAAAATGATAACTCAGGAACAAAAAATCATATCGACTTTTCACAACAGCCATTTTAAAGCTCTTGAATTGTAGTATTTAGACAAAAATTGACTATATGCAGAAACATTTTTTAGACTTTTTGTCAGAGTTTAAAGTCGAAAGAAAAAAATTGCAAATTTTAACATTTTTAAAATTTGACAACTACGAAACGATAACGCCTGAAGTAAAACTAAATGCACTAATTGAAAGCGTTATTGTGTGTACTTTAAAAGACATCCGAGGAGTTTTATCATTATCGTTATCGATTCAGAGATAGAATGCATTATTTGATGAGTTAAAAAATTCAGAGCGTACACGAACTTTTGGCCGGTACTGTAAATTTAAAATGTTTATTTCTACACTCGAATGCAGATTTAAATTACCATAAATAAATGCGAAATGTTGCAGTCTTTATTTATCACATAAAGGCACGAGTTGTGATCTCGTTACATTTTTATCCAAATTTAAAATTCTCTTCACATTTTTCAGATAAATTATATATATTACATAATTCAACTCTAAAATATATATGATGTCTAACAAAAATAAAAAGATATCAGATATTATCCACTATTAAAGCGTTAAGTAGAGAAAAGGGATAAGGGGAAATTTCAAATAAGAGAGGTCGGCGCCATCTTGAAAACCATGACAAGTTGAAATAAGAGGGGTTCTACTGTAGTTTATAAATGCACACAATATATTATATTTAGTACATATCCGGCTAGCGCAAAGATAACTGCTATATAAAACTCATGTAACATTTACCTAACTAAATAATAATTCTATAAATATTACATAATAATATCAGGATGAGGTGGCATGTATGTACAATAAATATTTTAAACCACACCTGGGCAGAGAATGTGATCTGGTCCGATCTGGTCATTTTCGTACTCTGATAAAAATCATCATGTGACAAAGCATGTGATATCTTTTGTGATACCTTATATGATAATTTAATTAATAAATGATGCGATAAAAATATGATTTATGATATTTATATAATATATTTATATAAGTGCTCGACCGATAAGGTAGGAAATTTTATTAAAAAACGTAAATTCAAGATGACTGAATAAAATTGTCAAAATTTAGGCTCTGTAAGGACAGTTCTAAGCACTATAAACAGTTTCCTAGAAAATATCAAAGATATCGATTGAAAACTAACCGAGCATTTTCGGAAATGAGTGATTTTTATTTATTTCCCAAAATTTTCGGTCAGTTTTCAATTAATGTCTTTGGCATTTTCTAGGATACTGCCCGAAGTAAATAGAATTGCCCTTATAGAGCCCAAATTTTGAAAAATCGGGATCTGTAAGGCAATTCTAATTACTATAGACTGTACGCTAGAAAATACCAAAGAAAGTAATTGTTCACTGACCGAGAATTTGCGGAAATAAGTGATTTTTACTTCTCAATTAATGTCTTTAATATTTTCTAGGAAATCATCTATCTATAGTAATTAGAATTTTACAGAGCCCGAATTTTGAAAATTTTATTCAGCCATCTTTTTCATTTACGTTTTTTAGTGAAATTTCGTACCTTACTGTCGGACTACTTTGGAACCCCTTTAAGTATAAAAGAGTTTGCGGTTAATACGTAACCAGTCGGGAAATTCGAACTGGCATTTACAAATAAATTAGTGGCATTTACAAATTGAGTTTATGTATTAACTGTACACTCATTTCTACAACGAGAACAAAAAACAGCATTAAACGCTGCGTTTGCATCTAGTGGAGACCCCCGCAACTGCTGTCACACGATACCTCCCAGATTTCGATTGACTAAACTAAATGCAGAAACAATTTCGGAGGCGTAATAAAAATATATAAATAAAAGGTTTTTGAATTGTTCACCTTGAACCCAACTATTTTAAATCACGTACAAATGAAAACAGGTATCTAATTTGTTAATATTAAGCACACATAAAAAAGATAAACAAATAATTGGAATTATTTTGGAGTAATAATAATATACGTTTTCAACAGTTGAGATAGGAATGAGTAAAACAAGGAATTTCCTTATCCAACTTAATGACATCATGTTTTATGAAATAATGAAAAAAATAAACGTTTGGGGAAGTACCGGAAAAAATAAGAGGAATAATTAGCATGTGAAAAGTAGATGTTTACGTATAACGAAATTTTAGTATCGTTTTTACTCTCAGTGTTTACAGAGGCATTAGTAAGTGCGATAAAACTTGTTGACTATTCCTCGTTGTGCGAATTTTTCGATTGTTCGGAATTTTGTATAGAAGCCGCTAATAATTGTTACCAGTTTGACTTTTTTAATAATTTATAGATTGTGAAATTGTTGAACGTCTGAGGTGTTTAGAAAAACCAATTATCTCTACATTTATTATTGTATGCAAAAATTTTCTTATAAAATGCACATTTATACCGATCACTTAATGAATTAATTTAACTTTATTTATTATGTGATTCCGATGTTTTCTTCTAATGTAGAAAGATGCATATGCATCTGCAGTTGGGGAAATATAATTTATTTGATGTTAATTTTTTAAAGCCGCACAGACGCATGACGCGTGTTATCTAAAATTGTCACGCGTATCAATGTTCGAGCAAGCTGACATTTTCTTTTTTATCTTTGACTGAGAAAAGTTTTACAAACTTGTTTTAACAATATTTCATTTAATTTAAAAATGTACATATAATGATATATTTTAAATTTGAATCAAATTAAGAAAATGGTTAATTATCACAATACTTGATATAAATTTTCGTAGAGACTTTTTACAATATTGTCGTACATATGCATCTGTGATATATTTTAAAATGTTTACAATTAACATTTAATTAAATGCCATAAATTTAAGGAGGAAAATGAATATAATGAATATAGGATTTATACATTGTTCCTAATTCTTCTAATTAAATTTTTGTTTAAGCATTAACAGTCATCATGAAGGTGTTTTTGGCATATTCGGTAATCTGCATCATCCTGCCGACTGCTCTTTCTAGTGCGGAGATAAGTGCCAAATGTAAGTAAACATTTTATACATTTCTATACTTTATTATACATTGTAAAAAGAATAATAACACATTTATTGTGAGTTAAACTTGAATCAAATCAGTTATATTATCAATATAAACCAAATTTATTAATCGACAATAACATTCGACGATTTCGTATACTTCCGGATGAGCAGTTAGTTCTCTTTTGTTAAACACTATTTTTATTTGTGAATCCAATGAACGATATCCTCTTGTTGAATGTTGTGTTGTGAATACCATATGTGTATTCCATTGATGTTTAAAATAGTATCAAAACAATCACTACAATGACATTGAACATTTTAATATCGAACATTTTTAAATCTTTAATGGAAGTACTGGATTTTAAGATTTTTTATGAACAATATACACTTTCCAGGCAGAAAATATAGAATTTGTTGTTTAATGTTTACCTACAGTAATATTGACATGTCATGTTTTATATTGTTGATTTCTGCACAGTTTAGTTTGATTTTTGCACAATTAATTGCAGGTGCCGAAGTGCCAGTCAGTAGAACGTGTGAAAATCTTCAAACCCCTTGTCCAGTTGGTCAAAAGTGCATTATGATACACGTAGACTGCGTGCAAGCTCCGTGTCCACCGCTTCCCGAATGCGTTCCAGAACAAGACCAACCTAGAACCTGCCAAAATCTTGAAAGCCCCTGTCCAACTGGTCAAAAATGCATAATGAAACAAGTTCAGTGTATTCGAGCTCCGTGTCCACCGCTACCAATGTGCGTTGCAGAAAATACTCCTAGAACTTGCGAAAACCGACCAACTCCTTGTCCAAAAGGTCAAAAGTGTGTCATGAAACAATTGCAATGCATTCGAGCTCCCTGTCCATCTATGCCTATTTGTACTCCCGAAGAATAAATACAGTAATTTTTGTTGATTAATATGAAGTAAAAAATAAAATTGTCGACTTTCAATTACTGTCTTATGTGTTGTGTTATTGTCTGTCTGCAAACAAAAACAATTATTACTGTTTAATTTATATAAATATTTGAAAAATGTATTTAAAATTGACGAATGCATATAATTTGCTGACAGCGTAGGAAACATTAATTTCAATTTGAATATAAATACATCAAAAGATATTCTCCCGATAACAGATCATTTTTTCATTATCACCAATTACGAGTCGAAAACAATAGGTAAATTTGGTCAGTTTTTATTAAAAAATCATTTATTTAACCCAATGGAGCCCATGACTAACGTGGATACAACAGAGATAATTCAAAGCTACTTAAAGGATGTAGGATATTAACGAAAAATAAGACCCCGTGTCATTCTGTTTATAAATTTTGAATGTTTTTTAATATAAAAAATAATTATGACATCTCGTCTCATGTGTTATTGAAATAGTGTCTTGAACTAATGATCTACATATATCTAATATTTAGCTCAATACTCTGCTGTGACTATATAGTCATGGGCGTTTAATGGGTTACTATATTTTTTTATACTGCTTTTTACTCAATGCCTAAGAACAAATAGGGTAAAAGCGGTTATGGTAAACAAAAATTGTTTGACTGTTTCAGGCAGATACATACCTAATTCACTCAAAAATCTAGGTAATTTAGGCATATTTTTGGGTTACTTGGGATCTGTGGCTGTCTATTATAACTGAACAGATTATGAATGCAATATCTTCATTGTTTGGAATTTGCAGATTTTAACCATTCTGGACAATGTGTTCACAGACTTATATAAGTTGATTTTATATTTATTGGAAAAATAATGGTGAAAGTGTGTGAAAGAAAAAATGGAAGGAAAGCAATTTCATTATTGGATTCAAGTAAATTTAAAGCATGCATCAAATTATGATGTAATATTATTAAATTGTACGGATTGTAGGTACTAGATTCACTGTTTATATTAAAACAAGTAATATTTATTTGTTTCTTTCTTCAATCTAAGTTTAAAATTCGATTAAAAACAAAATTTATTTAAATCCAGAAAAAAACACCTTCAGGAAGACATATACAATACTAACTTCCTAAAGCTATAAAATATATAAACATTCATTTTTATTACTATTACTTATGTTGGCTACATGATTATGCTTAAATCATCTTTTAAGCATTGTTATTCCGCAAATAATGGATTACGAACGATCGATGGCGAATATAATTCTGGATCAAATTTTTTATCAAGTTTTCTAATGACTGTCAGTTTCTGATGAGCTTTGCTTGAACCACAGTAAGTAACCAAGTTCAATATTAATATCATACAAACAAATACAACTTTGCCTAGTAATAGTTAATTTTTATTAATACATTGATCGTTATTAAATGTTTGATTTTTTCTTTTTAGCAAATCTGTGTTATTGAAATTTAAAGGTTTCCAAAATGATTTATACATTTCTAGTAATTTTGATGACATCTACGATATTTGCCGACATTTTCACAAGAGCACAAATTACGTGTTTAGATATTGGTTTAAATGTAAGTTCTTATCAAATAATGTTTTGTATAGTAAGTTTCAAGTGAGATTAATTTTAGTGCACAACTAATGGTGAATGTTGCAGTAACCGATGCATGCGAACGATTTGCAGGGAAGGTATGTCTATAAATAATTCTCTTATCATTTGATACACGTTAAACTTGAAAAAAATTTATAATGATTAACAATATATGCACTAATTTAATGGTAGAAGCATTTAGGAAGACAAACATAATCACCGGCGTGTCGAACATTATTTTTCGGTACTAAAAGCTGTCAAAATTCGATTTCGCGGACTGCATTTAGTCCGTAATATAATGGGTTATGTCTTTGACAGCGCAGATTCATGTTTCACGTGATCCATGAAATTTCATTTTACGGTTTAAAAGTAGGCCGTAAAATATGAATTTACGGCTATAGTACCGAAAAAGTACATTGATAATGTCCTTAATTCTAATGCTTGGGGTAATTTCCCCAGTATAATTAATAGTAGTTAAGATATTTTAATGCTTTAGTATACATTTTAATTCTCACAAAGTGAATTATTAATATCTATCCTAATTAGGAGAAGATTATTTACTTCTCAACAAATCAGATTCTTTGTATTTACATGTATTTAATACTTGTGTATATATGTAGTATAGTACATATACAATTTAAAATTCTTATCTTATTTAAAATCTATTAATTTAACGTCATTTTTAGTGATTTTCAGACAACCATCAGTCTACTGGAAGGTACCACCATCTGAAACGGCTCTATCGTAGAGATCTTAATCCATATTGACAACTACGTATAAAATGTTTAAATGAATATAATTGTGTATATTAATGTAAAAATAAGTATGTGAGATATAAAGGAAATATAACTGTATATTTAATTAATTTAATCGCCATTTATTTTGTAATCCCTATAATTTCACCCCTAATGTGATATTAAGTTTTAAGAACTGTTTTCCTCTGCATAACAAAGTTCAACTTTGCGCCACGTTTATAGCGACGGTACAAATAAATACTTAAAAAAGCATTATAAATATGGGACTAGAAACGTGTGAGGAATATTTTCAATATGAATTCTAACGTATAATCAGTCTACTATATTAAAAAAAAGGCTACGATAAACTTTGTATCTACGGAAGTCTAACAGCGATATGTAATCTTGATTGTACTGATAAATGAGGTTAAAAAAAAGGGTTGAAAGAGCTCAATAAACGTTTTTTTAAACATATATGCTGTTAGCCAGGTAAAAGTACTGCAGAAATATCATATAGATTAGTGCATTTATCCTGTTGATATAGTATCAATAAATAATACACAACATCATAATTCTATTTTTTTTTACGCAATTTTAATCCCTGATGGGATTACTTTGCATCATAATTCTATTTAAGCACATTACAAACTATCGAACAATAATTAATAAATAATACAAAATTCAATGCTGCCTATGCCCTTCAAATGTGACAATAGAACACTTTATCAATATTTCCTGTCGGCAAATAATATTCGAAATTTATTAGTGTCATTATACTTTTCATAACGTGAACAATAATAAATGTTTACCATTGTAGGTTTGTCTTTAGGTTGCAATAATATCGCGCTTTTTTTATAATAAAGAAAATGTACATAAAGTAAAATATATTTATTTATATTTCATTGAATATATGTATCTAACTAGCATCAATATTATTAAATGTGTGAAAGATTTATGCGTGTATTGAAGGAAAACCAGAATTTATTACAACAGATCCAAGGACGTCGGATGAACAATACCTCACATTAAGAATTACTTGTATATTCATAATGAATGTCAATTGAATATTACAATTTCACATCTTTCTTAAAATACATCTAAAACAATGTAAGAAATATATATTAAAATGCGAATTGCAGTAGAAAATAATAATATTAACCAATTTTTATATAATAAATTCTACGTTTCAGCTTGTAAATATTTATTATTCATTTGTTACCAATATTCAAATTTTAAAAATAAAAAAACAATGTTATACACAGATGAAAACTGAAAAATTACTTAATGACACGAACGGTCATATGTCATATGTATGTACATATTTTCAAGGATTAGTAAGTAAAACATACGGATTAAATCTGAGCATATAAGGATAATACGGACAACTTTAGCTCAGTGTATTTCTTCAAAAATTGTTATTTTTTCATTCTAAAGAAGTAAGGCGTAGTTGATAACATTCATGTATCTTGAATTGAATTTTAATTTATTTCAAATGAATATCTATACTAAATTTTACTGGCGAAAAAAGTTTATTGCGCATTTACGCTATTTTTGTTCGTAAATACTCGAAAACCAATAGAAAAAGTGCCGTTATATTACTGCGTGTATAAAACGCTATTTTCCACAATTTTGACATTTTTTCCGTGAATTTTACATACGCAAGCAACATAAAAGTATATTTACCCACTTGTATCGTAAAATACTATTTGAAATTCAAAGAAATTGATTTTAGATATTTAAAAAAAAATTATTTTTATTCAAATTAAAAAAAAACTTTAGCCAAGTAAGTGATATTACTTATTCTTATTGTATTATTTGCTTCTTTTAGAAATGAAATTTGGATATAAGTCTCTGACCGTTTTATTGATTATTGCAATTATCGTAAACACAATAGACATTGCAGAAGGAAAAAAAAAGAAAAAATGTATTGGTGACGGAAAGAAAGTAAGAAATTTACTACATATTAACAGATTAAACTTACTTAGTATACCTTGATCCTCATCAATCTTGTACGTGCAGCTCTATGCAATTATCCAAATCTTTCTTGAGATCATAATGTAATATTCAAATATTTTTCGTTTTCGATTTTGAGTTCATTCAGTTGCATTCGTTTTAATTTTCTTCTATTTCCTACTGATAATTCTTAACGTGCAATTTATATTGTCTTCGACCTGAAAGTGGAAAACCCCAAAAGAATGCATAATTTTTGTCACGGATTTTAAACGTTTCTTTATTTTCTTATAATTTGATCATTATTTCTTTTACACTTTCCCCTTCTTCAAATCGAAGAAAATATAAATTATACGTGGTATATTTTATAATGACCAAAATTATGAATTCAATAAATTTTGATCTCAAGAAAGAGGAGCGCAAAATAATCATAGTTATGATATCAAAACTTACTAAAATAGTTAAGTTAATTGAATTAACTATTATACATTAATTGAAGTCGTTGATAACTTTATTTAATTACAAATATATTCCCAGTGTAAAAAGAATTCGGAGTGTTGCAGTAAAAATTGCTCTCACAAACGGTGCAAAAAAGGTGAACATTTGGTAAATATTTTAATAATTAGTTAATTTACTTGTTTTGTACATGCAATTCACCTTTAGTTTAGAAATAGACCTAAGATTCCATTTATGCTATAAAATTAGCTTTTATTGGAAGGTATTTCAAGTTTTATATGTTATATCATTTTACACTCATGCATTGTTTTATTCTATGATATGTTTACATCTTCAGCATCAACCCGACCGGTAATAACATCTACACCTCTTCCACCAATTACACCATTAACCTCACGACCTGTACCACCAACTGTACCGCCAACACCTTCAAAAGCACTACCAACATCAACGATTACGTCAACACGATCACCAACTCCTCCATCGACGATACTGTCAGAGCTACCAATTATAATTCCAACTACAAAGCCAATAGCACGAATTACACCTTCAAAACCACCACATACCTCAACTGTTGCGCCAACTCGACCATCAACAATACCACCAGTACCGCAAACTATACCTTCAAAATCTCCATCAACAGCAACTGTGCCGACAGGAAGACCATCAACATCTTCATCCTCGCAAATTCCAGAAAATACTACACCCAATGAACTTATTTATAATACTTAATAAGAAATTTGAATAATTTTAAATGTATACAACTAACTCTGAAGAACATAAGGGAAAAATGACTGAAAAATTGTTTAAAAAAAGGAAAACGTAATCGTATAGAAATTTGTGAGAAACGTCTATTTTGTTGAGGCAGCAATTTGATTTTAGAATTTTACAAGCTGTTATTAGGCATTTTATTGTTAGTTGACTCACTCACAGTTCGGCGCTCGATTAGCGCATGTAATGTAACGTCTACCCATAAACGAAATGTATTTCGAGATATAGAGCTGCGTATCGATGGGATCATTTATTTAATTTGATTATCCAGGATATTAACGTTGCTATTATCCTCGATATTACGATATTTTATTGTTTCCACTATTGATAAATATTTCCGTAAAATTTATTTTAATTTGAATTGTTCTTCGTAATTACTTTACTTCCAGTCAATTTACCATTCTCCTAAAATCGTTTCTTTTGGATTCTATTTTTTGATATTATATATATTTTGTTCATAGTAGCATTTATTTTCGTCATCTTAAAATGTAATTAAAGGATGTACGTTTAAATTAATTTATACTTACTGTTTTTTAAAACTTGGCACTTAATTAGTTCACGTCAACTTTGCTGTCAATCTTCAGTATAAGATGTGAATTGGAACAATTACATTCTGATTACATAAAAAAAATTAACATTACAAATTTAACTTAAACTATACCAACTCCACTTCAAATTACATAATTATGTTTAAAAATCAATAACTGATTGCATACGCCTGCAGGTGTATAAGATTGTATGCACCTTTATTGACATGTACGTCAAAAATACGAAATTAAATTATCCCTCTATATATCTTTCATTTACTTTGTTAATATTCATCAAATATAGTGATTAATTTAATTGAAATATTTCTAACGTTGTATTATCTGTAAGATGTACAGATAAAAATATTAATATTTTATTTTTGTATTTGTTTGGTAGATAACGATTTAAATTGATGGAAATATGAGAACAAAATTGTATTTTTTTCCGGAATGCCGGATATGATATTTATTGCAATCTGTTCAAGAATCAATAAATGCAAATACAGAAGTGCCAATAAATGAACTCCATAATTTGATAGATTTGAAAACCAAAACATTGTATGGAATATATTAGCATCGACTCTATTTTAACATCTTTTAAGGGTATTTTGAACATAATCAAAGAATGAAAATTTGTGTTATTTATATTTTACCATTGTTTTCTCATTTTTATGGAGAATTGCAATTAAATACAAAATTAGAACCTTCGATTATTACCGAAAAAATGGTAAGTTTTTCTTGTTAATCTCTTGTGAAGCTAGATTACCAAATTGGTTGAATAAAATCTTTACTGTAATGTCAGGACGTAATTTCCATTTTAAATAAAATTTAAAAAAACTGAATATAATAATTTTTATAATAGATAGATGAGACAATTAATTGTTACCAACAGCGAATAAAATCAGTAACAATGATTGGGAAATTTAGTAAGGTCACGCATATTTCTACAATAAATTTAATTCAAAGTGCCCAATTTATTGATACTTGGTCATCAGACATGCATCCTGAAAGTGCATTTAGAAATCCATCTGATATGTTTGTAATCGACGTCTTCGATACCTGGTCAATTTTATTGTATGACAAACTTCGAAATTCCATTTGGTGGAATCACAATGCTTATTTTCTAATAACGAATAATGATTGTGCGTATGCCTATTTATCTCTGCTGACTGCTTGGAAGTATGATATTATATACGCTATATTCCTATGTCACAATGACATAACCGGAGTTACATTTTACACCTTTAATCCTTACGAACACTGTGCGCCAAATTCATGGATAAAAGTGAACTCTTCTAAAGTCAATGGACATACATGGACCTTTTTTATGCTCAGACAACAGAAAGAAGGTATCGAAAATATACTGTTATTATATTATAAAATTAATACTTAAATATTTCAGAGTAGATAGACAAAACTAACATTGTATTATGTCTGTATTCTTATAGTTACAAAAAGCTTCTGTGAAACTTTGTTTTTTGATAAATCACTTAACATTGGAAATTATACAATAAACATTTGCGCACAACGTAATCCACCAGATGGCCTCGATGAATCGAAGAACCTCTTTGATCAGTACACAGAGTCAAATGGCATTCTACTTCGATTAGTCGTTAAAAAACTAAACGCTTATCCGAGTCTTTTAATTAAATCCACTGGCTGTCTACCAGAAATACAGACAGGAACTGATGACATCTGCATCCACATGATGTATCCAACGTATAATTGGACCACCATGTTGTATCCGCACGATTTTTCAGGAATCTGCATCGTCACTCGAGTACGAGGATTTAAGAATTCTATCGAAGAAATTCTAGACATTTTCGATTCTATTGACATGGTGATCATTTTCTGCGCCATTATCTTCTGGTCGATTGTTTTGAAATACATAATACATCAAGGAATCGTTTTGTCTCTATTGGACGTTTGGGGCCTATTACTGGGCGGATCATCCAATAGCGAACCAAAATCCAACGGAAGTAGAATTCTTTTCATCGTGTTAATATTTTCGCTGCTGACAGTAAATTATCGCTTTCAAAGTCAAATAACGGCCGTACTGACTGCCCCGACGGCTTTACCCGATGTTAATACCGAGGACGAGCTTGTTGATTCCAAATATTTGATTTATGGTTCATGGTACATGGAGCAATACCTACTCAATCCGTCATTACAAACGAAGTTCCGAAGTTCTGACTTTCGCTCTTGTTTAAAAGAACTAAAAAAAGGACATTACCTTGCATGTATCTGTGATTGTTATGAAATAAGAGATGCGAAAAGTGTGAATCAGGTATACATCGCCAAAAACCGATTGATGATTGCGGACGTAGTATATATTGTTCGTAAAAATTGGCCATTATCAGAAAGGATTAGCTCTATATTGCAAATCTCTCGAGAAGCGGGGATCATAGACTATCATCGGAAACGCGAGGAGAAAACATTCTTTCATAACTCCACTGAAAGTATACCGAATGAAACGATGTCTCAAATGATTTTTGGTTTACATTTTTTAGTTATCGGCCTTGCGGCAGCTGGTGTTGTTTTTTTAATGGAACTGGGTTATGTCTATAACCTTCATAGAAATGATATGATCTCGAAATTAAAGTAAATATTTAAAAAATGTTAACAAACCACAGCAGTATGTAAATTAAAAATGTATTAAATATACTGAATATAAACGTACTTCACTCACAACTTTCGGTTGATTCACTGTAACTAAAAACACTATCAAAATATCGGAGAAAATTTTTTCAATTGTGATTTGTGCAGGTATTATGTCGAAAATGTCTGTAATAATATTTCTACTCACTTTAAACGACTGTCAACGACTGCTATTTAAAATAATAACATTATATTGAATACGGAAATGATGAAAAGGTAAGAAAAATCTAAGACACAATATATTTGCTTTGTGATGATAAAAATTTTATTTACAAATGCGACAAGTGTAGGAATTCGGATCTCCTCGTCGCCACCGCAGAGGTGCCGCGTACATTGATCTTTCGCATCGTTTAAAAATCCTTTCCTTGTTTCATCGGCTCTCTTTCGAAGATCTGCGAGTACAGGAGAAAGTCATTGAGATTTAACAATAATAATCTTTACATTAATCTTATGGTTACATACTAAATATTTAAGTACTAATGCGGAGTACAATAATAGAAATATTTATTTCTCGAGTAGGGCCGCGGGGGCCGTTTCTTCGTCGTTTGGGTTCGGCAGGAAGGGCGGGGACATCTTGTGTGTCGAATAGGCTCAGGGGATATTTATATCAGTTTCTAAGTTTCAAGGATAACATCACAGCATTTTCATATCAACATCAAAACGACCTATAGACGTCTGCGCTCCTCGAAACAAAGAACTCGATCGCAACATACTTTGCATTTTCTCTAGCATCAATGTACAACGTTTCCATTCACAGGTCATTTCCATCCACTCCACAAAAAAAGAACTACAAGTCGTCATTCTCGTTATCTACATTCATATCGCCATACCCATAATCAACACATGTGTAGTGAGATTAACAATTATTCTTCATCCCATTTACCGCGACACTTATTTCACGTCTGAGCGTCAGATAATTTACCTATATTAAGCTAATCTTAACTAAATGATTTTTCCTCATCAAACCGACTGAATGTTTGCCCACCATTGAACATACACGTCACCACGCACGTCATTGTAGAATTAATCAGCACTTAACACGCTGCTTAGCAATTCTCTTTCTTTGTGTAATATTATTTACCCATTGACAATGTTGTAATAGCAGTTGGTTATTACAGATTAACATAATCATAACCGATCGTCCGGCAAATTGATCTAGCTCGAATGTGACGTACATATCCATGTATTATGCAAGTACCTAAAACTTCCATTGCTTGTTATCCATCCATTTAAACGTGGGAAATAAATTTGACGTAAATTTGTTCTAGTACACTGAACATTATTCCAGTCAATCCATTTCGGTTTACCAGGCTATTATCGCCGTTATCTTCTGTCTTTAAAAAGATACTTCACACATCAACACAACGAAGCAATTATCTATTTGCTTAAAAAATGGAAATCTCTACCGCAATAAATATCGCTTGACAGTTTGTCCAACCATTGTGGAGAGTATAGAAGAAACACGTTGATCCAACGAACCAGCTAAAAACCAAGGGCGCAAGTATCTGCATTTCGACAACTGCAATACTTTACGCATGTTAGAAAACTTAACGTGATACTATGCTTGCGTAAAGACTATCTGTCTTCAAAAATTAGCAACACTCTGTTCGAGACAAGAAACGCTAAAATCCCTGAGAAAAAGTCTGTGCATTGGTGGAAGGTAATGATCGAGAGATGTGAAAAGTGTCTTTTCGAAATTCCATGGTGAGGAAAACCTTTTTTTAAACAAAACACAGACCGCCTTTCGCATCGAATTGTCGACGTCTCCCTTATCGAGTCTTTCGGAAATTAACATTCTCAATATAATTTTCAAGTCTCGATCATTCAGCAAATGTGCAGTTCGCAAACCAACGCATTAAAAATCAATCATACAATCAAATAACTGGCTTATTTAGTCGGACAAATCAAAGACAGCAGTTTTCCTTCCAATTACCTTTTACGTTTTGGGACTGAAATTTATTACGGCTCCTTGTTCATGGAAAATCGTAAAAATTCACAACTCTGTTCCGAATTGAACTTTCAGTGTGTTTTTGATCCTTAGAATCGAAGTATCCAAAAGACAGTAGCTCGTAATTATGATTTTGCCATTATATAAAATCTTCCTCCTAGCATGCAACTTATTCTTTTGCATTCAAAATATCGCGATACGCGGTTTTTTAATGAAATAGAAAATGAAATTGAAAAATTAAAAGGAAATTTGGCTGTAACTGAACTGCGATGAAGATCCGATTATCCGATAGTGCTTAACATTTTTTTATGTAAGTTTATATATATATGTGATATAAAGTCAGTTCTGATGTTATATAAAACATTGGTTTCCATGAGACGAATAGGCATGCATGTACATCTATGTTGTTTTAAATATAATTTCAATATAAGATATTGTACCAAAGCGAAACGAAAGGAAATTTACTTGATTTACCGGTCAAAATGAAAAGATCTGCTTCGCTCGTTAACAACACGAATAACCATCATTTTCTTATTCCTTACTCTATAGGTTTACTTTACGTTTGTTGCATCCATGATTTTAATATTTCCAGCAAAGAGTAAATTCACTATAATAAAGAAACATTTAAGGGAAATACCAAAAGAAATTAATACGAAAAAAGCAAAAAATTATTATCGTACTCAATATTTTCTTTCGCCGTTATTTTCCTGCGATCTTCCTCGCGTATTGTACGTATTGGTTCAAATTGTAGATAACCTTTCTGAAAGCGATCCTATAGGAATTTTTGGGGAAGGAAAATGCAAGGGAATATTATGAAAGGGATACGCGCACGAAGAAGGCCCCTGCCGAAGTTTCTTCTTCGCTTCATTCGCGTCGGTGCGAAAAAAGATTCTTCGAAGTTATAAAATTTTACAAAAAACTCCTCCCGATCGTTTCGGATTTGTCCGAGGCATTGTGTCCAATCTTCGCCTTTTCAGCTGCTCCTTTTGCGCGATGAGGGCTGGCAAATTCGAGGCGACTTTTTGTTTGCTCTTATCTGAAGTTTAAAAGGCTAAGGAGATTCGAGAAATGCGAAAAGGTTGAAGGTGAAATTTCTCTGGCAGCTGACTCTAAGTACGGAGTCGGAATATATATATACATATATGTATATATATATATATATACAAACGTACAATACATACAATGGCGCTTCGGTTCTGGGGCACTGCTTGCGAACGCAGAGCGAACGATTGGCCTTCAGTATTTTTCTATTCTTTTATTCATTCTTTATACTTGCTCGATTCATCAGTAGCCAGCGTTCGCTGATATGATTGTGTCGAGTCTAGCAATGATCATCAAACGGGAGATTGGTCGATGGTTTCATCTACTGGCACTTAGATTCACGTCTACCTTACATTTCTAGTACTAGTACAATCTACTGGAAAACTGTCCGTGGTTGCAAAAGTAGTACTAATATAATATCTAGCTTAATTTGTTACTTAAAAAATATATACTTATCCAAACTCAGTTTCGCTTATCATAAAAAAACGTTGCTTGAGAATTAAAAGACGAGAAATTGTATACTTTGAAACTGTAACTATTAAGGTTATACGAAATTTGTATTAATTTTATAGAAATTAGCAATGAGCAGAGAAAACATTAAAACCCGCCCCGTTCAACATTGTTCTCGTACGTATCTTGTAAAATTTAGACTATTTTATCACATATTATACATAAACTGCATTTCAATTACAATAATCTTGATTGTGCATAACACTATACGTTGCAAAAACCCGTTATGTTTTTAAGTAAACGGAAATGAGTATTTATATTGTGCAAAATATCAATCTAATAATGAACGCGCAAACTCTAAGAAATACAAATCTAATATCTCTTAAATACTTATAGACTCTTCAAGTTTTTAACTTATGTAATACTTTGGTAACTTCTTTAACACTCGTATAATAACGCAGGTTCCGATTTATAATTTGTACAAATTTAAATTCATCTGTAACCAGTACTGCGTAAACATTAATAATTTTTAATATTTGTGATAAAACTCCTGTAAACTCTGTGTATTGTACATTGAACATAAACGTTTTCGAGAATACTTAACAAGCAGTAGTTTCACGGAACAACGAATCTCCCGTCTTTCCGATAATGAATATCATTTTCTTTTGGAAATTGCGTATTTTTAAAATTTTTCTGAATGAGATCACTGGAGACTCGCACAATAAAATATGCAAAGCGGCCATTTCGATTCGTACACATGTCATTCTTCGTCTTTATACAGCTGTACATACACGCGAGCACATTTGTGGCCTATTTCAAGCAACGTAAGCCCCTCATATTCCAAGCTTGACGCCTGGTTTTCCAACTAAATGTACCCTCGGAATAACGTTTCAAAATTACGCTAGATGTCTCTAAGATTAAACGTCAAGCTTCCGATATCCGTATTCGGATTTCCAACAATCACTCGCTCAAAACTTCGTCGTTTCTTTAACTGCCATATTATGTTTTCGAAATTCATGGACATGCTTAGCATAACAATACGGATTTTCCTATGCAACCTCAAATACGTACGTATATTATATACGAAAGTCGTTTACTGCAGCGGAGCGTACCAGTATATAAAATTCGAAACGCTCCAGTGTTTCAAAGTTAGTTAAATACTAAGTTCATAATCATAGTTGTTTAATCGTAATTACACGTGACGTACAAGCCGCGGCTACGACTCGGACATATCTTCCATTTTTTAAAATTGAAGCATTCATTTCTTTTAATCATGAATGTCATTCTCCAAGAAAATTTCTTTCGAGAATTCCTACAACGACGAAGATCCGACATCGCAGCCGGCGGTTTTTATGTTTCCTTAGTGTTCCATGGAGGTTTCTTACACTATTTACAGTACATTTTTTTCTTTCATTCAGGACATCTTGTTGAGTGTGTGACTTTCGCTTGCATACTCTCTGTACCCCTCGAAACTAAGTGCAGCTCGTAAAACTATTTCGAAAACATTAATTATTTTCCTGTGACTCCAAAAGTATTTAAAGACTAATTATTATACTACTGAATCAGCCGATACATTTCTTCACTCAATTCTATATCCACTTTTGAAATAATGCATAAATCATTCTTTTTCGAGGGCTACATATTGTTTGTATAGTGGGAGCATCATTTTACGATCGCGCGTACAATATAATATACTATATACACGAAAATGTGTACGTGTATCGCTGTGATTCTTTTTCGACAGACTATATTAAAATTTATAAATGTAGCAGACTCGTATATACTTTGGCGTAGTTTAATCCTTTTTTTGTTCTTTCCAAAGAAATTTACATACAAACACAAGAGTGACGTTGAATACTTCCCCCTAGTCCTCTGAATACTCCAACGATCGTGAAATGTTTTTTCATTGAGATCTCAAAAAGATAGCAAACATCGTTCGTCGAAATCGCTGGTTGCCGTTATCTGTTTTTCTTTGCGTTTAATTTTTTTTGGTATTGAGGTCCGAGATTCACTAAGAAGGGGCCCGCGAGGACGCGGTCGACAAAAAGTTAGACCCCAGGGCTTTTTTCGGTTTTGAAGTTCTTACGCACTTGTGGTGACCCCTGTGGGACGACAATTCGACCGGTCTCGGTCCTTTCCACGTCCCTTCGGTCCAAGACTTTTCGCTTTTAAATGAGGAATATTCGTGATATTACACGTTCAAATAAGGGGGAGTTTCGTCGATTTCGCCGATCGCACGAGCCTTGATCCGAGAGGTTGTTGGCACTTTTGGTTCAGCATCATTACGGGGCGAAACTGAATCGGATATTGGGGAAGTTTGGAAATGAGAACTTTCGCATTACCCTTCAGCAAGGACTGAATGTGTCACTATTTTCTGTTGTTCTTCAAATCATTTTTAACACATTTGCAGAATAGATAAAAAACGCTAAATATTCGAGGAACCCTGTAAGCTCGCGTTAAAAGGCGTAATGTAATATAACCTAATTTCAAAGAAATTATTTGCATAAAAAACCTTTGGAAATACTAGCCGATAAAACTCGGAGGAAAAATGTGTACGAAGAATTTTGGTAGCTGTATTCTAAATATTTCCTTGCGATCGAGAAACATCGAAAGTTTCCATCCCGCACAAAGCATGCAAATCTGCAAAATCGAAAGAAAATCCGTATATCTATTTAGAGAAAGCACAGCCTTCATCAACTCTATACATAAAATAAAAAATTATAACAAAATTTTCGAGTAAATTTGACCTCGATAAGCTTTCTCCAGTCGCTGTGAAATAGTAAGGAAGGATAATTAGGAATTCAGAGAAAATGGAATAAAGGCGGAAGGAAGGAAGGATATATGTGGAGAGACAAAAGGGGTATTTGTGTAAGCAAGGACCCTGTTAGAGGGCGGTGGTGCGCATAAGGAGACAGCGCTGCAGCGACAGGTCCCGGGGCCCCAGCTCCTAGATGGCGTTTGCGCGGCGTCTCGTCGGTACATAGGGGTCGACGCCGCCGACATAAGAGTCTTCCTCGGTCCCGTAGTCGTGATCACGCTCCACGCGTTCCCGATGTGATTTTTCAAAACGCGAACGTCTCGTTCCTCCATGGCCATACGATCCGCTTCCTACATTTAAAAAAAAACGACGTTAATTCGGCACACAATGTTGTTAAATCATTATTGTAGAAACACTTTGTTTCTAAAGAAGTTAATTCGACAATGTTGTAGAATTAGAAAAACTTTTTTTGGTTGAGCAATTCAGTCTGTATCAACGTTATTTTTCTACATCGGCCAGAGAAACTATTAAAAACACTAATAGAAACACAGAAAGAACTACCAAATTTCCCTTGCCAATTGTATTAATAACTTTTTAATAAGAACGAACAGAACAAACGTGGCACAGCATCTAAAAAGACTATAAAGGCTATAAAAGTACAAAATTGGTAGAAAATGTCGAAAAATGACATCTTGAACTGATGGTATATATGCAGGGTGCATCAAAAGGCATGGTGGTCTTTTCACACAATTTAGATTTTTACTTGAAATATAAGGACGTGATCAATTTCGTTGCACCCTGGATAATAAATATTAAATAGTCATATATGGCTTTTTGCATAATGATGAATGTAAGACGGTATTAGTTGAGGAGGACGCAGAGTCGTTGGGAAGTAACGAGAGCAAACAACTTCTCAATACGTGCATAAAAACAGAAAACAGCACACGTTCAAGACACGCCATGCAAGCGCAAAAAGCAACAATGCGTTTTAAGAAGGAAAAGTGTGTCTGTTGTACAATTTGTATTTTGATTGTGGTATAGAAAAGAGATATTCAAGTATTCAGTTTTAATTCAAATTATACTTAAAGTAGAAAATTTGTAGAAAATGAAATGCATGCAGATAATGTATCTATGACTAGTGTTCAATAATAAACATTTCCTGTAATCCCATTATAATTCTTGAGGAATAAATATATTTAAAAAATATTTATTTGAAAAGAAAGATCGAAAAAAATTTGATGGTATCTCATACCGGCTATAGGTAAAAGTTTTGTGAACAGAGCAATATCCCCGATCCTCTGAATAAAACTACTTCTGAGGCTTGTTACTACTTGTGCGGATTGGTTGTACATTGTTTGCGTTTCTATTCTAGTATACTAATCTAAGTGAGGTTCTGCGTGGTATATTATCGCCACAAAACTCGGAGATCTCCTGTTTAGAGATTGATGAATTTATTAGAGGGTTGTTTCAACTGGGATCATGATGGCCAAACGCACTAGTTATGCGCTCGAGGCGACGTCATTTCCGGCGCTCGTCGAAGGTGACAGGAAGCATCGAAATTGGACATTTTTATATGGAAAATATAATTTGAAGACGTTTCCAAACGTGCATTTAAAATATCATTATAAAATGCGGTCTAAGATTGACAACGGCATTTTATGAATAATCGTTTTATGTCACATAAAAACTGCCATATTCAGATTTACTGTTTGAATCACTAATTTTTTAAAATATGCAACCTCTTTGCCTTACTCGATGCAACTCGTCTTTTAATGACAAATGAAAAGTTGGATCAAGTGGGAAAACTCGGCGTCGTCCGAGTTCATGCATCAAAAATCTTGAAATATTTTTTCAAAATATCTGGTTACCGCTCGTACTTACGACGCGCGCTTGCAATCAGAGGTCAAATGAGGTCCTCTAAAAAAACAATTATCGTGTACACCACTGTTCCTGATAATTCTGGAAAGACAATGAGGAATCAAAGATCGATCTGGCCAACTGGCCTACGACTGATCGGAGATTCCCTGCAAATAACGCGAGAGGACGTCAGCTGCCTCTTGCTCGACGGTCCGGCGAGACGGAGGGTGGAAGAAGAGGAAGATCGAGTCAACTCGACTCCCTAGAGTTGGGTCCCTTGCCCACTCTGATGATTCCCGTGGCAGCCACAGCCTCCATGTCTTTTCACACCAAACAGAAGAAGAGATTGTCAGATATCCGCATGTTTTCAAAACGAATACCATTTTCTTATTTCGCATAAAGTCCCTTATATCCCGAATAATAAATTGGAGGCACATTTTTCAATTTTACTTTAAGCGATACTTAAACAACGTATGAATCTAGGAACCTATTTTTTAAATGTTGTTTTTAAGACAGTTAAGATACTATCGAGTGCATTAGTGTTATTGTTTTGTGGATGTGAAAATGTTGATATTACTTGTCCCAGTCTCGACTCTTCCTTCATTATTACAATTTGCTAGTAGGACGTACGTAGGAGAATTATGATTCATGGAATTATGTCTCGAAGTTTTGTTAATTAAATCTGGAACAATGTACACAGGATGACGTGCACGCGAAAGCTGCGAATGAATTTAAATTGTGTAAGAAAACTTTACAAGAAAGTAAGACAAACGACACAATTTATCTCAGTGTTACTAATTAAAATTTGAAAAATATGTATTTTATTATTTTAGAATCATCCTAGCATTCCGGACCAATTATACGCTGGCTGTTAACAATCGGGTTAGTTTTTGACTCCGATCCAATTATTAATTTTATACTTTCGAAATTCGACTATTCACCGACTTTAATTAAATGAGTTGTTGCACAATCGTAAAAAGGTCGACGTGTAGGTTCGACCATTAGTCAGATCACGAATAACATACGAAACTCAGTCGACCCTTTCTCTTTCCCTTTGCTTTCGTCGAAACAACTTTTTTACGACTGCGCAAAAATCGAATCAATTAAAGTCGGGTAATTTTCCAAAGTACAAAATGAATAGTTGCAACCGATTAAGAAAATATCCAGACGTTTTGCAGTCAGTTTATAATACTTTTAGTAGTCGATGGTTTGCTAGAGCAGTTATGTACCGTTTTCTAAATTAAAATATCATATGCAGTAATAACAATATAGAAATTATTAAGGGCTTATAGTATGTGCAATTTAAGGTAACATTTCTTAACAACTGTGAATATTTATATTTTATGTATGTCATTTATGTATTCCTTTGTTTATTTATTTATGTACTATTTACTTTTCAGTATGAGAGACTGCTATACCAAAATCTTATCTATTTTAATGTTCAAAGGTAAAAATGATATTTTCTATGTACATCATCACGTTTGATATAATAGCGTAGAAAGTTGCAAACTCATTACAATTTTGGTAAAAGTGATCCTTATTATTATATTTTAGATAAGGTATGTATGGTAGATTGGAGTGTTGTAAGACACGCCATTTCCGCCATGACAGAAAGACTTGGTGCAATTTAATTACACTTGACAGTAGTTTTAGCGCCCCTCTTCAAGCATACAAGCTACATTAGAAGAGTTTGATATTTAAAAAATATTCATTTTTAGAAAAGTTAAGTCCAGAAAAATGAATCATGTTTCATAACACCCCACTCTACCCTACTATTTCCGTACTATTTTTGATGTTGCTAGAGCTCACACAATTATCTTTTAAGGTCATGTTTCTAAGAAACCTGAAGTTATGTGAAAGAAAATAGACATTGACATCACATTACCAAATTGCTGGACAGTCTAGTGGCATAATCTTTAGAAATTAATAGCATATTTTAATAGACTATAATGAGATCAGTCTTATGATAAATAACTTTTAATTGTTAACTTTTAAAACTGAAAACGGTAATTTAAAAAGTAAAGTCCTTTTCTTTTCTTTCATACTTGTAGTTGTATGTTTTAATAGTGAAAAGTTAGCGACTAAAAGCTGTTTCTATGTGGGCCCGTTCTCTTATTCTTCATTCGAGTATTTGAGAAATTTTAGTTATTCGCCATTATGTCAGTAACATTCTTTCATTCCAATTCATTTTTTAGGGTGTATTTGCAAATTGTGAACTAGGAATAGATTTTAGACAGAAATAAGTATATTCCTATCCTGACTTATGAAAAACGTCGGCCAGAAAACTTAACAAAAATGATTGGATGTTTATTATGAAAAACTGATTGCATGAATCTCAGATGTGCACTATATGCAGTATATTGGTGGGGCATAAAGCATATTATTCAATTTAATTGCTTTTCATTATTATACCCTTTATATATTTTCTAGGAATTTCGTTCCATGCAGCTCTCCGTTTGCAGAAAGTTGTTTGTTTACATTTCGGCAATTTCCTGCGTTCTTGACAAATCGTATGGCTATCTAGAAAGACGACCGGCAGCACTCCCACATTGTTAATAACAATCGTTATTATATACGTCCAAGATATAGAAAAGGGCCATTTCGCCCGTTGAATAAGAATAAATTAATAATAAAATCCGAAAACAAATATAACTAAATTAGTGAACAGTTAAGGCAAATGATAAATAATACCATTACTTTTTTCATTTCAAAAGGGGGAATTTTGTGAGTAGTACCATTTTCAAGCATTTATGGCATGTATGCACCTTACCCAAAATAGAATAATAAAGTTTGTTGCTATCATCATTGAATTGCCACCATTCTAGTCATTATTTTAAAAATGGCAATAGGTATATAATTCATACATTTTGTATCGCTTTTGACATATCCTGTAATTTTTGTTTGCCATGTTTTATGCTATAATACGTAATTGCCATTTATTTATAAAATTAGACTTATTTTGTAGTAAGAAATACATTCCCCACTCCTCAATTTATTCCTGATTAAACCTTTTTTCTCGTTCGTTTCCTGAATTATATGATCGGTAAATGACTATATAGATTAAAAACTTCAGTCGATCCAACGTTTATTAATTTCCGTAAATGGAGAATGAAATTTTACTTCTTAAGCGTATGAAAATATTTCTTCATAAATAATTATTCAAAGTAATAATTTTACATTCAGAAATGTTACTTTATCGTTGCAGTACTTTCATAAATGGAAAACAGAGTAGTTTACGTACAGAAAGAACAGAAAACAATAATATTTACGTTAATGAGCCAAGGTGCAAATATTTCAAATTAAAGAAAAATAAAACAGAATGAAAATTGGAGAAAACTATAAACACGGAACTAACGGGATAAGCGGAAGTATAAGCACGTCCCGTTCTCACTGTGGTAGGTACAAGTGTGCTGATCCATAAATTGCCGCTGAAAAGAAAGATAACGTGATAAAATGATTGTCAATGAACGTAAGAGTGAACGCTGGAAGAAAGAAAACTACATCTACAGTATTAAAATTATTTTCTAAACATGTCAATCTAAGCGGTAAAATAAGTGTAAGTGAAACTAAGAAGCAATCTATATTCTACGAGGAAAAGGAAGTTGTTCACTCAAAATCAGCATAAATTTGAATAATTTAGTGTAATTAGTTTATCTTTATGTATAATTGTTTATTATAGAAGAGCTTTTGCAATGAACTTAATGCTGATTTGGAATGGTTGCGGATTTTAAAAAATAATCATTCGACATTTACGTGCGTCTAAACATATAAATTTCTACAGGTAACGCGAAAATAATGAACGCGATGAGAGATCGTGAAAGAATCCCGAGGAAAGGTTAGGTTACCTCTTGGCTCGCGGCCGTAGTAAGTCTCGCGACGGCTCCCTGGGGGGCCAAGGAACAAAAATGCCGAAGTTAGTTGCCATTTATGATGCTTGTTTGAATGTTGATAAGGGTGTCAAGAATATGGTAGTGACGGAAGTATTGAAAATTTTGCATTCTTATTAATAAAGATTAAACATTTTCTTCGGCCCTTAAATTTTTTGTCGGAAAATGTTCATTTTCGCTGTTTTTAATTGCAAAACGCTAATCAGGAAGAAAATCGACAAAGGTTGCTAATTTCATTTATAATTTTGTCAAATTAATTAAGTTTGCCTGCAAATACAACTGCAAAAAAAAAAAATTTTTTTTCTATTTCAGGTCACTATTCTGTCATACTGAATGAAAATGAACACGGCACATTTGCATTGTCGTTAACCCGATCTTATATTGATAATACCAAGATCTTAAATAGTTTGAAGGAGATTACAAGTTCATGTTGTTTATTACCTGATGTACCACGTGGCGTTAAGGCATCTGAAGATACATCAGGAGCAGGCATCACCCTTGGTATAGGACTGACGACCGGCGGATGTGTCGCTCGCCAATATGCCTCCAGGTTTTCGGCTACGTGTTCTCAGATCTCTTCCAATTGATTTTCATCCAAGATCGCATCGAACATCTCCTGAGGACATTGCGACAGCTTCTCAGCAGCTACCATTTGAACATTTAAGTGTCGAGCCTGCGAATTGCCGCGGGACTTTTATCAGTCTCTGAAAGACCTTGGCTGGAGATATCTTCAAATAAACGATCGTCGGTGCCAGACTCGTTTTCGCCAACTGCGATGGATGGTTTATTGTATCGCAGTCCAAAACCACCAGCTGCAATCAAGCATAGAAGTCAGGCGTGCATGTAATATATATATACAACATGAAACATTAAGGTAGTTGTGCATAGTATTCGATTCCAATCACGAGTCAAAAAGGCATTTGATGGATTTTACCAACAAGGTAATTTTGATCCTTGATACCAGTGACTATGAAGTCAAGTATTAATAGTACGAGTAATCATGCAAGAAACAAAGGGATGAAGTCAGTCAGTTAGAACTGCCTCTATAGGTCTACATCGATGTGTTTATAAATACCTAGTAGTAAATGACTTACTAGTAATCTCATCTTATCTTATTTTCTTTACAAAAAATAACTTAATGCACGCGGATGCGCATTCGTAATTTAGAGATATCCAGCATGAGGCATTTCAAGCACGAGTAACGCCTGTATGCCTTCATCAACTAAATACGAAAAACTGGTGAGTGACTAGCCATTCAACCCAGTTCTTTGACATCGGTAGGTTTCAAACGATCAATACATCAAATCATGATTGTGTGTGTTCCAGACATGTTAAAGTTATTGGTATATTTCTATGAGAGCTATGTTCAGATAAGACTGATTTGGTAGCATCTATTACATGATCAATCCACTACCTTGCTATTTTCTCCAGGGTATAGAGATCTTTCAGCGTGATGATATGGAAATATGCGTGCTAGTTTTGATTTTAGAAGAATTTAACAAAAGATTTAACTAATCGCTTGATTTGCCTGCACGATATGGATTTCTTACCATACGTACTAAATATACACGCAGTTCAAAGTATATCGCTGGTTATTCTACATTTATAGGATTAATAAGAAAGAAGTCAAAGGACAGGATGACACAAGTAAAAATAAATTAATTTACATACCTGCAGAGTTTTAGACAGTTCGAAAATTCTTTCATTTTCCGTCTGAACTTCTGCTAAGCAGCTGTTTCTGCTTGTCGACCGTTCCTTGATCGCTCTTTTGCTTGGGTTATTTAGCAAAGACTTCTTCGCCAGCGAAATGTCTGCCATCACCCTCGTTATAATAATTCTGAAATAGAAATTTCAGCATATTTTTAAAAAAGAGTTTTGAGAAATTAAATGATTTTTTATTATCCACCAAACATATTAAAATTCAGAGTGGAATTTGAAAGCTCACCTGCTCTCGAAACAATGTTTCAAAAAATCAGTGAATGCTTTCTGCATCATATCCGTTACTTTTTGCCTTTCAAGGATGGTCCCACTAAGACGACGGGCCTCATAGAAGGTACCACGTCATAAGGTGGTCCCGTTTCCTGAAAGAACGATAGTGTTTACTTAATCGGCTGTTACGGAATCAAACAACAGGACACGGATACAAGAAAAACATCGATCCCAACCCAAGCTGATGGTCTCACTTACGTAGGACTTCGTGAGCACGAAGGAATGCAACATTAAAACATTAAAAACAGTTAATGACTTCATCGATTTTAAACATGCTAACCAAATTTTGCGCGAACAAATTCCCGAACTGTAAAACTCTAATGATAAATCAAACTAACTAATCAGTTCTACCTGCAGCTATTAGTAAAAAATAGTATAGATTTAAAATATATATTTAAAGTCAAATTTAAAATTAGCTAGCAATAAAAAGAGCACAAGAAAGATCCTAGAAATGTATATGGCAAAGTTATTGTGTTGGACCATTATTCTGTTTCTAAGATCTCCAAGTGATAGATAGTATAAGTAACGTAGGTAAAAAGACGCGATTTTCAAACTACTTTTTTCCGTAATGAGATATGGATTAAATTTGTTTCATTCGACAATGATAAGCATATACCTCACTGATGAATCTATTTGATGAAGTATCATCTCATCTTTTTACCAACGAAAAAAATTGCGTAATAAAATATTTAAAAGACGTCGGAGTGTCCTGTTGTTAATCTAATTCTATCTAATCTAGCATCAGTCTATATGCCATGCCTAAACGGTCGATCGATAAAGTTAGAGAGTGCGTGTTATCGAATGCGCACGTTAAGGATTATGTTTTCGTGCTCTTACCGGCTTTTTGAAAAAATTTTTTCTTTTCTCCTTGGCCGGTGGGGTCAGCGTCGTCGTCGCCGTCTTGCTCGGGCGGATGTTGCCCGCGCTGTCGCTATCGTCACCTGGTAAAACAACCCAAAAAACTCCTAATTTCAGCTTAACTCACAACTAGCCTAGGTTTATTAATCTAAAAATATAAGAATAAAAAGGAAAACATATTTGCGACTACTTTCCAAGATCAGCAGTGGTACGTTCTCTTCGATCTAAGTCACTACAGCTAGTGCAAAAATTGTGCACCCGATTGAAATGTAGAGAAACAAAGAATGCTGCGCGTTCCACGATACATCAGTATCAATAAATAAACTGAACAGTCGATTCCGAATATTTAGTCGAGAAATGTTCATTGCACGGATCTGAAATAAAGTAAACGGCGACTTTGAAGGCAACGAATCCCGGCTTAAACGATCCACCGAATGCGCCCATTGAAGGAAGCGAGACACTTCATACGATTTTCACGAGGAAACGTTAGCAATTAATGAAAGTTTTTGGCAAAATTAAAAAAAAACAGCGCACTCTTTGATCGTCTTCGATTCTATAATTGCTCGCACGTCGGAAGTCACAACCGACGGACGAAAACTACCTTGAGGGTCTTCGAGGGTACGACTCTCGCTTTTCTCCCAACGTGGACGAGATTTCAACGCAGGAAACGATCAATCGTACTACACTACCTGGTGTGGGCGGTGTGGAACCACGTGAGGGCATACCGCTCTCACCAACGTTCCCCGAAGACCCATCGCGTGCAGTAGGATAGGGACCCTTGGTACCGCGTGCAGTCGTCTGCGCCCGAAGGGCCTCCAACTTGGTCGGTGATGGTACGAAGCCCACTTCGCAACCCTCCTTGACCAGTCTCCCGATCCACCAGTACTGATCATACTTCTCCTGCGCAGCATCAAACAAAACATTCCATCAATTTAAACTTCATCTATTAATCTGGATTGCGGTCATATTATATCATCCCCAATAATGTTTAAATCACATTATTGCTCTTTTCTGACCGCCACTGGTCACTGATTTTATGAGACCACAAATCAGTTTTGACTGTTAACACGGGGCTGACACTCCCTATATATCATTATGAAAATTTGTGATATTATTGTGACCAAAATGTGGAGTCACCGCTTGTGACTTTCGTAGGCCTCCCACAGCAGTACGTCCAGATCGTCAGACCCGTCTTCTTCTATGTACCTTACGTGGGTGAAGAAAAGTCGGACGGTTTGGCAGTACTGTCCCATAGTCAATCATTATTTGCGAACACGCTCGAAAATCGTCGAGGATCCAGCAATAAGTTAACATAGGCAGTGGAGAAATAGTCAGGCGATACTACCGCCAATGAACAGGTATAGTTCTTGCGACACAAAATAGTGCATGTGAAAAATTTGAGAGTGACAGCTCCGGGACTATTCACGGTACTCCTGAGCGAAGTTTAAATGAAAGATGCGTGTCATTTGAAAATTTTTTAATTTCATGTTTCTACATTGCTTTCTGATTATTGTAGTGAAAAAATTTAAAAAATTCCTCGAGCGGATGTTGTAAAAATTAAAACATTACAATTAACTAATTAGAAACATCTGTTTCGATTTTTGTAAACACAATAAACAAATTTTACGCCGATTCGCTTCATGGTTTTCATATATTTTCTAATTAGGATAAAACATTTTTAGGAAGAAAACGATATCAGTATTTGCACACAACCTGACCACACCGTTTTCTTTACGGCACTAAATATAAAAACAAAAGCTAGTTATAATCATGAGAATCAAATTACTAAATTGTTGCACATTATATTAATTGTTATAAAACGAATATTTGCCATCCATGTAAATTTGTATTTTCGACATTACACATATTTGATTACACAGAACCTACAATTATTAAAAAAAAATTTATTTTTTGACCCTCCGGCCGTAAAATTCAATTTCTCGCCCTAGGGCGAAACCTTCGACAGCGAATTATCGAGTCCTGCGACAATCGGATCAAAAAATACATTATTGGTCACGGGCGAAATATCGATCGCCGACGAGAGTACTTGTTACCCTCACTTCTTTCGGGCGACAAACTTCACAATCGTCTAAGATCGATAATTGCGCCCTTGGCACATAATGTACTATTATTATTTTAAAATAACAATCTATGAATATTTATTTTACTTTTTACTATTACATTCGTTAAAATTTAATAAAATAGGAAACGAAATTTTTCAAATAAAAAGATAAAAAAAATATTGGTCTAATTTTTACAAAATCCGCTCGACGAATTTTTTAAATATTTTCATTAGAATGATCAGAAAGCAATGCCGAAACATGAAATTGAAAAATTTTGGAATGACACGCAACTTTCATTTAAACTTCGCTCCGGAGCACCGTGTATTATAGACAAAATGGCTGAAAAATGAATTGATTTATACGAAAAGAAAATTGCAAACTTTTGATTTCTAGCACAGAAGCTTTCGAAAAGTGATGAATTACACACACATTACTTCGGATGACATAATTTTACTAGAAATTAATAACTGTAGAATTTGAGAAACATTCTAAATTTAAACTGTATTCAAGTAATGACATTCATAATGATTTCGATTGATTTCTAGTGGCCAGCTGCATATAAAATAAATGTTACTTAAATTTACCTTGATGTGGAGAAAGTCGCGAATCTCGAAACTGACTGCTGAACCGTGGACAGGAGAATCGTCGTCGATTGATCCATTGTAACTAACGTTTGCCCTCAATGCAAAAGCTACCGGTTTCGTCTGTAACAAACATTTTTTCTCATAAATTATAATTGCTACAAGCATTGGAAACTCAAATTGTTATTGGTTAATTTCAAGACTTTTGTAATACTTTAGGAACATTATATTAAAAAATGGAGATTGGGCATATTCTAGATGTTTTCTTAAACAGGCCACAAAACTATTTTTCTCAAAACAGCAAGTTTGAAGAAAACAATGTTACGAAACAAAAATACAAAGCTCTAAATTCTCTACAAAAAATGGGATATGTTCTTTTCTTAATCTTTATAGCATAGATTATATTATATACATGCGATATCTTTTTCTTCGGGGGAGCTGTTCCTCGGGAGCAAACACAGTCGACACGTAATTCAGTTAATAAAATATGATCAAATATTAAAAAAGAGATTTTTCTCTTTCAATATTGTTTCATTTCATAATTACACATATCCATGTAACATTTTGGGACTTTAAAATAGTTTAAAAGATGTAAAAAATAATTATACAAAATTGTAATTTTAACAACCATACGAATTAATTTTTAAAGGATTTAGATGACTTTAGCGTCTGGAAATGATATATGGACGTTTGTAATGATGAGCCGAAATAAAATTAACATAAAATATTATTTTTATAGTTTGATCGTATTTTATTAACTTAATTATGTTTTTATTGTGTTTGTACCCGACTTTGGAAGAGTAGATCCCCGGAAATTTTTTCAGCGTAGTTGCAAAAACCATAAGAGAACAAAATCTAAGCGGATTATTTCTATCGGCTCGATATGGTTACATAAAACATCATCCGGTGCCAGCACCGCGAAACAGTCCGCGAGCACTTGCCGGTAAGGAATGTCAGGGTGTGATAAATAAATTTTAAATACACCGGGAGTAGAACTCGATTTTGCGCCCAAGGACGAATATTCGGGCGTAAAATATCGATCCCTCCGCCCGCCGTATTACAAAATATCGTACATGGGCGAAATATCGATCTTCGACGAGTGCGTGATGCCCACCCCCGCTTTGCTTGCGCGACGTATTTCGTACTCCTCGAAGATCCGTAATTGCGCTCTTGTTACATAATATACTACTTCGTACACTCGGAATACAGAACGCTCTTGTGCTACAAAATAGTACGCACAAAAAGAGAGAATGGATGTTTGAACTCTCGCTAGTCGGCAAAAACCTATTTTGCTCCCTAGTTGCATATTGTGCTATTTCATAATCGTGTCACGATAAACACCTTTTTTTGTGAAGATAGTTGTTAAAAGAATTTTTTTGTATCCCTTAAATAGTCAACGGAAATTATTCATCAGCGTTAATTTCCCTCGAGAATTAGATGTGTGAAATTTGTATCCTTGCAAAAAGAATGTGATGAACCGAATGAGCAGAAATATGTCTGGAAAAGCATCAACTTGTTATGATCAATGCCAATAACGTGACACGTGCTTCATTTATTGACGCGCGTTATCTGACTCTCCCTCAACCCTCCAACTTCGTCTCTCTTTTCCACCAATCTCGAGTCTCTCGGCTTCTCTGTCTAGAGCCTACTATCAGTTGGCCTCGAAACGTTACGCGTCACGTTTTCCATTTATCACGCAAATACTCGCATTTACGCGGATACCGATCTGCGCACGTGTTTCGCCGTTCCCTTTAATCAGCCATTACCATGCCTGCACCTCAAAAGGTAGAAAACCAAAAACCCAGCTGTTTGAAGTTTAATCCCCCGACTATACTGCCAACGGCCACGATTAAAAAAATTGTTAAAACTGAACAAAAAAATAAATAAGAAAATCCGAGCCACTTACTTAGTTTTGATGACACATATGGCTAAGATGCAAGATAATCATTCTTTAATCATTTTAGGATGAGAGCGTGAAGTTACTAGATTTTTCTGGTAGTATTATATTTCCATTTTATTTTTCTAACAATTTTCTAGTGAGTTTAGCGAAGATTGGGTTCTAATATTTTTCTATAACACGGGATTGTTTGTCTGCTTGAGATCCTTGTTTCTTTATCAAGATACCCACCGTATTTTTCGGTGGATGTCTTAGAAAAAAATTACGAGTATCACAAACGAATACTACCAAATTTACCCATGATTTTAGCATAGATATTTCTGGATAAATTAACAGTTACATTAGGGACCGGACAAAAACCATTGTATAGTAATACTTTTCGGTCCTAGGCCTTATAGTTGCATTTCACGAAGTAAAGTAGGCACTTTATGGATACTCGTATCCAAAAAAAAACACATGTTCCGGACAGTACGGTTACTGAGCCTTTTCGAAGTAAATATGGCATAACTGCTTTAAATACAATAATATTGAAAACATGAGCATATAATGTTCATAGCCATCTTAAAAAAAAATATAAAAGGAAGGCCTCTTTTATATACAAAAATGACATCGCCGTGGTATATTCTCTAGGAGTTTCGTTTCGTGTATTTATTCAACATTTTTTTTATTTTAACAAATTTTTAAAAAGCATTTTGTTTGTCTGATTGAATAAAATGATTAACATACTTCTGTGGTGGCATGGAGAAAGGACACAAGTCCATTGAAAATTGAGACAACTATATTTTTAGACGCCAGACACCCTAATGCTTCTTTTGCAATAGGCAGTGAATAAAAAATAGTAGTTTTCGATACAAGTGCGTAAAAATTCTACGAATGTGAGTGTTGTGGGCCGAGCTGAAAGTGAGGTCGGCATTTACATTGGTACAAAAAAACATTTTCGTACATACGTCGAACAATATTTTTTGATGCAAGTGTGCGTAAAGTGCACCTAAAAAATGTCAAAAACGCGTAAAGCCGCACTTTACGCGCACTGCATCAAAAATTAGGTTTTGTTCGTAAAAAAAGTGTATAATTTGAATCGCGGTTTTTAAAAAAGTGTATAAGACCACCAACAAATTACTGTCCATTAAAATTACTTAAAGAAATTAAAAAATTCTATTAAAAGTTATATTTATATATCTGATTTCAGCAAATAAGCCATCGGCTGAGTACGGAGTTATTATTTACCCATTTCTCTTATCGTTTTCTCGTGCTTATGCAAAAATATTTGCACTTTCTCTTAATTTCAGACTGCATCAAAATCGATATAGAAGGCAATGATTTTCCATCAAACTTTGTTGTGATATTACATTCATTCATGAAATAAATGTTTTAGAACAAACACTTAATGGCCATACAAGACCCTCCTTGCAGTTTAAATGTCTAAAAGTAGAGTTTTGTACACAATTATTGATAGCCTTGGACATTTGTCAATATATAGTATAATCAAAACGTTTATGTTTTAAACATTTGGAGTTCATATTCTGGGACATAGAGGGACTCAATTTTTACTTCATCAGGTGTCGTTTCAACAAAATTTAATGAAGACATTTTTAACCTTATATGGAAATGTCTTTAATTCGAATTTCTTCATTTTTATCGGTGATTTATTTCGGACGGTAAGAAAATTCCGATTTACTAGTAATTACATATTTCTCTATGTTTCGACCACTTCTGAGTCTTTTTCAGGACTGTAACCTTTGTGAAATATGGTCTTTTACCATCCTTCTGAAATAAATGAGCGACAAAATAAACAAAGTTGAATTGAAGATATTTTTACTGCGATTAAAAAATACATTTTTAATATAATGAAATAGTTATAATACTTGTACCCGTAAAAAATTTCTTAGTGTATTTAATTTTAAATTCATAAAATTTAACGATGCATTAAGCGTCACGGTAGAATTCTCTATCTTTAAGGTTTATATTTAAGAAATGAGCATGTTACATTTGAATGGGAATAAAATATATTCAAATTCAAGTTTGTGAAGATTAAATGAGATAGAGATAAAGGTAAGGAAATGCATTCTTCTCTCAAAGCCATCCAAGTTTTACTTCTTACAATCCAAATAAAAGTGGAAACACTCGATAATGATAACGATACTTGTCTGTACATCTGTTATTGAGGAATTATTATAACTTACTCTAGCTTTATCGAGTTGACTAAGCGCTGATCTTTCTTTTTCACGGCGCAAGCTCTCCTTCTCCTCGTCCAGCGAGAGATCGGAGCTCGGCTGCGAGTAGTTCGAGTCCGCCGAGCCCTGGAACATCAAACATGATTTTATTAATATAATATTACGTTATTACATTTTTTACTGTATTCTTGCACATTATATATTTGAACAATATTGGAAAATATTTAATTTTATTAATTTTAAATATTCATAATGTCTAACAGCTTATGTATAATTTACAAACAACGCATATATAAGTTTTCGATGTAACTATGTTGATAATGCATCGCTAAAAATAGCCAGAAATCTGCGAAAGTGGCACTTGGTACACTTTTTGTCACAACGCATTTTATTCGAACATTTTTATATAATCAATTTCACCGAAGGCCATAAACTCAATACTTTAAGACGATAAAACCAACAACAAAAAATAAAAATAGTAGTTTTCGATACTAGTGTGTAAAGTGGTACTTTTACGCGCCGAACGTGGTTCGCCGGGCACGAGGGTCGGCGTAATGTTCGTTGAGGGATGTTGACCTTAAAAGTAGGAAGTGGCGTAGGGATGAACTATATTTTTCAATATATATTCCAATATACGAACGTTTTCACTCTCTTACAATAATTACGAGACTAAATGACCCATGTTACATTCGATCAATACCAAGGTGTCTGTAATGCAAGCGGGGAATGAACTAGAAATCCCATTGTTTGTTTCTGTTTATTGTGGTCAATTATTTATTGACCAAAGGTCTGGACAAAGGATTGAATTGGTCAGTTGCCGGAAAAAAATTACCGTATAGTGTTTCAGCAAATGTCGACATTTCAGACTCTAAGGATCCCAAATCAACAATATACAAATTTACGGACGTACGTCCCTATTTTTTGTCTCCTGATATCTCACATACGGATAAGCGTATCAACATAAATGTTTTTATTCTTTTATAGATTTGTTTCGTTATTTATTTATTTCTTTATTTATCCATTTATTGTGTAATATAAGGATTTTGGTACTTTCATCGATTATAATGCTTACTGTTTCATTACTTTTACTCACAGCATGCGTAAAAATGATACTTTACGCACTAGTTTTACTTTGACGCATTCCAGCACAAAAAAAGTGTTTAATACCATAAACTAATGATAAAAAAGGACTAAAATACGACAATAACATATACGTATATAATATGAAAATAGTATATTACCTAACAAGGGTGTAAAGTGTACTTTTACGCACCGGGCGGGAACTGTATGTATAGCCGAAGGCGCCGAGTGCGCCGAGTAATGTGTAAAATTCCCGACCGATGCGTAACAGTTATACTTTACACCCGTGTTAGGTATCCTAATTTTTGTAATTGGGTGCGTAAAGTTTTGATGCCTGCTTGAATACGTAAAGTACAAATTTACGCACGACCGTTCACTTTACGAATTTTTTCGTCGGGAGTGCGTAAAAGTGAGCTTTACGCACGAAAAACAGGCCTCAAAAGTACTTTACGCACTAACTTTACGCACACAATTACAAAAAAATTTTAGTCGCAATAGTTCCGATCAAAATTGCACTAACAAAACATTTATTTCTTTTAACAAAATATATTTACTTGAATCAAGTAATTATGTTTTAGATTCTAATAAATTTTCGTTGGTTTAACAGAAGAATTATTTTTCCTTCGAGTAAATCATTTCATTGACATATTACATCATACATAAAGCAAATATTGTCCCGAATCAAGATAGTAGTTTCTTGAAACAAAAAAAAAATAGCTTGCAGGTAGTAAATCATATTTCTTGAAAGAAGTAAATCATTTAAAAAAAATATTTTACTCCAACAAAGAAATTATATGTTAATATTATGATTTAGAAAATTGTAAGACTAGATATCAATAAATATGTTCTTAACCTAAAAACAATTGACTAGATTCAAGTAAATAGTTTACTTGAATAGTCTCAACCAAACATTTATTTAATAGAAGATCATGATTTAGTATAAACAATAAAATAATTACTTACATAAGAAATAAATGTTCCTTAAAAATTACACCGTTCCAGTAAATATTTCCTTGATCCAAGTAATGTGTTTCTTTTAAAATTATTTAAATTTGTCGAACGTAGTGTTTAATATTTCATAATTTTTTGTGTGGAAACGGTCACCATAAATGTGTTTCTTCCTTTACTTCAAATTTTTTTCGAACTCGACTCGAAAAGGACGTTTATGCAAATAGCTCATTTCAAAGGAGGATGCCCATAAGTATAGGTGATTTCCGCCCTCGAGATGGAACCTCCGAAACTTCGAGTTGAGTATAATGAGAACTAACACCTACTGAAAAATTCGATTATTTTATCATCGAGGAAAATTTAAAAAATCGTTGTCAATGTCGCCGATTATACACAAAAAAGTGCTGCAATCTAAGTAGTAACAGTCTGCACCTACTGAGAATAAAACACAGTGCGGTCTTTTACCACTTAAATTACTGCATTTTCCAATACATAATCCGCGACTTTAAAGGCAATTTTTTAAACTTTCCCACCTGATAAAATAATCGAATTTTCCAGTTGGTGTTAATTCTCATCGTATTTGCCGTTAGGTATTAACTCTCATCATACTCTAACCGAAATTATCAGTTTCGGAGGTTCTATCTCGAGGGCAGAAATCACCTGTACTCGTGGGTATACTCCTTTGACAGTTCATTTGCTCTATGCTCGTTTTTCGTTATTGTCAACAGGTGGAGAATAAATTATTATTTATATTCCCAATCTGAGAAATCGATTCTCATTTGATATATAGTCCTGCATTTCAGTTGTACTAGTTTTAAATAAATACCTACGAGTTGTGGAAAAAAACTACAGAACAAGTAATATGGTACAAACAAATTTTTAGTTTTCAATTTTCCAAAAAAATGTTCAAGTAATTACTTACTTGAAGCAATAAAACATTTTTTGGAGTTCATTAAATATTTACTTAATTGAATTTGAATATTTGAATTGACAGAAATTGTGTATTCATGCTAGTAACATGTTTGCACGTCATTAATGTGACTGCCTTAAGTATCTAAATTGTATTTTTAGTAAGTGCGCATTTATGTTACTATTTTCCCAGTTCGGAATGTCCCCCGAGAAACATTCTGGATATTAGATCTACTACAAGCACGCAATTTAACTGGAAGGAAAACATAAACATTTCTCACGTAAAGGCGTAATACATTAAGCGTCATTAGTGGTAATGTGCACTGAAGAAGTGCACGATCGATAGTCATAAAAATATCCGGGTTATAAGGGCAATAGCGCATTTAATTGCACTTTACTATGGCGTTTATGTTATTTATCATTATTGCATATTCGCTCTTGTATTTCATAATAAATATATTAACCTGTTTTCAATTGAAACTGAAAAATTCAATAATATAAAAATCTTATTGATGAAATAGAACTTACGTATCGGAGTAATAACTTACATATCAAAAAACATTAAAAGCCGACTGTAAAAACATCGTTCGTTATTATAAGGTACGTATTCATATATCTAACCTTTTATCAGACCCAAATAAAAGTTTTTATCATCAAATATTAAAATCAAAATTTTCAACGATATTGTAGGAATACTTTCATTACTATCTACTCTGCACGCAGTTTGTTAAATCACTAAATATTTTGGACCGTTTTCTTCATCTCACCATTCACTTATGATTCTGCGGTATTGTTAAAGTATTTTTGTCACGCCTGCATAAATTCGTCTTTACGTGCAGGTAAAGTAATCGCCTTTGGCGGTATTTACCCCCTAGACCCACCTCATCGCGCTCGCTGCAATTACTTCGTTTCCACCCTAGATACGTAATAAACTATTTCGTCATATTTACCATATTGGTGTATGCAGTATATTTAACGATTATATTTACCCAATCTTTATAATTTAAAAAATGTGCAGGGTGAAACTAATTCGCGGGTGCGAAGAACATTAGTATTTTTACACGCGCGGAAATTTTTAAGATATTCCCATGAGGTATAATAGTTATTTTCGTATCAAGGGCGTAAAATGACTTTTACGCCCGTAGGCGTTCACCGCGCTCGAGGAACGGCGAAGCCGGGCACGAGGGTGTAGGCTGTAGCTTTGAGGATGTAAAAATTTATGCCCATGATACGAACAACGCCTATTGAATCAAAAAATAAATTTTACCTATAAATGATACGTTAAATTAGTTTTAGGTAATAATGATCAGCGGACATATTATAAGCTGAAGGCGAAATGGAAATTATGATGCCTTTTGTACGCTATTTTTCATTATTATTACTGAGACTCATAGATTAATTTATAATCAGTCGAGAACAGAGTGCTTACCGTTGTGAGAGTTTTGACAGTAGAGGCAATACGTTTACCTATTCCAATGCATAGATAAGCATATTCGCCTATAGTCAAAAATCCTATCTAAATTCGAAAAATTTAATAGAAAACCATTAATGTCAATTGTCGTATCTATAAATCACAAAAAATTAACACTTATACAATGAACACCAATGATACACAACGGGCCAGATGTGCACCCATAATGTAAATTATAATTTATCGTCATTACCACTTTGGAAATAATTATATTTTATTATAATTTAACCACAACATTTTCCTTCCACTTTTGATATTGAAAGTCAATACAAAATCTGAGAAATAATGTACATAAATATTTTTGCAAATTTAGTATAATTCTACGAAATTTGTAGGCGTAAACAGCCATCTAATCAACAAGTTTATTCAATAATAAGCGCCAATATTATATAAAATCGAGAATAGTGTTCTATATATATTTAAATAAAACTTTGAAACTTAATTTCACGGAGTAACAAAGCACAGAAATACATAAGTTAGTAATCAACTTTATGAAGTATTTTACTCTATTTTGATGTTGTTATGCACAACAAGTATACTGCAGACTCGATAATTGGGTTTCTTATTAAAATTGGCTCCCACTGGCCCTTCTTTAATTAAGTGTGCGTATCGCTTTTGTACATTATGCTTATTTTCAGAAGACGTACTATGAAAGTGCAAGATTAAAACGCCTCGTAGACAATCACTTCTGTGACGTTTTTAAATAATTCATATATTGGTCCATGTTTTTTTTTACAATTTTGTATAAATTTATGTTCTATGTTCTCTATTCTATGTTCAAAATTATAGTTCTATGAAATGTTGTAATACGCATGATCTTATTTATAACCGCATAATAAGAAACCTATAAAAACATTGCCTAACCCAGCCGCATGCATTGTGGTTACAGATTCCTTCAGGGGATCATATTGAACCAGATTATAGACCTCTCCTAACATTATCATGATGTAAACTCGGTATCCATAATAATAAAAAAGTGCATACAACTGCATCTGATCCGGTAATAGATAAGAAGAGGAAGATTCCTCTAGCATTTTTTAGCTGCATTCAATAATTTCGTTCATTGAGATGTACGTGAATATGATGCTTTACGTTTGTGTCAGCTAAAGCATCTTTTTGTCCCCGAAGTATTTTATAAATAGAAGGAATGGGTGTATGTTGTGCATTATCGAATTGTAGTCGATAACAACCCTATATGAATTCACCCCTTGACCGATGAGGACGTCTATAGACGTCCAAATAAATCATGCCACTTCTGGTGGTGACGACGCCTGTGTCTAAAATTCAAATTTAACGACCCTAAAAATCTAAGAGTACTAAATATTGCAGGAATTAAAAACAAAACTTGACCGAAACATTCTGAATTTTCAAAATTCGACCTCCAATTTGAATTCAATTACCTCAAAAACATCTTTACCTACAGACATTTTCATAAATATCGATTTATATTTCCCGTCTACCAGAAGTGGTTAAGTAGTTTCAACCACGTCAAAATTAGAATGCTGAATTTAAGTGAAATATATTATTTCTGGACCGCAAAATCGTCTGATGAATCAAATGAATTTTAAAAACCTGAATACAAGTTGATATTTTGAATAATAGATTGAAACTAAGACAATTACATGCTGCATGTTTAACTTGAAAGTTGAATTTGTCACGAAAATTATTTGTAAGGAATTTAGATATCCTAACTTCAAAGTGTGTTATCAGTCGGAAACTGATTCGAATTCTGCAGTTTTAAAGCGATTCTGGAGCCAATCAGTTATTACGTGTGTTACCCAGAAATACACAACGTATAGTTCTATTCCCTCGTTTATTTTAAATTGTCACGATCCATTTCTGTCCTAATTTGCACATTGTTATCTGAATGTTCGTATATACATTACAAACACAAACAGCATATCATGAAAACATATCATGAATAATGAAATTATCACGTTCAATCAGTCCAAACAAAATAGTAAAAAATTTGAGCACGACCCGGTGTTGAATACTGCATTATTTTGTTTGGACTGTTTCATATGATAATTTCATCCGATTGGTATGAAACAAATTGCACACAGTTTATAATCGCGAAAAATATCAAGAAATATAGTTGTATACTATATAGATTATCGCTAAGAATCAGGCAACGATTTTGCACTGTCCCGCATAACCTCATTCCTTCACCAGATTCTGGACATATTCTGCCAAAAGATCTGGGCAGCATCTAGTAAGCCGGCCAGAACTTTTGGTCAATCTTCTTACAGAGACACGATAAATTAAAATATTACGTTCTTAATTTTAATGACGACGTTTAGCTATATTATAGAATATTTTAAACTGAAAATATGGTACGCCATAAATCGTGTAAACGAGTCCACTAAGCGTAAATGCCATTATTTACACACCGTTCTGCAAAAGAGTATTATTTATTATAAGTGTCATTTCAATTTTTACTAAAAGTCCCTCCAAATAATTGGTTATAAAGTAATGAAAATAAATAATATAAATATTAAAAAAATAATAATAATAAATAAAAAAAATAGTTAGAAATAACAAGGCATTATTTGAGAGAATAGTAAATAAACCGTACTTGCATTCATCAGCATTCAGAGATCAGCAACATGTATAAAATAAAGCACAACGATACCCACAGGGAAACTGCATCATTTTTTTAGTTTTTAATTTGCGTATGGTGAAAATCGCAGAGGCAGTTGCCGAATTGAAATGTTGTTTATTATTTGCAAGTTGCTTCTCGGTGAAGATCACATCTGACACGTGCAGGAATCGACCTTGATTCGCAAAGCGTTGGAAAAGCAATCGATATTGTAGTAATTTAAAGTTGCCAACGACTGAGACATCATTAGACGCACATAAGCAACAGTAATTAACAGTTGCCACTCTGGCCTTAATTATTACACCAATCCTGCACGACGTTGCCTCTAATGACAAATGTGTACTTCATTTACAATTATTTGACGAACTTCATTTATTCAAACGATTTTTATCAGATTAAAAAAAACAGGTCAGCATTATTATATTAAAATTAATAATTAAAAATTAATGAGAAATAAGCATTAAAATAAAGTATTCATGATACAAAAAATGTACATGACATGCTATTGTAAATGTATCGAAAATATCGAGCGATGATACATTATTGCCGAGTCATTCCTAATATTAAGCTTGTGTTAATTTGTTGGAACGAATTGATGAAGCATTTCCTTTTGCAGGTATATTACTAATGTACTCAATAAATTATTAATTTTTGAGAACAGGCGATCCGACATAGATTCTTTTAGTTATACTTCTTTAATTATCGAAAGTTTTCAAAGATAGTTCATTCACTAACCGAGATAGCGACAACCGCTTCAAAAGTTCATTTAGAAGTAAACCTCGACAAAAGCATCACTTAGGGAAAATTCTCATAAAAAACGGGAAATGGTGTAAGTTACTTTCTGGGAAATGCTTGGGATTTTGGGGCAGGAATTTGTTCGCTAGAAGGGTCGTAGTCATGACAACGTGCGGACTCACCCTTCGCTATTACAGATGGCGGTGTTCGCCCGCTCAGGGAACTTTCTTACGTTGATTCTAAAGATACCAAGTTCTACTATCCTTTAGCTATAACAAAACCGGTACAATTAAATTCGCTTATCTGCAAATCCCAAAAGTTTACGAATAATATTTTATATTAATAAAAATTGAGGACATTGCACTTGTGGTTCGCGGCCATGAACCTTACCAAGCTCAGCTTCGTTTTAATTTAATTTAAAATAATAATGTACAAACTCCAAGCTCTGTAGTGGGCCTGTTCATACTTCACTCATTTTTATGCAAAAATAATAGAGTTCATTATTAACTATTTTAATTTGAAGATAATTCTGTTATTTTTGCGCAACAATATCTGCTGCCATCACTTCTTGTGAACTGCGCGGGGCAAGTGGATGAAACTATAGTAGTTGTGAGAGGACGTTCAAGATAAAGGTTTCTTGTGTTTTTTTAAAACAATCAATGTTGATTAAAAACTAACGTAGATTAGGTGAATGCCTTAACAACACTTAATCCTTTTACTTAAAATTAAACCAGTGCTGAATTTAGATTTATAGCCACTCCATGCCACTTAATTGTTATGTAACAAAAATATGTCAGTTCCATAAAATGTCGACAAGACACATAAAATGTGTTAGGAGTGGCCTTCGGGACCATAAGGTGGCCAAAGCCACGTCGAGTCCTTCTACAATATATCCCTAGCGTAATGTAAAAATGGAAAACCTCGTCGTCGAGGCAATGTCTCCAAGGTCATAAAGGGAAAACTCGATATAGTATAGAAAAAAATAGAAATATTGAACGACACATGCGGGTGCACAAAGGGTTATGGATCAATAAGCAAAAATACGCTTCGACGCTCGGGCTCTCGTCTGGATAAACAATACAAAAAGGTGGCAACAACATTGTTATTGCTTAGATTCGCGTTCGAGCGAACGTACGCGATGACGCGCAGTAAACTTGACGATGATCTGGAGCGATTTGCTGCCTATTTGTAGCAGTACCGTCACTTTCTCAGCATAATAACTTAACATAATAGCAACATATGCATTCGAAAACTGTATTACCATTATTTATGGAGTGAAAATTTAGTCACTCGATAGGTAACGCAGTTAATTCTCACTCTTGGTGAGCGAAAGCTCACGAAGTTGAAAACTAAACTACAATTCGCTACTGAAGTTTAAGAACTCAATCTTTCATTAGAATGGCTTATTTTAACTCCATAAAGAGTGATTGAGTAAAATAAATTGTTTAGAACAAACGGAAAATCTAGTTTTAAAAACTGAAACATGTCTGATTCCGAATTACAGAAATCAATTTCAGATGCAGCTAAAATTGACGTTCAATATACAGAAAAATATTGACGAAAATACGTTAACCAGGTGTTCAAGGTCACCGATCACGTGATCTATCTCACGTGATACGATTTTTCGTCGTATTAGCTAATATGATTGAACCGAGTGCTTAAGATCACCCATCACGGGGTCCAGGTGCCGCGCCGCGTTGACCGTTCCCTTGATCTCAGGGGTCAAACTGAAAGGTCATTTCAAAGTAATAGCTTGGAGTATATTTTCAAGGTTATATGAACTGGATGAAGTAATCTGAGAATATTACTTCAATTAATTTGAACTTCAACTAACCTTTAAAACATCCAAGGTGAAATATATTTAACCTTGAAATAGCCTTTAAATATTACACATATGTTTGACCTTGCAATGACCTTCATGGTTGATTTCTGAGTTCAAGGACAAAGTCGCCCCCCTCCCTCCTGAAAGGCGCGCCTGTCTCTAATTCCTTCCTTTGCGCTCTTGTTTCGTAATATACTATTTCACTATTACTCGTAATTGAGCAGTCAAATTGGGGCCTAAAGTGAGTATCCTATTGCGTTGAATGGTGGATGTCACTTGTTACCAGAAATTGTGACAAGGTTAGTTAAGGTTTCGAGACCAGGGTTATAGTTAACCTTGAGAGAAAGTAAAATCTTAAATTTTTCTTGAACCAAATTTTCTTGAAGTTCACAAAGCTTTTCTATATCAAACTCGCTCCATTTCTACGTAGGATATCATAACGCAGCATTTCTTCCTTATACATATATAATTTTATCACTCCGGGCTAATTTCCTAAATTCTGAGCCCTATGGCGAATCCTTCCGGATCGAATACTTCGCAATAAAAAATATCTTATTTTCCGTTTTCCGCCCTTAATACACATTATACTATTTCTGCACGTGCAAAAGTATACCCTGTTCTCGTTAATAGAATAAAATTTAAAATTCAGATTTCTGCACCTAAAATAATTATGGACTTTGAACTTTACCTGCGTGAAAAGCTTGTTGTAGCCAGAATTGTGCTGGTTGTATCCGATCATTGCCGATGTCCTCCGCTCCTTGGTTGGAATCGTTCCTCCGTGCGTCGACGTTTTTGGCGATTTTCCGCCCGTTCCCCAGAAAAGCTAAGAGCCGCGCACTGCGTCCGCCGCGCACATTATCTTACACATAAGTTTTTTTTAACACGCTCAGCCCGGCGAAAAGGAAATCGTTACGCCATGATTTCGATGCTTTCTACACAGACTCGAACGAAAGATTGCTACTTTTTGCGTTTTCGTTTGCAAGCCATCCACACCAAGGAGACTCACTTCGTGACCTGCATCCTCTTTTGTCTCTGATCCACGACAACGATGATACCCTTTGCCGGCATGTTTCAACGAATTTTACGCTTTTTAGGGGGGTTTGATTAAGTGGCGTGTCCAATTCTTTCTTTCGCCGTATCACCTGTCTTTTCAATGAAAGTCGTGGAAAACTGTGTTAGTGGTTCAATAATTTTGAGGCCGAGATACTAAAAGACAAGAAAATCTCTTCAAAATCTCATTGAAGATGCAAAAAAATGGCTGCTAAAGGTGATCGGCGGTTTCAGTCTTAATGTTAGTCACTTTTTAATTTATTTGTAATTAATGGCTTTCCGTTCCCGGACACAAAAATTCGCATATCATATCACTCTTTTAAGATTTCTGAAATTATCGAAACGAATACAGAAAGTAAATAATAAAATATAAGATTAGAATTTATTGTTTCAGTTTTTACATTTTTAAAAAAAGTAACTTACTCAGTTTAATTGAGAGTAGTAAAGATATCTGAATACTTTGGAGGGAATTTTGATTCCCATAAGTAAAACACTAATATTGCTCCAAGTTAGGAATCGATTATTTGCGCCAAATGAATGTAAATTTACTCCTTTGGATTGCAAATTTACTCCGGTATCAACCATTCGATTTTTACTCTTGAGATTGCATTTCACTTAAAGAGTTTTAGTGTGTAAATAAATTTATTTATGATTAGATAATTATAGTACATTATATTACAGTAATTCCGAGTTATGTGAAAATTATGCTCAATACGCTACTCCGACAACTTTTCTATTAGACCTAATCTCACACGGAAAATAAATATATGTGACATATATGTTAGATATATGAATGCACATATAGTTTTAAACTTATATCTGGCATATATTCAACCTACATGTCATATATTTTATGAAATATATGCCACATATATTCTCGCATATATTTTCATCGAATATTTTTCGATGACCCTGTTTATAATTACTTACATAAATATTAAGCTTTTAAAAAATTGACTCGTTTAGAAAATGAGAAAATCTTGTGAAGGACCGAACAAAGCAAAATCAATTAAATATTGAGTTTGAAATTGTAAAGCTAACGATAGGTTGATATCGACTACATTTTTCAATGTCTGACAAATATTTTAAGAAATTTTTGAACTGATGAAGCTGTTGAAGCTGAGTATAACTAGCAATAGAAAAAAAATCATTATTTTAATATTTACAATTCAATGTCATCAAGTTTCATAAACTGTATTCACTGCAAAATTAGTTAAAACCTGTTTGTGTTTTGCGTCAGAGCAGAATATATATATTTAGCTCTTAGAATAGAAATTATGTCATTTCAGTAATTAAACACTAAGTTTCGTCTGATTTCCCAAAAGACTTTTCCCACCTTTCACGTAAATAGCGTTAAAACTATTGAAAGTGCAAATACAAACAGTGCGTAATTTACTATTTTCATTAGTCAGCATCGAAAACACTGTTGCACATATTGATAATATCACCTTTATTATAACATTTGTTCTGCATGGGTTTAGACAAAATAGATAATTGTTTATTTATATTATTTCCCATATTTTTATACAACTTTGCTTAAAACAGACTAATTAGGATTTAATATTTAAAATTATTTTACTACATTTATAGTTTATTAATTAGTTTATGCTATTAAGAAATTATATTTTTTGTTTTAAGATTTATATTGCTAGAATCGAAGAGAATATTTCAAATTACTTATTGACCCATTTCATCTCCGACCGAAATAATGAAAGGAGGTATTAACTTGTTCTTTACAATTATTTCCAACAAAAAATAGCGAGAAACAAAGAAAAAGTAATTATAACAAGAATATTTGAAAAAATGTGCATCAATGCAAGCACCACAAATAATATTTTCTTTTCCAAGCATTCCGTCGATTTAAAGTTACATTGTGCGTCCGCCACCATATTGCGTTTCTATTTGCATTCTGACCTTAAGAAGACGCGCAAGCGCCAAATTCCGAAACTATAGGGGGTTCGCATGTTGTACGCAAGATCATTAAAGAGAAACGAGTATAAGCATCGACTATATAGGGGTCGAAACGATAATAAGTTATTACTTGAAATCAAGCACGAATGGTTAAAAATATTTTAATACTACTAGTATCTAATCTAATACAAAAGTAATTTTATTTGTAGCAACAATTCTGAAATAATTGACAAAAACAATAATTGATCAGATTTTCAAATATAATTAATTCGTAAATTTTTTAGAATTATTATAACTACACATATAGATTATACATGTAGATTTCACTTTAAAGCAAAGAGTTTAGATCTTCAAACAGTCCTTTTGACTCTTGGAATCTCAAATGCACGATGAAAATGTTTGTACCTATATATTATATCAAATATTACGGGGTAAAGGACAGTGCGCAACCCGTTTGATATTTTAAAGACATAACGTTAATAACGAAACGACCTTTTCAGTCTATAATGTATCATATACATATTTAATTAATTATTAAGCATCTGTCTGTCAATAACGAAGATTATAACTAGAAAGGGTGTTCGAGTTAATTACAGTGACGACATTCTGGAAATGAACTTAGTGTATCACAATATTGACAAAAAGAACATTTAAATATAAATATTTTTGAAAACAAAAATCAAAATTACAGAAAATTGTATGCTTATTTCGTTATGTTGATGAAAAGACTGTAAGTGAGCTATACGGTGATTCCTTCCCTCCTTCCTTTACTTTAATGTCTTTAAAGAGCTGCTAAGCCGCTCGCTCGATAACCTCAATTCCTAACATAAAATATCTAAATTAAACAGAAGATAAATTGCCAAATCTCTTTTATGGTAATTCTATAATTATATGTATATGTTTTTGCCAAATTATACTTTTGCAGTTCGCATTTTTATCGTTGCTCAATTCTTAACCCATTTTGCAGAAATTAGAGATACATTCATAAAAATTTCGAGAATCGCGCTAAAATACATTATTTTGATACGATAATGTATTCGGTTTTTATATAATGGGAATATTTTAGAACAGGAGTTTGCGCTATCGATCCAGCAACAGCCTCTTAGCTCCGGTAGCATGAGAAGAGAAAACGAAATGAGGGCGAGATTGGAGACAATCCAAGAATGAATATTTCCTTGAGTTCAGAAACTTCTTACGATACTCTGACTATTATTCATGTTATGTGTACTAAGGATTAAACATATTTTATCTCTATAACTGAGCAATCACAACCTGATGAGGTAATCAAGTAGGAATGTTCATTGATACGGTTGCGACGGCAGACTGCTGAATAGGAGACTACACACATATTTTGGTAATGCAACAATTGGTTGACAGAGTCAGTCATATAAAACCTTTTCAAGTTACCCCGATTCCGTAGGAAGAAACGGAAGATGGGACTTGTGGAAATGAAGATACGTAACATGTTTTAAACTATTGCCCCAAGTACACAGATAAGTAATGATTTTAACCTTCAAATGAAAATGTAGGAAAAGGTGAGGTACTACGAAATAAAAATTGATTACGCAATAGACCTGCCCTATTTTCTGAAAATATGCCGATCTGATCCTAAAATAAATGGAAATACTCGGGAGAGAAGTAGAAGATTAAAAAACAAGCTGGAGCACAAATAAAACTAATAGCAACATACATCGCTATACATATGAGATGATACAACCAATCCTAAAAGCTGAAAGTCTCACTCAAGCTCCAGCACACCGAAATACGGGAATCACTGCTGGAAGCTTGCTGTCCTAGCAATGGGACGTATAAAGTTCGGAGACCTCTATAAACAACGACTCCAACCTGGGAATAGAAAAGAAAAAGAACAAGAGCGATAGAAATCAAATATTCAACTAACATAGCACAAAATGTGGAAGGTGAAATTGAAAGTAAAAAGTGTCTCAAATCTCAAGCCAACAGCAGTCTCAATAAGATACCCACAGTGGGCAATTTCGTTAGCTAGTATATTTAACCCTACAGCAAATACCTCAGACATAAAAAAGTGCTGAATTCAAACAAGGAATTTTCATAGCCAGTACTAGCAAGTGAATACCTTAAAGCCTGCTTTGAAAGCTCATAAAAATAAACAGAAAGGCTAAAAATAGCCTATCGTTGGTCTGGAATTTTGTACAGAGATAGGATACACGATAATATTAACGTAATAACGACACTTAAACTTAAAAAATCCAAACAGATATCCTAACACTAAAGCAAAGAATACTTAGTCCTATAAAAGTCTTGGATTCAGATACTTAAATCACACAGCTATCAACGTTTTTCTTTTGATTTTCCCTGACCTTGAATTTGAATAACATGCATAAGGGTTCAAGATGCTCTACAGGACACATTTTTTTAAGCGGGATAGCTTTGGATATGAGCAATGGCTATTGTCTAGAGTTAGCCTTGTTTCTCTTTCGTATTTCTGTCAACATGGTGCACTAATATTAACTTACACTATACAAATGCTCGAAAAAACATTAAACAAATAACTGTTAATGAATGTTGTTGTTGACACAAAAATGAATAGTATCGTAGTTTGTGTCGAGAAGCACCATACGATGGATCTCTAGTCTTAATTTTGGGAAAACTAAGATTAACATAAAAAGTAAGGTTAATAAAAAACTAAGGTTTACATAAAAATAAACAAAGTAATATGTATTAAAAAATATAACAGTTTCCGCAACATGAGTTCCATGTTACATTGAGTTCCACGTCTTGCGAACAATGGCCATAAGTATAACACAATGGATAATGGTACTATTTGATGTTATCTTATGGTCATTTAAGATGAAAATGAAAATATTCGTTGTAGGGAAAATAAAATTCAACTGAATTTTTATTTGAGAAAATAAATTGTTTCTTAATCCAATTATTATGTTAAGTATAGTTCATCAAAGTTTCGAAAATAGTCGTGAGAAGAAATTTTTATAATGACTCCGTTGCAAAAATCAATACTACCACTAGAGAAAAGTAATATTGAAGTTCATAACATAATCTATGAAACTAGAAGATAACTTTTGCATACAAAGAATTCATCGAAACTAAAGGTTTTAAATTAATTGAAATTTGCCTTGAAATGTTAACTTGGTGATTTTCGTTATGCTGAATTTTTTAGCATTTTATTTAAAAAATGCAAATCGTTAAGATAACATTGTAACAGTCATTAAGAAAAAAAAACATTGAACTAACTTTTTTTTTATTATACACTACACCGACAGGACACGGCAATACGAATAAGTAAAAAAGGTTCAAAAGCAAATTCAATACACTGTAACTTTTGATGGTTAAGTCAGTTTTATCTCTGTAATGTTCTTGAAAATTGAATCTTCTTAAACAAACATTATTACGATTTTTCAGGTAATGTTCGGCAAAAAAAATCAGTAAATAATTTACACTTAAATTAAGACATTTTTTGTTAAAGTATAAAATTTATCGTTAAAAATTAACTTTAAATAACCATATTTCGGGGGAAACGAGGAATTTTTTAAGATCATCCAAATTTAGAAAGACAACGTTCTAAGAAAAACAGCATTTTCTAAATCTATTATAATAAAGTGTTTTATATTTTTTAATGTTAAAATAGTCAAATATATTTAGCAAATAATAAAATACGAATAGTAACTTAGAAAAATATCAATATAATTTTAGTTTCCCTCCACCGATCATTTTCAGTGATTCATTACAAGCACGGAAAACAATGCCAAATATAAACATTTTACGCTTATTCATAGATAAAACTGGATTTTATATACAACTGTTTCTAAAAAGTTTAATGAATGTTTAATTAAGTCATTGTAATTTCTATATTGACATCTGCATCATACATTGCATCATATTTAGTTATATTTTAAACTCCAAGACTTAAATAAACAAAAGTAATTAACGCAATAATAAAATAGATAAAATTAAAAATAACTTAAGAAAATAGGTACAATTCCTATGCATGCATTATATAATATTTATGGCACATGTATAACGAAATAATTACATTTTGTTATATTACTGAAAAAGCGAGAGACAAAAATACCTATATACGTAGTTTATACTAACTATAGTCATAAATATTGCACCCCAAATTATTGCATTCGCAATATTTATAATCTATTTATTTAATATAGCCCATTTGTTTGCTGTATTCAACAAATATTCTTCCGAGTTGAATTCATGATTGTGCAAATAAAACAGCTTTTTTCTATGTTTTTGAATATTCTTTGATCAGTTTGGATCGCATGGGCAGTTTTAAAAAAATAACGTTTAACTACGTAATGTATGTAGTGTTTATCGTAGTGTAACATTTTTACTTTGGAATTGACAACCCCAGAACGCAGGAAACGAGGTCAAATTTGAGTAGTAGGTTTTAAAATATTCATGTATAGTGTGTCAAAACAAAAATATCTACTACTAAAAGCTGGAAAATATAACCGTCTGTAATTACGGTGGGGCATTTTGGGTAGATCAATTTCAAAACTAGGTCATCGCCAGCGGCGAAAGTAAAAATACTGCCAGGAGCTGAATGACTTAATTCGATAATGTATTTTTTAAGAAATATATAGTAATAATATCCAATAAACTCTACTCTTTATACATTTATTAGGCCTAAAGAATTTATAAAAAAAGTTGTATTTCTTTAACAAACAATTAACTAATGCCATAAAAGAAACTATTTATATTCTAATTAATTAATTATGTTTATACGTGCAGTATATGGTTGATGAAAAAATAATATATTAAAAAATAAAATTAATCCCTAATGTTAGCTTTTAAATGAGGTGCCGCATATTCATTTGCATGCAAAAAAGCCAATTTGATCTGTAAGAGATGAATTACAGGTCAAATAAATGGAGCTATCCAATAACTAAAAATACAAAGGAATAAAATATTAACTTTCTTTACGTATTCGAGGTACAAATTCTTTTTTGAAATGACCCAAAAACATCGTTCTTCTGCTCGTTACGGTTTAAAGATAATCAACATTATTTAATATCTTCGACAGTAAACAGTAATCGTTATCGTTCATATTAATTAACATAGAAAAGAGAAAAAAATTTAAACTATAAACCAATAGTAAATAATACAATAGATTTTGTTGCGCTGAAATACATTCATTTTTAAAAATGGGTACACTTATATTTAAGCGGGTTTATTTAAAAATTTACGATTCAAAGGGAATCACATAGGGATGTTTTAACGGCCTACATACGGCAGTACTGCGTTGTCCTAGTGACATGGAATTTAACGTCAACATCTACTTTCCATCACACACGACGGCCATTCAAAGCTCACCGAGTTAAATAGCACCAGTAACTAACGGCGATGTTTAATTGCATTATTCACTTTAACATTGTTTTAATAAAAAATGAACTTTTAACGTCAATATTTTATGTCATTGATTTTTTAACGTTTTGTTTGATTATTCCATTTCTATGTCACCTTCCACATTTTCAATTATCGTTATGCCATAAAGCCTCACGGGTTGTATATACTAAACTTGCCGCTGAAGACGAAGTAGATCAGCATAATTTTCACATTTATCAACGTTCACTGTATAATTCCATGGAACGATATTACAAACATCAAAAAATCACTTTTGTTTAAGTATAAATGCCACGTAATGTATAGTGAATTTATTAAATTATTAACGTACTATTTATAAGATCAAATTATAAAAGCTCGCGACAGTTGTCACGTCCATTTCGGATGTCTTGCCCGGTACTCGATCAACAGGGATTTCCTGATGCTAAATCGGCATTGTTTCTCAAAAGCAAAAAATTGAAAGAAATCATCATTGTCAGTAGGAAGTGACCTACAAGCATTGAGGCGTCTGTCATCGAGAGCCACCGCCGCAAGACATCAACGAAAGAGCGGTCGACCCTCTCGAGCCATTGACGGCTCGAAATGCAGCCACAATAGCGTAACTCGTAATCGCCGAATCGAAATGGCTGAAATAAATAGGAGCCGCCATCCTCGGAAACCGCCGATCACCCGGGGTCACCCTTATCAACATACCTTCTGGGTTATCACCGGATCGAAAACACGCGTACTAGAGAAAAGAGAGCAATCCGGATTGTCGCGATCCGCATGAGCCGTCGCGTATACTGTACTGTTCCTGTTTGGCTGATGACTCGGTACTGTTCGGGCTTCCTCCACCAGATGGCGAGGGCGCTAGGGCGGACGACACCCCCGTTCTATATCGATCGACCCCTCGCCCATGCGGCGAGCAGACATCGGGGCACTGCACCCTGTCAGCAGCCGCTAGTCCTATGAACTCGCACATGTTCGTCCCACCCGCGCCTGCTCTTACATATGTACTCATATGTGTGTTCGGTACAACTTGTGGCCAGGGGTGGAGGGGACCTTTGCACCCACAAAGCACCGTATTTCGAACATCCTAACGCTCCACAGCACATTCGTCGGCTCTTTTCCACCGAACAAATCGATTTTACCCGATGAGCTTCTCGTATAGGATATCGGTCTTCTTGTTCCGCATTCAACATCTTTACATATGCCTTGGTTTTCAGTTCATCATTCGGAACAACGGTTCCGCTACTCTCCAAGACCTACTTCGCAAAACTGACTTTCAACTGCAAGAGAAGTACCCTACTCTATTTCCATGTATGTTTGCTTCCATTTTCGAATAAGCTAGTAAACACTGGCGGCTGGATCTATTAACATTCGCCGGTCACACCTCCTAAAAATGCGAAGAACGACACTTGGGGTCTACTGGACCCCAATGCTTAAAATCATTCCTGTATTAGAAGAGTAAGCCATAAAAAGTTACAAAAATTCTGAGACGTTGTTCAACCATCCCAAATTATGACCCCATTGTTTAATTTGCATAAGTTTGCATCTAACATAGTAAAGAAAATTGCAAATAAAAAAAAGTGCAGAAAATGACTTTATTTACGGAAAAAATCATAACTTATTATATTTTTAATCTTCTTTAATGAAATGTTCTGGACGTACTTTACAGATTACGGTCTTGTAGAAAAAAATAGTCTATTGATATACAATTCAAAAATAGTATATTACCTAACAAGGGTGTAAAGTGTACTTTTACGCACCGGGCGGGAACTATACATACGAGGCGCCGAATGATGTGTAAAATTCCCCATCGATGCGTAACACTTATACTTTACACCCATGTTAGGTATCCTAGTTTTTGTAATTGGGTGCGTAAAGTTTTGATGCCTGGTTGAGTGCGTAAAGTACAACTTTATGAACGACCGTAGACTACGAATTTTGTCGTCGGGAGTGCGTAAAAGTGAACTTTAGGCACGAAAAACAGGCATTAAAAGTACTTTACGCAGTAACTTTACGCACACAATTACAAAAAGGTATTTATTTAGATAATTGAAGTGCATAATATTTAAAAAATAAAATACATAACTTTTACCTACATACTTTGTTTATTTATCCATAATTTTTAAATATAAAATATATAACTGAACAAATAAAGTAATTTACATCCTGATAATCGAACATTTCTGAAGCATCTCCGCCATTCATCTCCTCAATCTGTTCTAATTGCTTACGAATGGTACGAACTCCTACATAGTAAGCCATCTCGAAAACTATAGATAATATATGTCTCATAACATTATTGACAATAAATAATAGGTGTACAATACGCATTTTTACCGTTTTATTTCAACTATTTATACTACACGAATCATGAAATAAAACCTTTTTTATTTTCTTCGAAGTATACACCGTAGTCACCCTGGGGACCGCTGGACCCCGCCACGAAATCGACTAACTTTTGTAACGTACAACGAGCATACTGACGTCGGTTAGACAACGGTATTGTCGGAAATTTATTGGTAGTACTTTAAATTACCGATATGTGTTCCAATATTTCCAATTTGACACTAATAAAGCGAAATATTTAATTTTAAATTCATGTTGGGATCTGCTGGACCCCCAGTGATCGGCGAAGGTTAAAACCGCCACAAAAAATACCCAACAACGTGATTTTTTAAAGCTCTTTTATTTATTTGGAAAAATACTGATGTGATGACAATTTGTTTCAAAAGACAAATTTTGAACATGACTTTATTTACAAACAAGGTTACATACATCGCATTACAAACGGTAACCCCTTAAATGGTGGCTAAACTTGATATTAATTTGTCCTACTCGGACAATGTAGTACATTCATCAACATTATGGTAATTACAATAACTGAACACTCACATGGGTTCGATCAATACCTATGCAAGTTGGTTGGACATTAAGCGGGTATAAAAATGTCTCTATTGCATTTCGAATGTATTGTCAACTATTTCTTTATTAAGAAAATACGTTGTATACTTTCGGGGATGTGTTGCTGAGTCCTTTACTGTAATAGTTAATAAATATACGGTATTACCAACTAATGCTTCTTATCGTTAGACAATTACCTCCTAAAGAGTGTTCTTTATAATCTATAATGTTGAAATCAACACTACACTTTGAATTTTAGTTTAATTGAAAAAAATTCTTTTATATAGGTTAATAGTCTGAATTAAAACGACATTTGTCGCCGGTTTTCATCCTCAAGTCCGTAAGTTTATGGATGTCTTTGAGATATTGTTGAGAAATTTAGGTTTCCTACATTACAATTATATACCGAGGAAGTAACTATTTCGTTTTGACGCTCTAAAGCAATCTAATTGTTAAAAATATTAAATTACTAAATTGATATGGTAAATAACACAGGATGTACAATAATAAATCAATTTTTTGAAACTCAGAAATTAAAACATGGTATTCTGGTACAGACATTTGCTTAAACTGATTGCAATATGCTGGAAGATTTCGCTCATCTCAACTCCCTATGTTTAAAATTGTTCTTTTAATTTAGGGTTTTACATCCTTAATTGAAGTGTTTTTGCTTTATACCTCTTATCTATGTTTGTTATTCTCATTTATAATTTACTTTTGGTCCTTTTCTCCCTACTCCACTGATTATGTGTGGGAAGTAGGAAGGCGGGCAATCGTTCGTGTTATTGGTGGGGTGAGTATAAAGGTTGAAGAAAGAATTCGAAATCTTAAAATAACAGAAATATACAGTAGATTTTAAGTTTTTTCACTAAAGAGAAAACAACTTTAACGCGCAAACTACTGATCCGGCGCAATTCTGAATTATTTTGAGGTACATAGACGGCGCCACTGATATCTGCTTGCATTGTTAATGACTCACTGCGCATATGTCTGTGAAAAACCAGGTCACTTGAAAAGGCACATGAAGACCCGTATATATTATTTTAATTATATCCGAGTCTCGTTTTCAATATTTGATAGTTATTTTCATTCCAAGGGCGTGAAATACGGCATGGATGCAACACGCTTTCAGAATACAGAGAAAAAAGGCTAAAAAGCTACCATGTTGAAGACCGCCATTTAGTCATCTTGTTATCATTTTTCGTAGGTGGGAACAGAACACAGGATTATCGAAATCTCTCAGAATAGTGTTTTATTTTTGTTCTGATCATTATTATAAAAGAACGAAACACGAGCGCCAGTTCAAACAGGACATTTTAAGGGAAATTCAGAGATTAAACAATAAGGTTCAACGTCTTTTTTCTGAGCCGCTAGATCAGGATAGCGGTATGTTACAAATATTTTTCTTGCATTTCAATAGCTTGGTTCGATCCTTGAGCCTAACCACTGCTGTCTTGACTTTTAATAAAGGATACTGAGCATATACTTTATGGAACCACTCATATACTCTAACCTCTTTCCTCAAAGTTAGTAAGAAAGAAACAAACCACGGCCAATATTTGGGCCAGCCAAGAGGTTTAACCGCTTCGAACAATTTAGGTTCCTCAAACGCTGGTCATACCAGTGCCAGGCCAAACATTCATAACTATGGAAATAATGGAATTAGTCTGTATGGCGACATCGTTTTAAAAATGTTGGAGGTTCTAGGCGTAAATCCTTCAAGGCCGCTAGAGTCAGTATTTTGGATCTGACATAAGTTTGAAACTAGTTAGTGTTTTTGGTTGACATCTCCATCAGTAAATGACCTATCATCCAAATTGGTAGATTGTTGTCGTCGATCATCTAACAAATGTGTTTTCGAAGCTCCGCAACCAAATCAAGAGATTGCATTTATCTCTACAAACTCTTCGACTGAATTATATATATAATACAGGCTATGCTCGAGTTGCCGCTTTTTACCATCTTTTCAACTGGAAGCAACAAGGTTCTAATTCGCTGTAGCAACAAAGAAACTTCTATTTCCCAGTGGCAGTAAAATGGGTTATAGTTCAGAGTGGCATTGCAGACGATTATTCCGATGTAGCAAAGGGAAAGGTTCCTAGGTTTTTAGTATATCACAAAGGATATGGAACTGCCTTTTTATTACAGCGAAATAGAGCCTTTTTGTTCCCAGTCAATGATATAAGGATATAGAAGCACTCGAGAATCTCCAAAAACGTTGGGTAATTGAGTTTCATCGAGTTTTTTTAATTACTAGACAGGCATTTATATCTCCCAGTCTAAATAAGCAAATCCGTAGTGCCTTGGATACTACTACGCCAGATAATCTTCTAGACGGGTCTAATCGGTCTCACGAGGTTAAGGAAGTGAAAACCATGTCAAAGCTGCCTAAAGAATGTAAAACCCCTCCACATCCACAGAAGAGATCAAGTTCTTGAAAATAAGGTACCATTTGTTAAATTGTTTACATTTGGATGCCCGAATTTGCTATTTGGGAGAGAAGTCAATCTTTCTGTGTGCGTATGGAAATAGCATGTAAATTAAAATGGATTTGTCCATCTTTTTCAGGTCCTAAAAGCTTCTACGAGCATCTATGGCAGAAACGACCCAAATTAAGACCAACAATTCTTGCCCAATAGTTGGTCAAAAGTTGCCCCAATCTCATATTTGTTGCATCCATATTTAAAAAAAGGACAGGTTCTGCTTGTATAAAAGCTAGCAGAACATAGCTAAAATAAAGGGAAATATACACACCATCGAAAAAGCAAATATGCAGTTAGTTGTTGCTAATTTCTTGCTAAAAGACAACGAGCAGTAGAACAAATTCTAACCTCAACAGAATCATTTAATTATGTCCCTTAAAAGTCACAGAAACCGCAACAAATGCTGCATAATCGTGGCTACACTCTAAACGGCCGCTTGTACTCTCTTCTAAAACAGCTAGCTTTTATACAAGCTGGCGGAACCTACTTATTTTTTTTTAAATACCGAAGACGATTAGTCGAGGCTGTTTTGTATTATTGAGGTAATTTTATTAACAAATGAGCACCAATTACATGAATTTTGTTTTGTTCAATAGAACGTTGATGTCCCCTAATTTTAGCTATATTCTGATAGCTTCTATACGAGCAACAATTGTTGGGAGTAGTTTGGAAGTAGTTCTATTCTTCCATAGATGCTCTGCCATCATTTAGGGCTTATCTTTTGCTGTTAAATGGAATAAGAGAACGATGTGTTCTGAAATTGATGATAGAAGAACTATCAAAATAAGTGGATAATATAAGTATTTCAGTAAGCATTTCTGTTACTTTTATAAGGTTTCTTTGGGGAATGTGAAGAAAGAGAATTTATAACATGAAATAATTTAAATCGAAATAAACCAAACTTTTATGCACGAAATATTATTCATTAATAAATAAATCTAAGGTGTACGTATTAAATGAGTAAATCACGATGTGTCTGTTGCATACTTTTAATAATATTTCCTTATGATTTGTTTGCTATTTGATTTGCTATTTAACATTTTCTTAGATTAAGGAAATGTTTAAGTTATAGTAATTATATATTTTGTGTATATTTAATTAGATGCGAGTCAGTTTGTATTCTTTTTAATATTCATTTCAATTATATTCTTGCTATTGCTCAATTCAATATACGAAATTCAGTTTACACACTCTTTGAATATTCAATTAAGACAATAATCCCTTATTAAGTTAATTAACGCGTATATATACTGTTGTACGCGACTAACTCTCATGCACACTCTCAACATGCACTTAGACTGGCTAATACGCCGCCGATCGCCAGTCGTTACTTCTGACAGCAGTAGGCGGCTCAAAATATTGATGGAAATGATATCTCTAAATTCTAAAATAATGCACTATCAACGCAGATATTTTGAAACTCATAGCACTTTATTTCAAAAAGTCCGCGATGATTATTCGGCAATAGACAAGCCATGTACAAAAATTTAAATGATAGTAGCAGTCTGAATAGTAATAGAGCTTTATTTAAAACCAATAAAAATATTTTTTTTTTAATATAAAACCACAATTCTTTAGAGCGTTGCATTTGATCAATTGAAAATATCATTGTTTAAAATTAAAAAAAGTGTTTATATCAAATTCTTGCAACTTCAGAATGCTCAAACTCAATGTTTTTCATGCGTACAGTTTTTTAATTTGCTGATATCATTCCTTAGTTTTTCAGTAAGTAAATTAAAGTATTTGTACTAAATCAAAAGTTTGCCTAACAATGTAATATTTCTTTCAGGAAGGACTGTTTTTATGGTTTACGTCAAGTTCGTATTTTACTTTTCCTGCCTTAAAAACTATAACAATGATATGGAAACTGGATTTTTCGTTAGCTATACATTGTAGGAATAACGAGAAGCTTCGGTTTTTAAGCTTTCATTATTTAATTCAAATTTAACATCAAACTCGCACTCATCGGCAAACACCTATTTTGCGCCCTAGTTGCACAATCAACTATTTTTATAGTATATTATCCTAAAAAAATTGTGTTTCCAACTGGGAGCAACTGAATTTTTATTTTATTTCTTCGACTGTATAGAATAAAAATATAATATAAATCAAAATTGATGAAATCGCGGTATATCAGTCTCATACGAGAAGGTAAATAATACACTAAAAATGGACTGCCGATTTTAACCACGTAATTATGATAAATATAGGAATAACGACTTTAAAATATAGTAATGTTGAATTTGAAAGTAATGAGAGTGACAAATATAGGATGGCCATACACGTATTTCCTGCGGCACATATAGAATTTTCACAATAGAGAAATCGCTTATAGTTGGGATCAAAATGAATCCGATCACATTTTACGTGCTTATTATTAGTACCGAAAATCTCAGTCTTCCAGGAACCAAGAGGGCACCGTCGCACGTGGGCTTAATTCGCAACCCGATTCCTAGGAAAACCTACAGATTTAAAGATATAACGAGAAAGCGGAATCGATAAACGTTAGCTGTAGGAATGCCGATGATTCGGATAAAGCTGCAACCATGGTACAATAAGAAAGGTATAGCAATGCGCATGTGGGACAGGGGGGGGGGGAAGCTGAGAGACCAATCGCAACATTGTAAGTTTCTTAGGCGCCAATTCAACAGCTTTGCAGGTTGAACACAATTTGTCTTCCACATTGTCCTAGCCACCACACCGAAAGTAAAAAACCGAAAACTATTGCGCATCCATCTATTTGTTATACGTTTCTTATTATACAATGGGTGCAACATCAACTATGAACTCTGGGGGGAAGAATTTACCAATGACTCTTATCACACGACTTTAGCATAGGAATTTACAAAAAATTGAAAAACTTGAAGAAAACCACAGATTTCAACAGTTGCGACGTATATTATTGATTTATATTTACGATTTAGATATATATTTATTCAAGAATCAAGCCTATCTTAAACCACTATTTATATTTACGAGTTTATTATTGACACCAGGTAGTGACCCTAGCAATCTGATCGATCATAACTTCGACTATCGTCCGACTAAAGGCTGATAGGTCGGTTTTCGACTCTGCTGCTATAAGTGTTGAATTTGCGACCATTAACCGATTGCAATTAATTAACTCGCAATTGTTCGGCTAAAATTCGGTTCCACGCTTCATGTACTTTGATGCGACCGTTAGTTCTGAACAGGGTTCCAGTCGGTCAGCAGCCTGTCCTTGTTTGAACTTGCTGCTGACCGACCGAGAATCGTTCCAGTCGCCGGCGGGGGTAACTTTACGCCCTAGGGTTTATTTTACTCTAGTAAGCGCAAAAGTCAACTTAAAAAAGGAAAAATGGTTATTTTCGGCCATTCTTAAAAATCAAACCTGAATACTCACTTTAGCAAATTACTACATCAGCTGGTAGCTCTTTTCATCCCTAGGGAGTAAAGAAATGAAGCGCGGGCATACGGGTAATCGCGTGAAAGAAATGGATATACTTTCAACTTGCATTGCACATGTAGAAGAAGATATTATTGTTTATTTATTCGCAGATGAAATCGGGGAAAATACCAACTAATATCACACTAACACTGAGAATTATAATTAATCTGGCCTTAGTCTGGTCACTTTTATTAATCAGCTAATTTTTAACAGATTTTGTACATTGTTTTTCATTCATATTACCTTTTTTAAATTTCCGGATTAAAGGAATAAATTAAGTCTTTTGCTTTTCCTACACTGCAAGCCTTTTAAATTAAAGTCGTTTAAAAAATAAATGCCACGTTGTGTTCAATATAATGCAAAAATGCAGAACCAAGTGTACAGTAAAATTTAGTGGAAATATGATTATTTAATGAAGATAATAATCATATTCATCTATTCTGTATGTTCTCACGTTTGTAAGAAAGCGTTGTCACCAGCAAGATTGTCAATAAAAAAATGAGTGCCATAGTGTTAATTTATTTTCTCATTCTATCTCTTCGCATCTAACATTTTGAAAAGAAATATTGACAAATTTCTAATTTTGTGATATAACTTACAGCTCAGCATTAAATATTTAAAGGGGTGGCCACATCTGGTACTTACCTAAAACAAACAAATATTTCAAGAATTAGTATATCTTATGAAGAACAATATATACATATATATCATAACACGAATGATAAATGCAACTGATTGTATTTTCAACTGCATAAAAATATTTAGAGATTCAAATACATCATTTTCGTAAAATATCGAAGGAAAATTTTTAAAACGATGAAATAATATATCTTTACAGTATTAATATATTTGTCGTATATTAAATTGGAGCAATGAATATGTGAAGGACCAATCTATCGAAGCAAAGCTGTATTCGAAAACTATTCGAAATATAATTATTCCATCACAACGTGCAGCTGTATCATATGTTCACTATGTATGCATCAAATAGCAATATATTTATTGAAGAGATTATATTGGTATATGAAATAGATTAAACGACAAAACCCAATATTTATTGTTAAAGGAATGTCCTATCATTCATGCTCGTTTAATGCTCTTATTTGACGTAATTAACTCAAACAAAGGTAGATTATATAATTTATAAAATATATAAATTATTTAAACTTCAAAATGTACCCGGCATATTAAAATTTCAGTAAAAATTGTAAAAATAACAGGGCAGGGAGTTCGAGTCGAAATATATATCGGGCCTTTGATCGCTTTAGTATCAGTGAGCTATGCAGGTCGACGAGTCTAAGTTGAATGGAAAAGCGAGGGTTCGTCAGTAAATTTAGCTGATTTGCGATTCCCGAATGTACACTCGTTTCCAAATGTATTTTACAAATGAAATAAATTTAGAGCAGGCTATTACACATTCTTATTGTAAAGTAAACATTTAAATGTTCAGTCAATTAATGAGAATGTAATTTGTAGAATCTATGTTACGGTTGACAATATACTACTGAAAATAAAAACATGAACCATTTGAAATCCATGTGAAACAATAGACAAGTTAAATAAAAAGTTATCTTCTGTATCATAATTGCTTTTTAACATTTCCAAAAGGCAGTAATGGGTTATAATATCGAATAATTTGATGGATTTAGCCAGTTTTATTATCTAATAAAGAATTGACGATTCAGTATGTTTTTTAATATGCATTATATTTTAAATGTAGATAAATTTTACGGACTTTTAATGGTGGAATAATGAGTATTAATTCTAAATAATAAAATATTAATATTCGTGGTTATATAACGATTACAGTACAAAAATTAGTGTAAACATTTATTATAAAAAACAATTTTAACGTTTTAATTTGTATAAATGCATTCCATTTAAAACCATTGAATTGGATATACTACAAACAGATTACATCCCTCCTCTATGTTTTTCAATCTCATACAAATGAAAATACATGATTTTTTTTATTATTTATTTTTTACACTCTTACAATGTTTATTTTACAATTGTTTTGAAGATGGCTTCAATGCAAAGTCGAAAACGTTAAATTTTTTTTTATAATAAATTTGTAAACTAATTTTTTTATTGTAACCATCGTATAGTGTAACGAATGTTAATATTCTATTATTTGTAATTAAACACGGTTAAGAAGATTAATTTAAACTATGTACTATTTAATAAGGAATATAAGAAATAATATAAATTATTTTTTTATTACCATTTTGCGCAATATTTGGGAATTGGAACAACTTCATATCGAGTGCTGCGTTCATTACTACCTTTCCAACCGGTAATTCCCCTGTAATATTGTCTTCCATCCATTGATTAGAAATATTTTAAAAAGCTACACATGCAAACGGATCAATTTACAATATGAATTGACGATAAAAAAAGAGAACCTTATGAATACCCCTGGGGAAAGCATAATACCCCTTTTGAAATTAGATGTATATTTCGCTCAAGTTTCCTTGTGTATCAGCGATCGTAATAAAATGTTTGGCAATACGAAGCAATCGGGAAATATTCGATAATTTTGAAGTTTCTTTTTTTTTATTTATTAACTTATGAAACCTTGATGCAGGTTTATTAAGTACAATACAAATAATACATATGGCATTTAAATACATCTAAACTTCTAAGCTCTCTTAACATTTTCATCAGGTTTGATTCGTATTTTGGGCACTGCCTAATTACGTGATCTAGGTCTTCCGTCTCATGTCCGCAGGAACATTTAGGATCACTTACAAATCCAATGCGCGCTAAGGATGCCGACAGGTGGTAGTGATTTGCTCGAGCTCTGTTTATCCAAGTTATATAATATCTTTTTAGATTTAATTTATGAAACCATGGGTTTTTTTGTTGGATGTGGTTAATTTTGAAAAATTCGGTGCCCTTGTGCTGAAATTCATTCATAAGTGTCCTAAGATCGGCGGCGTATGCATAAGTATAGTGAGCTGGGTTAAGATCTGTAAATGGAATTTTTGGTTCTACCAGAGAGACCAACTGCGTAGCTTCTTTTGCAAGGCGATCAACTATTTCGTTCATCTTAATTCCTGAATGTGACGGTATCCCCAAAAAATTCATGGTGTTTGCGTTGTCCGATGAGAAATAAGAATCGATTTTTTATCTAATCTTGATGATGTATGGGTTTATTTTGATGTCAATTTTAGGATCTAAAGCTTTTATCGCGTTTAACGAGTCAGAAAATATGTATATAGTTTCATTAACATGGTTTAGGGCCACATCCATTCCTGAGTTGACTGCTATGCACTCTGCTGTATAAATAGAAGCATGCTTGACGATACTAACTTTTTTTAATTATTTAACTCGTGACAATAGTATGCTGCTCCCAATGAAACATCATTTTCAATTTTTCTCCCGTCCGTGAAAATTGTTATTGTGTTTTCAGGAATTGATCTTACAAATTCAGTAAAAAGTGCATTGGTCTGATTTTGATTTTTGAGGGAATTGCTTAATTTAGTGTTACAATGAATCCCACGCATTGCAGATGTGTAATTAGCTAGATATATATCATATATTTTTCATTAGTGATTATGTAGTTTTCTAAACTAGGGCATTCAAATATTTGTTTGTGTATCATTGGTATCTTGCCTCTAAAACGAACCATTAGATTCCCCATTATGTCACGGATTTTAGTATAAGCAGGCAGATCACGATTACTAATGCATTTGCTTATGTAGTTCCTACATAATAAAAGTGCTCGATCTTCCAAACGCAAGCACTTTGCCTCGTCCAGAGTTACATTTGTAGGAGTGCTACATCTGTAGCCTAGGGCGATTCGCAGTGCTTTGAACTGAATTCTCTCTAGCTTTATTTTTAATTTTTTAATCTTAGGGAAATAAATAAAACAAGCGTAATCTATTTGGGACCTAGTAAGGCTTTTATATAACTGAATTATCATCCATGGATTAGCGCCCCATCGAACTTTGAAGATTTTGCAAAGATGTTGCAAAATGTAATAGTTTCTTGTTGGAGCGTTTTATTGCGTTTGAGATCTTTAAAATCATAGCGGATCATGCCTTCAAAATCAATATACTTTAAAAAATAATTGGTAAGTTCTCATACAAAAGTATGTAAATTTAATTACTTTCAATTAAATCTATTTATAGATCCAAAATACCAAATAATGATTAACTCCCGATTTCTATTATTTTTTAATATGTTTAAGCACTGTAATTAAGAAGTGACTTTTCCCACAATTAGAGCAGCTTCAATTTAATACCCTTTCCGGATATACCTGATTGCACTATATGTTTTTGAAAAATCGACATAATATTACCTAGCAAAAATTCTCAATAAAAAAAAAATAGTTTAATTTTGAGCAATTTTTTGTTGGAAAAACCACTATTTTTTTGCATTGATGTTGAAAAATACCATCCTGACGTGTTTCAAACAAAAAAATGTGGGGTCCGGAATTCTGTACAGAAAAATTCCAATAAGTTTTATTCAGGATATTGACGGAAATACCGCAAAACTAGCTTAAACATAAGAATAATCGGCTTTCTAATTTCAGCCAGCAACTATCGCTTGAGGTTTGAAACATTTGTGTATATTGAAATAGTTACATATATCTAAATTTGGAATGGATTAGATATTATCTAAAATATGGCACAGTTAGATTTGGTCAGGATAAAAAAAGGGGGTTTCGGCACTCACTCGCGCCTTCTAGGTTTTATTAGTAAAATTATAAGGGGTCAAATTTGACATGGGTTCATAATCCCCGTGATAGTTACATCTTAGTGGACATCTTAGCATAGGATCACCTACGTTCAATCTTTACAATTGTAATGTTAAAGAACTCACTGCGATTCGTCATTACCTAGCAGGTTAATTAATTCAGTTTTTAATTTTTAATTTAATTATTTCCTCTTTATTACGAATATGATTTATTAGATAAAATTAGAAAATAGTTCATATGAAAAAATAAAAAATAGTTGTTCATGGGGGATTTGTTTTCCTCCCCCGCCCTACCTCAATTTTTATGGTACCCTAACATAACTAATCCACGTTATAGATAGTGTGAAAACATTCCGTTTTTACCCCGAAAAGTTGTTTAAAACTAATTCCTTCTCTATTAAAACAGTTTCTTGCAGACCTTAGAAGAAATATTAAAACTACTACAATTCCTGGGTATTAGCGAATAAAATACTTATATTTTAAATATGTTTCTTAAGTGTTTTATTAAATAAATAAGTCATATGCTCTCTATAGGTCCATTTATTTTGCAGGTTAAGTAAATGACGATAAGGAGACATTGTGCTGCAGTCGGTGATGGCCTTCTTAACCTTATTTTGTAAATCCTAACTCAAATATATTAATCAACAGCCATAATTTTAAACCATGTCAACATATTTGTATTCAAATGTTTGATATACATATGAATTATGTGAATATGTCAAATATACCTTTAAAATACGGTTTATTCAAATTTCTAACGTTCTTCTATAGTTTATCTTCTTTTAATAGGTATAAGAATTTTAATACCGGGTAAAAGACACTTCTCTCTGGATATCCTTATAATAATGACATAGTAATTGAAAACTTAATTCTGAAAGTGTAATGAGGCGGGTTTTTCGGAATTTCGTTTGTAAAATAGGTATAGTAGAGGACTTATTTACAAGTCCAGAAAAAGAAAAGTTGGTTGTTTCAACAAATATGTAGTTCGGCTTACTATCTAGTTTGTAAACATAATTACTTAAACGTTGGGACAACAAAGTATTTTTTCCGTGTATATCTATTACAATGTTATTCAATATGTTTATTTCAATATGTCAATATATTGATCTCTCATTATGTTATTTCAAATAAAAAGTAGTTTGAGAATTACGGCAGAATTTTGGCACATTACGTGGTTTAAAACGCACGTAGCAGAAATGTCCACGAACTAGATAATAACTAGCCACAAAATAATAAATAAGTTTTTTGCTACAAAACTATGTCTAAATGTCTAAATATTAGACAGAAATAAATCAATTGAAGATGTCCATATATTTGTCTAAAAATCCTACCTCATAACAATATAAAATAAATCTAGATAGGAGAAGGGCGCATATCAAATGCAGCGAACTGTTTAGAATTTTGAACGTATGTTATTTACGTTTCAAAGTTGGTATATTCATTTCATTGTGGAAAAAGTCTTGCTATTTATAAATGGAAGACAATAATCAGTATCATGCGGATATTCATCTGGTGTGGATCGCCCGTCTGCATGTTGTAAGTTTGGTAAACACTGTTCAGAAAAGTTAATGAAAATATGTACGCAAATCTATTTTTTCTAAATTTTCTATTATATCTGCATTAAAACTGGACGAAAACTGTTTAAGATTTATTAAAATGTATTTAATAAATTTTCTTTCAAATTGATTTTTTATATTTTTATTAATTAAAAATTAGTATTTGAATAAGTTTAATGCATATTAAGCCATACATCATGTATACAAATTTTACAGACTATCCTGTTCTTTATAAAAGCGCTTAAAAGAACAATAACCCTAGATTGCATAAATGCTTTGTAGAAAATGTCTTTTTTTAGTTACATTGCCAATGCGCAACTGGCCAAGTTTGTCCACACACTGTCTAGTATGCTACCTTATTAACCACAAACTGGCTGTAACGTAGGCGCAATTTCTATCCCAGGGTATTACTTTAAGATATTTTTCGATTTGTATAGTTTTCTTGTATTCTTTACAAAAAATTATTTAGAGAAAATAGAACAACTTATTACATGAATACTAGCAAATTCTCGTAGTGTATGAATATAATGATAATGTTTGAATATAGTGCAGTTCTAGACATATTCAGTAATGGAAATTGGGAGAAATTTATATCAGAATTTTATGCGAGTTATAAGACTAATGGAAGATATATTTACAAATATACTCGACATTGTTGTTAAAGACTTATGGAAATTTAAGTACACACCGTTTCTTTTACTTTAAAATTTATTGTAAACAATAGATGCGTAGAGAATGGATAATATAATGAAATTATTCATTTTCTATTTTCTAATTCAATTTCGAATTTCAGCACAGAAATTAAAAAGCATTTTTAACAAAACAATTTTTACTCTGGAATTTCGTGGTAATCGTAGTAATATGAAGGTACCTTTCTACGGCCAAAAGGTTTGTATAGATCTCTCCGTACAGGTCTTAAATGCGCCATCTTTCGGAAATTACAGAGACTGGTTAATGCTTCGATTCCTCGGTTGAGCTTTTTCGTCGGCGAAGGGAGACCGTGAAAAGCTCCTGGTTAGATCTAATAATTTCAGGCGTCGAGACGAGACCTTCAACTTCCGCCGGACAAAGTAACGAATCCTGGCGTTCTGCCGCATTTATCCCAAACTGATCTTCCTTGTTTTATTGACATTCATTCACTTTTTAACACTCATCACTATAAGATCTCACTTTCAAACTTATTTCACCTCGTCGAAACAGATTTATCCCTTTTTTTATTTTCAATCATTTATTTGCAATCATTTAAGTGGAATCCTACATTTTTCATAAATAACAAAGAATTTTAAAATATCTAGAATAAAAATAAATTGTCAGTCGTACATGGCATTAAACAATGTACTGCATTGAAATTGGAAACTACTGTTAACCGGGAAATCATTTCATGATTTAACTATACTACTATAATATATTGGCGATAAGCCTGAAAGCGCTAAGCGGAGATTGGTTAACCAAAAGACTTTTTAAATTGCTCTCTCTAATATATCCGAAGTAGAATCAACTGAAGGTTGGCGGGGCTAATTTTAATAGATGAAAATCTGAGTGCAATGAGCAATTGCAACTCGACGAAAAATTATTCGACAAGTTCCGTGCCAGCAATGGCTGTTACTTTGTAAGATTAATAAATTTATATTTTAAAGACACTCCCTGAAGTATGATAGGTTTTTTAAATAATGAAGTTTCAACAAAAATCTACAATTATTTACTCTAAAAATATCGTTTGTCATACATATTATTAATTATGGAAGTAATTATTATATTAAATACTAGATCATTTTGATCTGGAGGAAATTAATTGCAGATTTCTAAACAACGGCATTTAAGGTGTTACCAACAATTTGAAATATGAGTAAGATAGATTTAGTGGACTGTTCAGAAATCATTTCATTAAAATATGATATGCAAATAAACTGACACTTATATTTTTCAATTCCAGATTGACTTCATGAAAATGTGAATTGTAATATGTCATTAAGGGTTCGTTTAGTATCTACTTTAGAGTAAATAGAATTGCCGATTTGCTGTAACTATGAAGATAAAAACATTCTTGACAAACAAGTAGAAAGCACCGTTTTAAATTCGATAATAATACAATAATTGGATTTCCGGGATGATTATAAACTAGTCATAAAAGTTTCGGATTACACAAAATTTACTCCCGCCGTTTGCTGTTAACACAGGGTTAGTTTCGCAAATGATACACTTGTTATATTGCCATGAACTTCACGCACCGTACTATCCAGTTACCCGATTGTACTTTCGAAAATAAAGTTGCGATTTTAAGAAAAATTAAAATTATATTCGTTTCGCCAGGAAACCGCACTGTATGCGTGAGGATTTAATACTGTCTTCCGAAGAGATTTCAGAACCCAAGGCGACCTCTTGAGCTATAAATAAATCGGGTGGTATTCTGCCAACACAGAGCCGCGTGCCGATTTGTCATATTTTCTCGCGTGCCCAACAGAATCAAAATTTTAATTTTTTGTAGTTTGTGAAAATCCGAGGTGTTATAATCTGAAACTTTTCAACTTGAAGTTAGACTGTCCAAGTTCTTGAGCACTTTTAAGATGTCCATATCACGGTGTGAGAGCCCAGCAGCTCTTCTCGTTGACAAATATAATTTAAAATGTTTATGGTTTATTTTTTATTAAGAAATTTTTGCGACGAAAATTAATAATTTGAAATATTCGCCAATTTAAAATTAGGTGTTTAGGAAGATCATCGATTTCTAAAAAAAGACTCATCTGTTGAATGCCCTGGAGAACTACAGTCAAGATTGGCTAGCGTAAATTGCATAAAAATATTTTTGAAATTGTTTCTAAATATTTAGTAAATCATCAGAAAAACGTCATCCGGAAAAAATAAGTATGTTTTCGTGCATCGTTTGGGTCGTTGATTACGATTATGATAGAAATAATTGGCGATTGATCATAATTTAGCCAACATCTTGAAAAAGAAAATAGCAAGAAACGTGCTCATTTTAGTTTTGGTTGATGGAGAAAAATTAGTTTTGTATAAAAAAAAATGAAACCACATTCTGTTCACAGATTTGTGTTGGAAACTGATCTTAACCTGTATTTTTTTTCTCCCGGACAGACAAGAAAATGTGCTTTTTAATGAAAGGCTGCAAAATTTTGGCCGTAGTATCGTTTAACATTTTATTTTCAACTCATGCAATTCTCAAGACGGTGACTATCTTCTGAAATAAAATACAAGGACAAACATAAAGGAAACCAAATTTTCAATAAAAATGATTTTCTTTACATCGTATCGTTTAAAAAGTGTGCTTTTTGAGTTTTCAAAAAAATAATGCAGAAGTGCTTTCTTTGCATAAAAACAATTCAAATTGCACTTTTTAAATTACCGTGCCATTTAAGCAGAAAAAATTATACAATTTTGAAAAAACGATATGATTTGCGCCCCTCGCAACGAAAATCGTTTTTTTTTATGTCTCGTTAAATCGAGTGCCATTTTTTATTTATTATATTTTTAAGTATAGGCCACTCTTTTAAAGTGGATAAGGACCACTATCGCTAAATAACAAGTTTTACGAAAAGAAAAAAAGAAGAAAATTATTACTTTTATTTTGTGTTATTTTTTCCTTTTCATTGGTACAGCACATTTTAAATTGTTACATGACTGGATAGTTTGTCCTTAAATACTGCTATTTGCACCTCTTAAATCAATGAAAACAACTTTGCACTTTGGTGTCCAAAAACGAAAACCTTTTTTTTATAGATGAAACTTTTTAATTGTTAATGATATTCTTATTTAAGAATTATATAATCACATACAGTCTGGAATACACAACCAATAGTTCAGCCGTGTGTATTACTAATAATAAGTATACCATGTATAATTTTATGTCCATAAACAGCCTAATTTCATTGTAAGTGTAACTGTAAATCGATGTAAATTAAGTGTAACACTTAATAAATCTGTAATAGATTTTATAAGATTAATAAATAAAAAAAACATACCGTGGAATAACTCACACATGCAATAAGATCAAGGATCAGATTAATGTGCAATAATAACATTAAATACTCACAGGGCTGTCCTTTACGTAAAAGATTAATATTTTTATCAGCAATTTAAAAAAAATCATACTTATGTAATCACTTCGGAAGAGAACGATATCCTAGGGTAGGTCATATTAAATGAGTGGAAAGGAAGCTACACATACGATAATTAAGTTGGAATTTAAATTGAAAAGCAGTATGCCAAATTATCGTTTAGCGATTAGAGTTTTTTGGAGTGAGGATTAATTTTTTGTACAGTAAAATGTGAGCCACATTAACAAAATATTAAATATTCAGTTTCCACTTTTTAGACGTACGGGGGCTCTTATTTCTATTTGGCTGGATTCATTTTCGACCTATGTTATGAACTATTCTGTCAAAACAAACTTGAAATTTTACACTCCGAAATTCGAAGCAATTCTGATTACAAATATAGATAGCCTTTTACAAAATTAGATAACCCAAAAGTTCTTAATGAAATTCTGAGATGTGGGAAATCTCACTATTAATGGGGTAGTGAAAATTCACTCTTTACAAACTGCAAATTCAATCTGTGTGTAGTGAACATTCAGTCCTAACCAGGATAGATTTAAGTTTTCAATAGAGTGGCCAAATCACTATAATAACTTTAGAGAATTTAAAAGTTAGAAATATTAGTGCTGTACATTGTGTATTTCTAATAATATAAAAAAGTCTCTCACTGTAAAAATTACAAAGTTACTACATATTTCCCTAAATTTTATAAAATCCTTGCACTCCCAGTTTCTAACATGAAAATATAATAATTTAGTTATATTTTTATAAAGTTACGTTTGACAAAACCGATTTGTAAACCTGTATTTAAATAAAAACAAATAAATCTTGTATCCATTTAAATGTACATTTCATACAATAAGGTATTTACTGGAAACTACTATCTACCATTATATTAAACCTGTTAGTAAGATTAGCAGCAGCAACATCCAAATGGTTATACGAATGTAAATAGTATCCGCTGCTTTACAATGCATTTCGCCCACTAATATAAATATTTCAGTTTGGCTACACGGGACTGAGGTCAACAATCGATGACGTCCGTTACTGAATTGAGAACTCGCCTTATTAGTCACCTCGTAAAAATAAAACAAAATGATTACAAATGCTTATTTTATAAGCATACATATAACTGCAGAACAGTCGAGGATACAAAATAATAGAATTTTATTTCATTCACTTCGTAGAATTATTCTTACATTTAATAGTTGAAAAATTATGTCAGGAATCGAAACATTTATAAATTTCTGCATAGGCGTCACACATAATAAAATGAATTAGTTCAATTTGACTAACGAATTAATAGTTTTTTACTGTGTATTTGTAAAAATTGGTTACTAATTTAATTAGTGGCTGACTTTTCGCTCAGTCATTAATAGTTTTTAACTAAATCAAATGTATTCGCCTTTTGCCAAATCAATGTAAATCTTCTTCAAAGTAATCAAGTAGTAGGTCCATGCTGAAATCATAACCAAATTGAATAAAACAATTGGATATTTGCATCACTTCTATTTTTAAAGAAAACAGTTAAATACATAAAATATGAAGGGGGAGGGGGGAGATTAAAATTTTCGATTAAAGGCTAAAAACGTCAAACATTTATTACTATAAGATAGAAATTATAATAAGATAGAAATTAAAATATAAGTCTGCATAACTTTTAAATCATATTCTTCTACTTTGAATTTAATTGCTCTTAAGCCGAATCTTAGAAACCCTACTATCACTGCTCGGTATTCACTTTCTGAAAATTCAGAATTCACTTTTGAAATTGACGGTTCTGAAATAAAGAAAAAAATGTAACAAAGTAACGTATATTAATAGTAAAATTGTATGACATGCATCAAGTTAATATTTAAAACTTATCTGATCTGAACACCTTCTAGGGATTGCTGTCACCGTTCAGTTTATGTAAGAAATGTCCCAAAACCACTCTGAAATTCTTGATTTTTCTACATTACTATATGTAAATCGACTATTTATTGCGACCGAATGGAAATGAGACTCTGGACTGGAGCTGTTGGAGATGCTGAGAAAATCATAACATGGGGACAATCTAACCGATTAAGATGTTTCGTAATTCTTCAATGAAAATTGTTTGAAACTTCGAATTATATTAAAATTAGATTTATTAATATTTTTTTAAAATAAAATTGATAAACTGCAAGCAAAGAGCTCGCGCATTGAAATTTACTAGAATTTTGTTACAACCAATCACTAGAGACTACAACCAATCAAAGAGAGTACCTAGAAAGTTCTTAACAAAATTTTAATTGAATAAATATCAATTTTATAAACATAAGGTATCATATGAAAAGTGAATATTATAAAAAGGTTTGTTTTAAAACATGTATAGAATCCCTGCGAAAAATTTTAAGTAGGATTCTTATGAGAATTTCATAAGAAATTGAAACAAGTGCCTCATAGTAGTGTCGTAAATATACATTATATACATCTATTAATCATACAAGTATCGTACGGAATATGTAAAGTTTTATTACATGAAAGCAAATAATTTAACAGGTAGTTTTATAAGCGTAGAATCGTGAATGTTTTGAGTTGAAATTTTATGGAAATTACATAAAAATCTCATCACAATCTGATCAATTTTCATAGAAATCGCAAATATTGTCGAATAGTGTTTCCGTAACATAGTGCAAATACTATACGACATTTATATGAAATTTACAAGATATTTGTTTCAAATTCTCATGTGATTCTCATGAGAATCCTATATCTACAATTTTTCGCAGGGATATAATTAATTCTTTTAAAATATATTGAAAGCAGCATGGGTTGAAGTAGGTTTCGGCAAGTTTATGGCAAGATTATATATATGTATATCAGATAAAACCATCACCATCCATTAAGCTTTTAAAAAAATTCTAAAAATCATATATAAAGGTATAAAACTTCCCGTAGAAAACTGTTTTACCGACCACCCATAACCGCAGCACAGCCGGTAAAAGTTTGCAGGTATTTGAACGTAACTCCGCTAGATGCCTCTACTTGTAAGTTCGCTGTTCAAGTAAATAATTTTTATCAATCAATAATATGAAATTCTTTAAAGTTATCGGAATTAAAAGACGAAATGAAAGTGAGGGTACAAATATATTATTTCAGAAAGTAAATGTATTTTACAAAAATTTTTTGATTAAGCAAATCGAAATACAGTTAGAAAAAAGAACGAAATGAAGTGAAGGAAAAAATCTGAAATATTTTTATTACGGAATGCGGTTTTACCCATTTTTTTTGCACTTTACGCACTTGCAAAGAAAAGTATATTGTTCGTCGATGTGCTAAAATTATTACTTTTTAACACCTTTATTAAAAACAACGAAATTAAATTTTTCTAATAAAACTTTTTTACAGGAAAAATAAATGATTAACGGGATACTTAACTTTGGTTTATTTATAAATTTTAGGGATGACAATTTATGAATTGGGTTTTATTTCCGCTAGAAAATGTAATATACTGCGTTAATTTTAGTTGAAAATTTGAAACAACATAATCGGAAAATCTTATTGACAAAACACGAGCATTTATTAAATGGGCGTATCGTTCACGAGAAGCTCCAATCTGGTCGCGCCCTGTTTAATTATCTTGAAGGCTTTTAAATGCGTTTCCGTAGAGCTATTTTCGTCCCTCTCCTCCCATACCGATCTTTCACTTCCTCTTCCTTCTCCTTTTCCAGGCCCTGTTCCTTTGCTCTTTCATTCCCTCTTGTCTCCCTCTTATTTCGATAATAATGTTGGTCCGAAAACATTTACTCGCTCATTTTATTTTATGCGATAAAATAGTATCTTATTTTCATGTAATATACGTTTATTACATATCGAATTTGACATTTTTATTTTTGTACGTAGGCATTGCATCGGAGTTATTAATTTAGCAGTTAGGCTATCGAATAAGCAGGCTTCTTGAAATAATCGTCTTTTCTGAAATGCTATGTTTTTTATTTTAGACTTTCCTCATTTGGGATCATTCACAATATATAAGTTTCCTTATTACTTTGATCGTTGTCTCCAATAATTCGCGACACGCATGTCATTCATTTTTTTAATCCTTTTCCTGATTCGTTTATGTTTCCTCGATATTAGTGTATTTCCCTTTCGTTAGCTCTGAAATGTTTCATTAAAACACAGAACAAACTTACATTTAGATTTATACCTAATCATTCGTCGAAAATAAAAGAAAAGAGAGAAAGGGAGAGATAGTGCGTGTTAACGTACCACATCGACATAATATTGTTTATTTAAAGTTAATAATTTATAGCCAACAAGATTCGAAAACGCAGAAAAACTGCCATGAGATATCTTCTCTTATATTGATTTACACTGCTTCTCAATTTGTATTAAATAAAAATGTAACTATCCTCTCTATATCTGAATTAGTCAAAAACCGCTGATTTATGAATCAATCAATTTTTCACCGGATTCTAGTATCAAATTATTTATTTGTTAATAAAATTACATTAATCGAATACTTTATTATCCTTAATATAACAAAAATATTTTACTCACGATATGGTAGACTTTCACTTTTAATTAGTAAAATTTATTAATTATTGAATATGGCAAATAACTTAGGTATTTTTGTTAATGGAGGGGACCGGTACAAAATCAACTCTATGAAATTTATCATTTTTTAAATTTTTGACGAGGAATTCAGTGGTGCAAGAATAAAAAGTGTAAATAATTTTTTTTCACTTAAAACTATTTTGCCTTTTCGAAAAAACATTTTTTTATTTCTAAAGAAATTGTTTACACTGTTTATTCTAGCACCACTGAACTTCACTTCAAAAATGACTATGATTTGTACAAAAAATTTTATAAATTTTAACTGGTGTATTTCATACAGGTGATTTTGTGCCTGTGCCTCCTGCCCTTAATTGAAATTCGATGTGTTTCATCAGTTTGGGAGTAACAACAATTTAACAACAATTGATAGAAATTTTCGTAGTGCAAGACTGACGCTTCATAAACCTCAGATACTAATCGGTGTTTGCCATCAACTGTAATGATTATTTTCGGGTTAAGCACATCCTAACTGACATTGAATTTCATCTGTATGTCAAGGTAAACAGATCTCTATTTCATTGAAAATTTGAATCATTTTTAAAAGTTAAATGTTATATCGTCATGTATTAATGTATTAATGTTAGAATCTGTTACCAACATCTAGGTTTTACCTTTTTAAGCAGCACAACATTTTAAGAAAGTTTGCATCTGATAAACATGTCTTAACAACTTGAATTATTGAAAATGGAAAAATTAAAAAATGTAATTTCATAGATTTAGAAACTTTCGATAACTTCTTAAACATTATTTAGCTTATAATAATTAGAATAAATAAAAAGTGCACGAGTTATTCATCTTGTAATGTGCAATTCAAATTGTTAAATTCGATGTACACTAATTATATTGTAATGCGCTGTTCAAGCTGTAGGAATAGTTAATCGATTCCTAACAGGTTGGGTTTATAATTAAACAAAATTCCATCCCTTTCGTAGAGGAATGAATAAACGAGTGTAGTTGCTCCTGTGCAATCCTTTTTTCGAATTTAGAATATATAAATACTATTATGTCAGATCATCTTATATGTGTGATATAATTACAAAATGTATTTGTCAAACTCTGTACTAAATTCAAGAAATCCATTTTTGATACATGTTATATGAAATTTTAATTTCTCGGCTGTTTTATAATATTTAGAGATCTTTATTTTGATAATATATCGGCCAATTATGGAAATTTATAACAAAACGCGAAAAATTATACTAATATTGCGGACATTCGAATACCCACAAATCACAAAGCCGACAGTCAAAATTCCGATACATCAACAACCGGACAACCATTTTTTGAAGTGTCGGTTTTTTAATTTGTCGGTTTTTCGACCCACACTCGGAAATTCGATAGATCACAGGAAAAATGAGGACGGAAAACATAAAGTAATATATTATTTTTGTTTATGAAGAGGGTCATACGTTTGTAGTTCAATAATTTGTCGCAATGTAAACAAGGTATTTTGTGTACAAGACACCGTTGTTTTTTTATTGGCAATTTCTCTTTTCCCGGCTTGATTTTTCTAATGTTGGTTTTGAAGGGGGTGGAGATAATTTTGAAGTTGTTATTTTTTAAAATCGCTACGATTTTCTCACTTAAACTTTTTTAATAACGGACAACTAATTGTTATTAGTTAACTCTTTTACATTTATACATTTTTTATCCAATTGTTACCTTTTATGTTTTCTATCCATCATTACTTCGACCCAGACCTTAAGTCTGGACGAAGTATTGAATTTGGTCACCTCGGGCAAAAAAATTACCCTATAGTTTTTCATCAAATGTCCACGTTTCAGACCCTAAGGAAGCCAAAAAACGAAAAAAAAAATTTGTGTCCGTGATCTTGTACGTACGTACGTCCGTACGTACGTCCCGTTTTTATGTCTCGCGATAACTCGCGAACGGATAAGCGTATTGACATAAATTTTTTTTTAAAATCCGCGTCTTGGCATAACTTAGATCTGATTAGATTTTGGCGCAGATCCATCCCTCCATTACTAACAAAAATTAGCCCGAATTAAGTTACTTCGTAGTTTTTTGCATTTATTTTGAAAAATACAAATTTTATTAAAAAATGTTTCAAACAAAAAAGATAGAGCATGAACTACTCTTCAAAAAAGGTGGTATGCATTTTCTTCCTAAACTCAACGATAATGCCATAAAAACTGCTTTAAAATGTTTATGACTATTGTCTGAAAAAGTATTGAATTTGGTCACCTCGGCAAAAAATTACCCTATATTTTTTCATCAAATTTCGACGCTTCGACCCTCTACCCCCCAGCGATAGTCTTCGCCAGCCCCTCGGGCGCGGTGATCACCTACGGGCGCATAAGTTCTTTTACGCCCTTGATACGAAAATAACTATTTCGATATATCTAAAAGATGTCTTATATCTATAAGATATCCGTCATAGATCTTTTCGACACTTTCAAGATATCTTTGATGAATTATATGTATATATATTGTATATACAATATCATAATGATACAGACAGTAATTAGTAAAACACTGTAAACAAGTAATATGCATCGAATAGTCTATTACAATACAAGTGCTTGAAGTAAGTATTTTGCATCTTTTATTTATTAATACTTCGGCTGGCCTGTTGTCGGGGTCGAAGTTTTGAAAATGCTCATTTTCAATTTTCATACATATAACAAACACTATATTGTTGTAACGTATCTATCGAAGCTACTTGTTTTACCTTTAATTTATCGAATTTCCAAAATATTAAAAGAATTTTTGCTTTTTGTTATACATTTCCATAATTGACCTATATATCACTACTAAAGATATCTAATTTGGTACATGTTCTGCAAACTTATTTTTTGATATAAACCTTTAAAAAGCAAAGAAAAAAATGCTGTGCCACTTATTGTTGTCCATAGCTACATGTTTAATAAACAATAATATGAAGCAATTTAAACTTAAATACTTTTACAATTTGTATCTTTTGATGATATGTAATGAAGGGAAGCAGAATGCACCGATCATTATGAAAATTATGTACGATAAAATAAATAACGAAATACATGAATTTTAAAAGTAACCCAATTTATTTGAAACATTTTGTAAGACATTTTTGTTTTTAAGTAAAATCATGAAAATTAATTTATTCGACCGTTCATAGTTAAATAATTACATAAATTCAAAATTAATATTCGGTAATACGGTCTATTAGACATAAATAAAATGTAAATATCAACAATGGGTTGTGAATGTACAAACACGTAATATGTAAAAAATACAAATGCATGGAAATAATGAAAAAAATATGAGATATTATTGCCACTGAATTATTATTAAACTGCCTGTATATTAAGGATATCAAATCTTACTTAATTAATAGATTCAGTTTCCCTCTGGCGATAATATATGAACAAAATGCCTATTGTAAAAAGCACACGTTTCGTCCCAAGTATACCGGGTAGACTCGTTGGTAAGGCGATCCCAGTATACTTTGCCCTAGATGTGTATATGGTTTCGTAATGATTATAATTTTATGTGTTTTAATAGCGGAGGAATATTAAAAACACAATTAGAGTACAATAGAATTAAATCGGTGACGAGATATCGTGCACACATTCTATATGTACTTAGTAATACCTTATTTTTAAGTAAAATCATGAAAATTAATTTATTCGACCGTTAAATAATTACATAAATTCAAAATGACATTTTTGTTTCCCATGAATTACAAAAATTAGTAATTTATCTAAATGAAATACTTAGAAATTTATAAAAAAAAATTATGAAGTACTGTAGGTGTTTGAATTTCGATTTTTAAAATTGTAATTAAGTATATAATGTTTCAGTTGTTAATGACTGCATTACCTAAAAAATGAATTAAAATTGTTGATAACAGAGTACAGTAGTTCCCATCCTAAGTTATACTGTCGGTTCTTTCAAAATGGCGGACGATTCTCCAAAGTTATAGCCCCTCACTATCCCCACTCCCGTATCATTGTTTATATCCATGCAATGGGTGCTTCTGTGTGCGAGTGTCGCGAAGCGAGTGTAGCTCAGCAAAACAATGTGGAGGGGGAAGGAGAGGAAGAAACTGGTATAACTTTGGAGAAGGCCAATCTATAACTTGGGATAGACATATAACTTTGGATGGTATAACTTAGGGTGGGGACTACTGTAAATCAGAATAAAAGGCAATTTTGTGTAACGGGGCACAGTTTTAATTCTAAAATTTCACCGCTCCTGATGGAGGGCACTCACTGACGTAATGTAATTATGTAGCAGAATTCGCATACGCACACTTGACATTTTAAATACATAAAAAATACATATTGCAATATTCGTACAAGAAGTATTTTCAAAAACAAGTCTCAGTTTTAGCACTTCCTTATTTACAGAGACACGCCAATATTGAATGGTTTTTTGTTACTTAGATAGTGGAAATAAAAATTAAAGTCATTATTGAATAAGTGAAAAAAAGTTATCGTGTTGGCGTGTGAAATAAACTGACACTCTCACTGTTAAGTTTGCAAGATTTAATGGATTTAGAAATTTGCTCTTAATTTCGATTTGAAATTATGGTCTTTTATGAATTAAACATGTTTACCAACATTTTCAAGCTAGCCGTATAAAGACTATACACTGTTATTAAAATCACAGTATTATTATTTTTTTATTATCAATTTACGTCGATCGTTCGAATTTTGGATGAGGAATAATATGTTATCGTTTAATTAAATTCATTATTACGGCCTGTGTTTATTTTTGTAACTACAATTGTTTACAGCTTTTTCCAAGAAGAACATTTCGTCATAAAATAACATGCATTTGGAGAGCTTCGCAATATAAAATAATTGCTGAAATGTTCATCTAATTTGTTTTAATACAATCAATATCTGGTATTCGAACTAATCATTTTCGTGGATGATGTATGATTAAAGCAGGATATTGTTTGAAGTTGTCGTTTTACTTCGTCAGACCAAGGGTCAGGACGAATAGCTGAATTTGGTCACCCCGATAAAACAAATTATCCCATATTTTTTTATCGCAATATAAAAAATGCAATGAAAAATGTTTATCCGTAATCTTGTAGGTTTGTACGTATGATTTTAAAGGTCATCCACTTTTTGAGTTTCTCATGGCCTAATTTAGATGAGATTAGTTTTCGCAGTCGATCAATATGTAATAATCTATAGATCATAGGGAGGTCGAGCAAAAAAAAAGAAAAAATACGTCTTTGAGTTTCTTATTTCTTCTGCCCAATCGATGAGTAGATGAGCCAAAGGCCGCAGGGTCGAAGCCGCTATGTAGTTATTATGCTTAAAATTTTCTGAGCATTTTCCAAAGACGTTGATCGCTAATAGGGCTAATTGCCTCTGATGCCACTAATAAACCGGCACCTCGGATCGGATAGCGCGGCGGTCTCTCGTCGCACCGAATGAGATTCTATATTTGCCGGCGCGAGTTACACGACAAAGCGACCTACTTTTCCGGGGAGATGCGACGAGAGCAGCAGGTGCGAGCTCCCTACTTGCGGCCGCGGGAGGAAATGATACGTGGGGCTAGAAAATCGGAAATGACATGACGGGGGAGGAAAACCCATGGGAGGTCGGCCAATGCGGGGGAAATAGATCCGGGGAAAAACGAGAGATCGTTGACCGACCTCAACCCGAGATGCAATTCGATCTTCGAGAGGGCCATGCTACGGTAATGCTCACATTTTTTTGTCGCATGAAATATTTTACGCTTAAAAATAACCGCTATTTTTATATATTTTAGTATTCTCCTATTAGAAAATGCAGCTTTGCGGGCGATACTGTATGAAACTTTCAAGCATATGGCTTTCTTCTCGGGGGATACTTTTTTTTTTAATATTCAGTAATGCAGCATGTCTTTAAATATCTTAAAGTGATATTAATGCAACGGCTATTAAAAGCGCTCAAAATCTGAAAAAGTATTATTGTATTACTTGCTGGTCAATTTTTACTATTTGAAAATAAGAACAGAGAGCTAATAGCAACATATAAAATGCTACCATTCATATAAGTAAGAGTTTAGAATTAACTTTATTCAAAATAATGAGAAATCATAGTTTTCAACTTTTACAAAGCTTAGCGTGTGGCTATTATTATTATATAACTACTTGATGGTTACATAATAATAATAAAGTATTTCTGATACAAAAGCGGGTATTAAAACCCGTCGAAACTTTTATAAGTCCCTAAGAAAATTCATGTTCGAAGAAGAAAATTAAGGCGTTTAGAGTTAAATAGAACTGAAAGCGAAAAATCGAAATGACATCCGTTTTACATCCAAGAGGTTATGTCCGCAATAGAAACGCTAGCGATGGGAATACCTGCAGTAAGTGGAAATTTACCTTAGATTTGAAATGTACATTCACTACATTACTTTCAGAATAGAAACTAATATCTTAAACTGTTGAGAATCGAATCCGGGCGGCTGCTAGTGGCAGCGCGAGAAACTAAATTGTGGTAACTGAATACGCCAATACTTTTATTATCGAGCCTGAAACAGTCAAATTATCTACTAATGCAAATGATAAAATTCAACTTCTAATATCAAAAGTAATGTATATTACTATTTGTAATTAGTACATTTAATCGGTATGCTTTGACTAATGTAATACTACTGTATTATAAATGTTACAATTCTGAAGAATAAGCAGTTTACTAATTCAGATTTAAGGAGTGAATTTCACACAATCTATATAAAAAGTTTGAAAACTAGATGTATATACAGTAATATACGTACTTCATAAACCTGAAATTATAAAATATTACTTGAGGGTAACTTTTTTTTGTGTGTAAATAAATCGTATAAATAAAATTTAACCATTTTGTCACCTTCGAATAGTTAAATAGTTTAAACAGGTATAATAATTTTTTTACAAGAGCAATAAACAATTTGTTACGGACAGAATCGATGTTTTATCGACTGCGGTACCCGGCGTAGGTTTTTTCCCACAAAGGTGGTTTTCCCTACGCCATTGCACACCCGAATAGGGGTACCTCTCAAAATGAAGCAGGCCTGTTAGGTAAATTATGTAAAAGGCCCTTCGAAATGGTGACGATCTCGATACGAGTATTTGTAATTCAAATAGTATGATATCGATATATAAAACGACGTTGCAGTCTATTTAAATGTTCGAGAGTTTGAAAAATCGAACCAAGATGTGAAAAAGTGACGATCGGGTGGGGAGAGAACGTTCCGGAACGTCGTCGGGTTAGGAAGTCCGCGTCGCGATCGGATCGTCACCGGTTGATCGCTAATAAATAGTTAATATTTTCTTTCGGTTGATCAAATCGCGTGTTTTATTTAAAGCCCTTCCACCAGTCGTTTACACAATTATTAAAGGAAATTTATGGTTATTATTTTGCTTACTCTATGAATGAAATAATTAATAATTTCGGAAGTGAAACTAGAATCCCTCATGTGCAATAGTAAACTGTCTTAAGGATAAACTGGAAATTCACTCTTGTGATTGTATGAAACATCGGTATAAGGGCCGGGCAGCGCCTGGCGGCAGTAGCAATAATTACATGGCGGGCAGAGCATTGGCGGGTTATTTTGTGTAGATCAATTCAAATAGTTCGAATTTTCCATTCATTTGAATTATAAAATTAATCTTTGTACGATGCAGCAAAATGAACGCTGCATTTGCAATGACTTCTTTAATTGCAGATAAATTGGATAAACTTCCGAAAACGCCCCCCAACCGATTTTAATGTACATTGGTATACTTACGTATTTCGGGGTGCTGATTACGGAAATGATAATGAAAATTTTATTTTCATGGTGAAAACCTTAAATAACCACCATAATTTATTTTTTTTTTGGAATTATCTCATAAAATTCTCAAAATTTCGAAATATTCTTCCAATAAAAGTTGTAGATTTGATCGAAATACACATTTTATATTCTATGCATATTCCCGCCAAAATCGATAGTTTTTGAGAAAAATCGAAAAACTACAAAACACCATGCCTAGCCCTAACAATGCCTAAAAGCATATGGGTGCCCTAAAATTAACCTAACCTAACCAGTCAGAACTCTACCTAGCCCTAATAATGCGTGAAAGCATATGGGTGCCCAAAAAAACTAACCTAAGCTATCCAGTCACAAGTCTGCCTAGCCCTAACAATGCCTAAAAGCATATGGGTGCCCTAAAACTAACCTAACCTAACCAGTCAGAACTCTGCCTAACCCTAACAATGCCTAAAAGCATATGGGGATCTTAAAACTAACCTAACCTAACCAGTCACTACTCTGCCTAGCCCTAACAATGCCTAAAAGCATATGCGTGCCCTAAAACTTACCTAACCTAACCAGTCTGAACTCCACCTATCCCTAGCAATGCCAAAAAGAATATGCGTATCGCTACGTGAAATTCATGTTATAATTGATCGTTTTCATGGTGTTTTGTCGTTTTTTCGATTTTTCTCAAAAACTATCGATTTTGGCGGGAATATGGATACAGTATAAAATGTTTATTTCGATCAAATCTACAACTTTTATTGGAAGAATTTTCGAAATTTTGAGAATTTTAGGAGACAATTAAAAAAAACCATAAATTATGGTGGTTTTTTAAGGTTTTCACCATGAAAATAAAATTTGCGCCAATTTTCATTATCATTTCCGTAATCAGCACCCCGAAATACGTAAGTATACCAATGTACATTAAAATCGGTTGGGGGGCGTTTTCGGAAGTACACCCGATAAATTAATTAATTCGTTTGGCACATTACTACTATTTTGTCAGTCAAATAGTCTAACCAACTGAAATATTAAAAATTCTATTAATTTTTATTTAGGGAATAATTAACCCTTATCTTCCCATATTTTTCCTTGATTGCGATATCTGAAATTTGTTACTCGGTTTTTTGGGTCGCTGATTACGAATCCGTCTTCAGAACTCAAAAATGGCGAATCTAATATGGCAGACCAATTGAACCAAACAGGTTTTTAAAAATATATAAAAAAAAATATTTTGAAACAAAAAAAGCAACAAAATTCTTAAAATAAGGACAAAAATGTAATAGTGGAACTAGAAGCTTGTCACGTCCTCGTCGTTAGTTCTGGATAGCGAAAAGAACGAGCCACCATTAAGACTCATAACAATTATTTATAACAAGTCCACAGTCACTAACTAAATCTCTCCGAGTGTCAATAATAAGGATTCAAGAAAAAAGCTATTTGGAAAACTCTACACCCTATTAGATCCACCATTTTTAACTTTTTTTTTTTTGTTTTTTTTTACGACTTATTTGGCCATGAAGCCGAACGGCGAGGCTCAGGGAAAATCACTGTTTTGTACACGGGCCGGGAGACATTTTCAGTTACAAGAATTTTTGTAAACATTATATATGAAATACACTGCCATCACACAAGTATCCCATAATATAAGCTCTCATGGTGCTTGTGCGGGACCACTATTGTAAAGGTAAAAATCATATATTCAAGAGCTGCAGATCGTCTTTAGATGGCGCCATACTTAGATTTGTCGAGAATGTAGGAAACTGCAGAAACCTACATTAAGTACAGCAGCGGCCATGAGTCGATTTCCGACTGATGACAATATGAACCCAACAACATGGCTCGTCTTACATATTGCGGGCTGCTGCTAAGAATATAATTTCGAAAAATTGTTACCCGGCGGGGATCGAACTCATGACCTACGACTTCGTAGTACAGTACGTTACCGCCCGACCCACGAAGCCATAATTTCGGAAAATGAATTTCAGATTCTTAATGAACGACCCCAAAAACACCTGTGTAACATATTTCAAGAAAATCGAGCAGTTGTTGTTGATGTTTTTTTAATATTTTCATTTGTTCCCTTTCCTTTATTTATAATAATTGTGTTATTGCTGATATTTTATATTGTAAGTTATTTCTATGGTTTAGAAAAGATTTGGTATTATAAATAAAAAAAAATGTCCGATATAATTGAAAAAATAACAATTCTATTCTGGAAAACGTAAATAGAAAATATGTGGTCAATAGTGCTGTCCACCATGCCGCTAAGGGTCAAGCAGTGGCAATATTTCCGATTTAAGCGTAAACAGACGTTTCGTCATTAACATCTTAAGGTTAAGAAATATAATTATTGATTACTTCCCGAGTAGAAATTTATTCAGGCCCTGATCAGGGTGTAACGCTTTTGGTCAGGCCCTGATCAGGGCCCTAATAAATTTCTACGCGGGTTCGTGATGTACTTTTTAATAGAGTAGCAATAAAAGCAACATATATTTTTTATAAATAACGAAAATATTAACAGCACTTTGTAACTAGATATTTTCGGAATTCACAACTATTTCCGGTTATTCTAGTTGCGGCAAAAGACCGGAGTGCGGGATGATTCATGACAAGCTTTGAGAATTCAGCATTAGATTTTTGTACTGTTAGATAAACACTCGGTGGCGAGCTTGACATAGATAATTTTCACTCGGTGGCACGTACATACGCAACGCGGTAATTAGCGCTCGAAATACGATACGCTTAGCTTACACTAGTTTGTACACGAGGGTCTCGAAAATTCCGGGCAGCTGGTGCTTCGCAAACGCTATCAAAACTGGCCATGGCTCATATTCTCATCGAATTATTGTATGCCTTTATTCGATAAAGTATTTTAAAAACTGAAAAATTTAATTCAATTATTTAATAAATCTAGTTAATTTCTTCTCCAATTTTCATTGATACGATATATTGTGGAACACTGGTAATTTTTACCCTTTGTTTTTAGTTTATGTATTTCACCGTATACCATAAAATAAAAACAAGTTTAATACAATAGGCAGCTTTCAATTTATTATCACAAAACATCCAATTATTCAAAATTTGAAATTTCATCCAGGTCATGAATATTTTATTAATTATATCTCTATGCACGAGATTCAATCGAACAAGTTATTTACGGTCGTATTATGAATTTTCTTGTTGTACGTTATTGGTGGTACATCAATTAAATTAAGTAATAAAAGTGGTTCCTTCTTTTTTATAGAAGAGATTTCATAAGCTAGGTTTTTTGCATGCCAAGTAGATAGCGGCACTTAATATGTGTTGCCGAATATGTAGAATACCACAATTGTTTTATAAGCCTCTTATAGTAAACTGACATTTCCAAAACTGCCAAAAGTCGTCAAGATACCATTTCAGATGCATTCAATACAGCTCAGAAAAAAGCTCTTAAAGTAAGCTTATGCGTCGAATTGAAGAGCACAATAAGATTTCTTAAATATGAAATCTAAGGAAATAGCTTCCAAGAGCTTTAAAATTCACTATACAATTGAAAATTAAATATCTTACAACTGTATACTCTTTTTTTGCATGAGTAATACAATTAATTAATATGTTTTAACTGCTTTGTTCTTTTCTTTTTCAATTGGGAAGGGAATTATTATCAGAGAGATCACACAATAAAAATTGCGATATTACTTGCTCTTTTAAATATCACAAAAACAAAAGTCGTGTCCCAAATAGTCAGCATATGAAATAAATGTCGCGCGAGTTCGTGATTCAAACGCTTAAATGTGGATTGTAGTGATGAAAAAAGTCTATATGAAATATGGCAAATTTATATCTGGAGACCCCTCAAAGGTTAGTCATTATAAAAAGTTATATTACGCTTTTAAGACTTCGTTTTCCAGGGAGCCAAGAGTTTTACAAGAGGATTTTTGCAGATATCTTTGGAAAGAGTTTTGGAAGATCTCTTAAAGAGATACTTGCTCATGCACGAATTCAGAACTGAGCAACGTAAACCTGACAAGACCACTTTCAAAAATCCACATTTTCGAAAATGCCTCTGTTGAGGCTCATTCATTGATTCATAGAGAAATGTATTGCTCTTTATTTAAAGGAAATCATGAGTGGCCTTGCAGCTTTACTGCAAGCTGGCAGCACCGCTTTAGAAAACCATATTCGAACAATCCTATAAAAATGGATCCTTCACGGAAATTTAAAGACCATCTGCAAGAAAATAATCTCAATTGTTGGTCAATTGCAGGATTTTCCCTTTTTTTTGCCAAATCTAAAAAAAAATAGTATATGATGCGAATGCGAATTAGTGAAAACTAGATTCCTTTTTTAACTAAATTCCGAAAGACTCTTTGTTGTATTGATATATAATTTATTGTTGATGTAGTTCCAACTGAAATTGAATAAGAAAAGTACGTCTTCTGAATAAGACGCTTTTTGAGCGAAACTTTGAGATGGCGCCTTTTTGGAATAAATTTCGAAATTTCTTGCATCAACGCGACGATATGTTCTTCTCAAGAAGTATGGGTATTAAAAAATGTTGAGCATTTACAAAACACCAATATATTTCGGATTTTTAACAGAGAAGGATCGTTATCTGAGAAATCGTATTGTATATATATTGTTTCCGTTACTTATTCAATTTAATAACCTAAATCCAGCATGACCGTCAGACAAAAGTGACAAGGTATAAGGGCCTAAATTCATAGTACTTTGGTTGGTCTACAGTCAAAGCCACTTATGCCGTAACTTTTTAACGTGCAATTTAAATTCAAATACGTTACAGCATACATGGTCCTGACCGTACCGTCAGTGAGGTTTCCTCTAAGTTGGTTGGTGATATTATAGGTGTAAATTGCGCTTAAAAATTGATCCTTTTCAATTTTCCCTAAAATGAATTGTTGACGTTAACGTACATAACGAATTATATTTCAGGTAGTGAGTGGTATGGCCTTAAATAAAAGTTAATTGAGATTACCTCACATTGACTCCTGCAATTACGCATATCTTATACCTAACCCTCTTCATCAGGAAAAAAGACAAGCAGGTGCACCAGCTTCAGCTTTTTCAGCGATTCTCCAGTTTAAAAAAATTCAATAAATATGCAATGTACGTCTTCAAAGAGCAAAATCACGAAGTTTGCGAAGTATACTTTTCATATTTCTTCCTAATATTTTTTCACGTGACAGAAACTCATCTGCTCGATCAGAAATAATGCAATTTTTACTTGAAAAACACACAAATTTTTGTAGTATGGAAAGGTAGAAAGGTTGGATTATTTTAACATTTTCGAAAAGAATGTGGTCTATTACAGTGGAAAGATTCGCGCCGAGAGTTAAAAGTATTCATAACCAACATCGTTATTTGCAGGTTTAAGACATACACCGCACACTGACAAAAATTTCCTAATTAAGTAAATATTTACTTAAATAGTCGCAACAAAATATTTACTTATAATAGAAAAATAATTTGTTAATTCAACTAAATATTAATTTGAGTTTATCCAGCAAGTAAATATTTATTTAAATTAAGAAAATATTTCCTTATTTTGTTACAACTATTCAAGTAAATATTTACTTGAAATTAGGAAATTTTTGTTCAGTGCATATTTATTTATTATTGAATAATTGCGAGCATAAAAATTCGTTTATTGTTTTCTATTCCTAATAGTTTTAATTCCGCTAATAGCAAAAAAAAAACGATTAATTTCGCAAATTCCAGGACTTTAAACCTATTGTTTTAATTTTTCACCATTTCACGACGTATTATGATTGTCGAACGTAAATAATATAGTATTATAGATTATTTCTTAGCAGTAATGACCGTTTCAAAATGGCCACGCAAAGTGTTGCTTTCTTCATTTTCTTTTAAACTTTCACATATAGTTTACCGATACTAGCAATAAATAATATTATTCGGCACATGTTCCTTATGCGAATGCCTCACAAACCTCACGATCGTAGACAAAATTGACTCATGATATGGGGTCGCAAAATCGGACTTTCTTCCACATTACCACTTCGAAAATTACACGGATAAGAATGAATTTCCGACCCAAAACCATTATGACGAAAAATATTGCTCCTAGGGCAGGCGTAAGTTTTTATACCTCAAATGCTTTCGATGGGATCTTCAAATGCATCAGTCGTTATATGTCCAATACAGTTATTAACCTTTAGAGGATGTGAAAACCACTATAATGGCTCAACAAAATTTCTCATGTTAGTTTGTAAAATAAGATTGTGGATGGAAAAGCGCCACTAATCGGTGAGCGGAGAAACTAATGTTATGGGTCTAACTACTAGAAACTTTATGAAATCACATCTATCTAAACGCGTTTATCAAAATTGATAGGCGTTTTTCCCTCACGAAGTTAAGACCGACTTGTATTCGCCGTTTTGAATTCTCACAATCTTATCATTGGTTTATAAATAATAATATCAAGGTTAGCTCGTAGATTTTTTTCATTTTATTATATCAAGTTTAAGTCAAATGAAACAATTCTTTCAAAGTGTCAAAATTAGCCTTACCCCTGGGGACGGGAAAGCCAATATAATGGATGGATAGACACTTTATATATGAGTATTTCCAAATATTAGAGACACATGTTAAGTGTTTTTTAGAGAAAATTCTGAGAAATTGAAAATTCCACATTCCCCGTCCTCTAAAGGTTAAATGCCTGCTTTAAAAGTAATTTGAAAAGAAAATGAAACAATAAGGATAAACAATGTGTAGCTTTAAAATGAAAATTCGAAAATATATTCTGACATTACCAGAAATCGGAATTTTTGTTCAGTTCTATTAAATCACATTCAGGTTAGTAAAATTTAATTAATATTTGCAAAAAAATTGGTCCACTTCGTATGCAACGTCCTATAACTCTTACTTTTGTAAATGGTCCTGTTCTTAAGTAATTATTTTCTATTTCATGCCGAATTTGGTTAGTTTTCATAAAATATTTTTCTCAGAGTACATACAAATATTTGAAAAGTGACTATAATGATCCTGTAATAAGCTTCGTGCTGAAGTAAAAGTTTCCTCCATCGGTCGACTTCTAGGTACACTATACCTTATAGAAACATTGTTCACAATAGGCGATTTTACGATTACGATGATGTGCAACTGGGAGGAAACAACATATATATACATGGCAACGACCACCGAACGTGAAACACTGAATAGTGTAAAAACGTACCGAAAAATAGGATCGTTTTAAAATTGGGCATTCCAAACCTTTATATTCGTAGCCAAAGCTCGTAATGCGACGAAATTACCTCGAAAGGCTCTGCGCGTTCTGCGAGTACATAAAACGTAGAAGGGGAGCGCTTAAAGCCGTAAAACGGGGCGGAAAGGAGAAGCAAGAAAAAAAAAACTCATGGAAGACGGTCGAAAATGATTCGAGCCGCTATTGTTCTGCTTTGGCATCCCTATACATAGCTCGTATATCTATATAGCTAGATGTATGTAGGCATGTATGTACACGCATCCATCGCGATGTTATTATAACGTCGCTCCAAGTGGGACTCGACCGGCTCGGCTAAATAATAGAGACGTGCGCGCGCGCGCACACATCGCCTTAGGTATGCCGGCTGTTGAGCACACGTTGAGCAATGCGACTGGTGTATCTAGCCGTATGTGCGATAATCGGGCTAGTCCGACGCGACCAATCCCAATCCGACTGTAAACCGACCCAAAACCTATCTAATCCCATCCAATCCTATTTTTTTTTTCACTCAACGCGAATGCATTTTCCACCCGGTTTACGTATATCGAACGTTTAAGCATTATTGCGGACGAGGTCGCATGTCTAGGAAATGACTCAACATTCATACTTTTCATCGAAATTCACACAAATACTTCAGGATCCCGGACTATGGACATTAAATGTATATTGGGCATGACCAGCGGATCCCATAAATGACCATTTTTTACTTCCCACTACACATTTGACCAACGTTGAGATAACAAAATAAATAAGTCGAATAAATAATTTAAGACCAGCATTCAATTTCAATATTTTTTAAAGCCTTACTTTTTTCATAAATTTATAAAGAATATGCATTGGTAAGGCCATTCTGCAAAAAAAAGAAATAGTTAACTTTATTTATGAAAGTGCCTACAATGTTCAACATAATATGAGTAAGTAAAAGAAGTATAGATTCATTAACTTATTTTAAGGGGCGGACCCAACTGGCAGATGTACATATCAGTTAGATACTTATAAGTAACTTAAACTAAGTTAAAATTAAACTAGACTAAGGTAACTAAATTGTTCGAGTATATATACGACGGAAGAAAGCATTGAGTTAATTATAGTCGTGCTCTGGCGAGAGTAGTTGCATTAGCATCGTTATTAATTAATAAAGCGTGGAGTTCCGTTTTTATTTTGGAAATGGTCGAGGAAGAGGTATTAGAGAAAGGTAAGGAGTTCCACAAATATGGGGCCGATACAGAGAAGGAGTTTTTTAATGTAATGCTAAGGAAAGCATAGGGTGTGCAATGCACTGTGCATGTATGCACGATGTGCAGAACGGCGCGGCGGGACTGGATTTGTCGTCAACGACAGTTTTTCAATCAGTTACTGTGCTGCATGGCCTTGCAAGCTTTTGCGATAATATTTATGGATTAATTAAGAACTACCATATGGGATTTCTGTATAAGGTAGCAAGATCTTTTCATTTTCTGGCACTATTAAAATACTTTTGCGTTTGCTAATATTTCATTAAGTTTCCATATAATGTAACAAACAAGATACTCTTTCTATATGAAGGTATTTTTCCCAAAAAAAGGTTAATGTATGAAATGTGCAATGATGGAGATATGTGGCTATTGGTAGTGTAAAGTCACATGCAGGTTCGGCTGAGCTCGCCTGTTTCCGCAACGCAATCGGAATATTGTACATTTCTGTTTTTAATGTCAGAATATTTTCAACATTATGGTGACCGAATCAGAAAGATTTTTTAATTTTAGTTTCGTAAAAATACGTGCTTTTCTAGTTTCTAAAATTGTATGTGAAAAACTGGTTTACAATCTATTTGAATAATATATTACATTTATTTATTATTATTACTATTATTATTATTAATTACCTTCCGTCCAAATCAAGTGAAATTGCTTCGTGCTTCGGTTGCGATAGTAATACAAATACATCAGTTAATTGCGGGTTTTTCACTCCGCTTTCATACACAAAAGAATGTAGTATCATAATTTATTTTATATTTAGCGATATCACAAAAAGCTAATTTTACTTGAGCTTTATTACAATTAAACAGGGTAAGAATATTTTGCTTTCCTTTTTCAAATCTTCTGTTTATAATTGAGTCCGTCTACAAATTCTATTTACCTCCGTTAACTTTAACACATTTCTATATTTTCATTTATATTATTTTGTTGCAATACATGCACAGTGTATGTACACTTTATTATCTTTTTCTGACAGGTAAAGAAAGCGTTTCGCATTCACGAATAAAAAAATGAGCAGCATACAATTTTTAATAAAAAGTTTAGGTGGATTTTCTTTGCATTAGCTGCAATTGTTACCCGGATAGAATTAGCCTAATTGTTCTCGAATAGAAACTGGGATCCAGGCGGGATAACCCGATTAAAAAATCAACCAGATTTGGCAAAAAAATAAACCGAATGTTAGGTAGGGTCAAGCCTGTCTAGCCTGGTCAGAAATACCACCAGTGTAACCTGTCGGGATGTCAGTGACTCGAACACAGATAGTTCTCGGGCTGTGATTCAACCGAGATTGGCTAATCAGGATCTGGTCAGATAGCTCGGATAAATTCCCAATGAAACTTGGGTAGTCTGGATGCATTCATGCTATAACCCTGTCAACACTCCACAAGACAAGTTAGTTTACTCATTAGTTTTTATCGTTAGTTCTTATCTGGCACATAACCCGGGTAGAATTTTATACCGGACTTAGGAATTTTATAACCGGAATCCAGCTGAGTAACCGACTGGTTTTCAGGATCCTACCTAACTCTCTGATCAGAATCCAGTTGGCCCTGTCACGCTTCCCCGACCGAAACCCAACTAGGATTCCCTTTGACAGGCCGGCTAAGCAAAACCCTGCTGAAAATCAATTTTAATTAAAAGTGTAATTAATAATTGCTATTGATTGTTACTGGAAGGCAATAACAGAATGCGTCGTGTATACTAATTAGTAGAAAGAATCAAGGTTCTCCGGATAGACAGCCCGATTTGGCTCAAATTGAATCCGCACTCTGGCTGGGGTCCAGCCAAGCTAGCCCATTAGGAGTGCATGCGATCCTGTTCTATTCTCATAGTAAAAATGAGTTCTTATTTGGTACATAAGGAGCATTATTGATACCTTTCAACACCATATATCACTTTCCGCAAATTGCGGTTTTTGAGTAATGATATATAAAATCTATACAATTCCTTGCGATTAACCTCAAACCCTTTTTACAAAATAAAAAATAATTTTTTCAAAATAAATTATTTGGAAATAGTGTTCTATTTTTTCTTATAAGAAATTTTGGTGCCCTAATTAGTCGACCTTTATTACTTATAATATTACTTATAATATATTACTTATACCTTTATTCTTTCGACTAATTAGGGTACCAAAATTTGTTCGGGCAGAGTGTTTGGATTCCGAATATACGTAGGATAACCCGGCTGCATTCTGACTGGTTTTTGGACATATTTCACATTTTTAATCTAGGATGCAACTCAAAAAAATCGAGAAATGCAAAATGGCGGAACCAATGTGACCATCGAACTTTTTGAAATTCGAATAACTTCAAACTCATTATCGTTCTTAACTATTTTTCGAGAAAAACGGAGAGAGGTCCTAAAACACGATTTCTTACTCCTTTGACCTTCAATTTAGAGAAAAATTAGGTCCAGTTCAATATTTGGCGTACATATTAAGATTCTGCGGGAAAAATCTTGCCATAATTGCCTCTTAATGTCGGGACAACCGCATTTTACTGTGCTGTGAATAGATGCTCTTGCCTAGAATCGAATATTTTACCCCTTTGACCTTCAACATCGAAAAAACTAGAGCCAATTGGCTATTTTAACGACCATATTTAGATTCTGGTGCGAAAATCAGAATCGACTCTTACTTGGAACATATAGAGACGGCAGGAATTAAAAAATGCACTCAGAAAGGGGGGGGGGGGGAGGGCGGGCAGGCGTATAAGGGTACCCACTGCCTGACTACAGGCGCCATTTAAGTGCACGTATAACCCTCGTTACCTTTATTGTGAATATCTAAAGTTAACTGGGATATACATGTACTATAATATTTATTACGTAGTAATGTAAACATATATACAGTACATACACAAACATATATACAGTAATAGGTTAGGTTGGCCCTAGGTAAATGGTCCATCAGCCCTATTCCCTAGAGATCGAAAATGCGTGAACCGAGCGTTCTTTATTCTGGGGGGCCACGCTACAAACCCCTTTTCTTAAGCTGGCTTAACCTCAAACCATTAAATATGGATGATAATTGAACCACTAAGAATCATAAAATTTAAGTCCTCGTTATTACGGTAATGCCCGATTAATATACTGTATTACAAGCTGAATGGGCCAAACCCTCGGTATAAACTTTTTGCGTGCTTACCATTACATCAAATATGTGAAAAATGCATATAACCTTTTCTTTTTGAGAATTTTATCCTCTACATTTTTTGTTTGAAGCACACTTTTTAAAAGAAATGCACAAAACTACATAAAATTATGTTTTTTTCTCAATTACGGCTTCAATATAGTCGGGCGTCGAATTTTATTGTCATATTCATAATCAGGATGCTAAATTAAACAAAAGAAATATTTTAGCGTAATCTGTTTATCGACATTGTAAGTTTTCCTTACGTTGAATAATTTTTGTTCTAATTATTATCCATATTTTTGTAATGAATTACTTACTTTATCTCTTTAACCCTTTAAGGACCAAATGTACAAAAATTTGACACGAAGTTTGTCAGTATTTTTTAGTATTTAAATTCAATAAAAAAAATTGTGGTATATACGTTTCCAATTGCTCGAACCCCGCTCTTTCGAATGGTGGATGGTAAAATACTGTCAATTTTAAAATGAACGAATTCCAGACGATTTTTTAACAAAAATCATGAGATTTTAAAAGTTTTTTTTTCATTTATCGTTTTTTTTATCACTCATAGCATTACTATGCCTCAGTTTGGTATAAATAACGTGACAAAAATGTCTAAGCTTCAAAATGGTTATATATGTTTTTATAAAATTCGAAATGGCGGTCCCGAAAATGGCATCCTAAATGAAATTTTCTTGAAAAATTTGAAAACGCTCAAAAATTATGAATTTTATAACAAAAATGATAAGAGTAATAAGTTGTTAGAATTCATCGACGAATACACTGGAATTTTGTCAGATTTTTTTTATGATATTTTGAAAAAATTTTTTTTTTTTGAAAATTTTTAAAAGTTTACCAAAAACTCTAAAAAAATTCTAGTATACTCTTTGATGAATTCTAAGTATTTTTTGTTCTTTGCAATTTTTTCTAAAAGTTGATAATTTCCGATGGAAAAAATATAAAATATATATAAATACGCAACATTCGAGATTTATTTCTTCGAAAACTATCGACTTTAGGACAAAAATGCAAAGAACAAAAAATGCTTAGAATTCATCAAAAAATGTACTCAAATTTTTTCAGATTTTTGGAAAAAAAAATTTTTTCAAAATATCATAAAAAAAATCTGACAAAATTCCCGTGTATTCGTCGATGAATTCTAACAACTTATTACTCTTATCATTTTTTTTATAAAGTTCATAATTTTTGTGTCAGAGCGTTCTCAAATTTTTCAAGAAAATTTCATTTAGGACGCCATTTTCTGGACCGCCATTTCGAATTTTATAAAAACATATATCACCATTTTGAAGCTTAGACATTTTGTCACGTTATTTATACCGAACTGAGGCATAGTAATGCTATAAGTGATAAAAAAAAAACGATAAATGAAAAAAAACTTTTAAAATCTCATGATTTTTGTTAAAAAATGGTCTGTAATTCGTTCATTTTAAAATTGACAGTATTTTACCATCCACCATTCGAAAGAGCGGGGTTCGAGCAATTGGAAACGTATATACCACAATTTTTTTCATTGAATTTAAATACTAAAAAATACTGACAAACTTCGTGTCAAATTTTTGTACATTTGGTCCTTAAAGGGTTAATCGGTTTTTATTCGTTCACCACATCCACGTATGTAAATACATAAGTCAAAATTATTATACTGGCAATATTAAATCTTTTCGTAAATTTTAATCACGTCGTTTCACCCATTAAATCGATTTACTTTATCACTTACAAAAAGTAAAATTATGATTTTGAAAGAAAGAAGAAAGTTCTTTTTGCAAGAGTGTTACAATCTTCTCTGTATAAACTTTTAACGAGCTACACTCTTGCAATATTTGTGTCTTATTCGTGTCCTCTAAATTACCCATTACATTTACTATTTCGTAAATCTCATTCGTTAACATATTCCGATAATTTCTATCTACGGAATTTATTAGTTTTACTCTCAATCAATTCTATGTGTCCGGAGCCTTATTGAATTGCGTCTTTAATTTGAATATCAAAGTAAAATTTCACGTATACACTTTCACCCCGATCACTCTATGTATTCTAGTGATAGTAGTGTAAGTTGTCAACTTAATTTATCCCATTAACTTTTATTAAAAAGTTCTGTAGCTTAAGAATAATTTACTTAGTCCGCATAATCATTAATATCATTCGTACCATATTTGGTTACACATTAAACATAAATGTGCGAAATGAAGAAATATGCATGTAATGAGAAGTATGGCGCTGTGCTAGCAATAATAACACGAAAACTCGCTCATTACGACAAAATGGGGCGCTGGCTCAATTTATTATCAGCCTGCTGCATTGGTCTTATAATACGTATGAACATTATAGACGCAAGAGCCCGCATGGCCGAACCTATACCATTCAATTTCACGCGGTAATTGTTAATTGTCTTGACCAACGACTTTCGTGCCTTTTACCAGATTCGCGCAGAAATAGCCGGTTTTTGCCAAGTTAATGTAGGTGTATTTCATTACGCCAATAAAAACGTTTATATGAGCAAAATTCATCTCCATCCATTTCCATTAGTTTGTTTTATCAGGTTTAGGGAAAAGGAAATGTAAAACTTAGGTTTTCCCCCCTATATGCAGTTTCCCACACGGTGTGCTGAAATGGTATTTAAATCAAAGTATGAAAAGCACTTCAAATTGTCTTTTTTAATTTGATTCCAAGACACTTATAGAAAATCTTTAAGCAAAAATGTTAAAAGTCGTTACAGTCAGCAGTTTTCCTTTCATATTTATCTTTTTTTTAATTAATCCTACACTGAAACAATGATAAACATCTCTTTTCATATGGGTAGCACACATATATTTGCTTATGTAATTCGATGTGTTTAAAACGAATATCATAGCAGAAGTTGGCACATTACCATGTACATGGCGAAAAATTGAAAAAAAAACTTCGTTTATTATGAAAAATATTAGAATATTCAAAAAATTTTCGAGACTAAAGTTATTTATCCAATGTTTGTACAGGTGTGTTAGAAATTGAGAAAAGTGACAATTAATTGTAACATTTTAACCATATCAAAAATGTGTCAGGGTTGCCGTGTAATTTCTATTTTATGTATGGTGTCCTAAGTATTTTGATTCGTTGAAATTGAATGTCATAACAAATATTGCGATTTATATGGTGAAAAACGTGAAACATGATTTTCCATCCATTTGCTCGTTTATTTCGTTAAATAATGGAAACTCCGAAAAATGTATTGTATAGAAAATATGTATAATGAGCTGCTCCACAAATTGTATTCGAATTATTTTTCGAAATTTCCAATTTTGTCAATTTCCATTTTAAGTAAAAAATCATAATTTTTAGTGATTTTTCATGATTTCGAACGTGTAGATTGGATTGGCGCCTACTTTCACGATAATATTCGTGTTCAGTATACTAAAAAACGATGTGTACTATGAATGTAATAAGATTGAGACTAGTCCTGATTTTGTTTAAAATTATTATACATATATTACATGTAATATACTATATATGGTATGGTATGTTTTTACTACACGTTCACGACTAATGACGCTCGAAACATTTTTCGAATTTTTCAATATTTTTGTACAAAAACGAGAAAAATTAGACAATCTTCTTTTTCAGAGTTTTTTACTCGATTTTCACCGTGTAAATTGCATTTGCACCAATATTCATTTTCAGCGCATCGAATTTCGTAAGAACACATAGGTGTACTATAAATTCGAGAAGCGATCGTTATCTTTATTTTATCTTGTTTCAATATATAGATTTTTCATAACAGAAATAAATATAGTGCGAAAACGGCTTGTAAAGATTTTTTAAATTTTTGCATAGAGATGATCTATAAGTGCTCTGGATCGACTTAAAAAGAAAATTCGTCATCCAGATGTAATTCGAATGTGAAAAGTTTACTTTGTGGTTCAATACCAGAATCAAAAGTTTAGTTTACACACGAACTTTTACGGAATCACTGTCTATTTCATATAAAAACAGCTTATTGTTCTTAACCTCACTTTTCATTTATAGGTTAATAAAATAATGGAATAAAAGAATCTTATTGTATTTCCAATATAATATCATCAAGTCTGATCAACATTTGGTAAAAAGAATTTTCCGATATTATTTTATTTATTATTATTATTTTTAATATTTTTCCGAATGTATTTTTTTCTTACAAAATATCAATTTCATTGAGGAAGTTTCAAATTTATAAGTAATATCTTTCAGCATTCCAACAACGAATATTGTATATCTATATTGCTATATTGTCACGTATTAGGACTTTAAGTGTAAATAAATTTGGAATTATTAATACATATTTCACTTATTAAAAGAAATTAATTTATCTTTCATTGCTTTTTTTAATATCCCTATTTTATATATTTATTAATAAGTTCAATTTTGCTTAAAAGAAATTCAATATTTTACGTCTCTCAGATTATGATATTCAATAAGGCAGTCCCAACTTCGGATAATGAGAATTAGGTATTCATCGATTAAATACAAGCATTAGGGATATGTACCTTCAACTTGTACACTTGTCATGGTGTGTTAAAAAGTGTGAGGTTCGAACCTCTTAAATCTCAAATTTCGTCCAATACAAGAGTATATGCACCGTATTCCCCTCGGATCAGATTTCTACTCGATTGGGCAAGATTTAAAGGATTTGCACCTAAATTTTGGCAGTTTTTAAAGCTGTAAAAAATGTACTGTCTTTCGCATTCGAATGTAAATTCGAAATTGGTGTCCAATTTCAATAAGACTTTGCGAAATCGGGACCGATACACAATATTTATAAAATCTCTAATTCACTGTCGTTAGCTTTAACGGTTCTTCAATTCTTGCTTTCTTATTTTCGTGTGTCAAAATATTTGCCTATTATTCACTCTTTTAATGTGTCCCGAGTATTACTTATTTATAATCGCCCAATATTTAACACTTCGTTTCTGACTACCTTCAGGTCAGCTCTAATAAAAATATTATCCTTTCCTGTTTTATAGAATATTAATTTCTGATTCTAATACTAACTAATATATTAAATTCTTTTAAATTTATAATTTCGTGGTACTATATGATATAAATTACAATCCATTAGCAATTATGAAATATTTTACCAAACGGATAGGAATGTTTCAAATAGAAACTATTTAAACAATTTTTGAAGTTATTTCTTGATAATGACGGTTCCCGTACGTAAATAAAAGTAAAAACAAAAATAATTCAAGTATTAAATGAGCTTGGATATAAGGTACTAAATTGAAAAACATATACAAGTTGTTAACCGAAGCTGCAAATTTATTTACTACCGTTTACGAAACCTATTATCTACAGAGGCTGCTTATAATTAAATAAACATACAATTAAATAATAAGGTTCGGAATCCCTCTACCGGTAACTTCTGAATTAAAAATGCCTATTGTCATATGAAATGATAGTTTTTTGTTATAAAACTATCTAAGTATTGGACAAAAATAAATGAATTGAGGCTGTACACATATTTCTTTAAAAAACCTACCTAATATAGCTATTCAGTAAAATTATTCGAAATATGTGTGAAATAAATGTGGATTGGAGAAGGGCGCATATCAAATGTTAACTTAGCGAACTGTTTACTATCGTTAACGTATGTTGTTTACGTTTTAAGGTTGTTGCCATTGTCCGCGGTTCCTGGAAAAATTGTACCTTGTTTTTAAATTAGAAGACAATAACCAGTTTCTCTCGCGAATATTCGCTTAATGCGAATCGACCATCTGTATTTTGTCAGTTTGGTGGTAATATCACTCATTCCTGATATTGTTGTTTTCTACCGCGAGTTACCGCAGTCGCGGATTAAATTGTACGATGCATTTCAGGAAAATTATGAAAAAATCTGTTTGCGTGCTGAGTATGTAAACTGCTACGAAATAAATGATGAAGCTGTTAAAGGACATTAATAACAATAACAGTGACGAGATGATGATGACGATGAAGCGGAGGATGATGATGATGAGGATGATGATGACGAGAATGACGATGATGATGACGATTATACTGTTATTAAAACTTATCAGATAAGGACTCATGTTAAGTATAAAGATAGTGTAAAATATCTTTTTTTCCTTAGATTACTTGTGCTCAAAAGAGGTCTACTAAAAAAATCAAAACTATACAAAAACTATACATAAAAAGTATCCAAATAACTTTTAAGTTATGGTAAAGAAACGATCTACCTAATATTACCTAAGTTATTGGCCAGAAACTTTTTTGCAGAAATAGAGCAAAGACTATACAATTGATCTAAAAATGGTTTCAAAATAGAACCCATGATTTTGTTACGTTTTGCATGGAAAACTAGATACACATTATTACACACAAACTGGCCGGTACACAGTTGTACTGGCTAAATATTTAGGTGCATTGCAATTTGCTATTGTAATATTAGCTATAATTAAGTTTGGAACAAAAGTACATGGGCACATAAAATAGATCTCATCAGCATCGTCGTTAGTTTACTCCTTCGTCGTTGTTTAAATTATTGAACAACCCCGAGTAGAATTTCGATACGGCTCTGGTCAATAATCCTGATCAGCTTACCTGAATATAGATTAAGGCAAGAATTTTACGTTTGATCTGATGCGGACCTGATATCAGACTATAGTTCGGTACCTTTCTGGAATAACCAGAATTCATCTTGAATGACGAAATGTATTCAAAACAAACAATTTATTAAGTCCTTATTTCTTTAGGTAACTACTTATAATTTCTAAAATAACAGTTTCTAATAATATGAATCTTTAACGGTTGTCGTTATTTAAAACTCACAAAAACTTAATGATAACATTTCGATTATAATTGTTAGTTCACAATAAGTTATGAACAGATTATGATACCATTTTTCATTATCATTTTCTCTGAAATTCTTGTAGTAAAAAGTCACTTTTTATGGAGGGAACTCTAGTGAAAAATGGAATCGGTACTCTTTAGTAGTGAACATGAACTCCATCCAGAGTGAGTTTCCAGTTCCTAAAAAATAAATGTGCCTTAATTTTCAAAACATAAAAAGTTTATTCTTATTCCAGAAAATTTAGAGAATATTTTCTTAGTTTCCATCTCTATTGCTTAAGAACGGCATTCGGGAAAAATTGTATATACATATATAAATTGGTTTAGAAAAAATATATGTTACAAATCGCAGAATAAGATATCATAAAGAGGAATAAGTACTTTCGTTTCTCCATTTGCTAAAAAATGTTGAATTTTCCTTGTAGGTGATATCTTCTTTGTGGCTGATGCTAAAAACATTCTTTCAATTCCACAAAAGAAAAAATATATTAAGCTATGAAAGTTCATAAGACCCTAACGAGGAACGTCTGCCAAGGCATCCTTTATTGAATTCTGATCAGGCCACGACCATATATCATTCACGAACACTTCATGAGAGATGCGTTATTGAATCTCGCTCTCAGGACCTAATCAGGTAACAATTAAGCGTGCTAGACACGGTGCGTATTATCACTGTTGGATTATGTAGATACTGATCAATATTCAGACGGCTTTAAAAAATGGCCGCACGCGCCAATTTTCAGTATTTCCGAAAATTCTCGGTCAGTTCTCAATTAATTTCTTTGGTATTTTCTGGGATACCGTCTATAGCATAGAATCACCCTTACAGAGCCCGAATATTGAAAAATCCATTCAGTCCTCATTCCTACCTTATCGGCGGATCACTTTAGAATGCCCTTAAACGCATCTTAAAGTGTATATTTTATCTTAATATATCAAAAGCCTAACTAAAGGAAGTTTGGTGTTTTTTTGCAGAATACTGACCTAGAGAAAAAATCAATTAAATAATTATCACAAATTTTCAGTATTTATTATTTGTTTCTATCAGTACTTATTTCATTCGATACTGCACTAATTTGTTTCCTTTATTAGATTCAAGACTGTTATTCGTCTGGACTAAACCTCGTATAATCATCGAAAAGCAATTTCGCATAGAACCAATCTTGCTGTCCTTTGTTTATAAAAGTGTTATAAAAATGTAACTTATTGTGGATTTCCGTATTCAATTGTAATATTTATTGAGAAAAAAATGTCCGTACTGTGCCGTATTAGCGGGATATATTCGCAACATTTTAATAAAATACTTAGAAAACCTGTATAAAAATTTGCTTGACAATATGGGAATTTTTCAGAATAATATAGGAAATATTTGCAATTTAAAAGCATGTAACGCTGAAATTTTCTATGAATTTAATATAATCAAGTAGGTTTTTAAATTTAAGGCGATTTTTTCCTTTAAAAAATACATAATAAAGACACATATAGTACAAAATGAATGAATTTCATAAGGTGTTGAAAATGTTTAACTATTTACACAAAATTAAATTTATATTTTCTTATTTCCAGCCAAGATATCTGCAATTGTTTTTGTATGAGTTATAAAAAATAAATTATAAAAATTCACAAATTATAGAATTGATAAAACGTGAATATTCTTCCAATGCTGGAATCTTCCCTGCCACCGAGTTTGCAGAATATATATAAGTAAAATGATCAAAATCGCCAAATCCGTTACTTCTCGAACTAAGATGGCCGGGTATGTTCATAAAACGATCTGGGCTATAGCACGTAAATTTAATTCAAGACTGATCGCGTTAATATATCCTGGGGCCCTGAACCAACGCCAGCGATTACCATTAATTTCGACGTTACGTAAACCTCGAATACAACCGTATTACAGGCTACTACCGCAATTCCTGACATATGCGACGAATAACGCGCCGAATAATTGGAACATTTAATGGGAAATACCTTTTTTTTAAATCGTGGTTACGAATAATTTATTTACTGGGATTTAGACCCGGAAACAATTACGGAGTTATTAAGCATTTACACGAGACAAGAAGTCAATTGGCGAAATCTTCGAAGTCATGAGTTTCGGCTTATGCAGACCGAGGACTGAAAAATATGTGTTATTATTATTCCTAAAAATATTCTTGGTTCAAAATGATAATCAGAGATATCAAAATGCGTTTAAGTAATACTGAAAATTATATTTCATTATTCGTCAAAGGCTGTGGATATTATAACTAGATATGTTTGGATCACCAAAACGGACCATGAGTTATAAGTACCTATAAGGTTATTATTATATTTGGTGTGCCTTTCAGAAAACGATCTTAATTCAAGTGTTATATGATATTTTACTACTTATTCCATTTTAAATGTAAATATTAAAATTTAACTTTAAAAAAATCTTACATTACAGTCAATCTTGTACATATGCGGTGGTACATAACCTTTCAGCAGATTTTTTCAAGCCAATACAGGTATCAAATTGCATATCATGTGAAAATAACTTCAAAAAAAACGAAGGTAAATGGTCCTAAGACATCGTTTTGGGGAATTTGTAACAAATGAAGAAATCGAGGGAACGGTGCATACCCTCGGAAATACCTCAAATTAGAGTTTGAACCATTTACTTCAAAATGTATTGAACGAGAATTCCACAACATGCGATACTTTAGTTTGGAAGGGTGCATGCATCCACATTCGCACGGAATGTAGATCTACCACCGTAAGTTGATTTTTCCTTGCGTAAAAAAAATTTCTTTTGATACGAGGAGGGTCTCCATAAATTTATTGATTGAACTTTACAGTACCAGCTTATATGCACATGTAGGGTACATTCTTACATACGAGGCCAAAATGGTACCATTTAATCTTTTGCCAATTTTGTTGCACGAAATTAATCTACAAGTAAGAACAAAAATTATACGCCAAATTGCAATATTAATTAAAAAAATTCACCAAAAAATGTTAACAATGTGTATACGTAACATAAACAATATATTATTACAAATAAGAATACATTACAATAAGTAATAAGACGAATAAATAAAACAAAAATTATCAAAAATAGATAAGAAATCTCTTTTGACTATGAAGGAAAATAGAAAATCCGTTATTCTCCTAATTTTGCTAAATTTCGTTTGCTTTCGAATGATTAAACGTTTTCAAATGAATATATCCGCAGTACTAATGGATTTTTAAGTTTGAGGTGATGTTCAAAATATAAGTGTCTTAAATCAGGTTAGGTTAGATCATGATGTTTCTTGATGTTTTGCTTTATTGTCATTATCTTCACAACAGTAAGTAAAAATTGATCACAAGGCATATTTACTGTGAAAAAATACAACAGGAACGACTCGAAGTTAAAAATTAAATGTGTTTTATATCATTAGACAGAAAATAGCTTAAATTTTGAGACTCTTTAAGATGCCTAAATCAAATCATATTTTGAAAGAGGACACTTCTAAGTGTTTTAGTATCTTCATTTAAGACACCTTTAAGACACCCGATTTTGCAATGTTGTTATCGCTATCTACTATAAAAAATTTAGATATACTGAATACAAATTTTGGGTCCGAGTACTCTAAAATATGTCTTTTTTGCAAACATAAGCCTCGACTAAGAAGCGTCAAATATTGTCTCATATCAGAGTACTATCACAACTTTAAGAATGACAATAGCGACTTTTGCATTAAATGTGAGTACTCCGAATTGAACCCTACAAACTAGTGTATCAAGAAGAATACTTTTCATTACCAAATGTATAATTACGTTTATTAAATATATATGGGCATGCTAATTCAGATCCATAAGTAAGGTGACACAAACGACTAATTAGTTTGTTTCAACAACTACTGTCAAATGGAAACTATAAAAAATCAGTTGGTTACATTCATCGTTCAGATTGAAATTAAAACGAATTTCCTTTTCCTGTGAGGCTGATTCTATGTTTAGCAGGTATTACGCCGCCATTTTATGGTGATTAGTGGCAACTATCTGTTTTGTCCGTATTCTGAACAACGCCGACATTTTTATCGACGCGAATCGCAAAATATCAAGGATAGATATTTCACGAATCCGTTAATTTAACCGGGCTCACTCGGCCAGGTATATGAAAACCAGAGTCGACGTATAGGTAATTGGCAAATACCGCAATCCCGCAGAGCCGCTACCTCGCATATATACGTATAGAGAACTTTTGAACGTGACGTATGTATTCAGGTATCACACCTTCGCATACAGCGTATACGTAAACAGGCATAGGTGAAATATACCAGCCAGGACGAGAGTAAGACCGCCCGTGGTCTGTGTACATGCAGATATCCGCGTATTTCGTATTGCCGGCCTGTTAATCTCGTTTAATTGCATTATCTAGCTTAAACGAAGTAGTTTGCGCCGGCAAACGCCTAACGGACGGGTTTCCCTATATGGTCGCGGCACCTCCTACGTCTCGTGAAAGGCACTCGCGATTCTGGACACTTTGTTCGATTACTGTCTTAAAAAAGAAAAAAAAACATTCTAAAATAATAAAAAGCAACCGATAAGGTCGAAAGTCGATATTTCAGTTCCTATTATTCCGGTTCGCAATTATTGCAACAAATCTAGACGTCCAATTTACGCGATTCCGGGTAGTGATGTCTGAACTGTTAAAAACGAAAGTACGAGAGCATATCCGTAATCGTTTTGCAATATTGTATTATTAGTCGAAGACAAACCCCCTAAAAATCAGGAGAACGAACAATGAATCGTATTAAACAAAATGTATAAACATTTGCCAGAAACCGTTTTCGGCATAAAAATGACACAAATTTGGTATGAAAGTCCAAAATGTCACGCATTCCAATTGACAGTTATCAAAATACATGGTTACAGAGAATTTATAAGTCACGTATAAAAAAAACGTTAAAATTTCATTTTAACATATACACAAGCATTTACTGGAACGCTGAATACGAATCTGATATTAGTTGTAGCATTTTGAACATGTATTTGCTTCGATTTCACATAAAATTCGTTATTCGGGTGCTCTCCCGAACTTCACAGGTTAAGAGTGCAGATCGAAAAATTTCCGCAGTCAGCCTAAATGTAAGGTTAGAAATAGTTTGGAAGCCACTTCAAATCACATTGAGAGAATTGTACATCTTGAACTAAACTATTGTCAGGCATTCGTGGTCATTATGTGAGTAAGATATTTGCAAAGTTAACGCATTCAAATTTCACCGTTAAGGTTCGAAATGCTGACCTGTAATAAACAAGTTTTGTTAAAAAGAAAAATCTCTTATATATATAGATTATGATTTGAGGAGATCAAGTGAAAATATATACGTAAAGGAATTTGAAACTATTCAACTAGATCTAATGTTATCTGAATATTTTCCCTGTTCTGCATGAATAACCATATCAGAAAAGGTTCTTGTGCATTTCAAGCATTAATGCAGAGCAGACTACATATAAAGTTCCTGTACATTACTTTTTCTCTCGCTTATTTTGTAACATTTACAGGTTTACAAACTCACATTTACTCCACATATAGACTACTTAAGAAATATTGATGATATAACAACACGAACGGAATAATTCATTTACTAATGCTTGAACCGCACATGAACCTTTTCTAATATGGTTATTCATAGTAGTACGGAATAGTGGTAAAATCCAGCCGGGTTAGTTTAGTTGTGTTCGGGATCCAATCGGTTAATTATGCTTCTTTGATTAGAGTCCATAAAATATGAGATTCTGATCGGGCTACGGTCGAAACCCGACTAGGTTACCATAATTGTAATTATGGGTCAATCCCAGATGGTACCCTGTTTCTATTCCCATCAAATCGTGGGTTCAACTAAAAAATTAGTGCACATTTAAAATTTTTATTTCACACAATTTACTATGAAATATATATCTTGAAATAATGCTACTTTCATGAACAAAAACGCCTGTGCCCCAACCACTCTGACTTTGATCTTTTACGAGTTTAAAATTCCAAAATCTTACAAGAAAGACCATTCGGCAAATTAATTAAAAAACAACGATTAGCGGTTCTCCTGGTAAGAAGATAATTTCGCAAATCTTTTTTATCTGGATTTCCGAGCAACTAAGCACGTAATTTGTCGCAACATTCAGGTCTGCAAAATGCAGATTTGCCAATGGAACTAAGCAAAAAAGTAACGGGAAGCCTTTCGCGGTCATCATTCGCATCTCTTTACCGAAATTCATGGTACCTTGGCCTGGCATAAGGTCATTTCCATATTTAAAGAAATAATACACTATATGTATACCAAAACTTTAAAAATTATCACTCTGGCACATGACGAGTTTCAAGAAATTTTCTATATGTCAAAATTATAAATTATGCTTATACACAATCTTAATCTGCTTTCCATTTAGGAAAATAAATTGAAAATATCTGGAAATATTTTTTTATTAGATTCAATTGCATTTATCCTGATTTTTTCTTTATTCGTCATTGTACGTTGTGATCTCTAGTTTAAAAAAAGAGACCTGCTTTGCAACCTGGTAGAAAGGGTGTTGCGGATTGTATCTCACTGCCCAATAATACAATACGAAATTACATTAATATATAAAATCCAAATAATTTTCATAAAAAATCTATCGAAATTTAGAAAACTTGAAATTCTGAGGATAACCAAAATTTAGATTGGTTAAAACAAAATAGGACCTACTATCTGCATACCTAGGTTTTTTATTGGAGAATAAAAAATAACGACAGGATTTCCTTAACGAATTAAAGGCCGTTAATGTAGGTACACCAGGTGCAGAGGTTTTGTTACAATAGAAAGTAACAGAAAGCAACGGTATGCAAGTAGTAAATACATCTATTTTGCTGCTGGATAAATTGATGTCCAAGCAGCTAATTCAATCTTTTTATTTAAGTTAATAATAATTTCGATTTGTTACGCAATTTTTTTCAGTTGCCACGATGTTTGCAACGATGACATTTTTTAAAGATTTTTAGTAATTTTTCGATTTTTGAACAAAATGAGAAACCCACATGGAAGATTTGACACACCGAAGCTCGAACCTTTCGGCTGCCGAACGAATGCCCTTTTGTTAGCCATATAATAATACATATAACATTACATGGAAGTAAAATATAATTTATTTAGATTTATACTGTATTAAATACAGTATTTGAAGTAAATGTAGTAGTGAAGTAAATTCAAACAATTTTTTGACCGTAAATAATTCTATCTTCTGAACTAAGTTCCAGTAACGACATTCTTAGTTCACTTTACTACTTCTGGGCAGTTAAATAGAGTTTATAACTTTAAACTAGCGGAACTAGTTGAAAATTTGTCAAATCCACTAATAATTTTTCTCCAAATTAGAGATGTACATTTCGAGGTGCCCTAATATAAATACCCCACATTAAAATAAAATGGTTTTTATATTTTTTTATATCAAAGTTTGCATATTATTCTTATGGGATGAAGAGTTGATCTGTGATAATATTTGTTATCTTTTCATACATTCATTTCTATAAGTTATTAAGTTTCTACGATTTATAACAATATCTTCGAACTATTAGTATTTAGAAAAATGTATAGAGAAACACACACCCGCTGGAAATACTGCTGCTAGGAAGTACTGGTCTCTAATGGCCGATACTACATATATATGCTTACTGTTACATAATAAACAAGTTAAAATCAATTTATGATAAATTAAATAACCCAACTATGTAGAACGAATTTATAGCCTAAAATTTTTGTAAGTTTATGATTTATTTTATATATAGTTGTTTTCATATTTTGTTTTGTTTATTGCATTTACATTTAAGAAATGAGGGAATTGAATTTATAACCATCGATTTTCAATGCATCGTTTTCGCCCGCCACTTCAACTCGAGTAAATCATGATTATTATGTTCGCAAAATAAATAATACCCGGAGAAAGCTTCAAGACGTCGATAGCTATATTTACAACTTGCTCGTGGCAAGAGGGATCATAAGGTGAGAAGCACGAATACTTAATAGGATCTATGCAGTTCGACTTTAACATTAGTAATAGGTATTATGTAAGAATTATTCATCTATTATGCGATTTAAATACTGAATGAAATGACGCGATTGCTTGTGAATATACGTGCACTCGCTGGATACAATTTTATAATTATATATACGGCATTATCATAAAAATGATCTATTAACAGAGAGCTCGACGGTTTTAACAATTACGATTAATATTTATTTACTAATGACATCATTGCAAAGTCGTCGATAGAAATGAGTCAGAATTATTTGGCATAAATAACAATTAAGTAAAAGGCGTAATCCAATAACAGAAAATCTCGAGGAAAATCTTTAAATTTGCCAATAAATTCAAAAGATATGAATTAACTACCATACAATTAATTACTTTAATAATGCTTGCTTATAGAACAGAAATATATACATATGTAGATACGATATCTCACTTAAAAATGTTTTACAATAAATTTGTTATTCTATAAGTAATAAATATGTCTTCGATTTGACCTTTCGATTCAATCAATAGAATTAATTCGTCTTTCATTAACAAAAGCTATAATTTATATTTTATTCTAATAGTTACGCTTAAAAGTTGTATTCGACAAAAAAATATGTGGTAATGCATATTTTCAATTAAGAATTTTCTGTTTTAATAATTTCGTCGAAAAAATATAATTCGCAGTATATTGTATATGCTTCCGCATATATAATTAGCGGAGTAAACAAGTAAATAAAAACACTTTATTCTCAAGAGTAAAAAATCAGATATTAGCGAGTAAAAATGAATATTTCATCATCGGATTCAAGTGATAATCGATGTTTAAGTTGCTGCAGTTGCTGTTTGAATTTTGTACAATCGAAATCGTATCTAAGTTCGATAAGTCTTAGCAGAATCAAAACCCAGATGTCTTGGCAAAATATAGTACTGTATATAATATAATATATTAAATATATCGTTACCAATTTGAATACCCACACAGAGAGGAATGCAATTTAAAATTTACAATAAATACGGAGAAATATTGTTGGAAAAATTAGCATTTCAAATGGTAATGTTGGGACAGACTTGTTCCATATAGAATATTGCCATTATTTTCGTTAAAAATCACTAGATTTTTTTTTGTAATTTTTAATGTCAAGAACATTGTTATCAGAAAAATAACAAATTTTCTCATTCGAGAAATCTGCCCCAAAATTACCATTTGAAATGGTAAAATTTCTAAGAAAATTGTTGTATGCATAACTGTAATATGGTGTAATATGCTCTGTATCAATTGCAGCAATTATTGTAAATATTACAATATGTATTATAAAACATAATATACATATCTCTCCTTGCAGGTCGAGGCGCAGTCGAATTCGTATCGTAAGTGGTAAATAAATTCGACATGTCCACTGTTATTTAAATGGAAAATCTGTTCAAAAACTTGTTCACCGCGGAAAACAGCTCGCAGCGCCATCTATCTAGCGCGAATACTTCAGAACTATGTATAGCCGTAATGGGCATACCATTTTCCTTTTAAGAGGGTATTAAGTGTTCCACCGATAAAATAATAAAAGGATCTTTCACTAATAACTGTAAATAAAAAATGACTGAATCGATTTTGTTAAATTCGGGCTCTGTTAATGTAATTATAAATACTATAGACGATATCCTAGGGAATACCAAAGAAATTAATTGGGAACTGACCGAGAATTTTATGAAATAATCATATTATAATCACAGAATAATAAAATTTTAACAGATTCCTTCAGATAAAACAAATTGAGATTCGTACACATCTTGGTAATCGTGCAATGGTTGTAACAATTGATCTATTGCTGTGATTTTTATGAGGATTGTTATATTTCTGATGTGACTACAAGTATTTTAAGGGCCAGCAGAATAAACGCGATGGTAAATGTAATTGAATACTCCTGATTGAATTTTAGCAAAACTAATTTACTTGATGGCTCAACGTGTATCGATTTTACAATGAAAATGCCACTTTCCTTGCTTTTTTAAATGGTGACGTCACTATATATTTAACTAGATTTCATAATATAATTTTAAAATTTTCTAGTAAAATAACAAAATGCATTACCTGCAAAGTGATAGTTAAAGGAAAATAACGAATGTTCATTCCCGCAGTACTCCCTATCATTATGAAAAGAAATAATTACTCTGTTTCACATTAGATACTAAATTTTGAAAAAACATTTTTAGAGATGATGAGGGGAGAAAACATATATGTGGTTAGCTTGTTGAAATTCAGTTTTAAGAAGTTCGAAAAAATTATTCTTTAGTAATTTTTTAACGCAGAATTCTGTGGTGTTAGTATAAACATTTTTTTGTTGAAAAAAAAATAGAATTTTGTATAACCCATGCATAATTATTTAGAAAATCTGTTTTTATATTCGTCCTAGTTTTTTTGAATTTTTAAATTAATGTAGAATAATGTAGTAGCATTATTTAAAAAAAAAAAAACATTTCTTTTGGAACTGAAATTTATGGGTAAAAAAATTTTCTTATAATTTTGATTCCAATACACTAAATTCCTCGTCAAAAATTACTGAAGAAATCAAACGTTTTCAAACATTAACAAGTATTAAACGCGTATAAATTGAAATCCATTAGTTATAAACTTAAACCTTAGCTTTTATGACGATAATCACGTAAGCTGTACAGTAACGACGTCACCTAAAACAAAAATTATTCACGATATGCTTCCAGGTTGTTTGTGACTCTTAGTAGACCAAACAAATATTTCGCACAAACAATAAAGAATATCAAATTCTCTACAAAAAAGGCTTCATTGATTTTCTTCCAAATCAGATGGTGCAGCCATGGAATGAAGAATGAATTTGAGTATAATCTGTTTCACATGTCATATTTAAATTTGTAATAAGTTTTCGCGTTTTGGAATGCATATTTCCGTATTGAAATACTGACCCAAAATCTATTTTCACATTGCTTAGAATCACACTTGTGTGGTTGAAGGTTAGCCGAGTTTGCAACGGAGGTCCAGGGTGCTTTTTCTCGATGGTGCCTTCAATATGTTCATCCACCAAAACATAATATTCGTAAACCAGAATGAGTTGTACATCAAAGCAGCCTTGTTTTACGAAGAAAAAGAATTAATATTGACTTCGGAATGACCCAGTCGACAATTTTCGAGTGTGCTATTTCGATTGGCGTAAACGAAATTGCATTTAAATAGGGTTTTAATCTAAAACGGCGGCTTTAAAATTAAAAAAAAAACACTAAGTCTGCATAAAATAGTCTTTTCGACTACAATCACACTAATAATCTCCAAAAAATGCTATTTATGGACAGAAAAAACAATGTAAATGCGTATTTTATAAATGATACATGTTCTGAAAATCAATTATCACTACTATAGAATGTAATTCACTAAAAATGAACGATTCGACCACATAAGTTAAGTAATACGAGGAGGTACATTAACTGATTCACTAACGTTTCATACAAATTTAGAAAAAAAGGTTGGATTCGCCAATTTGAATTTCGAATATAGAAAATCGTAATAGTGATAACCGTACTTTCAAACGTTGTATGTTACTATAATTGCATTTTTAAAAAGGTTAGTGACAGTAATATTAAAAAAGTTATCGTAAAATAATCGACGAGTTTTATGCAGTTTTTATTGAAATACGAAATCATTTCCATTATTTTTTTCGATATAAAAAGATCCAAAATGAACGTTTTTAAAAATTCAAAACGTTCTAAAAAATTAGACAAGAAAGATGTTCAATTTTTAATACCGTCATTTTTGGGTTTAGAAGACATTTACGCGCAATTTTAATCAGCCAATGGTAAAAGCTTCCACCAAAATTAGAAAATATATCAGTTCAAAGTCATTAATAATCTAATTTTCCTGTTGAGAGATAGAGAGGATGAAAATAAATAGGATTCTCTAACTCCAGGATTTAATGGATTAAAACAGTAAATTTTCTGGCCAACTCTTTCAGAAAATAGGATCTGCTTTTTTAAGGTATCGACTCTACTTAAATTTAATTTCATTCACGAAGGATGAAAAAAGTATAAAAGGATATGATAGTTGTTGGATTACAGGCACAACAGGAATTGCAACGTTAATTATCTACGTTGTTGCTAAAATTCCACGCACTGTTCCTTCCAACGCCTGCAGTAAATTAAAATTTAGTAGCATTGAAATTAATTTAGCATATGAATGAACACTTCAAATAGCTGTTGAAAAAAAAATCAAAAGGTCAGGAGTGATCGATGTCTTTTATTTATTCTCTTTTGAATGAGTCTACTCATGATTGGTGTAGCACAATGTCGCAGTTCTCTTTCTTTGCATTTTGCAGTTTTCGATTGGCGGTCCGGGTATGAAACGCATTTCAGAAAGTAAGAGGAGACAGAGACAGACATATAAAGAGGAAAAAAGTGGACAGAAAAGACATCTCGGTCTTGAAGAGTGTAGTCATCACTCTCTTTCTCTCTCTCTCTCTCTCTCTCTCTCTCTCTCTCTCACTCTCTCTCCCGCTATCTATCTTTGTTTGTCTCTCTCGTTATGGTTGGCCTTGATCTTGAGAGAGTAGTAAGGTGCACCACGGGGGCCGAATCTCCGAGTTGGGCGCATTTCGTTCTATACCGCGATCTTTCGCATTTCATTTTGCTTCAATGCAGTAACTCTGTGTGCTTTGCACATTCGGGGAAAAAAGATTTGAAACCCTACACGAATCGCAAAAGCTAAGGAATGTAAAACCTTAAAAAGAATGATGATATGATTTTTCCTTGATAAATTAATGAGTCAACAATCAACAAATTTCGGTTGTATTTATTTCAATATTATTACACTATAAATTTAATAAATTAATATTTATAACGCCATGAGCGAGTGATCAAAAGTTAAAATGTTTGCTAATAAAAATTTAAAAACTTTTACTTTTTATTAATTAAAAATGATCCAAACGACAATGCCCTGATATTAGGATTTCGTAGGTGTTTTTCGAATAATTCTGATATAAAGAGTACAGTCATTGACTGATTATGATGTTGAATAGCGATCATGATGTGGAGTGATAAAGGGGAATGACGATGTCGTAGGATGGCGGTTGATGAAGACAGATGATATTACACGAGAAGCACCGAAAGAGAATTTTTTATCTGCATGCACCTGCATTCGCAGGATACCAATAATAGAAAAGGTACCCAAGGGACCGTCACCTTTCGGCACTCTAGGCATCGAGTATCGTTCCACCCAAACCCTCCTTCGCTGGCAAATGGCTTTTGAAAAAACCGCTCTTAACGAACAGCTTCGAAAAAAAACACCTTCCCTTCTCTAAACTGCGTTCTCCCTTTCTTCTTGTCGCGGGGCCTGTTGCTTACATTAAATTTGCCTCGTTAGAAATCTAAGCGCAAAAAACCGCAAAAAGCCAAAAGCCGAGTGTGTACGCGAAGTCGCTCCGAACGAGCGAGAGGGATTTTGGAGGCTCCGGTGCAGAGGCGGCGGCATTTCGTTCGCGGTATAGTGCGCCGTGCGTATAATGGCAACGTGTTTTCGTCTAATGTACTTTTTTTGATGTCCTTGATGGAGGAGTCTGCGAATGCAGAACACTACAGGGCTTTATGGGTTACGAAGCGGCGGCGCGAGGGAAGGGGGCCGATAGGGCCGTGGGGCCCGCGCGTGTGTGAGTGCGCGCATGCCTGCACCTCAACCCACCTCAACTTCGGGCCTAGTCAAGGTCAGTGCGGCGGCATTCCCCCCACCATACGTCGGGACGGCCAACACCGGGCCCGTATAGTCGCATTATCGCGTCGCTCGGCACCTCCGCCCGCGGGGCCTCGGACGCCAGAATCACCGGGGTCAGACGTGCCCGAAATCCCACGAGGCTTATGCCTCCTTACGTCCTCCATACATGAGATCACTCGAATCGCAATTACGGAAGAGCGACCGGATGTCTTACTTCAAGGACTTGAACATTCTATACGGCGCTCCCGTATCCTCCTTAAATCGCATATTGTATGTTTTCACAGCTTTTTTAACAAGAAACATTCATTTAACATCCAGACACTCGAAGTGACTCAATAGTCGGAAACAAAGTAATCCATTGGTCGTTATAAAAGTGCAATTTAAGTCTTCAAACTTAATCGATTAATTGTTAGTAGAACACTGCTATCTCATATTTATCGCCCGCATAGTAATTTACAATCTAAGAAAAGTTAATACTTTTTAAAAGTCTGTTTGTTATGAATAAAACAGCTTGTTACGAGAAGCGGTTACATTACAAATGGAATTGCTACGAAAATCAAAATAATTTTAGATTGCACTTATACAGTCATCGTAAAGAGGTTTACCCTAAACAAACTTGTGTTTATCACAAAAAATAACCTAATTTAACAAAATATTGGTATTTCATATAATAAGAGGAGCGAGGTCCAATGAGCTTAATGTGAACTTTACAAAATCGTATTACACCCACTTTAGCAGCACGTATACGAATTTTGCTACTGGGATTACGAGCATACTAACATCCTCTATTGTAGTGAATTTCTCAAACCTTTTTTATTTTATTTATAATTTATTTTAAATTGTTACTTATTGTATAATTTTAAAATGTTTTATTTTTATTTTACACAAATATGCGCTGTCGATTTATTGGATGAATCTTTTCATCACTTTTCACCGTTTAGTGAAAGATTCTATTTTTTGAAAAACGAAATTGAGAATTCTCGTAAATCTGTCGCGTTAGAAAACGTTAACAATCCACTATATATGTACAAGCGTCATCGTTAACAAGTTTTACTTGCTTCCACCATTCCCCATAATATTTTAAAATTACCTAGTAAATTGTCATTTTTCAGTTCAGGAAATGCATTTATTCCGTTCTAATAACAAAAAAACTTAATTATACAAGGAACGGTTCAAATCCACTGACGACTGTAGCTCGTTTCGGAGCTTGGTCGTTAATTTTAAAACCAAAGGTATGAGTATTTAAAATATGCAAGTAAACAACCAGCGTAAGAAATAACACGCAACTAATTTGTGTATCGAAATGTCATTATTTACTAAGATACAGTAACTTTACTTAGAGTATACTGTAAATAATTATATATATATATAAAATCTTGAGACTAATACTATTATTGCAAAGGGTAATAACAGACACTTTTTGAATCCAATATTTTAGTTCCTTTTCATTTCACTATATTTCCAGTGGTATACTTACTTGGAAAATATATGCATACTAGTGTTTTCCAAGTGACTGATCATGAATATGAAGTTAGAGTTTAAAAATCAAAATGGCCGATCCAATACGGTACATCGAAATTCACACAGTAGAGTCTCGCTGTATGGACATGTTCCGTTCCGAGCCCTCCCCTCAAGTCCCGCTGCATTGGCGAAAATGGTAGAAGGATCGCTTCCCGCTCTACGCTGCAATTGTCCTGAATTGAACATCCTGGGTCGTAGTTTACTAGGCAAGCCTCTGAGTCGGTGACGGCATAATGTGGATGAAAGGATTCCAAGAAGTGCCAATACAGCGGCACCAATATAGCGGAACGCCAATTCCGCGAGGTTGTATTGTATCATTAAAAATTGCGGTTTTTTTTCATTCATCGCGAATTTAATGTTAGAATTTTAAAATTCAAGAAGGAAAATCTGATAATTAATATGTACAGTTATTACTATGAGATATATTCTAAATTTAAATTATAAATTAAATTATAAAATTTAAAGTAGAGGAACTGTGAAGATAAATTAAAATATTTCTTGATACACGTGTCCGTAAAGTAGACACTTCACGGACTCCTTTTAGTCCGTAAAGTGTGATTTTGCGGACTGATCTCTACACTTTACGGACTAAAAACAGTCGGTAAAGTGCCTACTTTTGCGAACAATGTATCAAATAGTATATCACTCAACGAGGGAAGTATACGATTTTTCTTCATGACAGGGAGGAAAAGAAGTAAGCGGGAGGAAAGTTGCTGCTTTCGTCCCAGTGTGATGAAAAATAGTTCTTGATATAATTTCTTCTTTTCCTCCCTGTTATGAAGAAAAATCGTATACTTCCCTCAGGAAGTAAACAAGAATGCCTCAGACTACATGTTTTTCACCCTCGGCTTCACCTCGGGTAAAAATTACACGCAGCCTCGGGCATTCTTTATTTTACCTCCCTCGTTGAGTAATATACTATTGCTCCTCGGCCGTAAAATTTTACGACCTCGTTTGGATATTGTCTCAATCTCCACTCGGTCCGTAAAATTGAGATTTACGGCCTAGGACCGAAAAGTACTATTAATGACAATCTGCCTAGCAATAATATAACAACTCTCATTGTGAACGTTTAATTTTTAGATATCTTCATTATTTTACTGTAGTACTTTTCATTGGAATGGATATATTATATATTAATAAAAAATAAATATATTTAGGGCATTAAAAAAGTAATAATTTATAATGTAAGTGCTCTTTTCAAAAAATCCTCATTACTATTGTATATAAAATTATAATTTTCGCGTAAAATTTTGATTCCGGACATCGATGCATTAGTCAAATTTTTATACTAATTTGTTTATTTATTAAATAGAACATTTCTAAACTATTATTTTTTTACGAACGAACAGTAGGTAATGCGATTATAGGCGTCTCGCGATTTCACCCTGTATCAGAACAAAGAATGGGAAATAAGCGCGTAGGGGAGGTGGGTGGAAGTTGCGAACGGCCCAGTAACCCGATGCCACTGGCACCAATGCAAGTTACTCGTACCAACCCTCAAGTCTCGTCCAGTCACCGTTACCAACACAAAGAAGAGCAAAAGTCGTTTTGCACTCGATGTCCTTCCACGGCTCGTGTTTCGGGGATTCCCCCACTTTGTCCCGGGTTCGTAATTCACTATGCTTCTCTTTTATACTTCCCGTTCCCTCGGTGGGGATACTCAGCTTAGTGCGGTCCTTTTAATTCGCGACTCCTTAACTCGTTGCGGGATTAACGATTGGCCAAATGCTTCAAGGAATTTACAAAAGAATGTTCAGATACCAGTTTACCCGCAGTGCACCAATGAAATATTTTGTAATTTCCATTGCGTGATTTAAGGTCAAATTCTTCCTATTCATTTGTCATAGGTACAGTATTTTTGACATACGTATGACCCTTCTTTTATAACTCCAATTTTTTTTTAATCGATTAATCTCCGCGAAGGTAATGGTTCAAACCCCTTTTCGTTTCTAAAAGAGGATTTTCGAGTTCCGCTTGGCATGTCGGTATGTAACCTTCACCGTATATCGATAATCCGATGAAAAAATCGAGTATTACAATTGAATGCGAACATTAACGACATCTTATGTCATTTATTCGAAAAATCTCAAGTTTCTTTTTCGATGACTGTAACTTCTCATATTATTTCGGATTCCCTAATCCTAAAAATACACGTCTGGAGAGGTACGAAAATCTTGAAGCTACTAAATCAGATGGTTTTATATATCAAGTACCATTACGCTGGGCATTTTCTACCTGATAGTTCAACAGCTGTTACCGGAAATATAATGTTTTGATAGTTTCTGAGTTTCTCCCATCGTTATTACCCATTGTTCGTGTTTTTTTTTAAACTCAAACCACGGGCATTCAATATGATACTGTAAAATATCACCATTTATTGTTATTAAATGTTGAGAAACTTTACCTCCACCTCTATCGTTTAAATATTTTACTAAACTTTAACCAAATCAACAAATATAAAAAAACAGAACCAACATACGTTTTCAGATTAATCATTACAATAATCGTAAAATAACGTTTACGCTTCAAAAATAAACATGAAGTAATAGAATTAATTACAAATCGATTGGTTGTATATCACATCAAATTCCAATCTACGTTTAAATTTGTGGAATTAATCGAACATCAAACTATAATGATTGTTGTAGAGCTTGTAATCAAAGTGATCCAATTAATAGCCAATAGGTTATTAGGTTAGAAACGTGGCTCGCTTTTATCGATTCGGACAACGCGTTGTCTCGCAGAAGCTCCAACTTTCAACTAGCCAATAATTTTACCGATATAACCTGAAACTAGCAATGCATAAAAGTCGCGGCAGAGACTATTTCGTTGGAAAGTTTTTGAAATTATATGCGACGTAGGAAAGTGCAGCTGCAAACTGCAAGTCGAAAAAGACGAGTGGAATAGGAGCGCGCAACGGTTTCAATTGTTTGCAACATGCCGTCTACCTCCTAGGCTCCTCATAGTAGTTATCCTTGAAACTCATGTGCTATTTCGTTTTGTTTTAGCGCGTTCCCGCGTGATCCTACAGAAGTGGGACAGAGATATAGAACGCGAGCAACAACGAAAAAAGAGTATTTTAAGCAAAGAGAGGTTCGTTGGGCAGACCGAGGGAGAAAAGGATGACGCTATGTCAAAAGGGACTGCTAGAGGGAAACGCCATCATACCGAGAAGCAGATGGAGAATGAGAGGAACAGAGAGGTCGATATTTAAAATGAAACTAGACAAGAGAAATCGAGACAGGTACGATCCAAAAATAGGATACAGAAGGAAGGAGATGGAACGAGTGAGTGTTAACGAGTACGAGTAGCATGGATGACTAAAGAAAGCATGATACCAAGACACTTGGAACAAGAACGCGCTTCATAAGCGTTCGATGCCCAGTATGAGTAAGTGGGTTCGCCTGTGTGTGAGGGAGAGAACGGAGAAGCCCAACGAAAAGAAGCTCGTAAATGCGAAAAGATATGGGAAGGAGCAGATGCAGAATAAGAGAGAATCGCTTAAAAGGAGTGTGATCTCATATGAAACCTAAAATATTCTCAAACAATGCCTTCAATGGTTATTCATGGCTATAGCGCCATATGTATCTGGATAAGAAAAGTTGTATGGTAGACAAATGTTAACAAAAATACAAATATTTTAAAATTTTACTTGACGCCGCATTTCTAGAAGTCTTAACATTAGGATAATGTTATACTTAATTATGCGTATTTCTTTGTATTGCGGCCCTCTTGCTTCTATGATACAAAGCATGAAAAGTAAATAAATAAATAGAAGAACGACGAATATTGCTACGCTGACAATGAATATGAAATAAGATGGCGATATACGACTATTTGACGAATGAAAGAGAGGGGAGAAACGGGAAAAATGTACCTTTAATAAGGGGACGAACGTTGCAAAACCGCCTATATTCGCACGGTTGTATTCGTGCCGATATCTGTACATCCGAAGGCGACTATCGGCTGCAAGAAATGATAATTGCCGCATTCGGACTGTTCTTCGCCCGCCTATGGAGTACGGTTCCAGGGTTCCCTTCTAGCTCGAGGATCTAGAAATTATTACCTGCCTGTCCTATTTTTAGATTTCACCGTTGATTTGGCGAATTGTTCGAAATGGCGAGCTGATACAAAGACCGGACGTCTATGCGTTAACGTTAAATGCGCCTTAATATTAAACGTTAACCCCAGCAGGTTGCTCGAGCATCGATACGAAGACTTTGCTCACCACGTTTAGACTTTATTCGCCACGTATGTAAAACGTCATCTCGGATTTTGACACTCGCGGTCGACTCTAGTTAGTCACAGTTGTAACACGTGGGAACTAACTGCGATATAATGATGGATTTACGGGTATTTTGGAATAGCCTAGCTAACTTTGCCGTAAAACAAAGAGATCCAGCCTGAGAATCTGTCTTCATAAAAACTTACCTGGAATGCAACGTACTTGTAGTAAATACGAGAAAAATGCCAACTATTAACCGCTTTTTCAACATTGCCACCGTGTAAACGCGCGCAAAAAGACGGTATTTGTTCACCGTGTCTAAATCTTTCTTGAATATCAAATCTAAAAACGCGTTAAACACGTCCCGCGATAATGTACGAAACCCTATACTTGACCACGATGCTCGCGCTTCCGGTTTTTCAAAACCCTTTTTACGGAAGATCGTCGTTTCTTCATGATGAGGCTGGCAATTCTTGCCTTCTTCCAGGAGGAAAGTAATCATAATAACACCTTATATTAATAATTCATCACATTGAAATGGCCGTTTTTGTCGGACCACTCGCAAACATTTATGAAGCATCACGATTGAATACATTCCTCGTACGTTACGTTTGCGTATTTCGTCTCTTTATTTTAGGGGGACAGACTGGATAGTACGGACTAAGATTCGCCAACTAGTTGCTAAATACATGTTATTGCTACTGATGACAGAGTTGGGGAAGAAACTCGTATGACAAAACTATCCCGTACTTAAATTAATGTTGACACTATGCGAGTATGCAGTTATGAGTTACTTCAATTTTGTGCGGAATTTTATATCGAATTTAATTATTTCTCAACAGTCATTAAGTATGTTTAATGGATGAAATATAATGTTCAATGTTAAAAAATGGATCATATTTTAATAAGTAAAATGAAGGCAGATAATTTTCAAATAAAAACTAGTGTTGGCGTGGTGCCTCGCTCGCTTCGCTCGCTCAGAAACTTCGACCCAGTAGAGAGTCGGCTATTCCTTAATACTCGTTTATTTATTAACAGCTTTCAATTATATTATAAAATTATATTGATATTTGGGGGTCCAATCATATTTAGGTCCAAGTGGCTTCGATGGATGTGTTGCAACAATATAGTGTTTCTTATATGTATGAAAATTGAAAATGAGCATTTTCAAAACTTCGACCTCAACAACAGGCTAGCCGAAGTATTAATAAATAAAAGTTGCAAAACACTTACTTCAAGCACTTGTATTGTAATAGACAATTCGATGCATATTACATGTTTACAGTGTTTTACTAATTACTGTCTGTATCATTATGATCTTATATATACAATATATATACATATAATTCGTCAAAGATATCTTGAAAGTGTCGAAAAGATCTCTGCCGGATATCTTTAAGATACTATAAGACATCTTTTAGATATATCGAAATAGTTATTTTCGTATCAAGGGCGTAAAAGAACTTATGAGCCCGTAGGTGATCACCGTGCCCGAGAGGGGCTGGTGAAGTCTACCCCTGGGGGTAGGGGGTCGAAGCGTCGAAATTTTATGAAAAACTATAGGGTAATTTTTATGCCCGAAGTCACTAAAATTCAATACTTCGTCCAGACTTGGTCTGGGTCGAAGTAATGAGGTTTTAAGGGTTTAGAGCATAATGAAATAGTTATGAACCTATTTCAATAAAATTTGATGTTGAGAAACTTTTTTGATCATTTGGGTGTCTCTTTAGGAGCGTGATTAACAATATTATTATATACTTCATTGTTGGCTATAATACAGTAAAACCACATCTTTATGATCAATTACTATTTAATTTGAAATTGGGCGGTAATATCCATTATCCCATTGTAACCTATATAACATTTTTCTAACACCTGCACAAAAGCGCGGTCTTCACGTGCCGCAAAGTATTCCTAAAGTCGTCAATTGTCGCCGGCCAACGCAAGTGCGATTCTGCGCATGTGTAAACGGAACTTGGGCTTGTTTTGCCGCCCTCTGGCTTTTGCACGACCGCGAATTTGAAATACTGTAGTCCCCGTCCTAAGCTATACGATCAGTTCTTTCAAAATGGAAGATTCTCCAAAGTTATAGTCCCTACTTCCGTAACTCTGTTTATATTCGTGCAATGGGTGCTTTTGTGTGCGAGTGTGGCTCAGCGAAACAATATGGTAGGAGAAGGAAAGGAAGAGAGTGGTATAACTTTGGACAAGCCAAATATATAATTTTGGATGGTCATATAACTTTGGACGGTATAACTTAGGGCGGTTATTATACAGGTGTGACTAAAAATACCATTCATATCACGGGCGGAAAGTCATTGCATACTCTCGGGCGATGTTAGGAATTCTCTCCGCAATGACTATATTTCCGCCCTAGATATGTATGTAATATACTATTACGCTTATATAAACAAATGACAAATGCTACAATGGTTAGACGCCAAGACGTAAATTTCTCATTTAAGCCCTTAGTACCGAAAGAAATGTCACATCCGAAGCATGTAATTCATTACACATTGCATCTGAACAATATATTTAATTAAATTTGAAAGTACAAAATTAAAAAGGAAATTTAATGATCATAGAGCATATGTATGTAAATGCTTGATACCGTCGTAAAGCAGTAAAAGACTAAGCGTCACTCGTAGAGAGCTCACGAGGCATCGGTAAGTGGACATTATATAGCAGCATTGTGAATCGACCTCAGGATCGCAGAGTGGCGGCGCGGCGGTCGAACTTGAAATCCTTACCAGATCCGCACAAAGGAGGAAGGATTTGCGCGCTGTTACGTAGATCTCAAGAAATCCCCCCACTGCTTCTTCTGTTCTCGATGCCTTTTTTCTTATGCCCCTTTCCCGTAGTATACGACAATCGACGTTTTACGCCTGATGGGTATTTCGGCGCATTCGAAGGAACCGGTAATTCCAAAATGTAGCGTCACGATAAAATGTCAACAATGTGGATTTCGCATAATTAACGAACGATTTTCGCCTCCTCTTTTTGCGCGACCGTATTCGTCGAAAAGCATTTCGCCTCTTTTTTTTACCTCGCGCGATGACTGGGTACCGACCTATTGTCGGAATTCAATTTAACTTGAGATCGCTGCATGACTCAGGTCCTATGTCCTTTTGTCTTTGTTCATATATTAGAAATAATTCTGATGTGATGTCAGACAATATGGTACAGGTAGTAATTTTCACGTTTATTTTGATTGTTTACTCTTGTATCATTGTTTACTAAATAAATATTAGTAATTTGATTTTTATAAATTGGATATTACTTCGACCCAGACGTTAAGTCTGGACAAAGTATTGAATTTGATCACCTCGGGCAAAAAATTTACGATATAGTTTTTCATCAAATATCGCCGTTTCAGACTAAGCAGCCCAAACAACAATAAAAAATTTGTGTCCGTGATCTTGTATGTACGTACATCCGTAATGTCAACCATTGTAAAGCATCTTATAAAAAATAGAGAATTGACCGAGAATTTTTTTAAATAGACAATTTTTCATATTTCCGAAATCCTTAATCAATTCTTGACGGATTTAAACTCTGATATTTTATACGACATCGTGTATAATATTAAGAATTCCAGATACAGAGCCTGAATTACGGAAAATAATTTTTAATTTAGATTTTTCAAAATAGAATCCCTTAAATTAGAGATTTCGATCTTCACCATTATCTTTTTGTAAATAAGACAATTTTTAAAAAATACTGTTGAATGTTCTATTACAGATACATAAACATTATTTAATATTTTGATGAAGTTAAGTCTAATGTAGCGGTTATATTTCATGTGAAGAGAAACTTAAAATTTAATACCAATTTGGATTTCAGTACTACTTGCATCTGTATTAGTAGAATGTTTACTGTTTTAAATGGTAACTCTGAGTATTTCATCAATATATTAATGTTAAATTAGTTAAATATTTGAACGTGACTAAGGAATTAGTTAAATCTATGCATTGATTCTACTAATTACAAATAGTAGGGTTAGTTTATTATTTTTTTAGCGGTTCAAATTTTAGGATTTAAAATTGGAAAATATTTGACTATTTCCGGCGTCATGATTCAATTTACTCCGGGTAAATGAATGTTTCAGGTTTGGACCATAGTATCTGGTATAAGTAGATAGTATACATACCGTAATTTTTCTTACTAGTAACATTATCACTCACTATTGGGTGTTATAATTTTTCAACAGTGAAAAAACATTTTTAATAAATATATAATTGAAATAGATATGTGAGCGTGGAGCGTTTAACTAACACCAACAAATAGTGTTAACTCCTTAATTGGTCAACTTCGCTTTTATACTTAAACTTAACGTTAAGATTATTTTGGATCTTTATATTGTATTGTAATGTAAGTCTGGAATCGAATCAATTTCTCGACGGAATAATTGGGTATCCCTTTAAAGAAGAATAAACATCTACCCTACTTATCCAACTATCATCAACAATGACGCGTATTTATTAACATTTTTTATAGAATATATTGTTTACAAGTTGCATTTGTACATAGAACGTCAAACTAAGAAAATATACGTAGTATATACCGTCACCGACTCAGTATTTGCACGGAAAAAAGTTTGTGCGCAACACACGTTGGGTTGTGTTGGGCTCAAATATTCCCTTAGAATCACACTAATTTTAGGTTAAATACAAACACAAATCAGGAAGTTTATGATGAACACAAACCTGGATTGTGCCGAACTCAAACTATTTTTTTCCGTATGTAGTCATTTACTCAAGATTATTTTTATGTTTTGATCTCTTAGCGTATTAGATTTTAAACCTATTATAATACTAACACGAATTTGACGGTTATTGACGCTGACCGTTGATTTTTGATATTACTATTATTTTTTATTATACTAGCTACTCGAATATACTGGTATTCAATTTATTTAGATATTTGTATTTACTAGTAAAATTGTAAAACTATCTTAGATGTATAGATTATTTTGTGACCATTTGGTTGAAATTAATTGCCATTTTATCAAGTCTGAAATATATTCAATACTTTCTGTTTTGATATATTTGTAGTAAATGTTAATACTTGAAGTAAACTGTACTAGTAATTTTTCAGGTGTGGTTTGTAATTCACTTCAAACGAGTGTGGCATTCAATAAACGTGTATAAACTTTATTTAAACATACTGGTCTATTAAGTACTTATAAAAGATTAAAATAGTTCAACTTTTATTGATAAGATAAGAAGTATTCTAAAGCTAATAGTGTAAATGCGTATTGCGCTTTGCGGGATTGAAAAATATATATTTCGGAGGCCTTAACGAATAAAATCCGACAGACTTGTCGCGACGAAAAGAAAGAGAACCGGTAACACCGACACGTCCTACCTTTTCCCCTTACCTGTGCCGATACTTCGGATCTTGCGAAATTAATGTATCCGGTAAATCTCGTATGGCTTCACAAAAACTCCTTTTTCATTTCAGCCGCGACTAGGAGAAACGAGTTTGTGCGCAATTGCTACTTTTAGGATAAGTGGTTCGGTATAAACCATTTTTATTACTTCGCCTGACGCAAAGCGGGCGTAGTATTCGATCCGCTCAGAAAGCCGAATTTCTGAATTATTTTTACTTTCGAATTCGTTTTTAGAAATCTGTAAATTTTGATTGTAAATTTAAGGAGACATTAAAAAGGCATTCTTTGGACTGTCGATGTCAAATGGCGGAATAAATCTTCATAGCGTAAAACGTACTTCGTAGGGAGCATTACAAGGCTAGTCGTATGTCAGTGTTTGTGTGTGAAGACAACCTGAGCAAAGTCCCTAATGTATTTTCTAACAGTCCGGTCTTATATAAAATTAGCAACCTATGGCGAACGTTACGGACTGCGAATAATCGACGTTCGGCGAAAAAGATTAGTTAAACGGATCGAGCGCCTGTAAAAAACTGATCAACTAATACTGGAATAATTGATAATAGCACTTTAATTATTGTTTTCCCATATATGCGGTATATATAAAAGCACAATAATGTATCATTCGAAAAATAAAAAATGTTTTTAAATATTCATACAGTTGAGCACTAACATGAAATATACAAATATATTTCAGACAATTCTTTGCAAAAACTTTTTTTGTTGTAAAATAGATGCAACAAAGAAGAAGAACAAATCTGTATTGAACAAAAATTTAGTAGCATTAACTAACTATGTAGTTGCTGGTTAGCATTTAAATATTTAGTCAATTTACTTCTTATTAATTTTTCCAAAGCATTTGAAGGATTTAAATTCTGGTAAATACACAGATTTAAATGTCACGTGTGCTAAATTAATCAACATACCTGTATGATTAGTGGATTAGTAGGTATAACGTTGTGTTCTTTACTTAACATATAGAAGAATTCTTAGTTTTAGTTTTAGTAAAAAATTAATTAATAATTAATAAAAGTGACGACTGGGGATTTCCCATTGACGGTCATTTTTTAATGAAAATTGTACTGTGTTATATTAAAATAATTATAAATGTTCACGTATAAAATCATTCATTTAATTTGTAAGAAGCGCACAAGCCTTACCTAGTATAGGAAGCTTGAGCAGATTAGAAACAATTATTTTAAATATTGACAAGTTTACATAATATTTTCGATCATAAACTCCGAATATATAAATCTTTGAATGCACAAGATTCTTAATGAACGCAGTTTTTTTAGTTACACTATTGAAAGTTTGTCAGGGCAAACCAAAACAGCGCGAGGTATGATGGATTCTTATTTGCGATATTAAACTTGTTTGTCGAAAATAACCACTAAACAAGTGGAAAACAAAAAGAAAAATATAAGATGAGGGTTAATGTAATTCTTGTATAGTGCAGTAACTTGGTTAGAACTTAAAAGATGACGTCATTATTATTCTAATAATAAATAATAAATATGCGAAAAATATATAGTATAAATGATATAAAAGGTTTAGTTGAATATTATAAGGTACTGTTCCTGAATACATCAGTATTTATCAGTACATTATGTTTTATATTACAATAAGTAAACAACAATTTCTTTTAAATTTAAGAAAAAATAAATAAAACAAATGTTTGCGAATTTGTCGTTGGACTCCAACGAAATGAACTTCAAGTAACACAATAATAAAAAACAAAGCTCAGAGTAATGCAGAACTTTATTTACGAATTTCAGTATGATCTTTTCTTTTATTATCAATCATTTATTTATTTATTTATTATAAATTATGTTTAAACTATTTTTATTCTTAATAATCGAATAATATTATAACGACATGATTTACCACATCAGACCTAAACACAATTTTATGCTTGAAAGAAAACCGTAATATGTAGCGTATAAACACATTACGTAGATTGCACAAATTGTATCACTGACTCCACAGGACTGGATTTTGTAGTATGATTACATCAGTCGATGTAATTACAACACGAAACTGGATTATCGTTTTCACTTTGAATATTATACTAAAAATGATCTACAACTTTTATCGACACTCGGTACATCACAATAAATTATGACATTATTAATAACATTCTGCAATTAGATCATCATCGCGGTACGTGATCATTACAAAAACGACCGTTTAACCGCAGATAACATAAAAAAATTAATTACTCATGAATTTGATGATAACACTTGTTGGTTCGTTACTGTGTATTTAATATATAGTGAAAACTTACAATTCGCAGCATAAACACGATAAAGACGAAACGTGCAAGCCTATGGTACTTACCTGAAAAGAAACAAGGTATCATTGTTATTAAATTAGTTTTTAATCAAATATGCATATAATTATTTTTAAATAGAATGTTCAATGCAGTTAATTGTAAAAAGCTTCTTTGAATTTCATACAGAAGCCATCAAGCATTTCTAATTTGAATTCGCTATATGTGAGTAGAAAACATTCCCAAGAATCATAAAGCAGAACTTTTGTCATTCATTTTTTAATTTCTATTATGTATAGCTAATACTATCTAATGTAATGTTAACAATGTATCAAAAAATATTAATTAAGTTTCAAGCAACGTAACTTACCACCAATTATCAAAGAAAATCTACAAAATAAATCAAATCTAGATTGTATTTTGTAAAATTAGTTGGATAAAATAATAGTGTATTAAGAATTGGATCTGGATTCACAAGGAATTTCACTTGTAACTAACTTATTTATTGCGTTTTAAACTAAATTAATAATATTTTTTCAAGTTCAATTTAAAGTTTTAAAATTAACATTCCTATAACATTTTAGTAATAACGTCATGAACAAAAATGTCATAGTTTACAGCGCCATCGATCACGAAACAACATAAGTATTTTAGACGAGTCATAGGTATTTTATATACAAAATAAAAAAGGAGGGTTCGAACGTGGACCCACCCCCACCCCAGAGCCATCTACTTTTATTTTAGATTTTGACATCCGTGTATGTACTCCTGAGAGTGATTAAAAATTGATTCAAAACATTGAGTGTCTAATTTTTTCAGATATTTGAAAAGCTTTAAGTTACAAGAAAAGCTGTACCTGAATCAGAATTTTACAACTAAACTGTTTTTGTTTTCAGGTGAATCGTGAGAAAAATGCCATAAAACCCTAATTTTTGAAAAGAATGTGATGTACTGGCTTCATTTGCATAAAATCTGCTACAAATGCCCCCCCCCCTCCACCCCCTGCCATCAACCAATTGGAATCCATTTCTCTATTTTCTTGAATTCTTAATTTGCTAGTTTTAAATTAATTTTTTGGAAAAATTTTGTATATTGTATAGTTCTTTAGAAATAAAATTAATTTCAGTAATAAAATAATTTGTCAATCATATTGTTCCAATTGAGTAAAAAATTAGAATATTTACATAAATTGAAAGGTATTCATACGAACAAATTATATGGAACGTCATCTGGAGTAAACAAACAAGCACAATACCAAGTAAAGCATTATTTCGCGGTAAGTAAACAAGATCCCTCAAATATTTTGGGCCATCTTTGTAAAAATCTGTATTTCTTTGCAAACGACGAAACTGACAGACAGAGTCGCTCAGGTGAAACTGTGCACGTGTTTCTAACCCTGCTTAATCTTTTTACGTTGAATACCTAAGTGGAACTACCCTCCCCCTCTTGTCTTCCAGCATCTATTGTTCAGCTTTGATTCTTCTTTTTGTCGAAAGAAAATTCGTAAGTTAAAGCGAAAAGTAAGCGACCACCCATTGTAAAAAATCACCTAAAATAACCAGCAGTTCGCTTACAATAATATTCTTGGCGTGGCTTTTACTTACGGAATTTCCATTTCTATCCAGATAAAATATTTTAAAATAATTCTAATGATTCCGTACTCGTATTGATACTTTATTTCTATCATTTTATTGAGACGTGGAAAACATTACGTTTTGTACTTGTGAGTTTTTCATAATATTGTCATATATCATACTAATCCGTAAAATTGGATATTCATTGATAACACTTTGTGCATATAGTACATCTGCAATACCGACGAATGTGTTATTTAACTTCCTTTAAAGATGACACTCGTGAACTCCGGCAATCTGGCTATTTATAGACTCATTTTGCTCTATTCGATAATATCTCATATTTAATGAGAATATTTAGCGGGGTTCTAAAGTGCTCCGCCGATAAGGTAGGGATTTTCATGAAAAACATTAATTACAAAATTACTGAATGGATTTTTTAAAATTCGGACTCTGAAAGGGTGATTCTAATTACTATGGACTCTATCCTTGAAAATATCAAAGAACTTCATTGAGAACAGACCGAGAGTTTTCTGAAATAATTAACTTTTATTTGTGATCCCTAATTTATATTGATATTTATAACAACATTTGTTATCAGCCCTCACACGACTCATATTGCTGTTTTTGTAATTTGCATACTCTATCGCCCTGCATGTGGCTCCTCGGGGTTCGTGGTCGCAACTTAAGGTTTATTTTTGAAGAATCGAATGTGTTTTGAAATTCTGACAAAAGTTATCCAGCTGCCACGAGACTATTTGCATACCCTGTATAGCGCAACTCCGATAATACATAACTTATAGTAGTTCTTCTTTGTAAACACATTCTAATTGTAAATAATAGCCATATATTAAAAATGATCAAGAGATTAAAGTAGTTTTATAACAAGACGATATTCCAGATATTTGAGAATGACCCATTTACTTTATATTAATTCTCAACATTTCAGACCTCCAGGATTCTTCATTGGAAGGTATTTAGATTCAAAATGATGAAAAACTAAATGTTTATTATTCTTTATTTAAATGCCTCCTGATGAGGATCCTTGAGGTTCAACAATTGAGCATTAACATCAAGTGTACAAAATACCTTTTCGTTGAAGAGAAAATAATTTGTCGGCTTTAAATTGTCATATTAATGATTCTTCTTAAATCATTTGCTTGTTTAAAAATAAAAATTTATCATACAACTCTCACAATAACGTTTATATTTTTTATATACTTTTCGGAATGTTCTCTTTTTGGCACGGAAAAAGGTATACTGAAAAATATCGATTACTGCATTTAAGCACGAAATATGTACGGTGCAAAAGTACATTGCTTATTGAAGGCAGAAACCGAGCGTTGCAACCTGGAAGCTTAGGTCACCGAGATGGAGGAAACTGCGCCTTGGGGTGTCAGCATTAGAATTTCTTCTATTGGCAATCATTCAAGAAAAAGCAGCCGCTAATAACGCGAGACACGCTAGTGAAAAATGTAATATTTGTTTCTTGAATATAGTGTTATTTTGGTATTTGTTAAAAGCGCAAAGAACTATCGTGACTACTACTTTTCCAATGCATACATCTTCTACGTTTAAGCGGCATCAAAATTATTATTAATCGCATTTCGTAACCGTGTGATATGAAATAAATTTTTCTATGGAATATATTAATAATTATTATCAGTCTAATAAATAAAATACGATTATACTTTAATATCTATTGTTCATTTTTAGAAAAAAATCGTTGACGTCTTCACACCTCAACTTCAATCAAAAACACGACAAAAACGATCTAGTTGCCAGAACAATACAGATATTGCTGAGCATATTAATAAGAATACAAACTAAAAATGTAGCAACGACTATAAAATAAAATAGATATTGGAACTATATACGATTAATTAAATGAATACATTTGTGACCACTATAAAACATGGACCCAGCCTTTATATTACAGTTACGTTAAATATAGATTGGTTAGTAAAACAATTGTACTTCTGTACTATCGAGTTGCACCAACGATTCCCTAACATTGCTTTCCTATAGTCTTTCCACCTTAGCTCTCTCTCACATACCGCTGCCAATTTTCTTTTATAGTCACGGTTACGGGTGTAGATAATTTTCAAGAATTTTCAACAAACACTATCCAAATGGATAGCACGGAAATTAAGTGTATTCATTGCTGCAAGACTTCGGCGGCATCGACTACACGAACTGTACAGTATTTTTAGAAATACATTGTTATTTATGGAAATTGTCATATTTTCGATTTTTTTTAAGTAAGATATTGAAGTCGTTTTAGTGTCAAAAATTCATCTGCACAATTCAAAATTGTATCAAAGATCCTGGAAAATGATTTCGACATTATACGTATCATTATATGTATAATTATAGGATTATAATTAAACCTTTTAACAACTTCATATGTGCATTTATGATTAATACATTGTTTATGATCAAATTTTCATTGTTTTCAACCTGCTTCAAAATTAATTTAATTAATATTTGTTTAACCCGAGAAAAAATAATGTTGAAAGATGATTTTATAGCACAAATTTTAAATTTAAAGTTAATATCATTTTAGTTGTAATGATATATCTACTCCTTACAAATGATCACATGATCTCAAATCAATGGAATATACTTTCATAGGTGTTCGAACAGATGTGCTTTATATTCGATAAAATCTATACATCTCTACTAGATGCATTTATAAATTCATAACAGTAGTTTTCGTATTAAGGGCGGAAAATGAAATTGCCGCGTCCGAGGGCCGGCGAAGCCGGTCCGAGGTTTGCGCGATCAGTTGAGGGCGACAAATATTACACCTGTAATACGAACATTATTTTTTGGCCAACGAGCGTAAAATTCGCGACCGCATTACAGAAAGTAGTAAGATTGTGGAGGTGAAAAATGATTTAACGACGGCAGTGTAAAGTTCAATGACAAAATTCCGAATAAATAAGACGTGAAGGGTTTAGGAGGGGAAGGGGGAGTTCGAAGCCCCCCCGATTTGAAAAGTATGTACTAAAAAGTAAATAATAAAATAAAAATAAATATTTAATAATATGTTTTGTTTCAGTGTAAATAGCATTTTTGCACTTTTGAACACCCCCCCCCCCAAAAAAAAAAAGAAAATAAATCCTTACAACTTGAAAGGAAATAAATGATAATCAAAATTTAAAATACAAAATTTGCGGCATAGCGACGTACACTTTGTTTATTGCGGCGAATGTAAACAACTTTACTGAGTCACTCTTGTTTATTGTTTAGAATTTATTTTGAATCTATTTTTAATTTAAAATAACTAGGTAATTCAAATTTATTGAAAATTGACATAAAAAAATTATTTGAATCGAATTTTATTTTAAAATAAGTAAGTAATACAAATTTATCAATAATTGACATAAAAAAATTATTTTCATTTCAAGCACCCGCAGGCGTAAAACTCTATTTTACGCCCGGTGGGCCAAAAGACCATTTTATTAACTTCAAGAAATATATTTTCTAATCTAAGAAATAAGTTTATTGGATCCAAAAAGTAATTATATTGAATACCCGATACATTTTGTTTAAGCTGAAAACCGAATGTTAAATTTAAGGCATAAGTTTTTCCAAGTTATCAATTTTTTTTCTCTAAATTATATTGCATATTTATTTATAGGTAAAAAGGCGATTAACGTAATAATTAGTTTAAATGAAATAGATATTTGTTTAACTCTATAACTAAGAATTAAGAATTTACTTTGTTTAAACAACTTTTGTCTGAGTGTAGCTTGCGAGTTTGCTGAAGTCAAACTGTTTATTACTTTAATGTAATAATTCAGTCCATTTTCTTGCCATACGAAATGATTTCTAACAATATATGGCAAAAGTACCTATAAAAATAGGCAATAACTATACAGAAATCCTCAAATCAGTATTCTGTTCCATGACTATCTCGTATTGCGTAAAATTAAATGGACAACTGCCTACAGATTTGTCTAAAAATTGGCTAATGGTTGCGGAGAAAAATAATTCAAAATATGTATAAAATAAGTGTGGATTGGAGGGAGAGATGTGCATATCGAATACAAAATTTGGAATCTGTTTACGATCTCCATCGTATTTTGTTTACATTTCACGATGATTATTTTTTTGAAGTCCGACACGAGTGAACACAGATGCGGATGAAATGATGCCCAATCCTGTTGCTTTTAAGGAAAATTATGAAAGTATCGTCCGTACTGAGCATATAAACTCTGTCAAAATAATTGGTGAACATGTTAACGACAATAATAACGATAACAATGATGATGATGATAATGATGAAGATTATGGTGATTATACTCATATTAAAATTAATGAACGAAGCACTCGCATTGCATAAAAACTGCCAAAATAACAATATTATCATAATATAACAATTTTTAGTAATTCTGTGGCGAAAAAGAGCCGAAACTGTCCGTAATTTATGTCCCATGCCACTCAAGTTCTGGTAGAAAATGAGTCCAATTTTTTGCCTGTCTCTGTCTTTCCCATGTTATAGGTATAGGGAAACTGGGCAATGTAACAAAAAACAAGACAGATTTCTACTGGGAAGAAATTGATACGTTTTGTTTGGATAATGCCATTTTTCTTACCCATCAATTGGTCTTAATATAATTTTATAGGCCAAAAACTGGCCAACATTTAGACGAAATTTGTATCAGTGAATATTATACATTTTATTATGTGGTATTTTTTTGTTCAATCTGGTAGAAAATTAAATGAGTTTGGTTGTCGTGTGCAACTTTTTGTTGAAAATCGGTTCAAAATGAAATCGTTTGGTACGTATCAATTACTCGTTTAATTAACTGCCTATTTACAGTGGACGGACAGCTGTTACATGTTTGCGCGTCGTATTACAGAACGCAATGCAATTCGTAAACATCACACGTTTTCGCCGGGAATTATCGCGCATTCATCAACTTTAATTAAAGCACTTAATAATCTAGATTGGCGAAGGGAGGTTCTCTCAAAAGCGTCCGAGCACACCTGTTTATGAAAATCGAGTAATTCGAGAAAGATTCTTATTCTGTAGAACTATTGCCGGCTTACATTGGCTCCTGCGCAGGTGTTTCGGAGAAAAAGTTTCGACTTCGGGGAACAAAGCAAAGGTAGTCTAGTTGAAGGTACGTGTGGGCCAGTAGTAGACACGTTATACATATGTATATATATGTATATCTCTGATCGCGATCAATCTTCGAAGCTTCGGTATGGCTTCCTCTGCCAGTTGTTCCCTAAATGCATTCAAAGGTTCGTGTTTTTAAGTGCGTCTTATTCCCCGCTGCATTTTACTGTCTGAATTTCTAATTCGTCTGCCACAGAATGGCGAAGTAACAATCTAAAAGAACTCACATTTTATTTAATAATTACACTTTTAGAAGAAAAATATCTGATATATTTGCAGGGTGTATATAATTTCACACTATTTATGTATTATTAAATTAGTCCGTAGGCAGAAATATTTTAAGAAAAATGTTTGTATTATATATTATATAGATATGACTTTATTACACATAAGAAATTGTACAAAGGGCGAGACACAGTAGGGCGAGTACTAATGCTGCTTTACACCCTAACCCAAAAATATACATTCGTTGTATTTTTAACGTCCATATTGATCATATTTAAAAGATTAATTAATTGTTTATTTCTCAACCGTTTTTTAATTAATCAAATATCTGATAAATATTTCTTAGTATGTATCGGTCTATTTTTAAATATTGATTTGAATCAAAATAAATAAATACATAGATAAAAGATAGAAGTCCTGGTGCGAAACGCATGTTTCACAATAGTTCAAGTTTTAGCGCTAGAGGGATATTTTCTACTTTTATGTTTTTCCTTTTCATATTAAAATTCAATAGTTGCCGCATCCGAAATTTTTCATATCAGAAGATAATTTAATAATTATGTAATGCGCTCGACGTGCGTTGACATTATCCCAGTGACGTCTAAATATCTATGTATTTATTTATTTTGATTTAAATCAATATAGAAATAGACTGATACATACCAAGAATATCTATCACATATTTGACAATTAAAAGACAATTTCGGCAAGTTTTTTCCCCCTATGATCAATTTCTTCCTTAGGAGCACGACAAAAAATAACGAAAACCATTGCTCTTGTGAGGAATTTAAAAGGGGGGTGAAACAAGCGACTATCATGTGAATGTATTTAAACAATTGTCAGGAAAATGTATATAGCAAATCCTCTTGAGGACGTCCTTAGGTTCTTAATTCGTCCTATGTTTTGATGATGTGTCATATGTCAACACCTCTGAACGTCTGGAGCTAGCGTGGTTTGTTTGTTTAGTATATTGTGTACATTGATCATTTGGTAATAAAATACTTGTGGGGTTAGCAAAAACTCTGGTCCCATGCTTGCAGTGGTCCTAACCACGTAGATCGAGGATCAAAGTCGACATATATTTTACGGTTAAGAGTACAGCTATGAGAATTCATGTATTCAAACCAAAAAAAGTATGCATGAACTAATCCGTATAGTGGAACTTCGCTATTTTCATCTGAAACGGAATGAGCAAAAGTAAGAGGAGCAAGTAGTACAAGGAGTGGGGGTTCCCAGACAATGCTGATGCCACACAGCGGATTAATTCTTTGGCCTCAACAAGATTACACAACAAATCAGTCAATGTCAGCTGCATGGATCCAATAGTAATCTTGCATTCAGTGGTACTTCAAACATATACTTTCAACTTTCTGTAAATTGGCGAGTTTTACTATTATTCAATCCAGTTTATATGAGTTCTATTAAGATTACATTTCTACAAAAATTCTGTAGTAACTCACAGAGTTTTTTCTTCTTTATTGAAACTAGAATGTTGAATTGTCCCTGTCAAAAGTTAACAGCGATACTATGACATCGAAAGATGAAAAACTCGATATGGGTCTGTCATATGTGTCAAATAACACGCATCATACTTGAGCATTTTAAGTTAACTTGAAAATGTATCAAAGAATAACAGTGACCTACTGTATAGTTTCAATAATTACAACAAAAATAGAATGTACGAGCGTTTTTAGAACTGAACCCGTATAGGCAACAAGAACACTTTTATTGATTTCCAATGTCATACTCTAGAATGTTGTGAGGGTGTAGGTGTGAGTAGAAGGGGGTAATGTGAAACTACTCTTATTCTTCGTAACAACCATTAATTCTTCCCATTATATCGAATAACTGTATTACGTTTATTTTTAACAGACTACGTACGATGATCGATTTCGCATCATAGAGCCAATGTAGTGGCAAGCGCGAGTAATCGACTACCGCGCACATCAAATTAAAAAATTTATGTTACAGCTGTGAAATATTTATCTCTAACGAGTACAGCGAGTGTCACGAGTGACAAATGTCCCATATGTTGAGACTAAAAAATAACACCCTTGATACGTAATTTACTATTATTTGTCATGTAAGAATTTCTATACAAAATGGAACATTATGTTTGTTACTATTCTATATAATTGAGTTATATGATGTATTTTTTAAACAAAATTCATTTTTCATATAATATCTGCAGTTATGACGAATTAAACGCGTTCTTTAGATTTAATGTCTCTATTAAAAAGTGTGGTTCGTAAACAGATACATGATATAACGTTCCTAAAAAGTGTATTAACATTTAGAATAGTAGTTTTCGATGCAAGGGCGTATGCGTAAAGAACTTTACACACACACACACACGTGTGCCGAAATATTGTTTACGTACGGCTTTTTCGTGCGTAAAGTATAACCGAGTGCGTAAAGTTTACTTTACGCACAAGTTTACTTTACGCACCGAAAAGACGTACATAAAAGAATTTTACTCTAGGTAATTCACACTTTCCAACCTTTTAAATAGAATTTTCGAGGGGTTAACAATTTATTCTGCAATCAAGCTGATTGATTTTTTAATAACACGGGTGTAATTTTAAATAGAAATCCATATTTTTAAAAGTATATTGATCTAATATTTGGATGTCATTATTAAATTAAAATTCTTACTGGCTACCCCCAAACAGGGCATCTAATTTAGTAGAAATATGACTATATGTATATCAACAGGGTTTTATCCTTGAGAATCCGCATATAAGAAAAGAATCGGCCTATAACGTTCAAATTTGCGGCTATGTACTCGAAATATACATTTCTTTAGCTACTTTCATGTCGATGATGCCATAATTCAATTTACTATATTTATCAACTTAAAAAGAGCTATTGGTCCAACAAATATGATTTTCATCAGAAACTTACGGCCATTTTAAACTATGACATTTCTGCCAACACCGTAGTGAGCATTCCCATTACAACTTTAGGGCTTGCATGCTTCTACTTAACTTTTTCAAGATTTTTCTTGATTACTTTTGTTTACATAATGTCATTTGTCAATTCCAAAATAGCGGATTTCAAATGTTGGTTAACGTAAATGCTCGAAATGTCGTTGAGATGTCATAATTTAAAATGATCCTAACTTTGTGATCAAAAACTAGAGATGACCTATTAAAAATGAATTTCGAAGGATGAAAGTAGTTATAATGTAATAGTAAATAGAGCACGAAAAAGCATTATTGTAGCCTGAAAAATAGCAAAAGCATGCATTTTAGTACTTTTGCGTACCTAACCTCAAATAGCTCAAAATTTCTAGACCTGTGTTTTCTACTAGTGAACTGCGTTAAATATCATTCGTTTCGATTTTCCAATTCTCCAATTTTGAAAGGGTTCAATACAATTGTCTAAAATTTGTCGCACTCAATTTCTTAAATAGCTATAGTTGAGGTTATTCTCGGATTTTAATTTTAAAGCCATAGTCATTTATCGAGCTCCGTAATGGCTGGCATTTATAAACTCACAGATGTGTGCGATTTTTTGCGTACATCAAATCATCCACCAGTGCTTATTGCATTTTTTGCAGCTGCCATACTTTGGGAATAGCAAGCTTACTGAAATAGTTCCCTTTTTAATAAATTCCGGAGCTCAAGTTGATTATATAGATTTACAGACATATCTAATTTCATTTGAGATTGACAAAGTCAAAAAATGAATTTTCTTAAAAACAATTATCACGAAACGGTTTCTTTTTAATTTTTCGGGTTTTAAAAGTACGTTTAATATACAAACTGAATAATCATGATTCGCAGGTAACCCTGTGATTTGAACATTTGCACACTAAAACAGTTAGTCAAATTTCATTCTAAACGAGTAAAAATCGATTGATTTAACACGGAATCAATTTCTAGTCTAAACAAATAAATCTTCAATAAATAGCAGACTTTTGAATTCAATGATCTTTTTTAAGTGCCCGACTTGCGCGAAAAATGTCTCTCCCAGAAAAAAATAATACAATATGATACAATTGCGCGAAGTGTATAAGTTGCTCATTAGTGATAATAGTGCGAAAGTGAGCTACTTCGATTTTTTTACTCTGCGAAACAAATTTTCGCGTACTGACTTGAGTTTGAGCAGTACTTCGCGCACTGTTTTTAGTGCGTTTGACTAAAACGTGACTCGTTTCACTCGTGCGCAAATCACCTACTTCACCCACTTGGATCGTAATGTAGAGTAGAGAGGGGTGAAAAGGCCATTTGGATTTTATATTGAAATTATAGTCATTTCATCAGCCATTTAGAATATTAAATCTATTTGGTAATACGCAACTTTTGATCCAATTTGGCTATTGTACCTGCAGTACCGTGGGTTTTATTTTTGTGTTGTCTTCCGCAAAATATTTCTGTGAACATTGTAAAAATATTACGAGCCCTTGTATTGAACGTAAAATAAAAGTGAGCGTTTGTTCATTAAGAAAATGGTTACCCTACCCTAAAAAAGCCATGCACTGATATGCATATATCATAATAATATAAAACAATATCATAATAAAATAAATAAATAAATATATAATGATTAAAAAATGGAAATAATAAAAGTGATCATTTTATCCCGAATTATGTATGATAATGTTACCTTTTCCTTGATCCAGCGTTATTAAAATCATTAGGATTAAGGTTATTTTTCACATAAATAAAGAAAAACTAGGAAAATTAAAAATTTCCAGTTTCTCTAACCTAAGTTGACCTATGGCTTTTTTACCCCACCATGTGGTGTGCATTGTCATAAAAAATCTTTAATATTCGTATTCCAAGTTGTTCATAATATTTATTGCGTAAGTTTGCCTGTGAATACGAGTTTAGATTTTTTTTACCCTATGTGGTATAATACAATAATGTATAGGTAATACAAACTTCTAATTAGTTTTGAAAATATCGTGTCTCCTTAACGGTTATCGATATTTGATATTTAAAGTCTACCTACATGCAAACCGCGTAACTGTGATGAATTTTAATGCAATGTCAGTCTATCGGAACATGCTGATCTTAAAAGGTGTACTTTTACTAAATAAACGGGAATGCACTAATGCACTATCACTCGAGCGGAACCCCAGCGATCTTATAGCAATTAATTGACAAAAATCAACCATGTTCTGTGCCAACCCATGTAGATATTCCAGGCATAGAACATGCTCTTTCTGTTAATGAAGATATTTCTCAAATACTAAGACAACTTCCAACACGGGTATAGGAATATGGGATAACACAATTGCATCGTTGGAGTAATTCGATCAATTTAATAAAAAGTAGTTAAGATATGTTAATCATTCGGAGTATAGTTGGAATCCCATGGAGTAAATTAGTTTCCCTGACAGTCGATTATTTACCCAGATCAATTATCGAGGACTGAAAATTGACTCGATTTTTACTCCTTTGAAATTAAATTTAAGTCTATTGTCTGTGACTCGAGTAGAAACTGTTAATGTAGAATTAATAATTTACATAGATAACCATTTTTAGCAAATTTGTATGCCAAACTAACCAATAATATAACTGTAGCACCACTAGCGTTAGCAGGCTCCATGTAGACGAATCTACCTAAATCGTCAGTTGTTATATTGGAGCATATAATTTTAAGCTAACTAAGATAGCCGTTGTTAGTAACTTGAGTTATGGTTGTTATTGATGTTTTTTTCGAGATTTTTACATTTTCAACATAAAATAGGGTTAGATACATGAGCAAAAATTATTTGCGCACATTTAAACGTCGTATTTGCCTTTGCCTGGATCTAGAACACTCACGATCGGAGAAAGCATTTTTTTGAACATTTTTAGTAATAATCTATTTTGTTTTTGAGGGCGTAAAGTACGCACAACATAACTTTATGGGCAACCACTTTGCGCATCCACTTTGCGAATATTGTCGTTTGCAGCATATAAAAGTATACTTCACACACGAAGTAGGCATCAAATTAGGATATTTCGAAACTGCATAGTGGATAAAGTGCGACTTTACAAATTTTTACATTTTTTTAAACGCACTTTAAGCACACTTGCATAACAAAACATTGCTTAACGGATATTAAAAACTATTATTGATTCACAGAGTCCGTAAAATGCGGGATACACATTTTTGTATTTTTTTCGTAGTCTTTTTTATTAGTTCGTAAAATTGTAAGAACTAGTAACAATTTCATAAATTGATGAACATTTTACTCATTAATAATAAAACTGTCACGTTTCGCACTCTTAGAACTGTGTAAGATAGATTTTTATGTAGATCATATGATATATAAAAGAATAGTTTTTCTCACAATTGGGAAAACTGTATTTTTGCGAATGTAAAAGTTACGGAGTGAGTATCGGGAGTGCGCGTGAACAATTTTAAAACAAATCTTAAGTTACAGTTTATTGCACCGTAATAAATTGTTCCTTCTGCCGCTAAAAATAAGGTGCCAAAAATTTCATTTTCGAAAAAAATAGTATATGATACATGTGCGAAGTAGGTGACTTTCGCACTTTTTAAACTTATGCGCAATGGCCAACTTGTAAAGTGTGCACTTTACGCACACTTTGCAAACAAAAATATTGTTCGGCGTATGTGCGAAAATGTTTTTTGTATCAATGTGAATGTGGACCTCGCTTTCAGATCGGCCTACAACCCTCACATTCGTAGAAAAAACTTTTATGCACTTGTATTGAAAACTACTCTTCGCCCATGCGTCGAACAATATTTTTGTATGCAAATGTGCGTAAAGTATTTAAAAATGTAAAAAATGCCTAAAGCACGTACCTGCTAGCGCGTGCGAAAAGTGCTCGGACTCGTTGCACAATACATACTAGTTTTTCACAGTATGCGTAAAATTCGACTATACGAACGTGGAAAAGGCGCACGAATTTTACGCTTACTATTAAAAACAAACTCTGTTCGATACTCGGGTGTAAACATTTCACTTTACACATCGTTACTATCCAATCATACTATAAAATGCGGTGCATAAAGTTGCGAACTTTACACCCTTATATCCAAACTACTCTTTTGTACTAGAATGCATAAAGTGACACTTTTACGAAGGTTGGGTGTAAGTATCAGCAACAGGGCGAAAATTAAAAGCAGGATATAAAATCGAACTTTACGCATTGCAATATACAAACAATACAATATGGTATAATTAATATTTTCTTATTCTTTCGTAAGTGAAATATCTCTTCAAAAGTTTCTTTAAATATAAAAGTGACGAGGTGTTAATAAAACAGTTGGAATGACGTTTCGGCTATGAATTTTAGCCTTCTTCAGAATATTTTATTCTAAAAAATTCGTTTTTACAATAAATTCAACATAATTAAATAACCAGAATAACAAAATTACATACATAAAAAATCGGTAAATGTTTAACACAAAACGTACATAAATTAATAAAAATTTTTTAATTTTTGAAATTTTCAGTTCTTTTAAAAACTTCTGTTAAGTCAATTTTTTAATTATATTTGTTCCATCTTACCTTAAATTATTGTTGATAATTTCATTTTATTGAATACCAGGTGTTATTGAGTACTATATAAAAATAAAATGAATTGTATGAGTATAAATAGTCAGTAAGATTTCACTATATATTAATTTTTTTATTAAAAAAATTACCTATTCTACTTTAACACTGCTTTCGAAAATTCTGTCGATTTAGACAAAAGTAGTTAGGAGACTTCTTGAAAATTTCTTACAACATTTGACTTTGACAATGACGTTTAGTTTTGGCTTTTGTGTTGACATTCTTAGAAGTTTATTATCGGTAAGTAAACATCTGGTAAATATGATTTTTCAAATCGAATATTAACCCATTAATGCCAGAAATGACAATTTTTATACTTCATTAATCAAGTATTTCGTATCAAAATTAAAGTTGAAAACAATTGAGAGATACGTATCCTACGGTTTTCGAGGTCGCTCTTCAAGATTCCGAGGTCAAAATTGAGTTTCAGCCGTCAGAAATTCCAATATGGCGCCGAATATGAACAAAATTTCCAAAAAATTGGGAATTTTTTATTCTTATCAATTTTTTTCGAGCTCTTACAATATTGGAATTTTATTGAAACTTTGCATAATGGTGCATAAAATAGTTGAATTTTAAGTGAAAATTTTACTTTTAATCCCTACATCATTCTCACGACCTCAAAATGGCCTCAACAATGAAAATTTCTTAGAGAAATTTCTGAACGCTCTAACTGAAAAACTACGAACTTTTTAAAAATAATGCCTAGAATCAAAAGTTCTTAAAATTCATCAAGCGATATAGTGGAATTTTTTCAACATTTTTTGATGACATTTTGAAAAATGTTTTTTCAACATTTTTTGCAAAATCGTAATTTATTTACAAAGAATTCTGAAAAAAATTTAGTGTATTCTCTGATGAATTGTAAGAGTTATTTGTTGTTTCCATTTTTTTCGAAAAGTTGACAGTTTTCGAGGAAATGAATTTCAAATATTATAGTTTAGGATTTTTTTCCCCCCAAAACTATCAACTTTTGGCAAAATAATTGCAAAGAACAAAAAACTCGTAGAATTCATAAGTGAATACACAACATTTGTTTCAGAATTTGTCATAAATAAATTATGATTTTGAAAAAAATTTTGAAAAAAAAATGTCTCAAAATGTCATCACAAAAATCTGAAAAAACTCTACTATATTTCTGGAGTAATTCTAAGAACTTTTCATTCTTAACATTTTTTTTATAACATCACGTAATTTTTGTGTTAGAAATTTTTATTGTTGACGCCATTTTGAGGTCGTTACAATGATGTGGGGTATAAAAGTAAAATTTTTTCTTAAAATTCAACTGTTTTATGCACCATTATGCACGGTTCCAATAGAATTCCAATATTCTAATAGCTCGAAAAAAATTGATAGGAATAAATAATTCCCAATTTTTTTGAATTTTTTTAAAAATTCGGCGCCATATTGGAATTCCTGATGGCTGAAACTCAATTTTGACCTCGAAATCTTGAAGAGCGACCTCGAAAACAATAGAATATGTACTTTTCAATTGTTTTCAACTTCGATTTTGATACGAAATACTTGATTGAAAATGAAGTATAAAAAATGCCATTTCAGGCGCTAATGAGTTAACTGATTTTCTCATTTTTAATAAAGTAATTTTCTAAATGTTTGCGTTTAAATTTCTTTCTTTCTATGGCTAAAATTTTTACATTATTAAAATCAATGTATAGTTAAGCCTGTATATTTATCTTCATCTACAATATGGTATTCACGCGTAAAAGTACCAATTTACACACTAGTTACATAATGTTTTATTATGTATTAACTTTTCTTGCACAATTGAAAAAAGTAGAGTTATAGATTGTAGGTACATTATATAAACATGGAGTTTGATGGAATCCAGGTGTAATACTGTTGGAGTAGAGCTGTTTAGTGCTATAGGGTGGTTAAAAACTGCAGGCACCTTATTTGATCCGCTCGGGTAAAAAAAGTGAGCAGGTTCTACAGCAGTGGGGCAGCAGGTCAGTGCTGCGAGTTCCTGAGGCGAGGACAAAAAGTCCCCTCCTTCCACCCCCGTCTCGTGGCAACCGTCGTTCGCCGAGTCATTCGTCGAGAGGGCTCTGTTGTCTCTCACCCCTCCCCTGACTCTGTAGGATCACGAATACCCTGGAACTTCCGAGGAGCCCTTTACTTCCCGTTCTCGGCGTTCCCCCGGCACATGCACACGCGGCCCGCCGATAATGCAAGCGCGAGTGCCGCCGCTGCTGTTGTTTACTGCGTGAGCGAGACGCGGCCGCGGGCTAGTCGCGCAGCTGCTGTTTGCGTATTATACAGTGGTTTACAGCTTCCTCCTCCTCATGCCCTTCCGTCTCCTTGCCTTGGCGGCTCGCGTCTCGGCACTTTAGGGCCACATCGCTCGAACCGATCAATGCGCGCGCGCGCGCGTCATCAGCCCCGCACGCGTTTGCCGCTGCAATCGCTCCAATTATGTCTCCCCGCGCCTCAACCCTGTACAATGTTCGTTTGAGGTTCGAAATTGAAAGATTGCTCCTCGCCGATCGGGGTTAGGTCTTCCAATACACGGCCCGGGTGCAATCGCCAATTACAAACTGAACACTATTTTCTCTCTTTCCAATGACAAATTATATGGCCATTTTCGTACATTGATGTCATTTTTCCTAATGTCATTAAAATTTGAGCAAAATGTTGCCGATTATAAGTAAGTGTCTACTATAGTCCTATATTAATATCAGGATACTAACGTTCCAACAACGCAGACACTAGGCGTATGTATCACAAGCCAGCACGCGATTTTATTTTACATCGGTAACCCAGTAATTTCGTGATGTAACAATAAAATTATTCCACTTACTATTTTTCGGTATTAAAATCATGTGAATTTTATAAACGACTGGTGGAAGGGCTCAAAATAAAACACGCGGTTTGATCGGCCTCAAGAAACTATTTAAAATTTATTCGCGATCAACCGGTGACGACCCGATCGCGACCCGGACATCCTAACCCCGACGACGTTCCGAAACGTTCTCTCTGACCCGATCGTCACTTTTTCTCATCTTAGTTCGACTTTTCAAACTCTCGAACATTTAAATAGACTACAACGTCATACTTTACATCGATAATATACTATTCGAATTACAAATAATTTTATCGAGATCGTCACCATTTTGAAGGGCCTTTTACATAATTTACCTAACAGGCCTGCTTCATTTTGAGAGGTACCCCCATTCGGGTGTGCAATGGCGTAGGGAAAACCACATCTGTGGGAAAAAACCTACGCCGGGTACCGCAGTTGATAAAACATCGATTCCGTCCGTAATAACCCCAAATATCAACTATAACTTTCATGTTCTTAATTCTACTATTTACAACAAGGATGTAAAATGCCAATTTTGGGCACTCCATGTAATTGGATAGAGAGTTGCATATGATATTTTATTCAATGAGGTGCGGCAAAATTCGATTCTTCGGCGGTCTCTATGCTCATAAAAATCGAATTTACGAAAAACAAAACTACGAAAAAGAAAAAAAACTGTACAAGGTCCTCCTTCATCAACTATTGTTAATTATAAAAAGTTAGCTGATTTCATATTTTTTATTTTTCCCCTTTTCCTAGTCACAACTTTTTGCAAAAATTCTTGCATGTTCTCTCTAATTTTCTTCATGTTAGGGCAACAAAATTTATTCACGAGCCATAAAACGCTTGTTGAGTACTTCCGATATCAAATATATATTATCAAAGTTCTTGTTCAGGCAGCATGAAGATTTTCGTTTTCTGCTGTTTTAGGTTAGGATATCTCAAAATCTTGACGTGATAGAGCAATTCTATGACCAGATTTGGCTTTGATTTGAAACCAGGTTCCTAATTCTAACAACATTTCTGCTTAAAAACGTAAATTTAAACCTTATTTTCTAATGCCAAAGAAATTAATTAGGAATTGAAAGAAAACTATTCGAAGTAGGGCATCAAAGTGGGTATATTAGGATGTTCTTGTCTGATTGGTATTTTCGGAACATTACTAGGATATGTTCTAACGTACTTTACAGAGTTCAAAATAATAGGGTGGCGATGAATTCAAAAGTAGGCAGGCGTTGATGAAATGAGAGTGTCCGATTCGAAGTCTTGTTTATCCTTTCTGCTTTAGACTATAGTCGATGGTGTGCTGATACAAGGTGTAGCGTGTATAGATGCGTAATGGACCAAAAATACTGGGAATGCGTTGAACCAATATGAAATTACCATTTGTACAAGACAGATCCACCACGCCGGTAGGAATATGGAGTTCTCGTTTGTAACATTGTCAAATTATCGTTAACTCATTTGAACTCCCGTCTTCTTCCGATGCGCAACAATTCACCTTCTAATCCTTACACTATATAAGCTAGTCCAGTAGTTGTCGACACAGCATTGTTGCTACTAATTTGGCAAAAGTCTTCATAATTACAAGTTATGTCTTGATGTGAAGATATCCACATTATTCTTATGATTTCCCGTTGCTGAATATATCTGCGGTATATAAGATGAATTCCTTAGATATTTCAGTCGTAGGTCTTTATGTTTTGGATTGGATACTGCTAAGTGTGTCAGTAATTATTGTTATTTTAGTGTAGATTTACGGAAAGGTTACAATGAATTTAAGTGCTTCAAGTGTTGCAAGTATTTCTACAGAGAACAGGCTGTAACTGAATCGTAGAGGAAATAAAAATGCATCTAATTTGCCTAATTCATGTAATTATTGAGCAGTCAGTTCCATAATCGGGTTTTGATCCATCCGTAGACATTTGAAATGAGTCAGCGTGTGACTGCAGAATTGTATTCAAGAGTTTTCTATACTGTGACATGGATTTTGTTTTTTTTATTTTTTTTATCCGGTTAACGACAAGTCTACCGGGTGAGTCTTTCGAGGTGAGACATAAGAGAACCAATGTTATTGACAGTAACCAATGAGAAGTGAGCTTTAGCCAAGTAATTACACGAATCGACCAATGGCATGAAATTTAAGGAGTGATATTTTTACGTAAAAAGAAAGCCAATCGATCACTAACTTTCACACCATTGGTCGATTCGTGTAAGTACTTGGCTAAAGCTCACTTCTCATTGGTTACTGTCTATAACATGGGTTCTCTTACGTCTCGCCTCGAAAAACTCACCCGGTATAGTTGGAGTTGGAACATACGTTAGGGGTATTGATTGTAGTTTCCAGGAAAAGTTTTGGTCAAATATTAAACCTAATAACTTTGTGTTTCGGGCTCATTTTAAAGGTGTGTTATTTAGTTGAAGACTGAGGATGTTCGCTGATACTTTTTTCCGGGTAAATATATTCTGTTTTTGTTTCGGAGAATTTAAGTCCAGTCTGATGAGACCAAGTTGAGAGAAGTTGTTTGCCTTGTATAGGGGAGAGCGGGGTGTTATGGGCAATTTTGCATTTTGCATTTTGTGGTCCGTAGAAATTTAGTACCTTGCAATATACGGTAATGTTATCAGCAAATATGGAATTTTGAACAGATCACTCTATATACGTTACGACTCCGTTTATTGCCACCAGCAACAGCGTGATACTGATCATTGAATCCTATGGAACTTCATTGTCTAACGCAAGTTGTTCACTATATTTGTCTATTTCTTGTTTCCTAGTTTTTGGTATTTTAGACATTTTGGTGGAAGTTTCTATCACTCGAATTCATTGAAAAGCTGTTTGCCAATTCATTTGCTATTTCCAGGGGATAATTAGTCATGTTTCTGTCAGCTTGAAGTATCGCAAATATATTTTTATTTAGATTTCCTCCAAGTAATCGTTTAGTTTTATTTCATATAACAATGGTTAGTGTTTGGTTTAACGATGACAAAAAGTTCGACTTTGAATGTATTTTGCTGCGGAGATGGATTCTACAAGTTTGTGCTCTAGCTTTTTCAAATTCAATGCGTTTTTCTAAATCGTTTTGGCAGTGCATGGTTTTACCTTGTCCCGGCTTTTTGGCACCCTTCATTCCACCAAGGGGTGGATTTGTTGGCTTGTTTTTTATTTTCCAAATATTACATTAGCAGCAATGTTAATGGCTTCTAGCAGCTTCTTAAGAATGTCATCAATTTGGTTTGATAGTCTTTCAAGGTTGATATTTGTAATATTTTGGTCCACAATATAGTCCTGAATAGAGCGACCAATCAGCCTTTTCTATTTTCCACTTTTCGAATTGATTGTTATAAGTCGAATCATTATTTAAAACACGGATTTTAATAGGGAAGTGATGAACGTCATGGAGTTCGCGTAGTGTCTCCCAGGTAATGCTGTACTTCGGAGGTAGGTATATATTAACGGAGTGTCTATATCCACTTACGATTTCCTATATCATGTATGAGTGGAAAAGAGACGGATGCAACAAGGTTTATGTGTTTGGTTAGGTTGGGATAGCTTTAGCAGGGGGTCTAGTGCCCCAGAAGGCACCCCCCATTTTGGGGAAAGCATTTACTCAATTTGACTGTAAAATCCAAGCTGATATGAAATTAATTTATATTAAATTTGGATTGCATATTTTGATGAATATAGCTCTGATTATTTTTCAAATTCACTTGGATAATTTCCCGTGTAGCAATTATTTGCTAGTCTTAAAAGTCTCGAGGGCCTAAGAAGGTCAATTTGTATCTTAAAACCAGAAAATTTTGGAGATTCAAAGTTAGGATCTGACTACGCTAAATCTTGTCAGCAATTAATTAAGCATTCCGGGATAAAATATTTCGAGTTCCCAAAGTACTGTTCGTCAGCCACAATTACATATTTTTATTTACATTTAATTATAATATTAAGTTAAAAAATGAATTAATAAATGATATTAAATAATTGACATTAAAAAAATAATGGATTCCCGACAGTTCTGTCAAATATCTGTACACTGTTTTAACAAACAAAATTTTTATATGTATTTTCTGATGAGGGCCTAAATATGGGTTGAAACGTCAAAATTGTTTTTATTTATTTCAACATCGTTAGTTAGGTTCCGTTGTTACCAAGAAAAAAATTCTCTACAAAAATGTTTTCACTTATGATAATTTGGATCATAGTTCTGTCAATGTAAACAATTCAATGACGGGTTGAAGGATAAAGATAGAGCGGCAAGTACGTAGTTTATAGGAAACACCATATAGATCAAAAATTTGTGGTTCGATTCAAAATTGAAATTTCTTAGAAAACCTTTTGAATACTAGAAAAATATCTTTGTCACAGGTTTCTCAAATTTAAGCTTGTGTAACACACTATTTTCCATCGCGCATTTCAATTTCTTGCGCTATGTCAGGTTATTAAAAAATAATCAGCAATGAATATTTTCAAGTACGGGTGTTGTTAATTCGTACATTGCCTATACATACATTTTAATTCTAATGAATTTGGTGGGCTTATGTCCTACCAAATTTTGTTCAAAGATTTCCAGCCACGTTATCGAACTTCCAAATTAACACCTGCGGTAAATCACTAGTGAGCCGGAACATTGTTTAAGCGATTAGAACTAAAATTGCAGGGCACAAGCTAAACGAATTTGATATAATTAATTATTATAAATTGACATATGATTTCAAACCTATTCACTCATAATTCATTTTGAAAATTATAAAAAAAAAGGATTATTGCAAAAATGGAAGTTATTAACATAAAAGAAATTACGGATACTTCGGGACTACCACCGCGTGGCGGTGCATACCTGACACGTAGAACGCTCGATTAAAATATAATCTTAACTTATTTAAGAAATTACGTTTGGATCCCCGATAGGTCAAACTACAAGTTTCACACCGGAAATGACTATACTATGAATTACAATATTAAATTTTAAAAACTACTATATTGTTATTATATAAGCCGTACGATAGCAGTAAAAACGAGTGCAAATAGATAAAATCTTAAAATTATTTACGTGCGAAAAAGCAATGATTTTCTGTGAACTTATTAGAAAGCGACTAAATCCTTATTTTATCTATTACATGCTTCAGTACATAAAAAGCAATAAGATAATTATTCAACAAATGCAGTATTGCACTTTTTTAAAATTATTTTTTATAAGGGCGTTTAGCTCATTTATTATTGGAAGTGTTAAGAAAATTATATTTAAAAATATTAAATTTATAATCAAAATTTAGAATGGCGATTATTAGCATGTCAGTGTAACTAACAAACGAAATAAGGTATTAATTTGGGAATCGTCATAAAGCAATATTCTTTTAATGTTTGAAGTAGAAGTGAGAAAGTGTCTGCAATGAAGAGCGTACAGATGTCGCCATAAGTCTCCTATAAACACGTTATAATTAGAAATGTACGTATACGCTACGTAATTTGAAGACCATAATGGTAATAAAATTCAAAATTCAATATAAATGAAACTTTAATGATATTGCCGATAAGTGATAAGAATTAAAAATACTTCCATTGGACCAAAAGTGTAAGAAGAAATTTTCAACAATTGAATTTGTTAAAATATAATTCTACGCTGTATAACTCTTCATATTACATCATATGAATTAGATGCATTAACTCAAACTTGCAATATACAAATTTTAATCTTGTTAGAAATTAATCAAATCCAATAAGTATTATGATTAACAAGTTTGTTAAATGTCACAAAAAATGTATGAGTGGAAAAATGATAATAATGGCAATAGGAATGAAGTACAATGAAGTAATGATGATTGTTATCGATTCGACAATTTTACTGTCGGGGTATTTGATCATATTAAATATGTTAATGCCGATAAAAGTAATTAATATAAAATGGTGATACTACGAAAATATTATTATCGACATGGACATGATGATCACGCAATAACTGAAGTACTAAGTTAGGTTTGAAATATTCTGAAATTGTGTCAGAAAAATCAGTAACAGGCATTTTCGCTAGTGCAGTGAAGCCTTGAGTGAAGCTCTAAATTGTTTTGATTTTGTATTTATTTTTAAACTAAAATTAAATATCATATTGCAAGATAAGTAAGTTTTCAATTGGGAATATTTAAATGTTCTATTAAGCTAAATTCACAAAAACTAATTTTTTAAATAGTTTTTGCCTACGTTAATTCAAACTTTCGTATCGTCGACGTGCGAAGCGAGAAATGTCCAACCAAGCCAAACCAATATGTAGAAAGATGCTTAAAATGTCGTAGAGAGCCATTCATTTTGTTGTTTTTTATTTTTGCGATAGGCCGAATTTTTCGTGGGCTTACTTACGATAAGCGTCGTTCTCTGCTGCACGCACAAGTTAGCCAACTGTACACTCTCGTCCCGCAGTAATATGGCGGACCTTCCGTTTGACCTAGCCTGAAATCCCATCAAATTTTTCGTAAATATATTCCGGCCAATTTCCCTGATTTTTGTACTCAACCTTTTTATGCTACATTCGTACGGGAAAGTCGTTTAATCTACGATTTGCTTGTTTTTTAAAAAGTCGAATTCAGCTTATTACAAAATGTATTATACTTGAATATCCATCTACATGTTGACTACATTCAACATTAGTAGCAAACTAAGCATCATTAAAAATCAACGTGGGGGACATTCAGTCTGAGAGATGTTTTCAATGATATGATGACACTTTTAATGAAATCAATAAAACTAGATATTTTTCTACGATTAGAAATACAACTAAATGATCATTTCACACGAATTTACTAGGCAGTACTAGAGATGACAGTAATAATTATACTAATATCCTACACATAAAATATTCTCAACAAGGTCTTGTAAGAACATTACATTATTTTTCTATCTAATAAGACTAAAATACTTTTCTAAGAAGTACACATAACTTTATTTTCAGGTATAGATTGGACGTGCTCAAAATTTTAAGGTTTATCTGACAGTATTAATCGTAACATTAGATTACTCTCAGACTCCACAGGTACGGTGATTATTTATACTCGATATTCTTGAGTTTTAGGTCGTAGTGCCGAACCTGTCAGTTAGAATTCACGTCAACATTGCAGGTATGTTCGCAGTTTATCCCCCGGCAATCTAAAATCCTTATCGGCAATGCCCGAGACAGACGTACAGGCCAAAAAGTAAGTAACGAATACTCCTGTTCGAGAAAGAAACAAATTTGATCGAAGGGACGTTAACAAATAATTATGATAGTCATCGAGGCGTAATAAATAGAAGTTAGAAACGGTTGCTTTTCAAAAGTGATTGCCGACTATAAACTAATAAATCGAAAAGATGCACTTAAAAATATATAGATGATAATGAAAAATGAGAAAAATGCAATCGGTAACAAACAAATACCGCAGAGCATTTAGGAATATCCGAGAAAAAGGAAGTCTAAGCGAGGATCGCGTCTGCACCGAGAGAAAGGAGTTTCTAAACGACTCGCAGACGAAGAGCGAAAACGGAGTGCAGTAAAAATATGTAAAAGAAATAAATAGTAAACGAGCATTCCGAAGAGAATTTAAAGTAAAAGAGCGAAGTGCGAGGGACAGGGGGGAGGAGGGAGCCTTGACAAAAATAGAAGAAACGGAGCAAAGAGGAGACTTCTCTGTATACTAATGATCCCGGAGTCTGCGGTGTCGGTATCGTGTAACTGCTAAGTGAAAATGCGCGTAGATCCTTCTGAGATATCGTCATCTTTCTCATTCCATCTCTCCCTCCCCCTCGCTTACTACTTCTCCTTCCAAAAGCTTCCTTCTTTCCATCTCTGCCTAATTCCATCCCATACTTGTTCTTGTCTTTCGTACTTTTTATGCCCAGCTTCTGTCCCTCTTTCTCTCTGACCCCCTCACCCCCCCCCTCTCTATATATCCGACGATATACTATGATGCTTTATTTTTAAGCACGGCCTTTACCTCTTCTGCAATTCGTCTTCTTTCTATTTCGCTTCATCATCTTTGCCCCCACCCACAGTCCACTCAGTTTCTCATTTACACCGTCAACTTTTCCAACCATATTTCTCAATTTTACGCCGTTTCTTGTAAACGACGTCATTTTACATCTAAATCACTTTTCTTTACCCAGTTTTCTTGTTAATTAAGTCGTAACCTTTTCTTCCATTTCATTTTATTTCAAGCTCTTTCCCTGATCCTACCTCATGTTCTTTTCCTCTCCCTCTCTCTCTTTCGCGTTCTTCTCCCTACAAACTGACACAAGCACACATGTACAGCCTGTTTGCCTCTCTCGTTAACCTTGTAATTTTGGTCCCTCCATATTTCTTCTCTATCCATATTTTTTTCGCATTTTCTGTTTGGCCTTGTACTCGATTAGTTTTAGATTCTTTTACTCCGTACCTTGTCCTTATCCCTTTACCTGTTTTCAGAAGTATTAATATTTTGGCATTTTATCGATATTTGATTGTCTCTGGTTGAATTTAGTTTCAATTTTCTTGGCCAATTTGTAAGAATTCCAACAACAGGACTGGTTAAAAACCCGAAGATTTCGAGCATTCACTATTTAAAATTCATGCGAAATTAAGAAATGAAATGAAAAAATGTGGATGTCATTTTTTATTATGATGTATATTTGGGGTCCGACTCTTAATACTATTTAAATAGGGCATGACATAGAGCAACGGTCAGTATTTCAGGAAGCTCCAGACTTACAATTTCTTCAAAACTACGTACATTTACATGATGTGACGTAGGGATCAATAATACCGCGGTGAAAATTTTCCTATTCAAGGTCAAAATAAAGAAATGTGTTTTTTCACTGATGACACATTCTCTACAAAATATTCGAGTTTACATGATCATTTCCTGCTTCCACCCATGTAGTTCAGTTTTTCACCACCAGATCAGATGGCGATACTGAGAGAATAATTGTGCACGTGACTATTTTCAAGAGCTATACTTAAGGAAATTGCTGCGTTCTAAGTGGCTCCACCCACTGGAACACCCATTTTACACTGCCATAACCTCCAACCAACAAACATAGATAATAATGAAATCTATTTAAAGTCTTAAATTTTTTATAATATTGCAACTATGTACACCAGGTACTCCGAATCTGAAACTGTGTTACAAAGTGACCACATTTATTGGATTATTATGATTATCCTTCGGTGGCAGTACTATATTTGATATTGAAACAAATTCAATTTTATTTATTTATAAACGGGCATTGCTGTCCTTCAATTTTGCCAAAAATTTGATTCTACATAATTAAAAAAACGTTATTTTTATCTAAATGGTGAACTTTTTGACAATTTTTACAAAGATATTGTAATCAGTATAAGAAATTTCTTATAAATATAAAGTGACCCTCTCCTTCCCCTGTTTAAATAAGCTGCATAATGTACATACATGGTCAATTAATTAGGCAAACTGCCTAAGACGGAACAAATGTAGTAATGAAATGTTTCATTAAACCGCACAAATGAGAGATAGCTAAAATGTATTTTGTAAAAAGTTATTGCAAACTCTTCGTCAACTTGACGAATATTACATGGATAAGATAGGGACTTTACACTATTTGCAGTTTTAATTTGATGAGATAAATCAGAATTTTTTAAACATATTTTATGACGAAATAGTTTATTATACATCAAGGGTGTAAAGCATACATTTACGCATGATCAAGAACTACACGAATGAGGTAATGAGATAGCAATGTACAATGGTTAGAAATACTTGCAAGATTTCAATACTATTTACTGAAAAAATCCAACGAATTAATTAAAAAATGAGAATTCCATTCATACTAGAAGAATTATCTCTCTTGTAAACCCATCCAATTGGTAGTCTAGGGGCCACCAATGCTGGTCGTGGCCAAAATTTGTCTGCGGATATATCCATGTTTATTATACGTATTTGTACCTCTTGAATCCGAATTTCTAGGTTAGAATGTCCAAGTTGATGGGAACAATGGTTAAATTAAAAATTTAATGACAAAAACACCATTTTTTCGGAAAAGTTGTTCTCAGAATCTAGCTATAATACATTCTTCCTACATTCTGAATCTGTCTCTTATGTTTTTTTTTACTTCGACCCAGACCAAGTCTGGAAAATTGTTGAACATTGTGAAAAAGTATTCAATTTGGTCACCTCGGCAAAAAAAATACCCTATAGTTTTTCATCAAATTTCGACGTTTCGACCCCCTACCCCCCAGGGGTAGTCTTCGCCAGCCCCTCGGGCGCGGTGATCACCTATGGGCGCGTAAGTTCTTTTACGCCCTTGATACGACAATAACTATTTCGATATATCTAAAAGGGTAAACATGTTATACTTTGCCCTTGAAAAACAATTTTACATTTTTTCAATAAATTGCTAATTTAAACATTGTTCCCAGCAATTCAAGCCCATTCTAACATCGGAATTCTGATTCAGGAGGATGAAATACATATAGTAAGCGTAGCTAAAGCCGTGGATATATCACACATTCACCTTCAGAACAACTTTTCAGTAAAAATTGTATTCTTTATCGTTAAATTGTTAATTTAAATATTATTCCCAGTCCTTTATGACATTCTAACCTCGAAGTTCTGATTCAGGAGATATAAATACATATAATAAGCGTAGCTAAAACAGTATACATGAAAACGTTGACCTTGAGAGCGACTTTTCCAAAAAATCGTTTTTTTTTTAGTCATTACAATCCTATAGTCGTTCAAATTACATTGTTTCTATATTGTAAAGAAAGAACTCGTGCTCAGGAGGGTTAAATTGTTAATATACACATTGTTCTCAGCGCTATAAGACATGCTAACCTCGAAATTCTGATTGAGAAGGTGGAAAAACGTCTAATAAACAAATTTTGGCCCCGGCCAGCATTGGTAGCCCCTAGATTGTAGGTGCAAAACTAAATTTTCAGTTCATCACATTCGATGCTAGTGAAAATGTAAACAATTCATAAATGTTTATTTGAATTACAATGAACATAAGGTAACTGGTGAGAATTAGGAATCAGCGTAACGAAATGCAAGGCAAATGAGGTGGGCATATTCGAGGTCGTTTAGTTCTATTGGTCTGTTTTGAAGCCCAAGGGCAAAATTTCCGCGATCCTGATCTGCCCGTCCATGCACTCATTTACTTACTGGTCCATCGGCAGGGAATTATTAATGGTCGACGCGCGGTACGCAACGGCCTATGTAAGGCGAGAGTTAGGCCCTGCGAGGGGGGCAGCGGCAGTAAGTCGCTGAAATAATTTCCAAAAAGGCGATCGCGAAGGCCCCCGATCTCTCCTAACGACGCGAACCTTCCGAGAACTATTACGCTCTTAACGGAGGAAGGACTCGAGAGCCGAAGGAACTCGAAAAAAGCAGGCTTCTTCCTTTTTTTCTTCTGTTTCAGTTTACGGCGCGATAGGATTGATGCTCAAAGTTGGTAAGAGATCTTCAAGGTTCTTAGATTTAAACAGGGGGATGCTGAATGCCGACATACCAACTTTGGGTACTCTGGGTCCAGGTCGGGTATATAAACGCTGCGGTCACTTTCGGTGTGTTTTATAGACCCACACTTACATGAAAGTATGCATAATAATTGCCTTTTTTAAAATCATTTTTCGGTGAGGGAAAGAGAAAGAACGAGACAGAGAGACAAGGGTAAAAAGAAGAGAAATAGCGATGAAGGTCCCATGGCATAATTAATTACGAAAATATTCGAAATGGAAGAATTGAGAAAGAAGACCGATTTGGAGGAATCGATTTGGCAAAAATTTTAATTTTAATAATTCCGAGCTTTTTATTTTCTAAATCTATTCTCATGATAGAAATATAATTTATAGATTATTTTACAGACCAATAGACTTCTGGATATATATGCAAATACCTATGCCGTACCTATTGTATTTCAGACAGGAATAAATTGTTATTGATGTTAAAAAAATTATTTTTTCTACAGACATTAGGCAAAACTAGAGAATTAGAGTTTGCAAATACAAACGCATTAATTTTGAAATCGCTGAGATTTTTGAGGAATTTCTTTTTATTGTGAATGGTTGTTAATGCAATTAATTAACGGAGTCAGTATTTGTAAAATTAATGTTATGATAATCCATTCCCGATCCCGGATCGTACGGCTTTATCGCCTTTTACATGATTTAACTTCGACCGCGAGTTCCGAGTAAATCGATGCATTTTTTTTAGGACTTGCCGACTTGGAATTGTGCGAACAAAGAGTCGAATAATTCCGAAACGGCGAGAATCAACCTTGCCAGATACTTTTGACTTTGGGGTCGGGTTTCGGTTAGGTCGGTCGCCATGCTTGTGTTTAGACAATTTTATCGGCATTTGTGCCACGTAGATTTCAGATTACGACTCGTCCGAACGGTCCGAATGTAACGAGGCATGCATGAGTGGTCGCGAAACCTGCCCGACCACGCCGTGTCGTAACGGGCACCGATCGCCTCGCATTATTGTAATCGTCCACCGAATAGAAATTTGCCTCTTGCCTTCCCAGTCGCAGTCACCTTCACCACAAGTCCACCATACGGCTGCGGGGGACTACAAGGGCGGTCCAACATGCCACTCCATTGCTTTTAGATGCCAGCCTTAATCCACCTCCATATGGTCGAAATCGGCGAAAAAACGGGAACTTAACTCACTATACGATATTTTGCGTATTTTATAAAACTTTCTCTAGCAATAGGTACTAAATATTAGCACACTGAGAAAACCATTTGGTCACATTTGCCTACACTTTTGACAATAGTTACAGAATCTCATTGTTGAACAAAAGCAACTAATCTTTACATTATAAATTGATAAAAGTGTAATTATCCCTTGGCTTCAGTTAAAATGTCGGTTTTGAAGACTACAATAAATATAGATTAAATTATAAGATTAAATGTAAGAATTGTAATGGAGTATAAATAGGAGAAACAGGCAGACTGCTAAAAAATAGAATTAAAAAACACAAAAAGAATATCAAAGTAGATGATAATAAGCACACAGGCTTAACTTTACATAGAATTAATAAGGACCATTCTTGTGACTTTGAAAATGTTCGAATTATTTTAATTGAAAGAAATAAACATAAACGTAAACATATGGAAAATTACTTTATTAAAAGTAATCCCAATACAGCAAATATTCGTTTCGAAAAATCAAATCTACCTGAAATTTATTTTTCTCTTTTGAACTCACAACTATAAACAATGACAATACAAGGTCGGTTACTTTAATTGTATTGCTTTCGCTTTCGAAAATTTGCAACAACTTTTCAGTATATAATCAAGCCTTCAACATCACTTCAACTTCCCAAAAGTTATTTTATATCTTTTTTTAATTATTTGCAGTTCATCTTATTGAATATCTTTGTATTCATTTCGAATTTTTCAAATTTTTTTTACAGTCATAGGATTTTTTCTCACTTTTTTTAAATTAATAATTACCAAGTGCTTGGACTTATTGGAATTTTATAACGGAATTTTCAAAATTTTATGAAATTGTTCTGGACTTTTGAAAACTTTTTCCTAAGGTAAGATGATACTGTATTTGAAAAACTAACACTTATATTAACATTTTTCATCTGATTTCATTTCACGCGTTATTACTGAAAAGCTGAAGGAAATTTTCGAAATTTATTAATAATTTTTTCACAGTTGATAACTCCTCCAATCTTCTTTTCTATTTTCAATAACATGTAAAACATTTTTTGTTACATTTTTTCTAAATTTATGTTATTTTTTGTATTAAACAGAATAAAGATTTCTGAGGAGGACCTTAAACGTAGGTCGAAACGTTAACTACTGTTATATTTTTTTCATTCTGATTATCAAGAAACTTCAAAGAATCTATTTCACTTAAACAAAGTTTTATTAAATTATACAAAAAAATATTTTGGAACAATCAGTTAGTATAAAATGAGATTAAAAACCACTCTAAAATGAACATTTGCCATTTGGGGTTTACGCATCGTTTCAATAATTCGCGAAACACTCCGCCTGGTACCGCTTGAATGTTCTGGAAGCCTCCCACTACCGGCCGACAATACCGATTGCGCACGAACAACGCCGATGGATCACCGACCGAGTTAACAGAACCCCTTCTTGCATCGTTTATAATTATTTTTAGATCTTTTGAGCCGATTGAGCGGTCGGGTGCACGGATTGTAAGATACAGTCTTGGTATATTTACCGACCCGGTTTGTCGACTTCTCCTCCTGTCTCGATATATTTACCAACAGAAGGAGTGCACCACTTCTACCAGTATCCTCAGTCGTGTTATGTTCGTGACGTCACAGCAGGCCCTTCCTGAGGCCCAAGCCCGCAATGTGGGGGAAAAAAAGGCGACAGGTAAATATAACCAGATGGGACCGGGCAAATATGCTGGGCTGTAAATATAGCAAGACGCAAATATACCGAGACTCTACTGTATGCAGAATGAGTTTTCACTCCACAAGTGTGAGAGTTCACTCGTTAATTTTTGTATGGCTCATCCTATCCATGGTAGCCATATTTGAGGTTCTCTTGAAATAATAGGCGCTAAATACGAAACAAATTTACCGATCATACTTATTTTAAAGGGCAAATGAAAATTTGAGATTGATAACATAATCAAATAATTGGTTGTAAATAAACAACCGCATCAAATTTTCTCGACCATTTAAAATTATTAAACTTTAATAGAAGTATTATTTCTTGGTATATTCGGTCAATTAAAATAAAAATGCAAAAATGAAACATATCAGAAATATGTGTTTTCTATACGAAGCCACGGAAAAAGTATATAAATTTGTATATAGCCGGTATTTGTACTATCACAGCACCAAATTCCAATTTCATACAGATCGATATATAAGGAAATTAAGGTTTATTACAAATATGGAATTATGTTTCCCTCTAGCGGTGGTAGGAAATAAAAGTGTATTGTTTATAAGGTGCTCGTTTTGTCCTAGGAACTCGGGTGGACTCGTCAGTGAGACAGCCCACACGACGTCAGTGTCATAATAGTACAAATACCAATAATTTATATAGGAACGGATTATAGTTCGTACGTCTCAATAAGAGCATAAGAAAAATTTACCACATCATTTACAGTAGTGCTCGCAATGTGACGGAGAAACTGGGGAAAGTAATATGTCGAATGCTGACCGTCTGGTGGCGCTAATGCATAGAGCGTGCTGCGTGTCGGGTGTCATTCTCGCAAGTGGTGAGAAATGAATAATTCTGTATATAAAAAATGCGCATTCCAAATTTATCGAACCTTCTGTTCTTTGCGATGGCCGATCGTCTACAAAATAATGATAAGTTATTGCAATCGTGCGATTGCCTGCTGACAATATTTGTTTACATGTGGTAAATAAGTTAAATTATGAATAAATTGAGTGATCGCTTGCACATATAGATATTCACTTTTTGCACAGAACCATGTTGACTCTTCCTTGTAGTGATATAATTTCACTTTATCTTATTGAACAAAAAAATTATGACTGCAAGAAGTTTAACGTCTGCTTTAGGCATAATCTACACAAATGCGAATTCTGTCGAATCAACTTTGATTTAGTAATACTATCAAACTACCAAATATTTTACCAACTGAACTAATTCCTCCTTTATTAGAAATGCTTACACTCATTAGTATTAAACTAAAATCATCAAGTAATATTACACAAGTATGGCATATTTGTTGCAATATCCATTTTTCAAAACAAAATCTATGGTTCAGTACAAGGACTTTTTTTTTCTTTAAACGTTTTTTTTCGTATACTATTCATAAGCATTAATTAATAATAGTTCTTATCCTGTAACGTCCACAAGCCAACATAATATTACCATAATTTGTTAGTATTAAACGAATATTTTTAAATGTACCAATCTTGTACATTTAGATGATTGTATTAGACACATATTTCTAGGCCATCAAATGGATATTTTAATATTTTATATTTTTTGCATTATTAAATCAGGATATCTAATATCTAAAAATGACATTTTTTTCGTCAAATTAGGTATAATATGCACATTCTCGCTTTTATACAATTAACTTAAACAACGCAAGAAATAAATAATTTTTATTTTCTGATTATTTTCGTCGGATAAGAATCATGAGCAGGATGCACAGTGAACAAAAAATCAAAAGTCTACGGTTGCTGTTCACTTGTCCAATGTAAACTCGCTGAATCATACTTACTATGAAAACGGTTATTCCTATATCATCTTTGGATAGCGTTTGAAATATCATGCACGTGTTAACGTTACATTTTGACAATGAAATCAACATTATTTTTTTAAAATAATTAAACACATATTTCTAACAACTTTTTTTTATTTTATGATTTACAAACCTCACGACCCCACCATCTCTCGTTTGAATCGAAATCACAACAAAGAAAAGCCAAATCACAATTATCTGTAGAACAGACCGCTGTCACTTTTTAACTTGTATAATTATCGAGGTAGGACACGCCATTGTTTTCGTCTTCAAAACATAATAGAGGAAAAAGTATCGTCAGCTAAAAAATGTACGAGATCCCAAAAAAATAACCATTAACAACAAATCCATAAAGCCCGGACTTTTTACCCTGCATATCCAGTACTTAAGGAAATTCTTTACTCGAATCGGAAAATGCATCTTTACTTTCTCATGCGTGTTACGTGTCTTCCCACACAAATGTCAACCCGGGCCACTTCGCATTTCGAAAAATCGACAAAGATGCTTAGGAAGAGGAGAGTTCGAGTGCGACAAAGATGCTGGACCATTATACCTGCCGCTGTAGATATTAAAACGAGCATCGTACCCTCGTCACTTTTACTGGCACTTTTGCCTCCTCTCCCTTCTCCCCCTTTGCTTTGCTTACTTTCATGTAATGGGCCCAAATACTGAGTTTAAGTAAAATTTTCCATTTGAAGGCTTTGAGATATTTTGTCACGCAGCTGTTCTAACGAGAGAGGAAGAGAGATAGGGGAATTATGCGTAGAGCGGTTTCTTTAATTTTAAATATTTTTAAGTGTCTTCTTGGAAACGTTTAAAAATATACGTCGATCTTATTGTTAGTCATATGCGATTATGAAAGGAGATATGATGCCTCTCTCAAATTTCAATTCTCTGCAAGCATAATTAAATAGTTAATAAAGTACAAAATGCACACTCCATACTAGGGTGGCCCTTATTTTAGATATTTTCGAATTTCATACGGGACACCCCCTAGATCGATTCGAATAATTAAAAAATGATTTTTAAGCTTGGTGAGAGCTCTTAATTTTAATATTTAGGGGTGGCGCATTTGACTTGAAGTTTAACATTGGTTTTAAATGGGAAAAACTTACTATTTCAGTTTTTTAACTCTCACTTTTCCGGAAAAAATTGTAATTTTTTGCCCATTGGCAGATATATTCTGGTATACTTTTAGGTGAGAAAAAACCAAGTTACGAAAAAAAAATTTTTTTCGGTCGATTTATTCAAGATTTACTTATTACAATTTTTAGCTCAAAAAATTAAAAAAGTGTCAATTTTTCATTTATTTCCTTTATAACTCGGTACAAATACATTTTACAATTTTAACTCAAACATTTCTTTAAAGATTTCTGCGTAAAATTTCCCCTTAGTAAAGTCCAAATGATGTAATAGAGAGTAGTTATTGCATTTTTAAAGAATACGTTTTTTTTGTCGAAAATCAAGTAAAAGAAAACATATTTTAGTTTATTCGCCATTACGCGCAAACAAAAAATCTAATCGTAATGTATTATACAGGATCATATTCCTTACCTTTTTACGGATCGAAATGCCTACTAATAACTTGATTAAAAAATTTCTTGGCGAATTATGGCATTAATGAAATTACTCCGTTTGGCTAGCGTAAAGTCTGGAACCGACTTTTTTCAAATATTATTACAAAATTAATATCTTCTCAGGTATTTATATGGAAAACGGCTGAAATTTGGTATTCGGGGGTATTCGAGGTCGCTGATTACGAATCTCATCTTCGATTTTCAAAATTGAAAATAGCGGATCAAATGTTGATCAAATAGTTGATCAAGTTATTAGTAGGCATTTCGATCCGTAAAAAGGTAAGAAATATGATCCTGTATAATACATTATGATTAGATTTTTTGTTTGCGCGTAATGGCGGATAAACTAAAATATGTTTTCTTTTACTTGATTTTCGACAAAAAAACGTATTCTTTATAAATGCGATAACTACTCTCTATTACTACTAAGGAGGTAATTTTACGCAGAAATCTTTAAAGAAATAAAATATCTTTGAGTTAACATTGAAAAATGTATTTGTCCCGAGTTATAAAGGAAATAAATGACAAATTGACACTTTTTTAATTTTTTGAGCTAAAAATTGTAATAAGTAAATCTTGAATAAATCGACGGAAAAAATTTTTTTTTTTTATCGTAACTTGGTTTTTTCTCACCTAAAAGTATTCCAGAATATATCTGCCAATGGGCAAAAAATTACAATTTTTTCTGGAAAAGTGAGAGTTAAAAAACTGAAATAGTAAGTTTCTCCCATTTATAACCAATGTTAAACTTCAAGTCAAATGCGCCACCCCTAAATATTAAAATTAAGAGCTCTCACCAAGCTTAAAAATCATTTTTTAATTATTCGAATCGATCTAGAGGGTGTCCCGTATGAAATTCGAAAATATCTAAAATAAGGGCCGCCCTACTCCATACTGATGTGACAAAACTATGAAATTAGACTATGAAAAGAACGAATAACACAAAAACATTTGTTGAAGAATACGAAGTTGAATCTGCATGCTGCGCATTTTAATGAAATGAGATTAAATTTAAAAATACAGCAAGAATATTTGTTTCACATATATAAATATTGATTTTATGAAAAGTATTTAATGGTATAACGATAGGGAATTAAGATTTTAGATCTCGAAAGTTTATATTTACGATAAGTACGCTGCCATTCGATAGTAAAATATAGACTCGTTTTTCAATCAAAAGAATTAACAACCACAACTTGAAGAATATTCAGAAATGCAATATAAAAGAAAGGATCGTTTTATTAATCGTTATTCATGCTTCGGCTAATATAATACGCTTCACATTATGCCTGATGATCATTAAATTTACCATTACGGACCGTTCTTTCAAAACTTCCAGACAATATATTCAGAATTTAAGTGTGAATCTTCAAGAATGTTGACGGTAACATTAGCCGGTAGAGAGTTGATTAATGTTTTCGAACCAATGCTCACCATAAGTAAATGTCTTGAAACGGTTATTGTTTTCAAATTCGACACACTTACATCATGAAAAACAAAAATTTCATTCGATTGTTTTCAGACCCACGCATTATTATATTTTTGAATTAGGTATAAGTGCATAAAGTGATTTTCATTTAATTAGAAACATTTTACATTTCTCTGCCACTGGATGTTTTTTTTTTCTTGGAGTGTGAATTCCATTATCCGTGGAGTGGAAATTGAACCAATTTTTTAAAACTAAGAGCTTTAATTCATAACTAGTCTGTGAAAATCTGCTCTTAGTGGGATTCCATCATAAAATAGTAAATTTTCGCTTTGAGAAATTTAGAGAATACTCACTTCAACAATGCTAAATTTAATTAATGATTTAAAATGAATATAACTTGAGTTACTGGCGTTTATTGAAATTAAAATATCAACCTTTTCGAAATCTATAAATTTATTTGTATGTATTTTATGTGTTTATCCATTTATGTATTTATTTATTAAAAATGACGAAATATTTACAATATATAAATATTGTATTTTTTCACAGAAATGAATGTTCTATGAGATTTGTTTACAATTTATATACAATCTTATTTACTTTTAGCAATGCGTTTGAACAATAAATTCACTTGGTCTATATGTACAGTTTTCCGTAAATAAACATGATTTTATATTAAAATAAAATTCAAACTGCAGATACTTTATTTATGGGTAATTAATCAAAAAGTGAGTATTATGCATGAAAAATGATATTGATTGCTGTATAAAATGAGAAAATTCCATGGCAAAAATATTCTACTGGATTGCTTGACATGGTCAGAACACTAAAAATATTCCTTTTAATTTCATATCATAATTTTCTAAATGGTAATAACATTATGAAACGAAATAGTAATAACATAATTTTATGATTTAATAAATTTGTTTAGTTTATGTTTATGAATCATTATTTTTATGAATTGGGAAAACATGATATAGTTATAGCAGTTTAAAACTGCATTATTGTGAAAGCTAAAACGTGTTTAGTAATAACATTCGCCTGGAAATATTAACGGAATGTGATACGCATATTGTTGTACGAATAATAAGATTAAGAAAGCTCAGAAATAGACAAATTTACATGGTAAATAGAATCTTTAAGTCACGACAAAACGCGAGATTAAAATGTGGATTTTAGTAGGATAGTCCAAAGTAAGATGTAATGAAAATGAGACCTTTTATAAAGACCGACTTCTGCACTATACATTGACAAATTTTAAGATAATCATTTTAAGTATTGTGTTTTTTTTTCAATATATGAATGATATTCTACATATAAAATAAAGCCTTAAATTTATTAAATTTAACTTGATATCTGTTTGCTTCGTTTGTTGCATTTTAACAGTAATCTGTCAGTTAATTTAGGGCTTACTTTTATATGTATTGGAGTAAATAAAACACTATTTTAGATCTAACATCTTAAAATTGAACGTTTATACAGTAAATATTTGAGTTAAGCGGATATGCTGATTTAGAATGATCTTTCGCGATTATAAATTTTTATGTCTCAATATTGACTAAATATTGAAATTAGGATATTACAGTTTTAGGACTTGCGTATTGTATAAAATGTATTAATTTAATAATAATAACGGAAATTATGACGAAAAAGAATATCGTACAGGCACAAAATGAACTGTATGAAATATACAATCAAAAATTTTGAAAAAAAATTACGTCAGTTACAATACAATTATGTTATGTCAATTTTTGACTAGGAATTAGAGTGATGCAAGAATAAAAAGTATACACAATTCTTTTAACCATAAATTATTTTTATAACCATTTTCGAAATAATTAGGTATGGATTTTAAAGATTTCATTTTTTAACAAAAAAATTTTTTTATGAGTAAACAACATTATTAGTCGAGTCAAAATAAATAGTTACACCTTGAATGTCACGTCAAAAATTACTGAAACAAACAATTTTTTTACCCGTAAATTTTCGCAAGAAAAAAATTTTTTGTTTCAAAAAAAGGCTATTATATTTTTCTAATTTAATTTAAAAATTGAAAAAATTAGGGATAAAAAAAAACATATTTTCTAAGAAATTACGTATGGATTTTAAAAAATTCAATTCGAAATAGAACTTTTTTAATCTGTGAAAAAACTGATTTCCACTTTATATTCTAGCACCACTAAACTCCACGTCAAAAATAACTACAGAAATAATGTTTTTACATTTTTTAAAGGTGTGTTTCATAGAGCTGATTTTATGCCTTCACCCTGCCCTTAAAGTTTCTTAAATTGCATTTTTTTAATTTTTCGACGAGTAGCTTGCATTTAAGAAGCTTTCAAACCCTGCTACGGGCAGAATTCAGTGATTTAGAAGGGTCCTAAGAAAATCATTACTAGAAGATAACCGTCGCAAATACTTCGTCAAAGAATGTTCCTGTTTGTGCTTATTCACCGTTGTTTTCCATACTTTTATCAGTAATCAGGTGCACGTTTTTACAACAGTTAAGATTTAAAGGCAGTATATTACATTAAAAAGATTCGTCTGCGGCTAGTCAAAACACCGTACATCTAATAAAACGCATAAAAAAGCGTTATTATTTATTATAATTCTATGAATTATGTCTTTAACTTTTTTAATAAATTACTGATTTCACTTGTGAGATTATGATGTGGAATGTGATTCTCCCATATTACTGATCACAAGCTAATGAACCCTGGTAAAAATTGATTTGTTTCAAATGTTCAAAATAGAAATGCAAGAATTTTATGAAAATCATGGTGTCCATTTTTGTTGGACGAATTACTTTAGAATTCAACAGTGAAATTTGTCTTGCAAGAATTGTGATGTAGTTTTGTAATGATGTATACAATTTATTGTAAGCTTTAACAAATGATGGTATAAACTTTTTGAAATCCTTGGAAGATATTGCAATACTTATTTTTAATTCTTATTAAAATATTTATTATTATAATTGCAGGAAAATTAAGGTGCTTGTTACTCAAGATGTCGCGCATGCTCTCTTTTTTTATATTTTATTGTCAGGAACACTATTACTTATTTTAAAATGCGCACTAATATTTTCAGACGTGATGCCATCTTTGTCATAGCTACTGTTTGTATTTGAACATACAATGTAAAGGATCAATTAATAACAAACGTCTATTAATACAAGAAAATGGTAATTCTAACAAACAATTATTGCGACATATTGTACAGTGTCTATAATTTAGACGTAAAAAACGAATTAAAACATTTATTTTTTTAACATTAAAAAAATTTGATAATCTGTTTTTACGAGACTATAATGCAACGGTTATTTTAGGCACTTTACTTAAAATCGGAAAGTGATTCATCTTGCTTGTCGACTTAATCACATGCATCATAGTATAGGTGGGACAATACAGCGTGCACAATTGCAAAGTCAAATCCTACACGCACAAAACCACAAATCGAAGACAGGTCGCACACATCCAATGACATGTAGTAGCTATAGCTATCGTAGCTATATATGTATTGTACAGGAAAGTTGAAAGAAACCCAGGAACGCAACTTAAGTGCGTACACTAACCAATATTTAAGTAAACGCTCGAATCTTGCAGCTATATAGAAGTAGACTCATATTTCTTAGGAAGAATATGGGAAGTTGCCTCGGTGAAGAAAAATCGTAAAAAATGGTAGTACTTAAGAGTCTGGAGACAGTTTTATTTTTAACAAGTGTACAGAAACGAAAAGTCTCGTTCACTCTTTCGGAAGCCATTTATATATCGCTTGAAACATAATTTTATATTTGTGGAATCGACTTTCATTCTCCAATTTTGTTTATAAAGATAAACTTTTTAAATTTAATAATATAATAGTTAATTATCTTCGTTGTTTTGAAAGGGTGTTTTGTTGCTAATATTTTTCTGTCCTTTATGCAGCTCGTCTCAAACATTTTTGATACAATATACTTTTAGCCTTAAAAAAATTGAGATAATCACAATGAAATAAAAAATCAATCATAAAATAAGTAGCATCATCCATTATTTGTATGCTTTAAGTTGCGATTTACCGTACATTTTTCTGCGAATTTCAGCACAGCATACCTGGATAACTGAAAATTTAGAAACTCATAACTTTCACTACCTAAAAGAGATAAGGCGTACTTTAGTATAGTTTTGAAAAAATTTAGTTTCTGGACAAAAATACGTAATGGCGAAGAATTTTTAATAGTTACATTTCATTAATACAGTATACGTCATGTAACATCTAATGAAAGTTTTCAAAAATGATTTTAATTTATTTTATTTCAATAATACCCACTGTCATTATTAAATTTCTTTATTTCTAGATTAATAATTGTATATGTAAACGGGTGCATCATTAAAAAGATAGAACACTATTGTTGAATTTTTTAGTACATATCAAGATGAGCATTATTTTATTATTAAAGATTAGGCAAGGATTTTCTTTTAAAAGGCAACTTATATATACTATGCCTTATATGGGACGTTCCATGTCAAGGGGACCACTTTTTTTGCCAAAATTCTTCATTTCAATTTTACTCATATGTGCTTGAAGATACTTGGAAATGTAAACTGTAACCATTAAAATTATAAAATTTATTTTTTTTAATCATTTTAGACCAAATTTAGATTTCTCATTTTAAAGTTTTTGATTGATTATCTGAATTTTTACGAAGTAGGAAATGAGAAAAATATTATGCGACATGAAAATTGTGCATTTTTAGATGATCTTTGGATTAAAAATATGAATTTTCGGAAAAAACTAAAATGGGGTTAAAAATGTAATTTAATTCTTCATATGATTTACGATTAATATATATCCTCCAAATAGACAAACAAAAATACATGAAAATAGCTCTTTCAAATAAGAAAGTACCAGTAAATGCAGAACTCTGGTATAGGCAGCTAATATAAACGAAAAATCGCACCGGTAGAAAAGAAGGCCCCTGGATTGTACGTAAATGCACATATAAAATAGGGGCTATCTAACTCGCACGTTCAAATACGCATATCTCCCTTCAACTGCAATGGAACCAAACAATTTTTTGTTTGTTTTGCCTAGATTGTAATTCTAGTTTTGATAAGAGTATAATAATTAAGATTAGTATAGTGTCTAATTTTGTCAAAAAACATAAAAACCGTCAATAACAAATTTGTCACGTTTCTGACGAGATTCTAGTTTTTTGTGTTCTTTGATCAAGAATTTTTCTTTAAATATTTTAATATTTTAACAATTCAGTGCCAAAACTTTGCATGGAACGTCAAATATTCAACAGACGCGAAAAAGATGCAACAACATGAGAAACGATATGGGGTTTTACCCATTAACGTTGGGTTAAACCCATATAAAATTGCCCACTCTTTTTGTTACAGCATCGTCGAGTACATCATTGCATATAAATGGAGTTTTGTTCCTGATATTTTTAAGAGCACTCTTTCAAATGGCAGGAAAAAATACCGCATTTGTTCTAGATAATGAGAAAATTATATATATCAATACATCTTCGTAAAATGCTATTTATTATTATTTTTTTTTTATTTATTATTTTAACGGGCGGAATCGCCCTTTTACAAATTTTGTTCATACATACTGAATAATAATTGTTAGGCATATTTTATATTCTACTCGCCGTTTTTTAACATGCGATTAGATAGGTTCGATGCGTAAAATCAAAATTTACATCTACATATGTCGAAAATATGTTGATCGTAACACAATTTTAGGTTAATGTGAAATGTATATTGGATAATAGAAGTTTAGAGGGTGAAAAAAGTGTTTAGAACGTCTGGACTGGAAAGATTTGATGATAGAATTAGTTTATTTGACAGTAGAAAATGATGTAATCTTTGGAGATTCGACTTCTTTCAAGTTATCAGAAAAGTAGAACATTTTTATCGGTTTTTCGAGTTGTTGATTATGAATCAGAGTTAACAAATCGGAAATTCAATATGGCGAATCTAGCATGGAGGACAACAAAATGAAAAATTACCTTGTTGCGTTGTTTAATGTTATAAAAATAAAACTTCCGAGAATAGAATTTTGAAAATTCAAAATAGCAAATAAAATATGCAAAATGGCCTCGATGTAGATGTATCTCAAGATTTCTGTTATTTTTAGTCGTTAATTGCGATTAAAAGAAGAGGATTTTAAAATTCAACATGCATTTTCATTACCAACATTTTATGGACTTTTCTACTGACGTAAACGTAAAAAATAAAAATAATTAAATAATAGTTGCAGTAGCTAGCTCTGGAATATTTATAACCAACAGAATGAATTTTTTCTACGTGGACGTAAAGTGAAAATGTTGTTAATACTTGACCGAAGAAGGACATATTTATTTTCGACCTCTAAATTTCCAAATGTAGAGATGGCGAACGCTTACGAGCATGAAACGTGGCTAGTTGCATATGCAGATGTTTTATATATATAGTTTGGACCTTCGCGTTGTAACTCCGAAACCTGAAACACTTGAGAGATGAGCATTACGCATGCCAACATATTTATACGGCCGACTGTACATTTGTACGCACAGAAAACGCCTTCACCAAATCCTCCCGCATTCCAATCCTAGAATGTTTCTTCCTGCTCCCTTTTCGCCTCGCATTAACTGGCAACTACGCTTTCATTCTGCGTATTTCTTCTTCCAATCGCATTCCACTTTCCTTCTTCTTGCATTTTTTCAGTTCTGCATTAATGAATCCTTTACTATACACATTTTTCGATACACAGTTCTTTGCAACTCTGAATTTTGGACAAATATATTGCATGCTCATTTATTGAAATGAAGATTCAATTTTCATGGAATAAAAGTGCAGCCACTTTAGCGAAAGAGTGAATTTTCACTCTTGAAGTCAGTCGATTTTCGATGTACTGTAGAGTCTCGATATATATAACCACGCGGTTTCGCACCTTCCTCTCCCGTCTTGTTATATTTACCAAAAGAAGGGGTGCGCCGCTTCACCCACTCTCCTCAGTCGTGTTATGTTCGTGACATCACAGCATGCCCTTGCTCCTGAGGCCCAGCCCGCAAGGGGGAAAACGACAGCGGCGACACACAAATATAACGGAATCGGGCAAATATACTGGGACGGAATAAACTGGTATGCAGAATGAGTTTTCACTCCACACGAGTGAGAGTTCACTCGTTAACTTTCTCATGGCTCATCTTACCCATGGTGGACATATTTGAGATACTCTTGAACGCTAAATACGAAAAAAATTGTTTGGAAATTTCTGGAAGTTTACTTGACATTGAAAAACGCAATGTCAAGACGAAATTTGTGTTCTGATAATACTGTAAATACTTTCATTTATGAATATGGGAAAACGGGGAAATCCGACAAACCTAAGCAAAATTGATTTGCAAGGTAAAAATTGCAAACCATTGAATCGGTGTGGTATGTATTGTCAAAGGTGATTTAATTACTAAAAAAGCCTTAATCTATATTTTCCTACGTATTTACTTCGACCCAGACCTTAATTTTTAGTTGAAAATATCATATGGTGGTTGGAAATTCATTTTTTCGATTTCAGGTTGAGAATTTCAGATTCTGAAAAACTGTGAGTAATTGGGATTATTTCTAATTGACTCGGAGAGAACCAATGGAGCTCTGAACAATTATATTGGACTTCTGTCAATAACTGTTGATGGCTCTGGATCATTCTCATTCTCCAACTTTCTCGATCATTCTCAAAAGACTCGATTATTATTGAACTCTCTCAACACAGATCTCGATGAAAACTACTGTAGTATTTCTTTCACATATTTAAATGGAATCCCTGCCTATTAATAGTTTTAATAAAACCTATTTTATAATGCTAAAGAAACCTTTATGCTCGGATTTACAAATTATCCATGTGCATGTATACAGCTTTTATATAAAAACTATTAAAAAGCTATTTCACATTATCACCTTCATATAAGAACCATCAAAAAAGTACAAGGTAATTTTCTATCCCAAACCGGATCATGTATCCATTTTTAGGTCAAAATAAAAAAAAAAAATTTTCTTGAAAAAGTAATTTCCAAAGTCGAGGATGCCTCAGGGATTTTTTGTATTCAGCGAATCAAATTAAGTAGGAAAGCCTTCTAAGATCATCGGACCAAATTTCTCACACGAGCCTTTTACCTTCCGGACGGGTTTGGGTGATATATCGATCATTAATTTGGTTGCGCAATTAACGTGAAAAATTAGTTGATACTATGCACTTCTTTGGATTTGTGTAAATTAAAGGTCAAATTCAAACTAAAATCCTACGTTCTGAAAACGTTAAAAGTAAAAATGCATAGAATAAACATTCTCCCTGAAAGGCTCGATTTTCATTTCATAACGAGTGAACTCAGGATTACTAGAATAGAGGAAATTTATAAAATCAGCTTTGGCACGATATTATTGCATACATTAGTTCATTAAGATTCGTAGGTGTTGTGACTTCTAAATAAAAATTTTAAACGTCATTGGTAAACGAAAAGTGGACCAATAATGCAATCAGTAATAAAAATTACTGACTCTCGACGGTTTTTTTATGTGCATTTACAAAATTGTTACATTTATATCAAATAAAAAATAAGTCATTCTTTAAGAAAGAATTAAGCCTTTTGTTATAGCGCTCTTTTATTTCACACAGACTTTCACTCTATATAGTGATTTTTAGTTGAATATAAAAAAAAGAGTCTCTTTTTGTTCAGCATATTATTTCGTAACTTTTTATGGCATCAAATGCAACAAAGTATTTTGTCCATGTGATACGTAATCATGCATAAATAAAGGGCGTCGCGAAATAGACGAGTTTTGTTGCAGACGTATTACGAATTACGTACAATATAATATTTGCAATATCACGCTGCAATTCTGTAAATCGCCCTGCATACCTGAGTACAGGCTCTTTCAAAATACATGAAGGCTATATTGCATATCACTCTGCGATCATTAGAACCTAACCCAATATATGAACGTAAATACTGCGCATCAAATATGGGATATCGACCACATGTGTTATCGATTTGGGAAACGAAATACACATGGTAACGAACTTAATATGCACTCTCATTATAAATAATAAAATATTAATATTCGTGGTTATACCACGTGGTTATACAATAACAAAATTAGTATATAAAATTTATTATAAACAACAATTTTAACGATTTTGTCTCTGGATGGACTGCATTTATACAAATGAATTAGTCTTCTCCTAGAGAATTACTTTTTTCCACCTTTATATACAAATGAAAACGTGAATTTTTGTTAATTTAACAAATTTTTTATTTTTTACATTCTTATAATGTTTATTTTACATTTATTCTAAAGATGCCTTTAATGTACATACGAAAACGTTAAAATTATTTTTGTAATCAAATTTTTATACTAATTTTTGTTTATAAACGTTGTATAACCACGAATATTGATATTTTACTGTTTATAATTAAACACAGCTGAGGATATTAATTTAAACTACTCTATTATTATGTATAATAAAAAATAAACTATAATCCTTTAATGCAACAAATTTATCTAACGGAGAAAGTAATTCTCCACTTAATTAGCGAGTTATTTTATTCGCTATCATTCAAACTCGACAAATTTTACTTTCTGAAATAGAATACGCCAGAAATTTCAAAAAATTCGTTGCTAAAGCGAATCACGGTTTTAGCTCTTCACCAGGAGTGTACTTGCACGTCCCCGTAGTAAACAACAACTTCGTAAATTTCGCCCACTCGTGGAGAAACAGGATCAATTTCATACCTACCCACGCATAGAAACTTGCACATCGACTCAGTCGCTTGTGAAATTCGAAGAAAAATTATTCTTACCGTTACACGTTGACGCGTAACTAATCTGTACCATATGCAAGTTTCTATTTCTCATTGCAAAGAACATTAGTACTAACTTCCAAGTTTATCCAGGAAATTTTAATCTAACTTGCGTTATCATCATAAATTGTAATGTCGAAAAAATAATCGTTTTATTTAATATAAATTTTGCATAATATTTACACATAATAATGTAGAAAATGCTCCATATTGAGCAAGTTTTGGTGGACTGCCGTTTAATATCAATTTTGCAAATATGGAAAGGATGGAAAACTTAACTTGATTTTTTAAAATAATTCTTTGTTTAAATCGAAAAAACTGCTACGCCGAGAATCGAACCTGGGACCTTTTCATCGCTGATCGACTGCTCTTCCAACTATGCGCTACACATCCTCTCACCAATTCGCCACATTAATATCGAAATCTTTAAATAACCGAATCCGAATTAAGGTCTTGTAAGATCTATTTAGTAATATTATTTTTTATTCACAACTCTGACCAACATCATGAAGATTTTGAATAAATTATGTAAAATAATATTGAATATATTGTAATAACTCTGACGAATTAGATTTATAAAAAAGACTTTGAGGCGTTATAAAAATCTAACTTTTTAGTGAAATTAGCTGTTTTATACTGCATGTATTTTCTAAAATATAATTTCAAAGGTGTAACTATATAATTAGCGAATATCGCAAGTGTTTATCTAAGAAGAATAAAAATGTGGGTCCTCGAGGGGTTTTTATGCTCTTCCGAAATGTTGCTAAAATGTTTCGGTAACACCGATGGAATTTGAAGGACAAAGAGTTTGTGGATAATTGAATCGAAATTTCCGGGCACAAAGCAAACATTGTGGGCCGTTAGTGTGCGGCAAGGAAGGCTGCGCGTATGCAGTAAACGCACACACGTGCGCACGCACACAATGGCGAGTGTGCGGAACGCCGCGCCGCGCCGGCCGGATCACGCAGGACCAAAGCGGGCGCACGCGCAAGTACCCGGGTGCAGGGTCGTTGGGGTGTCTGGGTTTCTGCGAGTTATAGGGGCAGTGAGGGGGGTTAGCAGATCCCAGACCAGCGTCTAGCCCTCGGCGTGGCATGAGGCATCTTGCGGTCTGGGGGCGGGGGTTGCGCGGTAACCACATGTTGCAACGCGAGCACGAAGATCGTCTTTTGTTCGGCAGACGCTGATTTTTCGGCAAGATACGCGCCGCCACGCTAGGTCCTTGAAGTCTCGTCATTTTTCCCTTACGCCGAATGTCGATTTCGTCTCGCTTCTCTTCGTTAGAACGAGCCAGTCGTTGGCACGAATGTGTGATGGACGAGGCTGATTGATGCTCGAACATCAATTACGAACGGCTTAAGCCCAGTAAATAACCATATTTCGGAAACCCCACTCCTCGAGGATCTTGCCTTTTTTTGGTTTCAGAAAAAAACAAGTTTTCTACCTTTCTTACATACATGATTGGTTTTCAAATGATCATTTTCGGAATTACTAATTATTTTTCATTCAAATATGTATGCGGAAAATGATCGATTATCATCCCATTCGAAACTGGGCGGTAATGTCAATTACCGCTCGGTAACTTGTGTTAATGCTAGCTATAACAGATGCAATATAGTAACCTAACCTATCCGATGTAATATACATTTAAAAAACGAAAGCAATACACTTTTTAAGAACACAAAAGTATCATGGTTTATCGTCAAAGTTTGGCTCAAGCTTCTTTCAACCTACAATGGTCCCTGTCCTAATACATCCGGTCCTATTGCATGCTCTTGTCCTAACCCGATTTTTTCCCCACCCTAATGCATTTTTTCCTCGGGAGAGTCCAAACTCATAAGAGTGGCCAACGAACTAAACCGTATAGCGGCGCTTCGAGCACCGTGTTTACCCTAACACAATGCTCATTCTCGCATGTTTCTCCTTCGTTTCTACCTCCCCTTTAAATCACGAAATATGGAGTGTTTCCGTGTAATGAGTTCGCTCCGAAGGTGGGAATATAAATAATATACAGATAAATATATAATAGGGGTGGATTGTGTGTACCCTCCCTCCCATTCTACCCGTCGTGCATATTCTGAACAATCTCACGCAAGCACGAATGAACTATATGTTCATCCCTTTGAAACTTGACTTAAAATTATGTCAGTATTAGCTTTTTTATCCGATTTTCACGTTAGTCTATTTTTTGGTCCCCATCTTGGTTTCGCCATTTTGAATTTTAGCTTTTGGCCTCAGATTCGAATTCAACGACCCCAAAAAACAATAAATAAACATTTTCAGAGCAATTACAAGCATTTTAAATTTTTGGCGGCCATGTTGGATCCACCATTTTGAAATTTCAAATTTCTTAATTTGGAGTCGCGTTCAGCAACCCCAAAAAATAAGTACAACATATTTTCCTTTACCATTACCTTTAAAAAAATGTGATTAATTTGAATTTATTAAATAATAAGAAAAATTCTTTCGAATAGGATGCCATTTTAGTTAGGCTATATTAAATTTAAAAATTTTATCAATGTAATCTGAAAGTGCGACTATCGGTTGTACTCTTTCAATAGATTTTAGCTCATCAGAAATCCTATATCAGGTCGAAAATTTGATATTTATTGAAAAACTGTCCTGAAAAAATTGCGTGTTTTATATGTGTATATATGACAAAATTATATATAAACATGGCATTTCCTAATTTTCTCAGCAGCATTCGAAAGAGCGACCTCGATAATAGTAAAATCAAGGGTCCCCGATTTTTTCCAAAATTTTCGTCTTGTCTCAAAGTTGTGTTGAAAGTTGAGTAGAAATTCTATGCATTTGGACGTTAATGGGTTACATTGGTCATAGTTCGATTAACTAGCTGCATCTTAAGCTACATGTCACTAATCAAGCTAGGTTTTTGTATCACTTGTCAGTAAATTTATTTCATATACATATTATTAAATAAATTTTAGCTTTACCATATCTATTTGTGCAATATTAATTGTACTTTAGTAGTCCGAAAACAACAAGAACATTCGTCTACTCGATAAAAGAGCCGAAGCTATTTGTATTCGTTATTTTAGTGTTTCTGAAGAAATATGTGTGGATGTCACCTAACTCGGTAAAAAGAAATTTATCATTGATATAAAATATTACTTGCTATTGATGAGAGTATAACTTGATTTATTTGATGAATATAGCCGACAATTGTATAGATCGTAAAAAATAAAGATTAGTAAATAAAATTGTTGTTAAAGTCCGCTACTTTGTGATTTTCTTCGAAATTGTGATTTTCAAAGAAAATATTTGTTTTGTTAAGAATCGGCCGTCATCATTTTTAGACGTGCAGTTGGGTTACTCCGTTTTCTTGAACAAATTCTCCCGAGGATTCTCGAGTATACTGTAACCCAGGGAGACAGACCCCGGAACTTTTTTAAGACGTGTGTGGCCGCTTGTGCGCAATTCGGAGTATGCACGGGGTTCGATGTAATGAGACAATTTTTTGTGTTTAAAAATATCCTTTGATACCTGGAAAGGTACGAATAAAAGTGTTGTCATTGAATAGGATCAGAAGTTTCGTGGTGTGCTGTTTCGAAACGAATGTAATTCTTTGCTCCGCACTGTACCTTTGTTAAAAACGATTTTGTAAATGCTCCACGTGATGTTAGAGTTTGGTTCGTGAAATTAAAAATATGTCTTGCAAGTACCAACCGCATAAAAATGTAAAGGCAATTGAATAGAAATGGGAAGCAGTGGCAAATCTTCAAATTACTTTCGACAACATGTCCCTGGATACGGAGCTCTGGCGAGCACCAGCTGTTTGTTAATCACTCGAGGTTTCTTCGAATCTGGAAGCGGAGAAAAGGAAAGGAGAAGTGCGGAGAGAATAAGAAGATTCTATGGATCGACGTGAATAAGTCCGGAAAAACGGCTCGTGCGCCGAGTATTTCACGGTCGCGCCGCTCGGTCACGTTCGGTGCGCGCCACCCCATCTATAGTAATTTCGTTTTCAACGGATGACAACTGAAAATACGTTTTCCAAGCGCCTAATCGTCCGACGGCCACCCGAATTCGATTCCCGAAAGGAAGAATGAGACGGGATCTTGAGCGCGCGTGATAATCTGTTGGACGAAGCACGCGTCACGTGCCAGAAGGGGAATACGAGCGTGACTTTTCGCCGCTACTGCTAGCGCCCAATTGCCATACTATACATCTCTCTCTCTCTCATACACATGCGCATGTAAACCTCAGTCAAGAACAAATTTTTTATTTTCGAATTTGCAATAGGTAAATATAAATTTCTATGTCGCCTTCTGTTAGACCTAGATCTCTTGTTCGGAAAAAGTGTCATTCCGTTCATCGAGATTTATTTGAGTAACTGCGCACCTTTCATGGTTCACTTGGCTCGCAAGTAAATTTCCATATCTGCGCCAAGTCACGCTAAATTATCGTTTCTATTCCTTCTAATCAAGACTAACGGTCACTGTGCTATAAAGACAATAAATTATGTTCGAATGCAATTCTTTTCTCTTTTAAGTATGTATCGGCAAACATTTGGCTGCACGAACTTATTTCGACAACATTTTAATGACTTTATTAATGAAAGCAACCTATTTGTTTATACAATCACCCTTTCCGTCATTTATTTTATTTATATAATAAAAAATCATTACGCTTATATTTTATGACGTAAATAGTATATTTTAACAAGCGATTAATTTATAAAATTTCATTACAAATGTTCTGAAACATGTAACTGGAAGCTTTTTACGGTTACAGTTTCGGAATTTTACTTTAAAAATGTTGGTTAGGATAACGGGAAGAAACTTCAATTACATGTTTCATAACATTTTGTTACGGTTTAGAAATCATCAGTGTAAAGGCAGTACAATTTTGTTCATAGAGTTATACAGTGTGTCCAAAAAGAATAATAAAAATTTACGCCTGTAATAGGAACATTATTTTTGGCCAGCGAGTAAAATTCGCAACCGCATTACAGAAAGTAGTAGGGATGTGGAGGTGAAAAATGATGTAATGATGGCAGTGTAAAGTTCAATGACAACTTTTCGAATAAATAAGACATGAATGGTTTAGGAGGCGAACGGGGGGAGGGGCGGGGGGGGGGGGTCGTGGATTTCAAATCCCCGATTTGAAAAGTATGTACTAAAAAATAAATAATAAAATAAAAATAATGTATAATATATTTTGTTTCAGTATAAATAGCATTTTATGCACTTTTGAACATCTACCCCTCCCCTAATAGAAATATAATAAATCATCATAACTTGAAAGGAAATAAATGATAATCAAAATTTAAAATACAAAATTTGCGGCATAGCGACGTATGCTTTGTTTATTGCGTCAAATGTAAACAACTTTACTGAGACATGAATTCTTGGTATTTTAGTTTATATGCTTCTCTTCTATATTGTTGACAATTTATTTTGAATCTATTTATTTCTATTGAATTAAAAATTTTATTTATTGAAAATTGACATAAAAAAATTATTTTAATCGGATTTTATTTTAAAATATGTAGGTAATTCAAATTTATCAATAATTGACAGAAAAAAATTATTTTCATTTTACGCACCCGGAGGCGTAAAATCAAATTTTACGCCCGGCAGACCAAAAAATATTTTTTATCCCGGTTAACGGGACGTTTATATCAAACTTACTCAAAACTTGTTTTTGTGATCTTAGAAAGGTAAAAAATGAAGTCAGCTTCTGAAAAAAAAAAGTTTAAAAAAAAAGGTTTGTTTTAATTATTTTTTAAGTTACAAAGATGACCTTGAAATACCCGTCAAGATTAAGATCCGTAATTACGTTGCGACGTGACTTCAACCATCGGCAATTTTTTTTCCAGATATTTGACCTTCAATTTTGATCTTTCCAAGGTCGCAAAAATAAATTTTTTGTAATTGCGGGCGTAAAGTTCGTGCGTAAAGTACTTTTCATGCCTTTCTTTCGCGCATAAAGTAAACTTTTATAGACGCCTTCGGCGCCTCGTATGTATGGTTCCCGTCCCATGCGTAAAAGTATACTTTACACCCTTGTTAGGTAATGTACTATTGTTCAATATACGACTTAGTTTGTGCTGTGCTCAAAATGTTTCTTATATACACACTAAGTTTAGGCTGAGTACAAAATTGGTTTGGGTTGAGCGCAAATCTGTATTATGTGGACCAAAAACTTTTTTCCGTGCATAACAAATAGATCATGGAAACTAACAGAATGTTATTGGTAATTTTTATTGAAAATAATTGTTCAGACGTCTGTGAAATTATAAATTGAAGATTAAGATAAAATTGTAAAATAAATGTTTGAAATTCTACACAACTAATGCATACAAATTCACTAACAATTGTATCTAATGAAAAATGCATTTTTCTATAAAAACTGATGTGTAATAATGTTAATAAAGATATTGGCATAAATACATATTATAATATAAAATAGTACTTTTCGATACAAGTGCGTAAATGCTATTTTCCACACTGGTTTTTCGGACCCATTTTCCGTACGCTCATGTCGAAAAATATCGTAAATATTTTATGTTGCGAGTGTATGTAAAATATGCCAGGAAAAAATGAAAAATGTGTAAAATAGCATTTTACGCACACTGTAACATAATACATATATTTATTACCTCAGTTATCTCCCTTGTTATTATTCCAAGATTCTAGTTGTTTTTTAGTAAGAAAGGATTGTAATTGACTGCAATGGGCAAGATGATTTTTTGAAATGATCCCCAATTTCTTTGATATCTAATCACGCCATTTATTGATACAGTGGAGTTTGGTATCTGAACTTTTTAAAATAATAAGCATATATTTAGAACATGTCCCAAAATATGAAGCATAATAATTTTTCAATTATTGGGAAATATGCCAACAAAATTAAGTAGCTCTTCTTACAGGTATAACTGAATTGCAAGAGTTGTATTTCAGGACACTGCAGTATACAAGAACACCACCTACCTTTACTTTCAAATCACATTTTAAATTTGATAAAATTTTTAAAACCCGATAAAGAGTTTAGGTTACATGTAATCTGACGTCAAAGTAAAAGTTTGGAATCTGAAGCACCTAAAATGTAATTGAACTTAACTTTTCACCTTCCTAATTGAACCTCATTTTCTACTTCTATTGACTGCAAGTACTCTCCAAAAGTTTGAGCGCGTGGGTGTAAAAAATCAATACGAGACTGACTAAATGAGATGGCTCGAAAATGTGTAACATATTGATCATTATTTACAGTTTTCATTCAATATTCATTATAAGCATAAACACTATAAATGTTGACAGTTCTGCATACAAATATTGCAGAAAAATAAATGAACGAAACACAGCTAATGTATGCAATTTATGAACGACTTTCCAACTAATTTCTTAATACGTGGTGAGTTTCAGATGAGCGTATGAAGGTTTTGAATGAATAATGCATGTCTGAGTTTTCCGAAGCAAGTATTATTCATTATAAAAAGTATTTTTAATATATAACATTATTCGAGAGAGAAATAAAAATCCCTCAAATAAAAATATATTTTACTACTTCGCTGAGCGTATCTCAACTAACGTGTACCAACTAAACTGAATTAAAAAATTACCACATTCTAGGATATTCGATATCGGACTCTCTAAGTAACAATAATATCCTTACTGAACATAAATAGTACCTAAAAGGACGATAAAAACGAATCTGAATTAGTAAGAAAACTACTAATCAAGGAGTGAAAAGTCGGTGACTAATATTGTATTGATTTTTAATAGTGAAAAGTAAAAATATACTAATACATCAGTCAAGTGTTGCTGGTTTCATATTAGTCATTGTATTTTTTAAGACATTACGTAACGTTTCCATAAAATTACTAAACTTTGAAGAAATATTTCAACGAACTTTAACATTGATAAGTAACGGGGGTTGTTTACTGCTTTCTGACGTCGTTATGTTGTTTATCCCTAAAGGGATGGCGATGTTCTTAAACATCCGATTTTTCGCTTCAAAGTGTTATAAAAATAGAAACTAGACTTCTAATTACCTCAAGAAATCATTAAAAACTAGATTTTTTTGCTCTTTTTAAATTTTAGTTAATTAGTTCCGTTAATTATCGTAATTTGTTTCAGATTAATATTTTAAGTATAATATTTGCAAACGCTACTTAAGACGTTTTACTTTAATAATAAAATTGTTTTGCTATTACCGTTTCCGAAAATTAAACGTTAAACAATTTTTTTTTAAATAAACATAAACATTACTAACATCCCACAACTATTCTGAAAAAAAACATATATTTAACTGTTTAGTGTTCTTCAACTTAATTATTTCAAGCACAGAAGATATAAAGCAGAGAATAGACTGAAAGAAAGTGACTTCACTTATCGAATTTCATAAGTAGCATATACGTGAATTAGCCTAAAGGCATCTTTTCTTGGATGAGGTTTCTGTTGCTTTGTTAACGAAAAACTACGGTTGGTACATATCGAAACTAAAAAATACTGGATCAAATTACTCTGATCTTATCAGCAATAAGGTCGAACATCCGGGAGGCGCAATTGCCCTCAGAAAATGTGCCAGGCAAACTAACAGGTATTATGATGGAATTTCAGACAATCATCCATCCCTGAATTTGGAAGAGTAAGTCAAAAGTAGCTTTTTACCGAAAAAAAATTTAATGTTATTGTTGCATGATAAACGTCATCGGTGAATGTAAACTTTCTTATACATTGTTACGTGTTTCCTTTATTCTGACTAACACACAGTCAATATTGACAAACACTTAAAAAATGGATCACTTTTCAAACGTTTTTAGTTTTTTTCACAACTAAAACTTTTTCGAAAAATAGCATGTGTTAGAAAATGGCAATTTTTTTCGAAAAAAATAAAATTATTGAAAAGGAGCAGGAGCGACTGTTAGTGATTTTTTGTGTGCAAACTCTGCGTATTAAAACGTATTTTATACATATCCGGCAACTCTCAGTAGCTGAAATTTCCTTTCGTTTCTCCTGCTCCAATCACTATCGTTCGTTTTGTGACTAGCATATTCCATAGCATTCGCCGGAGTAGACAATTTATCGGCAAAATGCCATCAGCGCATAGAAACAACAATATACGCTGAAGTGTCAGTAACGATGAAACGGAAATCGATAATGAGTTTCAGCACTCTTTATGTCAGTTAAAATATAAATAATCAATACATGATTTGTACTAACCTATAAAATCATGATATTTATTTGGAGCTAATTTGAAAATGGATGGTGTAGGGCGAATAAAAATCCCCAAAGTTTAACCACGTCATCGCTGGAAATAATTGAAACGTCACTGCCGGAAATGAAGATCGTATCAGGGTCGATCTTCGTTGGGCGAACAGGAAACAGCGATCCTGGGTGTACGCGCGCGTGTGTATATGGAGGAACGTTAAGCAGGCAACGCGGCACATTAATTTTCATGCATTCAGATCAGATCGTTGGTTGCGTGTCGCGCATTTCTGCTCTCCTGGATGGTGACCGTTAATTACAATCGCAAATGAGTCAGTGATCCGATAATAGCGCCATACGCGTGTCGCAAGTCTCGGCATTTCCAGCAGCAATGAGTTTTCTGCATTCGACGCGTGCCGCCGCGGCCGCCCATGCGCCAGCCACCGCTCGCCCCGCTACTGCATTTTGGCGAACTCATAAATTTCAACTGGAAATTTCTCTCTTGACGGTATTTTCTACCGTTTCGTACGTTCGATTAACGGCTCGCAAATCACTAATAACGTTCTCTATGCAAAATCTATTATTGTCCTTCAACCGTTTACTATCGCTAAAAAATAATACAATCACATGAATTCTTCGCTTTTAGATTTTATTAGTAAAACAAAGTTTTTTAAGCATTGCAGTTGAAAATTCTCTACAAAAAAAGATGCATTTTCTTCGAAAAAGAAGGACGAACATGGGGGCTCTTATTGGTGACTATTTATCTATATATTTCAGGATTTATAAGAATACAAATGTCACCTGGGTTCCGTTATTATCCATACTTGCATGATTATAGGTTACGTTAATATATAACGGTGGGCAATCCCCCCTTCCATTATACTCTGCAGCCTGCGTTAGGAGGGGAGGATCCGCCTCAGTTATCCCCTCTCATTTATACTACTCTAAACTAGAACTCTTCAAACCCGTTTTCTCGTTTACTAACAAAATTAAGAAAAAAGTGTGATAAAGATTTTAATAGAGAATTTTCGCTTGACAAATTTTCTCATTAAATTTAGTTTTAACGATCTGAAATAAACCAGAAACTAAGGGAAATATCTTTATTTTATGTAACTCCGTCTTTCCGAAGGTTTGTATATCTTATTTTAATAATTTCATTTAGACGTGTATTAGTTGCTGCTACGTCGAAAAATAATTTTCATACGACGGAAATACGAAAATCCTTCAATTTACTATTAGTTACTAAGTTTTCAATTGTATTTGCAGTTCCCTGGAACCTGACGACCGATTTCTGGTAAGAATATTCTGGAATCTAGGCCGGGACGAATGCCAAAATTGGAAAACAATGGAAGGAATTTTTTGCAAAAGGACCAATCGACCTCACGCAGCGTCTGAAAGGAAGCATCGATATTTCCTGGAATAATAGATGCAGTGAAGAGATGCGGGTAATGAGTATAATCAAAACGATTTAGCGAAAAAGCCGCGAGCTATATTGAGCGTCGCACTCGCGCATTCGGATTTGAATTTTTGTACCGATTCCAGCGAGCCGTAATGTTCTTCGGTCACGCAGTGGCGGGCGCCACCTGACGGAATCTGAAATTGCCGGTTTATGCATCCGCGGCTGCCTAGACTAGTCTATACTAGGCCCTATCATCTAAATAGTTCCGGGGGCAAATTGCATATGAGACGATCCTCGTCTAATACGATACGCAACAACTGTAGGACTACCGGCAGTGGATTAGGACGTTCTTTCAAATATAGTCCTCACGTCAACCACGGTTCTATGCAATATTGATTTAAAAATTCCTGAACTATTCCAGATCATTTGAATGTACCTTTCAGAACCGTTGTGAATTAGTAATAATTTACGATCCCATTAATTATTACGAAATATTGGAAAATAGTAACCATTCTATGTGAATAAGAAATTGGTGTATAAAATGTCAGATGAAAAGTTTGTTAAAAAATAACATAAAAAAATCGAAAAATATTGCAAACAATTTCATTACGAACCCAAAATTTTATATTTTGACTATTATTTTTTTAATCTTTTTTACTTTTATTTCACTTTTTACTGAAATTTTTTAAAAATTGTTCGCAATTTTGTAGCATTTTGTGGATTTTGTAAGATTTTGGAATTTCACGGTCATAAAAGAAACAGAGAAGATAATAAAAATGTCAGTGCTTTTTTGAGAAAGAAGCCATATCAACTATTTGGATAGATATCTGCCAAGGTAGGATTCACAAGTTGACCACGAGTTGGCGCATAAATCACATATACTAGCAATAATTATTCTCAAATTCTGTAGTGTTCTCAGATAATATGTATTTTCGTTTTAATATCTTATTCGTTAGGATAATACCCAGCTAATTTTGCACACGCATTACGCATGATGACTTAATTTATAAAATATGTTTTTGATAAGGTTTTGACCGATTTATAAATTAATATATTCAAATACTATTGGTAAATTTCGGTCTGTTGAAAAATAAAAATTAAAAATGGTTGAGTTTCGACAAAATGAGAGTGAAAGTTCACTCGATGTAGAAAAAAAATTGCACCATTCTATAGTGAAAGGCCGTATTGTCAGTATTTAACAGTGCATTTTCACCTCATGCAGAGTGAGTTTCTTTAAAAGTAGTCACTCGTTAAAAGTGACCATTTAATCATTCGTTAAAGTGCCTCAATTTTCTCTCGTTAAAGAAGGAATTCTCACTGACTTAAAGAATGCACATTTTGTTAAAATGCTGTTAATTAATCAATCATTAAGTTATTTTTAGGGACTGTTGCAGAAACAAAATGAAGAATCATTAACATGCCGCATAAAGAAGAATACCGTAAACCCAATGATGCGTTCGGTCCTGCAACGAGAGCTTTTCCGTTTACAGTAACGACTTTTTCCCAAGTAATATTCCCTAAACAATAATTTGAGAATTATCCCTATTATGGATTGCAGTAAAACAATAATAAACAAACCTTAGGATTTTTAAATAATCGCCTTTATACGCATATTATTAATATGTCAAATTTAAAAATTGTTTAATAATGCACACAATTTTCAATTTACATTAGCCCATTAACCCTGGAATTACAATGTTTTCGTGAATAACGACCGATTTTATACCGAATTTCTTGCCTCTTTGCACTAAATGCGGTTAAAAACGTGCTTGTACTTTGAAAATATGGAGGTCGATATTTTTTCGAATTTCTATTTCCAAAATGGCGGCAAAAACGGCAATATCTCGTTTTGTACAACTATTATTAGAGTTGCATAGTTTCTTCATTATTATAATCTCTGATCGACTGATCTCTGAAATATAACATTTTTATCGCCATATTGGATCTGCCATTTTTAAATTTTCCAAACCTGACAACAGATTCGAAATTGACCATAGCAAAGACACTAAAAAGACCATAAAAACCCCTTATTACCGACAGTATCGTGAAAAGGATAAGTTTTACAATATGTTGACCGCCATATTGCTTTCGTCATTTTGAATTTTAAAAACCTGAAATCTGATTCTTTATCAGAGATCATAAGATTGAATAAACAAACGTCATGAGAGTATAAAGTAAACTATACAGCTCTATTAATAGTTGTACAATACGAGTCGTTTTTGTTGCTTTCCGACGGCCGCCATGTTGGAAAAAGAAGTTTGAAAAAATCAACCTCCATATTTTAAAAGTACATGTACTAATAGCCCGTTTTTCTAGTGCAAAAAATCAACTATTTTGGTAAGAAATTGGCCGCTATTCACGCAAACATCGCGTAAAAATCGTAATTTTTTACACAAATTTATCCATAAATGATACAGATTGACATTTTAGACTTTTTTAATCTATCCTGTCATGTAGAACGGACCCGAAAACATGCCTCGTATAAAACTGATTGCGATTTCATTAAAAATCTATGAAGTAAAATTTTGTGGCATTCGGGCGCTAATGAAAATGCAGAAAAAAATTTACTTGACTAGTTAAAATACACGTTTAAAAAAACATTATAACCGCGAAAAAAAAATGTTGTTTAAACAAAATTATTTTGTTCTTCTTTACCCACACATTGAATATAATATGTAATTTTTAATATTGCTTGGTAAATAGGATAGGATAGTAGGTTTGAACGTAATTATAACTAAAAGTTATACGTTTCGGTCACTTGGTTTATGTCGATTCAAAACTACTTGTATGATATTTGTAAATTAAAAACAGGTATTCGATAGTGTGCTTACAAATGTCATCCGGAAAAGTGACTATGATTCAATAAGTAAAAATAATTAAATTCTTTATAAACAAATAAAATTTAAATTTTTTTTTCTTATTGTAGTTTCAAACTTTTTTTCTTTCCACAACAACCAAAAGTCTCAGTAAGATTTTTAAAATTTTTTTTATGATTGATTACATAACATAAAAACAAAATCTGCATTGAATAATACCTTCAGCTGTTTTAAATCACTTTATTTTTGTTATCAAAACGTATAACATTTTTTGTGTATAAAACATTTCTTTTTTGTATATATGAGTGTATATTTTTTTACAATACTGCAGAAATAATACAATTTTGAAAAGAGCCTAAAATCAAGTGACCTAAACGTCTAACTTTTACTTGTAATTACGTTTAGACCAGAGAATAGATACAAAGTAATATCACTAAAGGAAATGTTATAAAGGATAAAGTACTACTTAAAGAGCAGAATAACTTTAAAAACTATGATTCAATAAATTTTCAGAATTCAATGAAAAACATAACAAGAGTGAATAAATAAATCATATATTAATAATTTCCAAACATTACATTTCTACAATAACAAAAGAACAGTTTATTGTTATTGTTTTCTAAAAAGATTATATTATTTAGTGTTGTTAATAAATGTCAATTTATTATTATAGCATGTCACATTACCTAACATTTATTTCTACGCGGTCGATTATACTAAAACAGAAAAGAAAGAAGTTTTTCACCTCCTACAAAAATATATTATTATCATTGTTACCGAAATTGTAAACACCATTATTTCCACCGAATCTACAAAATTGGCTTGAAGATAACAAACAATAAACTTCATGTATTTGTACACTATAAATATTACGTAATTCAATACGCGTATTAATAATGCTACATAAACTATTTAAAAAAAAAAAGATATGAATGCAAATCATTGTTTTGCAGATATCATGGAATACAAAATTGTGAAACGGCGTTACGTGGTATTTTTTGAGGAAAAATTAACATAATATTAAAAAAAAAACATTCTATTGTTATGAAACACAGTTAAATGATATAAATGTTCAGTGACTATATGAATCGTCGAAACGAAAAAATTAATTTCATTATTTAAAAATTTGAGTCCGAGAAAACGCGTCCAGTATATATACACATTAAGTTTGTACACTAATTGTGCATGCATTTCTACGAACATGAGCTCGGGCAGGAATTCTCAAGAAAAGGAAACTGTTGTGAGGGAGTGTACACAAAAAACAATTCTTTGTGCATACAAAATGGACACATTCCGTAGCACTTTCGAGCATGGGTTTGTTTTAAGACACTCACCAAGTAAAATCTAGAATGAGTAATGTATTCAAGCCCGTAGTCATTATTTTCGAACTAAACATCCACGCTTAAATGGCTGTATGTTTTTTGCGAAAAAGCAACCAAAATAATAATAAAGTATTGATTTTTAGTTAAGATAATTTATAGTATCAACGATAGATATTTATGAATAAGAAGTATGGCGCCAGCTCTTGAGACCATATGCAGCTCTCGCAAATATTGCAATTATATATATGCAAAAAAAAACTGCGTAAAGGGGCGATTCCGCCCGTTAAATAATAAGTAAAGAAAAAATCAGAGCTATAATAATTATCTTAATTTGTTTATGTTTTTTAATCTGTCGGTGGAATTTTTTGTTGTTAAAAAAGTGCTTTGTTTTTTCAATAATAGGTATTTAGTTTTGTATATTATCGCTAGCAAGATACAGAACCTGATAGTGTTCAAGTTATTTAAATTAAATATATGTGAAGCCGAAGAAATCAAAAGTTCTGTTTGCGAGAATAATTCACACACGGATAATTTAATTCATATTTAGTGGTTGACAACAACAACCCGGCAATTTAAAATTAATTTTTTCCATTTTATTTTAATAGAAGGACCGACTTACCAAGTATTCTTATATCTTATATTTCAATTTTCAATGCAAACGATTCTCTGGTAAATGGTCTAACGTGATTTCTATACAAAGAAAATAAGGTTGTAAATATTAAAAAATCAAAGTAGAAAGGAGGGAATGTAATATGTTTATTGCATTTGCTGTGGGTGTAACAAAAGTAAAATAAAATACAAGGTATTTTATAATAATTATTTATTTTATTTTCAATTTATGTTAACGAAATTTAAAATATTACTTCTTTTTAAATATTACTAAAATTCCTTTAGTTACAAAATTATGTTTACATATTTTTTCGAGCCCGTTTATCTGCTTCGCTTAATTTCGTGTCTCTTATATTGTAACCCCCATGGCGTTTTGTCTGCTAGGATGTTGACGAATGTGCAAGGAATTTTTAGTCTATTGCCAAGCCGTTAACAACAAAACGCAACGCAAAAACTTCCGGTGGTTAAGATTCTTCGTTTGTGCACCTGACATCGAGATTTTCTTTTGCGACATGAAACCTTTTCTTTGTTACGTATTAGTCTTCGAAAGGCTGTCTAAAAGGTTTACTCAGGTCAGTTTCGGGTCGCGCCGTGATTTCCAGTAAGAAAATATTTTGTTTCGTTAAAATGGCAGTTTAAACCTGCCTTAATGAGTTTTTAAGTATTTACTACAGAAGAAAGTACGATAAATGGACTGGTTCGACACAGGTTCGAGTTGTATACCTGTAATTTCTTACCGGAAATTGTACTGAGATGTTTAACATTCAATACCATTTGCAACTTTAACCCCCCTGTGCACCACGACTAATATACACGTCCAAACTACATTGCTTCCATATGAGAAAAGAAAAACTTGTGCTCAGGAAGGTTAAATACACAATTATCAGTAAAAATATTTTTAAGAAAATGTGAGGTTAGTGATTTAATACCTCATTTTTCCGTGACTCACTTTATTATGTTAACATGAAATACTTATTTGAATAGTTCCAAAAGGGTATTTGGTTCATTTGAGATTCATTTAATACTCTGAATATGATAAAATGTTCCACAAAATATAAGTATTATAGTCCTATGCGGTATTAAATGATAACGCTAAACTTTCGTATTTTTACAGTAAATATATAAAAATTAAAACCAAACCAACGTTTCGCACGCATGGGATTCTATTTTTCCACAACTTTTTGTCTTGTATAGCTTATCTTTTAACAGCGTAATAGAAAATCAACATTTCAACATATTTAACAATTACTTTCAAACAAGCGTCAATAACTCGTTTGCTGTTAATAAAAAATGACTGTTAAAATAAATCTTCAAGTGTTTCAAACCTATAATAAGCGAGAGCAAAAATGTCTCCAAAAGACACTTGTTATTAGGAATAATTCGATAATACACGCAGAGAAAAGGTTTATTTAAACTTAAAAAATAGTTTTTTTTTTCTAAAATACTTGTTTAAGTTACAATTTTTGTAATTTTGAAAAATTCCTAATTTGTATCTAACAAATTATTTGTTGAAATGGTTTGACTGTTTCAAAACAATTTCATTTCAAAACAATAAGAATGTTTTTTGAATTAAAAAATTTAATTTTTCTTGGAGAGTTATTTTCTATTAAAAATATAATTTTTTAAATTTAAAAAATGATTTGCTGGGTTATATAAAAATCTTCAATGAAGAATGAATTGGAGACAATAGTAGTTTTCGTATTAAGGGCGTAAAATGTAATTTTACGTCCGCTCACCGATCGCTGCGCCTGAGGGCGGACGAAGCCGGCCCGAGGGTGTCGCGATCTGTAAAGGGCGTAACATTTTACGCCCGTAATAGGAACATTATTTTTTGGCCAGCGGGCGTAAAATTCGCAACCGCATTACAGAAAGTAGTAGGGATGTGGGGGTGAAAAATGAATTAATGACGGCAGCGTAAAGTTCAATGACAAATTTTCGAATAAACAAAACGTGAAGGGTTTAGGAGGGGAAGGGGGAGTTCGAAGCCCCCCCGATTTGAAAAGTATATACTAAAAAGTAAATAATAAAATAAAAATAAATATTTAATAATATGTTTTGTTTCAGTGTAAATAGCATTTTATGCACTTTTGACCCCCCCCCCCCCAAATAAAGAAAATAAATCATCATAACTTGAAAGGAAATAGATGACAATCAAAATTTAAAATACAAAATTTGCGGCATAGCGCCGAACGCTTTGTTTATTGCGGCGAATGTAAACAACTTTACTGCGACATGAATTCTTGGTATTTTCGTTTATATGCCACACTTCTATACTGTTGACAATTTATTTTGAATCTATTTTTAATTTTAAATAACTAGGTTATACACACAAGACATACAAAAATGATTTCAATTGAACTTTATTTTAAAATAAGTAGGTAATTCAAATTTATCGATAATTCACATAAAAAAATTATTTTATTTTTACGCACCCGGAGGCGTAAAACTCTATTTTACCCCCGGCGGGCCAAAGAATACATTGTCTATATGTCTTCTTTGTATATCTTTAGGACATTGCGTTACTGTTTCGTTCTATTTTAAAAGCAGGATTTGCGGATATATTCATCCGTTTTTCAGTGAGTAAATTAAAAATTTTATACTAAATAATATTTTTACCAAATAATGTAACCACGCCTCAGTGGTGTGCTGTTTTTATGTTTTTCAGAAAGTTCGTTTTTTAATTTTTCAGTTTTAAAAACTGTGTCAATGATATCGAAACTGGATTTTTGGTAATCTATAAATTATTAATATTAATTTTAAACTTAAGTTTCTTAAGAAACTTTACATGTTACTCGCCAACAAGTCGGTTTCTTAATGCAAGAAGTTCTATTATATCTATTTGAAGCAAATAATGTACAGTCAAGTCTAGACAAAATTTTGTCTCATCGATCTGAAATTCATTGCTAAAGAGGGAATTTATAAAGTACGAAGGCATAAATAAGATTGGATGTATTCTCCGGAGCTGAACGTAGCCGAAAGAGAAAGTACTAGAACTGAGACATCTGAAAGTTTCTAGATGCGAAGATTTTGCACATATGGGATCCAAAATCGAAAAAGTTAATTATTAGGGTACAGTGAGGGTTATCGGCTCATATCAATCCTGAAAATGATAAAATAATCTAAAGTAGAGATGTAGTATTTTTTAAAACGGTCATTTAAACAAGAAGAAAATGAAACGACGATAAATTCCACTAACTTGCATCTCGAAGAAACTGAAGATAATGCTCAGAAAGTAAGCAATCATTCATCAATCGAACCTTTGCACTGTCAAGTAGTTTTCATGAAAATGCAGGAAAAGTGTAAAAAGAATCCTAAACTAAAAAAATTTTAAAGGAAAGGAATAATAATAGAACCTCAAAAACGACAAAAAATAACTCCTACAAGATTTGCTAGACAGAAAAATAGTTCATGACAATTAGGGTCTGCAATAAATGCAGAAAGAATACTGGATACAAGATGGACCTTCAAAGTGAAACATTAAGCAGAGGGAAATATATGACTCAAAGCTAAATTGCTACATGAAATATAATTTGAAAATACACTGCATGGATGTTGTGATAGCGTACATACAAGATGATTAAGATGACGAAACATATGTTAGACCACCGGAAGAACTTGTAAACGAGGAAAAGTCTGGAAGTTACATAAGACACTAAATGGCCTGAAACAAAGAGGGCGTTCAGGGAACAGAAAATTCGATGAGATCCTACCTACCCTACCTACATGAAACGGGTTTCCAAGACACTCGTATAGAGCCATGTGCTTACGTTAAAGGAGAAATCCCGACAAAGGTAATTATAAGAGTTTATGAAGATGACCTACTATGTGCATCGAATTTCAATCATCAGCTGGAAACAACAATAAGAGATGTAGCGAAGAGATTTAAGATAAAAAACCTTACAGCGGTAAAAAGTTCATTAGGTACATATGCATATAAGTCAAAACCTTATCGAAGCAAATCAAAAACTATAAATTTAAGGGGTTTTTCAAGATTTTTGCATCGATTGCTGTAAGTGTTCATCGACATCGATCGAACCAAATTTAATGAAGGAAGGAAGGAAAAGTCGCTGACATCTGGCTATGAAGAGGATAAGATACCGTATAAAAGTGCTATCGGATGTCTTATTTACATACGGCAAACCAAATATTACGTACGATGTGGGAGTCGAAGAACTATAGCAAAATTAGAGTACAACTGAAATGGACATTTGGAAATTTAAGGTTATGTTTATGCAGATTGGGCAAATGACATCCAGGATAGAAAATCAATCAATCATCGGAAGCTTCATTAAATTAGCCGGGGGCTTATTATACTGGCAAAGTAAAAAGCAATCTACAATCGTTTTGCCGAAGCTGAATACAGGGCACTACCCTGAATGTGCCAAGAAGAAATGTGGCTACGAATGTTAGCAAATGGATATAGCACAAAATGACACAGTAACATTTTGTGACCATCAGAGTGCTGTGAATCTTACTGATCGACAGTATACGAACCAAGAGCTAAACATATTCGGCTACACTTACGAGAATACATTTGCAATAAGGTAATAAGTTGGGAATATGCGAATTGACTTACAAGGGGTTTCTTTAAGATGTGCAGTCGGCGGCGAAAATGCTTTGCTTACGATATTTTATACAATTGTACATTGGGCAACGTGTTAATTTGCGCCCGAAAATTTCAATGCGCAAAGAAAATTTTGCCGCAAATGTGCGAAAGCTGTAGGCAATAGTATATTGCTCAACGAGGGAGGTAAAATAAAGAATGCCTCAGACTGCGTGTAATTTTCACCCTCGGCTTCACCACGGGTAAAATTTACACGCAGTCTGAGGCATTCTTTTTTTCTTCCCGAGGGAAGTATACGATTTTTCTTCATGACAGGAAAAGAAGTAAGTTGCTGCTTTCGTCCCAGTGTGATGAAAAGTAATATTACCGCACGCAGTGAGGTAAAATTTACTTTGTGCACTGCTTAGGCACTAGTGCAGTAAAATTTACTTTGCACATCGAATTTTAGTGCGCAGTCACACTTTCCTTGTTCCTTAGTAGTCGAGAGTGTAACATTAAGTAAATCGAGATTATCGTTTTCTCATTTTATTTATATGTCATTGGTAGGTGACATAATGTACATGTAATGAACTTGAATCATCCAGGAGTATCTCAGACAACTCTTTAATTTAAATCGAAACTTCAAATGATGTTATTCAAAGTCACTTTTCATTTCAATAGACAAAGGACGAATATGATTTCCGGTATTTGAATAAAAAATAAATTCTACCCAGCCGTTAATTTAAGTCAACCTGTGTTACGATAGATATTGCGTAGATAGATATGCGCGGAAAATGATTTGAAGAGTGGATTATTCGATAATGACTACCGACAAATACACGCGTGTACCTTGGTGTAGAACCTCGAACCCCCAGTAGCGAAACGGCATATCCAAACTGTATACTCACTTTTGTCTCCAACTTTTTATGGCCTTCAGAAATACCGCACGATCATTATCGCAGCCAAAATTCGACGCGATCCTTTTGGAGGACGTTATAATTCTTTTCGGCAGAATAACGAGGCCTGTAATTATTATCAAGCCCGTAAACCGAAAGATTGGAATTTCTATAAACTGAATCCTAGGTAAATACGAGCCAATAAACCAGAGAGTAACGGTAAGGAGGCCAAAGAGTGTGTGAGAGACAGAGAGAGAGAGAGAGAGAGATGAAGAGAGAGAAGAAACGAGACGCGAACTAGGCGTCCGAACGGCGGGGAACAAAAAGATTCCCCCGATTTCACTTTGTCCGTGTATATACGCAGGTACAAGTCCGTGTGTTACCTAGTTTTACCCTCTATATAATACCTACATAAATTTACAGGCATCGCCTTTCCTCCGCTTGAAGCAGCATCCCGAGAAACGCCTACCGATGGGTCCTGCGCGTCCTGGCTTTGTTTCTGCCTTGGCGTTTTACCTCCAGCCGCATTTGATACCTGGGTTCTCGAATTGTCGACATGAAATTGTTTGGGAATAGGCGATATGGATTTGTCTCTTGCGGTGGTCGATGCTCGCTCACTTTTGACCAAACAACGCGCATGGGGGGCAATTCGCACGTTTCCCACCTGGTTACTCCAAGGAAAAGCTTTCAAGAACCCGGTTAGGATAAAAGAATCTTAGTTGACAGGTGGAATACCTTTTTCTCTTGTACAAACTGATCCTTTCTAATTATTTATATTTACTCGAAAATCTTATGGGGGCATTTCAGTTTTCTGAGAATTCAGTTCTCTTCTATACTAACGTTTAAATTGAGAAATTAAATTTGCTTTTAAGTATATGAATCTAATGTTTACTTTAATCATTTTTATAATAAAGAAAACGTTTCGCGTATAATATATTTTTTTATTAACACTCAAATTTGACAAATTGATTTCGGAGTTTTTAAACGGCTGAGGTTATGAGTAGGTTCAGAGTGTACATTAATTTCAGGTATGATCATGTAGAATCGGGGATGCGAAAATCATAGCTTGCATCAGTGGGAATTACGGAAAGAAAAGGTGAAGTATAAAGAATCTTTGGGTGCCAATGTCGGTAGTAAGAAATTCAATACAAGATATGGGCTGCGCTAAAATGCAGGAAGAATGCACGTGAGTGAACTAAAGGGATTCAATTGCCGTGTACTTCTCACTGCTGGGAAATCTCACAGTCTATCTTATTATGTTGCCTTCTAGAAAAAATACTTTTTACATTCAATACTTTTCGAGTTCATAAACAAACGCTATGTACCTGATTTTGGGATAAACCTCGTTCCTTGGTCTGATTGGGAAGGACCTGTAGGTATTACGTACATTGTAAACTGCGAAATAGTACTGCCAAGGAAGAAACATTGATGCAGGGAGAGGCTCTAATGAACAAGAGTTACTAAATCAAAAATTATTAAAACCTGCAATGCAATACACTTAACCCTCTGAAGGGAGAGTGATCATATTTCTAGGTAAGTTGCAGTTCATTATCGCTGTCGCATAAAGTTAGCGTAAATTGCACGTGCCCTTGTACAAAATTCTTTTTTGTGTATTTTGTGGCTAGTGAGCATTGGGAATACTAATATAACGAATAATATATAGGAGGTTTAGTCTGACGTTGGTAGGGCATAGTTGGTTACGCGCACTATACACCTGGATGATTCGGTAAAGCGTCTTAACCCGACGAAACGCGAATAATCCACCGACCTGGACGCTATATTTCCGCCTATTAATTTTGCTAAGGCGATTGTCTCGTTCCTTTTTTCGCCCTTCACTTCAGCGTAATTCGAGCGGGACTCGATGAACGTGGCTTATATGAGAGACGATATATACGAACGAGCACTCGAAAACGATGTTCTAATCGGGCTCCCCTACTTTCATAATCGGGGTATTATGATGTGCGTGTCTTCTTTTTTCTTTATTCCCGTTTTTTTAGGTACCGTATTTGTATTGGGTATTATATCTGGAATTGTCGATTGCGCCATTAAATTTAAATTAGCTATAATCCTGTGAAATTTGAGTAGGCTATATTAGCTGTGAACCATTTAAAAATTTGTTTAAATATAATTTTTTGCAGGGAAAAACCTATGAATTCGTAGAATCGGAATGCAAATTTAAAATAGCATCTGATAAAACACGTTGTAAAAGTATAAGCAAAAAATGCACGCTAACAGTGCTGGCAACTTATTTAGAATCTCCAGACGTAGAGAATGAAAATCCGTTTCTGGAACGGGAGCAATGTAGACCTTCGAGGGTGCAAATCACTCCTAGCGTCGCTTAAGTGAACCGGTTACGGATATAATTTAATGCGTACTGTTGGTAAAGTATCAAAAAATGACGAAATTCACATTGCACTCGAGTTATAAGTTAATAAGATAGTAACGAGAAAGTATTATGTGCAGCAAATATATAATTTTTAATGCATTATTTAAAAAAGGAATGGTAGTAGCCATTTTTTACCTGCTATTGTGAATTAAACAATTTTATCTTAAATTTCATATGACGGTACCGAAAAATCATATAAATAAATACTTTCTATCGCTCGTATCTTCTTGTTTTGTTTTAAATCTTTTATGGGCATCATAACACATCATTTGATTATGTTTGTAATAGTACAACAAACTTTTTGCCACAGAAGAAAATGCCATGAATTCATCACATTTCGCACATTTTATGTTTCATAAAAATAAACTCAATCCCAAAGTTTCAAATTTATATTAGCCACTTCCGAAAATTTGCTTGGTAGGGAGGACTACTGTTTCATTATAGTTATTTTTCATCATTTCAAGACTGCCCTAAGTTATAGCTCTTCGCTACTCGCACGTAGGTACGTTTGTTTACGTTCCTCGCGAGTGTATGCCTAACCGACGCGTTTCCAGGTTTGCCGATTTTAACAGAATATGGAGGATTTGGTCTGGAAGGCGACAACTGTGTATTAATTCAGTATTGGGTAAAATTTTAGGAAATTACAGTTTGCGTAAAATATAAGAAACATTACATTCACGGGATCTTGTCGCATATTGGGACACCTTACTCATAAGGATATGTAAGAATCGTTATTCAGCTCGTAAGTCCTATAACCAATAAAAATATACTGAAATAACGTGATACGAATGAACCATTTATATTCAAAAATGCAAGTATAGACATATTTATTCATATGTATATACTGAAGATAATTTCAATTTTTACATTAACATTCAGAAAAAAGGTGTTCAATTATTTATCTTCCTACTAAACCTCCATCTTATCCATTTGCAATAAAATTATACAAATTACTTATAGAAAGTTGCATGCTTTAGATCGGAACAAAAACGTCCGTTATTTATGACTAAAACTTACGTATTTCTTCTTTTTTCTCGTCATCGAAGTAAAACACTGAATTTTTAATGCACTTGCAGTTTATTTTTATAAACTTGCATACTGAATTTATTGAAGTAATTTGCTTAACGCGATACTTTTTATGTTTTATTTACAGACGCAGTTATTTTTAGCTTTTTCCGCTAGTTTTGACGCTGAGTAAATTTACTGAATATTTCGATATTATTTTTTTTAACATCCGATCGCTTCAAAGTAAATACAATTTGTTAAATTACTCTCGTGTTTCTTATACAGAATTACCAGCGTGTATCAAGCAACTTTATAACCTAATTCTCTTGTACACTTTTGATAAGGACTCAAATTTAGACGGTTTTAGAAGGTCAACCTTGTGGAACAACAAGTAAATTGTTATGTTTTATTCAAAATTAAGTAATGATCGAAATTGAATTTTCAAAAAGTATTTTGATAAATATTAAGTTTGATAACGTAAGAACAGAACACTGAATTTACACAGTCGTTAAAATAGATGTCGTTCTTATGAGATATAAGTATAGGCGTATTTATAACTATATGAACGTCAATAAGTGTTTCACAAACATGTCACTAATGCCCAGAGACGTAAACTTCCGTTATGTATTTTTGTACTCTTTTTATATTTATCTTAAGTATTAATAATAATATGTGTCAATAAAGTTTCGGTGTAAATTTACATAATATTTAACTTAATTTAATTTACAAAAGTTCGCAAAATACTTTGAAAGTATACTAATTAGTATATTCGGAAAAATAATATTTTATGTAAATTATATCAATATTATTGTGCTATATTTCCAGTACATGTCGCTCACTATATGACTCGTTCTTGTTAATAATAATAGTGTTGACAGATACGTCTATAAGTCAACATCGAAATAATCACCGTGAGTACGTGACGCGACCACGTGACCTGGCCTTTCTATCGAAACAAATTTGAGGCCACTGTTTTCCATGGTAATGAGAAAAATAGCTAAACTGAAAAGGGAATGCACTTAGAGTATGACAAAAGGTATGATTAAAGCACTGTCCGTGTCTTTATGAAGGAGTGTACGTTAGACGTATATAGACGAGGGGGGCCAGATGTGCACGCATATCGAGACGCTTTTTAAGTTATTCATGAATTCGCTTAATCGGCTGTGTACCGTGTCTATCTACTTTTTTTTACGTTAGTGTCGGTGTAACTCCGCGTTAAATTCGTAGAAACCGTACCGGTAACGAGGACCATAAATTCTTTATTAGCCAGGAGCATCGGCGACTCTTGTTTCCAATTTTTTTCGACCAATTCGCTTCCATGGGTTCTTTGCCTCGCCTCCCCCACCCTTTCCTCTTTTTAACGTCGCGTAATAAATAATAAGCCGACGTCGCGCCTCTTTCGACGACTCTCACGCATTTCGTAAACGTTGCCCCAAAAAAGATCCGAGTATTAAAAATCGGTTCGCACGGAAATATTCGCCGGTTCGTCCGATTAGCACTTTTTCTGCTTGTCGTCGAAATCTGCTTGAAAACGTACGTACGAATTAATGTTTGAACCTATATCTCATTCAGCCTTTGTTCTGTTCGTAACGTTGTCTAAAATTGCAATACTTTTACCAAAATCACAATAAGATAAACTGATTATCGATTATAAATATCGCAGTTCCACATCACCCGTGACTAGTACCAAATATTAAAAAACTTTTGTACTTGAATTTTTTTCAATAGTATTAATGCTTGAGTTTCACTTAGGAACATGTGAATTAAATTAAAAGAAGCGCCTCAATATTTTACACTTGACTGCGGAAATCTCTAATGAACAATTTCTATTTTTATTCATTTCAAAACAATAAAAATTGACTAGTTTATAGCGAGTTAAAATAAAAAAGTAGCCACGTAGTAACCGGTCCTGTTCATATGGTTTTCAGTTGTTTTGCTATTTTTTGCTCCTATGAGTTCAAACTGGACTCCAACAGTTGTAGAGTCTACATTGAAGAAAGTTTTCGCTGCGAGAAAACTCAACCACTTGCGAGAAATAGATGTTAGTAAACATTGTTGTTATGCTCAGAACAACTGTATTCGAGAGTTCTAAGAGGTCTTGAGAAAATGGTTAAATGGTGGGGATAAATACATTAGCCCTATACGACGAGTATACGAGGTGGGCGGAGCCTGATCTGGCTGACGAATGCCCTCGGACAAAGTCGGCTGTCAGCGGAAAACAGCGGGATTTTTTCGTATGGTTTATGAAATTATCGAAATCTCAGTATTTATAATATTTACAAATGTGCACAGAGAGAAAGAAGGGTTAATGGAAGCAGGTAGAAATGGTAGAAACGATCTTAACATATGTAAACAGTAGAATTATAAATATGAAAGGTTATAGTTGAGTTTTGAGGTTAGGTACAAATGATTTAAGTACCGATAAATAGTAAATGGAGCATTAAAATTGTTCCATTTACTATGGAAATAGTTAATTTAACTAATACATATATTAAAGCGTTTTGGTCTTATAAAATGGTTTTATAAACTATTCTCTTGAATGAAATATTAATTTTTTTCATATTTCTTATGCTAATTTTTGTAATGCTTGGAACATTTTCTGATATTAATGACAAAATTTTAAAAATGCATGTCCAACTTGAAAAAAGAACGAATTTGTTTATAAAAAATAACAATTGCATGTATTGAAAATTAAATTTTGGAATTTATTAACTTTACCTAAATAAGAAACGTTACTCCTTTTTAGAATAGTTTTTGTATATTGACCATGACTGGTTCGTGTCTTACGATTCTCTTGTTTTCAGATACTCCACATTTAATTAGTCAGTGTAGTTTCCCAAGACTTCTCTCGTCTAATACGTATTAGATTAACAGAAATATGTTTCTGGAGGAAATTGGTACCGATATATATATTAGAAGTTAATTTGAATTATTTTGAGTAATTGGAAATATCCTTATCTGGTGGGCCTAAATGTGATAAAAAGCGATCAACTTTTATTAATAGTACAAGTTACGAAAGACTGCACTTCAATCCCGTGAAGAATTCTACAATGTATATGTATATTAATTAAACAGAATATGGCTACTTTCATGGATTAGGAGAGCTTTAACATTAAAAAAAAAATTAAATATGTGATTGTACCGCCACCTTAGAAAACATCTTTTGATCATCCTGTCAGATATTCCATCAATGTCGTTCAAATTAGATGCGAATTGGGCTGTATGTGTTTTTGAGATTAGAATCCGAGATGTACCGTTTCTTGTGAGAAAACTTGATTTAACGAAGATCAACTGGTTCTTGAAGTAGATTTAGACAATAAGTTCGAATATGTATTCACTGAGCCTCTGAAGAAGAATTATGAAGGAATAAAAGGATATTGTAGCATTCCTACTAAATCCTAGATCTTCAGTGATTTGAAATAAAGCATAAGGCTGTCTTAGGCCTTATTAATTTTAGTTAGATTCCATTTTTAATTCTGCACTTGATGTATTACTTTCTCTGAAACATCTTTCTTGCTTACAATTCAATGCATATTGTATATGATTAATTATTTTTCTTTGTTATATTTTCCAATAAATTCATGTTTTTTTTTTGTATTAGTGATATCAACGATTTTTTTGCTGTGGTAAAATAAAAAGTCATTACTTTGTAATATACGTTAACGTAATAATTATTTTATAAACCCGCGATAAACATGGGTTATCAGAAAATTGTGATTATTTTGATATCGACTTCAAATAATTGCTTATATTGATCATATTTTATAATATTCTTATTATGTGCTCTACAATAAATGGAAAATATCTATATGATAGGTATATATATTCACACTTACAATTAGTTATAGTAATTATTATAGAATCACACCATTCCCTGCCTTTTTATCAATTTGAAACTATCGATGAATTATTACGATTCTTGCACAAATTCAGTATTGAGTAATTTCACGAAATTAAAAATTTTAAATTCTATAATTGTAAATGTCTACAATTCCGCAATTGTAATTAGGTAAATATATTCATAGCTCCTAATAGCTTGATAATTTGTTTACATGTACTCATAAATTTAGAGAATGTTTTTTAATTCCAACGTTAAAGGAAGGTAATGAGCAAAGTAAAACTATTTACTAAACATTTCCTATTAATTTACAAAATTAAATTATATAAATGTCATTCACTGCCTTAGATGTCGATGTAAGTCAATTTTTTTGTTATAAATTTATATATGTAAATATATTTATATTATATTATATTCAAAATGGAGTTACAAAATAATTCGGGATAGTTTAAGCTCACAAAAAATGAAAGGTTGTATTCAGAAGAGGCAAAAATATCCCTAGAGATTATGTTTGATGCTTGTGTAACATTGTACATTAATGTTAATACCATGATATGTATATTTTTAAGATTAAAATAACTTAGGTTCGGAAAATTCAATATAAATTGTACGAAAGGACTACTTCAAAGATTACTTCCGTTCTGGATAAAGTGCCAAGCAGGTATTCTGGAATTTTAAGGAATTACGAAATGACATTACGCTTCGAACAAAGATCTTTCTGAATATTAGGAGATAATACAACGGATTTAGTTGCCATGTGTACTCCAAACGATTAGACTTTTTTCGCTTTCTATATCTTTCATGTAGATCTTTCCACCATATTTTTATTCTTAACGCACTGATTCGTGGATTCCAATAAAAGAAACGAACCTTCGTGCTACGAAGGTATATTGGCACAGGTAATGCTAAAAATGATTGTTTGTCTGCTTGTACAAAATTACGATTTTTTGTGTATATAAAGATTGGGTAATTAAGACTGTAAAACTCAATTTTCTTGTTTAGTAAGATGAAGATGACATATAACCATATAGGATCCGCGGTTTTCGGGTAGATAGACCTACCATACCTGAGAAACATCACGACAAGGGAAACTTTGAAATGGATTTTTTTATAATTTCAGTTATATTTGACAACTGGTAATATGACAAGGAAATATGCTTCTTTTTTATTAGCAGTTTAGATAAGGACCTCTGTCTTAAAATGTTGAGTTACTAATTCATAGGTGAAAATTAATCGCCGAATTATCGCATTCCGGCATAGCTCTTTTGATATGTAGCTCCTTACGAAAGTAATTGTAATGACTACGCAAAATTCCATGAGATAACAGCTTTTCGCCCGAGTCCAGCGATATCAACAAAAAGTGTCAAGTTCGGGACGTTCTGAAGGAAAGTGTGCGTGTATAATTGAGTATACAATTTTTCCTAACGTACACGTATATTTGATACACTCGTACAGAACGTGTAGAAACGTAAATGAACAAAATACCACCGTACATATATTTAAAATAACAAAAAAAATAATAAACATTTTTATCCTTTAATTAAATGTACAAAATGTAGATAATCCTCAAATATCGATTTTTATGCTCTACATAAGCATCTGAAGGCCGTTGTTTGTCACGCAGAGCCAATATTTTAAATCTCATACCGGATATGTTATTTTGTCCAACAAAATTGGATTTTTACTATTTGTTAAATTTATTATTAATCAATAATCTTAGAACTGTCTTTGTACTTTGACATATTCATGAAATTGCAAGTCAAAGGCGTACAAAATAAAATAAAAAATAAATGCAACTATTGGATAATATGATATATTTTGCTCATAATGCTTATAGAAGCACGGGTTTCAAATTTATGGCAAGAATTAAGGCGACCTACTTCGACCCACCGATATTAGTCTTCGTCGATAAACTTTCACATCGCAATATTATTACGGTTGTAAGTCCTCCATAATTTTGAATTCAAAATTTAAATAAAATAGGTATCGCATTGTACGGTTATATCGAAGCTCTCGCCCCTGCCTGTTGTTTCCGACTCGTTGAGCATCAAGCAGCCATGAAATTAAATTTTCTTACTGCGTCCCGCGTGGGTAATAGTCTGCGTTTGGTGTTAATTAAAGAATGTTTCTATCATTATTAACCAATGCACAAATAAATTATTGTCCAAAATTTTGAAACTTGCATACAAGGAATAAGAATTTGAAAACATTTTGAAGTATCGTTCGGTACGTGATAGTAAGTCACCCTTCTAATTTTTTCTAATACCCATTATACTAGGGTGAGAAAGAAAACGAACGAAATTCTTTACTTATATGCGTTCATGGCCACGTTTTAGAAAAACTGTATCAGGCAACAATTGTTTAGTCATGCAGGGCAAAGTAAGAAGTTCATTTTACATTTTACTTTACAGATGTTTCATTGAAATGTTAAAAATGTGTTCATCTTTAGATATTTGTTTCTATCTGAAAGTTGATAATTGAAAGGGGAAAAGCTGGAAGAAAAGAATGGATGAAATAGGAAAATTAAAAATGAAAGTAAACAAAAGCACACAAGTGCATTTGACATAAAACTAAATTATCCAATAGCCAACTATATATCCTGAAACTGGTTTTGCATCATCGTTGTCTTATTTAGAGGTTTGCACCCTTGAACACATCGCAATCGAATCAACCGGAAAAGAACGAAAGAAAAAGAAAGGAAGAAGAACCTCTAATGGTTTCACCTACGTGATCATGAATTTCGACCGCTTATTAATGGCGTCTCTAAGGGCAAGGCTGACGCATTATCCTTGCAAGATAGGCATTTTAAACAGTTTTGTAGGGTCGAAAACGCAAGTCTCGAGGACTGTCGGCGATGATATTTTGCTCGAGGCCGCTTCCTACTAGACAAAACGCATGAATAATGCAGTCAATTTTGCAAGTTCCATTTAAGTTTACTTTTGATGGTCTTTATTGATAACGTATTTTTAGAGAATATATAAATTCGTTAATGAAATTAATGAATGAGGCAATAATTAAATAAAAACGAATTCTGATAATATATATTTTAGGTAGTATTTTAACCCTCAGAATGTACAATAATTAGTCAATAAATTAGTTTTTATGTTTAATACTACATATTTTTATAAATTGGTAGTATAGGGATATCTGTCGAGGGTTGACCTCGATTATAAATTTCATTATTTATAGACTATATCTTATACAAATTTTTTCAGAAGGTGGACCCTTTGCGTATTCTTTTCGTCACAAATATGAGTATAAATTTAGTTTTGTGATATATTGTTGGTATTATATTAAGTTCAATGCATCGTAAACAACAATTAAATAAAAGTGAGGTTAACTCTGTCCAGCAGCTCGTAGTCCGTGTACCAAGAAGGAATCAACATGCACTTAATAAATTAGTAAGCAGGATATACGTATGCAGGAATTGGTAAATAGTTTCATATTATTTTAATTATTTAAAACGAAAACACCGACAAGGACCAATGGCTTACGGGCACTTCTTGCTAGGAAGACGGTATGAATAATGCAGCAATTGGTTCCAGACGTTGGTCTAGACTCGTCGTGCACTACCCTTTTCTTTTCGGTCTTCTTAATGTCCAAAAACACGCCAAATTGTTGGATCATCGTCGGAGAGACCACAGCCGGTTTTGCCACAGTCTATTACCTCCTCCTGCACCGATCTTTATATCGCAATTCCCTCTTTTTAGTTTCGTTAATAATATTTTAGTGTTTGTATAGTTAATATATTCGCTGTAGTTGTTTTTTTAATTTAAATTGCTATATATTCTCGATAAATATATATAAATTTGCGAATTGTTGCGAGGTTGCAAGCGGTAAATGAAATTTCTCTTTTTATGATCATTACCAGGACCCACTTTAGTACGTATTATTTCGCTGCAGAACCGAAATTATTAGATGAATGCCAAGTGGGAGTTAAAAGATGATGGATTCAGAAAGAACCACATGGTTCTATCCCTGTATTTCTGTAATGCTCTATTGGATAAGCAACTAAAAATCTTCAACCAGAATTGGAGAGTATTGAATAAAACTCACTAAAATATATACGACGTCCGCATTCCCCTGAAACGAAAATCGGACCCGCAGTATTTTGCGAATCGATGCATGTATTTGCCAAGCCTAAGCAGGGCGTGTTCCCTTAACGCCCGATGCTACTGCTAGTGTAAGTCGTGTCAGTTTTACTGGAACGGACTCGCATATTTTCGGCGACCTCGCTACTGCTTGCGTTTCGTTCTTATGGGATTTTAATTCGGGGGATGCAGATAACACGTTGCGCCATCTCAAGAAAATTATATCGGGATTTTTGGCAGCTTCTCTATGATCAGGCTGCGCGGAATGCAGCTGCGAGGCTCCCGGGGGCAACGCCACCACCTAATTATTAATTATTCTGTTGCTTACTGGCAACCGAGTGCAAAACTGAGTTGGGCGGGAGAGGTGGAGGGTGGTAATTTCATAGGTGCTCACGACTTACGAGGAGGAGGAGAACGTCTCCTGTTTAAAAAAAGGCTACCAACGCCGAAATAGGCCATGTTTCCAAGAGAGGGAGCGAGAAAGAATCCTTAACCTTGATCTTGTTTCGTGTCTAACAAAATTCTAGGAAAAATCAAAATGAGCGAGAAATTCTTAAAATAGAACTCTAGTAGACCTAGAGGATACGTGTAATGATCTTAAAATTATCTTGAAAATAAAGTAAAAATGAAATTATGATCCCAATTATTAGTAATAAATCTTCAAAATAAATTATGTTTATATCAACACCAGCAAGAAAGTGTTCTCATGCAATTATACCGTGTCAGTCACACAACTTCACTTGTAGCTGCGATAAAACTTGCCAGATTATTAAGTCTTCCCAAAACGTTTTTCGTCGCACTAGGGCGCAAAGTGCGATTTTGCGCTTCACTTTCGGGGTGCACAATTAAAGGGAAGAGAACTAGCCCACCATTCGTGTACATGAATGTGTCGAGAAAATATTTCGTCGCATTTTACCCTGTGTGACAAAAAATAATGTTCGTATGACGCGCGTAACTTCATGCACCCTTCGAACGCAAAATTTAATTTTGCATCCTTGATACAAAACATACTATAATATAGTAATCATTGTAACATATTTATCCATTATTAACAGTAACAATTTAAATTAATATTTTATTATTATTTTTTTCTTATTTAAATTATAAATTTTTGTGACAAAATCAATCGACGCTACCGGCTGTTGATGTTTATTTTAATATAAAGTTACACTTTTAGTACAGCCCGGGCAACGTTCGGTTACATTCAACCCGGAATGGGTGTCTGCGTATATGTTCAAATAATTAAATTTCATAGCGTGTTTACTAAGACAATGAACCTAACATAATAGCCTCAAGTTTGCAAGGACCTCGGAACACATGAAAAGGGAATATTATATAGATTATGTGTTGTCAACAAGGGAAAGAGGAAGAAAATGCTATGGAATGCGTTTGTTATTGTATACATTTGTGATAAAAACAATTATGATGATTTATCGAACATTTAAAATCAATATTATCAAAGTGGGGATTGTTGTTAAAGCGCATCGTATTAAAACGGCATTATAAATAGAACATTATAAGTATGCATTACAATATATCCATACGAATAAAATGCTTTTCGTGTAAACGTGAATAGTAAATTCCTAAAGTTGCATTACAATATTTGTTACCTGTCGCCTCAGGGGACGAATTTTAAAGGGGAAAGCAAAATGCGTTAAAGGAGGTTCATCCCGTCATCAGTGACACTTCATTAAGATAGCCGTCGACGGATTACCGCGTCTTCTCGACCCATAAATAATCGCATCCCAGCAGCTTTGTCTTCACAAAACAAAATGATGTGATAAATTGCTCGATATACCAGGCATTGCGTACTGATGGAATCACGTTTCAAACAAATTTGCAGCATTCGGGAACATTTATACGACGCTTTAGAAATTGATGTCGGTCATTTATTTTTCTATACCATCTTTTAAAACTTTAAATAACCGTTATTATTGTGTATCTTCGGATATATTATCACATTCTTATGAAAAAAACATTTATTTACCTGCCGTCTTAAAAACACAATGTAAACAAGCCATTAGAAAATTACATTTTCATTTCAATTGATATAACTGTAACTTAGGTGTATTGAATGTTTTGATACCTTTTGAACTTACAATTAGTACAATTTTGAGTGATATAAGGCGAGGTTCACATTTAGGATAAAAGAAGCTCGAAATCAATTCATAGGTTTTGAATAAACAGCCACCCACGCAAGTGGTGTCATTTTGAATAGTATTAAGTAATGTCGTCTTAATTAATCGTTAGATTCTTGTCTAGACGGAAGAAAAATGAATAACACTTTGAGAAAAGAAACTGATACTAATAAAACTGCGTATCGGAACATAATAGTAATATAACATGATTAATTTTCTGAATACCGGTATTTGTTAAAAAATTTAAATTATTCCAAGTTAAAAATACTCTATGAAGCATTGGCATTCAAATTGGAGATTAAATACATTAATTCAAATGAAAGGCTCTGTGAAATCGAACGATCATAAAAAAAACTATAGACAAAATTTGTCGACAAATGCCTGAACGTTTATGTAGATATAAAATTTTATACATTTAATCAAATGTTCGATATCTCGTGTTGGACGAGGACAATCCATAAAAAGCGAACGTTACTTTATAATGCCAGAATGCCGAGAAGGTTCTAGTGATCGTTCACGTGGTCGGTCATAAACCGGAGAATACGAATTTCGAGTGTAAACCCGGATTAAAATTCTAACGAGTAATAAGAAAAGATCGGGGTTTTAAAATAAGCACCAATTAAATTTCATCTCGAATAACTCAGGAGACCACAGTGGACCGACCGCTACACGTAATGCACGCATGAATATCAATTAATTCCGAAATTGGAACCGGTAATGAATTCGTGTTCGGGTAAAACCGAACTCTCTTGACTCGGATGAAAACATCACTTAAAATATCCTGGAAAAAAGATTACAACTGAAACGTATATAACGCAGGAAATTGAAACTAGATACGGAGACGTATATGAATATATGAGTTATAGCACCGTCGAAGATAAAAAAGTGTTTTGATTAATGAAGATGGCCGGCATGCGGAATAGCCAATGTGGGAAAAAATTCACCGGGGCCGCTTGACGAGTCGTCCTGTCTTTTTACGAATTTATTTTCTACGCGCCTTTCGTTCAATGCTCACGAATAATTAAATTACCCAAAAATACCGCAAGATTTTAAACGTACAAGTTATTCCAGTTTTATGTTCTCAATCCTTTTTTACCTCTTCTACAAATATTTAAATTTAAACTTATTTTTAAATTTGCAGCATTTTATTATTTGTCGAAAAATTGCCTTTTTTTAGAAATCTGATTTAAATAGAATATTTTTTAGTGATAACAAACATTTTTTTAATCTAACCTTTTCGAGCTTTATTTAAGACTGTCAAATATACTGAACAAAAATACAAAACTAATTAAAAATGACTAAAACATGTAGCGAACGTCTAATTGAATCTAAAGTTGAATCGATTGTTTTTAAACCCCATTGTGGCTGTTTCAAACTTTTCTCATAAAATTTGAACATGTCGCACGTTTTTAGGTATTTTAATTTACATTCATGAACTTATCGAAGTCGCATTTTTTGCCTCTTTCGCAGAAAATACCTATTGGACTTTGCTGTCCGACCTGCATCGTCTCGATGGCAATAGCACTTTTCTTTTGCCGACACAGTAAAAGCGGTAAAATTTATTCACTGTTTTGTGCTCGTGGTTGATTGTTGTTACTAAATTGTAGCAGAAATATCTTCATTCATTTTAACGAATATTATATTTACCTCTAGATCTAGATTATTCTCTTTGCTATATTCAGTACACCTTATTTTAGCATTTTAGAACCCGGTCTTTGTTTGGTTCCAGATATCAATTTTATAAAAATTTAATGTATATGTGATCGATGAATGAGAGTTTCGAAATTTCTAAAAATCTAAAATTTGTGACCAGTGAATTGCAGGGATACATTTTATGCGGGATACTATTGATCCCAGAGAAATATATTTTACATTCCAGAATTCATGAATACTAAGAAGAGTTGATTTGTAATCCAAGATAATCATGAGTATTGCTCAGTTATAACACAAAATCAGGCAACACCATTGTGATGGAATAAAACTGAAAAATTAATAAGGAGGGTGGGTGCAAAGCCAACTTTTGGCAAAAAAAAAATATCTGGATTCAGGTAACTCCAGATTTGCTTAAAGTTTCGAGAGGTCTCCAGTTATGAGCAAAGAATGGTCCTCGGGGTACCTGCTAGTTCGCGAGCAACTTCTTCGAAAAAATGTTAACTGCATGTGTCATCTTGAAATTGAATACGATCTGCGTTCATGTGAACGCGCACGCACACTGTGTCTACACTAAAACCAATCCTAAATTCGAAATCTTCGGACATCTCGACTCCGGGATGGTGTGCGATATATACGTGTATGATTTACCTGTTTGAGAGTGCGGAGTGGGAATCGAGTCCTAGGATGGATGATGAGAAGGAGTGGAATTTACCCGAAGTACCAGGAGAAGAGGAGGACCTAGGAGGAGAAGTGAACGCGAGGTGGGTCGCGACCGCTGTCATTTACCTGGACCCAAAACCCCACAGAAAAGGACGCGATGTTCGAGAGATCCCCCCAATATCCGGCTAAGTCGACTTTTGCTGCATTTTAACTCGAGTACAATCCTTTCAAGCAGCTTCAAATATCTTACGTGGCAAATTTATTTTATAAAGGAAAATCGACGTACGTAAAAAAAATTACGTTGACATGGATTCATTGAAAAATGTCCAATTCTTCGTCTCAGAGTTCCTGTATAAAACTTGGATATAAGAATATATCCGCAAGTAGGTACATAACCGTCAATAAAATTGACCCTAACCACGAAGAAAAAGGAACCGGACGCGAAGTACTGAAAGGAACCTAACCTTCAAAACTAACACAACCATTGAGAGGCAGGCAGCAGCGTTCCGGAGTCACGGCGATTACTGCAATTCGCGAAATCGGCGCCCCGAGCTCCACCGCGTTATTTGAATAAGAAAAAGCCGAGTGCGAAACAAGTTTCATTTAGAAGGAACCTTTTTCGTGCAACAAAAACAGACCGCATTAGTAGTCTCTTGTAAAAAGCTATTTTTATCGAACTTCAACTATACATCGGTACAAACTATACTGCCTAACCACATACCTGTGAGCTGCGACTCAAATATTCCTCACCGTCTCTTTTTCTTTCGCTCTCCGTCTTTCTTATTCCCTTTTCTTCTTCACTTACTCTTAGTTCTCTATTTCTATCTTCCTCTTTCTCGGATACACGTGCACATTCACAGGCGTTAACCTAAGAATCTCGCTTTTAGCCTTTATACCTGAAAAGACCGCAGCGCAAGCCTGCGCTTACTAGCCTCTATATACGCGTCATTAAATAAGCCCGACTCTCGCTCATTAGGATTTTTATGGGACGAAATATTATTCTGCCGGTTTAGCAGATACGTACATCCCTTCCCCTTTTCTGTACACAATGAAAAAAAATGCATTATTTGATAAAGTATTAGCCCTAAATTATTTCGATAAAAAAGCTCTATATTTCCGGAATCAACGATATCATTTTCATGAAAATGTATACAATTTTTGCATTAAATCCAGTTTTCTGTTATAAGTAAACCTGACTTTCAAATATTTCCTTAAATTCGCGATTGCCATTACACACAAACACTACTATAACAATTTTAATGAATAAAAATCTTGAATTATTTTTTTTTGCTCATGGAACCATAATAATGATACTGACGTTTAAGGAGGTTGGTACGGTTAAGAATTAACAAACAGATTCTGACGAAAAAATTACTAAACGTTAATATGAATATAAAATGAATTCTCTGAAAATTTGGAGTCATTTGGATACCTCAGTGTTGAGAAATTATGAAAAACATTTTGTGCATATTAACATGGTGTTCTATGTAAAATGGCAATTTTCAAGTCTTTATATGCGAGATTTGCACAGAATTACAGATTTACTTAAAATGAGTCGATTACAGAATAATATATAATAAATGTTCGAGAGAAAGAATTAGATCGATTGGTAAGAGAACTTCAATGAAATTGTTGTCAACAGTTCATTATCGTACAGGTTAGAAGCCATTATTCGACTTCCGACCGAGTCAAAATAGGGCGAAAATTGCACTTGACTCGCTATGGTACCATACCAACCTCCTTAATCACGCAGTTTATATGAAAACACCAGAAATTGAAAATATTAAAAAAAAAAACGAAAAAATAACACATACCTTAAAATAATAGCTTTATCAATTTCAGCACGTCTTTGGAATGTGTATTTTTCGTGAGTACTTGAATAACCTGTAATTTTTGAAATTTCGTGATCTGGAGCTCGCGAACCCTTTAAATCTTTATGTCCCATGCGATTGCGCAGGTACAGGCACACGTGCCCCAGAGTGCATTCTTGAATGGGGCCAATTCTATATTGCGCGAGTCGGTGGCTCGCATATGCCAAGAGTGCAATAAAGCCGAAGGCTAAAACGTGTTTAAGTGTGCAAAACTTCGCGAGATAGTGGATGAAAATGAAATGTGGAGATGCCGATTATAAAAAAAAAACATTGAAGAAAGGGAAATACTGAAGGGTTATCGACTGAGGGCATATCCACAAACATGTGTGTGTTAGTGCGCAATTAAGAGAGAGAGAGAGAGAGAGAGAGGCGGATTCGTGTAATGAATTGTTGCAAGGACGACGAGACAATCGATGTGAAAAGATGACAATAAAGAGAGAGAAAGGGTATTGAATATTAACACTGAGAAAGGTGTCTTTTGTCGCATAAAAAGTTTGAAATTTTTAAAGATCCGCGCAAAATGTTCGCGCTTTTCCCACTTTCGATATGCTCGTGGTCCGATACCTTCAATTGGAGCTACAAGGTGGATTTTTTTAATGAAGGTAACAAAAAACATCCTGAACAATACTTGCGCAGAAGTATCAATCTTTTGTTTGTAGCAGGTTCCTCTCTGCACACGACCCAAACACTACTATATCACCTGGGTCGTAATGCTTGACTTTCTAACCTACACACGCAGTGGTACTTCAGAGATACAAACAAAAAATTTACGGTTACATTAATATCTCCTTTTGATACACAAACAAGCCCATCAGAATATACGAAAATCGAGTTATTCTTTATTTATACCACCATAATTTACCAAAAAAAGTCTGATCCAAATTTAAGTTCTGAAAATAAATGTACACCCTATCTACCGAAATAATACATTTCAATAATTTTACAACAATTACGAAAAGTTATCAGCCGTTGACTGAAATTATGAATCTGACATTTATAGGTTAGAAACGAGTTCTATATTTTTTTCTAAACTGGTCCATTGATTGCATTATATAGGTAATAATTTTTCTTGTATAAAAAATTTACCCATTTATATTGGTAAAAATACTTGTTTTTTAACTGCTAAAAGCTATATTTATACCGACTAGAAAATGTTTTAAAAATCTTTGTCTTTTAATCGGTAAAAGAAATATTTTTGTCGTTTATGTAAAAGATTCTTTTCTCAGTGAAAAGGATAAGGCAGGAGCCGTTTCAGCCTCGTGAAAAAATGCTAGATAATCGGAAACTGCTTATACAGATACGACGTATAATAAAACGGTATCGACAAAAATTGAACGTTTAATTTTGATAACGAAATATATCGGTTAGAATCAAAATCTCCTTTGTATAGATCAGTAAATGAACTCGCCAACATACGAAGCGTTGAAGGCTGTAATTCGTTCGAGCCTATAATTAATATATCATAATACTTACTTTTTCTATTTTTTAACATTTATTCATATAATAGGGTTGACTTTCCTAAAAAATACAAAATTTTTCTAATTTATCCATAATACACGTAAACAATGCAGATCTGCAAGGACGAGAAATGAGAAAGGTGGAGAGAAGATAATGATGACTTAAAAGAAAATCAAAAGTTAACAAACTTTTGAATAAAGAACGTAACAAAGCGCGTCGTATATGAAGAAAAAGATTAAAGACACATGGGCTGACTAGGATAACAAAGACCTTGACTAAAGATTAATATCGCATAACTTGCCTGGCTGAACGCGCCGACTACCCTTCCTTCCTACTATATGTCTTATATTATACTTTCTCTCCTACTGTAAAGTAACATTATATACGTTTTATATCTGTGTGCAAAAATAAACTTATAGAACGAAACTAGATGGATCTAACGATTCCATAAACTACACAATAACAACAACTTATATGCCACTAGATCAGTTGTATGAGGAAATTTCGCATATAAATATTACTGCACTTATACACTCAGCATTGCGTGGGACCGTGATCCTGCTGTTTCATTAGCACGGGGATGGCACTATCCAAATATTCTGGTAACCTAATTGAGGCGAAACAATTAATCCTCTGAGTGGCGGTAGAATAGTCTGGGAGTCCCCCCTTTCATGCTTATTACCCTCCTCTTTCCGGTCCAGAATGGAATTGCGAAGGCCGAATGTTCAGAATTTCGAAAGGGGAGGGGGAGAGGGGTAAAAGATAATAACGCAACCATACAGATTAGTTCATCCACACTTTTTTTGCGCTAATAAGGACAAATGAATATTACGATGATAGCACCAGAATTGTATTTACTGCCTTTGTACACAATGCTTGTAAACTGGTCAATGCTCCAGTTAGAATGCTCCAGTAATTCCGTTCCTCTATTCCATCTGTACAGTTTGGTGATAAACAACAATATTCTGCAAAGGTAACACGGTTTAATTCTGAGAACAGATTTGTACTAATCCTTTAACAATGATTCCATTATTTCAATAGAAAACTTCCACTATGGAGCTAAAGTTTCGTTTCCTAAATTAGGAGATCTTTCAATAAATAGTGCCTGAACACCGACCACACACATTTACATTACAATAAGTACTGTACTAGTTTACTAGTTTAATTTACAATTAGAATTATTTGGCGATCCCATCAAAAGAGAACTAAAAGTAAACTACACGCTATCATCCAACCCGAATTGAAATAAGATCACAAACTACTATTTTATAGCCTGTACATTAACTCGATTGTCGAAGAAATCCAGTATATAAAATAAAATATTTATTGTGTATAAAAATCTTATATCATTTATAGTATGGTTCTGAAGCAGCACTTATGCGTTTAAAATTGATTTTTCCACGAAATTCTAACCACACCCTGAACATTACATTGACAGATCTCTCGAAATTTTCTTGAAAACCGGTGTTCAAATTGTGACCCCTGTATAATTAAATAGAAGCGACTATTCTATTAATCCATTAGATTAGAAAAAGTGAAGATTTTTCGATATTGTATTTGAAAGTTTATGGAGAAAAAAATAAAATTAATCATTTTTTTATGCAAAAAAATGGTAAAACTTCAATTTTTTGTAGGATAGTAATATTTCGCGACCACATCGCAAATTTGTGTGGCAAACTAGGGTCGAATATTTAGTTATTTTTACGAAATACTGATCCTAGATGTTCTTCTGTTTTCATTGGCGTAGATAATATTTCATAGTATTTCCAAATCATTTCGCTGGAATACAAACGTGTGATTCTTTTTGTTTTTCATGCTCGTAATTAAGGAGTTGCAACAAGTTTTCAGTTGTGAACAAATTTTAATTACATATTACATAATTAATCATTTTTGTAAAATTTTGAGGACATAATTTTGACAAACAATAAAGAATACGCCAAAAAACTAATATACATATATGATTCAAAACTTTCCCGTTCACTATGTTTGCATGATTCCCAGAAACTAGTACAATTTACGTCCTTGAGTTTTGTTGATTGTTTATCATAAATAGATATATACAAAAGGTTTCGCAATCATTGACCAAGTGCGTCGGACAATTTGGAACACTCCGGAGAATAGGGCGTTCTTCCTGAAGATAATTTGCGGCAAAACTTCTGTATAAGAATCGGAATATCGGAATTGGCCCGCTACAAATAGGATATTTCGACGATCACAAAGAACATTTCACCGGCAGGCAAAAAAAGACTCCAGAATGCTATAAAGGGTTGGAATATTTATAATGTCTAAAGTGCAATCCTACGAAATAAAATTGTATTCAAACTGTAGCTGCACTTTTGTCCCCTTCAGGAAGTAACTTCAAGAATTTAGTACCATAATGAATATGAAGGAAGAAAATTCGTTGAAGTGCTAAACGCCGTCGCTATAGATGGAAGTAATTCGCTGCAGATGTTATCCTCGTTGTATTCGGTCTAAAACGAAGACTGCTGTCATTACATTCGTTAAGTCATCATAATCAATACTTTTAGAAATACCGGTATTTCCGATTGTAAAAGATAGGTGGGCATGTTTGCTACCTATTTAACATAGAATCTGTGGCTAATTAAAATGTTTTTTTAAAAAAGGTTAATTTGCAAATCCATTTTGTTCCTCGTAATTATTTTTCTGGGTACCCAGGGCCTTGGTTGCCGTCAAACTCATCACCAGTAAACGAGAAATTATTTACCTCTTGAAATTTATCATTTCATTTAAATACAGCAACTGAAATGGCACGGTGGTTCGCAAGTCCATTTCGAATAAAAAATGAGACAAAGTTGGCGATTGCGGTATATACGATATGAGTTGCTGGTCTCGGCGAGAAAGATAAAAAAAATAAGTTGGTAAAAAAGAGTTGGAGAGCCGATGCCTACGCAAACCCGTTTGGCCGTTAGCGCAGACTCCGTTGATCATACAGATGGGTGAGCGGCGACTCTGCATCTCGGGGTTGGTTGCTCTTTTGCTCGTGCAAGCTTGTACACTGACCTATATTCACTGGAACCGGGTCTCCGAGCTCGAAACCGAGAGTCCCACTGGCCTGGAGAACTATGCTATGTGCACCAAGCCGTCCGCCTCCTGTCGCCTTTCCATCTTTTCTGCGTCTTTAATCCAAAGCTGGACAAAAAGACGACTCGCGAGTACAAAACATTCACGGCTTTGCTTGTCAACTTTCAAAATAGTATTTTTTATAAGTTTTTATTTCCACGGAAATCCAACCCCACCATCGCTAATCTTAGGTGGTTTTCAACAAGGTGTTGAATTATTTAATAAATCAATATTTACTAACTTACATCGTCTTGCCAACTTTTTCCTTGTTAATCCTGGATTACGTATTAATTAACGCATATTTATTTACGTGGTATTTAATCGAATTTTATTACTCGGCGGTTTTCAGGGTCGTTGGGGATGTACATGCCCTCAGATGTACAAAACTGAAAATATCGGACCCAAAATGCAAATAGAGCAATTTTGAAAATCTGAGCGTAGATTCGTTATTATTATGTAGTTATTTTAACTGTATGCCTATTAACGAATCCCTATTATCGGGCGTATTAACATAATATATTAACGATTTCCTAATCAACTGCAAGAAAATGTATGTTACGGATACCGAAAATCGTAGCAAATGGAAAGGGTGTGATGCAGAGTCCTATTGTGCCTAAGAAGGCTTAGGCATCTGTGACAGTCCTATTCAGATACTGAATAATAATTAATATAATATTGAATTTAACACCTCTAAATAAGCAGTTGTCAACGATGGCCGAAGTATCAATATCAAATTTTGCATTGTTCAGTGCAAAATAAGTATCGCGAATTTTGAAAACCACCTACACATTCATATCCTACACTAGTATCAATTATTTAAAAGGTTTCGTATGTACTGACTCCCTAAATAAATTTAGACCAATTAGCATTAGAGAACAAATTTACATTTGGAAAAGCAGCATTTATTTTAGAAGTTATCATAACATATAATGTAAAGATGAATTCAGTAGTACACAATTAAAAAGCAATGAAAGGAAATTGATTGTGTACATTATATGTTTATCGTACAATTAATGAAATTTGCATAAAAAATAATGATGGAATAAAATTCTGCATATAAAATTTGAATTATTTTAAATTTTTTCTGAATGACTGCGGATTAAATTGATACAGATCTTTGCGATGTGAAGAATCGATCTGATGTTAAGGAGACATTTTAATATTCTCATTATTGAAGAATTTCAAAGTGCGCGTTATTCGATGTTCAACTGTTAACTTCTTCCCACCACGCGATGTTACTCGAGGCTTGCTGGAACTTCAAGTGCATTGTTCATCAAGTACAAAACCTCTCAAACTCGAAGTCTTGGAATTGTTCTGTCATTAGATCCCTGACTAGGTCAGCTAAAGAGCTACTTCTTGTTTGCAGTTTGTAAACTTCTTTGACTACCTTTAAGAGGAAAACTAAATGAGTTCATATTGTTTCCCTCTATATGCATGAAATCCGAGAAATGGAAAAGCTATAAAATTGCGTAAAAACTGATAGAACGAACGTACTATTCATGAATGAAGTTACGTCCAGAATTTGTACATATTTGTGGATCATTTTTCAACACATTTAAAATATTATAACAATATTTTAAACAAGAAAATTGTTGAAGTGTGCATGAACTTTATTTTTGGATAACGGTTGGAGATCTGGACGCTAGAAAATTTGCTCTTTAATTTTAATTTAAAGTAAAATAATTTACAATGATTAAAAATCACGCATAAAAAAAAGGTAAAACTTCTTATACTACAGATTAATTAGATATCAAGGTATGTATTGTTATATTTAGGTACAATGTATAACTTTTTTCATACTTTATATTTTCTTAATATTCAATGATGCTGAAAGGGAAATTAAATATTTTTGTGAAGATAAGAAAAGTTTGATAATAATCTGTAATAGTAGTTTTCGATGCAAATGCGTCGAACAATATTTTCTGATGTAAATGAGCCTAAAGTGCATTTAAAAAATCCGCACTTTACGCATACTGCGTCAAAAAGAGTATTGTGTTCAACTCTCTTTCTCTGAGAGAGTGAATTAAATAAGCAGATGTCGCACCTTGAGCTACGTAGTGGAAAATGTTGGTCTTTTTGATCTGCGTTTTATGCCTGCGATATCATGATTACAGAGTGCGTCCCAGTATTTTCAGTATATCCTACATTGAAGCCTGTCCCTGAATTAACTTTAACGCGTTGACTACAGCCCCGTGACGCTTTTCGCTTGCCTTTCAATCTCCATGGTCTTGAAACGGATCTAAGCTCAAAGGAAGACTTTCAAGGATATCGATTAAAAGTCATCCTCTCAGTTCTATAATCAGCTGCTCCACTTTATTTGTACAACTGTGATGAGTTCTTAATTCGCCCTGTCTAAAACGCAATAGACCTTTCAAGCGAGATCGTATATAACGCGACGTCGAAACGGAAGTATGGTTGATCAAGTGTCATATAACAATGTTCAACCTGTGAACACAACACGGGATATACAGTACATATATTGTATTAATCTAATTTTTTGTAAATGATAGATATCACGTACTGGTTGCTACTCTGAGAAAGGAGTTGCGAAGCTGTGAATAAATGCTGCATCCATCCAGACACCATCATTTGCAACAATAATTGATGAAATGCCCTAAATAAAAATTTTCAGTTTTGTTAACAAGGGGTATTAGAAATTTTTTTCTTTCCAAAAATTTGTATGCCGGAAGGTTTTGTATAGCTCTCAACTAGAAAGTAACCAAAAATTTGTATTGAAATAGACCAAATTACTTCGGCACTACTACTATTTAGCTACGACGTACACCGAGCTAGCAATAGCTAGAATAATTATAAAAATTACCCGAATCAAATGGCACTAATATAAAAATTAGATATTTTTCAAGAGCTAATTAGATGCGGTATATACCTATTAGGACCTCTTTCGAAATACCTTCGCGGAAATTAAAATTTTACGATAAACTAGAAACACGTCGGAATGAAACAAATGCGACGTGCCAATTAGGTGCTTTTTAGTTCCTTTCCCCATCTTACTTTCAAAAACGTACAATCAACCTTTTGATCCAAAAGCATAAAACCCGTAATGGCTTTTTAAGGAAAGAAAATAATTCCAGCTTTACGTCAGGTTGTCAGTATACTTGGTTAACATGTTAATTTCTGCATATTCAGAAAGAGCACATAAATTTCATACTAGCGATATTGTATGTTGATGATCTTGCACTACTAGCTTGATAAACGTATGTTTACAAAATTTTTTATTTGTCTAAATCACATAATTAAATCAGACTACATAAATTGATCTAGTCAGATCAGGTCAAAGGTTGCTTCTACATTTCAGGAACTTTCATACGAAATTCATTAATGATCGACGCAGTCATAGGAAAGAGAATGCTAGTATACCCATACTTTTTAGTTACTAATTTAATTACTGGCAATTTATAAGCTGAAAATAAGGAACCAAAAAAGTCACATTGTATTTCGGGTTTATTCCATGCAGCACTTTTTCCTTAGGACATCCTGCTGTCTAAATGTCCGCTTTTATCGCCCTGGTACTACCCGCAGGATAAGATCAGCAGAATGATAAAAACTGACACCGGCAATTTATTCGTGCTCTCTCATTGAGGGGCAAGATCTATTCCGTTCATAAGCGTTAATTTAGTCATTTTATGATTTACCAACAAAGAATATTAGAAAACTCGAACTTTTCGAATGTAATGCAATATAGTAGTTTTCGATAGCACGAAAAAGCATTTCTTCTTCCTCCGTGTCCGCAAAATGCGTTCTTTACGAGATTGGTTTTAGAGCGTAAAGTATAACATTTTGGCTCGCAGCAATCGTCTGTAAAGAGTATAAAAGAAACCTCGGCCGTAAGATTTGACGGCCTGAGTAACGATCATAAACCTGCCGATGGCTTTGCCGATCTTTGGACGCGTATCTCTATTCAAGCCATAATAAAATTCTAAGTTATATCCATGGGTCGAAAACGACTATTTTGCGATTCTGAAACTCTAGGTTTTACTGAGGTGTCTTTATTAATGCGGTTTAATTTTTATGGAATTATGGCTACACACTACAATAATAGGAACAACCGCAGTAATATTCGTAATTACTCTAAACACTTATAAAATCTTTCGTTTCTCTTCAAAATATACTCATTTAGTATGCACAATAGAAACAATCTCCATACAAGCAGCTTAGTTGGACCAAAACATACAATAATTATAAAACCATTTAGGAAGATGCTCCGTTTACCTAGCCAGGATACTAGGCGATTTTGACGGGCGTTCGGGATTATCGACGAGTTTTAACACAATAGGAGTATCACGACTTTTCGTAACGATACATAAGAAGTGTCAGATCTATTATCCTGAAGAACTGGCACTGACTATTATATATGCAAATAACGTTAGAATCGTAATATGAAATACAGAATAACGATATTAATGTCGGAAGAATGTTCTGGAGTGTATCAATGTATCAACAAATACCTCACATTTGTCGATAATATAGAAAACCGCAGACAAATTTGTTTATACAAGATTTTTCAATATTTTTATAATAGGGTAAGTTGTAAGTAAACTAAACTATATTGAATATAATGAATTGGCCATTGTAATTGACCTATTCTGCATATTTAAATAGTACTTTTCGGTCCTAGGCCGTAAAGTTCAATTTTACGGATCGAGTCCGGCTTCGCCAGTCCTCGGACTCACAATCTCCAAACCGAGGTCGTAAAATTTTACGGTCGAGGAGCGAACACTATTTTTTGATACACTGTTCGCAAAGTCGGCCCTTTACCGACTGTTTTTAGTCCGTAAAGTGCAGAGATCAAACTAAAAGTAGTCCGTAAAGTGTCTATTTTACGGACACGTGTATCAAAAATGATCTTTCGGGAGTATCCTCCTTTTCGACCACTGCCGGAAAATTGAAAAGTAACCTCAGCTAGATGAGTGACCGTAAAACGAATTTGTAGTCTGAAGTATTTCGAGATGCATGGCTTAAATAAATATGTATTGTTTGGCGAATAGCTGTATTCGATCAACAAGTTGTTGAGAAAAGTGATGGAAGAGTCGGAAACTCACCTGATTGTTTGCAGGTATTGTCGAGGTCGCCGCTGCGGAAGGATGGGGCTCGTAGTCGAAGTCGTCGCGATGATGATGCCTGGCAGTTCCGTAAGAGTCCCGCAAGTCTCGGGAGCCCCGCGAATCTCTGGGGTCCCGATGGTCCCGGAAGTCGCGAGGATCGCGGGGCTCAGCCCTGGGTTCGCGGCTCACATGGTCCCGGTCTCCGCGAGGCTGCCTCGACATCGCCGGCTCCTCTTCCTCCTCCTCCGAGTCGAGCAGCAGCTGCTCGACTCCTCCTCCTCGTCCGCCGCCTCCGCGTCGGTCGTGATGACGCCGGCGGTCACACCATGCTTCCTCTTCCTCTTCCGATGCTCCACCGGCCGCGACGCCGCGGAGCAAACGGCTCGAGCCCGGGGCCCTCACGACAAACCTTCCCCCTCCTCCGTAGCCCTCCTGGCCCCGTCGCCCCCCGTGGGGCTCCACCACATCACATCCGGCGACGATCCCGCCAGGAACCCTCGCGACACCGTCCTCCTGGTAGCGAGGCAGCACTAGAGTCGCAACCACCCTGCCTTCTTATTCCTCCCAACCTCTTTCTTTCCTTGGCTTTGACAGCGATTGACAGGCTATTTTTCCCTGTCACTTTCCTACTTTTGACCAGGCTTAATTTCTTTGCTTATCTCACAATTTTCAGGAATTAGCAGTTTTTGTCTTTTATTCGATACTCTGGTACCCTGGTTCAATTTTCTCTATTAGACTTTCTTTTCTTATTTCCTTTTGACAAAAGAGCACTGTCATTACAATAAAATAGGATAGACCCTACTTATCTTCACGATATTTTTTCGTGTCGATTTTCTTGTAAGAAAATGTACGAGTGATTTTACTTCTGTTTAGCGTGAAAATCGTGTACATCTATCAAACAGCGCACGGTATTACAAAATTGTATATATAACTCCTGGATGCGAGATTTTCAGTTGAATTATCCGATACGGCACTTATTCCTGTAGAAGTGTATTACTTAGTTAGAAGAATTGTAGGTATCTTCATCTCCGTCTTGCATAGGATGAAAATACTTGGTTACGAGATAAGTTACGGCGAGCGTTCCTAGCTCTTCATAGATTATCGGCACCTGGAAAACAAATAAGATTATTATAAATAATGTTCTCAAGTTATTGCTTTTAAAAAACTTAATAAATTCAGAAAAAGATTGGATATTTTTTAAGTATAACTGCGATGTATATGTAGTGGTGAGACGTATTTTTAACATGACATACATACAAACATTTTGAATAATATGCTGATAACATTATTGAAATAATATATATACCTTTTGAATGAGTTAAGAAATCCGCAAATTACTTAATTTTGTTTGTACTGATATTTTCAATGAAGTATTATTATATTAATCTCTAACTTTCTGAATTCAAATTGCAAGATTTTCGAGATCACTAATATAAACATTATTTCTTACATTACGAAATTGTAAAAATGTTTTATTATTTTACCTTCTATAACAAACATTATATATTTTTTTATGAACCGCAAAAATGATAGGAAAATACTTTAAAGTTGTTTGCCCTCTCGGAAGTGGGGCGAACGTTCGACCGGCGATCAAACGGTCCCAGGTTCGAGTCCCGACCGACACATCAAATCTCTCCAGTTCGATCCCAATATATTTTTTTTAATTAAAAAAAATAATGTAATAAATGTAAAAAATGCCCATTTTGAAATACTTTTAAAAATGTGTATATTATTCGGAAATGAAAAAAAAATTTCTAACTACGGAATAGGAAGTTTGAAAAAGTTAAAAATATTAGTTTGCTGTCATATTGTTATTTACATAGTAAACATAAATGCCAGTAACCATTCAATTAGATGGAAAAATATTATTTACAACAAAATTCAATTTTTATAAAGAAATGTAAAAGCTAATATTTTCATTGAAGGTATTTGTTTTCAAATGAACATTTACTTAAATTTCAATATTTTGTTTGTGAATCTTTAATCATGAAATCATAATTTAAAATATTTATATTTATTGAATACCCAGGAATGCCGAGTACCCGCGAAATTAATTTGTCACAAATGTATTACGAGATAAAGAGCAAGATCATGTAAGCGAATGGCTATCTTATTATTTAGTTGGCGTACTTTACTTTATCGGAGTATGAAGAAATTTGGCGCAAAACTACTTGCGGTTGGTCAATTACTTATCCACCGGATAAGTTTATCTCTCATGAAGAAATCTCTCATGAGCTATTGTCGAGGTTAAGTTTATACAAAACGTAATCGAAATTGTTAGAGTACTGGACCTTTCGCCCGAATTTCGTAGAAATCAATTCCGAAGTAGCCAAGAGTCAGCAGATGTTTTAAACTTCTTGCCGCTTTGCCGTTCATTGTTTGTCAAATTATTCGCTTCATGACGCTTAGTCTTTTTCTTTACAAACAGTGCTTAGAAAGCATCTAAAATTCAAAAGTTAACAAAACATTGCTTTTTTTTCAATAGATAATTAGTAGCAATTTTCGTAAATATTGAGTCACATATATTATTTCGGTCAGTTATTAAGTAATATTCAGAACAAAATTAAAAAAAGTCTAACACTAATATAAAAATATATTTATTAATATTATTTTTTTATAGGTAATAAATACATTCGATTAGTTTTATGTCGACTACGGTCTAAGTTATGTAATTAAATGTAATAGTTTCAGAAAGTTCAAGACGGTATTTCGAAACGATATGTAATTTTAGAGTATATCGCATTACGATAAATTGCTGTTAATTATCAAATTTTGATATTGCATACGTTTTTTTAGCTCATCGGTCGATGAACTTTAGTTGTTCACATAATGTCTTAAACATTTTGTCAAATAGCTTCTAACTTTTAAAGCAGCATCGCTGAATTAACCTACATTTCGAAAAAAAGGAATTTCGCATTATTGTGATCAGACTAGTCAGGATTATCCTTGCTCTTTTTGGCTTTATGCAAAATTACAACTATAATTTTTAAATTAAAGTAAAACAGAAGCTTCTTTGTCACTTTAGCTGCTACGAATCGGTAGGGTAATAATTGTAGTAAACGGTTTTACACAAAATTCTAAAAAATTATACTATTCTAATATATTAATAACTAATTATTATTTATCCTCATAAACCGTTCTGCAGATGTCAGAATTTTGTTACAAGTTTTTTATGAATTTTTTAATTTCGAAAAAGACAGAGAATAAGATTAAGAGTTTCAATACTAATATGAATGTAGAACATTCCCCTCCGGCTAATTATAGACAAATTGAAGCGCATTCGGCTATGTCTATTCATAAAATGTTTTATATTCTAAATTATGCTGATAAGTTCTTGATTGTCGGATTGAAATAAAGATGTTGGAAGATGTCATCACATTCGTTATGTGAAAAGCATTTCCAATGTCATAGTGTAGAAATAAAACTTGAAAATGTAAAAATAAACGCCATTTACAAATTAATTATTTTTTATTTAATTACTATTATTTAATTATTATATAATTATTATTAATATTATACATATAATTAATATTGGCATGGTTCCTTCTAATTAAAGTATATCTTATTTATTTCAAAAAGATTGGTTGACATTGATTTTATGAATACAGTATATTAATTTGAATATACTGACAAATATCGCAATAGTGAAGAATATTAGTCACTAGGACCTCGCAAGACCAAAATAAATGTGATAATATGCGATGTATGTCATTTTCATTGGTAAACTATTTTAAAATAAGCCATTTATGAATTTTGAGCATTTCGGTCACTAGGTAATAGCTTTTCAACATTTTCGGCAACAAACAAACAAATATTTATCTTAATAAACTCGACATTTTATCCCTTTCTTTCGGCTAAACCGATGAAAAATGTTCTAAGATAAGCAGACATTTTGGCACGAGACCAAGCTCGATTTTGTGAAAAGACGGAGTCACGAAACTTTCGAGAACTGCAACAACACGTTATCTATTTGTTTCCTTCGAGGTCCATTTTCCATTTCTGATAAGGATTAAAAACAATGGTCCAGTTTTTCAACATGAATTTATTTTTCAATATTGTTTCAATGTATGTTGGTAATGTACTCTACAGAAATCATTTTGTAACCTACTGAAACGTCTTTCGGGGAGGGCAAGTTTCAAGTGTTAAAAATTGGTATTGAATTAGGAGCTAAATAATTGAATTGGCTTGAAAAAGTGTATTAGACTGTTTCGAACAAATTGAAAGTATTCGATATAGAAAATAAACACAAATAAACAAACTCTTATGTAAGTTTTCATTTTGAATCGCAAGAGTTATGTTCTAAACCATTTTCAAATTCATTTTTCATTTAACGGCTGTTATTTAAATCATTTGATAAGATTTTAAAATGATACGTACTAATCAACAATGTGAATAATCGACTACTGATATAGTCAAAACAATAATAATGATTGATTGACACGGATTGGACGAAAAGTTATTCATTTCATTTTGTCAGTATGTTTTTAGCATTCTACTTCGAAGTGAATGAATGAATTTTTTATGACACGATACTCAATTATTTCAAATCTCTTGGTTTAGTAGAATGATGGAATATCTTCTGAAAATCCTTCGGAAGCACATAATAAAAATACCATTCAAAAGTAGAATTAAATCAAAACATCTCTTAGAATGCACATTTATTTTAAATAAAAACGATATACAATAACAATTAATAGTTTAAAAAAATAATAAAAATAATAAAAATGTTTTACGTTTCGGCCTGGTTTTGGCCTCCTTCAGAAAAATTAAAAAAACTGGGGGAAAATATATACAAAATGACTCGTAATCATTTGCATGGTACAGAGGTGTTATATGTATTTTATTGAAGGAAAAGATATTGGTCCTTATGTTGCAAGCAAATGAAGATGAATTGAGCCAAAAATAAAATTTTAGATCTGATATTGTTACATTGAATAACCTTTGGATATTAGGTTTTCGTATACAGGATATTCAATGGATATCCATTGTATCCACAGGAGAACCACTAGTGGAAGACATTTTGGCGATGTCAGCCAGCACCACGTTTGTTATCTACCAGGGATATTTCCTGAATATCGATTGTATATATCCTTGCTATCAGGGAATTTACATATTACATCCAAATTTATCGAGCGTATAATTTGAAATTAATGGATTAAGAGGTAGTGTGTTAAAATCGGATCCACTTCACATCCATTTCACATCCAATGCACACTATATATGCAATAAATATACGAGCAATATTATAATATTAAATCCATTACATTAGTGAAAAAATGCCAAAAAAGGACGTCGAAAAAGTACATTTTTTTTGGTTATTAAAAAAGTTCCCTTTTTTAATGCTTATAAACGTATTTTATAAAAAAACTGACGCCGCTTCGGGACTCGAACCGGCGAATCTCGCGCGCACACCCAGCACGCATCATATTATACACGCAGAATTATACTGCTAGAGAATTTGTAAAACACGTTTATAAAATTTTAACCGTAACTTTTTGAGTTATGCATTTCACGTGCTGAATATTTTATTCATCAATTTTGAATATGCAATGGATAATTACATAATTTTCTTTAAACTACCCTTTGAACTATATACACGATCGGATTTTGTAGTTAAAAAGTAAAAATTAATTTTTATCACAATGAAGAAATAATGTATATGGAGTTACTGGCAATTTCGAACGAAATTATTTACAATTTTAATATAAGTTCTTTATTACTCACAAAAGTTTTCTAAGACAAAAAACAAGATATTCTGTGATAAAATCGCAAAATTATGTCTTTAACAAATTTTCATCTAAATATTATGTTAAGAACCCTTACTTATTAGTGTAGGTATAGTTTTTCATATTATCACGTTGTAATTTACAACTGAAGATAGTACAACTTTTTAAATGTGAAGACTAAGTATATTCAGGATCGCAGATCCTCCAGATACTCCGATTTGGATGATCTGATCCATGTATTTATCGTTCCAAGATTTTTTTAAAACATAATAAACTGCTTCCGTGTGTACCTTTGAGTAGTGGCTTAAGCCTACAACTTACTTACCCTGCCTGGAACAAAAATCGATATGAGAAAAGATAGAGTGAACTTCTGAAACGATAGATAAGGAAAGATCATCGAGTGGTTCCAGAAGTTATTAATGGAATGGATGTAACTATTTTTCAAATTACTAGTGAAATAATCTTCAACCATTGGAAGAAATTCTTTGAAAGCTTCAACGTCATATATATTAAGCATCCAAGAGGATATGGCATTTAATATATCGGTATTCTTTAATATTTTCTCGCAACTATTTCCCTCAAATCTTGAGGAGCCCCAAAAAATTCTTCTCTGAACAAAACATTTCTCAGTTTCTCGCAAGTTTTACAATTTTTTTTAATATATCCTTAAAACTAATATTTAGTGCATGAAACATTGAATGTAGCTTAAGAGGAATGATTACGTTTAGTATCCATATATCCGATCCTGCATCGAAACCCTATATTAACAGCATTATACATACTTAGAGAAAATTATATTTTTTGTGATTATTGATTTGAGTAAAATTCAATCACAGCAATATTTTGTTTTAAAGTCAATTATTTTTACGGACCACTTACGCTTTCTAAGAAATTGACTATATTTCAATTCGGATTACCATAAACTTGAGTAAAATTCAGTCACAACTATAAATTTCTGAGTACAGTTCTTAGAATCTGCGGCCTCCTTTTCGCTTTCACCCTTTTCTTGCAATTTGTTATGATATTTTCAGTTTAATTCTATTAAATATAAAATACTTATGTATACATAAACCCATACCTTCCTGTCAATGAATTTGTAAGGTAGTTATTTGATGAAAATTTATTAAAGCCGTAAATTAATAACACTTTTAATAAAAAAATCAAATGTCTTAAAAAGTACGCGATGAAGGATTTTAAATCTAGCTCAGAATATCTCCTTATTTATTCTGAAAGTAAACATTTATAAAAGAAAATCATGGGTATTCTGATTTTTGATAATAATTTATCTAAGCTCACCTTGTACAAACTAAAGAAAATTTGTTACCTTAATGAGTATTATTTAAAATTCGTTTTAATTCGGATGAAATCACAACTACAGTTCATATAGTGTAGAAATGAGTAATGAAATAATGCTTTTTTCTTTTAATTACTGGCAAGCTAGTAGATTATCCTCATTGCGTAGAAATGTAGGTCTTCAACAAAGATTAAAAAACGACAACTAGTTTGCTCCATCGACAATTTTGTTTGGCGCATCTCGACATGTCCTTGTTCTACGTAACCTTCGGAGATAACTTCAAAAGTGACATGACCTATATTAAAATTATGATTCGCCTGTGCAGAATAATGATCTTTTCTTTGACACTTACGAGCTAACGTGGACTTCCCGGCACGAGAAACGGGTCACTGCGCGACTGCCCGATCGATTACCGTTAATTAACTGAGAGAGTGAAGGAGACCCACGTTGTCGTCACTGAGAGTGTGAAAACAATCGCTCTTGTCTCCATCTATCCCCAATATCAAGCTTCAAGGCCACCTTTAACAATATCCAGTCGCCCTAAATTATTCAAATTGTTACTTTGGGTTCGAGGGTTGTCGGATGAAATGCCACTATTCGAGTACTCGTAGTCTTGAATATTTAATGATTCCGTCTTTGCTGAATCATTAAAAATTGCAGAGATGAAATATAACCTAATCATGAATTATAATATACCTGTACATGTCATTGTTCATGCAATACACCTCTAGAGTATTTCGTTTCAACGGGTTATACAGATCACGCTATTCGCAAATTAAATTAAATTAAATTGTATTTTAACACCTTTTGTGTTATTTCGATCGATCACCAATACATTTCAATCCGTCGAAGATGTCTGGCAAGATTATAAGTCCACTCATTTCAAATAAAACTGCAACATGACCGATTCAATGAAGTAGGAAGATCCAAATAAATAAATTTAATTTTTCCAACAGCCGTTTTCCATTTTGGTTACGACACTTTGAATTTTGTTATTCTAGAACCTTATTGGTAATCAGTGACCTTATAATCTTCCCACACATCCCATCTTCCCGTCTTCGATGGATTGAAATGTACTGGTGATTAGTCAGAATAACACTAACACTAGTATTAATGTTACAATTTAATGTAATTTAATTTACGAATAGCGCCATCTGTATAGCTCATTCAATCGAAATAGTCTGGAGGCAACTTATATTTGGTGAATCCCTTCGAACCATTCAATGCTTGTTTAAATTCACGATTAAAGCTTCGATAACTTCCCTTGTTAGTGGTGTAGCCTGTAATTCTGATGAATGTCCACGTTCATTAAGAGAAAACTAGTAGATCATCTGAGCTTGGAGACATAGGTCTCGGTAGAAATCATATCAGGTTGTCAGAATATTGATCCTGCAGTGATAACGATATCAAGTGCGGCTGATTGCTACCTGATGAGGCTCTGATCAAGACTATAATGCATGCCTTCTCAGGAATTCACAGGTTAAATCTGATTATCCGCAGTCATTGCCTACACACGAAAATGGTTGGAATAACTAATAAAGAGCATTATTATGCAAATGGTAAAAGCCATTACTAAAGTAGATATGTCCAGGACATTAATAAACTGTATTGCATGCGCATATAATTGTCAGTTATACTAGAACAGCTCATAACAACACGTGTAAGTAAAAAGGTTTCGCTTAAGTTTGAATATAAGAAGAAATATTAAACAGCCTCGATATAATGCACTAGCATGGAATAAAGCAAGTTCTATTTAACTGTAACGATAAGAATGGGATTATCTCGGTGTGGCAATGCAAAAGGTTCTATCTCGTCAGGGAACATTGTTTGACGCCAATTTTGGTTAGTATCAATGTACATTTCGATGCATGCAGCATCAAATCTTACTAGAATATTTAGTAAGGTTGCGGAAAGGTTACAACTTTACGTCAGTCTTACTCGACCTTATCGTAAGGTGCTGTGTGGGAACGCTACATAAACAGATTGTTCCAATAAAAGTTTTTCAAGCCTATCTATTATTATATTTTGAACTTTAATGTCTTTTAAATGAAAATTACTTATTATTCATGAACTTATTTTTAGAGTTAAGTTTTATTCATTTTAGGAGACGTAAGAAGATTAAAAATTCCCTCCATTACGTTCGAGATACAATAATATTATTACAACGATAATCAGTCATAATAAAAAGGGGGTCCACACACAAGATGGTCACCGTCATACTATTTGTTCGCACATGATACTCTAAAGTTCAAAGAAAGCAGCTTCTGGACTATTCTTCGAGACTTTCCGAAGGTCATTGTAGACCTTAAAAAAATACAAAATTATATTTGTGATTACGATTATGATAATAAAATTTGGCTGTCGAACTAATTAGAGCAGAACTTGAAAAACTATTAAAAAATACGATTTTGTCGAAATCGCAAAGCAAAATACATAAAATAACGTTGAATGTGAATAGCCATGAGAATGGTTAGCTTGACTTATCCAATAACAATAAATACAAAGAAGTCACTCTCACAATGGGTTCTATTAGTAAAATCTATTAATTAGAGGTCAGGCTAGTACAAAAAGCAGACCTATCGAATCCTCCAGTATACAAGCATTCAAATCTGTGGATATTCCTAGGTCCAAACATTAGTAATTACACTGAATATGAAACTCACACACATGAAACCATTAAACACAAACTGATAATGTGTCATAGAAGATACCATCATGTTAATCAGTGTATGAAAGAAGAATTCCGGCAATATATGGAATCGCATCATTCCAAATCGTAAACTTGTATCCCATTAACGACCAAGAGGGTGTAAAATGTACTAAAACTTTACGGCACCCACTTTGTATGAAAAAAGAAAAGTTTAAACATTTAAAAAAACCATTTCCAATATATAAAATAGAATGCGTAAGAATCTGGTTTCTCAAAATAAAAATGGTGGATCCAACATGGCGGACGTATTTTTTCAAATTCGACCGATCCATCTATAGTCGTTACTTGTGGTGAGTTTTCGAGATCGCTGATTATGAATCTGACATTTGAATATAAAAAAACTCCAAGTCTTTGCAGTAGTGTACGGTGGTTAGCTTTAGCATTAAGGTTGCCCAGCCCTTACCGCGAGGAGGTCGATGCTCCAAAGAGCCAATTTTTTTTCAAATAAATTTTATATTTTTTTTAATTTTCTTATTTTATAGATTTTAGCAATACTATCTTAATTAGTTTACATATGTGTTTTTCATTTTCGTGGTCGATTATCAGATTATTTAAATAATTTGCAAATGTTTTCTTTTGCACTTCTCAGCATAATATCAAGTATTAATTTTTTACAACTATTGCATGTCGAAATAGATCTTGCGGTGAGAAGAAGACGATGCTCTAAAAACGATGGTAATTTCTACATAAAATTATTCAGCAGAATCAATATATATCAATTTCTACTTTCATGATACTTCAAGCAACAAAAATATGGATTTATATGAGGTTCGAATCGGCTCTTTAGATCCGATTATGTAAAGTTGTGTACATAATCAATCGCACCTAAAACCACAATTTTCATCGCTTGTCTAGAAAAAACGAAAATATTTTGAACTTCCTGACAGAACAATCATTTTACCGATTTATTTAAATCTTTCCCTTAAAGAAAGTTTAAAACTTAGAACTTGCAGGATTCACGCATGTTTATCAAAGAATAAATGTCTTAGTTACTGCGAGACTTTGGTCAAGTTTATTTTGGTTAAATATGTACATTTTTACCCAATTTCATCAGAATAATTGAAAGTTTTAATGTCTTTTTAACTCAAACGTTAACCTTATACATTCTTTTTTGAGGCTTGAATGCGATTTTGATATCCACCAATTTGAATTTTACAATGTGTAATCATGGATTTTAATAACTGACGATTCAAGGACGCGCTATTTTGGGATGTCGCGACAAATTTCACTCGGTTTGCACATGTTTTTTAGAAAATCTCAATCTTGGTTCTTGGAACCATTTTTTCACCTTATGCGTATTTTTCGAAATACATGAAAAAATCTGAAAAATTGTGTTTTTTTCACTGTTTAGCTAGCCGCTTCATTTAGACCGACCACCAAATTTTATTGTCTTATTCGTAATCAGGAGGCAAAAAGACGCCAAAAATATTTCATAAATATTTGTCTGATCGACATAGTGATTGAAGTTTTACTGTTTGTAAATATTAAATATACCTGTAACTTAATTCAATGCTAAAATATAAATGTTCCTTTTTCACTTCCATATTTCGGTCTCTAGGGTGAAACGAATGTAATCAATAAATTTTTGTTTGTATGCCTTTTATATTCATTTCTTCATGAAAATTCAACATGCTCACCATTGAAAATTGAAATAAATTATATAAATGACAATTGTCGACATCAGAGTCGTTAATTTTGTAAATAAATAAGAGGGGAAATCGATCATCGTCATAGCAACCATAGCAGAGGAAATGTTCCTATGGTAATAATTAATTCGTCATCAACGAAATACTATTACATCTTCACGGTAAAGGATTAAACTCGGATAACATATGAAACCGAGCTAATTTCTGTTGCCTATATAAATAGTCTATTTATATTGGTAAGATTACTGTTTACTTTTTTATTGATTTCACGCTCATTACAAATTTTTTTTCACATTTATTGTCGATATTATGACGTAGCAAAACAAAACTGTTTACAAAAAATGCATATTATTTTGTACCGATTTCGTAGTAATAATTACAATGTTCATTCTGAAATGGGTTTTCAACATTTTTTTTTAATATGAAATTATAAAAAATAGTGTAAAAGTTCTAATAACTATTTCTTTCATCAGCTGAATGGAAGCTTTTTTCCTCATGTACAACGCAGATACTGCGATATCCTGAAATCCAATATTTCCAATACTACAACAAGAGCAAACATGCCATTCTGCAGAAAGTGATGATTAATAAAAAATGAGTTTTTGACGATCTCGTGGAAAGCATTAAAATTAAAGTCGCACTTAGGTCCGCTATAAAAGCGGTAGTTGTAGGAAAAGTGGATCGCTGTAGAGGTTTCCAGGAAAAAATGGAAGAAACTTGTGTACATAACGTTATGTAAACGTGAAAATGGAAAAGAAAAATGTAAAAAAATGCAGAGGAGATGAAAACAAGGGAGGAATCGATCGCCGCTCGAGAAACGGAGACTGGAAGTGGCGGAATGTCCAGGCATCCTGCGACAACCTCGATCAGGATTTTTCCTGAGGACGAGAGATGAGAAAAGGTCAGAGGGCAGGAAACGCGTGCGTGGATTCGTCGCCGCCTCCGCGCGCACCCACCTAATGACGGAAGGGGTGCGACGCGGTGGGTTGAGGTTAGGTCGTCCCGCAGGCCGTGAATGTAGGGCTGTGGGTCATGCCCGGTCGAGCTCAGCTTCGCCCCATCCGTTCGCGTTCACTTGCTTTTAAACTATATCCACATCATTTTTGTTCGCTTCTCTCCCGAGCACCACCTACAACTTTCAAATGTCAAAAATCATAGCAGCTAACGTCATTTCAATTTTGCTCCCACGACAAGGGTGCAAAGATGATGTCAGTAGCCTTCAAACCTATTTTAGAAGCTGGATAAACTGGACGGAAGCTTCGGTCGCGCTTAGCTTGCACTTATTTTGCACTCGATACGTACTCTCGCCGACCAGTCTGTAGTGAAAGAAAAATTTATGTAATCTTATTGAAATAGATGCGAACCAACTTGTTAAATCATGAACACCAAAAATAATATTCCATTTTTCTGATCAATACGAAAATCACATTTTCAACGTTTCCGTGGCAACGTATACGTGTTTATCACCTTAGAAAACACAACAATATTTTTAAATCCAAGAGAACCCATGATGCGATGGAAGTAAACAATCGTCTAATTGATATTTGTTTTTATTTTTATAGTTACGAAGATCGATAATTGTTCTATCTAGGTCCCAAAAATACGAACACGCATGTCACGCGCAGTACTTGAAAAAGTGACCAACATTCAATAATCGATGACGCGTAATAAAAGAAAGTTAGTCTCAATTATTATCGATGAAACTCTTTATAGAGCATAATATATAACTTTTATACAGAATGCAATCAAATTTTTAATAAACAAAGAATATTGAAATGGACAATATTTGACAGATCTGAATGCAACTACCACAATAAATTCGTCAAACCTCAATTTTCAATAGAATTTTGAATTTTCAAATGTCATTCTTGATAAATTATTCGAAATAAAATTATCTACGGAAAGACATAGAAGTGATTGAAAAAAATTGTGGTACATTTTTTTAAAGGATCCAACACTAAACATATGGAAAATGGATTTTCATACATATTAGCTGTACTTGCGGCAAAACGAAATTCATCATCCAGATTAAACGTGCTCAGAAGCACAAAAAAAGTAATAGTTTTCAAGATATGTTTCTTGAAATTAAAAAGCTTAAGGCCTCTAGGGCATATTGAAATGCATTTCATTGAAGGGACTTCTCAATCTGTGCTATGATTATATTTTTGTGCTTACTAAAAAAAGAGATTTCAATGAAATTGCAAATAATTTTCATATATAGTCATACTTCAATAGTAGTATGCACAATCATCTACTTAACTTGTTGAATAAGGAAATCAGTATTAGTTGAATTAAGGAAACATCTGATGGTAGGTTAGCTGAAAAACGAACGGATTTTTTCATTTTTTCATTGAAATTTGCTGTAAATTAATAAACAGCAAAGAAATGTCCAATCGGTAGTTAAAAGGTATTGAATTTCAAGAATTTCTACAAAACAAGAAAAATTAACTAATTCGAGATTTAGTTAATTTCTGCTCGATTCTACCGTGTTTACCCATTAAGTCCAGGAGATGCACAGTTTTTAGTTGATTTTCGTTTTAAACAGAAAATAAGATTAATATTGCCATGAAAGTGAACAACCCTACTATTTTCAAAATTGCATTTATATTGCTTCAAATCCCAATATGTTGCATTTTAAACAAAAAATGAACAAAATTTCATGTGTTTTTTTTTGTGAATAATTTTTCGTATCAATAAAGTTGCTGGATCGATATGTATTGGCAATAAAAAGTACACAAAATCCATTAATTTAAACTAATTTGTTTGTATTGTCCCCAATTTACCAAATTTTTTCAAAACCTCAATATGTCGAAAAAATAAATCATATTTGATCAATTGCGCGTATATTACTGATGAAATTCGTATCTCTAGTGGTATAATTGTAACATATCGGTACAGAAGTTCTGGGTTATTGATAAGAAAATTGACGTCAGATTTTTAAAATTTAAAATGGCGGATCCAGTGTGGTATAACGAAATTCAGTAAAATGCTTTGAAATCGCGAGAAAATATGTATATGATTTTTTTGGGGTCGTTCATTACGAATTTAAGGCTATATTTTTAAAATTCAAAATGTCAGATCCGATATGGTCGACTTAATTTCACGAAAGAACTCAAAATCTAGAGATTCGAATTTCATCAATAACGTTCATAATTGTCAAATAATGTTTATTTTTTCTACATATTCCCGTTTTGAAGCAGTTAGCTTCATTCGAGGCAAAATAAAAAAATTTGCAGTCGAAGTAGAGTTTGTACCCTTTTGGTTGCGAATAAGCATCGGTCCCACACCTTTAATGATGCGAAAAATAATTCGCAAAAACGAAACCAACGAAATTTTATTGATGTAATTTTAATCACGACAATAGAAAGAGCGTACTCGAAAATGGCAGGATTGATTACTTCCAAGTCAATATTACTCTTATTTCCGGTTTAGAATCAAGATTGAAAATCAACAAAAAAAATCTGCATTTTCTGGACTTAATGCATTAAATTATTATATATAGGGAAATTGGCCAGTGTAACATAAAACGGGGAAGTTTCGAAATGATTTTTGGTAAAATCACTATCGTAGATCATGAATTAAATTATCAATCACTTACCATTCCCATTTAAACATAATACTGTGATAAATAAAATCTATGCAGTAACTAAAAACTAAGAAGTAACTTGAAATAATTGTAAGGAAGGTGAACTGTGAATATGCTAAAAAATTGAATCTTCTTCTATGACATATGTTAACGATAAGCGTAATAAAATATCGATATTAAATTTGAAATTACAGGTTAATCTTGAAAATATAATTCTAATAAATGCGCCCGGCTGTAATGACCTGCTAAATTTTCTATAAGTCTTTTTCAACTATAAGCATGAAATATAAAAACGTAATGAAATATGCTTCTAACAAAATAATAGCAACACAACAGTTAGGGGTCATTTTCGCTGTTCCACCTTCCTGGATATTAAATTGTTTTACATTCCACGTCATTTTATGTAACCAATCATAAATAGTGAATTACATTTTTAAAGAATCTGATTAAAATTTAAAAAAAAATGGTATTATAATGGGATTATATGCAAGGCTTACTCTACATTTCTTGAAGTGAGATTACTCTTGTAAACAGTGACTGCGAAAATCACTCCAATAAAAGTGGATTTAGTCAAATTCAACTATAACAGGAGTTAATATTTTAACTCTCTTTAAAATATTCGAAATATTCACTCTTCCCTTAAGATTGAATTTATAACTGTGGAGGACACGCAAGTAGCTTAGCCGCCGCTAGGAGTCATTGCGACTCACGCGTTTATATTTGCTCTAATTACGGAAATGTATTCAATTTTGTATATTAGACTTGAAGGAACATTTTGACACGGCATGCCTTATTTATTATATAACATAACTCCTTTGTTTGTTTTATCGGTGATTTTAATAAAGCAATTTTGGAGGAAAAAAAATAAATATCATTCATATATTGTACCTATCACTTATTTCGCACTTTGCATCTTTTCATCAGAGTGGGATATGAAATTGATATTTTCTCTAATACTGTGAATTCGAAGAATCTTTTGTTATTAAATCCTCGGTGTAAAATAAAAGATTCAAACCCACTCACTCATTAGAGTGTATTCACTTTTAGAATGGAGTGAAAGAATGTTACTCTTTGCAAAAGTGAATATTCACTTCAATCAGAGTTGCTCGGTTGTCACTGTAGTTTAGAGTGAGCATTCACTCCATTAGACTGAATCACACTCCATGGGGGTCCAAATTTTCGCTCTAAGAATTTTAGAAAGCAGTGATGTTTAGGCAGTATCCGAGCTTGTATTTGTATTAATACAAGGATGTAAGATGAATATTTGCGTGTTGATTACTGAGGATCGACGAATGGGTATAAACGTTGAAAATATAGAAAATAATTCAGTTTAAAAAGTCAGAACATTAGAGATTGCAGATAACGTTAATGTTTGGAATCTCTACTGTCTTATTTAGTCTGTAATAACATTCAAGTGTTTTTATAACAAAAATCAAGATTCATTTGGATTCCACCGTAGACCTGTGAAGTGTTCTTTTGATGTTAATATGTACGTTCTTTCTACGATCATTAATACCTCCTGAGCTCGAGTTATTTTTCTACCATATATAGGAGCAATGTAATTTGGACGACTATAGTGTTCCTAATGCACTGGAGGGTTATAATTCCGTTTTCCTTACATGTATATATATATAACACCATGATTTTCAATTAATAGATGCTAAAATGAATTATTAATACGACTATGTGAAAATCAGCAGAAAAGCATTTCACGAATTAAGAGTACGTTACCTGGAACTTTATTTGCTCCGTTTTAATTTGAAATAGAACGTTCGAATTCTTTATTTTTTGAAATAAATTTTGCAGCTATTTGAATATTCCAACGAATGTACAAGAAAGAAATATGATATTTTTCTCGACAGTCGCAATATTACTTAGAAATCTCATTAAACTTGAAATACGCATGCCACCCCTTGAAATATTAAACGTAAAGCGTTCGGAGCAACGAGGGTTTAACCTGGAATTAGGAGAAAAACCCACAAACCTGGGATCGCAATGCATTCGATCACTTGCACTTTCCTATCGTCGAAATTTCCGGATGTCGCGCACACAAGGAAAATATTGGGAAAAAAGCGATCGTCGGAAATTGTTGGTCGACCTCGGCGCCGAAAACGGCGAAACGAAACTGGACCGTCGGCAATCGCGATTCCCTTGCGAACCTCCCGAATCGCTCCAAGTTCGAAGTCCTTCGACGACGAAGCGAAAGACCGAGAAGCGTCACTCGCGATTTTCCGGAAAACGAAGCCGTGGCGCGGCTCGTCGCGGAAAACGCGAAAAGCGACTGTGCGATAAGCGGGTACTGAGCTCGTCCATCCTCGCCGCCGTTCGGCCGACTTCGGAAGCGGAGCGTGACGTCACGGGTTGCTTCTCGATCGGCGCGCGGCTATCGATCGGACACGAATCGCTGGAGAGCCGCGGAATCACTCTTCTCCCACCTCCCACCCTTCCTCCTCTTTCGTGTTTCTACTTATTTGTTATTTCAACCCTAACCGCAGGTTCAGCCGAAGCCTACCTAGACGACATTTCCCTAACAACCCCAAGCATAAATTCATTTTTCCGACTAAATAACCTTTTCTATTTACATACCTCCCTGCGAGATTTTCTCTAAACTCGCCCTTATACACGCGTCTTATTTCCTCGTCAAGATAACTCACGCACCAATGGTGTAGCATTAATATATACAGCACAAATTCAAAATTATAATTTTTTTAATAAAACCGAACCGAATAGGTCGAAGGCGACGAAGAAACTAACCGCGATTATAAACGTAAATATAATACTGGGGTAGCATTCGATGTTTCAATGGCACGACGCAACATGATCACTCACTGACCCACATTAAACAACGCGTTCGTTTCACTTCCTTTGGGGGTAGGGAGGGTGCGCTTTATTTTTTTTAATAAATATCACATATATTGTGAGTGTTGCCTTGTTTATAAATAAGGCATCACGTCAGGTTTTATATATGTAAAATAATTAATTATATTCGATTTTTTAAATATATAAGATAGCGATTTTTAAAAAGTTGGAATGCAGTGCTATCAGTAATGTAACTATTGCAAAACCAACCCAGACAACAAAATAGAAAAGAGTTCAGAATGAATTCGAAATGTGCTCTAAAAGAACACAGGTGTCCCATTTTTTTGAAGGTTTTCTGTACATGATGTCATTACGAGATCTTTTTGAACTTATGTTCAGAAAACCATGGGAAAATGGATCATCTGACTTCTTTTGGAGCACATTTCGAATCATTCTGAAATCGTTTCTGTTTTGTTGCCCGAGAACTTAATATAACATTGATTATAATAATATATAATAAAAAATAATAAATCGACAAAATAATATTTTTTCAATCATATTTTTTTTCGTATCGAATAACTAGGTAAATTGAATACATAAATTGATAAATAATGTAAACCAAGAATTGATAGGTTGACTGACAATAGTAAAACACAATACATTTATTTTATATAATATAATCAATTCTAAACAATTCGTTGCTAAATAAAATACAATTTTACAGTAAAATGAGGATATAACGCGTCTATTATTAACTATTCTTATTTCTGTTTCAAAATGTACGTTTACGTTACATTACGTTTTAGTTTTAAATACGTCAATATGAACCAAGACGAAAGTTAGACACCACTTTCCATTTTAATGATCTGCTAAGTTAGTAATAAAAATGTTAATGTCAACTAAAATAAAAAAATCGATTAACCCAACAATTCTTAAAAGAAGAACTGTGCGTGGGCGTGGAGTAGAAAACAACTCGTTACCGACATCTTACGGAGGGTAGCTAAACTATTGATAGCGACTGATCGATACTTCAACTGCATCTGATAACGAATGGTAAATGCCGTAAAAACGTAAAAATTTTAGAATATGATGTTTATACTCATGTTCAGGATACATTTTTTTATAAACATTGCTATTTAATAGCGGTTTACATAATGTCCCCTATTTCAAATTCTATCTACATATTTCGAATCTTTGTATACAAAATATTACTATTATATTGCATAATTTTTCATTAAACTTACACTATTATACTCGCAGTTGATTAGACCATATAGAGATTGAAACGCAGATTTGAGAAATAACTTCATAAACTTATATTTCAACAAATGATAATGTTCAAACATTGAATTGAAGCACAATCACAATTAGCCTCCAATGTGGTGCTAAACGTTATATTTGATAATGTACGTATTGAACAAATTTAATATAAATGGTAGTAAGTAGGACGGAAAAGAAAATATCGTAGAATTCAATGTGTACAATGAATTATTGGCTATTTTCGATTAATCGTTAGAAGGTAAAGAAGCGACCTGAAAATATAAAACGGTGCTGCTTGCTGGTGGCTGTTGCAAGAAATTATGTAGCATTTAACCTGTAATTGTTATCATGGCAATATCTGGATTAAATTTTAATTTAATTGATATTATTAATATTAGGGTTACTTTGTCACTCTTAATCTTAGTATTATCTTCCATCTTTTGAAGAGACTACGCATAAGCTTTCAGTTTTATAGTCAGTTCTTCAAACGTCTACACAAAATCACTAAAATTTAAAAAATCTCGATGAAAAACCTTTTGTTCTTTCAAAAGTAACCATTCATTCCTGAATAATGACACTCCATCGTTCGGTAGACTGGATCACTTTTTATGCACCGTTCCAAATTTTGGAAAACATTCTATTTTGAAATTTTCACGAGCAAAATAAGGATATTCATAATGAAAGATACAACATTTTTGCATGATTTCAGATTGGAACATCTTCATTGGACAAAACTCTGTAGGTTTGGGAAAAATATCCTGCCCTTTGGGAAACAATGTAAATTTGATTAGGAAAAATATTATTTCTCAGAGATTTTCTAAATCTTTCTGATGGAGAATATACAGCTAAATGTTGGAATTTTTTTACAGTGAAAAAAAAAAGTTTTGGCCAAAGTTCCCGCATTCTCTCTCTGTCCCAAATTACTCAAACCTGGATTTTTGCAGATTTTCAACATTTTCAATGTTATCACATAATGTATAATTCGAGTTTCTCTTAAAAACATCATTAAAATTGTCTAACTGATGTAAAATTATGTATCTACGTAAAGTTATTTTTTCATTCAACCTATTTTGTTGGGTTTCGAATTAGCATATATTACAATATATGCAAAATCTACAAAGCATATGTTTCTCAGAGTAATATACAACACATTAAGATATTGTAAGAATGGTATGTAAACATACAAAAATCTTGCTTCAAAGTTCTATACCACACACATTATGGTATTTTAATACATTTTTTTTTATGGCTATTTTGGCCAATCGGCATGCAGTTTTCACGTTTTCCGACAACTTCATATCAGGTGTTGCTTTTCATTATTTTACTGTTAGCAGGGGTATTACCAAGCGATAATACCCCTCTAGTCCGTCAATTATTTTCCATTCGTTTGACAGACATTGTTAAAAGGGTAGATGAAACCGTGGATTAACTGGGTCTTGGATTCAGGCTACAAAAACAGGCAAGCCTAAAATGACTTACAAAAGTTTTTCCTATTTTTTTCTATTATGGAGTTCAAATTACCTTCATTCTGGTGAATTGACATCACAGGGCATAACGTTATATTTAAAACAAACAATAATTCGTCTCGATACGATATTTTTTGACGGAGATATGCGCAGTTGAATGTCTCACAGTTGACCCCTGTGTTCTTTGAGTAACACGATAAGCAGGGGCGTTCTTTTTTTACCAACCTTTTTAAATCGAAATTTCACTATGTAAAACTGCAGATCCCATTTCAATTCATTCACTTCTTCTTTTCTACTGAATGAATAGAATTTTTTCGTCTAATTTGTTTTTTTTGAAAACAAATGTTATCAGGAGAAAGCTCGTTTAAAGTTGACAAAATCTAGTAAATAGAAAGGATTGTTTACTATAAAGAAGGCTTCTTAATAGTTAAGAAGTCATACATTTCAATACGGCGAATCGAATAATTTTTTAAGTATGAAATAATTATTCATTTCATATAAATCTAACATTTCTTTAGTGCAAACAACGCATTTTCTATCTTGAGAAATATCTATTAAATGCAACCAAACATTTCTTAATAGTTAAGAAACCGTTTGTATACTATACGTTTGTAGCTATAAAGTAACGACTTCTTAATAGTTGCAGAATATAAAAATGGGAGTCGCTACGCATCGTAATATAACCTCAAATGACAACACGGATGTTTTGTTTGGTTTGTTAAGAACGATTGAGTGCCATTGCAATTCGGTGGTTATTATTGTGAAAATAAATAAATTAAACATATAATTCATACGTCCTCTTAATATGCGTGTTTTATAAACAAATACATTGTGTAAAACACACGTCCCATGTCTTATTTGTGAATTTGAGCAGCTGCCGAGTTCAAAGTATACATTTCTTAACTATTAACAAATGGTCAATTCTGATGTAAGCCTATAATTTTACAATACCATTATTACATTTAAAAAAACGATTTCAACTCTTCAATTGAATTTCTTTACAACAAACAATCCTTTTTCTCAGTGCACAATTCAATGTAATAAGCTGGTTGGTAGTATTAATTTTCTCACCAAAACAACATTAAATAAATATTCGTATGTGGAATCACTCGATGTAAATATGAAATCAGTGTCATTTTGTCAGGTGATGTTAAATGCGATGTGGATAAGTAACATATCCATCCCACATCGCAATGAAGATGCTTAATTTTATTACAGCGAACATAGTATTAAACAATCCAAGACTTTGCATCAATGTTAAAAAATATTGAAATTGTAATAATATCAGGTGCACCTTGAAAACCCGACAAATCATAAAACAGACACTTCAAAAACCCGACTTTAAAAAACCATACATTTCAAAAACAAACATTCAAAAACCACACGCTTAAAGAAACAGACATTCAAAACCAGACATTTCAAAATGCAGACATAATAAGTTTTTTTAAATGTTTAGGTTTTGATTGCTTCTTTTTTTAAATGTATGGTTTTTGAATGTCGGGCTTTTGAAGTGTCTGTTTTGTGATTTTTCGGGTTTTTGAGATGCCCCCATAATATTATATAAAGAAATATTGTAAAGAAATATATTTTATGCTCGATTAATATTTATATTTACATGTATAAATATGGGATGTTAATTTTATATGGAGCAAATGCAGATGATGTTGGAATATTATTTTAATTATTATAACTAAATTTCTCATATTTATATTGAAAAATGTATTTTTAGCAGAGTAGAGTATATTTGGAAATGAGTAGCTCTTATGCGGAACGCTTATGGTGGGGTCTTTTTGAGAACGTTACGACGTTAAATTTGTAGAATTAATTGCGTAATTTAACAGCTAAGAACAGGTAGAATTTAGTGCAGACCCTGTTATAACCCTGGCTTCAGTTTATTTTTGCATATATGTACTGTTTTGCATTTTGCATAATGGGATATTTAATTATAGATCGTTTAATAAACTTATATCTTTCCATGATACTAGTTTTAAAATTGAAAAAGTACCCGACCAAAATTACTTTATTCTTGAAGATCTCGTTGCCGCAAAACATCGTGCCATTCAAAAATAGTGTTGGATCGTTCTGATTTTAAAAAGCAAGGTAGAATAAGAACTAAAGACGCGAAATTGTAATTAACGACCAGAGAATGGGCAGCAGGTGATAGCAGTCCAGTCAACTAACATTTTAATAACAACGAATATTTTCAATAACGTCATTTACATCGAAAACGACATGAAAAAATTCCCGTTTACAACAATTTATCAAATATGAATTATGTCTTCGTCTTCGACATAGAGAGCAAATTCGAGACATTGTCATATTTAGCTAGAGTTCAGGAATGTGCTAAAATATTATGACCAAAGCAATTTATATTGACACTTTTGAGTCATCGAATTATTATAGAATGAAAAACGCATTTAATCAATTAAATTTGCAGTTGTTTCTGCGAATTTTAATAAGAATGCCAATTAGTTAAACATCAAACCTTTTTTTATAATTAAACAACCCATCATGCCGTGATGCGCTCGCTCGGTTTAACATATCGCAGGGAAATATGAACGTGGACAGAGTTATTATTTGACACATGCACTTGTGTTTTACGTTATTATAAATATTACATTTTGCTGTTTTCAGTCTAATAAAATGTATATATTGCTGCAATATAATTACTTAGATTGATGAGAATCAGTGAGGGTTGAATTTCAATTACTCTGGTGTACACGGAGCATGATCGGTTGAAATGTATAGAATTCTATCAATTCGCGTACAAATCAAATAAGGGGAATTAAAAAGGACAAATATAAATTGGAAATGTCAGTAAAATAAATCATACATATAGTAAGAGTCTGCGCGTTATACTGCAAAACGAACTATAGACATCAAATTTGAAAACGATTTTGTACGTTTAGGTGGAATAGATAAAGATAAAACAGTTTACCGCCGACGGCGTTTAATGTTCTCAGCTTTGTTGTGTTGAAGTACATTCTTAGATTCCAAGAGAATATAAGCCATTGATGACATGATAAAACGACCATACCGTGATACATCTATGCAAATAAACGCGTCCCTAAACGCGCGGTGTCTTGTAGATCAACATAATTGAAACATGGCGTCTTCCAAATATAACTGTTTTTAATCAACATTTGATGTTGTTTATGTCCACAGCAGTCACTGCTTACTTAAAACAATCATTATACATATTCATTGTGATCTGAGTGTTGAAACTGGAATTACATCTTACCAAATAGTGGCGTCACGACATGATGTAATAAATGTGAAATTTCTTCTAGCCTTTGAGTACCGTTATCCTCTAGAGCCAAATTAAATGGCGGATTTTCTAGGTTTATAGTGAGAGTTTTTAACGTGCTACCATTGCAATTAAGACTATTTATTTGGAAACCGTTTCGATTTATACCCAAGTTACAAAATTACTATAGAAACAGATGATTGTTCTGTGCACAGTGTATCTTTTTGTATGCTTTGTTTATATCTGTTACCATTGTAAATGTTTTTTCTGTACCCTTATTTTCCGTACACGGTCAGACTCCGTCTCGCCCTTTGCTTATACATATTTCTTTAGTAATTAAATTCTTTTAAGTATATGTTGTACTCGTAGTATAAGCATCAAATAAGCCGATTATATTATTATTGTTGTTGTTATTATTATTATTTTAATAACAACTTAAACAACAACATTGTCACCAATATTTTTCTAATACGATATTTTTAATATAAATTTATAGTCGCATATTCAGTCAATATATTGCACATCCATTCACAAACATTTTATAATCCCTTGGCTAGATGATAATATCTCACGACAATTATTGGAAAAACGCCAAGTATTAATAAATCGTAATAACTAAACTGGTGATAGAGTGGGGGAAGAGAACTAATGAATATTTTATAGATTACGCGTAATACATGAAAACTTCTAAATTTAATGTGAAGAATAATGACATTGATTTTATAATTATACGCGATCGTTCCGTACTATTTTTAGCTGAATACAAGTTTCGATTATAAACGATTACAATGATCAAAAAATAAAAAATTGAAGTACTTTTGACCATTATCTTAAGTCTCTATTGTCTTTCAAACGGGAAATCTTTCATAATGAATTTGAATATATCAATTTTTGTACAGTTAACCGTAAATAATATTTTAAAAGGACTTGAGTTTATTTTAAGAAATACAAAAAATATGCGAAGTCCAACATTTTGAAGGCCAAAATGTTCATCAAACTTTAATTTTAGTATACATACATCAAATCATAAATAAGAATTACAAAATAAAATAAAGACAGATATTAAAATTAGAGAAATAAAAAAAAATAAATGTACAGGGAAGTAAATAAACCCAGATTAATAATATAGGAGCTTCAACTGCCTTTCCCCCTCTTTTTAATAAACGGCGCAGTATTTTAAAATACCGTAAAACTATTCGAAGAAAATGTTGATGCTCTTCTTGCACGAGGAAGGGGAAGAATCAGATTATGGCTATAGTTTCGTAGGACAATTATAGCTATCTTTTTCCAGGAAAATGTTGACAAGTTTACTCCATTTTCTTTGTACACCCTAGTTTCACTGTTTGTACTGACTATTAATGTGCACAAAAATGTTAAAATAGCATTTAGTACACACAAATTTTACGCATATTTAAAGTAGGGTTTAATGTGTCAAACAGCGTTTTGTATACAAAATAATAATTTTCGATCCATGGCCGTAAAGTAGAATTTTACGGCCTGAGCAGAGATGTGCCCCTGAGGACTGGAATAGTTCACACACAGTAACAAAAATAAGGATTAATTTCCTATACATAGCAAGAAGGTTGGAATACGGTATTAGGATTCGGAGAGAGCTGTTATTCGGAGAGGGCTGGTTTAGATCGAGATATAAAAAATCAAGCGATACTTACCTAAACCAGTCCCAATATGAGTCATATTATAAATTAATTGATATTCTTTTACATGATGGAATCTGGGGCCATTAAATGTTTTTATAATTTAATTATAAATTTGAAGTAGGGTTTGTAATTAAAGTTAATGTAACACCATTTAAGCCAATGTCTGACGATGGGTTGGCTTAACAACTCACCTGCTATCGAATAAAACGTCGAATTCGGAGAAAATAAAAAATTTTATAAAAGGATTGTGCTATATAATTTATATTGCCATGTTTTAAGTAAGATTATAATAAAATAGAAAATATATAGAAATAAAAAGACTTGACAAACGAAATAAACAAATAAATGACTTGACAAACGAAATAAAAAGAAATAAACAAACTTGATAAAGCGAAAGCAAAACAATCGACCAAACTACCCTGTCGGTCTCATGGAGAGGTTTTTGGCGTTGCGACGCGATGCAACATTTTTCTCATCATTAGTATCATGTATGATATGTTGTTATCTGCACGTGGACGTTGATTATCCATCCTTCATCGTACTTTCACCCCTGGAGCGCATAAGTATGTTCCACACCCGTCGTATTAGAAGATGTCGCTCGGTTCGCTCGAGTGACAAATTTCGCACTCTTAGAAAGCGACAATTTCCCTTTTGATTTATAATACTATTCTTTGCTCCCTTCATAACATTCAAACCCCTGCAAACCGCAAGATTCTAATTCATCCTTAAGTTACATCGATGTTTTCACAGGATGAGTTTCGTTACGGCCCCCCCCCCTAAATACCTCCAATCACTAACCGTATCCTCACTCCCAATGCGCAAACGTTTTAACGTCGCACCGCAACGCCACTCCTTCAACACCCGCTTCTCGGTTTCTCCTTTCCATTCGATTCAAGCCCTCTTTCGTTGGCGAATTTCTGTAAGCTTTTCTGTAGGATTAGGATTAAAACCTGCAATTCTCTTAACTCCAATATCAATTGTTTCATCCATATGATGATTTTATTTATTATTTATGAGACCATAATTCTTGCTGTAGATTTTGGTCTAGCTGAGTTTCCAAAACCAATCACTTGTAGAGGTCACCCTAAGGACAAACTAAGGAGATAATGCAAAAAAGCACATTTGTGGTATTGAACATGAAGGAAACGAATCGCCGAATCTTTATATTCAAATCTGTCTGTTATATTAATTGCATTGTGATTGGGATGGAGATAATCCATGGAGATAACAAAATTCGGATGCCGGGAAACTCCACCTTGTAATAATTTATAGTTACTACAATTACAGCTAATTGTTGGTAAAATCAGATAGATACGATACTGGTTTAAAGTATTTATTATCAGTTTCATTGATGGTTTTATATTAAAATTTGTTAAGTACCAGATATCTTACATCCCACAACCCCCACTCTCTTGTTTCCATCCTCTTTTTCACACCTACACATGCGCTCGTGCACTTGTTCTTTCTAGCTGGTGAATACTCCCTTGTATTAATGAGAGTACATTATACTTATAATTAACTTTACATCAAACTCAAATTAACAGCTATTTATATATTTGATAACTTATCAGTGTTATGCAAACTCATCAATAATTTGATACAATTTTCGGCCAGTGTTATAAAACGTGGTAGATAGATAACATTTAATAAAGTGTACCTTATCAAAGTTCAACTCGGAATAGTTGTAATTGTTTTTCAGGAATAGAATTTTCATTGCAAGAACTTACTAGATAAATTTAGAAGTAATTTGGATTTTTGTAAAACAACTTGTGTAATTTCTGATATTTTGAAAATTAAAATAATATCCAGTCGATGAAAGTACTTCACTTATGTCTTTATTTACAATTGGCGTAAGAAATTATTTATATTTTTTTATTTCGTTGAACAAAAATTATAATTTTGTATTTTGCAAATTTGTTTGGGTTGGAACAAGTCGGTATGATCAGGACCATTAATATTAATCGAACATAATATTGGAAGGCGCAATATTGAAATTGTGTCTGCAACATTTTTTCCCATTCTTTCCAAATTGAATACGAACTGGTTTATATACGCAGCTTCTTTTGGTGTTTAAAACGTTTTATTTTGTGTGTGGTAACATTTGGTTCGCAATCTTTTGGAAAGGTACAATATACATAATGTAAAGTAGAAAACTGACACATTTAATCATGTGTACCCTTACTAAATTCAGTTTTTTATATCAGGTTCTTCTCTACATTATCTAATAATAAGATTAAGGTTTAATTTAAAAGTTAAAAGATTTTAACGACGTAATCACATAATGTTGCAAATTAGTATTGAAAAACGTTAGTGCTAGAGGTCACTTAATTACAACGAGAGGGATATCTTCCATTATCATATTCATCACCAGAAACAAAAACCTACGAGTAACTATGCGAAATATATTTCTTCCCACAATTTCCTCTGATTTAAGTTACATCCTAATCGATTAAGTTTCTAAAACATTTAACTATTTAATATTCACTTTACTTGAATAAAAATCAGGTATTGTATATTAGTAACTGAAGTGAATTTTGAAAAGACCTCTCTCAATTCCTAAAACATAATTATTTTGGATATTTAATTTCCTTAATTTGACAAATATTTCGAGTAATTTTAAAATATAAACCATTAAATTTCTCCGGAATTCGCTAATTTTTAGTATGCGCGAAATAAATGATATACAATGGAAAATTTTAATGGCGTCACGTAACTTAGCTATATGAAAAATAATGAACAGAAATTAAAGTATGAAACGTTAACAGATACAAAAAATGCGATTTATTTTAGTTTTTCTGGCTTCTTTGAAGTAACAATCCCGAATTAGGCCATGACTGGTAAATTGTACTTGTCTCTTTCAGTCTTGATTGAAAAGCAATTACTACTCCAGTGCCTTGAATATTTGTTAAGGGTAAGAAAACATTACATAATGTTATTTAGTATAAGCATAATTAAATATCAGTATTTGATTTCATGTTAATCATTATAAAGAATAGTCGATGCATTCACATATTATTCAGTATTTCTTAAATAAATGTCAAATAATGAAAAATAAGCACAATGTTTACGCAGGTTCGTTCGGAAACTATGCAGTTCCATAAATATAACAACATCAATATCACGATATCGGATCTTCAAAAACAGGTTTAAGGAACTGAAAGTAATCGATTAGCCAGAAATAAAGAAATAATATATATTTACAATCTAAAAATGGAAACTGACAACAGTAGAAAATGGTATAAGACGTAATTTTAACAACACAATTATACACTGGAGCTTATACTACAGTTACTGTTACATATATTCATATTTTCGATAACCATGCTGTAATTCTTTAACAAAATTAAAACCAAATGTTGGAAGACATTTTACGAGTAAAAACTGAAGATACTTTTACAGCATTTTATAACCGGATGACATACTGATAATAAGACATTATATGAAAATGCCGAAGAAAATGTCGAAAGTACCATGTAAGAAATGAAACTACGGGTGGAAAATTAAGGCATTCGAAAATAGACAGACTTAAAAATAAATAAAAACCCAACCCTAAAATAAGAATTCGGAGCGTACATAAGCAAAAATCGTAAACGGATCTAACTAAATGCTGATAAAGAAACGGAGAAGAGGAAAGACTCCAAAACTTGGGATAAAAAGAAGCAGGATGGAATATCGAGAATAAATGACGGAAAAACATTTTAAAATAACCATTCGGAAATGCACATAACACCGAATGATAGTAAAGCATACGTGATATGCCTTCAAAACTTGGAATCCACCCAGGTCCCCCAACTGGAACAACCATTGAGACGACGATAAAGATGCGCTTAGCAGGAAAAGCGCTGGTACCTCATCAATGTCTTAGAAAAAAAATCGTCTTCATCGTACAAGAACGATATATTTAGCGTTTTGCGCCTTTAGTGTTGAATAATTGATCTAAAATATGCATTTTTTATCGTGATTTTTGTACTATTTGCATTTAAACTCATCCACAGAATAAATAGTATTTTATTTAATATTAATTATATCTACAAGTATTATTCCAATAATACAATCTCGTTTAAGAATTATGCCATTAATATTTGACACCAAATTCGAAGCTGAATTTTAAAATCCCAAATTTAAATTAAAATAATTCAAACTTATGAGAGAATGGGGAGTGCTGGGATTCTGCGCTCCTTCCTTTTTATAACTGCATAAAAGTAATTTCACGCGTTGAGTTTTACAAGTAATTAGATAGGACCAGTGCGTGAAATCGAATCGCTACGCATGAGCCGCAAATATGTACTAGATTTTCTAATATAATGGACAGAGAATTAGCGTGCGTTTTTTTTTGGTAATTAGTATTCGGTGACGATTTAGTACATTTGCTCCAATTAGGTAAAAGTGTATTATTATCTGTTTTCAATTCTTTTTATTTTGGATTTCGTTTAAAGAAAATGAACACCTGACCCCTTATCTCTGTTATAGTTTGATGGCAACAAAATTAAAGATTTAAAAAATTTGTTACCCGAAAAATAATTCTGGAAGGAATGGGGCACAGAGCAGTGGATACGACAACATCCGTGTAAAGGTTTTAAGGTCATCACATTTGCTAAAGGCGCTGTACCTAAATCTACAATGCCATTTTATACGTTAATGGAAGATAATTTTGTTATGAACGATTTAATGGCTTTTATATCGCTACTAGCTACAGCTAATTATCTAACCCAATTCATATTTGATTTCCTATAAATGATCAGTTCTACGAAAAACTATAGTTTGCAAAAATGTTCAACTTTATATACGTTTTGCGACATCCTGCCCATCCTTAAAACTTTGCACATTGTACTCGGATAAAAAGGGATTGTTACTGTTACTGAACATTTATTATACTAATAATCAGGACTTTTAATATAGAACACAAAATTCTGTTTGTTGTAGAACCAGCAAATATGATTAATATAAGAACTGTCAAGAATAATTTTGTTAGAATGAACATAATTATTGTTGGATGCGATTGAATGCACCAAATGAACTAAAGATGGTTTACCTTTGAAACATTGAGAAGTAATGAAATTAATTCAACAAAAGTCTATAAATTTTGGTAAATGAATAATTCCAGAGATTTTTGTATACCTGAATGCAGTAAAAGTTAAATAAATATAATTGATGACACATCTATAAGACATTTCTCGCAAAATGGTATGTAAAAATTTTTTTAATTTTCTTAAACTGCATAAGAAAATAATATACACATGTAATAAGTCAATGAAAAGGTATTTATCAAATTGGAAATAGCGTGTAATAATTAGTGAAATATAACGTCTTATCAATACCTTGGCTTATTATATACATTTTTTATTTTTTTTTCAGTTTTTATATATTTATTACACCACATTTGTTTTAAATATTTTTAACTATTATCTTTCTTTACATTACAATTAGTTTTCTCTACCAACAAATTTTATTTTCGTCACTGCATAACTGAGTAAATAGGTGAATACTGAAAGATCTAAATACATGTAATTAACTAATAAATTAATGCACTAAAGCGATGAAAATTCAATGACCTAGTATATACATGCAATCAATTAACTGAATTTTTCAAAATTAACTAATTCTATAATTTGATAAACATTTCTTTAACGCTGTTTTATTTTCCAATTAAACTGAATTAACGAAATAATAATTGTATTTTTAGTTCGGACATCGCAAAGTTAACGTTCTTACTGGTAATACAGGAATGAAAACCAATTCTGTCAATGTGCTACTCGCTGGATTGTTGTTTTAGTCCGTGCATGTTTTCTAAATGATAATATACAAATTGGCATTGTAAAAGGAAGGTTTTAAAATTAATTTAATATAAAAATAATTTAAAAGTTGTGGTCTACCGTACTTTGGATCATGTCTTTTTTTTAATAAGGTAAACTCATAAGTTAACAACTTTAAAAAATGTAGTTGTTGCATATGTTTGCCCGCGACTTTGAGAAACATTGAAACATGCTTGTTTTTTAAATTTTTATGCAACCACCATATTGACCATAGCACACTTGTCGAATGTTTTATACAAATTATAAATATCTATGACTAACAACGTTTAGAAAATGTCTAAAATAGAGTGCTTAAGTGTATTTTAAAGAAAATAGTTTATCAACTATTAGTTGTGTTATGAAGCTGGTATATTCTATTTGAGTATCATTTTTTGTAAAGATCTATTGACAAATTTTTGTTTCTTTTTCTCAAATACAAAATCTTTTAGTAACAATTTAAAATGTTTAGTGAAGTTTGCTTGCAATCATCATCGACAAAAACCTCTTTTAAGGTCATTTTCAAAGAGAGAAAGAGAAAGTACATTTTTAAAAGTTTTATGCTGACAAATTACGCATTAGAATTTTTTAGGTATGAAATTTATTATTATATGAAATTTCACGCCTATAAAACGAATTTTTTTAATATTTTGCAACCAAATCTGAAGCGCGAGTAATTGCAGGTGAGCAGTCTCTTTATGCAGCTGAGAAATATAATAAACCTGCCTGCACAAGGTACAACGAATCTAAAGTTAATTAATAAGAAACGTAAAAGAACCTTTGTAAAATATTCCTTACATACATTGAATATTTTTTGTATTTTATATACTTATATTTAATACATATTATGAGACTGGATGAATCGAATATCCTCCGAAAAGTTTTATGGAATCGTAAGTATCAATCAATAGATTTTTGCAGACGAGTCACTTCCGCCATTCTTTTCTGTTCGGTTATTAATAAATAACATTGGTTATATGTATTTACACGATAAGTACACAGTGATGACAAAAAGTTCATGAACGGTCAAATATTTCGAAAACCATCGATTTAAACAAAAAAAAACTAATACACGTAAAACGATTTTTTATAAAATTTATCTTTTTTGAAGGTTACGACCCCCTGCCTCTAAGGGGGCACGTGGAACACAAAGGGATCGAAAATTTTAAATGGCAACATACATCAAGTAGAAGCTCGTTTAACAGGTATTTTCGATGCGAATCCAAAACACTAGTCATAGATGGCGTTGCGACCACTTTATGAGAAATGCGATGGTTTTTGAAATATTGGACCGTTCCCGGACTTTTGCAATCACTGTATAACTTTATCAATACGGTAAATGTCCGGATTGGGAAAAACGGATGAATGTTATAAGGAAATGTCAAAGTGCAGAGATTAGAAAATATTATAACTTTTACACTAAGAATTTATAATAGCATATACGTATACCAATCCAGAAAAGAAAAATGCTTAAAAATATATGTGATACTCGGTGACCCCTACCCCTCCTCCTTCGTGATTAACCGTGATATAATAACACCCTTCTCTCTAATTAAAGATCAGGTGCTCAATGGAAGCTCTTTTCGTAAAGACTATAAATAGTATATTTTATCCCGCCTGAGCAAAAACCGGGCTAAAACAACATTTTCTTTACAAGGGCTTAAAATAACTTTTGCTTACAAATTTTCGTTATACGAAGTTGTAACCCCATTTTACACCGCCCATTTCAGAGAGTAAAATCGCTCCTTCGAAAATGACATGGATAAGTTGGAGTTTCCCACTCTTTCCAGCGTTTTGGCATAAACTAGGATTTTAAACCGGTATGTATGACGAACAACTTTTACACCCTAACGAAGATCGCCCGATTCCCTAGTTAAGACTTTGACGCCCTTTGAGAACGTTGATTATCTGTGGAGGTAAAAGCTTATTTTACGGCCTTGTAACGAAAATAAGTGATGTTTCAGTTACTAAAATCTTCAAAAATACGTTTCTTCTTTGTCAATAACTAGATTGTGTCATTTAAAATTCAATTCCTGATGGCTTAAATCAATTTAAAAATGCCTTATGGGTCCTTTTCATTTCTGTAGACGCTTGTTTATTTTTTAAATCACTAAAGGACCAAAAGAAAAGAATCATACTGGTTGTGTGCATAATGTAAATTAAAATGATTATAACTATAAAACATTGAAGGAAAGTTCTTGTGAAAAAGTCCATCCGGAAAGAATGAAACATTCACTCTTTTGAAATAATGATTTGATATTTGTTGCAAAAGTTTAACGCTGTATTAATAGAGTTTGATGTAAAACTTATTTTGGCAATTTCGATGATTTGCTCCGTGTAATATTTTCCTCCTCCAGTGGAAAAATAGCTATCTGGATCGAAAAATAAGAAGTCGACGGATGGAAATTGGAGTTGCATATAGTTACCGCACCATTTGGTTAACTTAATTTGGGAGAATGGAAATTTGAAGAGAAAGAAATTCTTGCCCGTGGCCCGTTCTCAAGGACATACAAGAGACGCAGTGATACAACAAAACAAATAGATCTCGATCGAGTCTCGAGACTGCAAATACCACCCTAAGAAGTGCGAGACTCGTGTCGGGAAGTGCGAGCGAGACGGAGGGAGATTGGTTGGAGGCGCAAACTCGGGGAGATAGACCGAGGAAGTCGCACTGAGGAGCAGGCAGGAGCTTTTTCTCGCTCTATCTCTCTCTTTCTTGGTGGCATTCGTTTGGTCGGTCCGTAAGGGAAGACTAGGAGTGTTTTTGCGTTGGTGGGCGGCAAATAGCGCTCCTGTGCCCGGCGTCTCGGTGGGGAGTGACGAGCGAGAGCCTCCTAGTGGGAGCGGTGCGCGCGCAAGAGAGAGGGATGATGCGGCGGGGGAAATGGTGCGGAAGTGGGAGCGGAGTCGGACGGAGGTAGGAGCAAGACGGAGGAGAGCAGAGAGCGAGTCGCCGAAAGCGCATAGAGAGGGCCATAATTCGGTGCGCCGCCCCGCAATCAGGTTCGTGCTCGATGATCCTAGCCGCTTGGCGGCAGACACACGCGCTAACACAGAGATCGAAGGTGGGAGAACGCTTTTTTCGCGCACCACAAAAGCCCTCGGCTTCGATCTCCGGCTTTCTGGCTTCAGATTTTCGCGAATCCACCCTCAGATCTTGCCATGTTAGTGTTACTGCACCACCAGTAAGGGTGCTGCATTTAACCTAGTCGTGCTGCTGCTGCTCCTTTTTGCGTTTTCTCAATTGTGCCGGTGCGACGATGTTTGTGATAATTTTTCAAAACTGAGTGAGTTTTTTCGGTGACACGAGGATTTTTTGCACAGTGCTTCGATGACAGTGAGGACGGTCCTGGAAAAAAAGGATTTTTCATAAGGTGACAGGAATTTCACGTGACAGGTTTGGTCTTTTAACAATTTTTTACTATTGAATCATTTTGCGATCTACGTAGGGCCATAGCAAACTTTTCAAATTGACTTTTTCTAAGATCCATACCATTTCTGCTCCGATTCTCTTAATTTTACGATTACACGAGAAGAACTAATTAGAAACTACGTTTTTCGTTACGTTTCCAGTTTTCGATCATTCATTGAAAGCTATCATAAGATTCAATTTTACAAATTTTCAACTCTAAGCTAACCGTATAACGTTCTTTCGTTGCCTAAACAAGGGTGTTAAAACCCTAATAAGGCTGAAACGAGACAATTAGTGGAAAGCTATCTCATCACTTAAACCTTCTTTTTCAAAAATTGCTAATTTATTTGCTAGTTAAGCCAACGTCGGGGTTTTTTCTCATAAAGTACACTCCAAAATGTGTTTTTCTCATATATTTCTGTCATAGTCACCCTAAATAAAAATTACGACGACTAAAATTATGAAAGATTTTCAAATTAGTTCATGAAAATCGGGGTGTATTTTAACATTTTCTAATTTAACCAACTACAAGGTTTTTTCTTTTCTCATCACTCCATTATCTAGCCAGAAGATTAAGGAATATCTGAATACGATCCTCCGCCATCGCTTTCGTGTTTACAATTAAATTTTGAAAAAATGGTCGTTTTTGCAATAATTACATTTTAAAATATCTGTACGGTATATTTGTATATAACATCTGGATATTCTGTCTGCATATAAATTGAAAGATAAACACAGAAAAAACTGCTGGACACGTGTTCTTTAGACAAAAAAAAAACGATTATCAACAAAAACTTTTTTTAAATAATGACGTCGTCAATTGTTATAAAAAATTATGTTAGTATTGTATTGATTTCAGTTAACAAATAATGCTACAAATAATGTGGAATCCTGCAATCTTATTGTTATTTACATGTTACAGTTATCGATCCGGCTAAACTGATTTCATATACATAGTGAGAATTGTATACCCATTGAGCAAAGCAGAACAGTTTCAATTTTCATTCATTCGTATTTTGATTATTAACAAATCAAATTGAAGTAGCATTCCCCAATATTTCTGCTATAGTTAAAATAAAAAATCCCGGTACTGAGGAATATTTGAAGGGTGTTGTAGAATTGTACAATTTTATTATAGAGAATAACTAATACGTAAATAAAAATGAGTTATTTACTTGTTTAGATTTATTTGTAATAAACATGCTAATAATGTTGACAATTATACGTTGCAATCGTGAAAACAAATTTTCGTTTAATTAAACTGGACAATGGGCGAGCCTTTAATGTAAAACTGAATTTACGTCCCACATCTCAATTTACATCTACAGAAATCATTACGTAAATATATGGACACAACTAGCATTATGCGCGTACCCTCGATATTTGTGTTTATATAAATAACGAATTCTAGGTCGTAAATAAACTGTACACGTTCGAACTATTTACGCAGGAAAACTCGATTTTGATCTAAGTACACAACTAAATTACGATTTCATTTTCAACCATTGCGATTCAAACCCATATGAATTACAAATATTTAAATCGGTTTACAATTTCACTAATTCTTAGTTACAATGACTTAAACCACAATGATAACTTTTCGAACTTCAAAATTTATTTTCTTGATTTAACAATTAACAAGAATGTTTCATCACCGTAAATATTTTCTTTTCCCATAGTACACAGTATTATCTAATGAAAATGCGTGCTCAATATACCCCGAAATTCCAAAGTATTCTAGCAAATTGACACAAATGTTTTAACCATTATTAATTTCTTAAAACTTTTTAGTATAGACGACATTTTTTGTAAAGGGACACATTTAATCGATTCTAATAGATAGTCTGCGTTTCTTGCTGCGAAAATTTTAGTCACTCTAGTGAAAGAGTTCACTCCATAAAGAATTCACTCATTATGAGTCAATTCAACCAAGAATTTTAAAGATGCCATGCTCGTAATTAAAAAATTAATCTGTTACAACAAAATAATAAATACAATGAACAATATGAAACTTTGTAAATTAAGTTACTACGAATAGCAAGAAGTGAAATCTAGTACAATGAGATAGTTGTCCGAAAAATAGTAAACTTTTTAATTAAATAAATACTTTTTCGGTAGTTTCTCTTTGCTATTTTTATTTCAATAAATAATTAACGGTTAAATTACTGCATTTTCATTCAATTTAATCAATACTAATTTGCATTTCAACAATGTTAATCCCTTGATCTATTTTAGGATTGTTTTTACAATTGTGAAATGAAGTTAAACGGTAATAAAATTAAACAAGTTAACATTTTGTTACATTATTAAAGTATATCATTTGTTTATTGCCGTGCAATCAGAAAATGTGTAAACATAAATAAACATGTATTGTCTTTCATTTATTGCTATTATTTTAAAAATTTAAAATAGATCTACAAAAACGAATAAGCAAATCGTTCAAACTGCTGATATTGCTTTATAAATTTAATTACAAACTTTCAGATTCTTGGTAAACATAAAATTATATAATATTTAGTAAACAAATAACCCAAGTATAAGGCTCTCGACGTTTGTAAAAATATCAAATTAGGCAGTTCGATGAAATTTATCGTTTGAATAATATAAACTTAAAATAACTATCTTAGTTATAATGGTTATTGCGTCATACCCAACATGATATAATTTCACGTTATTTTTTACATAAAAGTTTCTAGATATTCAAAAATCTTATTTTGATTATTAACCGAAGGAGGATGAAGAAATAAAAAAAATATTATTTCTGGAATAGGATTAAATGGTTTTTGTTTGTAAATTTGAAATCCATTAAACAAATAACCATATTAAATTTAGGCGTGTTATTTACAATCCATAAACTTTTCATTAAAATAATTATTGTATTAAAAATATAGAAATGCGAACTTTATTGTAGATAAAAGGTTAAATTGACCATGTAAAGGGAAGAAAATGTAGTTAACATGTACAACACCTTCCACAATATTTACAACAACTATTGTAAATTATACAGTTAATATATTGTAAATCGTAACGTACATATAGCTCCGTATACGATAAGTATACATAATACGATCGAGTTTCCACGAAACCATCAATATCTACCCTTCAAATTTGAAGTAGTAAAACACTACTATTAAAAATAAGAAAAGCAGTAATTATTATTAATAATATAATAGTAATTAAATAATAATACTATAATAACTATTTTTACTGGTACGAAGTCAAAAAGTAATAACGCATTTGTCAAATTGTACTAATTAAATTGTAGTCATTGAATTTTCACTCAATACGTATTGTAAAATTTACACTATGTATATTAATATATATAATATGTATTGTATATTGTATAATAATTATTGTAAATATTATAATACGTACGTGATAAATCTTAATTTACGTTTCTTTTCGCCTACGAACTTTTAAAAACCTTCAGTGATTAATCGAGAAATTATGTCTGAAATAGACTGAGAAACCGGTAGAATTCGGGTAAAAATTCGGAATTCAAAATTGGTTGTTAGGTGCGAATATAGCAGACAGAGGTTAGTAAAGGAAGGGATTTTAATGCAAATCTAGGTTTCTTCAAGGTGCGTCCGTACGCGGGGGATTATCAACGAGTTATTCGTGCGATACTAATTAAGTTTAATCGCAAGGCCGCCGGTTCGTTAAAGTTAATTGCACGACCGACCGCGGCCCGCGTTGTTAATTGCAACGTCCTTCGGTAGATGTTCGTTTCTGAGCGAAGGAACTTTAGGGCATTCTGAACTTTGTGTCTGAAATTCATTCCAAATTTCGAAAAACCCTATTTCGAATTGTCGCATATTCGTGATATTTCATCACATCTCCATTTGAGGACAGTTCCAACATTTTTTCAGGTCGGAGTTGACCCTTTATGTAGTGAAAATTCAGTCACTCACTCTTCACGAGTGATCAATTCTTCCTTTTAGAATGATCTTTATAGAACAAAAATTTCCTACTGGGTTATGTCTGAATATTCGCTCTTACAGGATGACAATTCGACTAAAAAAAATATCATCAACTACAATTTTAAAACGAAGTGGTGGAAGTCATTGGTATATTCTAACAATGCATCAGACGTAAAAGCTAATTTCATGCGAGTCCTTTTAATAGTTCCCAAATCGATTATATTTTTAGCTACAAATCGTAATTTTATTTTAGAGTCATTAGTGTACGTCAAATTGCTATTGCACTATGAAGTGTCTGATACATACAACTGTCATTAAGTACTAGCCGTAAAAGTAATAAAAAGTTACTATTTTGGTTAAGCATTTCTATTGATATAGTTAATTTTACTATTTAGGTTAAATTTAACGATTTAGTTACATTTCTCGAAAAGCAACAATGAAAATATTTAATCAAATTAACTTATTTTTTATTAACTAAACAATTATTTTAATTAATTTCATTTTCTCAAGCATCCTAAATTTTCTTAATCTGAATGCTCATTTAAATGTCATTGTAATGTACGAAATATATATTACGTAAGTTGCTTCATATTAAGTTTAGTAATTATTGCGCTGAGAGAAGTATAACGAGCAGAACTACGCACCAAAGTGTCGCTATCGGGTTGACCAAATTATCACAATTGTTTTCAGTAAACTTTGAATATCCATACGTTACATTCGTGTTTAGAAACCAGTTATTGATGTTATAATTTTTCGGAGAATTTAAAATCTTCGTATATTGCTAAAACTTTATTTCTTAATGTCGGAGCCAATGAAATGGTTGAAACTACCCTGGCAGACTTACAGATGCAGCTTTTGGCGATGACATCGATATTCCTTGTCTGTACTAATGAAAGTCTATTGTACAGGCAACATTTTTACAGTTTAGTTATCGTGACAATATGTCCGATCATTATAATATGCTTCTCTCGATCTAAAAATATCTAGTTCAATATTGAACCATTTTGACATATTCCGCTTTCTTCGCGAGTCGAACTAGGAACTGACGAACACGACAATTCTTAACACAAAAAATAAAAAATTAAAGTAAAAATATATGCGTATTCAGTCCTATACATAATATATAGTCTATGAAATGTTTCAACATTTTACGTTGAAATAAAATATAATACGTGATACGTTTAAATAAAATGGAAACAATTTTCAAATTGAATCGGTATTAGCACTGGCATCAATGATGAAAAAATAATTTTGTCCATTATAAATAAAACAATACTTTTATAACACAAGACAATTAAATCCATTTCAATATCGAGATTACATCACCGGGAATGCTTACCAAATATTTATACACCCCTTCTCGTTTAATTGAACCGAGATATATTAAGTGATGAGCCTCCCAAAAAATGTACGATATCATTTCTCGAAACATTATTAAAACTTCGTTCTATCTAAAATTACAAAGCAATTACTCTGATTGAGCGACGACGTTTCGAAGATTAAAAATATTTTCTATAGTTATAATGCTTGGGGAAAAAACGAATAACGTCGAAAATATAACATCGGTTTCGAATTATCGTGGGCAAAATGTAATTACTCCGTGTTTACCACTAACGTAAATGCATTTTTCTGTTCGGGGGAATAGGAAGGGAACTGGAGGAGGGGTGGGTTCATCAAAGGTGGAGTGTTAACGATACTCGTCACGGGATTTTTGTCTGGTCTTTCCTCAAAACACTGTGCCGGATTATTTGATCGATACGAGAACCTCGGCTTCCCCTATACGTTGTCCTCCTGTCGAGAAGTTCCTAATGACTCCCACGCACGCTCTCATTCGTCCCGGTGCATTAACGTGCAAGACGAGACAATTCTTAACGTCGTGATTTACCTCGATGATTTCTCAACCAAACCCATTTTTACTACGATGCCTTATTTTTATATTTTTTGGAAGACTGGATGTTATTCAACTTTGTAGCGTTAAGTAGCAAACAAAAAATTTCGAATTCAGTCATGTAATTGTTCTGCACTGTTTGTTACAGTTTACTAATTTTACGAAACATAATCAAAAAATTCTGTATCAGTTTAGTTATTTTTAGTTACTGTAACAGAAAAAGATAATAAAAATTAAATATATTAAATTTAATGAAACAACAATGTCCAGCAGTTGAAAAATGGTGCTATATATAATTGACATCGTACTCGTAAGAATCAACGTCATCTAGTTTGACAACATTCAGATGACAGGCTTTATACGCTACTGGTGGTTGACCGAATAATCCTATAATCGAATGAAAATTCCACTTCTATAACGACAAGCGCCGAGTCCACCGAGCGTCCCAACCACGCCTGGCGGCTACAAACCGAACCTATTGCTCCTTGGTTCCATCTTTTCTTCATAGATTTATATTCAGGTCTGTTACAAGAAAAATTATGTTAATTCGGTAACATGAAAGTATCCGAATTTTCCGAACATTTCTAATAATGTGGACAATATTTAAGCATCAGAGGGTATATATAAGAAAAATCCATATTATTGAAAATGTTCAATATGGTTTATTAAAGTTTCCTAGTTGGGTATGAATTTTTGTCACTATTTTTTCAAATCATTCTATCAAAGAATGAAATGAAAAAGTATATTGAACAAGTATAACTTCTTTATGACACTAAATGGTGCTCGAATCCCAGTAAAGTCGCGAAATGTACACCAAATATCGATGGGATGGACTAGCCAGGATCAGGGCCAGATCAAAAGCGTTACACCCTGATCAGGGCCTGAACAAATTTCTGCTCGGGAACTAACAAGATGAAATATGAGTCCACAACGATATTATTTCCAATGCTCTTGATTATTACACACTGAGTTAATTCAATCTTGGGTTGGTACACCACCTCTCGTTCATCATCAATAGGAACTTCACCGTACTCCATATCTAATATAATTCTCTAATACAACTTTTCATGCATATTTAAATATTTTTAAGTATTGCTCCTTACAGAATCGAATTGGATTCGTCTTTACCATTCTAAATAACAATTTTCTGATTATACTTTAGTATGCTAGTTAAAATTGATGCATATAAGTACAGGCTTTCGCTAAACGGACGATTCGTTATGAGCAATATGGGAAGGGAATCTGCAACTTCATCCCCGATTCGAAAACTTCATTTCCGCAATGAAGGGAAACACTCGCGATTTCAGTAATGATTTTGATCGACAAGATCTTCAATCAGCGTTTCATTGTTCCAGCCGGTTTTGGGACTTCGACCGATAAGCGGACGCAACTCGTATTTCTCATTATCGTACCGCAAGCCGCAATGTTGCGGAAGCCAAACAGTCTTGCTTAATCGCGACCCTCAGACCAAAAGTTTTCGGTAAATGTTTAATTTTTGTTCGGCGTTTTGTACGAGGTTCCAGATTATTATCGATCGCCTATAATCCTCACAATGCGCGTCGATTTAATGCTGGTAATAATCGCGATTATTTTTGTTTTGTCGATACTCTTTCTACCTACGACAGGTTTACGATTCTCTTCGTTAATCGTATTTTCATCCGTAATACGTTCGATAAAAATGATCGAGGAATAAATTGTACTTTCAATGCGCATTATATGTGCATCAAGAGAATGATTTATTAACTGTATTTGTTCGTGAGAAATTCGGGATGTTTTTAATGACGAAACGTGGTGTAATTTTTCATTTAACATGGCTTACGGTGACGTGATAAGAGTAACACGTTGATAAGTATGATAACATCGGTACTAATAACCTATTACAATAATTAAGTATGACCTATGCGGAACTGGTTTAATGCGAAACGAACAAATTTTGAATAACTGAAGAAGCGTCCATACAAAAATGTCCCTACTTATAGTATCGTGATCTGTTATCAAAATACGACTGCTAAAAAATGTGCAATTTGGAAAACCGCAATTCTAAATTACACGTATTTTTGTCGTTTATAAATCACATTTGTAAATAAATTTATATGTATTCAGGCGATTTGAAATGACGGATTGTCGGCTGTTAACCGTTTTGATCGATCGGATTTAAGATTGGGGAATCCGATTTTTTATCCGTCGATAAGTTTGAACCGCTAAAATGATTTACGCTCGACATTGCAGTGCGAGCAATTGTCAAATGTACACATATACATATATCTATACGAACACGAGGGTCGCGTCGACCAATTAATTATCGATTCGACGCGCTCGAGATTACCTGTGTACATGTACGTATACATATAGACTGGATGTGTTTGTCAGGTAGATATGTGAGCAGTATGTCTCGAACACAAAACCATCGTTGGCCTATTTTGCTTCTGTCTCCGTAAATATTATCAATTGTTGAACTAAAATCTTGTCTTTTACCATACCCACTGTGATTTAAATTAGTGGATATTGTTTACTCTGAAAGTTTAAGCAAAATTTATGTTTATAATTTTCTCGCATATTCAAATAGACAAAGCAAGGAACCAAAATTATAACAAACAGGGATGACAAGTTTTGGAACATCGTGGAGTGTTTTCGAAATGTTCAACTTCATTAAGTGCCCCAAAGTTGTTTGTCGCGTTCCTACAATGCCTGTAAAACTAAACAGGGTTATTTTTTTTTTCAGATGATTCACATTTCCCATGAGGAGAAAATATTCCAATACCTGATTTTGGTAAGAAGGTACCATTAACGTCAGAAACGGACCGTTCGATACAAATATTTGATTAAAAGAACGTTTTCAAGAAAAAATGACATTTTCCGTAAGCCAGTTACGTACCTGGGCTCTTTTTTTCAAATGTGTTGAAGGGAAAAGATGAAAGGCATACATACGCGTACCTAAGAGAACAGCTGGCAATATAATTGCGTCGAGCTATATTAATGGTTTCGACATTTCGCCGAGCCAGGTATGGATTTTTACGGCGGCGCTTTTACCGACAAAACGAAAACTAAGGCAGTCATTTTTCGACTTAAAAATAGGTACTCATTTATTTCCTTACAAGTTTATGGTCTCGGTAACGGCCGCCGGGATTATGATAATGAATCCGGGTTTGCACGCTTGAGTTCTGTGAACAATCGAAATGAATTATTCCGACGATTTTTGGAAGGGAATTTTATGTACGGATCTGTATTTTCATAAAAGTAATTTTATTATAATATATCAGTACATAATTTAACTTCTGTTACTAATCGTTACGGTCTATTTTATGCTTTTTGGGAGAAAAGACCAAATACTGAAAATCATAGGTTTACCTCATAAATAATTGACTAACCTCAGGTATGATAATTCGAATGAAACAAATATTATAGGAAATGTTTGGGATTTTTACCAAAGTGATAAACTAAAAACAAAAGAGTATTGAGGAACAAACAAAATACACAACATTCTAAAAGGATATTTCTGATATACTTTGTACCTGTCCTAACCTATGACAATATGTTTCTCCTCCCCCCAGCGCATCCTTTCGGAGTACTTTTTGACACTCGTGATTCGTCAGTTGTAAATCTTCCGCCTTTTTGAACGTATCATACAACTTCGGACAGGGACTACGGTATTATAATAGACCAATTATACCATGTGGTTATTATATTCATATAAAGGATAATCAAGCAAATAAAATATCAAATTCAAAAATAGACTGCTTTTTTGGGTACGCAATAAAGTTACATGAAAAGGAGTACAGCATATCGAAGATAAATAATCAAGTAATGGTTTTTATAAGAAATTGTATGAACTCGTGCAGCACATACCTCTTAAAGAGATAATCCAGAGCTCCTTCCAAATACATCTCCAAAAAGACCTTCAGAAAAGGTCTTAATTAGAATAATCCTAAAAACGTCCTCTTTGAAGAAGCTTACTAATGACGTCTTAAAATACTAATCTGGTCTTACAATAATATTACAAAACTGTGATATCACTTGCTAAATATCAGAATAAAAAATAGTTTAGAATGAACTCATAATGTATTCTATAAGAGATCAGTTGCGTCAAATTATGAGGTTTTTCTGAACTTGATATTGTTATGAGATCGTTACGACCCGAAGCTCGAAAAATCTCATAATTTGACGAATCTGACCTCTTACACATTGTGAGATCATTCTGACCTATTTTGTATTCTGCTATCTGGGTATTTCGTTCCTCTTTTGATAAAGGGATGTCTAGAGTTTAGATTTGTTTTTCTTCCAGCGATACTAGTTGCGTGTTGAATCCAAAAATCAAATGACGCGATATTTACTGTAAACCGATGAGTGATAAGCTGTAATGAAAAAATAAGTGCTAAAAATTAAGGTTCAAAAATAGAATCTACAATTCTCAGAAATTTTCTTTTCATTTACGAGTCTTATTCCAAGACTGCATATTTAAGAGGTTTTGTAGATGTCTTACATTCTACAGATATGTTTTTTTAAAGATCACTTTAAGAGCTCTGTCTGATAAGTATTTAGGACATCTTACAATTTTTAAGACTTTTTAAAGAACTCTTAAAGATGTCTTTCAATAGAGAATTTATTTCTGTACACAAAATTACTTATACATTTAAAAAGATATATGTATACTTTCTTCTAATGATGGTTATCATCAGAAAATAGTAAAGGAAAACTAGGAAGAATAAATGACTAAATCCAGTCTTTCTGGACTATCAACGTGTATCGAAGTAATCCCGAGAAACGGTTGAAAAATTCGAACATTACCGATACTCGTAAAAGATATAGTCGATCTGAAGGAACAACATAATTAAAGATTCGAGCTCAGGTCTGTGAAAATTACAAGGTAAACTCGAATATGATGACGGAGAAGACGTACCCGAGACATAAAATATGAATGAACGTATGTAAAATAAAATGAAGGACAAAAAAGATAGTGACTGAGTACGGTAAGAGGCCGCATAGGAAATCCCACGCAATCGGTGATAGGAATCTAGAAGCGTCCGGTAAGACCTCTCCTCCCTGTATTTATTCACATGTGTACAAGTATGTATATGTGCATATGACTAAATCTGCAAAGAAACACGATGGAGTAGAACTGCGTAGGTAACAGCGACGACCCACGCATACCGATCCGATCCAGGTAGATTCGCGCCCCCGGAGAAATCCTAACCATGTCATCTGTGTATGTAGACTGGATTTCACCTATATATATATATACAGAAAGAAAATAAGTACTGTACAAAGGACTGTTACAGACAACAACATACGTTATCGTACAATACACACTTCCTTTACAATGGTTTACTGTAGTTCTTCAATAACGTGTTTAGTGCCTTCAGGTTTGTTCAGGTATCACCGTATGATGGAAAGTACGATAAAAAATGCACAACATAAAATATTCAAAACCAGCTATACTATTGTTCCTTGTTTTCGATGTTGACAACATTTTCATTACTTTATATCGGTACTTTTTTTTCCTGATTACAACATTTTTAAAAGATCACTTTGAGAAAGAAACAAAAATTAAAATGATAACAATTACAATAATTTTAGTTGCTTAAAAAAATGTATTTCCGGCAACAGTGATGGATCACGCTAGAATTCAATAGAGGTGACTATTGTAGGAATTAAGAATAATTATTTTCGAAATATTCTTAAAAATACAATTTTCAATATTCTCTCGTTTGGGTACTCTGTACACCTATTGACTAGGGCCGACTTTTTAACTAGTTTTTAAATGGTTTGCTTGAATCGAGAGAAGAAAACCTGCTATCGGTCAGCTGGTTGAATCTATTTTTTTACTCAGATCTTAAGATAAAAAGATGCGAATGTATTGAGAAGATGTCAAAGACTTGAATCTAACATGGGTCAAAAGTATAAACGGATCAATGAGTTTATATTTCTTCTCTAAAAAACTAGCATCTGTAAATGCCCGCATCGATTGCGCAGATAAAAAGGGTGTGTGGCGAACTCTCAACAAACATACAGATATAGTAGATTCTGTATAATTCAACCTAAGCCCTAACTTCCCCCTTCAAGAGCAAAACTCCAAACTGTTTTTATGCTTGGGGAAGGATTATCTGTGGGGAAAATAAAATCGATATTTTATGTCATGTCCTCTGCAGCACAGAAATTAATTTTAAAGTATACCGAGTTTCAGGGATGTCGCAATTTAAGCTTTCTCAGTTCCAAACTTTGACACCCGAGATTTAAAGCATACCTTTAATATGGTTTATTAGTCATAGTAGTATTGTATTACGTGTTCGTTCTAATCGAGTTGGTTTTAATAATGGTATTTTTATAATGCATTACTATAACAATCGACACGCTTTTTATGTTATGTTAAAATCTCGTAAGATTTTTTTAATAGCTTTCCTGGGCAATATCGTGTAACAGATTCGTATAGTAGTCAGATTATTTTACTAAATAAGGACAGACCATATAAAATTAAATTCTGAGCACATTTTTCATCTTTGCGTTTTTTGTTCTTTTATTTTTAATTTTAATTTTCAACTTTTTTTTTTTAAAATTATTTGATCATATAATATATACTTACAATCACAACTGGAATCAAACACAAATTCAGTACTTATTAACGAAAAATATTTCAGATAGCTCTTAATAATGCTCAACTTTTGAATTTATATAACTCTAAGGATTCAAATGATCTTTATGGGTCAATGTTTCTGGCAACTCATAGACTAATTCCAAATTAAACAATTCATAATTAGAAATTCATGGTTTACGATAAACAAGAGTAACATGAAATTTTAAATACTAAAATGAATGATTTATTACATTCTATACAATAAAGAATTTGGTTATTTAACTTTTTTTTAAACGCACTTTTGCATTTTATTGGTGTAAAAGATTAATATTCATTAATAGTCAACAAATTATATAATTCTCCTTCTACCAGAGTGTTTTTTAAACTAATGTACCCCCTCGTGGCAAGATTAAACGGTTTTAAAACATTCAAAACAATTGAGACTGATATAGTCGTCAAGTTCCATTCAAATTAAAATTTAATAAATTTTAAAAATATGGTTGAATCAGAAACACCAGAAATCTTAAGTTTTGCTTTAGAACAAATTAGACAAATTTAAATTCACATTCGTTTTTCTATGAGTATTTTTTTGCTTCTAAAGTCAGTAAACTCGGATATTTCACGTTACTTGTAAACAATGCACCGTAACTGAAATCTCAAACCACAATAATAGTATATATATCAAGGATGAACTTTTTATTTCCTGCAAGGGCTACATTTGTCTCACAAAAAGTGTCTTTAAAACTCAGGGCACACCCTGGGACTGAAAGACGATAACCGACCCCTGGGTCGAATGCTTTAAAAAACACCACTACGTATCACCTGTCAGATATTGATCTTCATTAATGTATTCGTCAAACTTATTTACTTCAGGTTTTACTCGTTGAAAATAAGACATTTTTTCTTTGCCTCTATGTATACACTATTGCTTTTAGTTATTAATACTATACAAGACTAATTAAATCTTGTGTTATTTTTTTTTAATTTTTACCTATGTTTTAATAATTGCATATTATAACAAATACTTTTCCCCTACCGAGATTTGAACTTACGCATAAAGTTGCGAATACTGTCTAGACAGCGCTGATTACCCGACTGGACAATCGCAAACATTTTTTGTTTCTACTTTCTATGTCGTCAATTTTTAGAATGTTGATAGCAATAAAAAAATTAATTGTTCATTATAGTTTTCCGTGTTCAATGACAAAAGGATATATTTCAGTAAACAATAAAGTTTCGGAGCAATTGCAAATTATACCTTTTGTAAATTCTGACGGTTCGTTTATTGAGCGAATTTCGAGTGTCCGAGAACTTTCAGCGAGAAAGTTGTTCATTAAGGGATGAAAACATTTTCTGGAAAGTTTCATCTTCATGGCATTAATAATTTAAAAATAGTGAAGGTTTAAAGTTGCCTTGCACTCAGCGCCGCGACGCACATGACGCCGTCGTCGTCCGCTACCAACTTTAAACATTCGTTACTTTTTAACTATTAAGCTATGAAGATGAAACTATCTAGAAAATGTTATCATACCTTAATGAACAACTTTCGCATCCTGTTCTTAGATGGTTGAAAATCGCATGATATTTTTTGACACGTGAATAAAATGTGCATCGTCGACGGTTTATGAATTTTAGAATTATCGAGGGAGAAGTGCACTGCCAGACCCGTACTTTATGCGTCCCTGACTAGTCACTGTACCTAAGCTATCCCCCGGCAAACGATTAACGCATACGAATACGTATGCACTTCAATGCTCGCGTACATAATGGATCTGCTGATTGTGTACGTGACCCTTCATTCATTCTCTGTCTCCCTTGCGCTTTACTCCTCATTTTTCTTAGTTCCTCTGTCTGGCACTTGACCGCCTCTGTCGCCTCACTGCTCATATCTCTCCAATTGTGTTTGTCTTCCTTCTCTCTCTTTAATTCTCTCTGTCGCTAAGTAACATATGTCCCTATCGATCATTTTCTGTGTCGATCGTCTCCCTTCCTGTCATTTTAAACTTGCGATTCTAACATTTCTCGATCACTGCCATTTATAGAAATGCTCTACCTTATCGTCTATGTATATAACCTCACTTCCATGTTGTTCTCGCAAATTCACCTTTTGTATCGCGCAGGAGAACTACGCAAAAAGGAATATATCTTTCAAATTAGGATATACTTCCAAAACTGTCTACCACTTTTTTGTCCTTAATTTAATAATGAGTATTTTTATTTTTTTCCCTACCCTTGGTAGGCTATGGTTTGCCTGCTTTGTTAATAGAATTTGTTATAATTCTATTGCTATATATTTATTTCTCACGCCTACACGTCTACAGATTCACGTTGAGAGGAGCGAAACATGTTCTATTCAATTTTAAATGCTTCATTCTTTTCAATGCTTTATCATTCTAACTTTATTCTTCTCGTCTCGTTTACTCTTAGTATTTACTACTCTCCCTGTACTTTGTTATTCTCTTCTCACATATTCATTGCAGCTTTTTGATTTTTCCATTCTTCTATCTTTTTTCTCTTACAACTACTAAGTTTTGAGGTTCCTCTACGAATTTCTCCCTTTTTTCGTTTGCATTATCTTTTCTCGTCATAGTCTGACCACCCTAAATTTACTTGTAACAGAATAGAATTCTCCGTGAAAGGGAATGATTCATAAGATATTTACCACATTTATGTCAGTGTTACTATACGTTATTAATTTGCAAAAATGTATTGCGTTGTTTTTTATAAAATAAAATATGCAATGAATATATTATTACAAATTTATAAGCGCACACAGTGTTTAATTTGGTACTAAAAATATATTTAAGACTGAAAATAATAGAAAACTTATAATTGGTTTCTTTAGTCTCCTTCTCCAAAAATCTTTCCTTCTCGGGTTTTTTTTAACCTGTACGATATCTCCTCATCACGCGGTATCGTTTTTTATGTATTTTTCATTAATAATCATGGAAATCTCTTCACCAAGGAAAAATCTGTTTGATTAAAATGAATTATGTATTACTCGCTTTCAAAATCATTCTAGAGCGGTACGCATCGAGAATTCGGATGGTTCTTTACTGTGCGTAGCGTCGCGAGGACGTTCATGTGCGCAACTGCGTATCACATCACGTGACCACAACGGTCAAAAAGGATCTTTGGGGCATTACGCATACTGCGACGTGAATTAAAACTTATTATTGACATTACAAATTTACCTCACCAAAACTGCCGAAATATTTAAAAGTTGAGAGAAAAATGTTAAAAATCGAGTGATTTAATTCGACACGAGTCACTTGTCACTAATTCGTACTTGTACCGTATACTATTTTTTCAAATGCTTTCGGAAATTATGGGATTCCTCGTGGTAATATCCATTACCACACAGTTTAGAATTAAACGGTCATCGAAGATAATTTTCCGTATATGTCTCCATGCAAAAAAACAACAAATTCTGATTTGTTTTACTTCCCTTTGTAGCACATGTATTTTGTATTACGAAAAAGTGCACGCTCCATTTTTGTGAGTCATCTTAAAGAGACAGTTTTCAGGACAAAAAGACATATTTTTCTTTAAAAATTCTTTACAATTAAGCATTTTTGGTTTACCACTTATCTCCTGTCATCGTGTCTATTTCGCGATCATTTTTTTCGGAGAAGTGACCATTCATTCGGAACGTAGGTGGTCAACATGCGTGCGACTTTCCTCTCAGCTCTTAGAAAATGCCGACTTAGCTGTGCTTAACGTTTCTGATATATATAGTTGTGTATGTAATCTCCACGTGCGCCTTCACCTTTTTCCGTGGTAATGCCGCCAGTAGATTTTGCCTTTTTACCCTCTTCATTCCTTTTTCTCTTGATTTTTTGCGCCCCTCTAGGTGTCCTTCTATTTCCGACGTTATTTGAGTCGCAAACACGTGCACTATCTTTCTTCCCCCACCACTCCATTTTTTTTAAGCAGTCCCTTTTTTCCTTCCGAGAAACACAGTACCGCAATGAATCGTGAAGAGCCTGTACTTTTATGTAGAATTTGAAAAACACACATTATGAAGTTTGTGGATCTTTAATAGTGTTTTATATCCAGTACTAAAAAGTGTTTTTATTGTCATCCTAATGGTATTGAAATGTTTACCGATATCACTGGAAAATAGAAACTTAATGCTTTTTCAGAACTGCATTCTTCAACGCGAGAGGTGCAGTGTAAATAAATAACACATATATAAAAAATATAAACAGCTTAACATAATTCATTTCAATAAAACATTTTTCTACATATTATGCACTAATAAAATGATCTCACAATGTGAAGTATAAGTAGCCAATGGAATTAAAAACCGAAATTAATTATGGATTTAAGAAGCGTTTCAGTTGAAATAAGTTTGTAAGACACAGATGATTTGATCAGGCTGTAAGTGGGCACTAAACCGCTCGAATAAACGAATCGTTCGATGAATCGAAGATGACCTTGATACTTTTTTCCCGAGGCATACGATTAGGAGTCTGTAATGCGGCGGACATAAATTCTTTGGCTCAAGGACAAATCATAATACATCGGTCCAGTCCCCTATGTCTCTTTCAGACGGACAACGTGCACTCGCGTCTTACTTTAATTCACCACGAGGCTAGAAAATCTCGGAAGGTCGGTTTTAGGGCCTCGAGAATTACAGGTAGTACACAAAGAGAACTTTTATTCGTACGGTTTTAGGAGAATTATACATTTTAATCGCTATAAAAGAGCATAATTGTGTGAAATTATTTTTGAAACGAAAGACGAGAACTTTTTGGCTTCAAGACCGAATTGTATGTATTTTAAGTCTGTCAAAAATTAATCTTTCAACTAAATTAAATCCATTGTTTTTAAGATTACAGCAGTATTTTTTATTTAATGGTACTTTTTGGTACAGATGGCAATGAAATGTTTAACTGTCTGGGTCCTTCTCAGTCTTTCATATTCTGAGCAGCATCTTTCTTCTTTTCAAGTTATAATGCGCCGGGTTGTTATCGCCGTGAGCGATTCGCTTGATCGCAATGAATCACGACTGCAGCCACGTATCGATCAAATCGTTCGCATAGGGCCTTGTGCAGCGAATCGATCTCAATCATCTTCCTGGTTATTTCGATCGTTGTCCAGCTAAATCGTGTCTCAATAATGCATTTATGCTTTGTAGATAGAGATTTCTTTATTGCTGTCATTGTATAAATAAATATTAATTACAATTCACAGTAAAAGATGTCGCTCAATTAGATCATTAATAAAGGGTTCGAAATTTTGTAACTGATGACTAGTTACTGTTGTACTCCTTTCGGCATCACGCCCTAGATTGGTACCATTCTCAAATTAACATTTGCTAACAATAGATTTTTTTTTCATGCCTTACATTTTTTAATATCATAGAATTTCTTTGTAAACTGAAGAGCTCAAATATTAATTTTACAAGCTGATGTAAAAATCTCAACGCAGCCCCAACCAACAGAAGTTTAAGAACTAGTAAGAAAAGTTATTTTGGAGGGTTTAAACTAGAAGAATACAATGTAAACTTACACGGGTAAAAATAGGGTAGATTGGATTCAACTACTTTTCGAGCTCTTTGGAATACAAAGCGTATATTCTGACGCGATATTGAACATAACCTTGTCTCCAACTGAGTTGTTTACGCACTCCAATATGAGAGCCATTGTGGAGAAAAGAAATCTGAAATTGACGGGAAACGAACCCTTTTGTTTTAATGCAGTTCAATTCGTACGGATGATAATAACTCCATGATAAATGGTTCAGAGCATAAATACTCTTTGGTCAACTGCTTGATTTTAACACGCTGTTTTCTGGACCTCAAATTTGGAGTCGGATCTGTGCGAAATGAAAGTTTGTGATCATAGAATGTTCGTGTAAGACTTTCAGATATTTTACGAAAAATTCATAAGAGACATTTTTTATTCAGAATTATTCTATTATCTGATAAGAATTTAAGTAAATTTGGAATAAATTGAAATTTTAATTATTTTGGTTCAAAGAAAATTTCTCCAAATTTCTGTCGAGAATCTTTCGTAAATTATTTATTTTTTGGGATAAAAATGTGTTTTTATAATAATATCCTTCATTTTCAGCGTGGCTGGTTGGGCATGCTCAGGCATGTTTTAAAGCTGACCCTTTTCGATGATGTACCTATCTACTTCCATTAAGGAAATTGTAAAGATCCTTTATCTTTCGTAAAGTCCTACGAATTTGTTATCGAATATTTTCAAGGCCAAAAACATAATGTCTTCATGCCGTCGTTACGTCCAAACTGCTCGGCATCAAAGATGAACATCGTTATGATCAAATAATCCATCTAAGTACAACGTATGTGTACGAAGTATTTTCGGAGAGTGAAGTAATCCTATAAAATAGATTGTCCGCAGTCCACGCTACACTTCCATCAAATTTCTGGCCAGTTAGACGCGACGACGGATAATATTCGTTACGCGCATTTAATATGTAATTCCCACAAATATTCAACATTTCAAATATAAATTTATTCTATAAGTGGAAACGATACATATTTTGTCGTTTATTTAACTAGTTAATTCAATTTACCAAATTATTTTATCTCAATGTTGGATTAAAATTGTAGTTTAAGAAAAATATTGGTTTTAAAGGGTACAATAGTACTTTTCAATACTGTGCAAGCATACCTATATGATAAGTCTTGAAAAACATCGTTTTAATTTCTGTACCTAAACCCTTGCGCATCTGTGATGCGGATCGAACGAATTAGTAAATCAATAGAAACTATGTGTTCAGTCAGCAAAGAAATTGACGTCGCGATGCGTTTCTCTAAGTGTCAAATTGTGTGTCAAATGTCAAATTCTGAAAATGTAATAATGTAAGATTCGATTAGTTTGGTTCGGTATTGATTTGAAAAGTAGGAAAGATACAGGTAGCACCCTTACTTCACTAAGATAATAATTAGCGAACTCCAAGCGCTCGTCATTTGGATACTAGACAATAAACAATTCCTGTCTGATCGGCAGAAATTCAATATTAATAGGAAAACACGGCTGCAATATGTGGAGACTATTGGCAAGAGGGTAAGATGCCGTGGCCCCTTCTTCTATAGGGAGGGACGACCGAGGCGAGGGGCAAGACAACGAGTATGGGAGCCACACCTAGAATTCGCGGCATACCAACAACGGCCCCAATCTTCTCTCGTCTCGATCTATTCCGGCTGCTCGAGTCTAATGAAACTCGTACTTGCTTGCACAACGGGTACACGCGATAGGCAATACGCGTCTAGCTAGTCAGTTCTCGCACCAACACCAGCACAACCTGCCTGCGCGTCGGTTCGACGATCGATAGAGAATTCGGGGGGGCGATCCGCCCGGTGGATCGCTCTTCCGACTCGAGTCCTAGTACTTTATTGCTGCTAATGTCGTCCCCCAACGAAAGGGGAAAGCCTGTCGAGGTTAGGGTAGGTGCATTGACGAATGCATGCCACGTGACAGTTCACGATCGGTCCCATTACAAACTCGGATTTCTAGGTTTTGTCTGCATTTGGTACCTCTTACTATACTTGCCATCAAATTAGCTTCAGAAATAACCGCAATGTCCGATGATCTATCAAACGATGCCATTCTCAGGATTTTCCTTGGGAACCTGAGCGCAACTTGGTCTTTGTTTAATCCTTCAAAATGTCCCATTAACACTGGAAGAACATGATGGTAATTCTTTGGCTTTCGATGTCATGATCCCGTTCAAATTCTCGTTCCACCCTAAAAGAATAATTAAGCTGAAGCGGCCCATCTTTCTGAAGCTGCAGCATAGCTTTTGGCCTAGCCAAACTCAACACAAGCTCATTGGGTTTTTAAAACACCTGTACATAAATTTATGCTTTCGAAGCACATATACTTTGATAGTCTAAATACAATTTGGAATATCAACAAGACAATGTTTCTAACCTCATTTTATGCGATCTTAGTTTAGGCTATCGAGCTTTGCAATATGAGACAGAAGAAGACTTTCGCTGTGCTCGATCAACCCAGATTCAGTTGGCAAATCTGAATGTTAGTCTGAGTGATTACATATCTCCTTATTTCTTGATATCAGCTGATGAAAATCCTCATAAATTACTATGCTCCTAGCTGTGATACCAAACTATTGTTAAGCCATTAAGATTTTGATGCTTAATTAACAACTGGACAGAATAAGAGTTCAAGTTATCTACTTAATGACTACACTATCTGTCCAATCTCTAGTAGCTCATCATAGTAGTCCACTAATACTCTAACTCAATGATGATATAGCTGATCTTCAATTGTCACCTCAGCGGCAATAATTATGACACGAAGTTAATAAATCAAGATATGTTTTATTAACGTGTGTCCTTAATTCGTGATAAGTACCGCTATAGTCGGTATGGAAAACTAGTTAGTGTTAATTCAAATTACATTCGAGTGCCGTTAATGATTCCGTAGTCTAAGCAGCTTCCGATTCAAAATACATCCAGCTAAGTTGATCTCAATACCGTAAATAAACTAGCAGTAAAAGCACCATTTAACTCCTTTCTCCGAATATGGAAATATATCGAAGTTTACGGTTTGTTTCTGCTAGACCGGATTATAGAATCCTCAGTTTAGGTTAGGGGATCATCCCCTGCGCCAATCAGGATTTAACGATAGATCCTTTTATCATGTCTATAATGAATTAAGTTGCAGATCTGTCAGAATCAGGGCGAAAATAATTTGCTGAAAAAATAATGACTTCCAGAAGTTGTTCTCTGTTTAGCCACTCTCTCTCTAGTAGACTTCACACAATAATATTCGTTTCGCGGCATAAATATGTACTCTACGCCTTGCTTTATTTGCTCCCTGTTATCGGGTCCGTACTCTTTTATATCAATTTCCTCATGCGGATCGCTTTAATCGTTCATTGGACAGCTCATATTTAACAAGTGGTAGGTAAAACTCTGACAGCCTTTTCTAATCGATCTACATATATAAAAGAAAATAACTGCTACAATTCTGAATCATTGGTAAATTTCTTTTGTTTATATTATTTGATTTTTATGTACATTGTAAAAAGTGCTTACGATTGAACCAGACACTTCACGGTTCGTGCATGGTGCGATAATTTAGCCGCAATCGTCGATCACGGATAACTGTCGCAATGCTTGCTCCTTCGCATGTCAGATACACACGTATGACACATTCCACATAGGCATTTAAATATACGCATATGCCAAACGTGTTTTTTGCCGTTAATATATTCCGATTGCGAACAATGCGCGCGAATCCGATTTCATACGCGGTCGCATTCTTCTTCGAGTACTGGTAATAATAATTAATAAAAAATGTCTGATATTATTATAAACAAATCTTGACGATAGAAAGTTTAATACGTAAAATGCCATATTCTAATTATTGCTATGGAGTTTTACGTGCGTTGACTAATAGTAAGTTTCCTGACTTTTTTTTAACGTTCGGATCATATACGGCGAACTATTTGTTCCGGCATTAATGCAATCATAATTTCAGGAGATAAACGAAAACAATTTTTACAAAACAAAACATTTAATCGATACGATAAAACTGCATCAGTGCAATGATCTCGATTGTTTTGACGTAAAGTATGTTTATATTCTAAATATAAGTCTGAAATATTGAGATGAAATCTGATAATTGAAAAATGTGATAGTTTTATGTCAGTTTTTACGCATGACCGTACAGAGGCATAATACGGACACCGGGGGTCGTGACACCTCATTATACGATCTCCATGCGATAGTTGCTCAATGATCGGCGAAGTTCATTTGCTTAAGGCTTTAATGAAACAATACATCAAGTGTGAAACGCACAGCTAGAGCTCATCGCGCCTGAGTGATTAAACGACACAAGTGCGAGATATTATAAAATAAGAGTTTTAATGAAAATTACAATTTAAAAAAAAATTGGTTGATTGGGTTTTTTCAACTCTATCTAATGCTAGATGTTTGCCTAATCAACACATAGCTTTCCTTTTATTTCCTATGATAGCATTTTCATATACCTATAAATATATACATGTATGATATATTATTAACTCTTTAGCTATATTATGTACGATCGCAAAATGATTTATTTGTAAAAAGTTGTAATCAAAGATATCAAAGCTGAAAAATGTTGAAATACCTGTCAACTTGCAAAATATAGACTTTATCGAACGAATTAAGAACAAAGATAACATATTCATGAACCTACATTATTAATAAGTATTTGTCATGAATATAATCCTAATGAAGATTTTATTATTCAAACATTACTACGGGCCACATTTCACGGCAATTAATCTCGAACGTGAATTATATGTTGATTTCTTGAAATCGTAAAAATAATCATTTAATTAGAGCAACTTGTGAAGAATCATTATAGTTATCTTTATGAAAATCTATAAATTTAACATTATGCTCTCGGTCATTGACCGTGATTAGTGCTTATCCTAAACGTCGGTTTTCAAAAGGATTTGTTCGAAATGTCTTACTTTAAAATCCGGTTACGAAATTTTCATCTGGAGCATGTGCATATATTCTCAGATCCACGAAAATAATGAAATGTTTTGGCCGAGACAGTATAATTTTTGTGAAAAACTTCATAGTCAAAACCTGCAATTAAAATCAAGAAAGAATGTATTTTGAGCAACATTTTGAGTTTTTCTAAAAAAAAATGCGAGCCAATCGGACAGTTCTAGATTGGACAGGCCGGAAATGCATGGAATTTCGACCAAAACATTTTTTTTTAATCGTTGATATAGGAACTCGGGACCATTTTTTTTTTATCGAAATGAGAATGGAGAAGCGAAATCGAAAATGCAACTTGATAAAAGAGAGAGTTGACATTTATCTGACTTTTAAAACGTTTCTTTGTTTTTAGGAAAGAAAACTAGAGTAAGGGGTGAAAAAAGGCAAAGTCGGAAGGAAGGAAATACCCAGATGAGAGGGTAAATGAGAGATAGAAGACAATAAAGGAAGAGCCAGGAAGGGAATGCCAGGAAGTGAGATTCTCCGGAAGAGCATCGTGGGTTCGTGGCAGTTGAAATCGTTGATCAGCGGGGAAACATCGGGAAGTCTACCGGAAGCGATCGATTCTGAATGGTGGTCGCTACTGGACAACAACGGGATGCTGCCAAGGTTTCCGTGCCACAGGCTCGCCTTAGCTGCTAAGGGTTCATCCAGTACCGGGACGATCAAGTGATACCAACATCCCGCGAAAGAAGGGGAAAGGAAGCCGAGCGTTTCATCGATCCAACAATTTGCTAGGTAACGCAGGGAGTGGCTATTTTTATCTTTTCTTCTTAAAGAGAAATCGTTATCGAATGCAGTGCCTCACTGTTCAGTTTCCAACGTCATTCCCATTCTTATCGAATGTCAAGGTAATACGTACATCGGTAATACAGTAATAAGCACTCGTAAGAAGAGTTCTCCATCAGTTGAAATGCGATTGTTTCTCAGAAAGCCAATTTGAATTTTGAACTTGGGTATCTTCATCAATGGGATATATAACGGTTATGTCACACATCGTCTTCTTTCACGGAGGAAACGTACAATCGACACGTCACACTATGACGTTATCGATGCGCGATAGTTCGAGCGTAAACAATACGTAACTTTGCGATATAAACGCGTAAGTGTTGACAGGGATTTTTGCTCGTGTTTACAGGGCAATGAAATATGTATGACGGTCATTCGATTATCTGTGTAAAGTTGTGATTTTCTCTCTGGAAATTGCAATGAGTTTCCGTTTTCTGGAAATCAGTTTTGAAATGCATAGGCTCTTCCAAATTTGTCGACAATATTACTAATTAAACAATCGTTATCGGATTGAATTGGTATTTAACGGTAGATTCGAAACTTTTTGTAAATTTATTAGAACTGAAATCATACGTTGTTTATTTCTCTGAACCTTCCTTGGGTTAGATAAAACATTGAATATGATTTGTTTTGCGAATTTCTAATTTATATAATTATGTATTATACAGATTCTAGAACAAAAGACGACAATCGATCATAATTTTGGATAAGGTAAAATTAAATTAACACTTGTGTCATGAGATCTACCATAATCGTATGCAATGATAGTTTTGTTTAGGAAGATGAGAAACTTTTGATTACTTTCAAAGTCACAAATCGGTATTTAACTAAAACTAAATTTATGGAATTGAATTTTATTTTGATGCAGGAATAAGGAGTAGTTAATTTAGTGCTTTGTTTAGTTTCAAGCGATAAATGGTTTCAGGAGATTTTGAAATCTTGCATTGCTGGGATGTCAAAATTAAATTTGAATATATAGCATTAATTTTCTATCAATTTAATCTAGATACGAGTGAAAGTAAATCACATATCAGTAAAGAATACATGGCTATTTGTAGCGTAATCTGTAGATAGATATTAGTATAATTTAAATTAAAGCACCTGAAACAATATTTGATTTAATATGTATATCACTAACATGTGCATTGATTGACGTAACGCATTGTTTCAGAAAGTCTGTCCGCTATAACATCGTCTTGCTAGGATTATGAAAGTCAAATTGGACAAAGTGACGTTGTTATTGCCATAGCAATATCAAAGGATTTGGAAAAGTTTGAGTTTTGGCCCAGAAACATCGATTTGACGATCATATTATCTTCCGAGAGGAAAAAGGTGCCAAGACGGACAACAAGAGCACAAGTGGGGTTCGGAAGTCAGGGTTCCAGCTTGAACACGATAGCACCACTGGTGCCTTCGGCCGTGGGTCCCGGAGGGACGGACGCCATGGCGGCCTCCTCGTCCTCGTCGAGCGGCGAGCAACAATATTCCCTACGATGGAATGACTTCCACTCGAGTATCCTCAGCTCCTTCCGACATCTTAGAGATGAGGAGGATTTCGTCGATGTCACTTTGGCCTGCGACACCAGCAGCTTCACCGCGCACAAGGTCGTGCTATCTGCCTGCAGCCCGTACTTCCGAAGGCTACTTAAGGTTAGTTCACTTTCTATCATTTTTGACAATTTTCAATTTAAAGGAGTACATTTTCAGTCCTTGGAAGAAAATATTTGACTGCTTATTGGGGAGATATTAATTATTTACTTCACAGAAATGAAAGGGTACTCCAAAATATCTAAATATCATTATTAAAATGAATAAGTTACTCCCACTACTTTAGAGTGCATAAATTCATAAATGGGTTGCAATGATGGCTAGTTCTTGATGGACGACTGTTCCACATTGTTAAAATAAAGAATAGAATTACATTTATAGTGTTCAAAAGCATCAATATTAGATTTATAAAAAAGGCCTTGTTTTCAAGTAAAAATCTAATTTAATAATTGAAATTTAGAAGAGGGTTAAGTTAATTAATCGGTTCAAAATGGATAATACTTGGTGAATATTGTTGTGCATGCATTGCTGTCAAGTTTCGAACGCTGCCTTGCAAATGACAGAAAATATATTACTTTTCAAGTCGATTAACGTACTCCCCACAATGATTGCTTTAAGCAGATCTCCCCTGCACCCCGACAGATTTGCATGATAAAACGTCCAGAATTTTGAACATATAAGGGTCCACGCATATTCGTCCCATCGCAATCGATAAGTATTAGGGATTTCACCAATCCTCTACAATCCCACGTATTTTTATAATTAAACACAGCACGTTTCTAGTTCTATTATAACTCATAATCACATGATTTTATTTGATATATGACGCAATTATTAAAATACATATACTTTTAAATTGTAGTATTTCGAAAATAACAAGTCCGCCGGATAAAAGAAATATGGTGAACCTGCTTTTGGTTATTGATTTTTGAAAAATGTTTTACTTTCATTGATTTTACTCTCATCTCTTCTAATGTTCAATTTCTGCAATGAAATGTGTCATTAAGAGATATATGTTTTTTATCGTCCGATGCACTTAAAAGCTATTAACGATCATCTATAGACGTATAACAAGTAGAGAAATGTAATTAATTAATTTTTAATGACCCAAATTTTTTAGAAGTTCAAAAAACGAAGAATAATGCATCTCTCAGAGTATTCGACTTCTTTAGAAATAAATAATTTGAGTTTGCATATTTTACTAATTTAATTTCTTTTTTATTAATTTGTTATTATTATTATATTATATATTTTTCATTTATTACATGTTATATTTATGTTCAGTATTTTTTATTTAATTTTTACGTATTTTTGATAATCTTAGATTGTAAAACCGGTTTTGTCCTGCCGGGATTTGAACCAGCGACCCTTTGAGTGTAAAGCACCCATGCTAACCACTGCGCTAACTTATTTTCAGATCTATAAAAACAGAAGTTCGTACATTACACGCAACGTTCATAAGTTTCAATGTGGACGTAATCAATCACTATTTTTAAGTAAAATTCATTACCGTTAATGTATTTGTGAGAATCGAAAGTTAAATTTACATGACAATTTTTTTCTATCAATATATTTTATAGTAACGTGTGAAATGGCTGCTCTAAATTGCTCACTTTGTACCTAAAGTATAATTAATTGATATGTCGTTCAGTGTACAATTAGCATTTCAGGCCAAAGTGTCAAAAATTGGATCTTTTACGCAATTGTTTTTATGTAGACTCCATTTTACTCTATCTGAACGATTGTTATACCATTTCACTTTTTTTTGCAATCACGGCAATGAAAAAAGATTAGAATCACAGTTAAAATCAACATTTTGGAAAGGAAATTAGTAGGAGAGTTGGCGCAAAAAGCACCGTTAAAAATGGCAAATTTCCGAGAGAAATGAAAAAGAATGATCGAAGAGCATTTTATTAAGCGACGCTTTTAGCAATCTAGGGAGAATGAAACTGAGAATGAGAACGGAGGAGGACGGGAACGAGGAAGAGTCGACTGGCTCTCTAATTGACACGAAAGACTAATTGATTTTAACTGTCGGACGGTACTCGAGTCGAGATAAAGTCGCGTTTCTCGGCTCGGACATGAGCTCGTACTTACCTACACATGCCAACATCCTCAGATTCGACCACTTTTTTGCATTAAAAACTAGCTGCTTTAACTTACGAATAGCCAGCATTTCGTTTCATGCGTTTCAGCATCTTTTACGCTGCGAAAAAAAACGATTTGATTTCTTGAAAAAAAAATAGTTTCTCTATTTACGTAATAGCTTTATATTTAGTAATGTAATATGTACTTTTTAAGTATTACCAAACATTAATATGTTCGTAATTTAACAACATTTTCAAGAATTATCATTAAGCCGTTAAAAAAAGAAACTATATTCTAATGATAACGTATTTTCATAGAATGATCCAGAGAATATATCTCTGCGTAATTAAAATTTCCAAGAACCGAAAGAGAATGTTAAATTGAAAAATTTAGAATTATTGATGACGTTTCTATTAGACTAATTTAACTTAATAATGGTCTATTTTCTCATTTTCCATTTTGTACGTTATAATTGATAAAAATGCTATTTAAAAAAAGTCCTGACAATGTTCGGATTACTTTTGAGTGGAATACCGGAAGTATTGTCTGATTTTTTTGAACATATTTACTTCTACAGATTGGTGGAATGGAAGTTTGATAATGCTGACCACCTTAGCTTGTCGTTTGCCAGGTTGGGCGTAAAGATGATTCATGAAGGCTTATGAGAAATCGTGGACCAAAATCGTACCCCGAAACGCTGACACAAAACGCTGTCACAGATGTAATTTATTGCTAATGCAGGATTTAAAGTAGCCAGTCTACTTTTAGTGTTTACGAAGATTAGACGCGTTTGGCATTTTTGTGAATATATATTAACTTTTTCGAAAAAATGTAGTTTAAAAAGATTCACGTCATTTCAGTAAATATCATTTTAGATAAAAAGAGGGTAAAGATACATTTTGATCAATGAGACGATAACCAGGATCTCCGGGATAGTAGCGATTGACTTAAAGGAAATTTCAAAGATTTTAGAAGAGACTTTAGTGGTTACATTTCAAACAGAAATAATGGAAGATCTATTTTCACGTCGAGGAACGGAAAAGCTAAAGTCATGACGTAACGTCAATTTTTCTCGGCAACGTCGAAGACGCGTGGCTGTTGACGCGTCATTAAGACGCTTCTTCGTAGTATCAGTTACATTTAGACTATTTATTTAAGACTTTTTACTTTTAGTATCGAGGGTATATAGAGCTGTTGATACTTCTTAAAAACAGGGGGAAAAGTTAGCTGGGAAATCCATCGAGCAATGGAAAAATAACAAAAAGCGACAACTAACGTAAGGTGACTGCGTTAACGTAAGAAAGTATATGGGAGAAGTCCCCTGGAAAGCTATCTATTTTCGTAACGCTTAAAGATCTCGAGTGGCGGTCGTTTCGGTGCGTAAGAACCGCGAGGGGGCGATTCCGTTGCACAATCCACGCCTTCTCGTGTCCGGTGTGTAACTTACTGCTCCATATTCTATTATTAAAAGGCGGGTGAGTACGCAGACACGTGTATTGAAGTAACGCAAAAGGTACCGAGAGGTATCGCTGGTCAACCGGAATCGTTACATTCATCGTCCCACAAGAGAAACTTTTTCGAAAATCATCACTTTATTCATGATTCGGGTCGAATGCTGCACATTTGACTCCAAAGTAACTCCAAATAAAACATGACTCCATGTAGCAGACCTAATCATTCCATTCCTGTTTTTCGGACCGTTTGGTCGAGCCGTTACAGTTTGAAACTGTTACACAGGACACAGGGGTTCGAGTCTCGGTCGGAAGGTTTTTTTCTTCGTAAATTATACAAATCGATATTTTTTGATTCGCTAAGTTTCGGGATTGCAATCGAAAGAAAGTTATCTTTCCGTTTCGATCCGGCATTTTGCCGATCAAGAATGAGTGTAAAACCAAATCGTACTATTAGCACGTCTATAAAAACGTTTCCAATTAAAGCAATAAAATAATTCGAATTAAAACTCGTATATCGATGAAATAATACGGACAATAACTCGATTTAATATTCTTAAAAAAAATGAATGGAGACTAAAGTTGTAATGTTATCTTTCGTCTTTCCATGAACGAATTTTAATTATATCAATATCCGTTGTTTGATTTTAATCGTGACATTTCATAATTTTTTTTTTGTATATGAATAAAACAGATCCGACTCTTGTTGGTCGAAAATTCTTAAAATGTTTTTAAAAAAAGAAATAACATATGTTATACTTATTTTTAAAAGTTGCATATGAATGAGTGAAATTGTAGTTTATGATGAAGAAATGTAAGTATGCGCGTGCAATGTTATTTTGTGTTCGCGCCACTGCAGAAGACCGTAAACCGCTGACACATATCGACTTTTCTCGCGAGCGCGTAATACACACACGTATTTGTGCGTACGTGCGCCATCGGGTAATTCAATACGCCTCAGCACGACGCTATTGCTGTGCTACACTAATTGCAAGCGTTTTTATAGTTTATAAAACCACGAATAACATGTATTTCTTCCTGCAAGTCGATCGCTATTTATTTTCAATAAAATCCTCATTTCCACCCTAATAAACTTCCTTGCTTGAAAATCACTATTTAATCTCAGGTTGCATTTTTTATGTTTTTTTCAATTTATATTTGTAGTCGAGATTATCTTTCATTCTAATGAAACTCAGTTTAACGTGGGACAATTGTAGAGATTTTTTGTGGTAGAAACGTAAAATTTGTATAAAAGGTCAGTATTGCTTAGTAAAAGATTGGATTTAAATTAAAAATAAACCGGAGTCATCGACTTAGATAATGCGATAGTAATCGATACTTTGTTTGATTCAGTTATCTTGATTAATCGAATCTTCCTCATCAGCAATCGATATTAATTCAACTGCCTAATTGTTCCGAAAAATTGATAAAGGTGATAAAATTGATTTCGGAAAAGTTGAAAGATTCGAAATTTGAATTGATGGACATTTGGAAAAAGTCATTAACTATTTTTAGGACGAGTCGGAGCCCAGCTGGGTAGACTGTCATTTTACGGGAAGATCGGAAAATTTATTTTGAGATTCCTATAAAAAGCAACTAACAAACATAAATTGTTTTTGTTTCGGGGTACAGAATGATGATGGTAATATGGAGGTTTTTGAGGCCCGCCGAAAATATTCCAGGCATTGCCGTATTCGTGTCGCTCGGTGTTCCGGAGCCGCTACTTCCCCCCCACTATTGAATGGCCGAGAAAAAAAGTAATGATTCGTGGAAGAGCTCGCTTTTATATAGCCTCGTACGAAAGCACTTACGTGTACGACATGTACGCGCATTAACAAACAGCGTCGCCTCTTAATGCGTTCCGTTTCAGTCGCCATTTTCCCCGCGTATTTAATTACTCGCCACCGCGCCTGCAACGCACGTACGCACGACGAAGGTTTGCCAAATACCCGAGACGTTCTATTCTTTTCCTTTCTTGACGCCACGTGTCCCCTCATTATCATCGACGTCCACTTATTTATTTACCCAATATGCAATAATAAAAAAATGTTGGATTTCACTTTTGGTCCTGTGCTAACTTCAATCATCCGATTGATAATTCCAATTAAATTCTCCTGTACATTAACGTTAATGTTAATGAGGAAAGATGTGATTATCCCCAGGTCAGGATGCAACGGACATGTGGCGAACAGAGTGTTGTTGACATTAACCATTCGTCTTACCTTCATTTGGGGAACATCTGATATTGTCATGTCACTTAACGGGGGCTGCCTTCTTTTACGAGCCTTTGATATTTAAATCCAATACTAACCTAACCGTCCAAGACTCAATGTCTTTGACATAAAGTATCATTTTCGCAATTATTCCTCGATCATAAAAGAATGGCATTGTCGTTGCATTTTCGAGAAAAGTTAGGTTCAACATTCTCATTTTTTACAATACTAAAAATAAGTACTTTTGACAATTGCACAAAAATATTTTTCGATCGTTTCCTGTAGCACATCAAATTTAAAAAAATGATGTTTTTTGTCAAATAACTCGCTTAATCATACATGACTAAAAGTCACCAACTTACCACTACAGCAAAAAGAAATTTAAATAAATTGCAGTGAAACTTTGATAGTTTACTGCAGAAAAAGATGCATCTAAAAAAGGAGAATATCTTTGGTATGTTTGTATGAACTGAGCGTTAAATATATCAAGTAAAAAGTGCGACTCACGATCTATTTCGACCAGGAAACACAACGGAATTCACGCATGCGTTTTGGGGCGATGCGGTAAAGACGCCGGCAATTACACGTGCGTCGAGATGTTTGTGAAAAGAGCGCGCCTACGTCATTCACGATGGTAATTTCGTCTCTCCTAATTCATGGGAAGAACATATTTTGGACACGTACAAATGTTTGCCAGATTGTTTTGAGTCACCTAGCTATTGTTTCTATATAAACAATATTCGGTAATCTTCTCTATCAATTTCGATACGGATTTGAATGACATCTTCTCGAGGACGTCCTCGAGATATTCTCAGGAGGTCTTCTCGAGGGTGCAGTACAGGAGTCCCTCCTAATATTAGTCGAAGGGACAACTTTTTCCCCCAATTCCGCAAATATAATGACGGACCGCGCATGCGTCGACCAGATGAGAGATACATAGCAATCAGCTGGTATCCAAATGAAACATTGCGCATGCCTGATGTTGCTGTTTGGTAGGGAACAGCTATCGAAGAGAGGGATTAATACTGAGAGGTGGTTAATATAGACAAAGTATCTTTCTCATTCTATACCGTTTCGGGTAAGAAGAAATGGGGGATCCATAGAAAATGGCGTTACAGGGTTAAAAAGAACAAATTCTGATTACAAATACCAATTTTTTGTTATAAAAAAAAAATTTTTTTCATTTAATTTTTATAATTATTAATAAAATATTTAGCCAAAATTCTACAAAAAAGTCGTATCCCGAATTATAGATGTTAGGTTGATTAGTAGGTCAACTCTACAGTTCCATTGCTCGATTTCCTCCTCTGTTTTTCTTTCTGCGAAAGTTTCCTTAACTTCTAATAATAAAACAGCTTCAGATTTCTCGAATCAAATAATTTTCATCTTTAAATGTCATAAAACGGACAGTGTTATTATTATCAAAATATCGATTTATATTTTTTTAATTTAGTGTTTTATGATCAAATTCAAAACTATTCTGAAGTGAATCAGCTTTCCAAGCTTTGAGATCCAAATGTTTAATTACGAAAACTTTCCAAAAACATTCTTCATCGGTAGATAGCATGATTGTTATTAAACCTAAAAGTGTACAAATCTGTAGTATAAGCCTTAAAATTCGATATCGACGTAGAATACTGCTATTAACCAATGGAGAAATTCAATTTTATGACATTTTTAAGCATATAGCTTGAATCGCCAAAATTTATAAATGTAAATGTGCCAAAATTTATTAGTAATAACGATTACTAATTGAATTAGTGACTCACAATTCGTATTTTCATTCGTAGTTTTTCACTAATTGTGAAGTTAAAACAAGAAAAATTGATTTTGCAGTATTTTAATAATTTTATATCAATGGTTCATAGTTTATAGCACATATTTCTTGAAGTGTGCATATCAGGCCATATACAAGAATGATAATGTTAAAGATATCTAGCAAATTTATTAATCATTACTATTGTGTCGATAAGGTCTTTAGAATAAAATTTAAGCGCAATTTTTTTCTTTAAAAACAAACATTGAAAGTAAACATGAGGTTTAAAAACATAAGCTGCAATTCTTCACGTTTGTAATGTTTATCTTTATTATTTTCTTTTTAATAATGATCATTTACAATAAAAATACGAAATTTAGTAGTCATACACGTATAAGTACAATCATTACTTCTGCTGTACGATGATAAAATATTGCATGTTCTTAATAATAGAAAATAAAATCGATAACAATGTGTTTAAAAGCAATTACTTCCGTTTTTTTTTACGAAGTACTTTGATAGTACGACTTGTTAATAAGCACGATAAAATATTCGTTTATCAGCCGATTTTTTATTACAAACGTTCCGGATCTATTTTGTAGACCGATTTTTGTTATGCAAAAGTTTACTTAACTTGAAGAAATGTACTACAAATTTGAAGAAGTGCGTCTTGAAATTTGTTTTTGGAACCAATTCAATACTAACCGTAAAATAATATTTGTTTACGTAATAACTCCAATTTTATACTGTTACGCTTATCAAACAAGTGAATATTTAAGTACGATTTGTTTAAATTAAGTATTATACAATACTTAGCCATTTATTTATATTAATTTAACATATATATTTCGAATTTAAATGAGTTAATGGTCCATGTTTTCAAGAATTGCATGATGCATACGAAAAAGATGAAATAGACGCATGTAAAGTACGCATTGCTTGTAACGAAATTTTATTCGAAAAATACAAAAATTAAATGTTAATATATATTATTAACAAATATTAATTGTAGCATTGCTAAAAAATTGTTTTGATTAATTTATGAACGTGGCAAAATGATATTATGAAACGCGTTCGAAGTAATTCGAGGCAACACTCTAAATTCCTGTATTTGTAAGTTTTTGGAATTGTTATCGCTGCAATACATAATTATAAAATACCCGATTGTCGCAACATGAAATAATAGACGACGGTAATGACAATCGATCGGACAAAAATAAATTGGCTGGTCATTAAAGCTTCGTCGATCGCTTTTTATCGCAATAACTGTCTTGTAATTTAAAGGAAAATCGCTATGGCAATGTCGGGATTAACTAACATTATTATATTACATTATGATATGTCTTACGTTAATAATTAGTCATTTCGATTATCTCAGTGTATTTTTGCTATCTACATTTTGATTATACGTGAATGTAGAAAAAGGCTTTTTTATGAAATAATATGTACAACGAAAAAGTACTCCAGGGATATTTAGCTAGTTCACACAAGTTTAGTCAGATAAGAATTTGAATAGATTTTGTGCATTTTTATAAAGTCTATATATGTGGAAATAAGTGATTTTCATTTATTTCCAAAAATTCTCGGTCAGTTCGCAGCTAATGATTTTGGTATTTTCTATGAAATCGTCGGTAGTAATTAGAATTGCCCTTCTGTAAGGGCTAGGTATGTAGCCCGAATTTTGAAAATTTTATTCAGTCATCTTTAATTGACGCTTTTCAGTGATTGAGTAAAACTTGGTATCTTGTCGGCGGAGCACATTAGAATCCCCTGAAGAGTAGCTTCGTTTATCAAGCCAATTCGTGCATCCGAAAACTTTCAACGAGAAAGATCTTCAATAAGACATAAAAACATTTTCTGGAAAGTTTCATCTTCATTTCATGAATACTTTTAACGTATAACGAATGTTTAAAGTTGGTAGGGGCTCTGGATTCAGCACTGCGACGCACATGACGTCGTTGTCCGCTACCAACTTTAAATATTCGTTACTTTTAAACCCATATTGCAACGAAGATTAAATTTTCCGTAGAAGTTTTTCTTACATTAATGAATAATTTTTTACTGAAAGTTGATTTTTACGAATGCACAAAATTCTGTCAATAAACGAATCACCTGAATGTATAGAAATCTACATTTCGTAGTTAGGTAGAAAAAAGGTAGTAATTTCATCGGTTATGGAGATTTGTCATTTTTGTTTCTTGATCAGACGTAAGAAAGTGATTAATGAATTTTTTAATCGTTTCAAAATTCTCAAAATTAACGATGTTATAGCGACCTTAAATAAGAATGTTGGTTAGTCGGCTACCAGTCCTGTTCCTTTTCGTGACAGAGTTATTATAGTTTAACTAGATATAGAACCCCCATAGCTTGAATACTTTGAATACAATTGAGATGTAGTTACTATGTTTCCATAGTTCCTAATTTTCTACACGAGATGAAAGATTTTGAAAGATTTTAAAGTTGTAAATTCATGTATGGTATTTTTGTGAAGTCTCCCTTGGCAGAGTAATGTGTGGAGCATCACCGTGTCATTTTATGAAATGAAATGTCTTTTATCTCGGCTGCGTATTCCATGGCTGTGGTTCTACGACGAGATGGATCTTATGTGGGAGCGACCCTTTTCGTCTGATTCGCCATCAAGTGCGGAGAGCACGCACACCGGCGTATACATATAGCAGGGTCCAACAATTTATTACATACGTCGAGAAAGCCAGCAAGAAGGCGGCTTTGCGGTGGCCGGTCTTATTTTAAGCAAAGTACACGCGTTACTGCTCGCACGTGCAGGCGCGAGATCTCGAGCCGATGTTTTACCCATTATGTTTGCTTCCTCGCCTTTCTTGCAATCTCCCTCTCTCTCTCTCTCTCTCTCATCGTACTCAAGTTTCCAAATGGAGATTAAACGAAAACCAAAATTACCGCGCCAGGCGTAATTGAACGCTGCGCATTTACGATTGACAAAAAATAATTTATGCGAATAGCAGTACTTAAATTTTCTCATTACCCGAGCCTAGCGCGTCTCTCGTTTTTTCCATCGGTTATTAATTTTTTGCCTCCCGATAGGATTGTCGTGAACATTTCATATTTTCGAGTCGAAGAGGAAATTTAAGCCCAGTAAAAATACACGAGAGAAAAAGCAATGACCAAAATCGGATCGAAATCGGTTTGAGATCCTAGTTTTAAGACAATTCACAATCCAAGTCTAAAATTGGATGAGTTTACAACTAAAAATAAATCAGTGACTTTATATTAAATTTAAATAAAAATTAAAAAAAGTTTTGAATCGACCAGAACTCGAACCTCAGTACTCCAGTCCGCCCTCTTAACTTCTTTTTTGCCGGGATTCAATATTAAAATGTTCAATATTATTTCATGTTTTTACGAATTAAACTTTGAAAAATAGAAGCAATATAAAACTTAACAAAAATTTATCTTAAATTTTTAACTAAAGGCTTAGAACAATGACGTAAATTTTGTTTTCTATTTAATAACCACATTTCAATGTAGCCATTACGATATTAATTATAATTTATTTCAGTAGCTTTGTTAAATCGACTTTTTTAATAAAACTTTCTATATCCAATATCTTTCACACATTCCATACTTTGTGTAGCTTATATCGTTTATCTCTATCATCGGTATGAGCAAATGTGTTAGCAGCGTATTTACATGTCGGCATTAATGCATTGAAAATTGTTAAATGTCACTGCCATAAATCGTCATTTACATCGATTACGATCTATACATTTTTCTACAATTTGTTAACATCATATCAGTACTCATTTATTTGTAAATAACGCGTTAGTCCAATTTCTGTTTATGTGGAATTTTAATGTTATTAAATTTAAATCCTATATACATTTTGATTTGGATATAGTTTAGAGAAGTAAGTCTGTAAGTGAATATTAGTTTATCGTTCATCACATAACTAGTTATGCAGGATTAACTGATTTTATTAAACAATTTTATTAAATGATTTGATAATTTAAATATTTTTACTAATAACAAGTAAAAACTATTACTGAATTAGTCGTTTTCTATTCTTTATTAGTATTTTTTATAGTAAATGATTAATAATTCAATTAAACGACTTTTCAAGTCTTCATTCGTTGTTTTTAGCTAAGACAAATTTAGAGAGTAATATTTAGACTCAGCAAACTAAATTATTTACTTTAAGTTATTAAATTGCTACATTTAGAAAGTAATCTCTGAATCAATCCACAAATATACCGAGTATCCAACTTGACTCAGTTGCAACAAATTGTTAATCGTCGTACCAACCCGTCAATCGTTGAGTTTTATTGCTCGGTCGCCTCCTCCTCTTGTCTTTGCGTAAGTCATTACACTGTCCACGTCTATTACACGTTTATCTCACATACCCATTCGGTTTAGGAAATCCCTGCTCTTTAACATTTATTATATAAAGTATCTGTTCGTTTTTAACTTGGTATAGGTTTAATCATGAAGGTTTTCATGAATTAAACATGCGGCACAACCGTAGGTTTCAATCGCGTCAGTTGCAATTTGCTGTGAACGCATGGACGAATGCGTATTGAATCGCAAAAGGCGACTGATTAAGAATTACGATCATTGTTGTTGACGAAGGCATGTAACACTGGTATATGGTCATACCTGTATTAATGTGCGTTGTGGTTGCAAGAAATCAGTAGTAAACAGAAATTACACGACTACGTTTTCAATTCAAAACAAAACTAAAAGTTTCATTAAAAAACTACTAATCAAGTAGGGAAAAGTCAGCGACTAGTTGAATTAGTAATGCTTTTTTATATCTCATTCCTAAATTGAATGAGTTAAATTTGACTAATTTCAGAGTCTAGTGTATTGACTACTCCAATATATTTTACAAAATTTTTTGAAATCGGTGTACTTGATTTGTAAAGAAAAACAATAGGCGATTAAAATGTCGCTGTTTCTGTCTCCCTCTCTGTATCAATGTTCCGCTTATAAAGGAACGTATCATGTAACGAGCCGTTAACGGCATTACCATTAGCCGCGCATTAGTGGTGGTTGGCTATTTGCATACATCGGATCGGCAGTTTCCATTTACAGTATCGTCGCCTCCTAGACGCGAGACTTTAAATACCTATAATAACGCTCGAGAATTACATTTACCTTCGATTTACAAGTACTCGATGATGTCACAATTACACAGCAACTCAAATTTGGAAAAAATCGCTGCCTGCCTTTTTTTCTTTCCGAAATACATCTTTATATAGTATACTTCGTTACTAGGGCGCGAAATACGATTTCCCGTACGAGTTCCCGTACGAGTTCCGTGTCAATCATACACGGAGAAAAATGACTCCGATGGATTAGCTGATTCATATCAGCTAAAATTTTCGGCTGGAATTGCCGAAAATATATGCAATTTTAGCTGTTTTGATTCCGCTAATGTAGCCTTAACCCTACTCAATTCGCGCTTAGCTCTAAATTTCCGCTACATTAGCAGATTTGTTTCGTTAAATTTGCGGACTTTTTCAGTAAATTTAGCTGAAATTATCGGCTATCCCTAACGGAATTCCAACAGCTGTCCCTATAGGATAAAATTGGTAGAATCTGCGGATTTTTCGGCTGATTTTGCTGATTATTTTTCTCCGTGTATGAGTAAGGAGATACCCGCATGCGTAACGAATCGTTATTTATCTCATACACCAAAAGTAGTGCCAAATGTCCGAATATATCTTGTACGAAAATTGTGTTTTAGCCGCTCGTACGAAAAATGAACTTTTTTCATTACATGCATAAAGTACAACATTTTTAAGACCGCATGTTTTTATGCAGTGCGGGTTAAAAAAAGTGCATTTTACACACTCGATACATAATGTCAATTTCCAGTATAACATTGAGGATCTTAAAAAACGTTGAGTTTAATTAATAAAAAAATTATTAACATAAACTCGATTGCAGGTCACCTGAAAACTATCACTGTATAAAAGAGTTAATTTCATCTACCCTCAGTAAAACTGAGTTTGCACAAAATTCTATATATTAGAGCACGTTGGTTCTGAACATTATAACAATTTATTCATTAAAACCCGTTCATAAATCGGCAATAGGATTGAAATCGGCTGCAGTAATTAAATGCGAGTAAGTAAATCGAATTCAAATATTTATAAAGATGCCGAATACAAAAAGTAATTACGAGATTAAAACGAAAGTAAATTTCATCAAAACTAATTCTCCATTATATAAATTCTTAATTGCACATTTTAATGAGACGGGTAATTAAAATTATGATTCGTAGGATCCGACTTACCTCATCCAATTAAAATTAATAAAAGATCCATAATGAAGTCCCGTGCGAAACAAAGCGCAAATAATTGCGAAATCTGATTAAAAGCACGCGCTGCGAAATTAATGGTTTAATCTAATAAACTTTTGGTAAAAAATGCGTGGATATGCCGGTTTTTAAGAGATGGGTGTAAATTGCAGAAGTATTAATAATACTCTTTTTATTTCATCTTTAACTCGCAAATGGTTTTATGGAAAAATTGTATACATATAAGTACTTGTCAAAATTTGGTAGTACATTAATTTTTTACTCATCCTATTAATTGACCTTTAGTTTTGCTAAATTTTTCTGCCTCGTAAGTAGTTAATTAATATTGCTAATTTATACATTTTTTGTAATATTATTTATAAAATTTTGTAATATATTAATATAATTATGTTTGAAATTCGAAGAATATAAATGTTGCAATAATTGTAAATGCGTAATATTCTAGTAATCCTAAGGGAATGCATTTTGGGCACCTGTGGAATGATTTGCTTTTAATCGTTTGGCTTTGCAATTTTTATTAATATTTTCGCAAAAATATCATTTCTTTTTAGTTTTCAGGGTCTCGAATATGATCCTGATGTCAAGCATTCAAAATGTACGATGGCTAATATTAAATATATTTAATGTTTTTGTACAATAAATCCAAAATTAATTATATGGGGATTTTTGGAGGGTCTGCTCGCGGTTCAGAACTTCCTTTCGTCGGTTACTATAAATGGAGATTCATTTATAACAGTAAGCTATAAAAAAAGTGCTAAAAATGCGTGACAATATTTTATTCGTATCACAATTACTTGTCAATTAATAATTTCAAATGATAAGGAAAGTTTAAAATGTGTGAAAACCCCCTGAAAACGTAAAAGGAGACTAATAGAAATTAAATAATCTAGATTCGCACGTCGAGAAAATTACCCCCAACTTCCAGGACGACTGCGAAAGTCCTAACCGGCTATCAATTACACGCAAGACGAAAGAGCAAAAAAACATTAATCGCAATTGCAATTTTAATTACCATAATAACAGCAGTCTCATGACGCCGCCGCATCCGGCTTTCTTGCGGCGTGATACGTGACTCGGTTTATCTCGCTTCCTTTTCTCGAATGAATTGTATATCATTTTTCGGCAAGAATGTTTAATTAATTTGCAATAAACACCAATTTGTTTACTGATTAATAACAACGCATGCTATGTAATTATGGAATATTGATTTCTTCAAAATTTTCATCTCTACAGATTTTGTGTACGTTTATCTTTGTATTTTAAAACTATTTCACTACAATTGTATTACTTTCTCAAAATAATTCAGCTTCTGTTTTTATTAAACAAAAAAATTTTGTTATAATTACATATTTGTATATCTTAATGAATAAACTGTAAATCGGTTTATATTGAGTAAACGCGAGGTTGTGCAGTTTTAATCAAAGGTTGCAAAACCAAACAAAATTTTGTTATTAATTTGGAAGAATGTTACTGCACTTTCTTGGATTGCGTATTATTGAAAGTGAATGAAATCTGCGGCACCCGTTAGTAGAAAAATCGGAAATTTGTGAAAAAAAAATTAAGTACCTATATGTTGTAAAATTTGTGGTATCTCTTTCGGTTTGTTAATTATAATGTGATAGACAGACTTTTTTAACATATTATACATTTCTAAATTTATTTAAATTTCGGAAAACTATTGTAAACATATTTATTCGTCCCGTAATAAACGAACCGTAAGTAAGGAGGAGATCATTTTAAATCCGCTCGGTGACACGTTCGTATATGCACCGGCGGGTAAGTATTTTTATCAACGGAAGTGCGCCGTTGTTGGTCGCGCATTCCTATGCACCGACCGTCTGGATAACTGATGCTAACCTCACAAGCATAGGTAAATATGTTTCGACTAAAAAAAAAAACATAAAAAGTACTTTTCGGCTCTTCCTTCCGACGTCATCAGAGCAGCACGAGTCTTTCAACATCTCTTCTAGTAATTACATCCGACTTTTTCTTAATTTCCGGCACATCTTAATTAGTCATCCTTTATCAGATGCGCTCCTTTTAATTAGGATTTTAAGAAGAGTGACTTTTTAAATGCATTTTGATGTTTCATTTATTACAGTAATTTTTTACGAAATGTAATGCTGGCGCTTTATTGTTAGATTACTCGACTTAATTAATGATATAAGGCCTCACAATGATTATTATTATTATATTTATATTTCTCAATTCAAACCGTTATAATTGTCTGATTGAAAACATTTTCATGATCTTTATAACATATAAATAAACTGAAAAACATAGAACTCTAAAGCCTAATACATTGTATTTACATTGAAATTAATTTTTGAATAATTGTAAATTATATTGTATTGCATGTAGGTTAAATGTAATGGACTATCTCAGTAATTTTAGTCCAAATCAACATAGAACTGGATTAACTGTAAATGCATTTTTAACTTGATTATAATATATTTATATATGCTGAAAGTGTAATTTACACGCATGCCAAAGTGCTGCAAATTTAATATACATTTTAATGAGGGTTTTTGCAAAATTGTATTAATTTTATGGTTCATATGTATAACATTTCAAAAACACGTACTTGTCATTTTATCTTTACATTAAGGAATAATAATGAAAACTATCGTTATCAATTCTGTATACAAGCACGAAGAGAAGTGTATGTTAGGGGGGTTACAATAGATATTATCAAGAGGAGCGGTCACTAGGCTGGGTATACATTTCTAAAAGTTTTACTAAGCGAATTAAAATGTCACTTGAATGGTGTTCACGTGATACCTTCACTATCATTTCATTAAGAATATTTAATGAAATAAAAATTAATAATTATTTATTTGCATAAAGCGATTATAAATGAATTCTTTCCTAAGAAAGAACAATACATATTTGCAATGATTGTTGCATTAACATTAATGATTATGAATCTCAATGATAAGAAGTAAATCGCTGGCCTCACCCACGAACAATAACTCGATCACTAGCTCGTTCTGCCGCATCTGCAGTTAACTTTGTGCATTTATTCAGGGGAATTTGGATACATTGCAATCCAAATTCTGCCTAAAAAGGAACTACCTAAATGTTATTAAAATTTAATATTTTCAATCTGTCTTTTTATTTTATTCAATTCTTGATTCTCAAATAAGTCAAATGTTAATGTACCATAATAGCAGATTAATGGATAACAATTGAAACAATTTCATATTTGAAAAATCGAAATCCTGCTTATTTTTTTTTAATAATTTCTCTCCTCGCACAAAAACTAGTCATATATTTTTAATACATGATATATTTATCGTTAGCGCTACTTAGAGTTCTGATTATTTGCATTAATCTGCATTCGAATCGTCGGTAACTGCAACTATTACAAAATTTGGCATATACTTTATTAGGTGGTAAATTAAAAATCGTGAAAATATCAGAACGAGAACAGTGCACATTGCTGTTGCAAGTAAAACGCTTTTTCGTTAAAATATCCGTTAAATTCATTTAATAGTAAATTAAAAATTTAATTAACAACGAACTGTGCAAGTGGTCACGTGTTCAAATTGATTTTCATTTTGCATTTAAGTCTGCATACGTATCAATTTATAGTAGAAACGTTGTATTTAAAAAATGTTGTATTATAAAGTTTTGTTTTAATTATCGCGATATTTAATTCTCGGATAGTTGAAAATAATTGTAATTAGTTTTAATTTAAAACATGTTGGTAAATTATGTTATGTTCTAAACATTTGCAACCATAAAAATATTATAAACGATGAAACGTGAAGAAAAGTCTATTTTCTCTTATGCCAAAACTGATTTTCTACTATTTCTAATATATATAGTACCGTTCAGAACTTGAGAATACCGGGCATTTTTGGACGTTTCTATAGAATATCAGAATGTTTGATGTGAATTTTTGTTATGCTGGATTATATATTTATTTGTTCTTTTCTCCATGTTAAACAGTTGACGTCCTGGAAATCGATCAATTGTTTAAAAAAAAATTGCTTTATTCTCAGGATCTTATAATTTAATAAAAAAAGCGATCAATAGTGACGGCCAGTGTTTTGCGAAATTTTCTGTGATTGTTATTGCGAATGTGGTATTTATTTATGATCCAGACATTTGGTGTTTGCTCGTCATACTCGTTATCGCAAGTCGCACTAATAATGTTTAGTGAACCAACAACCAGCCCTACGATCGGTCATAACTGGATCAGAAACCATGCAGTCGTTCCCTACTTTGCTAGTAAGCATTCCGTGTAGGGTTCTCCATATGCAAGGCTAACGTCGGATCTGTTTTATGACTTATCATTATTCATGATTTCGTGTGTAAAAAATGACCATGTTTTGTTAAACACAACTCGTAATGATTAGTAATTATTACTTACTTATTAAATACATTGAACCTAAACAGCAGATATTATACTTTAAAAATATTTCCAGATTCAGTCCCTTATATACCCGGTATTAGTTTTATATCATTTTTCAAATACTTTTGTAGTTTTTGTATATGACGAAAGATATGCTCTTCAAAATCTCCAACTGGTTTATTATCAACAGATTTAAACTTGAGATTATTTCCGTATTGATTTCCGCAAACTTTTTTTATCGTGATTACAATGCACTTCAAATTACCACATTACAATCGTATTAAATTCCCGATCAGAAAGAGATTGACCATGTAGAAATGTGTATTCTTTCGCGCATAGTAAATTTGCATGCGTAAAAATGTTCGTACATAAAATAAAAATATTTCTTTCCCACGAATTATGAGAATGCGCAAGATTCGTGTAATCCGAGCGGTAACCTTGGCTAGGCGGATGTCCAGCGATATTAGCAAAACTATAAGAGTAATTAAAATATCGTCTCTATATTTGTACAAAAACTTTGACTCAAGTAACAGCATTTATTAATATTTATATTAACGTGCATGTAAAATATATTTATTGTAAATACTATTTCCTCATCAAAAATATAAGTGTTTATCATTTCTTCGCCAGATCAAGCGTAGTTGAAGTAGAAATATCTTTAAACATGTAAACATGCACATCCGAATCATTCAGAATTTCTTGACATCATTTAAAGTAATGTGAGACGGTCAACAAAATTATCTTTTGTTGCAGTGCCCCTCGAAAATCCGTTTCTGTCCACTCCAAAATTGGCAATTTCAAAAACGATCCGAGAGTAAAAGAGCAGTCGTCCCGCTTCGTTATACATATTTATTATCGAATGACGGCAGGTTTATGCATCGGTGAATATTCTCATTAAATGCCAACTTGATATCGACACGCAGCTTATTTTCCCATCCCTTTCTGCCCTCAAATTCTCACTCGTTCCCTCTAGAGCTCCCTTTTTCAAGCAGATCGATAATTTCGCATCTTGACAGCTACCACGCGGTGTAGTGATCGTTTAGCACCTTGCTGCATGTTATACAAGCCGCGCGGATGTACCCCAATTATCAATATCATGAGATATTCAAACAGCTTCACTTTTATAAGATGATGCACTTTTCAGCTTGAAATCCAATAGATTTTCATTCTACAATAGGATTAAACAAACATTATAAATCATTTATACAGAAAATGTTTAAACAATTTCCGTTTTTTTTTAATTTATAAAAACAGTTGACTCGAAACACTTGACATTATTGGAATGTTTTATGTTTTAATTGGTACTATCTTTCGAAGCGGACGTATACTAATCAAACGACACCACATTGCCCAAAAAAGCACAACACGGTGGGACTAGTCGTTCATTTTAATTATCTCTGATAATAAGGCTCGCTAACAATGACGTACGCCATACGTTACTCTAAATGTCATGTCGATTGTGTCGTTGCCGGATTTCTCATAACGTACATACCGAAAGCTGAGGGCAGAATTCAACGTAATCGTTTCAAGGACGTTTTTTTTCGAGAAATATATCGTTCCTAAAGAAATAACATCCGCTCTACTTATCTCGAGAAGTCGCGCAATGCTGCATTATTTTTACAGATATTCTTAAATAAGTGATATATTCCTGACAACTCTGTTTTAGTTTTAAATGAGTTGTCCATCGTTGTAAAGAGACAAATAAACTTTATAAATTGGTCATTTCTCACGTACTTATATACTGCAATCCATTTTTGAATAAGCCCAAAAACTCGAAAATGTTAAATGGGTAAACATGAACTTTAGTAGATATTGATAACGTTACGTTACGACCCCATTATAATGTGCCTTATTTATTACTGTTACAGGCGAATCCATGTCAGCATCCGATCGTCATTTTAGGGGATGTTGCCTCGTCGGATATGGAATCCCTTTTGCGGTTCATGTATCATGGGGAGGTGCACGTAGGACAAGAGCAGCTTGCAGCGTTTTTGAAAACAGCGCAAATGCTGCAAGTTCGAGGTTTGGCTGATGTAAATTGTGGCGCAGCATCAAAACTCCCTCCACCACCACCAACCAGCAGCAAAAATGGCAGTGCGCCGGTAAGATGGTTTTAATTTCGCATTCTGAGCAAATTGTAGTATTGTGCACTCAGAAAATATATTTTTTATCCAACAATTATTATAATCTACAAAGTATAGAATTTTACGTTTACGAACATTACCTCCTAAAAAGATACTAGCTATTAGATATTCTTCAGTCTACATTCTTTAATTGTATTTAAATGCACTTTTCAAAATACGCATTAACTTTACATATTTACGTGTTATATGTTATAACAGTTTTTAATTAAATATTGACTGAAAATTAACTAAAAGTTAATTGAAAATTAACGCAAAAACATATAAATTGGTGCCGACCCCATTATTAATGCAATGAGTTCATTATCGAAATAACAACTTCATTAGTTGTGCAAGTGAGCGCGTTTACAACAAATAAGCAATCGATATAGAGGATTTTTTAATAAAGTGTTCTAAATCAATTTCGCAAATATCAATGCATTAATTACGCGGGATTTCACGTGCGGCCAGGACGTGTCGATTTATTTTAATTAAACGCAAAATTTCAGCTCGCTAGAAATAATTAATTGTGAATGAGTTTAACGAGACAAGTTCTGTTTACTATTTCAAAGCAACACAGCGTGATGCGTTCATCATCAGTCCTGAGTATAAATGAAATCAATATTTTATAATATTTTTTGTAACGATGGTAACGATCACGCGATAGACCGTACACAGACTTGCGAGCGCGCTCGCGCGCACCCTGAGATCGTGCTGCATAAAATTTATGTATTGTATCGCGAGTGCATTTAATTAAATTACGCATTGAAATTAATTGCTTTAAATTTTCGCGCAGCCAACACCACGAAATTCATGGCAGGATAACGGAAGGGGCGACCTAAACGACAGCGGACTGAGTCCGCCACCGGAAAAACGACCCAGGAGTTATTCGCCACCGTTGGGCAATCACGTGGAAGCCAAGTCCGATCTCCAAGAATCTTTGTTGGGCCAAGCGCTCGAAGGGGGGCCTACGATACACACACCTACCAATAATGTACAGGTAAATTTATAAATAATTCATTTATAAAACATATTCTCATTGTCGCAATCTCTTACCCAGTTATATCTAAATTATCCCAATTATAGGCACAATCAACGGGCGATGATTCGAACTCGATGTCAGACAACGAAGAGGACACGTCGAACAACGATAGCATGTTAAATTCTGTAAAGACGGAGCCTAGTGATCTTCTAAACGACTCCATGGAACATCATCGCAGCGCGTTTCCGGCGGCTCTGTTAGGTCTACAAGGTACGTTTTAACAAAAATATTGATCGAGTTTTCATTACTTTGGCCATAAATTCAATAACAACATAGACAGACAAAACGTTTTCCAGCGGAATTCATGCTGTCTCGCTTCGTTCTATCGCGATATTTCTCAATCGGAAGAGAACTTACAAGCTGTTGCTTGCAGGTTTCTCCCCTTGCGCGTTAAAAGAACGTTTAGTTCGGTGTCGGGGCATGCATTTTTTACGAAAATGGGGAAAAAATTCGAATGATCTCAAAGAACAAAAAGATGTGGTACTTGATTTATAACATTTCATGCAATAATAGTTATGTTAATATAACATATTTAAATTCGAGCTAAGATTTAATTTTGAACATATCGGAGTGTATTATCTTATTTGAGAAAATTTAAATTACATTTGACTTTGTGCCGATTTCAGGTCTGATGCCAGGACCCTCCGGAATACATGCCGCTAATCAGGATCCGAACTATGGTGAGTTTCAAGAAAAGTTTATATTCCATTCTAATGATCGTATTCCAAACTAGTATCCTCCCGTTACCCCTTCGTATAACTCTGGTCTCTCGTTGTTGCGTTGAATGCATGGAACTCTCGTACCTCTCACAACCCCATGATCCCTTCCTCCGATGAACACGGTGAGTAGAGCCGAGCGGTAAAATTCACGCATATTTTAAACGTATTATTCGATGGAGTGAAAAAGAGAGAAGACTCTCCAATCGTCAATTAATTTCTATAATATAAATCCGAATTAGAATTTGGTTTATCGAGTTTTTTAAACGTTGTGGAGGAGCTTCTCACTCATTTTTAACACACTGCTAGCCATGACTTCTCTCTTTTTCTCTCGATACCGAGAACTAGAGCGAGAGCGAGAGGTTGAAACAAAAACACAAAAAATTTCATCACTTTGAAGATCCGAACGACAGCAGAGAAACAATCCGGAATACACGAGTAAGAAATTAATAGTCAGGAACTTAAAATAGACATTATTGAATCAAAATTTTTATTTTGAAATATTCGACATATACTGAAACAAACAGGGAGGGACGCGGCATATATACACTAAAAGCGTAATAGTGAGTGTATGAAAGTGAGTGAGTGAAAGAGAGAGAGTGAGAGAGAGAGTGAGAGAGCGAGAGAAAGCGAGTGAGAGAGAGAGAGCGAGAGAGAGAGAGAGCGAGCTCAAAATTCACTTTGGTGGGTTTGTGAGAGGAGAGAGAGAGGCTGTCTAGTGTTTAAGGGATCGTTCGAGAGCTTGGCTGAGGACTGAAATTGGCTGGTGGTTCCAGGGCGGTGGCAGCCCTCGGGAAGCGACAATTCTGGATCGGGTTCTGGCTGGGTATCAGGCAACTCCTCGACGAGGACTGAGCAAACGGGGTCCGGAACCTTTGCGCCAGGTAGTGGAATCTCGTCGAAGCAGAATGTTTCTTCTCTTCTTCATCCGCATCATCATCACCATCACCACCAACCCACCAGCCAACAGTCGCAGCAACAACAAGCGCTGAACGCCCTGAGCACCTTGAATAGTTTGAACACCCTCAACGCTGACGAATTGACGAGGATGCATCAGAAGCTGACGAACAACCTGCAGAATCTGTCGCAGCAACAGTCACCGTCAACATCGATAAAGAACGACCAACTGAATCTTATGTTGCATTCTTGTGCGAAGAAGAAGTTGGAAGAGCTGGCACTGTTGAACCCGTATCAACATCAGGTGGAAGGTGGCAATATGAGCGGCAAACCAAAATGCCCAGAATGCGGAAAAATTTACTCGAATAATTCGAATTTGAAGCAACATATTGTTAATGTTCACACAGTTCAAACGGAATTCATCTCGTGTCATGTGTGCAGCAAGCAGTTTAAAACAAAACAATATTTGCAAATTCACTTGCTTTCAATGCACGGTATTAGGAAGCGAAAGAGCTATCCAGTTTTCCAAATGCAGCCGCATCATTTACAAGCTCAACAACAACAGTCCTCTACTCAGGAAAGTCAACAAATTCAACCACAACTTCAATTTACGAGTTCCGAAAGGTGGTCGGAAGAAAAACAATGATATCCATCCGCAGATGAATGGACTTTCAACACTGAAGCGTCTGCATAGTCTACCAGTTCGCTACTGTAGGATTCACAGAGGTTTGAAAGGGTTCGGTTTCGAAATATCACCAGGAAAATGTCTCTTATTCCCACCGTATGTGGCTCTTATGAACTTTTAATATTAGATGCAAATTACGAAATTCATTATTATTTGCAAATTGCGGGAGTACATTATCGTTGCACGTATCGTCGACGTAATTTTGTATCAGCTCTGAGTCGGTTATGGATAGTAGCCAGCATGATAAAACTATGGTTTTTTTTTATTCTGCAGTGAAGGCGATGAGTCTCTGAACACTGAAACTAACGACATACAAATTGGTCAGATTAGGTAAAAGGTTAAGATTTTGTTGTGTATGAGCTAAGCAGGCAAACTATCCAAAGTTTGTAGAATGTGCAAGGTACTCGTGGAATTACATGTGAGCAGTACGTAGTATTGATCTTCCCGATTCAACAAACAACGCCTAGAACCACCCTCCTTTCCTCACATTTCGTCATTCTCGCTGTTCCTTCTGCGCGAACCCTCCCCCCCCCCCCCCAACGTGCTACTTTCGTTACATTTGCCTTCGGTCTCGATTCTACATGATATACTTCAATGTATGGTTCAGGCCAACTATTGTGAATTTTAACAAAATCATAATTTTGAATTGTTATTGTTAACGATTCATAACCCCCAATTAGTGGAATTTGTATTTTTTAATTCCATACAATGTGCTAGTTACCACGGTATTTTCTTATAATTTGGCCTCTATCTACTGCTGACGTACGAGAAAACGCGCTTCTATTTTTCTATCTTACGATATTTTCGTCACTTTCATCCTTCCGTGTTATGGTAGCCCTACATTTTTCTGATCCTCAAACAACCGCAACAGTTCCCCATCTCTTTACTTTTTTAAATCGACGTTTAATTCAAAACAATTTTAGGGGTCTGTTACGATTCGTGTCTATGTATATAGGCAAAGAGAGTTAGATAGAAAAGGAGAAATATATATTTATCGGTGCATGTGAGTGAGTGAATGGATGCGTGCGCGTGCATTTAATATGTTAAAAATGAATAGGCTGCACATCTTTCAAGAAGCAGCAAGCCCATGAAAGGGATCTTTCCCTTGAATTCTTCATAGAAGAAAAAGTTCTGAATAGCTAGAAGGATAGAACAGTGTTGGACTCTGATTTCTTGCTTTGACGTATTTGAAGAAACTTTAAAATTAAAGTCATCTATCACTCGGATTCGGCCCGGATAACGTTTCAAGCGTTCCGCGGGTGATTCTTATCGATCCTCACTTCAATACCATCCAGTAGCATTCTTTCCATTCTTTATACGTTAGTGGTGGTAAAACGCGGATAATTCTGAAAGGGATGTCGTACGAAACAATGCCAGAATAAAAGAATGAAGTATTTCTTTAAGATAGTTTAGTATTATCAAGTAGCAAAAACCCTGAGAAACACAAGTTGTTGCTAAATAGATTTTCATATTTGTCAAAATGTATTTTCGTATAACGGAAGTAGACAAAAAAACATTAATAAATATATTTATATATTTATTTGCGATCTTACGATATAATCGACTAGATACGATTTTGCTAAAATTTTTCGACGACCTGAATTATTATCGCATTAGCGTTTCGATGCAGTCACAGTTATTAAATTCCTTCAAGTATTTAATTAAAACTTTCCACGTCTGTAATTGAAATTCACTATATATATATATACAATAAAACGGTTGAAACGGAAGTAGAACTGACGCGGAAAACCTAAATCGTAATATTAGAAATTCTGAATTTCACTACGGATACAATGAATGCGTGTATTATGTAAAATTGTACAACAATTATAATAATAACATAAAATAAGAGCGGGATAAATTGCATACTTTCGGGTCGCAGTTTCGAAAAATGATTTAGAGCTAAAGAAACTTAATTATTTGAAAAAGTTTTCAAAATTTCTCATAATGGCAAATATAAGTGTTTGCTAGTGTTTCTAAATTTTATGCTTGGCATTTAATTTCAAGGGACGATTTCTAACTCTGAGTGACATGAACCCACAAGAAAGAAACGAACTTAGGATTGATTAAACGACGTCTGCTCATATCCTACAATCCTAAGATGGGTAGGTATATTAAAGACGTGACCCCATATACAAGATCCCTCTAGCGTAAGAGGCGGACTCTGACCACCATTGATTTTCTGCTATTCCACGCCCTGTTCTTTTATTTGTATGAACTCTTCCAATCGTGTACGCCAAATTGCTTTCCTACATTTTCATGAAGCTTCTTTCATACGTACTTTTTCCATCTTAATATGTGTAAGCGTTTTAATAATACCTTTGCACCTTACTTTAACGAATGACATTTTGTTATGTTTTTTTTGCGATTAAAAAATTATAAAATTCATAATAACAAATTTACATTTTGTGATTAACCAGTTTTTTTCTGCATTATTTATTTACTTTTATATTATACGTGTGGAATTATCGGGTCAGATACATAAAGTAAAACATTGGATCTACGTTTTAAATATTGGCAGACTCTGTATTTGTTTATAAATGTCTAATAACGCCAAAGCTCAGGTGGTTCGCATTCCACCTTCATAAACTGTAGGTTCCGTCGCGATTTAGTCCCATATGGGTTCACAAAAGTCGACGTAAAATAATATTTAAAAAAAAAATATTGGCAGAAACAATCAAGAAAAGGTTTCATGGAATAAACGTGTCAGATAAAAATATCCGTAGAAACAATGTCCGAAAAAAAATTGGCAAAATTTATAAGCCACCCACCCACAAGGCCCCACGCACTTTTCTTTAAGAAATTGCCATATTGATAAATTGCTCCCGGTATAGCCGCGTCAACCCTCCAGTTTATTCCAAAAATTTCCGAATATTCTCATCGTGGGTAATATTTCTTCATGATCACAAAACTGAATCCAGACAAATACACGATCCGTTCTTATTGACGTTTAAAACGAATATTTATAGAGAAGTAAAATTAAACGAATAAAATTTGATATTTCTAAACCACTTAAGAGAATCGATTATAAAAGAAGTGGGTTTTGAATTTCATATATCATCGTAATGAATAATAATTCGCAATTCTGTTTATTTAAAAATCATCATTAATCGCTGAATTTTGCTTCGTAGTAAAGTGTACGTGGAGCGTCGAGTTTTCGATAAAATTGTCGGCTGATATTATCAATGATTTCCAGAGTAAATTATTTGCCTTTAAAAATAATGGAATGCGTGTATGTGTACCTAATTAAGTTCTCATGCATGGAAATCAAACTTTATTATGCAAATCGTTTAATCCGCCGATCAATCCAATTATTCTCGGACTTTTCGAATAATTAAACCAGTCTTGATTAAAGTCAACGAGTAAATTCGTAACGAAAATTGGGTACAGGGTTGAATAGCGTGAAACGCTGAATTCGTCATTTGACTCGCGTAATTTGTATTACTGCTTATAAAGTAGCTGAAACAAAAGATTGAATGGAATTGACTAAAAGTAGCGCAAATGGTGAATATTAATTTAAATTATTTTGTTATTTAATGCTTATAAAAAAAAGAGGAAGAACGAAGCCTTTAGTTTACTGAAGAGTGAAAAAATGACAAAATGATCACATATTGTTATAGTTGAGATGTCAATATTTAAAATATGCGACCATCAGTCATCGACCATCAATCATTGCGGATGAAATTGAGCAATTTCGTATTTGGTCCACTTTAATCGTTTGTTTCGCAAAGGGCATAAGAAAATGTTGTCAATATAAAAAAGGAATAACTACTATAAACGACGATCGAGAAGTGAGTACTGGCAAGGTTAAAGAGAGGTGTGAGAAAAACACGAATATGGCAATGAAAGATAGAGAAAAGGGGAGATGGGGTAAGAGAAAAATGGATGCCGACTTTCCCGTGGGGTCCTGGGATCGATCTTCGTGCAATTTCCTGCACATGTCCGCATTGATCTGCCCTCACTTGCCGGCGGCGCCCACTGTCGTCTTCCCTCACCTCAATCGCCCATACCCTTCTTTCCTTAGGTGGTTCGCCCGACTTCCAACACATACAGAACTACTAGCCCCCCTGACCCCACCTCCCCCTTTGAACCATCGAACCGCTTCCTATTCGCCGTCTACTCTGACCACCCTTGGCCGACACTCCGAAATCATTCCAAATACATTGGTTCTCTTTCCGCTTCTTCCTATAAACTTGAAAAATAAGACTGCCGTTTTTTATCCAGTCCCTTTTCTTATTCAGAATTTGTTATCTATATGTTTTTAAAACGTTGTGCTCCTTAATATGTGCTACATTTCATTTTCTTTTTCAAATATTATATTATTAAATGTCCCGTATCTTTCGTAATATCCTCGGAATAGGCTCAGTACACCTACGCAGTGTCATGGGATTTCGTGCAATCTTATTGAAACCAATAAAGTAGGGATGAACTAATCCGCATGGTTGCGCTGGTGTTTTTTGATTACCCCCTAATGAAGACTCTTTGCATTTGAAGTGCGAAGAGCGAGAGTAGGATGGGTACGAGGAGTACGGGGCTCCGAAACGATACTGGCGTCACTAAGCGGACTAATTCTTTGCCCTCAATATGGTTACACGAAAAATCGGTCAGTACCATCAATTTTGGATAACGGTTCAACTAAAACTATGCGACTTAGAATTAGTGATACCTTTTAGGGTAATATGTACCATACTATCTCTTCTATATCAATTGAGCATTGAAAATGTTTGATTGAGTTTTATTTTTTTACTTACTTTATGTTTAACATAAAGTCAAGGAAAGAATTCTGCACGCTGCCTTTTTTGTTCAATTCAAGGAAGTATATTTTTTTCACTTCCGGTGACCCGATGTGTGTGTCATATTTCAACTGAATAGAATTGGAAAGTATTAGTAAAACTATCAAAGTTGAATCTCTAAAAAGGCTTCATTTTATGACAGAGTTATATTATTTTTTTTTTACTATTTACTACTTTTTATAAAATGTTATTTTAATATTGTAAAATATTTTCTACTCCAGTTAAAAACTTGTTATTTGTTTATAATATTATCATTGAGTTTTTGCTATTTCACTGAAATGGTATTCATGTATATATTACCCCCTTCCACCGTTTATAAACTGCATCTCTCACACTGTGAGTCTAACATACATACCCTTTTTCTCTTTCTCTCCCTTTTCTCTTTTTGTCTCTCAATCTCTTAGTTTTCTTCCGCAATCTTTCCTTGCTTTGTTTGCTCTGTATGAACCAAAAACACCAATTTCATGTCTCCCAAAAACGAAACAGATAATACGTATACATCTATACATGTATCATATACAAAATTGAAAAAGAACTGAGAATTAATTTAATATTTTATGTCAGTACATCTGAAATTTGCTGGTATGTAGGCACAGTTTCAATGTCCTTTTTTTTACTAGGATATCAATCATCTTGTATATGGAGTATACGGATATTAAGTTGATCCTTGCAAACTTTTCCCACTTGTATGCACTTATGACAATTCTTCTAATAGCTATGAAAGTTAGCTTCTATTATTACTTCTATAGCAATGACAATTTGCTACGTGACTTCTGACCCGCTACAGTTTCTGGTCATTGTAATACATCGGTTTCCTTTCATCCTGGAACGCATAAATTGCATTGGATGTCTCTACTCTTCCAGTCTGTTTGTTTGCACCCTTCTTTATCCCACACTTCGTTAAGGCCCAAAAGGATTAAGCAGCGCGTGATATCAACTTGAAAGTGCATAGCTTCATTACTAGGGACGCTAATAGGTTTATTTAAAAAATAGTCTGTTTCGTGTTGGAGCTCATACCGTGTATAGTGTAAATATATTCGTACTTTCAAAATTCGATGTAGGTAATGGTGGATAGTCCAAATCGAAGTAGTGAATTCGTATAAATATGTGTATATAACAAGGAATATTAGGCAGTGTAAGAGGATTTCACTTTTCTTAGGACTCTTATTTGTCGTTACTTCTAGATGTAATAATTTATCGTTGACAATAGATGATACCAATAGCTTACCTTCATGTTTTATTTATCTAGTCACGTTGAATAGTAACTATCTTCCAGTCCGTGTGTATAAATGCATATCACAATACATGTTCGATGTAATTACAATTGGAATGCCAGAATAGTGCATCGTGCAACAACAGATGATACTCTGATTTATGTTAGCATTTAATTATATCACGAAATTATCAAACGTAGTGTAGGATCTTACTAGTAGAAAGAAAACTTTTGACAATTTATCAGAGTAGTGGTGAACAATAATTCGCTCAGGTATAATTAAGTCATCAAGTACCCTTACATTCAATATTCCAAAGTACTTCTTATCTTCGAATACGAAGTGTGAGAAGGGAGTTGCGGAAATGGGTTTGGCCTTTAGAATTGTAGGAGCCACAGTTATAACGTACGAGACGGATCAATACCTCGGCTTCTTACGTTGTTTCTCGTACTTTCCTTCACCATCGTATATAACAAACTATCCTCTCCTGTAGGACTATGTTTTCAGATCAAACCGATTCAGATATTACCTTGACGGTTTATTATTCTCACTGATTTTTCCGTCCACTGAGTGTTAATAGTTGTTTCGGGTATTCTCGGCACTTAACTACCACGCAATCACTGCGGTATTTAATAATTCAGGAAACGAGACAATTGTCCAAAGTAGACGACATCTAATCGACACATATAAAAAAGTGTGAATTTCGAAAGTTCGTTGATAACGAGAATCGAAAATAACTGGGGAAATAATAATCCAATGGATAGATGCAAAACCATTATTGTAATTTTCGTTTGGCGAACCGTAATACACTATCCTACAACCGGGCATGCCCTGAGAGTACGAGAGTTGTGTGCACGTGAGAATGAATGACTGACTTAGTACGGCAATCTTAGTAGATATCTGAGAGAAAAAAAATAGAGCGGATGGACGATAGAAAAAAGAGGTTAAAAGGTTCTCTTTACTAGACTTTAACAATTATTTAGATAGAGCAACTAGTATGCCTGTCGTAAAGACGAATGTCTGTCGAGAGAATGTACATGGGCTAGAGTAGCGGACAAGACAGAGAGACAATGGGAAGATATCCAAAAATAATGTTACCAGAGTGTGCAAATGAGAACGAGAGTAGAATCCCACTCACGCGGGCACGTCCTGGTTGTAGGCTCAGTATTGCCGAAGAGGGAGGAAACCGCGATGGCGGCCGCAGCCGCAGCAGCCGGTGTCTGCGACAGCGCGCAGGCTGTGGAGAACTTCGCGAGGTTATATTCCGCCCTCAGACAGGAAGATCTGCGACCCCTATGCAGGTATTGTGGCAGAAGCTATTCGTCCCCGAGCAACTTAAGGCAACACGTGAAAAACGTCCATTCGAACTGGCCACCGCCGGAGACTTGGCCTCAGTGCAACGTCTGCGGAAAGCGATGCAAGACTAAGCATTATCTAATTAATCATCAACTTCAAGCCCATGGGATTCATCAACGCCCGAATCTGAGCAACTTGAATCAGCAACAACAATCACAATAATAACCGTCTCGCGATTACAATCAATCCTTGAAACACTCTCTCGATACCAAATATCTTCTTCGTTTATTCCGGTTCCTGCGAGAATTCGGAGTAGAGGCTCGAAAACGTGTGTGGTCCTTCCACTTAAGTTGTACATATTTAATTTTAGAGTCGTTGCATGTATTACGGATGCATTTGAGGTTGATCTGGATAGTCGTGCATATGAATGATTGAAGCACAAATGAAGTTAAAAAAATATTGATTCATGCGTAGACACCATTCGGTCGCGAGTAAGCACCCTATGAAAATGAACGTTTCTGAAATGAGTCTAGTACTGAGGTCGTTAGTTCCGTACATCTCCCCTTCACTGTTACAAATATAATTTCATTGAATTGTGTTGAAAATTAATTTTTTATACAAACCAATAGCTTTCGGAGAGTTATGTTTTCAACATTTAAATTCTATATGCTACCTGCACGTAAGACACATTCTTAAATGCCTCTGCTGATATATGTCATGAACGAACATAATTCCGGTATTCTTTGCCAATTCGATATATTCACGAAGTTCAGTTTTGTTCTACCATTCACCATTTGGCACAATTACTATCCTGATCGAGTGGTTTTACGTACCACAAGATCAGTTTGCACAGTCTTACCCGATACTTTCGGGATCCATGTGTTACCCTTTTTCGTATATGACACCGGATCGCGGATGTGGTGGTGGCTGGTGGTAACCTACGTGTGGTGGTGGTTGCAGATCACGGACTTGATGAGGCTGAAGGCGCGGTTTACCACCACCACCACACTCATCGTCAGCGACATCAGCTCCAACCTCCCGTTACGCAGCAGTGTCATCAACAGCAGAGGGTGGAGGAAGCCATGGATTCTCATCAACGAGAGTACCAACATCACCAACGACACAACAGTGGCTTTCGATGTCCTCTTTGCTCTAGGGTCATCCAAGACATAACTGCAATGAGGGCGCATCTGGAACATCATTATCCAAGGGATTCCCCCACTTGTCCTGTTACATCCTGTGCCAAAACCTTTTCTCATCCTAATAGCGTTCGAAATCACATGCGGATTAAACACCCTGTACAATGGGATCAAATTAAAACACTAAGATGGACTTATGTCTGATTCGATGATTTTGACGTTAGTTAAAACAACATTTCTTAATCTTTTGAATTATCCGTTTTTAAACAGAGCTGTCTCAAGGTTACTTTTCGATTCTGAATTTAAAACAATAATGATATTGTAACATTTAAAAGTTCAAAATTTTTAGTAGCTAAAAATTGGTTAGAGTTGATTGACTAGAGGATCTTCCAGAATTTTTGTAAGTACTCTAAGGCGATACATGTCACGACTTGTCCAAAATCGCATGTATAATAATAATTTTCTTTAGAATTTCGAAAGCGAAATTACAAATTGTTCCAAAAAAAGAAGTTTTGGAAGAAAATGATATTTTTTTTATAATTATTCTTATTATTATTTTAAGAATTTTAGCTGGTAAACTTGACCTAGTTTTGCCGTATTTTTCCTAATGCATCGTTATGCCATTAAAATTGTACATACTATGGTTTGTGGTACATTTAAAAATAGACTGCGTTCTAATTGCGATTGAAATATTTTACGACAAGACGCACATTTGTATATATTTGAACATGTATGTATTAATGGGTGTACTCGATTGTATTCGCTGGATTAATAAGAGAGGATAAAATATACTCCCTTACACAGAAATTCTACACATCCATAAATACATAACATTTGTGAACATATAATGAAATCGGATTTGTATATATAACGTTAGTTAGTCGCGTAGATATCGTGTCACTAGCCTTTACGAATGCGTTTAGGTGATCCGTTTAAGTTAATATTGATATATCGCGGAAACAATGTTCCTCTATGCTGAGTAAGCCAGCCTTACGTTACGAGAAAATATAGTAAAAGTTTAGAATAGCCCCAGAGTGGTCTGAAGTTGGCTTCGGGCAGTCCGCACAGCATTTCAAACTTTAAGGTGTTTATTTAACAAATTTTTTTATTAGTTTGTTTATTTATAACTTGTTAGGTTTTTACCTAATGGAAAGTGTGATCTCAAAGTTGCTTAGTAAATAAATGCATTTTTCCCTCATATATTTACTTGCGTAATTTACTCTTAGTTTTTAAAAGTAGAATATCGAAAAATGTATGATGGAAGCTTGCTGCCAACTCTAAAAGGTCTGATGTTATTCTGCACTTTAGCTACATATAGCTTTAAGAAGTTAGAAACGCGAGAAATTAAAATTAAAGATATAAATTGATGCAACGATGCATCGAAGCGAGGTTTCGAAATATAATTTTTTTTAAGTCGCCGATTGTAAATCGGCGTTTCAGACTGAAAAACAAAGACAAAAATTAACGGAAAGAATCCGTTAGTGAAACATGAACTAGAAAGAATAAAAACATATAACAGTCGCGAAAGAGGCTCGAAGATGACAAAACAAAAGAACGGAAAACCTCTGCAGTGCATCGATCTAAGAATATGCCTAGCCTTATTTTTCTACAATCTTGCGTTTTGTCAGTATTTTGTAGCTGAAGAAGTCATCCCCGATATTCGCTGTTGTGTTCGCGAAAGATAGAGAAAGATAAGATTTATAGTTAATAGAAGAGACTCAAACATATATAAACAAGAAATATGTTATTATATATTGTATTGAAGGCCCGCCCTTGCACGATTCTCAAATCGTCCAGTATAATCGTTAACTCTTAGAATTTCAGTTCTTACTTTGTGTATTACTGAATTTAAAAAAATACTCTTTTTTAAGCCCTAATTTAAAAATCAAATGTGATTTTTCCGTTAAAAAAAGTGATGACGATAAAATCGTGAAAAGGCAGATTCTCTACATTATAATGTGAGTGTTAATGATCGTGAAAACGGGTTTTCCTTCCTTCGTCGAAAAACATGAACTTCTTTTACAGTTTCTGCAAGAAAGACGAAGTGCACGTAACAGGATCGTTATTTATTTTATTTATGGCTAACCTAAGAGATAATCGATAAAATTCGGTTTGAAAGATTGTATAAATATCGTGCGCACTATTTTAGAGAGACAATTGTTAGCTTACATGCAGATTATGTAAAACGTCGACAAAGAAGGTCTATGAAGAATATATACTATTTAAGTAATGCTTTATATAATAAAAAGTATTAAGTGAAAATCAACATTCTCTCTGTTCCTATCTGATTTTTATCGATAGCCTTCCTTTTACTAAGAATTGATTCATTGTACAGAACATTTTTTGTGATTTTGGTTTAAGCACTTACTTCTTCGACAGAATCCTAATCCTAGAACAATAATATTTCAACAGCAACAACCAAAACCAGTTTAACCACGCTTATATCGCAACTATTTTGAACATGTGTTCATTTTTATTATAAAAATAATTTAGATCAATTTTGTAAATGAGGATAGTTAAAAGTAATAATAACTATACAATCGATTTCTTTTTCTCTTCCGTGATAAGTAATTACCCACGGTTATTATTTCTCTTGAACCTAATAGAAAAATGAAAGACTTTATCAAAAATACTGTCAGTTAAGAAAATGAAGAAAATCCTTCTAAATGATATTTGGTGCAGATTTTCAAGATATACTTAATATACTTCATAAAATACAAGGTAAAACCAAAGGCATGATCCGATACCAGGAAAAATTAGAAAATTAAAAGTGTTAGTGTAGTCATTTAATTTTTTTGCCATTTTGTTCGAGTATGAAAAAACTATATTTAGTATTGTATTAAAAAATGTACATATTTTTTACGTATTGTTTAATTTAATTGGATATAAATAACATTGGAGTGATTGATCATTTTGAGTAGTAATCGAATTCGACAGTTTGTGATTGGAACTTGAATTAAAAAATATATATGATATAAAAGGTGCAAAATAACTTATCCTGCACATATGCATTTTTGCTTCAAATTCCCGTTCCTAAAATTCAAGATCAATGCTTATTTTATGATAATAATATGGATAATTTACTTTTGGCATAGCAACTGTCTAGGAGGCAAATTATTTTAAAATTTAAGCATGTTAGTTTAAGTAAGTAACGCTAATTAAGGTGTATTCTAGAACTTTCTCAACAAAGTTGGTAAATCGTTGATTTCCGTCATTTATTTATAAAATATATTCTGGTCGGTTTAAACCAACTAGTTGAAAGAAAACCTACTGGAATTTACCTTAAACTTAACAAAATAAGTGACATCGAACTTTTGCAGATACTTATGACAGAATCGATAATCAGAAGACCTATTTAACATAATTCTTTTTCGTTTCAGTTGCCAGGCGAGGGCTAGACATGCTGAGAGTACGTGCGACCGATCCGCGACCGTGTCCGAAATGCGGTAAGATCTATCGTTCGGCCCATACACTCCGCACTCACCTCGAAGACAAGCATACCGTCTGTCCGGGTTACCGTTGTGTGCTTTGCGGTACAGTGGCAAAGTCTCGAAATTCTCTGCACTCCCACATGTCGCGTCAACATCGCGGTATCAGTACAAAGGATCTGCCAGTATTACCGATGCCAAGTCCATTTGATCCGGAGCTTGCATCGCGGCTTCTGGCAAAGGCTGGTGTCAAGGTGAGTCCTGCCGAACTTCGTGCAAGAGCCTCTCCAACCGGTCCGCGACGTGGAGATATGAGGTTAGAGTTGCCTCGGGGCGGGGCCCCATCCGAAGCTGGTAGTTCTTTGTGTGGTGGTGACGATCCTGAAGACTTAACGCTGCCGCTGAGTTTGAGGTATGGGTCGCCGACACCGAACAACAACACAGTCATCACGAAGATAACTGGCAACGGGAAAGCTGCATCAACCGCCATTGCAGCCAAATCGCTGGATAGCAATCAAGGGAACAGGGAGCCACTTACGGCGGCTTTTCACCCTCCAGGACTCTCCGCATCTAATCTTCAGGCCAATTCAGTAATACTGGACACGTACCTTCAATTCATCGCTGAGAATTCAACTCTAGCGTCGAGCATGGGTTTGACCCCGGAGCAAGCCGCTGCGCTAGCGGCTGCTCACATGTCGAAGATGGCCCACTTCAGTGCCATGGACAAACTTTCTGGGCGAGGAATGGAGGACTACCCTATGATCGGCCGGGATGAGGGTAGAGGCCCTGGGGTCATGGATGATCGGCACGATTACCATGATCGCAATGCCGATGACGCGGATTCTTCCGCAGGCGAAGAAGACGACTTTAGCGAGAACGAAGAGCATGAGGGCCTCAAGGCCGAATAAAAGGTTCCCGAAGTCAGAGAGTCGTCGAATAATACGTCCGGCGGGCTCAGCGGGGCCCGGCCCTATTTCATATTCCATCCGTCTACCTCAGTGCACATAATAAACGCTAACCAATAGGAATATAATAAAGGAGAACCTAGTGAGCTCAAGGAACACGGAAAAGCAAAACTCCGAAATGAAAACAAAATGGAGACTCGGTCCGAGAGGATCTAAAGGTGATGCCCCAACTGTTTTTTCTTTTCTAAAGATTTATCGGCGTCCTTTTTCGCGCCGGTGCTATCAAAAGATAAAAAGTTATTATATATAAATGTTGAGGAAAAATATATATTGTCTAGATTTATAGCAAGATTTGAGTGCGCGAGATGCGCGCATGCCGGACGTGCAGAACTTTAAACTACGGCCATGTATTTCCTTTTGTCGAGAAAAATGGCGTATTCCGAGCGACGACACGAATGCGAAGGAGACAATGATTCGTATTCGAGATCGACAAACGAAAAATGAGAAAATCGGTTACGACGATCACCGAAGACTGATTTTTTAAACCAATTTTTTTCATTCGGTATTTCAAAGTTTGGAACGTTTACGGTGAACCTGTACTTAAGAGAAAATAGTAAACTGGTCGCATTTTTCCGCGATTGGTCTATCCCGACTTTCGCGTCGTGGCTCGAAGACTTAGATGTAAAATGGTTCCTACTAATATACACGAGCTAATAATTCAAGTAACATACATGATAGGATACGTAGAACACGCATCGCTAGATTCGCCTAGGCACTTAGCAATATAGAAAGCGGCGCAGTAGTTGAGCGAAAATTTTGAAAAAATAGGAATCGACTAGCGAGACAAAATTTGAGGAAAAACAAGAGTATGATACGAAATAGTTTATTGCTAGACATTTTTTAGTATTAAATACTGTACACAAAATTCCGTGTATGCTAACCTTAGGCTACACGAGTGAAATTAATTCTCGAAAGGAACGCGCAAAAAATAGGGGGAAATGAGAGATTTCAATTTCATGAGTACGTTTCTGTAATTTTAGCGAATTTGTATACGACACGCTCGTGCCGTTGTAAACGCTTGTATACGATTTCTCGAAGCAACGCGAACAGTTGAGTCTGGTTCCCGGAAACAATGCGCTGCCGAGAGAAATGCAAAAGGGACGGATGTAGAAAACAAGGGACGACGAGGAATTCAGGTCTAATCGGTACAAAGACACCACATCTTGCCTTGAAGCTCTCTATTATAAAGAAAACGAAAATGATTTAGGGTGAGGAGTTAAACGAAAATCTTTTCAGAGTACAAATTTTTTTATCGGGAAGACCTAAACGTAGAGAACATGGACATAAACAAAGAACTATTAATGTCAAACTCATCGTCCATATGACGCGTTAATGGTGATGTAATAGGAATTAAGAGAAATAATGAAGTGCCGAGCGAATGCGACACAGTACCAACGCATGGTGAGCAACGCAATTATGGTTTTTTTTATTTAAAGGAAGTCGTTACGTGCCATAGATTGAAATGACGACTCGCGCTCAATAATATGTATAGAGCAGTACAGCCAAAGCGTACGACTTTTTGTCCGCCGACGAGCAACACTTGTAATGTTGAAGCTGTGTCATAGGATGTTGAGTGGAGGATAAAAAATCGGGCGACCGAGCTGCGCTAGTATAGAGACGAATCACAGACAGAATAGTCAGCATTTTCATTCGTTTTTTTTAACAACCGACGCGAGGTCGTGACTGGTCGAGAAACGAGTAATAAATATACCAATCCACGGGGTCGCCAGTATCCGCGTGGGAAGTTGACATTTTCCGCGACGAGTCAACCCCTCCCTTGCCAATCATAGTTTTTTACTACAGTAAGTATATAGCTATATGTATACCCACAGATGCAAATATATCTATATACATGTATATAATATATACATATATTTTTACAAGAGTCCGTATTATGTACTTAATCGCCATGTTCCCCCGGCGGCGGCCCCGAGGAAAATCCCGAAATAGTCCGCAATAGTCACTTCGATATAAATTAACAGATACAGTATTGCAATAGATTTAGAAATGGCCGCGAGGCGCGCCGGAACACTGCCGAAAATACTCGATCAATACCGATAGCTGACGAAGTGAAGAGTTTTTCATATGATTCTGTACGAGTTCCGGTATTCCGTACTCGTTATTAAGTACTAAAAGTCATAACCGTTGATTAATCGGCTATCCTTTTTTCGGTGCAGTATTTTTGAAGGTTCAGATTCGGCGCGCCCCTCGATCGATAATGCATTATAATAAATAATAATAACAAACTCAGGAAAACTAAAGCAGGCAGGCCGTGATACTACACATATAGAATCTACTACTACTACCATTACTACTTCTTCTAATACAATACTATTTTAACTATTTCTTCTAGAATTATCAATACTACTCTACTACTGCGACTTCCAGTAACTATTACTTTTTCTTTTTTCTACAACTTTCTCAATACGACTGTTTCTTTTTAAACTTCTTCAAGTGAAAACATATATACAATCTCCTGTAATCAAACTAGAAGAAGAAGAAGAAAAACATGTAAAGATAGCCGCGATTATATACCTTCTTTGATTTCTTGTTAATTTGTTTAATTGTTACGAGATATTCTTTTTACAACTTTGCGAAAACCACAACAATAGCTACCTCCATGTCGCGTCTGTCTTCTTTCGCGAACGCATCGATTGCCACGAAAGAGACAGAGAACAACTCCAGAATGAGAATTCGAAACGAAAGTCGAGACACTGTATCATGAGAGATAATCTCACGTTTAAAAAAGGAAATAAAAATCGAGGGATACGCGCATAATCGTTATGACGTATACGCGACATATGTATGGTTAACATAATAGACCATAATAGTAACATTTAATATTAATATAAAAAGTAGTTAATATGTACGATATATAATAAGTATAATGTTTATACGTTATGTAGTTACGCGATATTTAAGTAAATGTCCCGGTAGTCCGACATGTCATGGTAAATGGATTAAATTTTTTTACCGATTTTTAATCAAATTTTGATTATATTATTTCAAATAAATCATATTCTATATTTTTTATTGATATTTTAAAAACTCTACGAGTTTAATCCAATTTTAACGAGTTCGGATACAGAGACATTTAACTTAAAGCAAATTAGTTTGTAATTGACATTTGCCTCCGAACACGGAATAGTCGAGCGTGGACACGGAAGCTTCAATTGTCCAAAGTATTGTACAATAAAGGATCAAAACACAAAATATGAACCTAAAAATATGCGCAATTCTATACCATAGGCTCGTTTTTTTTCAATTAAAAAAGAATGAGAATGGAATTGCCCAAATGTTTTTGGGAGCAATCTTTCGTTATAGATTCTTATGTCGGCGACTTTTCTTATCGGAATCAAATTATTATTAATGTTTTGTTAAAATTACTATTATTATTATTATTTTTTTTGTAAATCTTCTCTGCCTCTTTCTGATAGAGTTTGTAATTTTCAGTGTTCCTTACTATGACCTGGGTACCATTGCATCTGTAAGGTTGTAGTCCAGATCTCTGTCATCCCCTCTTTCTGGTCTTGCACCTGCTAACTCATTATGTAGGGCTTTTCCATATGACTTTGATCCTCCCATGGCTGCTCCCATGACGTTGACGGCTATAACCCCCGCATTTTGCCTAGATGTAAAGTATGCTTCAACCGAGGAGAATATGTGATCGTAGTCCATATTCCATGGTAGCTTGTAATTCTTTAGGGAGGGTTGCTCCCATTTCCCGATGAAAAATGAGAAGGCCGTCAGTTCTTTGAAGTACTTTGTCTCCAAGGGGATTAGATCTTTCTGCGGGTAGAGCAATCTTAAGAATGGAATATCCTCTAGGTCATATTGCCTGAAGAAGTCTAAGGTAACTTCGAGATTAGAGCACTCCTGGTACCCTAATGCTGGTAATTTTAGTATATCTACATTCCTGTCTACTATATTTGTTATTATCAGGTTGATGTAAATAACTCTCTTCTGATTGACACTTTTGATAAGAATTTTTTTTTTGCATATCTTCTCTGCCTCTTTTTGACAGTTTGTCATTTTCAGTATTCCTTACTATGACCTAGGTACCATTGCATCTGTAAAGTTATAGTCCAGGTCTCTGCCATCCCCTCTTTCTGGAGTGGATCTCTGTCCACTTCATTAGGCGTACCAGTGTGTTGAAGACAATTCCATGTCTCTCTTCTCGGGCTGCCAGTGCTCTGATCATCACGAATAACTCTCTTCTGACTGACACTTTTGATGATAAGGCACGATGGGCTCCTCTTGCAATATCTAGAGATGGCGGAATAAGTTTATCTATATTGATCGACTCACTCATAAGGCTTTTCGTCATCAGCAGGAGTAGAGGGAAGAATACGATGGGAATCATCTCCCAGATATTAGCCATGCTAACGTTGTCCGCTAGCAAGCCAACTTTATCCAATACACGGTAGCTTATAGGCCTTACGAGATCAGCAAGCTCCTCCCTGGAAGCGATGTTGTGTTGGATTAACTTGTACCCTTTCTTAGTCAGGGCTTTCAATAAGGCTGTTTTGTCTACGCTATCCGATGATGCGAACCCTGATAAACCAGTGAGGAGTGATCCAAGAACAACATCGGTTCTGTCCTTCCTTACCATATCATCATCTTCATCTGGGTAGAATGTATCCAATGCCAGTATCATAATCCTTCCATTGTCCGATTTCCTAAGAGCAATATCATCATGGATGGTGAAGTACCTGATGCTTGTCTCATTTATTATTTCGGGCTTCACCCCGGCAGGGTTTTTGTCAGAGCACCCGGTGGACATGTTGCCTTCCCTGATTGCTAAGTAACTACCAGAGGATAAGATCCTCTGATAGGCGGGAGCCAAATGACTCCTGAGGCTTCTTGTAACCTCATCGGTTGCGGTATTTGGGATGAATCTCCTCTTATACCCTTCCTTAGACATTATTGATAAATATTATCAAAATTTTAGTATTTATGCAAAAATGAGTATAGGTCCCTATACACTCCTTTACAGACTTTGTTATTATATTATTATCATTATTATTATTATTATATTTGCGAAAAATGCGTGTACATAATTTTCTTGTGAATTTCTCGGATGAATTAGAGTTCTCTTAATATTGTCTTTTTATTCTTAAAAAACAATCGTCAGAAGACGAAATCATTGGCATATGTCCTGTTGTTATGACCTTTATTGTAACTTGTTGACGGTTTTTTGCTCTGGCGTAATACGCATAAGAACGAACAATCGTGCTTATCACTGCCGTTGGCGGAGACTTGAGAAACGTCACGCTCGGTTGTCTCGTGAATTAATAGTGCTAAACTCCAAATCGAAAATGCAATACGATGTACTTATACAGAGTCATTTTGTACGGGGTAATTCGTCGAATCATTAGTTATTGCGAAAGAGTTCTTGTGCGCCCGCAGGTGTGAGTGTGGGTATGTGTGTATGTACGTGTGTGAGTGTGAGCAGGGCGATGGACGTGTGATGCGAGAGAGAGCGAGACAGTGACAGGGAAAGAGAATAATGAATTGCGATAAGTAACAGAGATAGACGAAGAAATAAAAGTTGTATGAGAGAATTAGAAACGTGATAAGAGAGAAATGAAATGCTTACATAGAGAAAACGGATAGAATTAAGGTTTCCGAGCTGCGTTACTCCAATCTGTTTCTGAGTAACGAAAACGTTGGTCAACGATTTGAAGAATAAATGTTCAATTATATTATATGTACAACTATATCAGATCACGAAGCAATAGTAAGCATAAACTTACGATAGACATTTTACGTAAATAAATCTTAAGTATAAGTATCGCAATAGTACGAAATTAACGTAAGCCCTAAACTTTTTAAGTTTTAGAATATTTTTTTAAATGTACACCAGTTTTTACAATAATACGCATATTTACAAAAATTATTAAGATAAACTTGATCTACTTTTTAAACCTTAAAACATTTTGTTATTATTCGTTATATTTTAAATTGAAACAAGTTTTTAACTTATTACCATTCGATTGAAAAGGCAGTGTAAATCATACAAGTCTAGGAATTTTGCACATAGCGGAAATTAACAAATAGTAACAAGCTTCTTAATGTTAATATCATCTGAACATATTTTTAATGCACATAACTATCGATGATCTAATAGATTAGTTATTTAAATTAAAATATTTGCTTTAGAATGTTAGCATATTTTTTATTCATTATTCGTTAAACCTAGGCATTTATTTCATTGATTTCTTTTAAATGGTCGTATTTTTTTAAATTTGTTTAATGAAATGCAAAAAATAACAAATTCTACAAAAATACGAAATATTAAAAATCTTGATGTTCGAGAAGTAATAATTGGGCAACCGATGACGATTACGGATTTACTTTTATATATAAATTAACATATTAATATTTAAAACTAAAAGAAACAGATTGGGCGTAACGTTATAGCTGTAATTTTGTCATTTTTTCTCCGTGTACTTGCGTGATATTCACGTTGAACATAATCAGGGAAGCGCCATAAACTATGCAGGCGATCCAAGTCTTCTAAGTTATAGCGATTTAACATTAATATTAAAAAATGTTATACCCCTTACTTTTCCCAAGACTACGCTCCCATCTCTGTAATCACCATTAACTTATTAAGAAAAGGACGACGATCTGAGCTGAACTTGTAGACATTAATGTGGTATTTTAGAACGTGCAATTTCGCAGTAAAATTCGAGAGCAAAAATATGGAATTGGACAAAGGGTCCAAAAAGTGACATTGAAAAAAAAACTTTCGAATTCTACGACGATCAGTTATGTATTCGGGGTTAGATTTAAGCCTTAGTTTCGAACTCTAATGTAACAGGTTCCGCTGGCGAAAGTGACGTATAAAAGTGGAAATAAGAGGTTATGAAAAATCGGTCTGCGGCGATTTCAGGTGCTTCTATAATTGTTATGCGTTTTATTATTGTCATTGCTATTATCGCTGTCATGATTCGCGTCTTTTTGTAACTAGGATCCTTGTTCCGTTGCATTTAAGTTCGATTCCATTTAATTGCGAGTTAAGACGTTCTCTATTCTTCCAAGGCCCCCGACTATATTCCTGAAACTTTTTTTGTAAATACTATAGTCTATTTATCTATTTTTATTCCTGCCGTTTTATCATCTCCTGTGAAACGATTTTTTGTTTGTTCGTTCTTTACAGATCTTTCCTTTTCTCCATCACACCTAATCCTGTGTCGGCGTATTATGTTATCTATATACGTTCTTATTATTTTTGCCATGTTTTAGTATATAAGCTATCCAACTTGCCAATACGATACAATAAAATATGTTAGAATAAAATGGCTATTTTCGTTTTTATTTCCCTCATTCTACTTATTTCACATTGTAGTACTCCAAGTAACATTTCAAGATGTTTGATGAAAATTAAATATTATATTGAAATAATTAACACTATAATACTATACAATGGTCATCTAATTTCTTATTTCAACTACGAAGGACTCGATCAGGTAAGTGCGGGAACAGTAATATACTTATTACAAGACACCCTATGTAAATTAGGATAACAGAGATAAGCTACTGATTTGTTTGCATTGGAACGTGCATGTTGACCACATAAAGTTATCATGATGATAATAAAACCAAAACACGCACTCGAGTATTCATTGAAAGCTACATAATACCGAATTAAGCCGAATATAAGCCGCGTTTTTTCGGAAAACTTTTTGGCCGAAAATCGATATCCAGCATATAATCGCGCTTCAACCAAATTAAGGTCACCAAATGGCCATCATTTTTATTTTTGTTTAAAGATAATCGGTATTATTATTAATTATTAACATCCTAAACGACCCCAGCCCGTCTCATGATGTCCAAATATCCGCTTTTGGTCCTCGAGAGCTCCTCAGGACATCCCGGAACGGATTGTGTTCTTGCCTTAAAGCTCTCTATTACGAAGTTTTAGAAAATACCATTGAATTCCTCGTCGAATTTCCTAACAGAAAAGTGTTTATCTAGAATGGACACTTTATTTTTACTATCTCAAATTTAATGAAATGTCCGCTGCGCGCTGTCTCGCCGTTACTGCCGCACTGCAATTTGATGATATATTACCTTTAAAATCAAAAAAGTTTTTGTTGTACGATAAAAAAATGGCGGAAATACGTTGATTTGAAAATTACAACAAAACGCAAAACGCCAAAATTTCATATCGCTCTATCTTCGAGAATAAAATTTTTGAAAAAATTTCCCGATCCACGGGTTTGCTTATTTTATACCCACAAACAAATTTTGGAGTAATTTAAAAAATGTCGAAAAAAAGTGTTTGATTTGCAAAAAAATATCCCATATCCAATAGTAAACGTTGTGATCATTTTTTAACCCATTAACGCTCAGCCGGACCAATTTTCAGCGTTAGTTTGCACATCGATAATTTGTATATAAATGCCTTTAGAAACATTTTAACTCCACTGTTTCTAACGTAAAATTGTACGCTCTTGCAGAATCTTTCAATAAAATGAACAGCAAAAAAGTTATACATGTTTTTCTGTTAACCCTTTAAGGACCAAATGTACAAAAATTTGACACGAAGTTTGTCAGTATTTTTTAGTATTTAAATTCAATGAAAAAAAATGTGGTATATACGTTTCCAATTGCTCGAACCCCGCTCTTTCGAATGGTGGATGGTAAAATACTGTCAATTTTAAAATGAACGAATTACAGACCATTTTTGAACAAAAATCATGAGATTTTAAAAGTTTTTTTTCATTTATCGTATTTTTTTATCACTTATAGCATTACTATGCCTCAGTTCGGTATAAATAACGTGACAAAATGTCTAAGCTTCAAAATGGTGATATATGTTTTTATAAAATTCGAAATGGCGGTCCAGAAAATGGCGTCCTAAATGAAATTTTCTTGAAAAATTTGAGAACGCTCTGACACAAAAATTATGAACTTTATAAAAAAAATGATAAGAGTAAAAAGTTGTTAGAATTCATCGACGAATACACTGGAATTTTGTCAGATTTTTTTTATGATATTTTGAAAAAATTTTTAATTGTTTTTTTCCAAAAATTCTGAAAAAATTTAAGTACATTTTTTGATGAATTGTAAGCATTTTTTGTTCTTTGCATTTTTGTCCTAAAGTCGATAGTTTTCGAAGAAATAAATCTCGAATGTTGCGTATTTATATATATTTTATATTTTTTCCATCGGAAATTATCAACTTTTAGAAAAAATTGCAAAGAATAAAAAATGCTTAGAATTCATCAAAGAGTATACTAGAATTTTTTCAGAGTTTTTGGTAAACTTTTAAAAATTTTCAAACAAAAAAAATTAAAAACAAAAATAACCATTTTATTCTAACATATTTTATTGTATCGTATTGGCAAGTTGGATAGCTTATATACTAAAACATGGCAAAAACAATAAAAATTTTTTCAAAATATCATAAAAAAAATCTGACAAAATTCCAGTGTATTCGTCGATGAATTCTAACAACTTATAACGCTTATCATTTTTGTTATAAAATTCATAATTTTTGTGTCAGAGCGTTCTCAAATTTTTCAAGAAAATTTCATTTAGGATGCCATTTTCGGGACCGCCATTTCGAATTTTATAAAAACATATATAACCATTTTGAAGCTTAGACATTTTTGTCACGTTATTTATACCGAACTGAGGCATAGTAATGCTATAAGTGATAAAAAAAACGATAAATGAAAAAAAAACTTTTAAAATCTCATGATTTTTGTTAAAAAATCGTCTGGAATTCGTTCATTTTAAAATTGACAGTATTTTACCATCCACCATTCGAAAGAGCGGGGTTCGAGCAATTGGAAACGTATATACCACAATTTTTTTTATTGAATTTAAATACTAAAAAATACTGACAAACTTCGTGTCAAATTTTTGTACATTTGGTTCTTAAAGGGTTAAAAAAATTTTTTTTTTATAAAAACATCACATTTACCTCGAAATAGCGTTGGGAACATATCTAAGTTGAAAATATCGCATCCATGGACCCCCAGGATTAAATCGTACCATATCTGAATTCATAATTCAAAATGGCGCTTTAAAACCTAACCATTTTTTTCTTAAAAACTGTACACTTTAGAGACAATTTTCTAAGAACAACAATGCTTTGGAATGAGTCAAAGAATACTCTCAAATGTTATCAGTATGCAATAATACACTGCTTGATTTTTCAAAAATTGGAAAAATCGAAATTTTGAAAAAAGTTATTTTAAAAATTTGAGTAGGTTCTTTAAATATTTTTAAAGAAAAGTTTAATAATTTATTTTCATGAAAACTATAGACTTTACAGAAAATTTCCTTAGAACAAAAATATTTTAGAACCATTTAAAGAAGCTACTCAAATTTTTTCAGATTTTTTAAATGATTTTTTTCAAATTTTTTCAATTTTTCGAATTTTTGAAAAATCAAGCAGTGCATTATAGCACGCTGATCAAATTTGAGAGAATTCTTGGACTCATTCGTAAGCATTGTTGTTCTTAGAAAATTTTCTCTAAAGTCTATGGTTTAAAAAAAAAATGGTTAAGTTTTAAAAAGAATTTTGGCACAGAATTTTTAACAGACAAACGTGTATAACTTTTTAACTTATTTTATCGAAATTGTATTAAAAGATTCTGAAAGAGCATTCAATTTTAGGTTAGAAACAGTGGAGCTCAAATTTTTCTAAACGAATTTATGTACAAATTATCGATGTTCAAACTGATACTGAAAATCCGTCCGTCTGAGCGTTAATGGGTTAAATTGTCAGTAGGTGAGTACATAGAGATTGATATTAAAAAATACACTAGAAGTTATGCAGCTTCCGAAATAATATACATGTATACAAGAAAAAAAATTATTAAACTTTTCTAGATGTCAAGACTAGCAATTTTTTTTCTTGAAAACTGTAGACCTTAGAAAAAATTTACTTAGAACAAAAATGTCTTCGAATTGGTCAAAGAATAATCTCAAATTTTTTTAGATTTTTTGGACGACTTTTTTTAAAATTTTGATTTTTCGAATTTTCGAAAAATAAATTGTAACAATACATTCTGAAAAAATTTGAGAGAATTTTTTGACTCGTTCTAAAACGTATTTATTCTTAGAAAAATTTTTCTGAAGTCTATAGTTTTCGAGAAAAACAATTGTTAAGTTTTAATTAGAAATTCGTCATTGGAGTCGCCATTTTGTGATCACCATGTTAGTTTTTAAATATTTAAAAAATTTATCTTGATACTGTAACTATTGGGTCCACGTGTAATGAAGAAATTTTCTGACGACAAATATTCTTTTGATGAGAAAAAAATGTTTTATAAAAAAGAAGACTCGATTTTTCGTGTTATTTCAACATTTAAATCGACATATTTAATTTTCTAATAAAGATAGCTCAATTTTGACAACTGCACTGACAAGAGCGACCTCGAAAATAGTAAGACATGTTAATTTTCAATTTATTTGAACTTGTATTTTCATATGAAATTCTTTATTGAAATTGAAGCGAAAAAAGTGTTCTACTTGACGTTAATGGGTTAAAAATATACGAGGTAGTAGCGTAATTCAACATAAGAAATTCTGTTATTCGATTTTCATTAATGATCATAATCTCAGAATGACTACATTAAAACAATATTCATTTCAGTTTTAATGATTCTAGTTTAAACAAAAAAAAAAAAATAAGAATAGTATTTTTTAGAATAGGGCTTTTTACACATTTCTCTCAGCGAGAGTGAAAGTAACAATAGGTTTGCAACATATAGAAACACGCATTTCCTAAATAGTAAAGGAAATGTTAGTATCGGCTTCGTAATCAGAAAACCCTGGTTCGATCCCGGCCTCGAGCCAAAGCTCGGGTGGTTCGGATTCCACCTTCATAAACGGTAGGTCCCGTCGCGATTTAGTCCCATTTGGGTTCACAAAAGTAGAAGTAAAAAAAAATAAAAAAAAAAAAAAAAAAAAAAGGAAATGTTTGGATATTTCGCTCCTAGCCACAAGACATCTTATACTTATTTAGACACTTGAGAGAAATTTTTTCATAACGCTATTGTAATGAAATATTTACATTAAATAGATGTAAGATTACAAATAACGAATAAAGAGCAACACGGACATAATGCATTGATAGCATTAAAAATTCCGCTTCAATTTAACGGTTTCAACCAATTACAACACTTGATTAAGTCAATATTTACCTGTCAGAATCAACCTAACAGATGTATTAGATATAAAACTGCATATCACTAAGAAATTGGAATTATTTGCTTAAAAATTGTTATACATTAAAATATTTTTATTTTATATGTATATCCTGTATAAAACCTATCTACTTTTTAAATTCATACTTAGTTGTACAAAATAAAATTTTCAAGTATCCAAACTATTTACTTTTTGAATTCTCAACTCCGTATTGCAAACATTACTCTACGAGAGTATTAATATTGCAAAGAAAACACGTGATACAAGTATCTTATAACACATGGAAATAAAAACAAAAACTAGCTGGTTTTTAAAAACCCGATTTATTGATACACCAACGCTTTTATACAAAACGCTCACTTCTTGGCCTTTTTATCTTTTGTAACATCATCTGGGTTTTCTGCGGCGTCCTTTACGCGTTTCGCGCGTATTCCAATTAGCCTTGCATCGGCTCTAGCCTTGCGTAACGCAATGTAGGCCGAGAATTTCTGTTCTTCCTCGGTGACTGCGCGTGCCTTTACCTTTGCCGAAGCTTGGTGGCCAAATGGCATAACTTCTCCCTTTAATTGGGTGGCGACCTTTCTCTGCTCCTCATCAGCTTCACCTGGCTTTATCTGGAAAATGAGAATAGTTAATCACTAAACCCATCAACGTAGCATACGTGATACGACACAAAATCTAAGATGACTTTTGATGTTCAATCAAGATTACACTTTTACTCATTGTATAATTTTGGAACAGGGACTTACTTTTTTCTCATTAAGCGGGAAGAGTATCAATTTAGCTTGATATTCTTTCAGACGCTGAATGTTGGTTTGTAGAGACTCTACAGATTTATTTCGCCTTCTGTGGTCAACAGAAATACCGATCGATTGTGCGAACTTTCGGTTAAGTCCAGCACGTTTGATTTCTTCCAAGGTGAATCCCTTGCCAGCCCTCATTTTTGTATGGTATCGGACGGTTGGACATCTTACGATGGGTCTTAGTTTTTGTACAGGCCTACAATTTTATATGACAATTAACAAAATTCTATCATTGAATTTCAAGTAATACTTTCATAATAAGGTATTAAGGAATTTTAAAGTAAGGCTTGATTCTGAGAAAAAGTCATAGTTTAAAGAGATTGGTATTAAAAACAAATATCTTGAACACACTATCGTATCAAACAGTGAAACGTAATCATTTAAAACAATAAATAAAAAATGTTCAACTGCTAATACTCTTTTTCAAACTTTTAATACTCTTTTTAATGAACTTTATTTCAAAGTATTGATCTAATACAACTTCTCATCAATAAAGCAATAAATTACATTGAAAACCTTTATATAGAATTTAAATCTAAAACAATTTACATAAAAGTCCTAACCATAAATAATAAAAACTAAATAAAAATTTTACAGGTAGTATCTTTTTTTTTACAAGGTAATTAAGATTTTAGTTGAAAATAATAATTGGATTATATTAAATTAATCTAAAAGTTTATTTTAATAAAAAATATTCATTCTCTACTAATGGATGATAATTTACATACAATGTTAAACCGACAGTTTTAAAATTTACCATTACTTTATAACATTTCTGCAGTAAAAAATTTACAGCTTCAACAATATAGATTTTTAAATCATCTACACTCATAGCATAAACAAATTTGTCCCAATAAAAATTACACTTCACAAAATTACTATAATATTGTAATTTTCTTTAAACTTGGACATTTTTCCTTACTATTAGCTTAAATACGAGCATTTAGATTTGTTTAACTTTTTGATAAACAAGTTTAGTAATGCGCATTCAAAACAAATTTATAGACGAGTTAAATTGTATTTAATAAACTACAGTAACGTATACATAACATAAAGTAAGATATAAGTTGTCACAGAAAAAGGTACAAATTTAGGTTTACCACAAAATAAAAAAGATCTTTATAATAATGAAGTCTTCTGTTATTACAAATGATAAGAAAATGTATTGTTCTAAAATTATTTTAGATTGTAATAAAATTATTCTAAAATCACACAAATACATACCTTGGAGCTACAGAGCGTGCCTTCTTCAATCGTTTCTGTTTACGACGAAGTGCTCTGGCAGGTTGGTTAAACCAAGTTTTCACAAACCTTTGCCAATTTTTGTGAAAATGCCCATTGGGGATCATATTGTTACGTTTACCCATCTTGGCTCTGAAAACGAAAAAATAAAATTCAATATTCTATTGTTCAAATACATAGAAAAGATATTAAGTAAAAGTTTGTTATGTTATCGGTCAAGAATCCAAACATTAACATGTTACTTAACAGAAATTGTTAATGGAGCTAAAATTGATTTGATATATTTAATCAAATGAATTAACAAACGTAATAAATACAGAACATAACCTCCAAACGCGAAGAAGGTTTGTTAACTCGAATTAACTTTCAAAAAATATTTTAATACAAAATTGGTGAACACGAACAATTAGAATGCAAATAATTTGTTTTACCGGAGTATGGAATATATTAAAATTCAGATTCCTGTGATATTTATGGATTACTTTTTCGTAAAATCTTTCTTACCACTGTATACTTTCGACGTGAACCGGAAAAAGAAAGACGGTAGAAATAGGAACTAAGAATGCCTGACTTGCAACCGGAAACCACGCGTGCTGGTAACCTTAGGAATAGTTTCTAGAAGTCGAATTAATTTTCTTGCCTCACGTTACCACACGACCATTTTTCAATAAATGTATGTAAATAATTATATACGACTTCAGAAATGTTTGTATTTTCGAAATCAATAAACTTTACTTCAAAATATATAATTTATAATTACAATAAATTCCCAGGTTTAAAGTCGGGCGAGAATATGTTTTGATTGGCTAATACCACAAAATTCTGATTTCCAATTGGACTAGTTCAGTCAAAGTGGCGCATCTGGTGGCCAGGTTTGAACTAAGATACATGAGTCACTCACTGTATGGTGCTCAATATTGGCGATTCAAACAGCTAAAGTGGCGCACCTGGCAGTCGAGTTTGAACTAATATGTACACGACTCATGGTGTTCAATGTCCACGTAGAGTTTAAAAGTTTATAAAGTTTATTTTTACGTTTTTTGTGAAATTTAAAATATCCCCTCTAATAGAATTGGAGCATTTAGTTGCCGCACTTAGAGGGTTTGTTGACCTCTTCGTGAAATAGAGACGTTGTGAAATAGAGAGGTTGTGAAAAATATAGTTTTTGTGGGTATTCGAGAAGAGAAAACTCCTTTGTGAAAATGGAGGCTCTTTTTGTCAGGACGACAAAAATTCTCGAAGATCCTCCACGAAGTACCACGAAGTACAAATCCAGATCAATAAAAAAAATGAAAAAGTGGAGGAAAAAATAAAATCAATTTCATATTCATGACCAGCAGGTGCTTCAAAGGAACACTGCTGTAAACATTCAATGGCTACGCTTATTTACCTTGAAAAGGAATTATATAAGTATAATATTCTGTTAATTTTACTAAAATAAAACAAAAGATATATTGAAGTATATATTTTTAACAAATAATAATATAATAATATATTAATGTATTAATTCTCTTAATATTAAATCAAATGAACATAACCCAAAAATAATTTGACTGATACTTAGTTATTTTTGTTATTGTAAAAAATGTACTTCCCCAATTAGTAACTGACTTTCACTATTAATCTAGGAGTTATTAACTAATTCACAGCATAGAGTATTCAAATCAATTTATTTAATATATAATTCTTCAGGCACGAGGAATAATGGGAAACGTTGACATGTATTTTTTTCGACTGGAATCAGCAGTTATTTCGATCCCATTTTTTTTCTTCTCTGTCTGAAAATACATATCTTCTTCCATGATTATTAGTTGATATTTAAATAATATGGACGGACTTGAAAACCTGTCAAAACCTATAAATTTATATTGAGAGCACCATACATACAGTGAGTCGTGTACATATTAGTTCAAACTCGAACACCAGGTGCGCCACTTTAGCTGTTTTACATTTTGAAAGTTTATTTTTAACTAAATCGAGATTTTTAATATTGTTCATATTATTTAAATATTTTATAAATGAATTAATACTAATGGAAGAACTATGTACTTTCGAATAAAGGAGAAATAAACGGGAACGAAATAACTGCTGCATTCCTCAGTGAATCCCTACATCTCCGAATTAAAAAAGCAGAAAATCATCTTTATCGGATTACAAAAGATCTTTACAACGTAATCCATTAAGAGTGGGCCGTCGACATAAATACGGGGAAAAAATTAACGGCAGAATGAAAGTTTGTAGCAAGCATTTTAAAACAGTCAATTATATACCTTGAAAGTTTATAATTTTTTTTGTAATTTTTATGATTTCTATACAAATTGTGATTGTAGGTTATTAATTTAATCTTTATTTACCACAGGTGGGGGTGGTTTAAAAACTCCTCTGCCGATAAAGCAGGAATTTTCACTAAAAACCATACATAAAAAATGACTGAATCGATTTTCAAAATTCTGGCCCCGTAAAGGTGATTCTAATTACTGTAGACGCTGTAGACGGTATCCTAGAAAATACTAAAGAAATTAATTCTGAACTGACTGAATTTTCGGAAGTTTACTTTTACTTCACACACTCTCGCGCGAGTGAGATGAAGCTGGGCATGCGTTGCTTACGATATTTTATGCAATTCTACATTGTGCAACGTGTTAATTTGCGCCTGAAAATTTCAATGCGCAAAGAAAATTTTGCCACAAATGGTCGAAAGCTGTTTTATTACTGCGTGCGGTAATATTACTCTGCGCACTGCTTAGGTACTAGTGCGGTAAAATTCCCTTTGCGCATCGAATTTTCCTCACTTTGCACACAGAATTGCATAAAGGAAACGTAACTAACCTTCAGAGTTTATTCTTCACATCAGTACGAAAATGATCATTGACAAGTTTTCATCTACTGTAGTTTGATTCTAAGTTTTTATTACGGAAAAAGGGTCATAAGACCTGCTGATAAGATCCATACATATACACTTTATTATGCCGTTGTTTGCGTTTTTTTATTTGCAAAAATAGTTTAAAATTCTATGCAAACATATATAGGTAACATTTATCAGCTACAAGGATGCACCTTTGGACGAATCGCCGTGACGTTATCGTTTGTCGCCGCGTGTATATTGAACCTATTTGTAAAATAGCAGGACTTACAAGCTTACAACCCTTTTTTTCCATAGTACAAGTTTGCTTGTTCCATTTTAAAAATTTGACATGACATTTACGCCCAGTTGAATTTTCGAACGGGGTTGGTTGACAGCCGAACCCGTATAGTGACGTCACACGAAACTTGTGCGCATAAAAGTCCGATTCAAATGGAAGAGTTTTTTATTGGCAAATAAAATATCCAAATTAATAAATTATTTTTTTTATATTTTATTTGTGTTATTTATTACCCAAATTATTATTTAAAATAATAAAAGATAAAAATATTTTACCGGTGAACCCCATTTTACTTGGACCCAGACCTTATGTCTGGACGAAGTATTGGATTTGGTCACCTCGGCCAAAAAATTATAGTTTTTCATCAAATTTCGACGTTTCGACCCCCTCCCGAAACAGCCCCTCGGGCGCAGTGATCACCTTTACGCTCTTGATACGAAAATAACTATTTCAGAATAGAATTATATGTAAATATATTGTATACATAAGATCATAATAATACAGATAGTAATTAGTAAAATGTAGTAAACATGTGATATGCGTCGAATAGTCTATTACAATACAAGTGCGTAAAGTAAATGTTTTACAAGTATTATTTATTAATACTTCGGCTGGCCTGTTGTCGGGGTCGAAGTTTTGAAAATGCTCATTTTCAATTTTCATACATATAAGAAACACACTATTATTGCAATATATCTATCGAGGCCACTTGGACCTTAAATATGATTGGACACTTTAGAACCCCCTTAAGGATTTTTCGAAATTCGGATTCTGTAAGGGCAGTTTAATTATTATAGACGGTATCCTAGAAAAGTGCAAAGACATTAATTCAGAATTGACCAAGAATTTTCGAAAATAAATAAAAATCACTTATTTCCTTTAATATTTTCTAGGAAACTCTTTATAGTGCTTAGAATTGCCCTTACAGAGCCCGAATTTTGAAAATTTTATTCTATCGTCTTTAATTTACGTTTTTAGTGAAATTTCCTACCTTACCAGCGAACTAATTTAACGCGGTGACGTCTTATCGAGTTTGTACTGTACTCCGAAACGATACCAGTCTTCCAAACCTAGACATCTAAGGCATGTTTACATGATTACAAAGACTTTTGCGATTAAGTAATTTTATGCCTATTAAAAAATAGTTCAATTTTTAGCATTTTTCATATTTAATGCATAGATTTGTTAAATAAATCATTTTCTTAACCTTAAACATAAAAAAGTTGATAGATGTTAAACGTTTTTTTTTGTGATTGGTCGGTGGCGATCAAGCATAATATCAAGCTTGATAGCGATTGGCTGAGAGCTTATACATGTGTTTCCCTATGTTCGGCCTTGAATTGTTTACCCGTATGTATGTACATAGATGGACAACGGCTTTGGGCAAATCTTGTCACGACGATAGTTCATGCTTGATTTGAGCTCATATCGGAATCAAGCATAGACTATAAAAAATTGATTAGATAATCGGTTCGTAACAATCAACAGGTGCATGAACTTTGATGTATGTACAACGTATGTATACATAAGTACACTGTACGTGCGCAGATGTCGCCGGTGCATCTTGTTTATCCATCCATTTAAATCACTTTCATTGCGGATTCGCGGTCTTTTTTATTACGTCAGAAATTAATTATAGTTTGAACTGAGGTTCAGTTTTTAAATGAAAATCTATATACCTATATAAGCTTTGTTGCGTAAAGACAGTAAAAGTAAACAATTTGAATAAAATGCAATATTTAGGTTAGTTGATATAATGTGAATAATTGATGTTTAAGATAACAAAATAACAAATGTCTAATAACATATGTCTATAGATACAAATTTTGAAAAATAAAACTTTTACAGTAATCAATGTCTGCAATTAATAATTGTCAATTACGATGGATGCAAAGCTAGCTAAAGCTATTGTGAAGAGCAGTGAAGAGGTATTGAAAGATCTAGAATCTGCAAATGAATGGAAATCTTTCGAAAGTGCTGAAGAGCTTTGTTCTTTGACCTCTATCGTTATAGGCGGAATTTCCAAATCCTTAACAGATCTCCTTTCATATAAAGTTTGTCATGAAGCACGTCAGCGTCATCAAGTGCGACAGAAGCTTATTGTAAGTATCATCACGATTCACTGTATTATTAATATTTTACATTCTTACCTTGTCATCAGGAAACGCTGAGAGATTGGATACGTTTTCAAGGATCATTTCATACTTTACGCACATTTATGGATCATGATAGAACAAATGCTTTTGTAATTAGAATTCTTAAACGGTACTTGAGTCACGCATTTCTAAAAAAAACAGATTCTGCTGATGATCTGACATGTTTGGCTAATGCTATTTCATGTCTCACTAAAGCAGACGATTCATTAAATAATCAATTATGTCAAGTAATTGAAAGAATAGTAGAAATTGAACAGTCGCAACATAGTGAAACATTTCTTCAGTACATAACAAGGGAACTTCATCAGCAACTGAGACTGTCAACGGTGGAAAACATCTACTCTGTTCATTCAGAAAAGTTTGTGAAAGAACCTATAAAGAAAAGTTTTCAGAAATTCTGGAATAACGAATCGGCATTTGATGAGGTAGACTATTTATTTGAGATTCTTGCGGAATCACCAACCATTTTTTTTGCAGTATCAACTGTAATTGCTAATGAAATTATTAGCGTTGGAAATTTAGCTGCAACAGTCAGGAACTTTGTGCAGTTATTTTTGGAACAAGTACAAAAGTTTTGTGAAAAGGTTTCAAAAGACATAATAGATTTATACCCAAAACATTTACGTAGTTGTGTAATACTTTTAAGAATTCCACCACGTCTTCATTCAACAAATTCAAAGCAGTGCGCATTTGAAATGTGGAAAGACATTTTTTTAAATAGTCAAAATGAATCTAAGATTTTATTGTCGCACTACCCAGATTGGAATATAGTTTTCCATGAATTTTTCGAAAACATTGATAAAGACTCGTAAAAATAAATATTTTGTATGCGTCCATATTAATTAAATTTGATTAAGTCTGTACATAGTCTCTTTGAAAATAAAATGTTTATTAAATAGTTGGTTTTTCAAAAACATGATGCAATGTATATTAAGTCGTAAAGAAAATCTGCATATTTACATATGGGATTGTTCCCAAAAATTTCAAATATTTTTTTAAACACCAGAAGATACCTTTTTTTATTTATCATCAAATTTTCTTCTCATTCCTTGTAATTATGTATAAATTATCAATGTTATTGTCTTATTTATATAGTATTATTAATAAATTAACAATTTCATAAATAACAAATGATTCATGTAAATCATTTTGTGAAAAAATAAGATGAAAATACCATCTAACATGTAAATAATTGATATTTAATCATAATTAACTGCATAAACCTCTTATTATGATTTTTTATATGAATAAAAGACATTGTACTAAATATTGACTTTTATATTTATTTGTCCTACCTTGTATTTCTTCAAAATAACAATCGTTTACTCAATAACTATTTATCAAGTACACAATTTTTTAAAGAATTTTAATATTTCACAAAAAAAGAATAATAGAGAGGATTAGAAATGAAGAGAAGTAGACAATTTCAGTGTAAATATGAAGAAACGCTTGAAAGCTTGTTGCAGTAGAGAATCAAACTAATCAGCAATTTTCCTACACTTAGGAAATTTGTATATTCATTTCGATTTTTCTCTGTGAACTTTAATGTTTGATAGATGATTGTGCCCATTGTAGTATCTTTACGGGTGATGTAAGATTTGAACCATTTTGAGTTGTGGCGTTGACTGGATTTCTTGCATGACGCAGCCAGAGGTTACCGTCATATCGGATGGTGTAGATGTATTTGGATTTCCAGCTGGCAAGGATAGGGTGGATGGAGCAGGATGATTTTGTGCTGGGGATTTGGACATTGCGTTTCTTTGTTGTAAGGATTTACGTCGTCGGGACTTTTCAGGTTTTTTCTGTTGGTCCAATAGCTTCTCCTTACCTCTGCTTCCTTTGAATTTCTGAACCTGTCAGAGTGAATGTACAAAATTCCAACAGATCAATCACACATATATCTATAGCCATTATACATGCCTATGAAATTCATTTCATTTAAAAGTATCACTTTTACTTCGGTAATTTATACACTTAAATAATTATGTATTTTTTTTTAATTCTTAATCTGGTTTCGGTGTTTATGAGCAACTCTCACATTGCTTATTACATCATAATTATGCACAACCTAATATATAGAAAGGTAGAGGGCAGGAGAAATTAAAATGTACCAAAACAAATATAAGAAATAATAAAAAATAAGACCCACCTATAACATGAATGACGTCATTCCATGTAGATGTAACAATCTGAACAAGTATATACCACGAATAAAAAGCTTTCAAAGAGTAAGCAAAAAGAACAAACTACATTCTGATTGTACTAATTCTCATGTTTTGGGGAGTTGCTTGATATCTACACAGATATCATTTTTGTGTTGCCACTTGAATGCTTACTTTAAAATTAACATGACAACGCTAGATTTGTTCTTGTTGCTTACGCTATACCCTGAACAGTGCACCAAATGCAACTGTAAACTGAGACAAGAGTATTGTGAGATTCATCAAGTAACGAGAACAGTTAATGTACACTTTTTTGGCTGAAATGAACAGTGAAAATATCGATGTCCGATTTTACAGAGATTTAAAAAACTAGTAGTACATCTCCCACTGTACAGTAATTAGTCAAAATACAAAATATAGTTATCTGCATTTAATGAGAGGATTCCATTTATCCAAGCAGTTTTAGAATGAATTAAAACAAATACAAGAAAGGTAGCTGTCTATAATTATGTGTCCATTTCTGTCGATAAACCAGAAAGTATACGGAATCAATATTTTGCATTCTGTTTCTTTCTAGTGGCGTATAGGTTGTCCGAGATTCTTCTTCGAATTCATACTATTTTATACGATCTATAATTCAAGAATTAAATTCATTCGATCTTATAGACGAATAGCTTTAAATTCTGTTAATTTAATTGAAGAATTAATTATATCATTCCAACAAACGAAAAAGTATACGAAAAATCTGTGTAAGCTTTAATACGAAATATGTATAAGTCTGTTTCTTTCCCACTTTTTCAGTTACAAATGTGAGTGTGTACGATCTTATACGCGATACATAAAAGCGCATAACCTCAAAGAAACGATTACTTTGGATTATCGAATGGCTTAAACTCAAAACTCTAAAACAAAACATTTCTTCGAAAATTATGAAATACGGAAAACGATATAATCAATTTTTCGATTAAATTGACAGAATTTAAAGCTATTCTAAGCCGCAAGAAATCAATTTTTTCGTATAAAATAGTATGAATTCGAATAAGAATCTCGAATAATCAATACGACATTAGAAAGAAACAGAATGCAAAATATCGATCACGTATACTTTCTGGTTTATTGGGATTTTCCGTATTTCGTAATTCTCGAACAAATGTCCCGTTTTTGAGTTTTTAGTTCAAAACCTTCAATAATCGAAAATAATCGTTTTTTTCAGGGTAGGTGAGTTTATGTATCGCGCGTATAATATTGTCCCGCATTCGAATCTGAAAGAGCGGGAAAGAAACAAACTTGTTTCACACTGTCACACAAACTGTACATCGTATAAAGATTTTTTGGTTTGTTGGGCCGATATAAGCCATCTTTTTTCGACTTTGTGATCAAAATTCTGGCAAATTTTAAAATTCTTGGCTTCCGGATGGAAGAATTTTATCAATAATTGCCGCGAAAGCCGTAAATCTCTGACAAATTTTGTTTATGTATTTCTAAACGGACGCCAAACCAGATACATTAAACCCCGTCCTAAGTTATAATGTCGGTTCTTTCAAAATGGCGGAGGATTCTCCAAAGTTATAGTCCCCACTTCCGTAACTCTGTTTATATCCGTGCAATGAGTGCTTCTGTGTGTGAGTGTCTCGAAGCGAGTGTGGTTCAGAGAAACAAGATGGTGGGAGAAGGAAAGGAAGAGAGTGGTATAACTTTGGACAAGCCAAATGTATAGCTTTGGATAGACATATAACTTTGGACGGTATAACTTAGGACTTCTGCATCTTCTTAAAAAGAGGCGAGAAATTGTATGGGAAAAATGTGTAATACACCTGGAACAAGAACGACACCACTTAGTATTCACGTTAACCCAGTATGAAAGTGTTTGCTGATAACATAAAAGTGGAAATATCCTTTGTTCGCGGAATGTGTCGACAAGTGCATCGTAACATTAATTTGTAAGCAACCGATGATGATAGTGAAAATTGTTCTCTGTGTATACCCAAATACCCAGTAGATGAACCACGTTAGATTATTGATAATACACAACATCGCCGAGTGTTTCATCAGAGTGAGGGCTAATAAAATTACACCAAACGAATTCCCAATAAATAGCTTATCGGGGGACCGGGCAGATGTTTTATTGTTAGAATTTCTTCTTACCAGATTTACCCTGCATTACTAATAAGATAAAGAAAGGTCACTGTGGGCAGTGCAGTCGGGGGGCTTATTCTGGGTGGGTGATGCCATGTTCTGTCCTGTAGTTGTTTTGTTTCATCTGTCTTTTAGACCTTATCTTTTCGGGAATGACCCGAGAATAGTCTAAAAGTCATTTTTGATACACGTGTCCGTAAAGTATGATTTTACGGACTGATCTCTGCATCTTACGGACTAAAAACAGTCTGTAAAATGCCTACTTGTGTATCAAAAAATAGTGTACGCTCCTCGACCGTAAAATTGCACTTTACGGCCTAGGACCGAAAAGTACTATTATCCGGAGAAACTGCCAACCCATAAAAATAATGGTCTTCTTCGATAACGGCGAAATGGCATAGCCTTCGTAATAGGTGTCGATATGATGTTTATAAATAATATGATACATGATGTAAAATATACAAAATAACATTTTTCATTATTAAAACTATTGTATAGCTTTGTTAAAAATGAAAAACTGTAAAATTCATTACCTAAATTATTCAGAAGTTTGAACAATATTATATGTAATTCCGTATATCATTATATCCGGAAGAAATTAATTTTTTGTCTTTGTTTTATAATAAATAATACTAACTCTTATACTCCTATACTCCTTTTTATCCCACATGGCAACGAGTTGCTGTAAAATGTAGTGAAATATCTTCGAACAAGCTCTTCGTATAATTATGGTTGAACTTCGGTTATAGGTAAGTTCGTTTAACCATCACATACACTGATATATTTAATTTGAATCCGTCCACATAATAACCTCCATATTGAAAGTTTTCAGATCGAGATTTACGTGATCAATGACCATGTGTTAACCCTTTCGTTGTGGACTACGTATATACACGTAGTAGACTAGGTGCGCTCCCAGTGTGGACTGCGTGTACCTATACACGTAGTTATAAAAGACCGAATAAACAAAGAAGAAACAAACAGATATATACTAGAGTTAAGTTTCATTGGGTATGTTGAATCGCTGAATTTGAATTTGAGGACAATTTAAAACGTTAAACGGAAAATTCAATATGGCGTCTTGAATTAAAAAAAATATGTCGACCATATTGGATCCGCCATTTTGAATGTTTGAAGATTGACTCCAAATTTGTAATCAGCATCTTCGAAAACATAAACAACCATGTCTACGCAAATTTCAAATTTGCCGGAAACATCGTAACATTTTGAGTCCACATTCGAGTTTTCGGCCCTCATAGCGAAAGGGTTAATATGTCGTCAATAATACAGTAAACCCTCTCAATAGTTCCGGGCAACGCGGAAAGGGGCAATGTTTTTCCACGAACGCGTGTTTCCACACTTTCTACTCGTCCGCGGAAAATTTTTCGTGCTTTCTCTCAGTAATGCCGGTACGCCAAACTTGACAGCGAGAGGGTTTATTTATTTAATTGTTATGAGGTAACATGTTCGTGTAACATTAGCTTAAATTCAGTATTAATTGATATCACTATATATATATTATCAGTATTATATTAAATATTTTTGTGTTAATAGGTATTAGACTTTCTATATGCAAGCCTAGAACAAAAAAAATTACTACGATGGACACACGACGGTTATTTCGTATTTTGCTTGGCGGAAATATTGAGAACAAGCTAAATGAAATTCGAGAGAAAAACATTCCAGATCAGCACAAGGGGAACAAACAAGCTCGCTCAACAAACTGGGGAAGCGGAACTATTGAGAGGGTCGGCTGTATCTACATGCAGCATCATTTAGCATGCAGTTAGGACCATCTGACTGTAGACGGCGTTCAATGTTAAGGTCGTTGGTATCATTGCGTGGCTCCCTCTGTCTCCTTCAATTTTTGTACTGGTCACTTTTTTACATTTATAGTTTTTTCAGAGGTTACCTTGTGTTTGGATGTAAAAAGAACATCGCAGTATAATATATATATATATATATTTAAAAATGATAAGGTTTTAACGAAACGTTTTACAACACTAATGAAATGATAATTTCTCTTATTAATAATAAATATTAATAAAACATATTATAAATAAAGTATAAAGTATATAATTCGTCAACGTAACCATGAATTCCGGATTAAACAAAAATTCGGTGTCTATCTTATAAAATTGTTGTATGTCCCTCATCAAATTGGAAAGCAAATCTTTGTTTAAATCTTCTTCGCAATCATTATTAATTCTTGTGTAAGTTTTATTAATCAATGTTACTTCAGTAACTGGATGAAATTAAGGGCACGTGGGAGTTGGAAAAAACGAGAATACCCGCCATGAATTTGATTCGAACAATAAAGTTTATTACCCATAGACTTTCATTTCCAAAAAAGAAAGTTGAAATTATTCGTTTAAGGTGACCGTCGATAACAAAACCCCGCAACTCAAAAGTGCTTAGAAAACTAAACTCTTAAATGATAAATTAAAAAAAAACTATGAGACAATATCGACGAAGAAACATTAGACGATTCATCGCGTACGAGCCTAATTAAAGTTCATACTTTTGTTTGGGCCGATATTCGTTCATCTGGTTTGTTTTACAATTAACTATTCATAATAATAATTACAATAGCGATAATTAATAATGACTCTTTGACTTCGATCTTGTATCTCATTTCGCAGCGTTACCGTATTTTAACTTTTCCATCCGCTCTTACAATATCCGACGAATATTTTGTATGCGTGTCTTCACACACGCGCACACACACACACACACACACACTTATGCTCACGTTCATCCACAAACACACACGCACGCGTGCGCGCACACACGCACATATGTATATACGTACATATAATGTATATGCGGGTGTTATGTGTACCCACACACGCACACACACATACACACACACGCGTGCACGCCCACAAACACACACGCGCGCGCGCGTGCGCGCACACACATGTATATACATGCGACTTTGTTATATTTATAAATGGCTTCTTGTAGTATCTATCTATGGTCTTGAACGAACAGACACAATTCTTCGACGTTACATATCGCTTTGGATGCATTTGTTCGTTCACAGAATTCACTATATTCATTCGAAGTGTTGTGGTGGAATCGGTTAAATTACTAACTAGCAATAAAGACCTCTCGATCGCACCGTTGCACGAGCTTCGAAAACCACAGAGTGAATATTGCAATAATTATTTAATAATTACGCTGACGAGAATTCTTAGTTTAGGTTCCACATAACAATATGTTATTGTATATAACCATAGATCTACGAATGTTCACTTGTGATATTTTAATGCAATCGATTGCGTAACTCTTCAAGTAGAGTTTTACAGAAACAATGGTTTGGCAATTAGTCTGTCAATCTTTCCATAAGGTACACAATTTGTTGTATTTGTTAATTCAATAAAAGAACAATGAAATAGAAACCTATCTGCATTGAAAACTAAAGCATGCCCATGGCGAAGAAATAATAATGTAAAATGTGTGAAAATGTTTAATTTGAATGCGTTCAATATCCGTCCGTTAGTTTATATATAAACTATAGTCACTGAAAATTCACAAATATTTTGTTACCGTTGTTGTCTAACCAGTTCGAACGACGCACATTGCACAGGGTTGAGAGATTGATTTCCATCTTATCATGGGCAAACTTTCCTTTTCAGCATAAAGCAAGCAAGAGAAGCAAACAATTATTTTTAATAGCGAAATCTTTTCAAGTATATCCCTTTCCAACTTTATCTCAGATATTTCTATTTCATCAGTGGTATGGAATAACGCCTATAAACAATTCCAATTCACCAAGTCCGTATTAAAATTTTACTTCCAATTAATATACGCCTGATTTCATATCTCAAGAAATTGTTTGTTAGAATCTTATAACTTCAATCGTGCGTATATATTTTAGTTATCATGTATAAATTAAAAAAAATTATATGATAGTTATTCAATATTTATTAGGCCGCATATTATATTTTCCCAACGTGGAGCAAAATTCGCGACCGCGGAATTCGTGTTAGTTTTATTTTGTATGTTTATACTCGTCTTCCTGATTGAAGGTTTCATGAAAAAGTAATAGCAATTCTGATGATTGCTGAAATTGAATACTTTTTTTTTCAATTCGTTGGGAGCGTTTATATTGTTTTGTTTGAAACGAAAATGGGGAAGACGTTTATTAATTTTGTTTTATCGGTAACGGATTTTAGACCGGTTCAAATGAGTTGCCAGTAAATCCTACTTTCATTGTGAACAAAAAAAGGCATATCCTAATACTGACACTGTTTACCCAAATTATTAACACGAGCATACCTAGGTCATAACCATTTTTAATAAACATGAACATGTATCGTTTTAAATGAAGGTTTGCGATATAATTTCCAAAATTACCACGAAAAACGCACTGGTTGTGTTCGACATGGCTTTCTATCTTAGACAAAACACTCAAAGTTAACACCACCTCAAATAAAACTCATAATTTGAACAGTGAAATGTAAATCGCAAAAAAAAACATACAAAGAAAAATGACAAAAATACATGAAATTTTGAAGAATGGAGATTGATACATTTATTTACAATTTTTTTGAAGAAATTACCCAATTAATTCTATTTTTAATTAAGTTTACTTTTAATTATTCAACACGTCATGTTTAATAATAGATTTATTAAATATAATATAATTTAACTCTCAACAATTCAACTTATACAATATAGTTTAAGGGTATCTAAATGTCACGATTTTTAATGAATATGATCAAACCTTACCTCTCAAAATTTACCAAATAATCACACAATTTCTTAAACATAGACTTTCTGTAAAAGTTTGGCCATTTTTCCTGACGATTCGTATAAAGTCGTGAAAGTTTAATAAAATTCTTCACATTTTTGGATATCTTTTATTTCGGAATAGTCGAAAATGTGGATGCTTCGGGAAGTAGGATTCAAAGTTTACTCTTAGTAAATAGGTTGTTTGATTCAGCCGAAAGTATTTACTTAATTTCTATAATGAATTATTTCTTTTTACCCATTAGTATGTGATTCGAAACGTGAAATATTTTAAGAAATGTTGTTCTTCTATGCAAGAAATAGTATCATTAAAATAACAAATATTAGTGGAAAAAGGGAAACAGGTTATTTTTATATTTCATATGTCATCATTTCTCTTTCATCCCCAATGAAAGTTAAGGACACACAGTTCTTCCTAAAAAATCGTGAAGAATTTTTTTACAAATTACAAATTTACGGAACTTTTACAATGTGGATAGTAAACATTACAAAAATTTTTACCAGAAATAACGATTAGTGAAAGTAGTTAAATTCCCCAGGTTTTGTAACATTTATGAGTGTATCCAAATAGCAAACATTTTTGTTGTTGTACAAACTTATAAGATCAAAATTCAATTGCCAAATATTTATAGATTTGCTTCACACGTTGAAAGAGTGTTCCTAATTATTGTAACATTGAAAACTGAGATTTTTAAAATTGTTTAGTCGAACGATATTTATATTTGAATATACCATACATTTCCGGTAATCGTTGAATATAAATTCCAATACTTTCAATATTGTTGGATTTCATTGTACAAAAATAATGTCCGGATAAATCATCAGGCACGAATTTAAAGCTTGTCTTGTTTGCAACCTGCATTCAAAAAGAATGTTTTCATAAAAATTGGATTTGTTTAAGCAAAGGACACGAGACAAATTTCAATATCATTTCTTGTGTATTTTAGTCACGTTTCAAGAGAAATTAAATGTGAAATTTTGAAAATGACACGACTAATCAAGTATTGAAATTTTACTGTGCAATCTACAATTCTTGCTTTACAAACGTTAACGTTTCATCTCCCAAAAATTAGAACATTCGACATTAAAATATTCATCAATATTCGCTTATTGATTAATCAATAGTTCGTTAGAAATGAGACACAGGTGCCCGACGTTCTTTCGAGTTTTCTTCAATCGTTACTCGTAAATTTATACACGCGTCAACTTAATCTATTGCACACGCATGCACTCACATAAAAAACACGTTCAAATTTATGTGCAATTAACTCAGTTGTTTATTCTATTACAAGAATTATTAGCAATAAATAAATCAGAATTCGAAACTATGATATTGTCTAATTCTGTTGGTTTGCAGTACATTATTCGATTCAGGAAATAAATATCTGCACTTTTATAATCATCAACGTGGACTTTTTACAGAAAGGTATTATTCACGTTAGTATATAAATTTGATCAATATTACGATAACCTTTACCATTATTTCAATTTCGTTAATGAATATTATAAAATATTCGAACAAGGAACAGATACGATTCTTCAAATTGAAATCAATTAAATTATTTTATATAGTATTCTTTTTATGTATTAAATTGAAGAAATAATTGACTAACTTCAATTATTACTTTCTTTTTAAAGTCAATTTATCGATTATATTCAGTAGACGGGTTGAAATTATTTGCTACATTATATTATATAAATATAGAATTTAAATAACAGTAACATCAGTTCTATAATATCGTACATTTTGTAATGTTGATTTTATAAAATATATCTGTTAAACTGTAACTCTTCTGTACGGTAATGATATAAGAATGTTGCAACACTCAAAACGCATTACAAGTTTCAATAAATATGTTGAATTAATGACATCAAATAGTATAAAGATTAAACAAATTGATCCAATGGAAATGTTGATCTGTTTCTTTATCCATACATAGATTGATTGGCATATTGATCAACTATTTATATTAGAAATGAATACCGCCTTTTGTAACCATTACAAAAGATAGGAATTTTTATCCTGCTTATAAAATAAGGCGTTAACTCGAAATAACTAAATAATTTCATCACTTTAACTGAAATTATCAACGAATTAGTCATATAAATTCTTCTAAGTATTAAATAAAAAATATTCTGCACCGTATCCAGATTTTTTATTAATTATTAAATGAAATGAGGAAAGCGTGAATAAAATATACTTTAAGTGGTATGTTAAATCAGCGACTAATCACCAACTTGATTTGTTACCACTTACTAAAACGGATTTTATGCGGGTCTTAGGTGCAGTGTTTGATAAAATGTAGCACGACCAAAGGTTAATTATGAAAAGTATTTCCGATCATATTTTTGTTCTGTTCATAAATAAAATATTTATTAAGATTTTAGTAAGTTTATATGATGCTTGAATAGGTTTGCAAAACCAATTGTCTATTCCGCAGGTTTAAAACCATAAATGCCAGTTTTTTTTACTATTAGATAAAATAAATTAAATTATGTGTAAAAAAAGGACTAATAATTTTGAAGGATTGTGAAAATGAAATTGAACGATAAGTGATACGATAATTTTCAAAATAATATGTTCTATTTTATAATATGATTTTTTTACATGTAAACAAATATGTAATAATGTCACCTCGATTTATGAAAAAGATTACATGAAGATTTTTCGTATCTATTCCCACACCAATTTTCTATGAAATTATTTCAAAGTATTGATTGGTCTAACGACATAGTTTTATATATTTGAAAGTTAGTGCTCATAAATTTATAAAATAAACATATGTAGACTAAAATATCACAATGTTTTTATCACTGATAACAAGAGATGCCGCAAAACGAAATATGACAAATTCAGTTTCAAGTGTAAGGAACTAAAAATATAAATATCTTAATGAAGAGAATCACAGGAACTGGAAGAACGAAAGAAAATCGCCATGACATGATCCATTCTTAACAACAGAACACAACTAGTCGTTCTTCGACAATAATCAAACTGACGCTAATAATGATGATTATAATAACAAAGCTATTTCCGTATCTTCAAGGGTATTTAAACGGGCAGAGTTTACACGTCGGTTTATCCTCTCAAGACTGAATTTTGGAAGTTGAAGAGGATGGAAGGCCGGAATAATCTTAAAATACACAAATTCATCCGCTGTGTGATCGACAATTCAAAAAATCAGCCTGTGAATATCGAATTCAAATCGTACAAGAATTTTAAATGGCAACAAATCGGTGAATAATTGTGGCGTGTCTTCCTAGTCGCGCCGCGAAAAGGTTTTGAAAATCTTTTCAACACCGATAATAATTGTAACAATAGTAGCTGACGCTTCTCTCTGCGAGTGGCATTGCTTGGGTAGAACAAAAAAGGCCTCTAGTTATAACAAACTTGAGCTGGCAGACACGAATATTTTTTTTTTTTACTAAAATAAAAAAATGGTTATCATGGGTAACAGGGAAATGTCCTAACACTAATATTATGCGCGCTTTGGAAGGTATCCAAACAAATAAATAAAAGATCTGTTATTCTAATTAATAATGTTTTCAAGATGGAGCCAATATTTCTTATACTAATTGTCTCCTTACCCCAACTCAGTTCGCGTAGGAGTGGCTTTGAACATTTAACACTTTTCGTACAGGGGTTCAATAAGAAGAGATTAAAATAGGAGAGGTCGAAATGTAATGTCAGTTTGGATATTTGCCGGTTACCCATTAGAACTAGACAAATAAATTCGAAAAACTGGTCCGTCAGACTCAAGAATTTATTTTCAACATTATAAGCGTGGTTTAAGAGGGTATTCTCATCCAGCTAAAAAAACGTTATTTAATTTCACAATGAAAAGTAAGTACGACTCCCTGGTTATTTCCTTCGCATATACTAGAATTACGCGTAATTTTTCAAATTTGGTACTTGAAGATTTAGTTAAAAAGAATTTTTTAAAAATCAAGACCTCCGTACCCCACTAGTTTTTATGTCTCTCTTTCGAATGGCGCTGATAAAACGTTCAAAAAATTATGTTTAACACATTTTTTTTTCAAAATTATTGAATCGTGGCTTTCAAAAGGATTATTCAAACTTGGCTAATTAATGTTATGATTTTGTATAATATTTAAAAGTAAGTATAAAATATAATTTTTTTTTTTGTGTTCAAATCGATACGAATCGAAATATGTGAAAGCATACTTTTAAAGTAGAACTGTCGAGAACACGTTTTAGACAGGTTAGAAGCTGATAAAAAAACCGTATATGGTGAACAAATTTTGTTGTTTCAAGATTTTCAAAAAAAAATGCGTTAAACATCATTTTTTGAAAATTTTCTCAACGCCATTCGAAAGAGCGATATCGAAACTAGTGGGGCACCGAAATTTTTCATTTTAATTAAAGTTTGTTACATAAAAAAATGATGATGTAATCCGTATGCAAAGCGCGCATATTTGGGCACTAAAGAGTTAAAATAAATTGTGTTTCTATTAAGAAGAATGATAGTTGGATACAATGTTACAATGAGATTGCTCTGGGATGTAGTTGATGTGTATCAAGAAAGCTCATTCAAAACTGATAAATTTAGTTGGATTGTGAGGAAAAAAATCTATGATTGTATGCCAAATTAAAATAATCTGAAAAAATATAAAATGTATTTTTTCCTTACATTAGGAAAGAGGAATATTAGATATTGAATATACCTAAACAACATTTTTACTAGAAAAATCTCTTTTATGAGGGTAACAAAAAGCGTAATATGTAAATATTTTTCTGAATAAACACATTGTTATTTAGGAATGTTACTATACAGGTAAATCATACTTTAAAATTCTTCTGGTTTTAACGGATTATAATGACTAGTCGCAGGTTTAAAAAATCGACAAAAAAGAAAGAAAAACAAACCGTTTTACATTTCGGCCATTTGTGGAGGTCCTCTTACTAAATTCTTAAATCATACTTTTATCATTAAATATATGATTTGATTTAGTTCCTCAGATTTTCACCATGAGATATAAGATAATAATAAAAGTAAGATAAAAGTTGCGATAAAAAAAGTAATAAAAGTTTAAAAACTCTTCTGGACGTGCTGCGCACTGATGATCAGTTTGTAAAATTTTAAAGATTTAGAGTCAAAGTATAAAAAATAAAAAATTTATCAGTTTCGAAGTTTCCAACCTGGGAACAGACCGTGAGCATCCTCCATTTATAAACATTCGTCTTAAATGCATAATATACTCTTACTACGGCGACTGTATTAACAAAATAATTTGTATTTTTTACTAGTCCGATGTGGTAGGGCCGAATAGTATTTATTTCTGTTTAATTGAATAATTTGCTGTAAGATAACGACATGTTTAACGAAATATTGTCGTTCAATCGATGAAATAAGTGTTTGTATTAGTATTTCGAATGTTTGAATGACTGAGAAATGGAATTTGATCAATGTTCATGAGAATACCGCCTTAATGAAACGAAATAAAGACCAATTATTGCATAAACATCATATATTCATTTTAATCGTCAGTTTTGGAAATCGTAATATCCAATGCGATAATTCAATAAGATTCCTTTACAATTTGTCGAATAACTCGAGAAGGAAGTTAAAATCAAACAGTAATATCGCTGATTTCTTAACTGTATAAGAACGCCGCCTTAGCTCCATCACAGCCGCTCGCAGAGTTCTTTATAAACGGCTTCGCAAAAATAGCAAAACAAAGCGCCAATCGTGTAACAAACGCTTCAATCTCAAGAATTAAGCTCTCACGCTCCCCGCCTCCCCCCCTAATCCCCCGTCTATACGGTGCGCGCGTTGCATACACATCGACGATTAGAGGGAGACACACAGACGCGCATTCTGACAGATTACTACTCGAAAACTGATACAATATTTCCCGAATGGCGCGAACAAGAAAATACTCTGTAAAACGCAATAATAGTAGCATCGACGATGGCGACGAATTATAATAGTTAATAATAATAGTAACTACTAACTAATAATAATTAATAATAATTCATTTATAATTAATAGTAGCTGTTGATAATAGCAATAATAATAATAATAAATATTATCATCATTGTTATTAAACGTAAACGCAACCGTAATCGCAAGTCATAGAAACTGTTAATCCATGCGTGTGGCAAATAGTAAATGTTAATTCGTATATTACTTCTCTCACTAGACACGATTCAACATATAGAAAGTTTATCATCATTATTATTCAATAATTATCATTTATTATGTATAGTCGATATCTTAAAGCTGTCTAAGGACTTCCTGCGTGGCAGGAGCGTCGCTTTATTTTTTTTCCTTTCTCCTTTACTTTATATTACTTTGCTTTTATTCTTTTTTATTCTTTTCTTCTCTCGTGCTACTAGTCAAGTACGCGACGGGCGCGACGCCTGGTGTGTGAGTTGCGCCTGCTTTCAACACTGGCTCCTTGAGCGCAGTCGTAGTCTCGAGTCGATAAATCTTAAATATCTACTACTTGTTGATGCATTATAATTTGTAATTTGTATAGATCACAATGTCTTTACACCATCACGGCGCCTTGCGAATGCCTCTCTCCTCCTCAACTTGGAGCATCTGCTTCGCGATAATTGTTTGTAGGTTATGTGTATGTGTTAGGTTAGGATTATTACGCACTCCTCTCAGGATTCCTAAAGCCTAGGTAAAATTCAGACCAGCCGAAAGTTTCTCATCGTAGGAAACAACAGAGTGCAACAACGGCGAATATCGATATTACAGTTCGTCGCTAAAAATAAATAAAATTTTTATCCCTCGTTCTTGATTCTCGAGTCATTTCCACCTCGCAAAATGACCTTTCCACGTCCTCCTCGTAAAAACATTTCGTTTTTCTTCCCTTTTAAGCTTTCCTCTCATGACCGTGTCGCAATACCCGGACCTTTTAGCATCCGGACGGGCCTCATCATTTCGTTACAATTATACAGTTATATAGATTCTATATAAATACCTAATATGCACTTGTATAATACATACCTAAAATGCATTCGTATGATACATACCTATTATATTAAAAAAACAAAAAAACAAAAAAAAAAAAAAACCAAAAAAAAAAAACGGAAAACTCGAAATTACGTACACACGCGATAACGTAGCAGAAGGACGAGTACGTAGCGTATCGATGGCCAGGTTCCTGACGACGTAGCCCCCTGCTGAAACTCACGTCCCAGCCTTGCTTTATGCCAACTACAATTGCATTTTTCGCCCCTTCTCTGTGCCTCCCCCATAGTGTCATTAGTAGTAGTAATAATAGTAGTATAGTAGTTGTGGTGGTGTAGTAGTTAGCTAAACGGTACGCATAGATGTCTCTGCCTGCGAGTGTGTACCGGATTTCTTTTAACCGCATCGTCCCTCGGACCAGAACGTAGCACGACATTTAACGTCGTTAATAATATACATATCATATATTCGAATCTGGCTATCGCTTGCATTCGATATCACTCGTGCACACATGCTTGCATAACACTCACACAAGCTCTTTCTCTCTCACTCCCTCTCTCTCTCTCGCTATGTAGTCATATATATATATTTATATATATATTATTTCATTATTATTTCAATAGAGACACGTCGCCTTCGGTTTTAAAAATGGCGGGCGTGTAGCGCTGCAAGTGTACATGACCGATCGAGCCGTGATGGAAAGGGGACGGCAAGAATGTCGTCGCACGGCTCCGTTCCAGGACGACATAATCGTGAATATAACAACTATTTATCCATAAATTCTAAACGATCAAATTCAATTACGATGTGGCCTCGGCTACAGTCCGCTTCTTCCCTGATTATGAAAGCAAGCGAACGACAGGATTGACGATGCCGAATGATGATTAAAACGCGACGGCGTATGGCGCATTTTCGTTCGCAAATTATCCAAGCTTACACGAAATTTGGGAAACGTGGAAGGTAAAGGACTCGAGGAGGGAATAGTGCCTGGAAATGGAGAAACAAGTTGATCGACTTTAGGGGCATCGAAACGCTGATAAAGTTTAAGAGTAATGGCGTGAATAATGGCTTGACAACGGAGGGGTAAGGGGATAAGGATACCTCGACGATGTTATGTCATTAGTACCCGTCGTCGATGGCTCGGATGCTCGTCGATAAACGCGACGATTCGACAACGAGTTACGGGAAATTTTCCATAGTTCGAGTTAAGTTAAAGCCTTTTTCACTTGATTAGAGGAGAATCTAGATTCGCATTAGGATTAGGCTGCTGCGCGGCACCAGATGGCGTTGCTACCTGCGTCACCGTGGATCCTTTGTCGGCTTCGGCTAAACCACCACCACCGCTGCTGTTGCTTCCGCCCACGCTGCTACCGCTAATAGCACCGCCGCCTTCGTTCATCTGGTTACAGTAAGTAGCAAAGATGTCACGGAATCGGGACCATGACTTTTCTGGTACAGTGATTGCAGTTCTGAAGTTTGTCTTCACCTGAAAAATGATTATAGACAGTTCATTAATAATTTTCCAATTACGTTTACATTTTTATTAACATTGAGAAATATCTGTGTATTCCTAATACCTAAAACAGGACAAAAATGATATAGCGAAACATTCCGTCAGTAATAGGTCACGTCACAAAAAACTGTATCAATACCATATTGCCTTTAAAGCTAATATAGTATAATGACGAATTTCGTTCTCTGGGGTTTAAAAAAAATGGTATCTGTTTTTGAGTCGCGTATTAACAAATATGAAAGACATATAACAAATATGGAGCTCCAGAAGATTGAAAAACGCTATCAAATGCTTACTTAACCTTTCAAAATCCTTATGCAAACGTGATTGGTTTTTTATTGCTGCGATATATTTGCAAAATTGACCTCTAATTTATAATTAGCAGCATGTAATACAAAACAAAATATCTATCAAATTCGATATTTTAAATAAGCAAATTTATTTAGTTCAGATCGTCGGCGATTCTATAAAAAAGAGAAAGTTTTAAAACTTTCAAACTTTTCATCAGATATATTGAATCCGCGATTTCGGCATTTTGCTTACAGATTTGTAATAAGAGATTCCAAAATCACTTAGTACTCAGTTTTGCCTGATTTGATCAATTTATTGACTTTTGATCCGTCATACTGGATTCACCATTTTCAATTTTGAAAAGTGGGATGCATAATCGGCTACCGAAACCCCCGCGTAATTGACTTTATCCTATTTTTTCAACTGATAATGCGATAGTTTCCTTAAATCGTTTTTATAACTTAATCGTTACATTAAAATATAAAATTAAAAATAATTCCTTTAAAAACTTAGCCTATTTTTTCGTAATTTTTCCTTTAATCTGCATTCAAGATATTCTTTTTTTATTTACAATTTTAGAACCTATAACTTTGTAACAGACCGATTCTCAAAAATCCGAGAAATAAATAAATCGGCATATTGTAAAAAGAACAATACTTTTGTCGAAATGCAATATCCTGGAGAACCACTTTACTACGAACTACCTTAAGTAAGTAGTAGGAAATATATTTTATAAATCTACAATATAAAATACCCCTAAATGAAACCAATTACAAATGTTATTCTTTGATCTCATCAATTTTTCTGTGATTATAGACTGCCGTTCGCTCAACATTTGGGAGCTACCCAAATTTGGGAGATATGGAGTTGTGCCGAAGACAAGATTGCTATCTGGTATTCAAATTTCGAAATTTTGCTAAACTTATTTCTATTTTATTTGTACTTCTTATTTTTCGCTGTTATCAAAACTGCCTTCCGAAAATTTATACTCAATTCTTTTATAAGCAAACTGTCTTTCTTTTATCGAACGTATTGCTTTCGGAACTTTGATCTGCAGACTCAAGAAGTAGACGACATTTTTCAGTATGAAAGTAAATCAGACACGATACTAAAAAAAACTGCACGCGCGATGTAGACTGTAATACATAATCTGTCCATGCATTTTGTAAGACAGCCAATCTATATACAGTACCGCTCAAAAGTATGAGCTCACCCTTGCGGAATTTTCGCTAAATTAAAATGGCGATATCTCATCGCCAAGTTAACGTACGGTAAAAATAAAAAAAGGGAATTAAAGAGGAGACTTTTAGCTTCTCAGTCGTGGTAGTTTCATTTCTATATATACATTTCTGTACGAACTATGCTCGATTTACTAAAGTAATTTTTTCGTATTACTTTCTTCTTTTTCAATCAGCTCCCGATTTTTTTAAATGATTGCAACAGAAATGTACAACGTGTAATCGAAAGGTAATCCCTATAGCTTTAATTTGCCTCTTCGGGATTTTGTCTAATATTTCTTTACAAATACTTATTTAATTTTGAACAAATTAATGTGATTTTTTTCAATCTGCTATATTTCGGAAAATTAACGTGATATAAAAAATGTTTAAGAAACTAAAAGTTTCGTTTTTTAATTATCTATCGGCTGAAATTTTTTCAAATTTTTAGAAGGAAATTTTTTTTTACCGTATTTTATCGACTTCAACATTTTTTATGTAACAATCATTTTCGGATGCAAAGTTGCATTTAAACTATGATTAAGTTTAAGATTATGTTTGTCTTTACTAATAGGATGTTTCAAGCAAAGCGCGTGGCGGTTTTTTTGAAGAAAGCAAAATTTAATAAATATATACATGAATACAATTGTTGATATTTTCTATGTATGTTAAAATAAAGTTTATTGTTCATTTATAAATACATGTACATGAATTATTATATCTCAAACTGAGCATAGTTGAAATGCAAACCTAGATCTGTTAATAATCGCAGCACAAAAGCGTAAATTTGACAAAATAGGATTAAAACAATTTTCTTCTAAAAATTTGAAAAAAATTTCAGCTAATAGATAATCAAAAAATGAAACTTTTTGTTTGTTAAAGATTTTTTATATCACGTTAATTTTCCGAAATATAGCAGATTGAAAAAAATCACATTAATTTGTTCAAAATTAAATAAGTATTTGTAAAGAAATATCAGACAAAATCCCGAAGAGGCAAATTAAAGCTATAGGGATTACCTTTCGATTACACGTTGTACATTTCTGTTGCAATCATTTAAAAAAATCGGGAGCTGATTGAAAAAGAAGAAAGTAATACGAAAAAATTACTTTAGTAAATCGAGCATAGTTCGTACAGAAATGTATATATAGAAATGAAACTACCACGACTGAGAAGCTAAAAGTCTCCTCTTTAATTCCCTTTTTTTATTTTTACCGAACGTTAACTTGGCGATGAAATATCAACATTTTAATTTAGCGAAAATTCCGCAAAGGTGAGCTCATACTTTTGAGCGGTACTGTACTTCATCGAATTGCTAACTGAACAGTACGATGTGCTCAACAGTAACACATGCCTTATATAGTACCGCGTGAATCAAATCAAAATTCTAAAGGGCTTCTTCGCAGCAGATTCGCAGCAGCGGATTTGAAAAAACTATGGTTTTCAGCCATTCAAATTGCCAAAAACAGATTATTTGTATAAAATTTGTCTAAAAATGTTTAAATGCAAGTAATTTTTAATAAGAAATTATCCATTTCCACAGTTTTCTTGAATCCATTGCTGCGAATCTGCTGCTAGCTTCAGCGTCATTAATAATGTTAGAGTGCGGACTCTGGGTACATCTCCTGTATTACAGTTATCCAAAGGTGTACGAATATATACTTTAAAAGTACGTTTTGAAATGGAAAGATCCGATTCGAGTATCGTCCAAGACCACTCACTAGACACTCCAATATTGACTACAGTTCAACGTCGCTTTTGTAATGTACCACCGCTTAGCACCCCGAAGAGTATTTTACACCGTAGTGATTTTAATCTCCCCATTCGAATTTAAGACACTAGCAAAAATGGTCCAGACAAAAGTTGAAAGGAACAGAGGGATCCATATAACGTTACTAAGGACCTTGTTCTTGAACTCGAATTTCAAGGCTATTTTAAGGTCAATTAAGTAATTAAATTTTCTCGACCGTTTTACAATCAATACATTAATGAATATAACCGTGGGTATATTCTGTCACCGTATAGTTTAAAAAATGTTAACGTTCTCGGCTCTAGTATTTTTAGCCATCTTTAGAAATAATAAAAACAAGAAGTATTGTATATGGGGTAATCCACAGAACCGGTCGATTTTTACTTATAAAATATAAATATTTTCAAATGTCATGTACACCTTTTATCTGTGGACTATTTTGTCGATAATTTCTATAAGACCAATTACACTCTTGCACGATTCGTTTTATTTTAATGCCGTAAGAGTTGAAGCTCAGAAACAAGAATTAAATTAGGCAACCTTGGGAAAAGCTGCATGTTCGAAACAATAAAAGATAGTAATCATTTTCGACGTATCTTTTCCTTCTGAATACAAATATGACGATAGACCGCCATCTTGATAAAACATCCAAAAAACTTACTTTTTTTACTTATTTTGCATTTATCTCGTAAAATAAAAATAAGCCATTCATGTTCGTACAGTAAACGATTTCTTGTTGTAAATTTGTTGCAAATTTAACTTGTGTTATCAAATTCAATAGACTTGATTTCAAAAATTGATCCGGAGTAATATTTTTTGCAAGAAGCTTTTATTCGGTTCATTAGACAGATCAAGATGGTTTTGTTGTTGGGAAGCTGCGGGTCATTTCTGACGTAATTTTGTGCGTAGAATCAGAATCCGAAGTCAGAAGTGGCCCATCACGTCAGGATTTTGAGATATTTGAGATTATTTACTCGAAAAACGCGTTTTTTTGCTATTTTTGAGGTCAAGACACAACATTTTTAAGAGTTTTTCCTTTCGTTGGATCATGTGATACTACTCTTTTTCTTTAATATGGAATGCGCAGAATTCCATTACGACTTTTCTCCACCAAGACGCGCCAATTTGAAATTACGATATACATGTAAACAAATTTTATCTTGAAATGCTCTTGGAGAACAAGCTCAAGGTCAAATTGAATGTCATGAAACCTATATAGATATAAACAACTATATAAAATATGAATACTAATAACTAAAATCACGTTTCAGTATTGTGACTGTTTTTTTTTTTGATAACGTTAATGGAATATATCTCGTAATTTCAAAATGGACGTAACTTTATAAAAAAAAATTGTAGGTGATCGAATAAAACCTCATTTTGTAGGGTAAATGTAGTGCTAAAAGATGCAAATAGTACAGAAGTTCCAAAAAAAATTGTTGCGTCCTGTACGTAACCTCAAACATAGCAAAATTCGAATACATGACCTCAAATATCTCAAAAACTTCACGTGATGGACCAATTATTCTGACTTCGAGTTTGGATTCTACGCAAACAATTACATCGGAAATAACCCACTGCTTCCCAACAACATCCAAGACCCTCTTTTTTGTAGACCTGTGTTATGTTCGCAATGACGATGCGACAGATTTTACTTTTCTAAAACTCATATTTAATAGATTTTGCATTTTAGCAATGTCATCACAGTTGAAATCGGGATTTTATCACTTTTTTGGCTTAAATATTAAATTCCATGGTTTACCTCTTCCTTGTCCAACTGAAATTCGTGTATTTTCAAACAGACGATTTTTGTATTCACCAGCATTGACCTTGTCTTTTGACATTGACAATTTCGCAATTAATTCATCTTATTGCTTTTCAGCTAATATATTATTAGTGACGTTTTTGATATTGTTAACGCATATTTTAAAAGTACATAAGTAATACCTAACTTTATTTCTTTTAATTAAATTTCTCAACGTTTTATCAAAACATTGTGTAGGCATATTTCATTTCTTACAAGTTCATATAAAAAAACACTTGGCATGCACTATTATTTTGTGATCTCGTATGCCAAGATGGCCCTGTGAATGCTATTGAACTTTTTTTTATAAGTCTTCCTGTTTGCTTGAACTACGCATATTTGCTTGGCATGTACTGCGAAACACATTCGGTAATTTATTAGTAACTTTAATTTTTAATAGTGTCTCTAATTAAGGTTTTATCTACACCGTAATCCTTCGGCTGTTTTTCATGAGTATCATATATTCGTTTCCCAAATCAATATATACATAATTATTTTTTCTAGTTTTTTAATGGCTTTTTTCGTACAGAATATTTTTGAGAATAAATGTATTGATGTTAATATGGTGAGGTAAAAGTATACTTGCATGTTTAACAAATTTTTAATAAAAAAAGAAAGACAAGAGAAATTATCTTTTCACGATTGCTTTTTGAGTGTTTTAGAAAAAGTACTATATATGAAATATTTTAAAACTGGTATATTTATAGTCTATATGTATCTAGATATCTAGAATCTACAATACTAGAGTTGTAATTCACCAGCGTATAAGATTAAGTTAAACCCGTAAGAAGTGAAATTTACACCTAGAGTAACATTGTTATTATTTATATGTAGCGCGTACGTTAATATTTATTTAATTTTCTGAGTTCAGTGGGTTTTTAGAGATATCCTAAATCGTATTATTATGAAAATAATTAATGTGATACTTATAAAATTGTAAGATATGTGCTAGACATGAAACCGACTGCTGGTTTTGTGGATTTATCCATATGGAATAAAGTGAAATCTGCATCTATAAGTAATTTTAAAAAATCCTTTTGACTTTAAATAACCTTGCACATTAAGGTCCTCGGTAGATTAAAATGGCCCGCTATGTATATTTATATAATGCAATTTTTTGGCCACATCCATTCATGCACAATTTCATTTGATATATTTATTAAGTTAATTCAAATAAGCTATATTTGTAGTTTTTTCAAACCTTAGGGTGGGCATATGAAAATCTTACACGTGTCCGTAGTTAAGTATGGGTTGATTACTTCGACCAAAAATACCGTCGATTTTCGGTACACGGTAAGAAATTTGGAATTATGGCAGCTCGATCGGTCAGCGAGCCCCGCCAGCTCGATTAATTCGTCGAACATATGTTTGCGCTGACTCAGTGTTGGAGCTCTCACAACTCCAGTTAGAGATTTCATCACTCTTACTGGAGCCCTATACGCGCATGCGGAGTCGTGCGTTCTCGGTAACTCTCGAGACAGATATACCAACTTTCTCGAGATCTATCGAGCTACCACAATACCAAATTTCTTCCCGTGTAGATTATTTTAATTTAGATTATTTCGGTAGATTAGTATAAGGCAAATCTAAACATACCTCGGAAATTCTCATGTAAATGCCACGATTGTTCTGCCCGACGTCAAAGTAGAAATTCTTACTGTCGACACGGACGTAACGTGCTTCCGGTAGGTCGCCTTTGAATCCTCCATCGTCAGTGCCAAACTCTTCGAGGAGGTCCGTCAAGGCATCGCGAAACTCGATCATACCTTGCGCTGGTATCGCTATTTGAGTCCTTGATCCACCTCGTGTTATAGTTTGGGACACCTGCGAATTCCGAGCAGAAAACAAACATTTTTAAATAGGTTCAAATATAGGTAGAGCCTCTCGTAATGTGAATCGGCAACCACTCATGCAATTTACGTGCGTTAATAACTAAATGATTGATTTGCTGGTCGGTACATGCAGGGTGACTCACCCGCAGGAATCGGCCACGCGCGTTCTCCTTCAGGTCCAGGTAATATCGTCTGTTATCCTTCATCATCATTTCCGACTTCAGCTTCCCGTCGTCAGGCACATTATCCGGATTTGGTGGCCCTAAAACAATATTTATCGACTTTATGGCGGAACTGTTTGCATATATGCCATAAATTTTTTTAGTAATGCTCTTTTATATTCATTTAACAACAATTTACAGTTGCAAAAGCAAAGAAACCCTTCCAAATTTCAATGTTAAAATATTATAAACGTTTAGGCTAGTAGTCTCTAGACTATAGCGATGTCTGGTCTGCATGCGCAAAGTAAAATTCTTCGTGGTTGTTTGATACACGTTGCTAGTGTTCCCATAACGGCTGCTAAGTCAGGCGCCACTATATAGACCTAACCTGACCAATTATACACATTTCGGTCGACAACATATTGACGTTGTTAAGTTATGGTTTGTAAATTTAAATACATGGAGAAAAAGTTTTGTTTGAAAATGACCATGATATTCTGTTGAAGTTGAGAATATCAAAAATTGTCAAGATTTTTATTTAATATATAACACTGATTTTCATATAGCCTCAACTTCAGAAGATTATGATAATTTTTACGAACAATCGTGTTTCGTTGCAGTTATTAACATTTTTCACAGGGACTTTCATATATCCAAATGAAAAAGTACAGAATCCCGGAGAAGAGTATAATTACATAACATTGAGGACACTGAGTTAATATGGCGCCATATAAAATATATATAAAAATATTTACCTAAAGACGCATAAAAGTCGCTAAATGTAGAAAGATGATTCCGGAATTCGGACGCTATACTAAGAGCCATAAAGATTTGGCTTCGCCTTCCATCAGCAGCAATCTGTAGTATAAAAAATATAGTTATCGAGCGTTATTCAAAATAGTAAATAAAATAACAAAAATGGTATCAATCACGCATGTAAGTTGCTTTTTACGTTATTTATCATTTACGATCAGTTTTATGTCTCTTTAATAAAAATGTTAACTTTATGTTTAAACGCATAGCATTTTGAAGAAACAAAATATCGAAAACATCCTATGTACGTCTGTTATTATAAAGAAACAAAAAATCTGTTATTCCCGATAAAAAGTTTTATGTTTTCAGCCATGGACTCTTGGAATAATGCAGGCACTCTTGTAAAACTGCATGACAGCCCCTATTATAAACAATTTATTGGAACATTTCTTTTTGTACTTTGTAACTAGTATTATAAAACCTATTTTAAAGACTTTCGATTGATGATTTTATGAAGTAAACAAAATACGAATATATATTTTTTTTGCGCTCTAATCTCACTTTTCCCATAGGACAAAAAAATTACCTCGGCAACTTTGATAAATCGTCCACGCTTGTTTTGTTTCACATCCAAATAAAATCTTTTGCTTTGAATCTGTAGCATTTTCGTGGCCAATTCTTGTTCTCCCTGCTGCCCTTGTTGCCCTGCAAACATGATAAATGGTGTTAACAATAAAATCCTCAATCAGTCCCATATATTAAATTATATTTAACACGCCAATTTATTTTAGTAGACTGAAAACTAAAAAAGAACATTTTCTAGTAATAATAAAAATATCGATTGATATTGCAGATCATTCTAGATAAAATTAACGTTTGTAGTTGTTTACAATTGCTTAAAAAATTACTACAAATGATTAACATAGCAGAACATTGTTTCTAATTAGCATTCGAGCTGAAAGAATGTTTGTAGTTATTTGTAGTTGCTATAAAAACGACTGCATACGATTACATGTAGTATTGTCTAACGGACATTTTTTCACTAACTACAAACGATCTTTTGTTCGATAAAAATTAAAATCAAATTTTCAAAATGGGGTTCAGCGATTTTACCCCCCCCCCTTCCCCCAAACTGAAACTTTTTTTTTTTAAACTACAAACGAAATTCGGTTTACTATCAAAATAACGGTTTTAAATTTTGGATTATGAAATGTTGGATGCCAGGTTCAGAACCATACTATGGGTTAATTTCTGGTTTAATATTTTTCACTGTGGAAAAATATATTAACCGACGTGACAATGGTATGTTTTCTTTTGTGTTTTGAAAATCATATCTCACGCATAAAATTATATAAAATAATGAATCGTATTTCACCCCCAAGGAAAGGTTTAAAAGAATTCGAACTTATGTAAAATGTACATTTGAAGTTCAAAGTATTTCTTGGAATTGGTACGGTCGAGGTCATAAACAAACGAGAAATAGAAAATAAGGATCCAAATGATGCTATAGAAAGTCATTACTTTGTTTACCAATTGAACAGTGACCGTCAGTGTCGAGAATTTATTATTATATGGTGTGGAGAAAATAAATCGTAAGGATTTCAGACCAAAAAAATAAAGCCGGTCTAGGTTGATTTATATAGACTCCGCAACGGTGTTTTATACATGGTTTTGATTTTTGGCCTTACTGTCATATTGCTTGAATAATTTTCTTTTTCTTCCAGATGGAAGAATTGACAAGAAAGCCTTTACTTTCATGTGATTTAACACGCCAATTTATTTTTTGAACTTAAGAATTTGCATGCCGAATTTAAGACTGATGACAATTTTAGAGACTTAAATGTTTGAAAAACTATCGAAATTCTAATTCGTGATACATTTTTCCATCGTTTGATACGCAGTTCATAACGAAAACTGCGTTGGTCAATGAATTATTCGTGATTTTATAATACCACACGAGGGCGGGTTGGTTAGCTCAGGCAGTGTCGGTTGTACCGCCCGCATTCCAGCTCGCAAAATGACATCTGCGATATGAGGTTAGGTTTCAGTGAACACGAAAAATGTGCAAATGCGATCTTATTTTGCTTTCAATACAAATAAAGTTATATAAAAATTGACGGGCTATAGTTTTATGTGTACCATTTTGCGTTAGAATTTGGAAAAACGAAGTTATAATCAGAGCGGTATTACCCGCATCGTGGGGCAGTACCGTTCAATCCTCGTTTTAACATTTTGAACGTCAGTAACCAATTTTGTTGTTGTCATATCATAGAGAAGTGTTCAAAGAACCCGTTTCAATGGCTCTTTGACCCTTATATGCATTGGAAGTTGACAAAAATACATTGTTCTCCTTAGGTGAGCGGTACACCCCCGTCACCCCTAATGGGGCATATGAAGCACGTACGATCGGTTGGTAATAAGTGAACGAGTGTGAAAAAAACACTCGTATAATAGTTTTTTTTCTGTATCTGTCCTCGTATGTCTTGGTACGTTGATAGACAATACCGCACAGTTCCGTATTAAATGGTAATCAGGCATTGTTCGGTTTTTTCATTTCGTTTTTTATACGATTTAATTTTCGTAAATGTAAAATTCGTAGCACACTTTTCCTGATGGGACTTGAAAATTGATTCAACCTGTATACAATTTAATATGGTTTAGACTAAAGCTAAGCGATTCAAAATTCAAAGCTAAAAATTCTCTGCCGATTAATTGATCTATGCATCGCTGTGCGCAAATTTTCATTTAGCGCACTGTTTTTACTTCGTGAAAATGCACTTTTCTAAGTATGTGTGCGCAAAAAGTAACTGGCTGTGCACAGAATGACAAAACTGTAATTATTATTTTTGAAACATAATATATTAGCCATAAGATAACGCGTTGTATCGCCATCAAGGCTTAATGTTAAAAAAATACAAAAAAATAAATATTCAAGACCCCATATCTCGGGCTATGAGAATTTCGCCCAACTTTTTGTTTCATGAGCTATTTATGTGTCCCTAAGGAAGACATCTACACTTCGATCTAGTCCCCCGGATCCTCGGAAAAAATTCTGGAGAGGTTCGAACATACGCAGAAATCGATCAACGTTATACGTATATGGGGCAATATTCAAGACCCCATATCTCGGGCTATGGGAATGTCGCCCAACTTTTTTTTTCATGAGCTATTTATGTGTGCCCAAGGAAGACATCGGCACTTCGATCTAGTCCCCTGCATCCTCGGGAAAAATTCTGGAGAGATTCGAACATACAATAAAATCGCTCAACGATATACGTATATGGGGCAATATTCAAGACCCCATATCTCGGGCTATGGGAATTTCGCCCAACTTTTTGTTTCATGAGCTATTTATGTGTCCCTAAGGAAGACATCTACACTTCGATCTAGTCCCCCGGATCCTCGGAAAAAATTCTGGAGAGGTTCGAACATACGCAGAAATCGATCAACGTTATACGTATATGGGGCAATATTCAAGACCCCATATCTCGGGCTATGGGAATGTCGCCCAACTTTTTTTTTCATGAGCTATTTATGTGTGCCCAAGGAAGACATCGGCACTTCGATCTAGTCCCCTGCATCCTCGGGAAAAATTCTGGAGAGATTCGAACATACAATAAAATCGCTCAACGATATACGTATATGGGGCAATATTCAAGACCCCATATCTCGGGCTATGGGAATTTCGCCCAACTTTTTTCTTCATGAGCTATTTATGTGTCCCTAAGGAAGACATCTATACTTCGATCTAGTCCCCCGGATCCTCGGAAAAAATTCTGGAGAGGTTCGAACATACGCAGAAATCGATCAACGTTATACGTATATGGGGCAATATTCAAGACCCCATATCTCGGGCTATGGGAATTTCGCCCAACTTTTTTTTTCATGAGCTATTTATGTATCCCTAAGGAACACATCTGCACTTCGATCTAGTCCCCCGGATCCTCGGAAAAAATTCCTAACCTCTAACGTACAACGTTGATCGATTTTTGCGTATGTTCGAACCGCTCCAGAATTTTTTCCGAGGATCCGGGGGACTAGATCGAAGTGCAGATATTTTCCTTAGGCACACATAAATAGCTCATGAAAAAAAAAGTTGGGCGAAATTCCCATAGCCCGAGATATGGGGTCTTGAATTTTGCCCCATATACGTACAACGTTGATCGATTTTTGCGTATGTTCGAACCTCTACAGTATTTTTTCCGAGGATCCGGGGGACTAGATCGAAGTGCAGATGTCTTCCTTAGAGATAGATACATATATCATGATAAAAGAAATTGGGCGAAATGCATAGATTCCGAGATATGGGGGTTTGAATTTTCCCCATTCACGTAACCCGTTGATCGAATTTTGCGTATGTTCGAACCTCTCCAGAATTTTTTCCGAGGATGCAGGGGACTAGATCGAAGTGCCGATGTTTTCCTTAGGCACACATGAATAGCTCACGAAAAAAAAAGTTGGGCGACATTCCCATAGCCCGAGATATGGGGTCTTGAATATTGCCCCATATACGTATAACGTTGATCTATTTTTGCGTATGTTCGAACCTCTCCAGAATTTTTTCCGAGGATCCGGGGGACTAGATCGAAGTACAGATGTCTTCCTTAGGGATACATAAATAGCTCATGAAAAAAGAAAGTGTGTGAAATTCACCTGTATCGATTTTTCTCATACACTCCATATACCCTCTCTTTCATAATTCTTAAATCACTTTTATGGCTATTTAATCGCTTGTAAATATTTTTTTACGCGTCAGAACGACTTTATTCGTGATTAGATGTTATTTTCTACCTATTTAGGGTACTATGAAAAAAAAAAAAAAAATTTTTCGATCAATGATCGATCAAAACTTCAACATGCTATATAATATACCTATTATCGTGATTTTAATTTTTTATGTCGAAAACCTACTATCCTACAAACCCTGACTGTTTTTACAGCAGACAAAGAAGACCGGTTTAACTGCACTGCGAACTCATCAGCAGTAAATGTTATTACTATTGTAATAAATATTACTATTTTAGTACAAAAATGAAATATTCGTTCAAAAGTGAGAAAAATTCGTATTATATTTTGAAAAGTTACTATTTGAAATAGTAACTTCTCAAAATGTAATATGAATTTTTCCAACTTGAAGTAGTAACTTTTCAAAATATAGTACGAATTTTTCGCACGTTTGAACGAATATTTAATTTTCGTACTAAAATAGTAATATTTATTACAATTGTAATAACATTTACTACTGATGAGTTCTCAGTGTGGGAGGATGGTTTAGAACGTCGATATTTAAGGGAAGTTTCTACGTTGTTGAGAAAAAATCTACTATTTTTATAAACAATTGTATTGAACTCTTGCGACTGATGCCCTACAAATTTGGTACAACGTGTTCCGACTTGAAAAACATATCTGTTAAAAGACATTAATCTTTTAATACGATTCCGAAATAATCCAGTGAAATATGGGTAAATAGAAATAAACAAGACCTTTTGAAGGATGAACTAGAAATATGTATTATTTGTCTCGTTTATAAATACGGGAGCCGTTTGTTACATTTCCGTCTCTATCCTTTCTCTGATAGCGCGATCGATCTTGTTAGCATCCGATAGCTTTGCTTTCCCGCGAGAGTACCCATCTTTCGCCCGTTCGCGCTTCTTCCTTATTCGCGCCCTCTGAAGAATACAACAACAATTACATTGTTCCCCACTGTAAGGGATTGGACGAATTATTTTATTTCATTATTATTTAAATTATTTTATTCCAAACTAAAACGGAGTCGCAAGCTCGAAAAGGCAAATCCGACTAATTCGCGCGATCGACCGAAAGATTAACGAATTCGAAGCAAGACACCAAACGAAAGATATGAAAACATAATTACCCAATGGTTCTGTCAGAACTATGAATCCTGCAGGTGGGCGACCACCCGATCGGGAAATTCGTCGAACCAAATCGCGTTCTTAAAAGTGGGCGACCACTGGCGTGACCAAACCGCTGGTGGGCGACCACCCGGTTTCGGAAAACGTCCCTAGCGCTTCTTGATTGTGGGCGACCACTCGCGCTAAGGAAACGTTGATAATCGTCGCGAAATTCCAAATTTTATCCTGGCTCCGTTCTTCAGGCCGACCGACGCGAACCGATCAAATCCCCCTCTCGAGCTGGCTCCGACGTTGGTGCAACGTTGGTGTACGCAAAAAAACGATTAGAGACGACGAAATCGAAAATGCGACCTCGAATGCGACCTCTGATTGACGACGGACAGGACGACAGTGGCGAGAAAATTTCGGAAGCAACCCGTCAAATTTTTACAAATTTTCAACTATTTTGCTATCAACCAAAACGAAGACGAATCGTCGGCAAGGAACATTCCCGATTCGAACAATTTCAAATATTTAAATTGGTTTCGCTGATTTCGAACTTGCTTCTCCGCACGGCTGCGGCCGATTTTCGCATGGTATTCCATTCGGAGTGCAATGGTGCAGGAAAACCGCAGAAAACCCGCACCGGATACCATTACATATAAAATATAAAATATATCTTTACAATTAATATAAAAGGAACGAATTATTAGAGTGCGCAACACCCACTATAAACTTTTACGCCCGCGATCAATTCAAATAAACAACCTTTTTGCTAACATATCTATTATAGTACTTTATTTTGCGTACTGCAGCAATATAAGTGTTGAATATTTCTTCAATGTAAATCTTCGGATAAGCTGCATGTTCAAAATGGAAAAATCGACAACGTATATTCCATGTATTTTTGCCTCCTAAAAACGAATTTATCAGTAGAAATTGGCGCTCGCCTATATCTTGGCCGGAATTTGAAAAAAACAGCCATAAAACGTGATTTTCGTCAGTTTTTTGCGTTTATTTAAAAAAAATGTTTCAAACAAAAAATGTAGAGCGGAATATTCTCTACAAAAAAGGTTCTAAACATTTTTACCGTATCTCCTATAATACACGTGTAGGTAAACTGTAGTTAAAGTATGCATCTTTATCAATTAGGCGTCTCTCGCAGGAGAAATGTCTCGAAATTTAATAGATATGAGGGCCCCCTTTTTAAACTAGTCGAAACTCCAACCACGCAGGTATTGGTTAGAATCTAGCCAAATGTCACATGGGTTCGATTGTCACTCATACCTGTGTGGTTGCAGGTTAGGCTAGTACAGAAAGAGGCCTGGGGGGGTGGAACCCCCCAGCACGCCTTCACCTCCAAGGTTCACGCGCTAGCTTTCAAACTTATGATTCACTATTTTCTTCAGTTTGAAAGAGAATGTGTGAACCTAGTTGTGCCTGCGTTCTGGGGGGCTCCGCTAATTTCGGAAAAAATTCCAGCCAAAATATAGCCGAGCGCCAATTTCTACTGCTGAATTCGTTTTCAGGAAACAAAAATGCATCGAATATACGTTGTCGATTTTTTCGTTGTAACATGCAGCTCATTCGAAGGTTTATCCATCATCATTCTGCTCGTTATGCAATGTAAAGAAAATTTAGAATCAATATATGAAATAGTTTTATATTAAATTGTTTATTAAATAAAAATTATTTCAAATTTTTAAAATAATTGTAGTTCATGCTATTCACGCGTGTTACAAACGGGTAAAAATTTAAGCTTACAAAATCTTGTGTCAAGAAAACGCATTAGAAAGTTTATTTCAGATTGTTAAACTGTTCATTTTTCGTCTAAACTTGTTTAAAATCATTTTCTGTACCTAATAAGATTGAAACTCCTATTAAATCTGGTGACAAATGTAACATTTAGGATGTAGACCGATGTATGTAATTTAATGGATAACGTTGTTGCGTGCAAGATCTCCAATCCATTCACATCCATTACAGCCGTTGATCACATAGTTTTCTCGTAGGACACGCTACAAATTCAAGGTATTAAAAGCTGGCCGAGCATCTATGGCCAAACCGACCCAAACTAATGCAAACATTTGTTGCTCAATTGTTGCTCAAAAGTTGCCATAATCCCGTATTTGTTGCTCCCATATTTAAAAAAAAGCAGGTTTGACCAGCTTGTATAAAAGCTAGCCAAACATAGCTCAAAACATAAAAAAAACCTATCCTACAGAAAAAACAAGTACACAGCTAATTGTTGCTCATTTGTTGCGAAAAGATGACCCACAAAGTATAGGGTTAACTCTAAGGGATTCCTAAATTTAAAAAAAATACAACAAATAAACGGAAATTACTCATACAATTGAAAAATCAAGCACACACATAGTTGTTGCTCAATTATTGCTAAAACATTAAGTAACGAAGATTTAATTACCTAAACCCCGTACACCTTAAAATAACATATACAATATTTTCGAATATCATTCAAAACACGTTGGTGAACAGAGTGCAATAATAAACAAAATCAAAGGTAGAGACTACTATTCACCACTTCTCCATCGATTCTTACTGCTTTTAGGGACACAAATAAACAATTCTGGCAAGGTACCATCCGGTTTGGCTGGTAAAATAAAAAGTTATACTATTTTCAAAAACATGAAATTCGTAAAACCTGGTCACTAAACAGGGTGGACTCATGGCTCGTTTAGGCGTTGGCAACAATTATCCAGCAATTGTTGCTCACTTCCTTCTGTTTTTAGGGATGTCAATAAACAATTCTGGCGAGGGTTCGTCCGGTTTGGCTGGTAAAATTAAAATTTATACTAATTTAAAAACATGAAATTCGTAAAATCTGGTCACTAACCGGGGTGGACTCATGGCTCATTTAGTCGTTGGCAACAATTATCCAGCAATTGTTGCTCGATTCCTACTGTTTTTAGGGATGTCAATAAACAATTCTGGCGAGGGTTCGTCCGGTTTGGCTGGTAAAATTAAAATTTATACTAATTTAAAAACATGAAATTCGTAAAATCTGGTCACTAAACAGGGTGGACTCATGGCTCATTTAGTCGTTGGCAACAATTATCCAGCAATTGTTGCTCGATTCCTACTGTTTTTAGGGACATAAATAAATAATTCTGTCAAGGTCTCGTCCGGTTTGGCTGGTTATGCGATTTTGAATAATATAAAATTCGTAAAATCAGCTCTCTATACCAAGTGGATTAATGGCTCCGTTAGGAGGTGGCAACTATTATCCAGCAATTGTTGCTAGATTCCTACTGTTTTTAGGGACATAACTAAATAATACTGTCAAGGTCCCGTTCGGTTTGGCTGGTTAGATAAAAAGTTATGCGATTTTGAATAATATAAAATTCGTAAAATCAGCTCTCTATACTAAGTGGATTAATGACTCCATTAGTAGGTGCTACAATTATCCAACAATTGTTGCTCGATTCCAGCTGTTTTTAGGGATATAAATAAATCATTCTGACCCGAATAATTCCTGTCCTGCCATTAGTCCACCCTGCTTAGAGAGCTGATTTTACGAATTTTCGTTATTCAAAAAAGCATAACTTTTTATTTAACCAGCCAAACCGAACGGGACCTTGACAGTATTATTTAGTTATGTCCCTAAAAACAGTAGAAATCGAGCAACAATTGCTGGATAATTGTTGCCAATGTCTAAACGAGCCATGAGTCCACCCTGTTTAGTGATAAGATTTTACGAATGTCATGTTTTGGAAATTAGTATAACTTTTTATTTTACCAGCCAAACCGGACGAAACCTTGCCAGAATTGTTTATTTATGTCCCTAAAAACAGTAGGAATCGAGCAACAATTGCTGGATAATAGTTGCCACTTTCTAATGGACCCATTAATCCACTTAGTATAGAGAGCTGATTTTACGAATTTTATATTATTCAAAATCGCATAACTTTTTATTTAACCAGCCAAACCGGACGGGACCTTGACAGTATTATTTAGTTATGTCCCTAAAAACAGTAGGAATCGAGCAACAATTGCTGGATAATAGTTGCCACCTTCTAATGGAGCCATTAAAATCCACTTAGTATAGAGAGCTAATTTTATGAATTTTATATTATTCAAATATATCACGCAAAGTGAATATAATATTCAAAAAAAACATGTTTTTCTTCTAATTTTGGAATTCCAATTGAAAGCTGAAATTAACTACTATTCGTATGCCAAATTTCAGAATGCCGTTTTTATGCAAATATTATAGTAGGCGGGTCGTAGCCTGGCGCGCGCGGTTAACTCGGCTACACAGGACATATTTATGGCGCTTGCATTTGAAACTTTCCTTACAGTCTGTATTGTAACATTAATAAAAAAAATGTTTAAATTCTGTTAAACCATAGGTTTGGACGAAGTATTGAATTTGGTCAGTTCACAAAAAAATACACTATAGTTTTTCTTCAATGTTGACGTTTCAGACCACGAACAACTAAAAAATGTAATAAATAACTTGTGACCGTGATCTTGTAGGTACGTCCGTCGCCCATCTTTATGTGTCATTTTGTCTCGCGTGCTGCCTGTCTGTGAATCGTTCCCCCTAATATGATACAAGAGCATCTTTTGAACATTAAAGAGATATTAAAAATTCGACCGAAGATTTTTTAAACTTTTCAATATTTCTGATGCTCGTCGTCGGATACGAGTACTGCAAGCCGGTCGGTCAGCAGGCATTCGTAAAATCGGCACTGAAAGCGGTACATAATACTGCTTTTTTTGCATACGTGCATCGAAAATTATTCGAGTTCAATTGCTACATTTTAGCAATGCACACCCATGAGCAAAGATTTTGACGATTCCGATAGATATTTTAACCTTTTTTTCACATAAAGTGTGTAGGGTAATAATCGACACGATTTTGCAGAATCATTGCACACGAATTCACATGAAGTTCGCATCGTTACTCATTTTTGACAATGTATTCCATATCTATGAGCGCGGCTGCATCAGTATTTCTCAGTATTAAATTATTTGTCACCAACAACGAACCAAAACCAGATTGGAACCGAAATTCGACCCGTATACTGAAAAAAGCAAATAGTTCTCCCAATTAAATACGCGTGGTGGGTTGTTATTGAAAAACTTCTGTGTTTAATGTTACATAATTCTGATAGTGATTACTGAAACGCAATCTTGGAATAACTGCTGTTATGATGATAAATTTAAGTAAATATGCAATTGCGCAAACCATGTATTCGATAACTGCAACCAAATCTCGAGTAATAGAACCCAATCATTTTTTCAGTGCATTGGTAAGTAACGCAAATTATTGATGATGTTAACGACATGCATCAACGCACAATTGTATTATGGGCTGGATTTGGATCATAATGAAGCACTCACAATTAGTGAATTTTGGATCGAGTGTTTTGGTAAGTAGTCTCGGATCCTGCGGGAGGAACGTTGTGAAGGAAGGACAACATTCCAAAATTAACAGAACGTGGAGATGTTCGCCAACTTCTCGTAAAGGATAACCATACTTTTTCAAAAAGTCAAAGTAAACAAATTAGCAGTTGGCGGTTTCGCGATCCTCTTTAGATGAGTTTTAGGATAGATGCGTAGCGATTTAAAACCAAGGAGACTGGATTTATTCAATTATATTATGTTTTGTGATGATTGCTTGGTCGAAATCTTTAAGAATCATATAGCATAAGGCAGTTTCTTGAACAGTTCAGAAAACTGCCATATGTTATATGATTCTTCCACTACGATCCACTACGATGGATCTTATGATCCTACGATGGAAAACTTAACAGGTTTCGTGCCATTCATTTCCAACAAATTTCTTAAAATCAAGATCAACGTAAGAATGTTTGATATGGTTATATGCAGATCGTCCTTAAGAATGGAACTTGAGTAGAGGTTGAAAAAATTCCATCAACCACTGAAAGGTTAATTTTAGATCCAGAAGACTGGTATGTATGTAATGCCGAGAGAAGAACGATGTTGTTCGAGTTCTCGACGATCAATAACAGCTGCACCGTGGGTCAACGGCCCTTTTACGCACCGCGCCTTCTTCCTTGATATCCCTGACCATAATTTCCCTTTCTTTTCCTCTTCTACTTCCAAATCTGATGATTATTAAGAAATACATATTTTGACGAAGCTTTTTGTCACAGAACTGCATCTAATGGCTACACATTCGATGTCAAGGACGTGGAAATTCCCATTTCGCTCTAGAAAGTGCGTCGCTGTACGGAACTGCAAAGGTACAAAGCGCGCGCATCCACTGTAAAAGCTAATAATTTTTAATAGTTGTATTTCATTCATCAACATTTTATGAATTGGGTGATTACAGAGAGTCATAAAAAGTTAAATAATGAATATGGCATTCGTTTAAGTATTGGTTGGTTTAGATACAAATATGATACTGAAGTCATTGAAACGTTCTAAAAAGCATGCGAAATTGCATATTTTTTCAACGGTTAGTTCAACTTTACCATAAGCACAGGGTTACTTTTATACATTACAACTTTAAGGATGGCAATATCATATAAGGGCAGCAACAAGGAATGGATTATACCCCGGTATAAGGTAATAATGCAGCTTCAATAGTTCTTCAATATTAGGTTGATCATAATTATACAGAATAACGGCAGCAGGCAAAAGATACAACCAGTAGTCAAGAATAGTAAAATTTTGAAAAATACATCACCGACAGAAGTTATTTTGAATAAGAACAATTATTTTTTAAGTGCAAGGAAGACAATCAATTTTGTCCATTTTTAAGAAAAATTCAGTTAATATTTCGAAACTGATATTTGTATTTTCCATTGTATGGATGTCCCTTCTATTAAAATATATCTCAACTGTAGAGGCAGATTCGATATGTAATCTTCACACAGTTTTACTTAACCAATTACATGAGACTATACTCTAATAACATCACTAAATGGAGTGTCCGTGATAACCATTGTCGACGTCTAAATCGACCACACCACTAGATGTTGTATTTCAACATATTTATATTTTACTGGACAGTTTAACTACTGTGAATTTATAAATTACAAAATATAAAAATGTAGTTCACAATATTGATATCTGATCCGAAAGCTATAAATCTAAATTGACACTAGTCTCCAACTCGTTGTTACGTGATCCCACAAATATTTTATAGAATTTTTGTATTTACAAAAGTAGTATCCTGCTGCAATTAATGGTGCAGGATCTACCAATAGACATTTCGGAGTGCCTCACCTTAAGACGGGAAAAAATACACAGAAATTGTTTATACAGCCCTTTTTAGCAGTATTATAGTCCAGGATATTATAGTTTTTGAATTGCGTAATATGTCTCGTTTGAAAAATCATTTGAGAGTTTGTGACGTAGTTTATTTACCCCCGTGTTAATGAGATCATTCCATGATATTTTTTTTCCCTTTGAGGGGTGCATTTTTATTATATGCGAATTTGTTAAATCATACACTGAGAGAAGTTCAGTGACGCAGCCGTATGGGGGGTCGCAAAACAGCAGCACTTTAGCCTTATGGCATTCACTATACCAAATTTAGGGGTACTGCCCTAAGAGATCTGACGTCTGCTGCCCGATATGCATGCTGAATAAAGAGATGCTCCGGAGTTTTACCTTTCGGACACGTGATACACTTGCTCAGAGCATCTGCTGCCCTAAATTGGCACACACACTACCCCTAGGCTTCGTGCGACATGCATTCCTCTGTCAGTGCAGCTGATGTTCCCAACAGTGCATCTGCTGCACCAAACTGCTCTCAGTGTAGGTAATTTTATGTATTCGGGATCGCTAAGCTCGAATTTGAGGTTAGATTTTCAAAATTAAAAATGGCGGATCCAATATGGCGGACAAATTTTTTAAATATTTATCGATTATTCTGAAATTGCGTATCTAGTTTTTTTTCGGTTGATGCTTACGAATCTAAGTTCAAGTTTTCAAAAATCAAAAGTGTGGACAACATTTTCAATAAATAGTTGGCAATTTCTGCATTTTCTGCGCAATGATTTTCGAGATGCTAATTATGATTTCAGCATCAAAATCCGATTAACCTGAATAAAGTCTACATTCGATTCGCCCCCTCGGCATGACACAGACCTATCGACGCGGACACAGGGAGGAACTAGTTCGATAATTCGTTTTATTTTTTTACTTTTTTTTATTGGATGGCTTTTATGATGTTTATTACAACATTTTATATGTTCAGTACCTACAAGACTTCATGAAAATTTTCAACGCAAGTTTGATTTGCGCCAATGCATAAAGGAACATTGCATGTTTTGCAAAAAAATTTGTTCGTTTATCTTCTTTTTAACTATAATATGCTCATCTCATTCGTTTATATTTGCAATCTGGGAAATGAGAAGTTTGAGCTTTTCTAATTGTCTCAGATACTTTTCATTTGGCCTTTTTTCAATGGAAATTTGCAGTCTGGTCTTCCTTTTTCCAGTCTATTCGAAAACCCTACTAAATAGTCAGCTACCGATAAACGAAAGTTCTTTAATGTCATGGGGTCATTTAGGAAAAGCTGACTGCAAAAGAATTTACTATATTTAAATCCACGACGTGCCTGAAGATTCGATGCCACCACTTTTTGCTCTTACGACTGATTTCTTCTGAATAAGATTTTAGCATATCAGCTTTGTCGAAGCATCCCATATTGTTGTTGTTGTAATATTTGACCATTTGCGGACAGGTAAGTACTGCTAAGGTACCATATTTCTGTGTTCGGTTGACCACACGGAGAGAAATTTCTAACGATTATAGTACGGAACTCTTATCGACGCATCCCATGCCGCTACCCACCATAAAATCCGGTGGGTCTTGAGGAAATAAAGTATGCGTCCACGGTAGAATACGTTGTCAATCTCTGCGGCCGCGGCAAAAGAGTATGAAAACAAACGAATCTTGTAAGTGAGAGCCTGAGTCTTTTCGGGCGAAGGTGACCCACGGTATAAACATTAGAAATTTCTCTCCGTGCACTAATGGATCATGATAACTTGACAAAAAATGTACTGGCCTCTTATCAATCCACTTCAGACAGCGAACTCCTGTATATGAAGTCCGAAACCCACTGTAGAGTCATTGCACGCCAGTAATATCAAAACTGAGATCACTGTCTCCAAATTCATCGAAAATGAAATATTTCATGGCTACAGGCATGAAAAATGACTTGGTAGAATATTTTGTAAAAATTTTAAAATGGCGGTCGCGACGCTGTATTTACTGAATTTATTTAAGTTACGATATCTAGTTTTCTAATTATCGCATTGAAATGGGACTGCGTGCATTTTATTCATAAATTGAAGTATTTCTAACTAAAAATTTAATTTGTCCAGAAATTGAGCAAAATTATTTTTCAATTAAATTTTAACAATCTTCTCCCCGTTTCTCGATAATTTCTTATTTGCCATCACGTAAGAAAATTATTCACCTTTAATTAAAAACAAAATAATTGACGGTGACTTTTTTCGTTCTCGAGCAATGAATTTTTGAAGAGCGCGACTCCCGGATGGAACTGAGGCGCTGCACCGCGCCGCAGTATGCAGTTCCGCGTTCGATCGCTAGGCGCCTCAGAGCGGGTGACGCCAGGAGGGCAGAGATAAAATTGTCCTCGCAAACGAAATTCGTTTCTTGGAATATAAAGACGCAAGAAGCAACGTAAAAATTATAAAGAATATATGACCTGTGTTATTGCTGCTGCCATTTTTTGAAATATTCGATTCTCCCGTTTTGCTGTATAATATTTGATAAAATATTATTTTCATCTAAATTTTCCGATATACTTTGCTTTCGCTTACATCTAGTTGATATTTTTCTATATTGAAACTTCTCAGTATTCAAAGAACATGCCTCCTGTCAATCGATGCAGCAATCTTTTCAAAAGGAAGAAGCATGCAAAAGTAGTTTTAAAGAATAAATTACGTCAAATAAACGCCAAGTTTTGTGAAAAACTTAATCTCGATCCTAATACGTGGAAAAGCAAACAAATTTGCACTACTTGTCGGTTAGAATCATCGAAAGACAATTCGATGTTAACTCAGAAAAATCACGAAAATGCATCATGCGCCTTACATGTCACTGATACTGCGAGAATAGATGAAGAAATAGAAGAAAAGGGGTTCAGTGAAGAAGAATTTAAAAAAGATGTAGAGGTCAGTGATGCTTTGACGAATTTAAATAAAATTCTTGACATTTTAGGAGTAAATCCGATTCTGAAGTGGGAGGATTGCAGGACGGAAGATGCTGAAATACGAAAGATCGCTGAAATAAAAAATGCTATTGATCGTGAATTAGAAAGTGTTTGAAGCCGAACTATCCGATAGCTCTGATATGATAGAAATTGTCGATGAAATAAAAGAAAAATTAGCAGTGTCGGCGAATATTTCTCAAAAAGTTAAATATTTAACAATGGTGCCAAAATCATGGGAAGCTCGTAGTATTGGGTCAGAATTTAGTGTTCCTTATAGCCTTGCCGTTAAAGCAGAGCATTTGCACATAGAATTTGGTATTGGGGCGTCTCCAAACACAAAGCAAGGAAGATCGACACCTGTCGAAATTCAAAACTTAGTTCATGATTTTTATGTTACAGTGTGCGTAGTTTTCAGAGTCTTATCTATCTACACTTCCGAGAAAAAAAAACACAAATACTAATAACAAATACTCCCAAGAGTCCAAAAAGTGTAGACATGCTTGCAAAAAGCTAAAAATTATGTCGGAAATTTTGCGAGAGTATCTTGATAGTATTTAAAAACAATTCCACACTGCAGAAAAAATTAGAAAAAATGCGCGCGATTGTTGTAACAATCATAAATAACGAATCTAGATCTAGATCCTCTCGTAAAATTTTGAGCGCCGAAGATGCTCTAGTTTTCGAAATATAACCTGAAATGTGCGTACTGATCGGCAAGGTGCCATTTCGTTATTTATAATTGTTACAATAATCGTGTACATTTTAAAAATATGTTGTTGTTGCAAGGTGGTATTGTTTTTAAATACTATCAAGATGCTTGCGTAAAATGTTCAGTCTCGAATATAGTCTCGTTCCCGAGATGTAGGCCGAATTTCGTTGCTGCATTTCGTAATATTTATACCCCTGCCTGTCCGTATCCATTGCTACGAATCCACTGTTAGTTTCAGCGTCATTTTCTAAATAAAAGATTCAGGTATAAGTTTTAATATTTTTCGCTGGCTATTTGATTTATTCTTTTTTATTCCGGCCCTTTCCGCCCTCTGAGGCTAATTGGCCCTTACACCGACCGTACAAAGGTCAGCTGACCGGGGCCCTGTAGTCAGAACCCCAGCCCGGGCCGCTAGAGCCCCTGCTTGAATACAATTTCGAAGAACTGTTTTCCCGGCCTGGGATCGAATTCACTATCTACGGTGGTCCCCGTCCTAACGGATACGTTTCGTTCCGTCAAAAATGGTCGCCCCCCTCCAAACGCATATCCTCCCTCAATTCCCACTACGGCAAAAGTCTCTTTGCATATATCACACTGAATATGCGCGTAGATGTTTCACTAGCAACGCTAGCCACTATAAGAATCATGTTGTGGGGAGAGGAACGAAGGGAAAGAAATACGCGTTTGGATATGCGTTAGGACGGGACCACTGTACGACTTCGTGGTCCAGTACGGTACACAGTTTCAGATTGTGAATGTCAAGATCATTTACAGGTCAAGTTAATTTTTTCAAGTGGGAACCACTATTTTTGTCGCAGATTTGGAAAGTGCGGAAAATTTCACGTACGAAAATTATCTTGACAATGATCTAGAGTTTAAGCTTCGCATTGGCAATCAAGGTCAAATTCAATATCACCATTAAATGGACAGGGAAAAATACTAAAACTTATGTCTGAAACATTTTTCAGAAAATGCAATTCATGAAAATGTTTATTTTTCGGTGTGAAATCGGTACGATTTATCATAAATTATTATTAGTCGACAATATATATAGATTTCGGTAATGACAGTCATCCATCAACTTGTAAACAAAGTAATGCATGTAGTACTATATTCAAGTTCGTTTTCAATTTTGTTGCAATTTGTGCAGCGACCGTTATTTCAGAAAATTATTTTGAACTCCTTATGAAGATATCACACTACATGCGAATATCTTTTTTACAGCTTTTGTCGGTGTGAAAATTACCACCGAAAACCAATAGACCTCACACCGATTTGCTTCCTATTAAAAAATGTTAACAGGAACTATTTCAACTTTTTTTCTTGTACGCATAATATGGAAAGTGTTCAGTGAAGACACGTGTTATACTGCGTTTAATAAACTATATTAGACGTTGGACACAGGAATTGTTATCTGAGTGCGTACCAGAATCGAAGTCGGCGCTGCCGGTATCCATGCCCCCGGTATTTCCATATTCTGAAAAATAATAAAATCATGTTAGTTCGAAAAAGCATATTTTTTAAATATTTATCAATATATTTATTACTATAATAACGATGCAATTAATATTATATAAAGAATTGATAAATATCAACTTAATGATTCATGCTGCGTCTGCTCGGTTTTGGACATTGTTGCATTTCGAATGGTGTAAGGTTTACGCCAAATTTTTAAATTCTGTTCGAAGAAACAATACACGGAGAATATGATATAAGCTCATACAGCGAAGGTTCTTATGCTTACGTGTCATAGAGTACATATATTAGCACAATATATATACGCTAAATCAGTCAAGAAACACACACAACTGATTACGTGTTTGTTATACCGTTTACTATATACCATTTATATACCGTTTATACACGGGGTGAACTGTACAAGTATGAAATTGCAGGGATTCCTTCGCCACCAAACTAAGATTCGGGGCTGGTTCTGCACCATGTGCCGCGAGATATCAATCTAAGAAACGCTCTAGGATGAGACAGCAAAACTACGATGCTTTCTTTGAGGCTTGCTCCCACCTAAGTTATACTTTTTAGACAAGGGCTCTCCGGGACTTTTTTGGAAGGAATTTCCTCCTCTACAAAAAAAGTTTAGTAAAGGTTTGCTCTATCTTGCACTGTTTTTGATACGGAAGCAATAGACTACATACCAACAACTTTGTTTAAGGTTCAATTGTAATAATTGTGATGCATCTTATGTAGGACAATCCAAACGACAACTTGGAATCCGTGTTTCTGAACACAAGAATAATGTTAAAAAATCGAACATAAACAATGAAGTTGCTGAACACGTACTAACCACGTCACATGATGACTTCAATTGGAACTAGTGTTGGCGTGGTGCCTCGCTCGCTTCGCTCGCTCAGAAACTTCGACCCAGTGGAGAGTCGGCTATTCCTTAATACTCGTTCGTTTACTAACAGCTTTCAATTATATTATAAAATTATATCGATATTTGGGGGTCCAATCATATTTAGGTCCAAGTGGCTTCGATAGATATGTTACAACAATATAGTGTTTCTTCTACGTATGAAAATTGAAAATGAATTACAACTATGACCTATGGCCTGAGTGGACGTAAAATTGAAAATGAGCATTGTCAAAACTTCGACCCCGACGACAGGCCAGCCGAAGTATTAATAAATAAACGTTGCAAAACACTGACTTCAAGCGCTTGCATTATAATAGACTATTCGATGCATATAACATGTGTACTATGTTTTACTAATTACTGTCTGTATTATTATGATCTTATATATACAATATATATACATATAATTCGTCAAAGATATCTTGAAAGTGTCGAAAAGATCTCTGATGGATATCTTTTAGGTATATCGAAATAGTTATTTTCGTATCAAGGGCGTAAAAGAACTTATGCGCCCGTAGGTGATCACCGCTCCCGAGGGGCTGGCGAAGACTACCCCTGGGGAGGAGGGGGTTGAAACGTCGACATTTGATAAAAAACTATAGGATAATTTTTATGCCCGAAGTGACCAAATTCTAACGCCAGTACTGTGGATAAAGAACCATCTTTACAAAAAAGACTGTTTTCTGAAATGTGCCAATATACATCAGCAAAAAAATCCACTGAACAAATTGGAGGACACCCAAATGTTATATAGTTGTTATAGACATCTATTAAATCGTTGGCACAATCAATAAGAAAAAACATATTTTTTAATAATAGTTCGAGTGGTTCTTAATTATCGACTGTATATATTTGATATGCTTGATATTGTGTATTATGTAGAGTGTTTATCGGCGTTATGAGTGGGGATTGACAGTTGTTTTTGTTTTAACTTCGACGTTTATAGTAAATTTAAAATTTTTCAGTGTCCGATGAACGATCGTGAAATACGGTCTTCGTATATTTTTTTCACGTGATGAATGTCTACGACATGACATTCGGTCCGACATAATGGTTTTTTAAAAAACCAACAATTTTTATTGATGACTATGTAGATATTTTTGTATTGTTTCTATTTTATTAATTATGTAAAAAAATTAGTGTAACAAACATTTATTAATTAGTGTTGTTTTTTATTATTTTTCGAGATGATCGATTACTATTGATTTCAAATTGAAATTTTAGGCGTGAATTATCAATCATATACAAACAAAAAAGATAGAGCATCAATTATCTAAAAAAGAGAGCATGTTGAAATTGTGATCGAATTTTTTTTAATACGTATGTAAGCACCAAATTAAACCAATAACCAATAAGAAGTCGCAAAGAACGGACAGAAATGGGTGTTTCGAAAGGAAAAGTAGCATTTTGTAAGTTCACAGTACCATAAAAGGAGCAATTTTAATTTGCCTATCTAGTGGGAATATATACCTATCCTGTATAACATCCTAAAAAAGATCTATATCTATTATCAACTTGATAACAGTGGCGCGACGAGGCATCGATCGTCTACCACATACGACAGTGAAATTTGAAAAATGCAACTTTTCCTTTCGAAACACCCATTTCTGACTGTTTTCGCGACTACTCAATTTATAACGCAATTTAGTCACTCATACGTACATACGTATTACAAAAAATTCGATCACTGACCGATCAAAACATACTAAAAAGGGAGATATAAAAGGTCATATTTTATAATTAGATCATTCGTTTCAAGATCTTCCCGAGGATCTTCCTATTTAATCGGTCAAGAAGATATTAAGGTTTCATTAATTACATATATTATGATGAAACAACAAATTATTAATAATAGTATATTATTTATTTGTATATGTCTTAAATATAAATAAAAAATTAATAATATAATAAGACTGACATGTGCTGCTGGAAGTTGAAGTTTTGAAAATGATCGTTTTCAGTTTGTTTCTATAGTCAATCAAATAGCTCGGTTTACCAAACTCTGTCCAATCGATGAGTTCATGAGCCAAAGGCCGCAGGATCAGAACCGCTAGATTTGATTATATTAATAGCTTAAAAGTAAAGGTGGTTTAAGGTGGTAGCGACCTGGCACTCAACGCCGTGGCGCACATGACACGCTGACCGTCAGTCAAATTAATGCAACTTGTGCACAATGTGTTGATTTCACCGCACGACGGCGAAATCATCACGTGCTGCAATTAAACATACATACAATGTGCAGAACGTTTAGACATCTTAATTATTAACTGCCGTCAACTTTAGTCCTTCTTTTAAATTATAAACTTCAGCGCGAAGTCATTTGTTTGATACTCTCACGCATCGTCCCGTGAACCACATTTTCCTCTCGGGAATCCATTAGCTTTAGCCGCCGACAGCCGAACGAAGATGCGCACGGTAGGATGTTCAAAAAAGATATCAGCAAAACTGCTGGTAGCAGACAGTCATATTGATTTTTGATATTCGATTCCATAAATATATAACCCTAATTTAACGAGGCTCTTAAGAACAGAAACAAGTTTTGCTTCTCTGGACTGCTGATAACCGGAGCAACTGTGTAGTCGCGTGACTTGTATTGAGATAAGTGCGGCTCTACTGTAGGGAAAGTAGTCCCACATGGACAGCCTAAATGATATTGGCTAGATGCTGATGCTAAATATCAATTTTTGTTTGCTAAGCTTATAGTTTTTCAATGACAGGGATCACTGTACTATATTCTTTGCCGGCTGATGAGGAGATTTGGGGACGTGAGAGACTAAGAAAGCAAAAAAAAGATCCAAATTTTTTGCCAATTTTAGATAAGGTGTTCCATAACCGACTACAATTTTCTCAGAGAATTGCAAGTAATTAATTTTCTTATATTATTTGTGTTTTTTATTTTGTGTTTCTTCGTTCGTCTCTTACATTTTGTTTTCATTTTTTTCCGAATTCTCGAGCAGATGCACAAAGCAATGATATACATTGTGTATCTCTTTTTGAGATTTCTCTCTTGGGTGTTCGTCCTTAGTCTGGAATAAATTTGTGAAATTGTCGTCAGAAACAATGATTGATAACACTTTAACCCTTAAAACACATTATTACGATGTACAAAATAAGGGTCCATTGCGAATCACTGGTGCTTTCTTCAGAATGAGTCGTCCTTTATTTTCGGGGGTTATTTTAAGTGGGAGCGTTAAATCAGAACTCTAAGTAATTAAATAAACGTACCTTTCAATTCCTTTGTATGGATGCCCCTGGCATTCCACTGTTAGATTTTGAGTTCAATCATAGCAAATTGAGTTAAGTTGGTATTAATCTGGGCCAGAAAATTTGAGTTCGAAGTGAAATTCATATGTATTTCCCTAGCTTCTTGATAGGTTAGATTACGTTGCGCCATAATTTTCTTTATTTTGCTTTGCTCATAGTATAATTGACAGTTTGTCTTATCATTAGCAGCATGTCTGCTAGGTAATTGTTTTTTAGCACAATTAATACAATTTTTAATTTTCGGATCGCACATGTGGTTTTGATCGTTTTCTTTACTGCAGGAGGGGCAAATGAAAGTTAGTGAGTTACATTTATTTTGTTTATGTCCAACATCCCTACATTTTGAACATTGGGAAACAGGGTAAACATAATGTTTAACTATATGAGGCTGGGCTCAATTTTGATGTGGGAAGGAGAGGAAGAGAGTGGCATAACTTTGGAGAAGCCAAGTGTATAACTTTGGATAAACATATAACGTTGAGCGGTATAACTTAGGGCGGGGCTACTGTATAATTCGAGTATAACTAACCGTAGCGCTCGATGTTGATTGTTGGCGATGGCTGGCACGTGTGACCGGAATAGCGGAACTAGCCGAATTTGGACTGCGCGGTAGGAACGAGCGAACGAGACCGATCAGTTCCAGAAGTCGCTTACTCGCTTATCCTAAAATAGGATGAGCGCGAGGAACTGTAGGATGAGACTATATTATGCTGTATTTACAGGAACTGGCTGCTTTAATAGTACAGCGCCCTAGACATTACGATGTTAGGTTACCTTTATTAGCTAGTAAACAGTCTATGCTTTATAGGAGTGAACTTATACTGCAGTAGAGTTAACCTCTAACCAATTTAGCATATTAACATTCAATGCTTTCAAAGCGACAGTTTTCATGCTATGAAACCTAGATCCTTCGTCCCGTGTGCTGTACCAACAGTCCATTTGTATACCCAGTGTGGCTGCCGTCCCCCTCAACTGGAACATCGCAGGTATCTTTATACTAGCACGTCTGCAATCTTAAACTTCTCTCAGTGTAACATCTACACTGATGTTTATTCTATATCATAATTAAGGGCTCATTTAAGGCTCTCCAAATAATCCAATTCCTCAATTGTTGAACATGAATTAAAAAAGGCGGGAATTCGCTTTATGATTAAGTTAGCACCATTTCCACTGCCCAACTGATTCGATCAAATGTGAGCCTATTTGATGGAACATTTACACCCGTATGGAAAAATCAACGGTAATCTAACGCAATTAACCGTACGATTTTGACACATTTCGGTACGTCTGTATAGAATTATGTACGGTGAGGTACGTTTACGTACGTTCGCGTACGATTTGGTTACGATTCGAACATTTTGTACACCATTGTACAGAAACGTACGCAAACGTACGCGAACGTACACAAACGTACGCAAACGTACACAAAATTGCTAGAACATACTGAAGCATGCGGAGATGTACAGCATTGTACACTATAGATGTCAAACAACCATTCGTAATAAAATATTTTCCTACGAAAACGTCCGGAATCATATGAATATGTACTGAAACGTACGCAGACGTACGCAAACGTACACAATTGTACGGATACATGCAGCCATGTACAGAAACGTACGAGATTTTGGAACTATTTACAGGAACGTGTCCGACTGCACGAATATTGAATATCCCAGATAGGTGCCCGTTTTTCTTCCGTTATTTTTTTTCGATTTTTTGGTCAAAATTTTTCACGTAATTTTGGAGAAAAATGACCCAAACCAATTCTTCTACATTGGACAAATATTCCAAAAATTTGCCGCGTTTTGTAGGGATATTTATACATTTTTTCATATTTTTCGGGCTTTTTTTACAATTGCAAGGTTATTACAAAAAAATCACGAAAAATTTGTGTAAGCTTTTTTTCGATGGAGAAATCATATAAACTATTTGCATCAAAGTCGGCAATTGTTCACGGATTGGGGTCAAGTTGGCTTGGAATGCCCCACATATATTTTTTTAAATATACATTGTAAATGATGCACGTAATGAAGAATAAAATGAACAATATACAGAAGGGAACCGTAGGTAACTGAAAGGAATGCTTTTTTTATTTATATCACTTATATCATACAAAATATCTTTATTGGAATAATAACAAAATTTTAAATTAGTTGATACATTTTGCAGTAGTTGCTTTGCTCAAAGAACCTTTGAATAGATGATTTCTTACATTCATTAAAATACATGGTCTGTAAATGTCATTACAACTGATGACATTGAAATCATTTGTTTCCACTATTTTACAATATTTTAAATGTTTAACAGATACACGCGCATATTTGAAAATATAAGTATTACAAACATCCAATTTTTTATAAAATATAAATACCTTATTTCTGTTACTATACTCTACTTTATAAATTTTTTGTATTATACCAAAATCTCCATGTCTGGTTTGAAATACCGAATCATTCGTTTTTTACATCGATTATATGTGCAAGCTGTATAACGACATCCATTGTAAATAATTTTGGAATACATTAAACATTTACTTAACAACATATACGTAACTGACGATTTTGCGCGTAACGTTGAATCCAATGCCTGGAGCCCGTAGTTTATTGTAAGGCAGTATGTACCTGAGCCGTCCAGCGACTTGTGGGCAGCGACACGTCAACACAACGGACACTACTGTTAACGAAATCTACCCCTTGCACCAGTGTTGCACTTTTGCATCAAAAGCGTGTAAATAAACACCGTCCGGGTGCAAGTCTCTCGGCTAGAGACGGAGGTTAGGTTTCGTTTGTTTAGTTATTTTCTTTTAAAAACCGATATTTTTGAAGATATCATTTTTATATAAGAACATTTTATATATCTAGCGAAATTGTCAAGGTCACAGGTGTCTCATATAGATAGGCAGAAAAAATTTAACGGGGATTTTAATGTAGAGACTATATGCGTTTTGAAGCCAGCGCTTTTTGGGTGGAATACGCGCACCGTTACACCGGTGCAGTGGTGTAGAAACGGTGCAGGGGGTAGATTTCGCTATGTATTGTTGATGGTTAAACGAACTTACCTGTAAGCGAAGTTCGACCATAATTATATGAATAGCTTGTTCGAGGATATTAACTATGTAGTACGGTGACTCGCCGCACGATGACGCCTCATTTTAGAGTCCAATTGGAATTAATAATTAATAATATTAATATCTTCGAATAAGCTTAACGAAATATAATAAATGGATTTGATAATGTTTTAAAACTAATTGGATTCTATGAATTATTTTCGGAGCTTACATGTGCTCCTCTAGCATAATTCACGATGATGCACATTTGCCATATGTTCGCGTACGTTTACGTACGTTTAGGAATATTCTTTGATGCATTTTTCTCGTAAGTGACGTTTCTGCAGGATTCTACAGGATACTGTACCTTTGCACACTTTCGCGTACGTTCGCGTACGTTCGCGTACGTTTACGTACGTTTACGTACGTTTACATCTGTTTAGAAATATTCTGTAATGCATTTTTTCTCGTATGTGTACATTTTTGTAGGATTCTGGACGATACTGCATCTTTGCATACTTTTGCGTACGTTAACGTACCTGCGCGTATGTTCGCGTCCGTTTCTGTATAATGCTGTAAAAATGTTCGAATCGTAACCAAAACGTACCTAAACGTACCTAAACGTACCAAATCGTACGTAATCGTACGGAATCATGCTTAAATGTAACGAAAACATACCATTTTTATTTCCATAGGGGCATTTATGATTATATTTGTATTTATTTGGCTTTAAAATTACACAAGTAAAAAATTTATTGTAAATTCGAAATATTTTTTAATGGAAAGTATGGAATTTCCAACTCGAAATATATTTTTAGTGACGTCACTTTTGCGTTGCCGGTCCCACTATCTTTTTTGTTTTTATATTATATTACGTCGACTTTTCTGAACCCATGTGGGACTAAATCGCGACGCAGGGGGTGGGGGAGGGGGTCAATTTCATTATCACTAGATGCCCCCCTTCGTGTCGAACAACTTTCATCCCACACCTTTTTTGATTCTGTGCATAGTTCTCAAGATATTTCTGTCTTCAGATAAATCGGCCACCCTGTATATTTTGTATAGTTTAACCCTTTGAAGCATACATTTTTCTTTACACGAAAAATGGCTGAAAATTGTTATTCGGGAATTTTCGACGTCGCTGATTACGAATCTAAACTCAGATTTTTTAAATTTAATATGGCCGATCCAAAATGGCGGACCGTAATGTTGAAAAGTTACTAGATTGATATGAAACTGGGCACCCCTGGGGTTTTCGGGGTCGCTGATTACGAATCTGATATTAGATGGCAAACCAATAATACCTTTATTTATTTCCGACTAACAATTTAGAACTAAATGACGAATACCTGTGAATTTTTCGGTCGCGAATTATGACATTTTAATATTTTGGTCCATCGTTTTGGAACCGCAATATTCAAATTTCCAAATTCTGTAGTCAGATTCGTCATCAGCAACTATGAAAACCCCCGTGTACTCACTTTCAACCCAATCAAGAAACTTTTTACATCTTGGTCCGCCATCTTGGATCGGTCATTTCGAATTTTTAAAATCTGTGGTCAGATTGGTAATCAGCGACCTTATAAACTCTATTATACTAAATTTCAAACAATTATCTTAATAAACAGCGTCAATAATGAATTTTTTCGAAAAAATCGTGATTTTTTAATGTTTGTTTATTTATAAATCATAAACAATAAACAATTATGTCTTACTAACTGTTTTTATACATCCTTGTAGCACTATAGTAACATAAAATAGCAAAAACACAGATCTAAATGTGTTAACTGCAATTTTAATCAGCAAAAATCAAAGAAATCGAGGTGGTAACTTGGGTTACATATTAACAATTAATACTAGTTTTTTAGACATTGATAAATATTGGATTGAGCATACATACTCGGACTAAGTTTAGGAATGATATGCAAATGAAAAAGTAGACAAAAATTATCATTCTTTACTTTAAAAATAGAGGGACATGAATGACATTTTCAAACTACAATCACTTTTTCTTACCTTATATGCCGTCAAAGATTGCAAACAGCTTCATTATGTACTTCTGTTAGTATTTTAATCTGTAGTTGAATGTTAACTGACTTATGCGAATACAAAAGCCAAATGTTTTATCACTAGCTCTAGAACGTGATGGGAGATGAATTACAGAAAATCGGGACACATGAACATAGAGTGCAAAAACTTTTCGTTGTTGCAATTTGCACAAATGTAACTAGTGGTTTATTATTTTTCCAACGATTACAATTTTGTGCAATCATTCACAACAGCTAGTAAAACGTGTTGAAGATGTCAAATTCTAATGTGCTACAAGCAATTTTTTCAAAATTATCACCTTTAAAAATATAATTTCAATTTTACGAGGGTGTGTATGTCTATCTGAAAGATGTATTAATATAGTATATAGTTACATATATATACAAAAAAAATAGCTATACCGTAAATTGGGGTAAAGTCGGCTATTTTTCATGGTTTTTTGCTTAAATCCTCATGAGAAAACTTAAAATAATTATTGGTATTTTTAATATGTAATCTCTAACTCCTCTGTTTTAAGATCTATGTAATAGAAAAGAAAATTACTTCTTAGAATTAACGGTATATACTATTTTTCATCGTCGACTTTTACCCCAAATGCGGGGAAAAGTCGACTATCGTCCTTACATCGAAAAAGTAAGCTATTGTAATAAAACAAAACAATTTTCTAACACCATCGGAAATAAAATATGGCCATCTCATAAATTTCTAAGTGTGAAAACCGCTCTTTAACCCTTTGAGGCATAGTGGGACTGTCAGTGTCTCACCTGTAAATAATTTTCTTCATGTAGGTAAATCAATATCTATTTCAATGATGGATTGAAATTTTGTACTCAGAGGTTTTTGAGGCCGCTAATTACGAATATGTTGTCAAAATCACAAAATTCAAAATGGCTGATTCAATATGGCAGACGAAAATCCGAAGCTTAATTCGATTTCGATGAAACTCTCTACTTGGAGGTTTTCGGGGCCGCTGATTAAGAATATGTCATCAGATTTTCGTAATTCAAAATGGCGGATGAAATATGGCCAGGCCAAAATCTGAAATTTGATTCGATTTACATGAAAATTGGTACTGGGGGGTTTTCAAAGCCGCTGATTATGTATCTGTTCTCAGATTTTCGAAATTCGAAATGTCGGACCCGATATGGCGCCATGTTGATTCAGCCATTTTTAATTTTGAAATTAGTAACATTGATTTTTGACGTTTCTCTGCTTCTCGTATTGCATTGTGTAATTGTTCCGTTGAATATTTGAACAATCTAGAAGAATCCGCCTTTGTTTTATAAATTCGCCCCATGGCCGACTTTTCCCTACAAATGTTACATTTTTAGAGAAACCGATATTTTGCGATATCTAATGATCTTATTGAGGTCATTATTTATCGTAAATTAGGTTAGAGATATAGGCTATGCGATACACAGTTTGATTTTACTAAAAAAAATTGTATAATTATTTACAAGTGCTTTTTTCACACTACGTACTTTAGAGGCTCAATATACAGTCACACATAAACGACGGTTTTATTAAAACTTATCGATGAATTTGAGTCAAATAAACTGTAAATGAAAGTTTGACGTTCCTACTAAATAAAACAATTGCCCATCTTCGACTTTTCTCTCTAGAAAAAGGATAATTAAATATTTTAAAATAAGTTATCGAATGGCCGACTTTTCCTGTCAAGCCGACTTTACCCCAATTTACGGTACTAATTTATTGTACATTTTTGTATTTATAAAGCAATTAACCGGAGGTACATAGGTGTTAAAAGTATAAAATTTTTACCCATATGCTAACCTTGGGCTGCAAACTTAATAGATAACGGCAGATTAACTTTAAGCTAGTGGCGAGTTCTTAAATATAACCTTATTATGTCATGGTATTTTGATAAAATCCACTTGTCCAAGTTGAAGTTATTCTATATCGTATATCATTATTTTTAACACTCCAGGCATAGAACTCGATTTTGCGCTATACAACGAAATCTTCTGGCAAATTATCGAGCCCCACGCATGTGGTATTAAAAAATGCAACATAGGTGAAATATCGATCTTTGACGAGTGTGATTGTCATTCTCGCTTCACTCGGACGACAAACTTCGGAACTCATCATAGATTAACTAGACAAAGAAAAACTAAGTGTGTCAAATAAGAGTTAAAAATTGAAAATCACTAAATTATGTTTTCTGGCATTAAAGTAGCCTTAAATGAGCCCTTAATTATGATATAGAATAGAAACCCGCTTAGAAATGTTGTTTCGTTAATTTTACTTACCGCTAATCCCTAATCGTTACGGTGAAAGTAATAATTCTACCCAATGATTAATTCTCCGGTTGACTCCAAAATAGAAGCTCCTCCGCGACACTGTATACTTCCAACGTAACTGAAAGTTGCGTCACACTGACATCGTTTTCATTATGCCTTTAAGCAATTAAACATTTTAAGTTGTCATAATTTTCGCAATATGATTTAGTAATTAGCATGTTGTAAATTGAATGTTGCACAGGTGACAAAGTTCGAATGTCCATTCTTGTAAAGTTTTGGACTTATTTTTCAATGCTTGGAAAATTCAGAGAGTAGACAATGCCAGGCGAAGTAGGATTTTAGAAATGGTAGCTACTGCAGTTGGTACCATCAACACTATTTCCGTGATAATCATGTTTTGCGCATTGTTTGTCTTCTAATATATGATATATAATGTTTATGATGAATCTGTTCCAGTATATACCACCGTATGAGTTGTTGGCGAGTCTGTTATTGTACATGTGTGGTTTCGTATTTTTCTACATCCTTAAAAGCCTTACATGATTAACGATAAATGGCATAAAGTAGCTCATATATTTGACCTTTGAATTTAAAACCATTTGAGACTTTTTGGAGTTATAATCAATATCAGTATACCTTTCGAAAGACTACTTCCTCTCAAAAAAAAATTTGAATTACCATATTCCGACGTATTTTTGCCCCCTGATTACGAATATAATAATAAAAAGTGGCGGTCGGACAAACTGAAGCCGCCATCTTGAAATACAGGCCAAAAATCGTGTATTTTTTCAGTTTTTTGAATTTATTTTGAAAACTACAAATCGTATGAAAAAATGTTTCAAACAAAAAATATAGAGCGCAAACTTCTCCACAAAAAAGGTGATATACATTTTCCCCCTCATGTGAACGATAAGCTCGTAAATAAACGACGAAATTGGGCATAATGTGTTTCTGCAATGTATAGGATGTTCAAAAATTCCGAACGCTGCAGAAAGGGGAATTTTCACGTTGTTCACAAGAACTCCGTCACGTGGGTTCTATTGTCACCAATATTTGTAAGGTTGGAGGGGTAGTAAAAAAAGGGGAGTCTTGGGGGCGGAGCCCCCAGGACGCAGGCACCCCCGCGGCTGACGCATTTTCGAATTGATAGAAATAATCAATTGTATATTCTGAAATCAATGCATGAACTTCGGGGGTGCGTGCGTGCTGGGGGGCTCCGCCCCCCAGACCCTCCTTTTTTATACTACCCTAACCTCCAACCCTGCAGGTATGGGTGATTGGCGAACTCAAGACCATGTATCCCGCAACATGCAAGAACAACTGGTACCAGGAATTTCGCATACGTAAAGTTGCTATCAGCTACGTATTTTTTCTGTATGTAAATACGTATACCCAGAGTGCGCCACGGGGAGGCTAGAGAAAATACATCACGCCCACTTTTGTCACTTATTTACGAGCTTACCGTTCATATTAGGGGAAAAATGTATACAACCTTTTTTGTGCAGAATTTTGCGCTCTACATTTTTTGTTTGAAACATTTTTTCATACGATTTGTACTTTGCAAAATAAACTCAGAAAACTTAAAAAATACACGATTTTTGGCCTGTATTTCAAGATGGCGGCTTCAGTTTGTCCGACCGCCACTTTTTATTATTATATTCGTAATCAGGGGGCAAAAATACGTTGGAATACGGTAATTCAAATTTTTTTTGTGAGGAAGTAGTCTTTCGAAAGGTTTACCTCAATATTTTTTCAAATTTTTAGAATTTCAAAAATTTCACACTATTACCAAGTTGGTTTTAATCATGGAACCATCCTGTATGGGAGCACCTCCTTGATGGATATATCAAAGTCGAAAACGTGTCAGATACATGCTAGCAAAGGATGTAGCAGACGGAAATATCCTGGTTCCTTCCACAAAGTATGTTCTTTTTTTATTTCGACCCTGACCTTCGGTCTGGACAAAGTATTGAATTTGGTCACCTCGAAAATTTTTCATAAAATTTCGACGTTTCTGAGGGGGAGTAATAACTACGTCTATACTGAAAAAAATGAATTTTTGCCAGCCTCTCGGGTGCGGTGATCACCTACGGGCACATAAGTTCTTTTATCTCCTTGATACGAAAATAATTATTTCGATATATCTAAAAGATATCCGTTAGTGAAAAATAAGCTAACTTCGCAGCCACAAGGGAAAGTATCTCCAGTCAAGGAAGTGGACGTACTTACCGATCTTCTAGTTCAAGAAATGCAAAATAGCACAGAAGAAAGCGATGCGTATGAAATATGTGCGTAATTTAAAAATAGAAGGTGAATATACCGGTTGCTCCGCAATGGACAAATTTTTTCGACACTTTCAAGATATGTTTGACGAATTATATGCATATATATTGTATATATAAGATCATAATAATACAGACAGTAATTAGTAAAATATAGTAAAGATGTAATATGTATCGAATAGTCTATTATAATACAAGTGTATGAAGTAAGTGTTTTGCAACTTTTATTTATTAATACTTCGGCAGGCCTGTCGCCGGGGTAGAAGTTTTGAAAATGCTCATTTTCAATTTTACGTTGACTTACATACATATAAGAAACACTATATTGTTGTAACATATCTATCGAAGCCACTTGGACCTAAATATGATTGGACCCCCAAATATTGGTATCATTTTATAATATAACTGAAAGCTGTTAGTAAATGAACGAGTATTAAGAAATAGCCGACTCTTCACAGGGTCGAAGTTTTTGAGTGAGCGAGGCACCACACCAACTAGTTTTCTTTTCGTAATTGCATAAGGCAATACATTGTCCCGAAATAAGTATATTTATGAAAGAAATGTTTTTTCTCTTTTATTTACAATGATCATATTCGGATCATATATACAAAGATTCTAAAGTAAGCCTCTATTAATAGGGACTCATTTTAATTAAAAATTGTTAAATTGAACAGTATCCACAACATATTAATGTACAAGACACATCCATCACAAGAAGACACAGCAAGTAAACAATACATGTTAATACACAAACATAATCAGCACCGTCAGCAGTTAACAGATAGTCTCTGTAGCAGGCCCATCATAAATATTGTTCTATTTTCATAGTCGACCATGGAAAAAATGTTTATTGTGTCGAAAACTGCTGACTGCGGTCGTTAGCAGTCCTGAATTCTTATATTTGACAAGCAAGGTTCCCAGAATTAACCAATTTCGAAATACATATGTTAACAGGAAAATTTGAGGAGCACGGATTCGAACGCACCACCTAAGGAACGTTCAGTTTACAAGGTGAGTATGCTAACCACTTAACCATTGCATTCCCCTTGAAACATAATAATATAAAAAAAAGAATTCGAGATTAAGAAGGTTCTAGAGGTAGGAATTTTCATTAAAAAGCTTAACTAAAAAATTACCGAAACAATTTTTTAAAATTTGGACTCCGTAAGGGCAAATTTGATTACTAAAGACACAATCCTGGGAAATGCCATAGGAATTAATTAAGAACTGACCGCGAAATTTCAGAAATAAGTCATGTTTATTTTCCTTTTTTTTTTGAAACTTCCTACTTTATCGGCCGAGCACTTTAGAACCCCTTTAAAATATAAAACATTTTTATAAGTGTATACAAATAGATAAATATTTAATAACAACCTATTTGCTGAGTGCAGAAATGAGTACAATTTTCTTGTAAAAAAAATTATATCATACTGTTTTGATCTATGTATTAGTTCATGGCGTTTGTAAGTACATATTTTCCAAATAATTAGATTGTATTAAATTCTTGTTTTTCATCAATCATATTGTACTTATATTTATGACACTGAAGTTAACAGCAGAATCGCAGCAGCAGATTAAAAAAACTATGGTTTTCAGCCGTTACAATTGCCAAAAACAGATTATTTGTATAAAATTTGTCTAAAAATGTTTAAATGCTAGTAATTTTTAATAAGAAATTATCCATTTCCATAGTTTTCTTGAATCAGCTGGTACGAATCTGCTGCTAGCTTCAGCGTCATCTTATATTTTTATATTTATTTCTTAACATCTTAATCTTAACTTTCAAATAAATATTTAATAATCAGCATTTAATAATGAAGAAAGTTTTTCTGATAGATATTTTTTGCATGTAGATCATTATAACTACAGTGTAAAAAATGTCAATGAAATTTACAATTTTGTTGTGATTTTCATGTCTAAAAATATGGTGATATTACCACATTAAACGTTGTAACTTTCCTGCGAGACGTTAAGAATTTCAGAATGATTTGTAAATTCCCTACAAGGTGGGTAAATTTACAACTCAACGCGTTTTTCCCACGCTATAAGTGGGTAAAAATCAAGCCCATGCTGTACATGATAAATTTACAATATGAGGGGAAAAACCATTGGTGTAGTAAAATTAATTTTTACATTAAAATTCCACATATTTTAGTTTTATTTTGTTTTTAAATGTAAAACAGAGGAATATATTGCAAAATTCATTATAAGATGTATTTTAATATTTTAAAGGTTTTTAGAGTTATAATCTTTTGTTGAAAGAAAACATTAAATCTAAAATCTTTTGTTGATGGTAAAACTTTGATCGAAAGTAAATTTTAGAGCTATAATCTTTTGTCAATAGTAAAACCCTTGTCGAAAGAAAACATTTAATCTAAATTCTTTTGTTGACATCATCTCATTTGGCCATAAGACAATACAATAAAATACAAATACAAATACAAATGCAGGTCAAATTCGATTTTTGTTAACCTATGAAACTTGTATATAGTTTATATAACAATAATAAATTACTTTGGATAGAAAAACAAAAATATAAAAATAAAATAACATATCACCTAGCCATGGTGTAAAGTGAACTTTTATGTACAAATGCAAACTTTATATACGCAGGGTACAGCCCTTCACCCTTCCCATAAAACAAGATTCCGATTTTTAAAGAAAAAGAAGCAGCTATTTATTAAAAATATATGCAGGAATGGGAAGAGCTTGGTGGAAGGAGAGGGGCAACAATATCTTTAATGAAAAATAAGAAAATGGGCATACATATATATGTATGCATAATTACATTTTTAATAAAGAAAACAATTTTTTGTAATTCATGTAATTATTAATATGTATTCTTAAGTAAGAATAAGGTAATAAATTAGGCTAAACAATATAAATTTAAAACTGAAATTAATTAAAGCATATAATTATATAATAATACTTCAAATCAGATTACTGTAGACTGCAATAATCCAAATTATGAATCAAAATTCTCTGAGGAGTACATGCATGATATTGTTATTATATAATATATAAAAATACAACATATTTATACTTGAGCTGATGTTGAAATCGGCTCCTCAATTAAAAATTACAAAAATTATTATATAAGCTCCAAAAATCACCCTGTGTAATGAAACATGACTGGTCTGAATACAATGGAACAAAACTATTCTTTGGATCTTGGAATTTTTGAAATTAAGAAACAAAAATTACATACGACATTGAAAAGACTTTCAGTGAATAATTGGTGTTTCGGCAATATTCTTATTTTTATTTTTCTAGAGATTATTTTTCTAGATTTCGCTTCTAAAGTTGTGAAGATGCTGTAAAAATTAATTAACATGATATTGAGTACATTCCCTTAAGGTCTCTAACAGTAACTGCTACGTTTGGGAGGTTGGTAACAATTATAGTTACTGTTGTCGCTCTATTCCAAGTCAGCTGTTCCTCACATAATACTTCTAATGACATATGCATGTATGTATTTTAAATACTCAATTTCCAGATGAAATGTGAAATAAATAATAATAAAATATTATTCTCTTCAGCTTTAGTGTCTCTAAAATATTTTTTCAAGTATTTAATGAGATTCAGTTTATCATGATTGTTTTTAAACGTTTTAAAAAATATTTCAGGGACATAAAAGTTGGGGAAAATAATATTTTATTATTAGCTTTTTATTCATTTCCTACTCCATCGATAAATCGAGGACTAGAAACAATTATGTGATTAAACACATTATATGTGATCAGCCGACTTGTCATTGGTGCCAATCCACCAAATATTATGGTTACGGTTGAAAACCTTGGCAGAATACACCAATTGAATAAGAACCGAGATTTTATGTTTATTATTTTGTAAATATGTACATATTGAGGAAGGTTTGGGGGATTCAGTACACTGGGAGTGGGAGCTTGTCTCTCATCTGGTCATATGTGTTTTATATTTACGATAATGATATATAAGTTTTGTTTTTAAAATGTTTCTGTTCCATTATCATTTATTCAACCAGCCACATTTTTGAAGATCTATTTATAATTACATATATGTCATTTTTAGATTATTGAGCTTTTCCTTGATGTTGCAAATCATGACAATCAATGATTCATTTATTTACGAATAACTTAAATTTTAGAGTTTCAGAATCTGGTTGCTATATTCAGCGTCATTCATTTATGCATGTTCCAGATGTATTAAAAGATTTTTCCAAAAATTACATTATAAATAACAATAAAATATATAATTTCTATTTTAAAATATGTTCAGATAAAATTTTTTGTCTAATAATACAAATGTTTCTTTCAAGAAAGATGATATTTCTCGTAACGGAGTAAATTCATCAAACGAATATTTAATTTTATAATTTAACTCTTGTAAAGATCATAATTTGAATTAGATTTGTCTTTATACAAAATAGTGACATACTATGTTTCGTGAATATGAGAAACAAAATTGAAATGTCAAAGAACTGGTGCCAAACGATCTACATAAAATTATTATAATCTGTAGTAAATAAAACTCGGAATAAATAATAATACATATTTTTATTTAATTATCTGGTTAATTTTTCTAAACATTCTAGAACAGTAATCAAAGAAAGAAAACAAAGATTGATTAGTATTGCTCATTAATTACAAAATAATCATTTTTTCAATTTCAATAAAAGATCTAAAATTGTATAAGAATTTTGTGTCATTCATAACCTACAAATGATCAATTTATCATTATTGTTGACCATTTGCAAAATTCACTTAACAAATTTAGTTTTATATTTATTGTTCAATTAAAAAAAAAGAGCTTTCGTGACATGTAAATGACATTAAATATATATAAACTGCACAGGGTAATGCAGTGGGTTATAATACATTTCGACTCTTAATTTAAGTATTATGAATTTATAATTTAATGATTTAAAGATATTAAATATGTTTTTTGAAACTTTAAACGATTCATTGAAACTTTTTAATTTACCTTTTGAATTTATATATATATACATATTTATATATGTTACCAATTTAAAAATTAGATTTTTTTGAAATTGATAGATAGGTATAAAAACTATATTTTTAAGTGATTAAATAAATCCCAATAAATAATCATTTAAGTTATTGTAAACTAGCCGTACCTTGCTGAATATTGTCAAGTTAGTGAAAAAAATATTCCATTCTTTTTTAATTTGCTCGATTTCATATCCATAACTTTAAACATATATTTTTAGCAAACATCCGAAATAAAAAAGTGTATTCAGTATAAAAATTAATACAAGGTGTTGTGGAACCACTGTAAATACTATTATAGTAAATTAGGACTTGAATTTTCTTGGCACATTCCCATTGAACCATTAAGTGTTTCTTTCTGTAAAACTGAATACATGTATGAAATTCCCTACAATCATACTTCTTGTATTTGAATACTTTTTCAGTTGGAGTGAATGTGCGAAAAGGATGATATTAGATTTGAATACCTTGAAACTTTTTTATGAATTAAAACCAAAAATGATTACGTTTGCTGACAACAATAATTGGATGTAATATAAAGTTGGACTAATCAAAACAATTAAGAGGTGCACAAAAAGATAGCGTCAGAGTGTAAAAAAATCCAGATCGTAAACCGCAGGCGAAGCGACAGTGTGACGCACGGCAACGTCGGAAATTACAAATGTCGAGACGGTGGCAGACGACATACATAGATAACTCGACCAATTAAAGGTATCGAGACTTGCAGATTTTTAAAAGGAATTAAAATACAGATGATGGATTTCAGAAGAAGGCGTTTTTTTTTAAATTGAAGCAAGACGGAGAGAGAGAGAGGAAGAGGAACCCCTCACCCTCTCAATCGCGGATTCCGAAAGACAGGCCGCCATCTTGGATCCTGGGGGCCGTTGCGAAAAATAGCGATTTCGCCGAGGTGGCTGACAGAATTAAAAAAGCCACGAGGCGATTTATCATTTTACCGAGCTTGCAAGTCTAACAACTAAATTGTCTTTCCGAAATTAGCAACCAGTGTCAAAAACGGAGCAGCGGAAACACTTGGTTTCATTGCTCGTATAATCGAGCCAGAATGGAGGGACTTGCGAAAGGTGCAGGGTTGAATTTGATGGAAAAAAAGAAAAAAATCTTACTCTGCGGCTGGTCATCCAGACTTTCGCGGTCGGACATGGTTCCTGTCGCCTTCTTAGCTTCCTCGTGTCGTTTCCTTCGTCTTTTCTATTCGATTGTCGTGTCCCCAAGCACCGAGGACACACGACGAGGAAACGGAGTGCGTCGAAAACTTTCCGCCTTTTTTCTTCCACTTATTTTTTCCTATAGAAACACGGCAGACTTTTCGCGCCCTCGTGTTTTTTTATGTCCCGTTCCCGTGACCGAGTCTGTGTAATTATATATGTGTATGTGAGGGACTTCACGTGCGAGCGAGTGTGCAGCAGTGTGTGTGTGTGTGTGTGTGGTGTGTGGGTATGTGTGTAGTAGGTGAGCGAGTTGGGGGAGGGGGTGTGCCTGCGTGTACACTCTTTTTTTCTTTGCTTGAATATACCGAAAACGAATCGACGAACCGTCCACGGCACCAGTTACCACTACCAACACCCAGCACTAATTTTTCTCGGGCGTTCTTTTCGTACACTCGCGCCCCTTCGACTGCTACCTGACTACCTAACAAGCTCACGAGCCAACTCGCCACTCTCAACTCTCATCCGCTCCTCCGCACTCCGAACTCCGTCCACGAAAATCACGCTCGCCGCCTCTCTCGCTAGTCGCTGCTCCAGCGAACCGCCACAGTTGATCCACGTCTCGCCGTTCCTTCGATTGCTAGCCCAGGCTCACTTTCGCGTCCCGACGTTCCGTTCATTCCAACTATCCGGACTGGAGCGGAATCGAAATTTAAACACGAAATCCGCCTTTGCTCATTTTTTCTAAACGCTTAAAAGAACGTTACCAGACGTTACCTAAAAAAAACTCCAAATCGTTGATCCTCCTTTTCTCTGTCATCTCTCTTTTTTCGACCTTTTTTGATTAGGTGTTGCTATGGATATCACATATTTCTTCGAAAAGTACCAATCGTACCACTAAAACCATTGGAATCGGTACCTTGTTCGAATAGCGATAAATGGCATAAAGCAGCTGGTAATACAAACCAGAATATCATTATTATTAATGTCTTGGAGACGTGTTAATATTTTTAATCATGGAACAATCTTTTTGTTACACTGTAAAAAAAAATCATGTAAAATTACAGTTGAGAATGGGCTCGAAAATTACCCACTTTCAACGCAGTGAATTTAATATGTGGAACACAGTAACTTTCCCTAAATCTTGTAATATATTACTAGTTTGTAAAATTACCACGTCCAACGTAGGCTCGAAAAATTACCTACGTTTGACGTAGTAAAAGTACAATAGTCTAGTATTTTCCCTATGCTCGAAGTCGTAAATTTACAATGTGGCGGTAAATCTCTAATCTCACTTCGGTAAAATTTCAACGCTCAACGTAGTGTTATTACCAAATTTTCAAATTAAATTAGCTACAGGATGAAGTTAGAGACAGTGTAAAATATTAACAAATAAATAAAAATATTGTCAAACTGTTGTTAGTGCAACAAGTAAGATACCCAGTGATAGCAAAATGTTCGGGTACAATTAAATATTTCGAAAACCATTGGTATTGGCGCGTATAAAACGCGTTCAGCGATTTTTCAAAAAAAACCTTTTTTGGGAGGTTACTAACGGGGTTCTAAAATGCTCGGTCGATAAGGTAGGAATTTTCACTAAAAACCGTAAATAAAAAATGACTGAATTGATTTTTCAAAATTCGGGCTTTGTAAGGGCAATTAAGATCGTAGAACCGGCTCTCTGGGATTTTAGTGGGCACCTGGATTTCTTTGGCTCTAATTTGGCGAATTTTCAAAATTTTGGGAACTGTCATTTTAGCTCAGTAATTCTTAAAGTATTCTGAGAGCAATAATGTAAACGAGAAAATACCTTAACCCGTTTCGTCCTGAAATGCCGTAAATTTTGACTTCTTTTCATCAGGTGCTTTCTTAGGGAAAAAAATCACTCAATCGTTTTGATATAACCATACGTATTCTATTTTTTCTCGAACTTTCTAAATCCGGTCTCAGATTGACGCTCTACGCCGCTAGTTTTTTACTATGGCGGTTTAAACATAAAATTGTGAATTTTGAAAAAATTAGTTCAAATAATCATATTTTTGAACAGGAAACCGTGTTCGGGTCAAGCTAAATCTGTGTATCTGGTGGAGTAATTAGTTATACTAAAAGATAGGATGGTTATTAATTCACCATTCAAAATGGCGGTTTCAAAATGGCGGTTCTCAGTCAAAATTTTGTTGAAAAATTTCTGAACGATCCAAATCAAAAGCTACGAGCTTTTTAAAAAAATGTTGAGAATGAAAAGTTCTTAGAATTCATTGAGAAATATAGTGGTATTTTTTCAGATTTTTAAGTGAAGTTTTGAGAAATTTTTTTTCAAATTTTTTTTCAAAATTGTAATTTATTTACGAAAAATTCTGAACAAAATTTAGTGCATCCTCTGATGAATTCTAAGAGTTTTTTTGTTCTTTGCAATTCTTTCCAAAAGTTGATAGTTTTCGAGGAAATGAATTTCAAATATTATAGGTTAAGATTTTTCTTTCTCAAAAACTATCAACTTTTGGGAAAAAATGCATAGAATAAAAAACTCTTAGAATTCATAGAGAATATACTAAATTTTTTTCTGAATTTTTCGAAAAAAAATACAATTTTGAAAAGAATTTTGAAAAAAATTTTTCAAAACTTTATTTAAAAAATCTGAAAAAATCCACTATATTTCTCGGCGAATTCTGAGAATTTTTCATTTTTAGCATTTTTTAAAACAAGCTCATAATTTTTCAGTTAGAGCGTCCAGAAATTTATCAACAAAATGTTCTGTGAGGTCCGTCATTTTGAAACCGCCATTTTGAATGGTGAATTAATAACCATCCTATCTTTTAGTATAACTATTTACTCCACCAGCTACAGAGATTTAGCTTGATTCGAACACGGTTTCCTGTTCAAAAATACGATTATTTGAACAAATTCTTTCAAAATTCACGATTTTTTTACGTTTAAACCGCCATAGTAAAAAATTGCGGCAGATATGGTCAATCTGAAACCGGATTTAGAAAGTTCGAGAAAAAATACAATAGGTGTGGTTAAATCAAAACGATTGAGTAACTCCATGAGAAAGCACCTAATGAAAAGAAGTCAAAATTTAGGGCATTTCAGGACGAAACGGGTTAAAAAGATATAACATTACTTTTAGCTTCTGATAAACAATGGTTTTAGATGGATTGTTCCGACCGCTACTGGATCAATATATTTTGATTACTAATGTATACCCTAGACAATGGTTTCTTATATTTTTGGTGACGTTGATTACGAATCTGTTATCTGATTGTCAAAATTATAAATAGCAAATACAACATGCCCGACGAATTTTGTAAAATTAACTGGATTTCTCATGAAACTTATTGCTCAGGAGTTTTCGGGAACGCCGATTACGAATCGGATATCCGATTTTCAATATTAAAACTTCAAAATCCACTTAAAGTTATGTTTATGCCGAAAATCAACCTCTTAAATACATTAAAATAAAGCTGTTGGTCTAATAAAATAAAAAAATGAACGATTTCAGAAGCCTGATGCAAATCCTTTCTTCTAAAGGAAAAGTAATCTTTAATGAACATTTTTAAGTTTCGAAAAACGCAAAAATACATAGTGATAGTCCGACTTCGCCAGACCTTAAATAAATCTTCAATATTATGATTTGGTATGAATATTGTAATCACTGTAAAATATAAACGAATTAATTATTATAAATTTAATTATAATTATAAAAGATATACGTAATAACATTATTAACATGTCTTTCTTATTTCATCCTCTTTTTTTTTAATTAAAAATATAACTAGACAACCTTCGAAATAGCTTAAAAATATATGTTTTAATGGTTATTACCACTACTAATGATAGTTTCCAGTCCAAGTTTTTTTTTCGTAATCGACAATCCAAAAAAACCTACTAATAAGTTTCACGAGAAATCTAGTTGATTTTACAAAATTCGTCGGCCATGAAGTATCCGCCATTTTGAATTTTGACAATCAGGTATCAGATTCGTACTCAACGTCACCGAAAATATAAGAAACCATTATCTCGGATATACATTAATAATCAAAATATTGATCTAGTAGCAATTGGAATAATTCATCTATAAACCATTGTTTATCACAAGCAAAAAGTAATGTTATATCTTTTTAAGCTATTTTCTCGTTTACATTATTGTTCCGAATTCTGTAAAAATTACTGAATTAAAATGTCAGTTCAAAATTTTGAAAATTCGCTGAATTAGAGCCAAAGAAATCCAGGGGCCAACTAAAGTCCCAGAGGGTCGGTTCTACGATCTGGTCCCTCAATTGTAATTACTATAGACGATACGTAGAAAATTCCATAGAAATTAACTGAGGACTGACCGAGAATTTCCAGAAATAAGTGATATTTATTTATTTCTGAAAATTCTAGGTGAGTTCTCAATTAATGGGTTTGGTATTTTATAGAAAACCGTCTACAGCAATTAGAATTGCCTTTACAGAGCCCGAATTTCGAAAAATTTATTCAGTCATCTATAATTTACGTTTTTTAGAGAAATTTCCTACCTTACCAGCGGACCACTTTACAACACCCTTAAGGAGGCCCATAGGGGGGTCGAACATCTTAAATGGCAATGAAGGACGAGTAGGGACTCATTTGAACGGTTTTTTCAAGGCGAATTTAATACACTTCACTTAGCTTTGAAACCATTATGTGTTTCGGTTTATCAAGAATAGTAAAAACTGGTTTTATTCTGATCCCATATAAGTACTGACACAAACTACTTACAAAGTGTACTTTATTTTTAAATCAAATTGCAAAATTATTTTATTATAATTTTGAATTTAAAAAAAAATGAACGCCGGTGGCTCAGTTGGTAGAGTATCGGCTTTGTAATCAGAAAACCCTGGTTCGATCCCGGCCTCTGCCATCTGTCATTGGGACACCTCTGTATTTGTTTATAATTAAGTGTCTAATAACGCCAAAGCTCAGGTGGTTTGGATTCCACCTTCATAAACTGTAGGTCCCGTCGCGATTTAGTCCCATGTGGGTTCACAAAAGTCGACGTTAAATAATATAAAAAAAATAGGACTACTGAGTGAATTGCAAATCTTAAAACGTGCGGTTTTGGTAATTTTTCAAAAAATTTGGGCTTTTAGAAACTTTTTAAAAAATCCATAAAATTAAAAAAAAAAAAGTTTTCTCTTGTTTTCAAAATAATGCCCTATTAAACAAATTCAAGAAGATGTATTTTAGGGCGAACTATATCGTTAATTTTTTTTCAGATTTTTTAAAATCACTTGTTTCCGAAAATTCTCGGTCAGTTCTCAATAAGTATCTTTGGTATTTTCTATGATACCGTCTACAGCAATTAAAATTGCCCTTACAGAGTCCGAATTTCAAAAAATCGTTTCAGTCACTTTTTATTTACGGTTTTTAGTGAAAAGTCCTACCTTATCGGTCGAGCACTTTAAAACCCCCGTAACATGGGTTTTAAGTAAACGGATTATTTTTATATCTGTTGATATTTATATATGTTGATTTTAGAATAGCTGTATTACATATGAATGAATCGAAGACAACCTTAAAAACCATTGTAGATTTTATCGTTCATTTCTAAAGAATGTATTTTAAATACTACAAAATTACGACAAGTTTCAAACGTAATTTGTTTACTCAAAACGTCTCACATTAACACAATTTGTTCTTTATTTATACAAAAAAAATGTTCATATTGTTCTCATTCCCATCAGGCACACTGTATATTATTCCATCACTTGGTAATGGCTCTACTGGCTCTACTATTTTCTGTATTGCCGACTTAGTGTGGCGTCACATCCCTGCAAACACGGAAAGTAACAGTTATGTAATATTTATGTATTGGTTACATTGTTATGTAAATGTTACATAGTTGTTACATAACTGTTACTTTTGTGTTTGCAGGGATATTACCATTTCAATGAAATTGAAATCTCAATATAAAATGATATGTCTATAAAACCTCAAACGAATAAACAATTAAGCATTTCACAGAGGTATCAGAGAATGTTCGGTGTTAATGATTACATTGTGATTGGTTTTCGTGCGCGACAAGTTCCTAGCACCTATTAATTGGTGGGCTATTCTGCGAGACTTAGGGCGGACTCCCATGGACAACAATCTTTCGAGATGGATATCCCGGATTCCATCAGATTCCATCATTATATATACAACTGATCTCTCCAATACAGAGATATCAGTGGTATGTACATACATGCATACATATCTGTGACGTCATATCTGCAGGCATATAATGTAACGGAATCCGGAACGGCCATCCGGAAAAATTCGAGTCCATGGAAGTTCGCCCTAAAGCATATGTTAGCATGTTTGCATTATGCGGCTTCAGCCTTCACATCGTTCACATTTCACATTTCACTCCCGCGATCTTTGATCCCATTGGATCATATTTGTACTGATCCTCAGATTACTGATCCTAGTTTTATCCTGTGGTTTCTTTTCTTTCACGCATGTTGACACATGTGAAATTTACATCCGTATTAACGATAAAAATACTATAAATAAGAGTGAGTGTGAACCACTGTAAATGGTGTAAAACATTTAAACAGAAAAGTGTAGTTATATGGCATAGTTTTACTTGCAAAACAATTTTACAATTTTTCTTGATTAAAACGACATCCTTTTAGAAATATAGCGTACATCAAAAATAAACATAAGCGATGCTAATGATAAAACTTGTATGTACTTTAATTTTAACAGTGCATATTTAAGTGTCAACGATTTTTTGTAGAAAGATGTCTAGAAGTCATTAAATTATATAGAGATATCATACTGTAATGCATTCAAGGTATCGTTGAACTTCAAGTATAACAACACGGTACTTATTTTATAGGCTGATGATATCGTGACATATCTTCTAGATGTATTGGCTATATCTGCTTCAAGCTGTAGGGTGTGAAATGTTGATTAAAAAAAATATTGAATATTATAATCATAGGTATTTGTGTCGCTAAGTTTAGTACTAAGTGGACCTTATATTGACGACTCCTATTCGTACAATTCTATCTTAAATGACAGTTCAATATGAAAGTATCAACCTATAATAATACAACATTTCTTGCAATGAGAACTGAAACATCCTCAAATATAATGACTCAATTCTCATTGTGCTAAAATGAAAGCGACTTCAGTAAAGTAATTTTCATTGCAAGAAATTATGGTTTATTTTAGGTTAAAGTTACCTTCCACTGATATTTCAGATATTCAAATTGAATTGTTATTTCAGCTTATAGAGTTGAATGACTCAGAGTTGTCGATATATTCTTTATTGCTACTGATGCTGCAAATTATACCTATTAATATAAATTTGAATGCTATTCTTTGGAATTTGAATACATTTGAAATAATATAATTGATAAGTTCTTATTAATTATATAGTACAAAATATTTTCAATTCTCATAAATATAAATAAATATAAATATAAATAAATCCTTGTTGAAGAATTTAATTAATAAAACTTCATTTTTTTGTCAAAATCTATCATATTTTGTGAATCTTTTCTAGTCAAATTAAATTAATATCGTATAATTCAGTAAGTTGATTGTAATGTCATTTTATTCCTTCATTGTAAGCTTTAAAATCTGTTGTTCCCCAAAAAATGTCTCCATTCTTTTGTTTGTAAACACATTGTTTGAAAGGTGACACAATTTTTTATTTAAAGTTATATGTTTATTGTAAAATGTATGCATTTCTGTGTTCACCGCATTGTTAATTGATGGGAATATGATTGTAATCACTTGATGAATGAAGGTGAAAAACTAGAGATAATGACTGTTTTATTATGATACATGTTTCCACTATATTCCGTACTACCATATTTAACATTCACATAAATAAATAAGAAACAAATTAAACTAGTGTTGGCATGGTGCCTCGCTCACTCAGAAACTTTGACCCAGTAGAGAGTCGGCTATTCCTTAATACTGGTTTGTTTACTAACAGCTGTCAATTATATTATAAAATTATATTGATATTTGAGGGTCCAATTATATTTAGGTCCAAGTGGCTTCGACAGATATGTTACAACAATATAGTGTTTCTTAATTGTATAAAAATTGAAAATGAGCATTTTCAAAACTTCGACCCCGACAACAGGCCAGCCGAAGTATTAATAAATAAAAGTTGCAAAACACTTACTTCATGCACTTGTATTGTAATAGACTATTCGATGCATATTACATCTTTACTATGGGGCTGGCGAAGACTACTCCTGGGGGGTAGCCGGTCGAAACGTCGAAATTTTTTTGCTGAGGGGACCAAATTCAATGCTTTTTCAGACAATAGCCATAAGCATATTAAACCAGTTTTTCTGGCATTATCGTTGACTTTAGGAAGAAAATGCATAGAATCTTTTTTGTAGAGAATTTAATGCTCTATCTTTTTTGTTTGAAACATTTTTGAATAAAATTTGTATTTTTCAAAATAAATGAAAAAAACTACGAAGAAACTTAATTGGGGCTAATTTTTTTTAGTAATGGACGGGTGGATCTGCCCCAAAATCTAATCAGATCTAAGTTATGCCAAGACGCGTATTTTAAAAAAAATTTATGTTAATACGCTTATCCGTTCGCGAGTTATCGCGAGACAAAAAAACGGGACATAGGGACGTACGTACGTACAAGATCACGGACACACATTTTTTTATTGTTGAATTGGGGTCCCTAGGGTCTGAAACGTCGACATTTGATGGTAATTTTCATGCCCAAAGTGACCAAATTCAATACTTCGTCCAGACCTAAAGTCTGGGTCGAAATAATATCTATAATAATTCGTCCTATTATTTTAGTTTTTTTTATGACTTTACATCTATCACATGATAAATCATTTGACAAATTCTGACATGACACATCACATGATATGTCACATGATATGTCACCCTGCTTAAAAAAGTGGATAGAAAAGGATAGGAATTTTTTGAATACTTTTGTATCCTCTTTTTGTCACGATTTTATTCAATACATTTCTATCCCAATCAGAGTGGATCGAAAGGGATAATATACAACGAATATTTGTGTATCCTAATCCTATCAAATTAGAAATATCATCCACTATAAAATTTTTTGTTCTCTTTTTATAAAAAAATTAATTTTTTTCTTATTTTTAATTTTATTATCGTTTTATTTAATTTTATTACTTTTTTAAATTGTTAAGATGATTTAATTATCTTAAAACAAGCTGTTCTCATGCGGTCAACTATCCAGTCGTAGTCCACTGCCGCTTCGCTCTCGTGCGCTATAAATAATAGATTAAAGAAAATATACATATTAATGCCCGAAGGAGGCCTGTAATGTTATCAGGAACGTTACAAAGCCCCATGCCAAAAATGCCCCTTTTACGTTCCTCGAACATTGAAACTTTTTTTTATGCCAATTGGTTACATGTGATGATCCAATAATCTCTGCAAAATTTCAAAGTGCCCCCCCCCCCCCACCCCCCCCCCCCCCCACCCCCCCCCCCCCCCACCCCCCCCCCCCCCCACCCCCCCCCCCCCCCACCCCCCCCCCCCCCCACCCCCCCCCCCCCCCACCCCCCCCCCCCCCCACCCCCCCCCCCCCCCACCCCCCCCCCCCCCCACCCCCCCCCCCCCCCACCCCCCCCCCCCCCCACCCCCCCCCCCCCCCACCCCCCCCCCCCCCCACCCCCCCCCCCCCCCACCCCCCCCCCCCCCCACCCCCCCCCCCCCCCACCCCCCCCCCCCCCCACCCCCCCCCCCCCCCACCCCCCCCCCCCCCCACCCCCCCCCCCCCCCACCCCCCCCCCCCCCCACCCCCCCCCCCCCCCACCCCCCCCCCCCCCCACCCCCCCCCCCCCCCACCCCCCCCCCCCCCCACCCCCCCCCCCCCCCACCCCCCCCCCCCCCCACCCCCCCCCCCCCCCACCCCCCCCCCCCCCCACCCCCCCCCCCCCCCACCCCCCAACTCATTCTTATGTATATAATGATGGAAATGTACGAGGAATGCGACTGAAAGTAGTCTCTACAATCAGAGAAAGGAAAACCCATATTGTGTTTTTTTCGACCGCTGCATCCATTTGCGCAGTTATTAGTGCACTGAGAGATTGACACATCTACCTTTAACATGCGAATATACTAAAAAACTACAGTATTTAAAATGACAAGTGAAAACTAGAGACTTAGACCCTGTGGCCTTTATCTTACGTATTCCTCTACTGGGTAGAACTTGGTAGACCAGCTATTTAATTGAGAATAGAAAAAAAATTGAAAATAATTATTTTCAAAACTTCGGCCTCCATTACATGTCAGTCGGATCGTTACTGTATAACATATTTATAAACACGATCTTTTTAGGGTATTTAATTTTTTGTATTCGTCGTTTATGGCATAACTGTTGATTTTACGAAGAAAGTGTACATAATCTTTTATGATGGTCTATATTTTTCGTTGGAAGCATTTTTTGGTTTCACTTGTATTTTTTCACCGTTTTTTTGGGTCGACCTCCAAAGAATCTAGTATAGATCAACTACAAAATCTTTACCGTTCGCAAGGTATGGTCTGATAACATAATGGGACGTACGGACAGACTAGAAGATTACGGACAAACATTTTTGTATTGCACCATGTTTAGGGATTGAAACGTCCACATTTGATGAAAAACAATAGCATAATTTTTGTTTGCTAAGGTGACCCAATTCAACACTTTGTTCAGACTTTGTCTGGGTCAAAGTAATATTAATCAGTTAAAGAAACGACAACTTTTTATATAAATTTACCTTATAAGGGTTAAATTTACCTTATAACTTATAAGGGTTCCCGGATTATATTTCCCCGAAATAATTTTTCTTCAAAACAATTGTTTATGGAAAAATTGTCGTTGAGCGCTGCCCCCCCCACCCCCCGGGAAAACTATCCTAACCCAACCTAAATAACAAGTGGTATTTTTGATTTTTAGTTTTAGGGTCTTCAAGGTTAATCGTGTATTTTATATCTAGGGCGCAAAGGAAGGGATTAGAAACAGGCTAGCCGTGCAGGGCCAGGTGCCACGTCGAGCGTGCCTACGATTCTTTCATTTTCGCCCGTGATATATATAAGATTTTTTGTCACACTTGTAAATAAAAAAAAACTGGGCTTTTATACTGCTGGTGAAGCACAAGGGGGTATGAAATCACGAAAACCAGAAGTTGGCGGGAAAGCGTGAAAAAAACCGTGTTACGAGATTTTTGAAGTCCTGCTTTTAACCAAGGAGCCCGATTCGGCCTGCCAAGGTGAGACAGATTGGTAGTTATCTTGGAATAGGGAGAGCAGGGGCCCGCTGGTCTTGGTATATCCCAATCCCTCGCTATGAAGCGCTAGCCCTAGAGCCCTACCAGCGCGCGGCGAGACGGTTTAAGTTATCAAATTGTGAGGTAATAAATGAGCAGGAAGTAATGTGAACGACTCCTAACGTGGAATAAGCAGGCGAGGTCCTGATTATGCTATTACTCAGATTTACCTTTTTATCCTGGAAATAGGTAACAGAGCGGTAAACGCCAATCTGAGAATGAGTGCAGATGGTGGTACCCCATCCTTCATCGCGTCAAAGGAGGTTGATGATGACCAGATGGATTTTGGAAACGTAACGTGCTCTGATGATATATGAAAGCCTATAATAGTCTACATATTCGGAAGGCTTACTTTCCGCACCTAACCGCATGATACTATTCTCAACAAGACATGACTGCATTATCTTGCATCAACAGACTACAGTCAATGGGACATGATTGGATTATTTTACAAAAGAAATATGGTGTACATTAATTACATATATTTTAAACACAAGTGGAATCGTACTTTTCCTTCAAGAAATGCCGTTTACCTTTCCTGTGATATTCATATATCGAACATTGTAGTAATGAGTCATCTGACTATATAGTTCTGCTTATTTTAATTTCACTGGTTTTATATGGGTCACTTATTCAAATAATTGGGCAATTTTTAAAATTCCTATTTTAACTTTTTTCTCCTCTCGCGATTTAAAAAAGAATTATATGCACACACTCTGTGAAATATACCACAAGGAAATTTTCCTCAAACAATGTTTAGACATGCCAATTACTGGCTATTCTGACACTCAAAAAGTTCAGTGAATGTTTTCGATAATGCCTCAACTGACTCATTAGCGTGAATTTTTCAACTTTGCCTTTTGGATAGGTTTTACTCTTTCGACCGTTTTATAAATTAATATATTCTTAAATAGGGTTGTTTTTTTCGGTATGTATATATATATATATATATATATATATATATATATAAACGATTTAACAAGCCTATTATATTTAATAAACCTACTATATGCTTTATAACTAAAGGTATCTCGTTGAGAGGAAACGTGAACTGAGATTATTAAAGGGTTGAATATACTCGCATAAGTAAATAATATAGTGCACATCTTGATAGATTTTACTTATAAATGTAACAAATAAATAGTGCATGGTTCAGTTCTTCCAAAGTTTAACGCAGGGTACATAAACTAATGAAACTAGACGGTTCTTCTATACCTTCTCGCTAAAATTCTACGCTTTGACATATCCAGAAAAATAATGGTTTTGATGGCTTGTGTCATTAACCTCAGATCTTCTGCACGGTCTTCTCGCCGCGTCGTAACTGTTGTGGTTCGCAACTTAAGGGGCCATCATACACTTTGTCACGTGCGTGACTTATGCTCGTGGGTGTTGGTGTAGTGGTATGTAACATAGAACACCTGATTTACGTGTTCCTAATACATCTACCGGAAGCTCGTGCGAAACGTGTTGTTGCCTAGCGTTGCAAACTTATTTATGTCTATGGTTTATACTTATACATGCTTCTAATTGTACGTATTGGGTAAGGTCTATAGGTCGATACAGATACTTCTTCCAACATTCGCTCGTATAGAATGACAGGTCTAACTTCTTTGAAAATATAAAACGATTTGAAACTTTAGCCTTTGATCCCACGGATTAGAGTCCTCGGCCAAAAATTAGAGATGTTTCGATCTCGGGCTTATCTTGTAGATATATGCTCTAAAGGGTCATTATCGGTACGAGTAAAGTGCGTCATTGAATGGAACACGGAACAAGTAGAGACTGGAAAGTGAGCGAATGGTGTCGATACATTTGAACTGTAATAGGCGCCAATTTTATCGACATTGCGCCCAAAATACATAAAGTCCTATTTTATGGCGAGTAAGTTCAAGAGTCCATTTTACAACCGCAAAATACAAAAATTACGTCTGCGATGAAAATGATCCTTTTTTTGAAGGGGGTATACTTACATTGGTACGATGCATTTAAAACTATAAACTTGGAAGTAGAGACCGAATGCGGACTAAGCATGTGAAGTAAACTAATTCGTGAAGCTATATCTGGAAATGCAGCCATATACTTGATACGACATTTTGCGGAATTTCAGTCAAGTAACTAAGAGTGTGTGTGCCCTCGCCAAAAAATTAAATATTTCAATAATTAAAATAGGCATTTAAGTTGTACTCGTGTTGGTCAAGCGAGCTTATAAGAACTTAAAGGAGCGGGGTTGGGATTAGCTAATTATTAACTATTTGATGAGACAAAATTGCACGTTTATTTATATATGGTATAAATGCTAAAAACAAATAAATACAATTATATATGACAAAATTTACAGACTAAATAAACCTAGGCGATGGTTAACAGCAGTAAACTCTTTAACAATAGCCAATATTTTAAAATCTATAAATAAAAATATTGAGCAAGATCACGGATTGTTTTGATCTTACGGCTTTTCACGTGATTTGAAATGGTACAGATTAAACGAAGTACTCCGGCAAGCTAAAAACTGGACAAATCATTTTCATATTTCGGGCATAATGGCTGAATAAATTTCGCAATGTCTTCTTCACTTGAGCTAATTAATTTCAGGGGATTCAATTTCTATAGCGAATGAAGCGTTGGATACGGTAATGCGAAATTTTTCAATAGGCTCTTTCTCTTTGAACTGATAATTCGTCACAAAATTCATTTACTTTTCGTTGCCTGCTCGAAACGAAAGAAGATTCTATCTGCCAACTTTTAGCGACGACTTCAGCATCTTCCAAAATAGAAGAAAAATTATACAAAGCTGCCAGATTATCACAGATATGGATCGAGCCTATCAGCAAATAAACAACAAGGTTTACAATAACCTACACAGGTTGTGGGTGAGTGGCATAAACAAAATCTTTGAAATTTTTCGTTCGTTTTAGTGCGTACCAAATAATGTTTTGCTCTGAAAGATCCGTTATCAGCGTGATTCGGAGATGGTCCTGTTGGTTGTCCTGGTTCCAATAATAAATTTGTTTTTTTTTCTAATCGTCGGACACAACTTACTTAGAAGTAATTTCATTTTTCAGAAAATTCATTGACTTTTCTGAAATAAATTTATTTATTTTCAAATAAATTTTAATATACGTGCTGTATACATAAACGATTCGTATAAACAAATTGTAGGTTATGCCTATTTTTTCGTCTATATCTGTATTCTCCGTGCTTAATTTATGTTTAATATTTCGCGTATCACGCATTAGCCCGCTTATATTTTCTTTCATATAATATAACAAATATCAAGCCGTAATTCGTACGGTACTAGTACTGACATTATTTTCGGCTGGCTCTGGTTTATTACTTCTGCAATACTCATCTAGTTTAGGTAATTTTTTACTTTATCCTTCATTTCTCATTTCTGTTTCCTAGTTTCATTCCCGACTTCTTTTTACGAATACTCGATTTTTTTACAATTCATGAATCCATCCCCCCCCCCCAATTCTCAACATAACCATTAATTCTGCCGCAGATGCTCGAGGAGCAGTTGGAATGCACAGAATTTGGGTAAATGTGAGGCAAACAGTTAACGTTTGCGTTTGGTCGGCATCATATAGGGTGCCCGACCGTTTAGGCATCGAAACGTTACAAGGCAATGTTGCTGCAAGTTATTTGCTATAAGGATATTCGGATGTTTCATGTCCACAATTAGGTGACCGAACATATAGGAGAAAATAGAGATACAAATGGACAGATATTTTGACGACAGCCGTACCTCTTTCACAGGTGCAGGTTAACGAAAATGCTGTAAGAGAGTGACAGGGCGCCCTAGACTTTGAAACGACCCTATTTACTCCACTGCAGAATTTTTTGTACGGAATTTTCGAAACCGGAGTATTATCATTATTATTAAACTCTAATTTGAGTATGATTGCACCTGAGGAAGTAAATCAGCCCCAACCATTAAAACAGCGCGGCTCTAAATTGAAACCCGCTTTACGGTTTGTCTCTTTTGATGCCTTGCGTGCAGGTCATCATACCCGTAAAACCATACACAGAATGTCAATAATACTAATTTCTATTTCTTGATGTACAATATACCCCAAAAATAGCCATAAATTGAGGAATCCACGATTATAATACTCGAGGTTTTTTTTGTTCGTTTGTTTGTTTGTTTGTTACTTTATTAATGGCACAGGATTCTCTCTCCCTTTAGCCAGGTTCGATAATCGAATAACACGTGCGAATATTCGACCCATGGCCTTCGCGGGTGGCATTATGTACATAAACATTACTAGAGTTATGAGCCTCCCATTATTTGAAAATGGGTCATTCCACGTCAGAAATATCACGATTTGCAAGGGGTCTTCGGATTTTTTCGAAACTGGGTATAATTATACCTCCACATGAAAGATAAATTATGCCCAAAGGATTTTTGAAAATGTGATGATTTACGAAACTGTTTCAAAATTCAAAATGGCGAATCAAATATGTCAAAAAAATTCATTCTCTAAAATTTTGTTTTCGAAAAAACTAACGTATCAAAAATTCTGAAAAAAATATATCTTATAAAACTATGTATGAAGAATGTGTGGAAAATTCCAGATTTCCAGCTGTCTATGTTTCGGAGAAAACGATTTTTCTTCTAAAAAATACGCGTTTTTCACGTTAATAGTTTATAACGTACATGTAAATAAATAAATTATTGCAATTTTTCATTAAATTATAATAATTTATACTCCCAACAATAAAAAAAGTACATATGCATTTACATAAAATTAAAAAATATATATGAAATATTAAAAAAACTTGGATAGAAAAGGTGGAACATATTTGTACCACCGCCCCTCAATGGGTTAAAAACGTGATACCTCAGGGCCTCTAAAAGCGATACGCGACGACGTGATAAGGCGCACGGCGCGGCCGCGTCCCGTCCGCTCATTCAAAACCCGTTATCTCGAGTTCTACGAAAGTCTCCATCAATATTTTTTTTCAATTAAAGGTGAAATCATAAGGAATCACCACATACATATTAAAAAAAATAAAAAGGGTATAAGTTTGAAAAAAATTGGTTCAAAAATTCGTTTTGCATTTTTTTGGGCCAAATTGAAAAATTTTTTTTATTTATTCATTTTATTTCGAAATTATATGTTTTTAGCTTTAATATCATGTTTCGTTCATAAAAATCGAATTAACCCTTCCAGAGTTACAGTGGTTTGAAAAATAACTCGATTTCAAATTCATCACACCGTTGTGCGCGTAATTTTGAAAATTTTCAAAAATCCTTTGGGCATAATTTATCTTTCATATGGAGGTATAATTATACCGAGTTTCGAAAAAATCCGAAGATCCATTGCAAATCGTGATATTTCTGACGTGGAATGACCCAAATAAAAAATGTTGCCTTTGATACATATATTATAATATTTCATGTTTTAGTGCTTAGAACCCTGTGTTTGTAAAACCAATTGTAAACCAGACTTAGTCTGGGTCGAAGTAATTTAAAGATTTAGCAGCCGTTTCCTACGAAACTGCAACTATTTTTTTTTTCAACGCAGTTTTGAATCGAAGAACGAAAGCCTACATTGTAAACTGATCTATATATTGCACACCATCACCATTTATGACAGGTTTTTGTGATATTGAGTAATAGAATTAGAAGATTTTCATCTAAAAATGAAACAATTCTGATAGAGGGTTCCTACTGTCTAGAACGCTTAAACGATATTATTATCACAGACGACCATCTCAACCTAGCCTAGACTCAAGGTAGCGTTTTTGACAAATATATTACTCGTTTATATTCGGGCTTCACTGATAAAATCATCATTCAAGAGCACAAATAATGCGAATCACTCAGCATAAAGTATTTAAATATGAAGCATTAAAGCTACTAATTATTAAAACCTGTACAATTGACCGTTATTATCTGAAAACCCGTATAATTTTGAAGATTGTAAAACATTAACCGTGCACGACTTAGTTTCAAGCTTTCTGCACAGTGTCGTTGCTCTGCTGTGAGCGGTCTATTTTTGACAGTATTCTAGTCCAAGTCAACGAGCTACTATGCGAACTTGTTCGACGTCGCCAACATCCAAGAAGCACGACGACCAAAATTCCAACTCCCCGAAGTGTTGCAGTCGAACCTCGCGCACAGCGCGTGCAACAGACAACAGGCGTGTTTCGGGCTCTTTTCACCGCATTTTTCTTTTTTTTTTCAAATCGTACGTGTCTCTCCTTTTTCTCATTTTTCCACATCCCTGTCCTCGTCGTTGTCATTTTTCCGAGTTCTCCGCGGCTGAAACGAGTAATTCTAAGACGCACCGTGGTCGTGGAGTTCATCGTTCCCTCGTGAGTTTTACTTGTCGCAACGGTGCCATTGATTGCATTATATGTAAATGATGCAGTTCATTCACAAGATACGTGCTGCTTCACTCAGTTTTCAATATTTTCCGCAATATTGGAGAATTCGTTTTACGGAATTGAAATGTTTGAATGCCTTGTATTAATTTCTTATGATTTTAATAATCTCAGCGGTAGCATCCATTCATTTTTAGCCAAATTTAAAGTTTATTTCTAATTAAGAGTTCATTCAATGCAGGTTACTAGGAACTGTAGTCGATAAACAATTTTAAATACAAAAAAGTGCACACTTTAGTTTTACCTGGTAATTTCAGTGTTTGTTTCATTTTATAATTACAATTTACAATTATTTTTCATTCTGGTGAATAAATCTGTTAAACTGACTTAATTCAATTATTTTAAATAAAATTTTCTTTTATTGAAACGAATAGAGTCATCCTATTTCTTTCAACATTTTTTCACCGATTTCAATTAATAAAAATATTAGAATTATCATTTCACTTCTCATCCGATTTTGCATTGGCATGATTAACATTTACAAATTGCTTATCAGAATACGTGGTTTATTACTTTCTAAACTGATAATAACCTAAGTTATATTAACTAACTAACTGGTAAAAGTATGTCATCAATTTCATAATTTTCTTGTTTATAGTATGTCCAACACTTCGATAAGTACAAGAAAAACGACTTTCAGATTTTTTGTCAATCATTTGACTCATCGTGGATCTCATTACATTAAAAAGAAAACGTACTTTGCATCGAAACGCTCGAACTCACAAATAAATTAACTAATTTAAAATCTTAAAAGTGTTTACTCCGAGAGCAGTTCTAGCTGCTTGTATATAATCGGAATGCTTTAAGTATTGAAGATTTGGCCCTTTTCGATATCGAGTTTGTCTTTGATCGTGAAGGCGGATATGTTTAATTCGCCTTGTAGCTTTTAATCATTATGTTTGCGCAATTGTTACTAATCTGAGTATCGTTTTTATTGATCATAAATCATAGTTCAAAAATATATGCAGTTGAACATAGCGCACTGTCAGGTTCAAGTCTGCATCTCAACCGCAAAATTTAGTTAATGTATGGAAAGATTTTTTAAGCATTTAAAGACGGAGAACCAAAACGATACAGAATACTAAGTGAAAGAATGCACATATTTTAGCTAAAAATTATTTGGTGTACATATATGTCCTTCCATTGTTTTCAATCAAGGACGTTGGAGGTAAGTGGTAATAGAAATAAATATATCTTATATAGGCCTTGCAATATCCTTAGTCGATTTGTACAATCAGGCGTAACCCTGTAGTTTAGTCGATTTCTGTCTGCATCAAAAAATAATTTCTAATTTAAAATAATAGACTTACGAGCGACGTTAATTTACTACTTCAATTAAAAGATGACTATGGTCCATGCTCATAAATGCATTCAAATTCGTAAATTGGTGTTTAACAAAATAAGATCCTGACACGTGTGGTTTCAACGGGTGCCATTGTAACGATTTTTAAATGATTGCCCCTGTTCAGGCGCTATTGTAACGATTTTTAAATGATTGTCCCTGTTCGGGCGCCATTGTAACGATTTTTTTATGATTGTCCCTGTTCGGGCGCCATTGTAACGATTTTTTAATGGTTGACGTGAGCACAGACAATTTTATTGCATGCGTAATTAATTTTATATAAATTATTATTAATTATTATGGATCGGTGTTTCGTCCCAGGTCTGCTCACGGACTCGTCAGTTGGGCTATGTGAGCAGACCCTGCTCAAGACACGAAACTAATCGTGTATATATAATAAAATAAAGGATGCTACTCACACACATTCCTACCGCGACGCGCAAAACCGGAACCGCCCCACCGATCCTTAGTGATCTTCTTCGCGACACAAACTAACTGATATTGATCAACCGAGTTGATATTTATACGATTGTCTTGCAGGTTTGTAAACAAGCATAATAAATATAAAAAAAACAATTGAAAGATGCCTTCCCTATCTCTTATTTTTCTTTATATTCCTCTAAAATACCGCCACCTCTAAAGCATGGTGCCTCATAACATAACACACCGTTACACATTTAAAGGTACAATGAGAATCGATAGGGTAAAAATCATTAGTTATTGCCTCATTCTTGTTCTTCATGAAAATTAGGTTCAAAATAAGTAGTATTCGGTGAATAGTTACGGATTTCCAGAACATAATAAATCATCGAATCATTCATTTGTTATTCAAACTGAAGGGAAATGAGACAATAAGAGATGTTTCTTAATTATAACGTAAACTGTAATATATGCACTGAAAAATACTGCCTTTCTCAAAATAAAAAAAAATAATTTTTGTTACATTTATACTTATTTTTTATTATAGAATATTCTATCTATATCATAATGACACAATAACAAAATGATAATTTAACACAATTTTTAGCAATTACAAACGCGAACTCCTCTCCTCTTTTATGTCAGAGTTTTGTTTAATATATTGCACACACTTTTATCAATTTTTGCCCAATTTTTCGAAATGTTATCAGCTATTTAAAAAATAAAAGTAAAAAAAATACTTGATAAAAAGTTACATTAGAGATATGCCAATAGAGATTTGCCATCAATAAATTTTATTACTAGATGTAACCTTTTTTCATCTTTCTTTTATTTCCATCTCAGTCTCCTACAATAAATTCCCCAGTTTTTAAAGCTTTAAAACCTCATTATTTGTCCGGTTTCCTTGTTTTGATAACGGAGCCGTAGGTTTCTTCTAACTTGAACATGAAAGCAATGACTCTCGTCAGTAACCTGGTTCGCAATTTGACATTTCTAATAAAAATCGACGTCATGATGTAAATAGAAATCTACTAACATTGTTACAAAGCTTTGTTTACATTAATTACCTTAATTAATTAGGATCACTGCATGACTGCTGAAATTGAAAAATGGCGGGAATTATTTTGTACACCAAAGCTTGAAGAGGATGTCAATAATGTAGACAGATAAATAAAAAATAGTTTTAAATCAGACATATATTATCAAATTTTAAATACACCAGAACCTTAGATAAAATTGCAGGTACATAGAATATTATAATGAAAGTATTATTTTTTAAAGGTGTTAATGTTCAAAGTTTAATTCCATATGCTTGTTTATAATAAGACATAGAGAGTTTCAAAGAAGATACGATGCAGTGGCGCCGGCAGAAAAAAATCAACCGCGTGATCGGATCAGCGAAACACGTTCTACTTTTATCCAGGTACCAAGACGGTACGAATTCAATACTGAAAAAAGTCATTAAAGGGGTTAACCACTTTTGAAGTTTCTCCACCATTTCAAATCTACTGACATTACAGATTTCTATTGTAGAAAAAACAAGCGATCGACGAGTATCTACTGAACAAAAAACATTTTTTGGTCATGATAAAATAATCGAATTTCGCGCAAAAATAATCGCCAAATGTCAAGAGGAATAATGAGTGAATCATCCATGCAATATTGCACTTCAATACTATTACTCTTTTGATGACTACTTCATAATTTTAAATCTTTAAATGTTGTACACTATCATGCTCTTTTTTTGACACCTACCCAGGCAGCAAGAGAAGTCATTTCGACCAACCCAAAGTCAGAATGCCAGAATTAAGTAAAATTTACGACTTTTCGACCAAAAAATTGTCCTGTAAGGACTTTCAAGCCCTAAACGCAGGTCAAAAAACACCTTAATATAACCTAAGAAATGCTTTTAAAGTTCTACCCTAGCAGATCCGGCCGACCGACTATTGACCGAAAAATCCATATAGGATCGGTCGTTTTGTGCGCCGAGTTGACTCAAATTTGACCCGCAATTGACCCTACCAGTCGAATTTTGAGAAATCGGTTGATGTCGGTCGATTTACGGTCAGAAATGGGTCGATTTTCGGTAAAAAATGGGTCGAATTTCGATAAAAACGGGTCAATTTTCAGTCAAATAGTAGTCGAACATGGGTCGATTTAACAAAGACTGACCGGGACAGTCAATCATGGGTCGATATATGGTCAACTTGACGCACAAACCGACCAATTACTCATTACTTTTCGTCAATTTTTAAGTCAATTTTCGGTTAATTGACCCAAAAATTTAACAAACTTAACCACTATTTCAACATTTTTTCATTTGACCCATGATTGACTTTAAAAGTGGATCAACTCGGTACCAGACAAAGACAACTATAGGTATCAGTCGAGACTGTACAATCAACAAGTTCGACTACAGATGTTTCTGTAGGCAAATTCCTGAAGATGTTACCGATGATTTCACGACGAACGAACTATCTACTGCCCTACAACGGAAAAAGACACGTAAGTGACAAATTGGTCGAACGGGGATATTTGAGAAAAACTGTTTGCATCAAAAAGTTCATGTAGACTTCATTATTTATGAATAAAAATATCTCTACTGGGGTTAAGAACATGTGCTTTCTCTAATTTTGCGATAAAAATTGATTATTTTATTAATGAGTGTTAAAAAATGCACTTCCGGTGTTTTTTAAATACAAATCCAACGTAAAAATAACGCAAAGTCACTTAGCAAAGCGGAGCAAAGATGTCCACCAAAGAACACACACAAAGCAAAAGAGAAGATATGGTGGGCGTGTCGAATATAGGTTTGAATTTAATTTATTTAATTTTATTTATATATTCGATGATTTGCAGCGGCTTTCGCTGATTCCTATTTAGAGAATAATTTGTAATTAATTCCGGACGGCCCATTTCCGAACGTTCCCGAAACACCGTTCCGAGTTTAACCGATAGCGTTTGCATTAGTTTCCGTTGGACATCATTGCTCTGCTCACTGAGTTTACAAGCTAAGAATAAACATTTTGTTTATAAGTGTCTAATAACGCCAAAGCTCAGGTGGTTCGGATTCCACCTTCATAAACTGTAGGTCCCGTCGCGATTTAGTCCTACATGGGTTCAGAAAGGTCGACGTAAAATAATATAAAAAAAAAAACTGAAACGACTTTGCGTGTATCCTTCCATTGGATTTCGTGACTTATTTCACGAATTTTGCAAATTTTTGGCCACGCAAAGTATTTTATGGGTCTTTTCCCATTGTATTTGCTCATTTTTGTGCAAATCGTAATATTTTCAATGTTAATTTTTAATTATATACAGGTATTAAATTTTGTAATTTTAATTACGATAGTCAGATGCAGTTTTTCATTACGAATCCATCTATACCAAACACCCATTTTTCACCAAAGTGTTATTTACGTGTCGTTTTCCGTTGTAGGGCAGTATAATTCTCCATTACTATACTGGAATTAATAGCAGTTGATGACGCTAATTTTGAAAGTGACGAGTGTGACGCTGCCGAAGAAAAGTCAGTATATTTACGAAATATCACTGTCAAAATACATATTTACCGAAGATCGATTTACCGAAGAATCGATACGGAACTACAGTACAGTAGCCCCAACTTAAATTATTCTGTCGGTTCTTTCATAATGGCGGAAGTTTATCCAAAGTTATTGCCCCTCACTATGCCCACTTCCGTAACTCTGTTTATATCTATGCAATGAGTGCTTCTGTGTGTGAGTGTCGCGAAGCGAGGGTGGCTCACCGAAGCAATGTAGTGGGGGAAGGAGAGGAAGAGAGTGGTATAGCTTTGGACAAACCAAAGGTATAACTTAGGGCAGGGCATAATGCATTCATACTGTATGTATATGCAAATTCCCTATTGGTCGATAACTTCAAAGTTGTGAACTTTGAAGTCAAAATTCCCTAAATAAGGAAATTTTACTTTAAAGGCAGGTAATGTAAGGGGAATTTGACTTATAGGTCGAATATTTTACTGTTAGGTCGTAAGTCAGAATCCCGCTTAAATTGATGTCCGCCATTAGCATGTAGCATAACCTCTAAAATTTGCTATTAAATAATTAATTTAATTCCGCAGTTCCCTTTCCTCTGTAAATGTAAATAAGATATATTTTTTATCATTTTTGTTTACGAATTATATTAAAATATTTCAAGGTGATTTAAGCGTAAAACAAAATTACCGATTTCTCCACGGTAAATTAATTATTTTTTTAAATTGCTTATTTTCATGGCGAGTTAATTCTTAACGAGGTAGCATAAAATTCTGAACAGGACATTTCCGTCGCACGTAAATTTAACGTTATATCATGCTTAATTTTATTATCTGAAAACTGACATAATGTGTATATTTATTTCCTTTGATTTGTATTCTGACGAAAACATTAAAGTATTGCAGTACTATACCATGACATGAGTATATAAGGATAGAAGTACACAGTTAGGCTTACCACGTGCAAAGATGAAAAGTTAGAAACAAAAAGAGTATGGATTTGGTCAGAATTAAGCTGAAAAGGGGTAAAAATTACCTAAATATTAGGTACAAGTACATGTCGATTTTACCAAATCCAGACTACGACCTATTGGGGAAAACGCCCTATCTTACCAAATCTCGACCATAAAATGATTTCTATTTTTGTCCCCACTTACCGTAATTGACTTACATTTTAGGTAAATAAGATGTGGTCGAGAAAATGTCTCGCCCTGATGGTAGGTCGAAAAGAGGTAATTTCTCCCCGTTTTGCTGCTTGGGAAATCCTAGGTTCGGAACTCCTAATATTATAACAAGGTTTCCCGCATAATGGAGAAACACACCGCGGGACAGTAAAAGCCCTTTCCTGACCAACAAATTTACTATAGTTACTAGAGTAATGTCGCTATAGTACTAAGCGCAATTAGCGACGCCCGAAAATGCAAGCGTACAAATCCCAGTGCTCTTACAGCAAATCAGTGTTTCCAGTATTACTTACTTATTAATTAGTATTATATTTCCATGAACTGTTATAGTTAATGATCAATATATATGGTTAATAGTCATATTTCGCTTCTTTCGTAGTACAAATACAATTGATAATCGGTGACGATTGAAAAACATACATAAATTAATTTCTGTAGTGAATTATCATGCGTGTCATTTACTAATTTCAATTACATTTATATGCTTAAAAAACAATATAAAATACTAGTATAATAACATATAGATATTTAATTAACTAAGATATGTTTTTGCAGCTTCGCCAGACAAGGAGGATGTTTTGCACAATTCCTACGTTCGCACGCAGGAGAATCGTTCGTTTCCACGGAATTTCGAACGAAGCAGCCAACTGGGATTCAAACCCAAGCAGTTGAATTCTGGTACGCCAACATCGGCAACCAGCGGTTATGTCAGTAGCCCTAGGAGCTGTCGGGATGACCCTTTTGACTCACCAACTCAGCAGAAGATCATCTTCAATGAAAATGAGTACACGCGAATTACTACACCGCGGCAAGATATGCTCTTCAAAAAGGGATATCTTGCCCAAAAGAAACCTTCCGCGAGTACTAGTGCTACGCCATCAACTACTGAAAGTCAATCAGCCTCACACTCCACCGCAGGTAGAGGTATAAGTAGAAATGGATATTTTATAAGATCTCTTTATGTTTATCTTTTCATCTTGATGGTGAGACATCAGTTTGTCAACGGAATTTAATAACTATGACAACAACATAAAGATATCTATCCTGTTCATTTTCTCTTAAAGCAAACAATAGAATATGGAGTGTAATGCCTTACATATATCTTGAAAAGATTTTTTAACGTTTCTTCAAATTTACAGAACATAAATAGGGGATTTCTTTTATTTAATGTTCTGATAAAATACTCATTTACCATTTCAAAATATCACGGAATCGGTTATTTTCGTCTCGCGTGACAAGCGTGGAAAACGTTTAGACTTTTTCACGCATTCGGGAGAAAAATTAGTTGCACCATATCTTGGTCGAAAGTTTAGTATTCCCGTATTTCCGTACATTTTTTGCCCGTTCGGAACATATAATATATATCGGCAAATCGACAGAACTTTTATACTCAGGTGTACGTGAGAGAAAAGGTAATTTATATTTATATTGGAATAAATGTACGGTGTAAAGTATAGTATAGATAAGTCCTCCTCACGTGTAAGACTGCCACTCGAGCCGAAGACGAGGGCGACAAACACGTGGGGAATGCTTGTCTGTTTTCCTCCCGAGGGTCGAATACGATTTTTGTGCTTAAATGTACTAAAAGTGAGCATTCTAACCGGGCGTAGCGAATTATGTATGCATAGTTCAACCCAATGGCACTGCGCGCACATCTTACGGTTAATATGCGCGATACTAGCCGTCTGTCGGGCTATAGTATCTCATCCTATACCTAACCTTTTACAGATACCTTTTACAATAACGTACAGTACGACCTCTCTTATTCTAATTTTCCCCTTACCCCCACTTACTTTGTTTGCGAGCTTGTGATTCGTGGATAATATTTTTCGTTGACTTTTCGTGAGATAGTGGGAGAAGACGTGTGGGGGAACGATTAGAATAAGAGAGGCTGGACAATTAGAATAAGAAAGGCAATTAGAATAAGAGAGGTTCGAATAAGAGAGGTCCTACTGTATAGGTATAGGGGATGCTCAATAGTTCTAAATCACCTATACAAGGTGGCGGTTTCATACTACTAACCATGGCAAATATGTCAAGCTTTAAACTTTTTATGTAACATTTAATTACGGAACGTAAAGAATGTGACGGGGAATTCCTTAGTATCCTGCCACACTACGCCATTTTGCCGCGCCGCGATATGCGATTTGCGTATTGCACTACATGCATATGTATACAAGGACCGCCAAAAGTCTGGGGACGGCGAAATATCTCAGCAGGAGTGCATTTTTTGGGAAAATGTTTCAGACAAAAGGTTAAGGATTTTTCCCTGGCTATTTGATGGCGATTGTAAATTTGACCTTGAACAAGAACTTGAAGGTTATTTCCAGGTCAAGTTTGTTTTTTTAAATGGAAACCCCTTTTTTTTCTCACGGATTCGGAAAGAGCACAAAATTTTAGGTCCGAATATGATATGATCGAATTTTCCGGTAAGGTCATTTCAAGGTCAAACTTAAAATGTTGTGCTCTTTCCGAATCCGGGGTTTCCTTTTAAAAAAACAAACTTGACCTTGAAATAACCCTCAAGGTCTTTTTCAAGGTCAAATTCAATATCGCCATTAAATAGGCAGGGAAAAATCCTTAAACTTTTGTCTGAAGCATTTTTCCAAAAAATGCACTCTTGCTGAGATATTTTGGCGGAGCGTGTATATAGATATAGTGTAATACGCAAATCGCAAATCGCGGCGCGGTAAAATCGCGTAGTGTGGCGGGACACTAAGGAGTTCTCCGTCACATTCTTTACGCTCCGTAATCAAACGTTACATAAAAAGTTTAAAGCTTGACATATTTTCTTTGGTCAGTAGTACCAAAGCGCCACCTTGTAGCTGATTTAGAACTACTGAGCATCCCCCTACATGTTATTGGAAAAGGTAATCTGTAAAAGGTTAGATATAGAATGAGATACGATAGCCCGACAGACGGCTAGTCTCGCGCATATTAATCGTCATGATGTGCGCGCAGTGCCATTGGGTTGAACTATGCATGCATAATTCGCTACGCCCTGTCAGAATGCTCAGTTTTAGTACATTTAAGCAGAAAAATCATATTCGACCTTCGGGAGGAAAACAGACAAGCATTCCCCACGTGCTTGTCCCTCTCGCATTCGCCTTGGATGGCAGTCTTGCATGCGAGGAGGACTTTTCTATACTGTAGTTTACACCGTACATTAAAAAAAATTCATTTTTCTAGGAGTTATGGGGGAGAAAGAAAGTCTTTTTTTCGAAAACCACATGACCGAATTTGATGAAAAAATATATGTTATGCAGACTAATGAAAGTAATTAACAGAAAGAATTTCAAAAATTTTTGCCAAAAAATTACAAAAAAAAATATTTGAATTTTTGAATATTATTTTTGAAGGCGACATCTCAGAGGTACCACTTTGAAATTTTCACGAAAAATTCTCTTCAGTGTCCACTATATCATATATATTTTTCAAAATTTTTGAAATGGTGGAATGAAAAAATTAAAAAAAAAAGAATCGCGCAGTGTGGCAAGGACACTTAGATGTACGCCAATGTTACAATATACATGGTAGTAATTGACTAATTTTCCACCAGATGTGATGAAAAATAGTATAAGCCACGGAAGGAAGACATTATTTGTCTTCATCTCGGGTGCGTAATAGCATACGCGGAACAGAATGACATCCTTCCCATCCTTGTTGCATAATATACTTTTCATTCAGTAAATGATGCAATTTCAGATGGTAGCGAGACGACGGAAGATCAACAGTTAATAGATTGTAGTACTGGGGAATTCAATCCAATCGTCGAGCCGATACCTCAGTTGAGCTATGGGACATTCTACGACCAAACCAGTGGTTACTACTACGAGTATCCGGTGATGTTGGTACCTCCACCGATGCAGGAACAACTTGGTGCAAATATTCTGACTACTACGCCTTGTGGTCATGTGCCACTTAGACCCATCGAATGGGTCAATCCTGCTTTTGTTCCAAAAGTTGCTACGCAACAGTACTGTGTAATGGACTACCAGGTACATCTCGACATTTTATCTGATTCCTAGTAAAACTGAAACATAACTTTTTTTACGTAGACTTCGCAGTCCACTGATTGCGCGTCATTGGTAGATGTACAAAACGAATCATTGACCATAGAGGAAATGAATATCGTCGACAACGAAGGCAACTGCTCAGGCAGTACAAGCTCAAACAGCAGTATTGCTGAGGAGGAACCACTGGAGGATATTATTGACAAACCTCCCGATAATCTCGAAAACTATGTCGAGACTTTACCGCCTCAACCTCTTCATGTGTCGCACGTAACGCCACAACCATACCTGTACCCCGGACACTACATGTTTGGGCCGTTAATCGTCAATGTAAATGGTTGGTTCTAACAAAATTCATTAACCAAATTTAGTAGAGTCTCTTAAGATTTAACAATTTAATTTTTTGAAAATTCATAGTTTCCGCGGGTGGATGGAAGAAATGCAAAACGACCATAGGCCTACAGGGAGCGAGTACCTGAGTTACTGCTCGATTCTGAGATAACGCATAAGATCCAAACATTTTGTCGGAGAAAGAATATTATGACTGTATTGACGTTTTAATGTAATTTAAAATGTTGCTGTTTCTCAGGGTTGCTCCCTCGAGGTGAGATACACAAATAATTCATTTACGTGACGGTATTGGTAGTCGTAAGCTTGATTGTGTCTTTTCAAATGTTGACTGAGAGCAGTGTCGATTGGATGTCGCTCAGCCAGGAAATTTGGATACGTACAAATTCACGACTCCCGTTATCCTGTCTATTGGCATCATTACTATAAACTAACAGCTGTGCCTTTACCACATTATAGGTAATTGTTAGTATTCAGATTTTAAAAATTGCCCTTGAATTCCAACGAAAATAAAATAAAAATAACATATAAACTTGATCTGAAACACTTGTGGACTAGACAAAATACTACAACGAACGTTGTCGATTGCTATTTTATTTCTATTTATTCTTCTTTTATAAAAAAAAAAAATAGTTTATATTTTCTCAATAATTTACAACCCACAATTTTTACTAATCCTCAGTGCATAGTTGCTGATTGACATTATGATAGATCAGGCACTGAGAAATGTTGGAAATTATGGGGTTAAATACATTTAGCATGAAAAAATTGATTGTTTTTAAAGATCTATTTATGTGGAATGGAGACATGTTATGTTCTGCACATAATATATAGTTGTTACAGTACTTTTTAAAAATATTCTCATTTGATACACGATGTTCACGACAACCAGCTTCTATCTTTTTTGAAATATATAAATCGAATAAAGCGATGGAAAGATAAAAGTTGAAAAAGTATATAAAACTAAATATTGTTTTATAAAATTCGCCGCTCCGGAACTTTCAAGTTTCACCTCGAAATGACCTTGATCAAAATATCGACCATATCATATTCGGACGTAAAATTTTGTGCTCTTTCCGAATCCATGAAAAAAATAGGGGTTTCCATTTGAAAAAATAAACTTGACCTTGGAATAACCTTCAAGATCATGTTTAAAGTCAAATTCAATGGTACCGAGAAAAATCCTTCAACTTTTGTATTTAAGATTTTTTCGGGAAATGCACCCCCGCTGAGATATTTAGGCGTTTCCATGCTTTAGGATCACCCTGTATATTGACATTATATGAACATTACCTGAAAAAGAAACTTTTAAAGCTTCAAAAAAGCCTTAGAAAAACTGAACGACTCCTATTCAGTCTTAATATATACGAACTAATTTTAACAATATATTTTTATATTAATGACAATATTATATTAATGACGATATTATAAACAATAATTATACCACACATATTTCTTAACGGTAGACAATAAATCTTTACTGTGGTTGAAAAGGCTAATTAGACAACCTTGATGGATATTGATATACGCATTGTATCCATTGGGATTTTTTTTAAATTCTTGACACATCTTTAGTTGCTTTCAACATTAATTCCTATCTTAATTTGAATTTACTAATAATAATTTATAACACTGCTTAACAAATTTGAGACAATTTAATGTTACAGAGATAAAAATAGCTAATCTTTATTAATTTTTGGTGGCTGAATCCGAATCCGATAGTGAAAATATTTGATTGGCTCTTGTTTCCATGTAATATGGGGATAAAGTTGCAAAAAACGTCATTTTCTCCATTGTTCGAGGAAGTATAACTTTCAATAGAAACACGATAAAAGCTTCAATGATAGCTTAATATGAAGCTTAAAACTATTTCACGAAAAGAATATTGTTATATGACCTGGTAAAAAATTATTTTCTTAAATTGGCATTTGTTTTTATGCGCAAAATGTTGTCTCAACTAAACTATCTGTTACAAAGCATTGCCGAAAGTCATCATTTTGTTAAGATTTAAAAAATAAATGCATTTTGTCCCTACCCATGTGCGAAATGACGATGCTGACCATACGGCCCAGTATTGGCCCAGCGTTGGCAGCCGACTTTCGGCTGCCGATGCTGGCCCAACGTCGGCAATTTCACTGTGCCAGAATTGGGCCAGAATTGGTAGTCGATACTAGATATAACAAATTGCCAAACTTCGGCTGAAAACTGGCCAATGCATCGGGCCAGGCCTGGCAAATTGATCTCATAGGCATTTCTCCCGATCGTCATCCTAGCGACGACCCAATATTGGGCCAGAGTATTGGACCAAGTCTGGCAAAGTGATACTGCCAAATCTCGGCCCAGCGATGGAAACATTCGGGACCGAACATCGGTCCAAGCCTAGCAAAATTTATTTCACACAGAATATTGCCGATCGAATATCGACCGTATCGAAAACGATGCAAGATAGAGCAAAAATTTACTAAACCTTTTTTTGTAGAGGAGGACATTTTCTACAAAAAAGTCCGGGAGAGCCCTAGTCTAAAAAGTATAACTTAGGCGGGAGCAAGCCTCGAAGAAAGCATCGTAGTTTTGCTGTCTCATCCGTGAGCGTTTTCACAGTCTGCTGACTTTCTTAGATTGACATCTCGCGGCACAAGGTGCAGAAGCAGCCCCGAAATCTTAGTACAGTGGCGAAGGATTCCCTACAGTTACATACTTGCACAGTTCTCCGATCTCTGGAGACTCGGCCCATAGCCAGCTGTGACGTTCGAATCCCCAGGGAAACCCAGCAGTTAAGTTCCGGCCGTAGCCGCTAGGAACGCGTCGCCGAACCGCATATGAAGTGGCGCCCGTGTTCCTTGAAGTGTGGGAACCGACGCGGCAACCGACGCGGCAACTCTGGCCGGAGGACGATCTCGCCACTTTTTTGGTGTCGGAGGGACTTTCCCTCCGACTAAGAACTAACTCGTCGTGATAAACGACGAATTAGAAATTAATATTTTTATTTACAGGAATAAGATGGAACTAGTACGACGTTTTACGAACTTACTAATCCAACTCGTTGGAGTTCCAAATTTTGGCGCCCCGCCCAATGAGGCTAACAACATCAAAAGACTCGTCAATAAGCAGGGATATATGGATATCCATCGATGTATATACATCTTTAAGGTTTCTTCCAATAACAATAAATTCGTTTCAACGTTTGTTTTTCTTTTTTATCGTGCTGCTCTGCGGCGTTGCAAAGACAATAATGCCTGTAAAATTTAGCTGCAACAGGCTCTGTGCCATCGCCGACAATCAACGCCGCGCCAATACTGGCTTTGATGCCGAGCCAGTGCTGGCTGTCGATGATGTGACAGTGCTGGCAGCCATTAATGGACCAAGACCGGTTGCCGAGTCTAGGCCGTAGTGTCGCGCCAAGACTCATGCCAGTGTTGGCCCAATGTCGCTTGCCGAGCCTCGGCAACGTCGTTGCCAGGACTGGACCAGGGCTTGGGCCGTTACGAATTTCGCGCATGGGTACGCGTTGGTGATCTTGATAGCTGTCGTCCGATAAATCTTAATTTTAACATCTGAATCGTAATCTGCAACCTTAAAAACATATTATGAAACATTTATATCACATAAAAATGCATTTTTGTGCCTGTAACATTCCATTTCAGACAGTCACCAGTTTGCCAGAATTTTGGTTCGCAGCGCGGCGAAAATGAGTAGTAGTAGTAACAAGTAGTTTGCACTCTAAATTTTTTAAGTGAAAGTTGAGCCACTTTTTGATAAAAGTGAATTTTTCACTATTTTCAAAGTGGAAATTTCACTTTACTAATAGTGGATGGAAATATGCCACTCTAATAAAAAATTTCCACTTTCAAAATAGTGAAAAAGTCACATTTAGCAGAGAGTGGTTCAACTTTCACTTTAAGAAATTTAGAGTGTAGTTGAGACATTTTGCGCATAAAAACAAATGCACATTTAAGAAAATAATTTTTTATCACATCATATAACAATTTTCTTTTCGTGAAATAGAAGTTCTAAGCTTCATTTTAAGCTATCATTGACGCTTTTTTCGTGTTTCTTTTGAAAGATAAACTTCCTCAAACAATGGAGAAAATTACGTTTTTCCAACTTTATCCCCATATTACAGAATTTATCCCCATATTAAAGATTAGCTATTTTTATCTCTGTAATATTTTTGTGTTGACCAGTGTAATAGCACGATTACTCGTTCCATTTTGGAATATGCTGTAAGTAATGGTTAATTACAAAGAAGTACACCCGCATTGAAAAAAAAATTCGACGAAAATATACGCGTGAAAATATGTAGCACATATGTCACATATTGCATTTTTCGACGAAAATATATGTGCATTTATTTAGCATATATGTTGCATATATTTATTTTCCGTGTGGGCATTCAGTTTTACGAAAAATTGACACCTCATTCCTTGAAATCATTTAGAAAATTATTAACATCATAAATTATGTATCTAACGCTAAATTCATCTATTTGTTAAAGGTTATGCTGATTCTTACTGCGAATTATCATATATAATACCACAAGAGCTTTAAAATTATCGAGGTTCGTTAGACATAAATGAAGGAGTCAAGGCCCCCAGGTTCAAAATCACGAGCGCGAAGCTCGAGTGCTTTTTATGGAAAATTTGACGACTTTATTTGCATACATCAAATCTTTAGAGAATTACCTGATTAATTTTGTAGCTCGAGTGATCTTCGGGACTTTTTACATCCAAACTTTGCCCAAGAGAATTGCAAAAATTAAACTGTCAATACAGGGTGTCCATGAACTGGGTTACGATATTTCAGGAGGCGATTCTCTATGATATTTCAAACAAAAAAGTCCCGTACCAAAATTGGATCTGAGGCTCAGAAGTTAAGTGACGGACCATTGAAGTTTAGAAGAAAAAAAATACCTTTTTAGCAATAACTCGGTTCACTTTTAACTTATTTCAATGAGTAAGAGCTCATTTTAAAGCTATTTTTTAAGCCCTACAATTATCCAGAAGATCATTGGGCCTGCGATGAATATTTCTGAAGTTATGACCACAAAAACAGAAAAAAGGCCAACTTTTGCGGTTTTTCGCATATTACTTATTTCGCCGAATAGCTAACGAAATGGCACACAGGAAAAAGTTGTAGAGCTTGAAAAGACGAAGAATTTGAGGGGTCATACGTCCGTTTTCAATCAAAATTGACCCCGCGGGAACACTCTAAATGTCGTTAAATTGGTAAAAAACTCGTTTGATACTGATGGTGCGCTTTTATCCCCAATTCTACGACATTAAGAGTGTTTCCGCTGACTTAATTTTTCTTGAAATTGAACTTATGGAAAATTCTTCGGAGCCCTCGCTCATTGAACTAATTTAAAAGTGATCCGAGTTATTACAAACAAAGTAATTTTTTTTCTAAATTTCAATGGCCCGTCACTCATGTTCTGAGTCTCTACTCCAATATTGGTACCGGACTTTTTTGTTTGAAATATCACCTCCTGAATTATTGTAACCCAGTTCTTGGACACCTTTTATATATGAGCGGAGCAGGGCGTTTTGGCTCAGACGTTTTGACTCGGCTGTTTTTGCGCTGACCGTTTGGGCACCAGACGTTTTGGCGCCACTATTTGTTTTAAGTAGCAACAGGGTTGTCCATAAATAAACCACTTAACGCTTTTTCAGATCTTTTTTACACGCAGATATCAACTGGACCCCCCCCCCCACTCTCCAATTTTACGAAACATTTGAGTAAAGCAGATGTGACATTTCGTATTTATGGTGACCGGACTTTATTTTTCATGAAATATTTTTTCCGACAGTAATTTCCTCTTCGGAATTTCTCCGAACAAAATTTGTGCAGCCATATTCTTTTAGGCATTATTAGGGGCAGCGTTCTAACTGGTTAGGTCAGGTTAGTTTTCAGGTTAGTCATTTTAAGGTACGAAATTTGATGTAAAATAATTCTCGCCACTAAAACCAGGGTCAAACATACTGGCGCCAATACTGCGGAATCAAAACATCCTGGCGTCAAAACGTCACGTATCCATATATATTCTATGGCAAGTGATACCACCCGCAAATTCGCTGCGCTTAAAGCGCCGTTTGCAAGGGCGTACAAAGATTTGAAAACGGTTGTTTTTAACGGGTTTTCTATAGCCTTTTTAATAAACCTATTAGTTAATGAAGAAGATCTTGGTATTTTTCGGTCATTATAATTAAGTATACAATATTAAATATTGTAAACCATAATTTTGTAAATAATTGCGTAACTGTGATATAAGTTCTAGCGACACTGATAACTATTATTTTAATTTATGTAGCCAGAAAAAAGCATTTTGCTATTGAGAATGTTAAAAAACATCTCTGTGGTATATATGTCATTAAACTGTTAAAAATGCGTTTCGCACGGACTATCAAGTGTCATTTTGCATGGTCTTAATCGCTTTCCCTGAACGCAAACATATTTATAAATAGTGTGAACATTACATAGTTGTTTAAATTTCTTAATGTTTGGTATTAAACACTAGAAACATGAAAAAAAATGTTAAGACAAATGAACGAACATCAAACTGCAATAGTTTGAACGAGCGTTACCATTATGAAAATAATTCAAGAATTCATCTACGTTTTATAGTAACATAGATGTTTTTCTTCACGTTTCTAGTGTTTCATCCCAAAACGTTAAGAAACATTTTTAAATGATCGCTTCGCGTGTATTCTTTTGACTAGAAGAGAAATTACGTCACATGAAATTATAAATCAATCATTATTGCCACAATATCTCTAAGTGTCCTTTTCTTGCCACTTATTCGCCAATTATCAATAATGCTTTAGCGCCAGAATTTGTACGGGTTGCAGTAAATAATAAATTAGTTATCACTAATGCGCAGGAGAATCATATACTGCTTTTTCAAACACTAGCGCAAAGTTCGAGATTTAAAAATCTTACGTTAATATCATCAAGAGGAGCGGTCGCTCCGCGCGCCAAGTTCTTACAACGCGCAGCGAGCGCTACTCCTTTACCGCACACATTGCGTTAGTGCACTCAATGTACTTTTCGCTTCTGTACTTTTCTGAGTGACATTTCAGAGTTGTTAGTATGCCTAATATTCTTATTTTAGTTTATCTTTCATTTGAGGCTAGTTCGAATAAAATCGGTTTATTAGTTTCTGATATAAGCGCATGAAATGAAGCGCAATGCGTTATTTTTTTATATTTATAGTTGGGGATTTTTTTTAATTGTTAATTTACTCAACATTTGTAATGAAAACAATTTTTTACTTGTTTACTATTATTAATTTTATTTACAAAAATGAATTATCAAAATTAATTTTAAAAACATTAAACAATATGTGTTTGTAGATTACATTTGTAAGAATCGAATTATTTGTAATATTAAAATGCAAATGTAAAATATGTTATTGCAATTCCGGAAATAATACACAAAAAAATACAAAAAAATACAAGTCGTACATTTTTCTAAAAATGTTGTTGTAGCTACTATAAGCTGGTAATTTATTAAGAAAGTCAAAGTTTTCATTTTATCTATATCATTCAAACTCGTTTAATTTACCATTTTGTTCATGATATTGAAAAGCGTTTGAAAATGATAGTATTAATCTAATATAATTAAGTTTTTTGTTATTTTTCAAATATGTACACCTTCCATCAATATTATGCGGCAAAGGTATATTTAACAGAAACCAAAGTATCGTACAAAGAAATTTCATTTAGGAAGAAAATATTTGTAATACTCAATTAATCCTTATAATATTAACAATACTATTGCCTTTATATATTATATGTGATTATTGAAGTGAGTTAATTATTTGTAAAAGGTAATGGTGCCGGAATTTGTTTAATCCTTGCTTTATTCAATATTTGTAATGATAATAATTTTTAAACAAACAATAAGAACTACACATTCCACAATATACACCGTGCGCATACTTTATGTTACACTCAAATTTTCACCAGGGTAAACTTTTACTGCAGTACGCAAGTAGATGTAATAACTTTCGCAACGTTAAAAAAATATATATTTCTACAATGCGCTTTTGGAACAAAGTAAATAATAATACTAAACACTTACTGCTATATACTGTTACTAAATTATCTGTTCTTTTTTAATAACATTTAAGTAAATGCAAAATTCGAATCGAGGAATTGACAAAAACAAATATTTATGTTAGGAAACTAATTAGTAGAATATATTACGCTTTGTGATCGACACCATCGCCATAATACACAAATTAAAACTATATGTTATTTATAGTTTATGTGTTATGTGTTAAATATAATATAATAGGAGCATTTACTATTTTACCAGAATATAGATATCTTTTCTTAGAAAGATAATTTGTAAAATGGACTGGTGTCAGTATTTGTTTAATTCCTGATAACAATATCGGTTTTAATATACAATTATTTAAGATGTTAATTAATTATGATGTCACTGTATAAGATGGAAGAAAGCTAAGTACTCAGTAACTCCAATTATTATTGTATTTCAATGTTCTTTTACATATAGAGAGAAAGAACCTACTTAACCCATTAAGGCCTAAACGGACACATTTTGAGCATCAGTTTAAACGTCGATAATTTGCATATATACACTCTTAATCTTTGTTATTTAATTTTATGTAGTGTTACATACAAACACACTCATATAGAATGTCCACTACAATTATAAAAAATATAAAGAACAAAGATTGATATCAAAGGATGCACTAGAATAGGTGTACATAGCCAATGAGAGTTAACGCTTTTTAGATTTCTGTATGTATGATACTTGCTTTAACATTTACGAGTGCTCCCTTTATGAAGAATTTTCATTCATATTAATTATTTTGCACATTACTGGTATAGTTTAATTTTATTGATGACATATTACGGTTTATGAAATGTACTGAATAATCTAAAAACAGTATACTTTCCTTGACTCTGTGATTATTCTTGGAACGTATCCCATGGTTTCAGATTATTCTAACTTATTATAATTTCAATTCGTATTACTGATAAGTATGTTAGTAATTAAATATAAAATTAAATTAATAATGCTTGAAAGCACTATTAAGTTGTAACAAATTGCAGAGCTCAAAAGATTTTACGGTTTTTAGAAATCGTACTTACACATGGTACTTGACACTATTATTTAATAAGCACTTATTTTAAATAGGATTTCGCTACAGTTTTATCGAAGTTAGTGTACACTAAGTATCATCCACACACGCATAATTTGTAATAAACATAACATATCTTGATACTTAGTGTACACTAACTTCGATAAAACTGTATGTAATATTTAATTACTAACGTACTTATCAGTAATACGAATTGAAATTATAATGTTAGAATACTCTGAAACCATGGGATACGTTCCAAGAATAATCACAGAGTCGAGGAAAGTATACTGTTCTTAAATTATTCAGTACCTTTTATAAACCGTAATATGTCATCAATAAAATTAAACTATACCAGTAACGTGCAAAATAATTAACATGAATGAAAATTCTTCATAAAGGGAGCACTCGTAAATGTTAAGGAAGTATCATACATATACAGAAATCTAAAAAGCGTTAACTCTCATCGGCTATGTACACCCATTCTAGTGCATCCTATGATATCAATCTTTGTTCCTTATATTTTTTACAACTGTAGTTGACATTCTATATGAGTGTGTTTGTATGTAACACTACATAAAATTAAATAGCAAAGATTAAGAGTGTAGGATACATTTTAACAAGAATAACAGTGCTGGACAGAATTTATTGTTGTTCGATTATTGGGCACCTTTTACAGTCTTCTTATTTAATAAGTGGAATAAAACTATACTAGATATGTGCAAAAGAATTATGTGGATGAAACTTATTTATAAAATATGCATTTATTTAACATTAAAGCAAGTAACGTATATACAATACAATCTAAAAACCATAGCGTAAACTCTCTTCGGCTTTCTAATAATTGTTGGAACGTATATTATGATTTCATTTTTATTTATGAAATTCAATTGTTCCGTTTAATTTGTGCTCTTTTTATATTTACTTTTAATTTATTTGAGTTTAATTGCACATTGTTAAATAATCCATACAACATATATTAACTAAAAGGAGTTAGATAAGTCTTAGCACTTATAATAATGTCAGCATGACAGTCGGAGGACATTAACGGTTACATGTTTCTTTAACAATGATTACGAGTGGAGAACTTCATGCAAAGTTACATTTTTTTGACAGCATAAGGGCATTTGATTGTAATGCTATTATTTTACACACTACGAATATTAACGGGGAAAATAAATAATTCTAACCAACGAATATAGACGCGCACATAAAAGCGCAGAGCGGATAGGGCAGACGAGACGCATTTTGGGGAACCAGATTACATAGGCAGGCATAAGTCTGTCTCCCTCACTCTCATATGGGGAACCTCTGAAAGTACGCATAGCCACTAAACACTGCTTGGGCCTTGTAGTGGCACTATATTCGTTGTTATATTAACTATAAAAAAGTCGTTATTCCAGGCAGAAAAAGTAGTAAGGATCACTACTCGCGCGCTTTAACCAACCGAATGTAGTAGCCCCAACTAAAAAATCTGGCTGGCGCTGTATTTGCTACTGTACGTAGTTGGTATAACCAGTTTTCCCCTTAGTATAACTACTCACTTTTTTCCGTGTAGAAAAGAGCATACTCAAAAATAGTAGAATACCCATTGACGATAAAATATTTGATCGTTTACCATAAAAATTATGTATTTTAAAACAAACGCCAGGTACCGCAATTCGATTCTATCCGGAACAAACAGAATGTTTAATATCCCTTAACTGCAGAAAAATGTTTCAATTTGGAGGAATTGAATTTTTTATTTCGAACATTTGAGAAATTCATGTTGCCCTGTAAGTAAGAGTCGATTCTGGTAGGATTTTTACTCCAGCATCCAAATATGACCGCCAAAATATCCAATTGACTATATTGTCGTTGAATCGCATTAAAATGGTATGAATTTCTTTGTAGCATTTCTATTAGGGCACATCAGTCTTTAAATTTCACAAGATCGTACATAATATTTGAATGTCATACTTGTATTCCATCTACTATTGCTACAATATTATACTTTATTACAATTGATATTTTCAAATGATTAATATTATATATATTAATACTATAATTAAGTTCCTAAAATTAATTAATTTTAAAACCATCATTTCTGATGTTAGTAATTTTCTAAATGATTTTAGGGAATGAGGCGTACATTTTCGTAAAACTGGATGTTCTTCTTTGTAATATCGGATATGACTTACAAAATAGTTCAAGCTGGATCAAGCAATCGTGCTATTATCAATTATTATTAGTAAAATTTCGTTCATACATTTCAATAAAACAAAAAAAGGTTTTTATTTTGCATATAACTATAACAATATTAGATTTAAGACCCATTCTTCGAGTAGATAAATGGAACAAATCCAATGCATGGATACGAACGCAGCAGAAAAGGCGCAAATAGTATATTATGTATCAAGGGTGAAATAATTTGTTTTATGCGAGTGGGACGTTTGTCACTCAACACTCTTTAAATATCGATATTTCCAGATCGGGCGAACGTTGATTATTCAGGACCGCAACTTTCACCCCAAGATGGAAGTCCGTAAGACGACTAGAGCTTTAAAATGTATATGTTTGGAGATAGATTAATCATTAAGTATTAATTATCAAAATTAAGGGCCTATAAAATATACAATAATCCGAAATTATTCGAAACATATGTTCAAATACTTACGCAGCAATAATGCGGCGTGCGAAAAAATATCCCATTAAATGTTAAAAAACAAATGTTATCAAGATTTCAGATGTTTATTGAAACTGAACAAAAATTTAGAAAATTTTAAATAAACCATTTTTACGTAACATGTTTGAAAATTCAAGATGGGATCTCGAAAATGGCGGGTAAAGTGATTTAATTTTGTGAAATATTTGCCTAAGGTATTGAATCATAAAACATTGTACTCTATTAATACTGAGTTTTGGGTCTCTGACAACAAACCTGACGTTATTTTTAAAAAATTCAAAATGGGGTATTCAGTATGGCGTACAAAAATGGAAAATTTTAAAAAGATTTATGAAATTTAGTAGGGGAGAGTGGTGTAAGTTGGCACGTTTTTTTCATTTGGGTACAAAATTTGTTCATTAATGAATTTTAAAACGTTCAATGCGGCATTCGAAAGATCATAAATTCTGGTAACTTTTTGCTACAGAAACTTTTTGTCTGTCATATCCCAGAAAAAAGTTACGGGTTGATTTTACGATAAATGAAAAAGGTCACTTTTTGGAAAAGGTGGTGTAAGTTGGCACACGTTGAAAAGTTAAGGAAAAAATTATTGATAAGCCTAAAAAACATTGTAAATCACATAATTTGAAAATTAAATGATTATTAATTGTTTATTAATTGTTTATTCAGACTCACAATGCTTACAAGTATAAAAGCTGGCAATTACATTTGCACATTTTAAATGCACGGCTCTATTGCGCATGTTACAATTTATAGAATTATATCTACTTAATTTGAAAGGCATAGTTTTCATTCATATAATGCAAAAATCCTCATCTTCGCTTGATTCAGATGATTTGTATTTTATTATTTTTTTTGTTCCCTTGGTACCATTTCTGATTTGACAAGTGATGATGCTTTTCGCTTTTGAGCCTTCTTTTTATTTTGCGTCTGTTCTTTTTTGTTCTTAATCTCTCGATTTTGTTTCAACATAGCAATGCTCTCAGGTGATGTCAATATGCAGCTCTCCATGCTTTTTCTGCCTCTATTACTTTTTTTCTGTGGCGATGTTTTCTTTAGTGGCCCAATGGCTTGTAGCATATTTTCCACCGGAACAGATTGAATGGTTGCAGTAGATGTTGATGGTTCTTCAGCTATTGTACTTGTCACTTCTTTAGGTGATGTTAATACATCGTAAAATGAAATATTTTCAATGAGTTAACCTGTAGCTGAAACTTGCTTCACATTGATTTCATATTCACCATCGTTTTCAGCAGCAACAAAATCAACATCAGTGAATATATCTGGATTAAAGGGATAAATGCCAGTAGCTTCAAACGCTACATGGCCATAAAATAATTTTAGTTAATTTATTCACGAAATACTGTAATTGATAATAGTAAAAGTACTCACCAAATTTTATATTTTTTGGAGTCAAAGCCAAATCCAAGCATATGTCTATAATAGTTGGCATATTATGAATCTGCATTGTTTTCCCAATATTATTCTTCATCCACGCATTACACTGAGATTTGTAATACGTTTTCATCGGGCCGTAAATAGAAACATCCAATGGCTGCATGCGATGGCTGCAATGTGGTGGAAAAGTCAACATCGTTACGCCATTTTCAGATGCCATGTTAAGTGCCCCTCAATCGACAGATGAGAATCGTGATTACAGCCTTGGAAAGTCTTTCGATGTCTTGGTATGTTTGATGAAATGTAACAGAAACGCTTCAAGAAAATGTCTTTGCATATTTTTCCTCGGAAAAATATAAAATGGCGGAATCGAAGTACCAGCTGCATTTACTGCTAACGCCATTGTCATTAAAGCTCCATGCTCTTGCGATGTTTTTGTTCCAATACGTTTTGCTCCTTTTTCAGCGATGATTTTTCCAACCTTCGTTGGAACATTTGAAAATCCAATTTCATCCATATTCCATATCGAACACGGTTCTACAGCACTTCATCCAAGTTGCGGAAAAAGAAAGTAACATTTTTCTTGCAAAATGACTTTGCTCTATTAGCGCTAGTTTGTTATGGTGTACGTAAACTTAACCCTTCGTGTCGTTGCATAAAACAATAGTACCATTCTTTACCAGCCATTTTATCTTCGTTCCAAGAGTTTAGATAATTTATGTTACTTTTTTGAGCAAATTCATATGCCAATTTTCTTAAATCAGTAATACTCGGACCATAATACATTTTACTAGCCCGTACAATATATTCCTGTAGTGCAAGCTCTTCTTCCGACGTGAAAATCTGGGATAAAAACCACAACATTTACTACAATTTACGAAAATAGTGACAAGTTATAAGTGCGTCTTCAAAGAAAATCATTAGCTTACCGTTGGTGCACCATATGAAGCAATGTATTTAATTTTTTCCGATAATTCATCATCTTGAATCTCCGAATAATTCGTTATTTCCTTATTTAACTTTGAAATGTATCTATATAAACTTCTTTTTGGAATCTCGTATACTTTTGCAACATTGGTAATTGATTGGTTATTAACTTTCACTTCTTGAATTGCTTTCATCAAAACTACCATATTTTTATACTTCGTTCAGTAGTTCTTTTATGGCGAGATTGTCGGCGCATGTTGAAATAAACTGAAATAAAAATAAATAATTGGACATTTAAGTTATACGATTTGGCTCGTTGTTTAAATGTTCACATGTACAATATTTATTGACGCATTGACGCTTGTTTTTTTCCTTGTATTTACTTTTGTTTACATGCAAGTCAAGAAATTATACACAAAATATTAACACTTATAATTTGAAAAACTTTTATATAATATGCATTAACCGGTATATTATCAGTAAATCAATAAATGATCCTCAAATGCTAAATAAAAAATAAAATGTAAAAATGATTAGTGCCAACTTACACCATCTTCCCTGTGCCAACTTACACCACCTGCACATTTTTTATAATTGTTGTTGATTGTTGTTAATAATTGTTGTTAATGTAATTAAATGTTGAATGAGAAATATTCTTTTACGACCATTCGATAGCCCAATTGACACTTTCGAACAATCAATGATTGACTATATGTCGTATTGCTTCGAAGGAAACGCGTAAGAATGACTACACACCATCAAAAGTTGACGTAAGTTAAAGTTCGTTTATGATGTGAAAACAATAAATCTGGCAACACTGTAGTGCTTAGAAATTGGACTGTGCCAACTTACACCACTGCCAACTTACACCACTTTCCCCTATAGAGCCTTCATTCTGAATGTTTTAACATGCTTTGGAGCTGATAACTTAAACGCGAGAATGTGTGATGCTTCAACATAGCGTCTTCACTTTTCGATTTGAAAATATTCATTTAAGGGGCTTTTTTTTTAAGAAAGAAATTCTGTTCTTCTATAAATGATTATTCCTAACTGGTTATACGATTATTATATTATAGGACGTTAATGGCTTTTAGTGTTTTAATGATCACCTAGATGAAATAGAATATTACTTGGTTTCAATTCACTTTGATCGCTTTGATAAAGAATATAAAGAGAGTTGCTACATATTACAACTTATGGCGATATCTTTAATAGGTCGTTAGAATGTCATTAATCTTAATGAAAGCACTGCTGATAAAGATGATGTTTAAGATTACTTCATACTGATTGTAGTCAATGGTCTTATATTTATATGTATATTATGCAATGTAATACAACACTACTTTTCAAGGCTTGAATCATAGAAGATTTTTTAAAATCTATTTAACGAAATCATATTGGATTCGAAATTTTAAGTCTAAAAAATCTTAGATGAGATAAATATGCAGTTACCTACAATGTGGAATGATGTAATTAAAAAAGAGCGAAATTCAAATTGTCAAAGTTAAAAAAAGGACCTTTCAGAAATGCCATCATGCAAACAGAGTTAAAATGCCACGCCGGTTAAGGGCTATGGTCGTCCCGCAGTAAAAATCCCCTTACGTAAATACTAAATATAAAATAAATAGTAAATATCTAAGTGACATCTCTTTCTGGCAGTTATTGATTAAAAATAGTGCAAATGTGCGATTTCTTGAAATTTTAATAAAATTTCTTCGTTTAAAGCATCGCGGAAATTGTGTCAAATATAGCATAAGAACGACACTAGAGCGGTTGGAGACCTGGTAAATGCATATTGGCACACGTTTGGCGAATACCGTAGAATAGTTGTCAGCAGGCTGGTCGGCCAGTTCATAAACTTGCAGCTCCCCCTGTCAAAAATGAGCACCACGTTTCTGCGTCCTAAATAGAGCCGTTAAAAATAAATCGGTTGGCCCGGCGGTTACTGAGCCATAGAGCGGAATGAGATCTCTGTTAGGTACAGTCCGCCGGAGTTCACAATTTGATTCGGGTCCGCGGCATCGTCACGTACTTTTCTCATGTATTATTCTTCTTCCTTTTCTTGTCTTCGCACCAAATTGCACGAATCATTGACCCTCTCTTAACTAACAGACTTCCCTAATGGGAGATTTCTCTGTTACCGAAGGCTTCACGATACAAAGCGGCCCGATTATCCGATGCAATGGCGCAGTGGCGACAACTGCGGCCTGTGCGAAACGCAGAAGGAAGAAAAAGAAGAGGAAGCTCAAAAAACAGCCTCTCGTGAGTCTTTTTAGTTAATAATTTTTTGCATTTATTATTTTTTAAATATCTTTGTAATTAAAGAGCCGAACCGTAGAGGCGGTCGTAAAAAGTCGGTAAAAGAGGCATAACTTTTGTCATTTTAATATCAGAATCATTCGAAAATAAGAGGACTCAATTAATTTAACCAGAATATTTCACGACCAAATCTACGATTCGTTAGCCCTTAATTGATAAAGCTATTGCAATACTTGATTTATTCTTGCAATCATTTAATTTATGCAGTAATTTCATAAAGTTTATGGTTGGTCTCGCTTCAAATTTAATATCAGCATTAAAATAATTGCATTATAAGTATACGCAATATACTAATTATATTTAGATCTGAAGTCATTCATCAAAAAGTAATCATGAACACTGTTTCTGAGTATATTTTTCTGAATTCTTACGAAAATGAATAAATTAATGAATTATATAGTAAGGAACGATGTGCCATTTCCGGTTTCCTTTTTCAAGTACAACACCTAAAGTATTCTATAAAAATTCAAACCATCTAAATTTTGATAACAGTAAAAAGTGAATAATATCCAATATTTCATTCAAGCAATGTTTTACACCTATATAAAGTATTTATCAATTTGCTTACCTGATAAGGGAAACGAGAGGAGAAGTTTTCCATGGCAAGAAACCAATTTTTATAATGCGAATCAAAGACAACACTCTTTGTAATGAAGGCATGAAAGCCGATTTGTTTTCACATTTGTAATGATCAGTTGTTCGTAGAAACCTGAAATAAATAACTTTATGGTGAGTATAAGCATAAGGCAAGGCTTTCAGGGGATTGTCGTAGAGACATGAAAAGTAATATTAATATCAACAATACAAGGAGATCATATAGTGATAAATTTGATTTTTCCGTATTGCGTTTGATTGTGCTCTTTTTTTCGCGTGATCTGAGATCTTATCCACAAAAAAGTTTAAATAATCTTATATCTCACGTAGGTATTTACAAAAATGTATAATGTTGACCATCAATTGAGCTTGAAATACTTTCACATTCAATAAAAAGAGAAAACAAAGCGAACTTATTTGTTTCTATTACCCTCTTATTTTGTTATACGTAAAGTATTAGATACGAATTACGTGCGCATTTTTCGTTACGTTTAAGCGGCAACAGTTGCACTCGAATGCCTAAAATATTTGACCTTACTGCATAATATACTATTGAAACCACCGATGAATCCTATCGAGACGTATGCACATTATTTTGGATTCATACGGTCATTGAGGTTGGCCATTTATCACATTAGTGTTTAAGTCAGGTAGAGAAATAAAAAGTCAATAAGAATTTGGATGTTGCCTGATCGAACAGTAGTTACTGTCTTGTACCTCGACTATCACTTTATACAGATTATATCCAACTATATTGCATTCAAGTATATTGACGATACTAAAAGTATTCTAATATGGAGCGTTTCTTTCCGACGGAAATTGTTTAAATGTCCTTATTGATTTTTAAAACAACCGAAGAAAGAAAAATTGAGCTGGCACCTAATAGCTGAGCAAAATTGTTCCTAGTTTATTCATTCCATTTTAGGCCATACATCATTAAAGAACAAAGCAATCAATATCTGAATAACAAAAGTACATTGGCCTGCATATTGGCTTATATTATTGAATTGCAGGACAGCTTTTTTGCTTTATTCGTAAAAGTTCCTTGGATTTTCTAATTTTATGTATGAGCGTAATGATTTAGTGAAATATTTGATTATTTTGGTTGTTCTACATTCGTAAAATGCAAGAAAAGTTATATGAACTCAAAATTATCTGTACGCTACGACATTGATTTTGATAATTATGTATTTAAAGGGTAACACGGAAGATGAAGACGAGGATGAATACAGCTCAGAAGGAGATAATGGCCTTTCAAACTCAAGAGTTTCCTGGCCGGCGAACTCAACGGTTAGTAGTCAGCCACTTAACCCAGACTGCCAAGAATTTCAACCACGTTCCAACGTTGAACTCCAACCTACTGAACAAATGAATGGTGCACTCGATAATAACGTTGAGGACAAGTCGGTTGTAATATCCAGCTTTTATGAAATTCCTGGCAGGTCGAATGATTTATCGAAAGATTGCGACATTGAGGCTAAAAGACTGAATGAGTTGTCCGAAGCGACTTTTAAAAACGAAACCAAAGATGCCAAAAATAATTCGAGTCACGAATTCGAAGATGAGAATCCAACGTCTAAGACTAACGGTACTTCTGCAAAGCACAAAAGAACGAACCCATTGCCCACGGATACCGAAGATACCACACTTATTAATAATCTGGACAGTTTGGGCATCGATAGGACAAAAAGTGAAAACCGAGAAGCATCAACCCATATTCCCCAGAGAAGGAAATATAAGGCGTCAAAGGTTAATCGTGAGCCGACTCCCGGTCCTGATCTCTGTGTTTCGACAATAAAAGAATCGGAAAAAGCTGCAGATGGAGTAGATTCTATCAATCCGGAGGCCGCGTTCAAACCGAAGGAGAACGGATTACTCAAAGAATCAAATCAGGTGACGAAAAACGATATTCACAATGAATCCTGCGAAATACCTAACGTTGAACATCAACCGCAAGTCATTGACAGACCGATCAGTGAAGCTGTCAATGAATGGCTGCAGCGAGCATATTTGCCAGACTTATTCGTAGCATCTCCGACTACTAGCGAAGAAAGTGAGGAGGATGAAGTAACAGAAATTATAGAACCGTCAAAAAACTTGCACGGCAACCCCATGCCTGCACTATCTGCTAATGGCTACGCAACGAAGCGGATTGCCAGCGACGGTGAGTTTGCGAGAAATGACTACAACGAGAACAGTTCAATCGATACCAATCACATAAAGATGCTTGGGGAAGAAGATGATTCCGGATTAGACAGACGGAAGAGCTCAACGGATAATTCTGACGATGCTCAACACACAAACCTAGGTATGCTTTAATATATTAACACATTGATATGTCTAAACTACTTAGTATAATAATAAAAATGAAATCAACTTATCTCGTAACTTTGGATGATTATAAATTTGATATTTTACAACTCATGAACTATTACTCTTATATTCATGTCTCATTGGGGCGCCTCTCACTTAAGCTGTAGAAGAAAGAATAAGTTCGTTTTGCACCCTAGAAGATAATATTCACATTTTCGCACAATGTCCCCGATAGGTCAGACTGTAAAGCAGTTTGCGCTGCGCCTCGCCTTTTGTACATATTATTTATAACAAAAACGTTATTATTATTATTATTAATATTATATTCCTATAGGAGATTGTAAAAACATTGCGATTTAGTGAATTTATGCACATCCGCCCTCCATCTTTTTGTCACATCAGTCTACAAAAGTATCACCTTCGCGGTCCTTAATGAGATGCCACGGATGTAAAACTTGTAAAATGTTCATACGCATGCGTAGTTACGCTTTCGGCTGCAAACTTTCCATTTGTTTAGCTGATACAGAAAGGTGGCAGTTTTATGGACGGTGTGACAAAAATTTGTTTGTTAGCAAAATTAAATTTTTACTGTCTCACGCCTATTTAGGAATGGTCAGGACAATTTCATAGCCAATTTTATTTATTTCAGAGATGATAATCAGTCTTGAAAAATGTTACAGGTACTCTGGATGTGAAAAACCCCGTGGTACAGAACGTAGTCGACTTTAGCGAGTTCACCGAAGAGGATAGTGATGCGGACATGAGGGTTGCCCTTTTAAACTCTCGGAAACGCTCGGCCTCACCGGTCGAGCCCTGTGGAAGACACCAAGCCCTCTTAAAGACTTATGAAAGAGGTGAGATCATTGTGTCAATGGATGGAAAATTTTTACGGACGGTAGATCAGGATTTGAGTAGCATCGAGGAATTAGACGTTCTCGAGTGTTGGGAAGCAGAGATCATCCAGCCTGTGGCGCCGAGACGACGTAAAATCGATAAAGAAGTATCTGACAGCGTTGCATTAGCCATCAAGACTCCAGATGGAGTCAGTGAGAGCGTCTGTGTGGACGAGACTCTAGTAATTACAGAAACGAAAAATAAACGAGCGGTTGATGAAGCCTTCGAAGTTTATGAAAGTTGCTACGGTTCGAAGCTGCGTAACAGCAAGCTCCGGCTAGATAATGAGGTCACCGCGGTTCCCTGTAGGGTTGTTTGCTGCAACATCCAGTGACAGTTTGTACATACCTTTTACCAGCGTCCGTTCACGCTGCCGTTGAAATAGATTCCGATTTTATTGTTATCGTTCTTATCATACCGAATAAAGTTATCAACTCATCGGAAAATATCCTGGACCAGGATCGTCATTTTTGAAAGCGAACACAGATTTCTAAACACGCCATAGCAATAAGCGACGGCAGGAGTACACATGTACATATACGAGTTTGTTCATATCCGTTATCTTGAGGTAAATGTATATCGCTCGAACCGATAAAATCTATCGATTTTAGTTTGTCAGTGGTTATATTTTATAAACGTGTGAGGAAAATGTCATAAATACTGAATGCGATTTGCATGAATTATACAATTAAGGGGTTATTTGCAGTATGTTTACGTCTACATAAACGATTTGAATACCTTAGAATTATTACACATTTTCATATTGAATTATTTGCATTTCAAGAATGGTACAAGTTTTGTAGTATCTATGAAGTGTCGCATAGTATGATGTATAGCTCATTAACAAATGACAGTTCTGCGCATCCAATTATGTCAAAAAATTGAGTGCCGTGGTCACAGGTAGTCAAGAATACATCGTGGTAAATGAGCACGAAGATGAAACGAAAACAGTTCTCCTTGATAGAGAAACGTTAACGTATAGAATTGTCAACTTAAATGGAGTCTTGTATATGAAGAACTTTACATTCTATTCAAATATTCCGATCTAAATTAAATCGTTGTTTTTAATATAAATAATGATTATTACTTATAGTGAAAAACTAGTGATTACGTTGCAGAACAAAAATAAAAACTTGCTTGGCAGCGTTATAAGCGGAGTGTAACGAAACAATGTGCGGCAAATATACATCATACTCAAAACGTTGAAATAGCTTTCTTGAACTTGCAGATACATTAGATACACCAATTCAGCTATTAAAGCCTGACTAGTTCTTTTTTCTGTATTAAAATAGAGTCTATCGTACTTTCCCTTGAGCCGGAGCCTTGTTTCTATAATATTTTTCAATATAACAATTTTCGCAACCAACCTAAATCTAATTTCATTAATTATGATTTTGTTTCATACAAACGCCAACATATTTGACCGACTGTTAGCATACATTTTATAGTTGTTCGTAATAGGTACTACATACGTATTTGAACGCTTTTAAAAGCGTTTCTATGTACAGCACAAAATCACCGAGTACCGTGTTACTTATTAGTCTTTAATAGCGAAAGTTAACTAGAGAGTTAGGAATGTAGCCATTCAACATTCTTTCCTACGTACAAGGTTTTAAATTCAATCACTGCACATAACTCCTTTTGTACATGAATATCTTCGTTTTTAACACGTAACACTGATCGATTTCATGCGCGGATGTCCGGTCATCGGAAAAGCTCCGCGATAAGTACGAAAGGTTAATGGAGAATGAGCGAACGGAGTACACCAATTAGAAATGCGTCTTGTAACAAGTTTTTAACACGTCCTGCCATATTGTGCAATTAAAATGACGTTAAGTGTGTTGAGATAATTTTAAGGGATAACTTTACTTCATTTCTGTTGTGTTTTGCTTAAAGAATTTGAAATAAAATCTACTCGACAATATTGCAATTACATAGCAATAACTTAAATGTCATTTCTTGCACCTACTTACATTAGCACCTGTGTTATTTTTAAAAAGTACTACATTATTACATATTTAAAAATGTGATCGGATTAAAGTTGAGTAACGAGAAACATAAAAAAAGTGCGGACGGAATCACATACACTGATTCGGTCCCATAGAGCAGAAAATGCGGAAAAAGACGCCCTCCCCACATTCGCCTATTTTTCGCAGATTTCATATCCCCATAACAGATCGTGTAGAGGGTCAGCGGATAAGACTACGGCAACAAATCAAATATCGTTAGATTCGGCATGAAATTCTAAAGACAACTGACCAAGCTTCGTGTCGATATCTTTAAAATTGTCTATTTTATTTCGTCGGAAACGTATTTTATGCCGACTTCGTTTGTTACTTCCTAATGTTGTACAACTCGTCGGGAGACGCATTTTAAGCCCAACTGCGTTCGATTCGGTCCCATAGAGCAAGAGTTATCCACGGACATTTACCAAAGTAGTCCATTTCCAGCAGATTTGTAATCCGATAACGGATCATGTAAACGTCAACCGATAAAGCTATGGCAAAAGATCAAGAACCATAGGATTCGGCGTGAAATACTTAAGGAAACATTATATGCCTCGAGTCGATATATTCAAAATTGTTTATTTTGATTCCATTTTAAGGAAGAATCGGCCAAAAAATAGCAAAAATCACTGTAAATTTGTGCCTATAATGGAGTTTCCACGTTTTTCTTCTGTACTTTCGGATGATATTGCTTCCGAATTTTGTGCAATTCGTCGATATTTTTCAATATCTGTTATCGTTTTTTTTACAATTCGTGCATAAACTTTTCATGTATTCCATTCCACTTATGCGGGTCAGGGAACGCTGATTGTAAATAATTTTGACCTTTACTTTAATTAAATATCTTAAATATAAATTCTTTCTGTCTCTTCACATTCTTGTAAATCCAACGCTGAAAATCTATAAAGAATTATAAAAATAATGAAAATTTATCGAATAAATTCCAAGAACAAAAGTTTCTTAGAATATCGATTTAAGTAAGAATATAACCGTTTGGGACAAAATTACATTTTCAGCTCTTACTGTTAGAATTCCAATGAAAATGATCATATCGGAAAATAATTCGATCCTAATCGATTATATGCTAGAAAACAAATGCATTGTATCTCTCGATATTTTTCAATATCTGTCATCGTTTTTTACAATTCAAGCATAAACTTTTCATGTATTTCATTTGACTTATGCGGGTCAATGAACCTACTTTAGTTGGTAAAACCAATTCAAAGTAGATCCATCTGCCTCTAAAGGTCGCGAGACTATTTTGAGAAAACAGGACGTCCAACAGGGAGCTGCATACATAAAGGTTGCCAAGATGATCGCACTTCATAATTTGATAGCGCCCTCGTATGTATCGCATTTTGCTGAAGTCAATATTGCGAGTATCGAGGCGGTAGCTTGGCGAGATTTTATAATTGCTTGCTCAGCAGCCCTCAACCCTTTCATCGACGACGAGACATTTATGCCTACATATGCGTATTTTGGCACTATTTTCAGCTGTCTACTTTTATAGGGAATCTCTTTAAATCGACGGGTCAGGCTCTAAAACTACGGGTCAGGCTGTAAAACAGCACTTAATGCTGTGCCTCGCCCCTTGAACAATGCATATTAATGTATATTGTGGCAATAAAGACATTATTATTATTATTATTAAATGAGGCGTCCAAAGGTCCCCCCTTCCTAAAAACCATTATCTTAGTTTTAAAATGTTGACAGTTAGTCCATTTATTGAGCAATACTTGTGAGGCTAACTCTTGTAATTTGGCTAGTCGACCCCCCTATTTCCTTATGATGGTTACTCAAGTTGGCATTTTACCAGAACTCTATCCTGGAAGTACTGCTGTTGTGTATATGAACGAATTTTTGACAAGGCGGATGTACTTACTATTAGGGAAGACAAAATTAGCGGCTAAATCTATACCAGGACCTCGTGTTTGGGCTCGCAATGGTCGTATTTTCTTTTGCCGTAATATTAGTTCTCCAGAAATACCCATAGTTATCAAGCGTGATGTAGCCAATATCAAGTGACAATCACATAACCGCACACCGTTAATTACGAAAAGCGTTGTTAATAATACTTCAGAATCTGGTCTTGTTCAGATTTACCATGCCAACATCAATTCATTACGAGCACACCTGTCACAAATTGAAGCCTTAGTTACTAGTTCTTATGTTCATATATTAGCTCTTACAGAAACATGGTTAAATCCAGATATAACGTCTCAAACGGTTACGATTCAATCTTATGACCTTGTTCGCAGTGATAGAGCGATTTTGTCCTCAGGGAGAAATAATTATGTACTAGGAGGTGGTGTATTATGTTACTTACATGTGTTACGTCCTACGTAACGGACTTTTATTGAAATAATACTAATTCATTCTTAATACATTTTTATTGGAATAATACTTCGCTGAACAATCTTCATAATATTTTTTTTGTTAGAATAAAACTTTTCCTTTTTCAAAATCCTACAAGAAACTTTCGAAACGTGCACATGGCCCACGATAGTCCAACCGCATTCAGAAAAGATATAAATAGGTTAGATTAGGAAAAAACAACATCTGCTTATACACGGTGTACTGGAAAAACCCAACCGACTACGATATGCTTTTCCTTATTTTACATTACAAATTCGATAAATAATATTAAGCTTTAACAAATTGATAAATAAAGTTACAAACAATAATTTTCTCCTTCACCTTTCGCTTTACAGCTACTAAGAAAAACTATCAGATATTGGTATAACAAAGCACAATGCTATTTTTATAAATTATTAAATTATTTAAAAGAATTATATTTCAATAAAATTAAAATGCACTCAACTGTCCTTCTGTAAAATTAGTACAACACTTGAATGAATATTTATAAAATAGTACTTTTCGTAACATGTGCGTAAAATAGAGTTTTACGCACCGAGTGCATATCGTGCGCACGATGGCCGGCGAAGCCGGACAACTTTACGCAATCGTTGCGAACAATATTTTTCGACAATGGTGCGGAAAATTCAATAGAGTTTAGAAAAAAAGATTGAGAATGGGGGAAGAAAGGAGGGTGGTGAAAGGAAGGTTATTGTGGTAAAGTTTCGCACTCCCCTCCCTCAAACAATAAATATACACAAATTGTATTGAATAAGTAATAATAATTTAATTATCAATAAATATACATTCATGTTTATGTACTTCATTTAAGTATAGTAAATACAGAGGAAATAAATTATATTGTCAATCGTATAACATATATTATTAGTAATTTAATTTATGACATATATTTAAACGTAAACTGAAATTATAACTAAATTGATTTGTTTTTCATAATATTATTGTTTACTATTTAATTAAATATCTGTTATTGAAAAAAGAAATCAGAAGAATGACAAAATAATAAATGAAGTTACTTATTGTTACCGCAAGTCATATTTGTTTCACTTTGATTCAAATTATGAAATCGGAAGGAAAACTGAAAATTATTATTCACTGTTTTATTAGTACTTGGTCCGGGATGAGCATAATTATCATCGTTAGGTTTTGACTTCTTAGGGACCGCTCCATCGGAATGGGTGTGAGACGTAGAATCATCGATAGCATTTGTTATTAAGTTGGATATTACTCTTTTATTCCTGATGGAATTCTCAATATAGCTCTCTGCCACCGTATTTGAACGCCAACCTCCGTGTCTCTTGAGCGTTGTAATATCTGCACCAGCGTCTACGAGCATGGTAGCCGATGTCCGTCTAAAGCTGTGTCCCGTATATTGATCAGTTTCTGGCAACTCCAAAAAAGATGCAATTTCACAAGGCATAGCACCAAGTTTGTTTATGCCAATGATTCCATTGATACACTTTTCATTTCGGTAGCAGAGAAATAATTTATCTGATTTTGTATACGTCGGTCTTGAATTGACGTATTTCTTTATTATTTCGGCAAATTTGCCTTCAATCGTGAAAGTCCTTGAAATGTGCGTTTTTGTATCGGGTATCGTAACAATAATAATTCAATTGTTTATTTTTATATCATTAATTGTGAGTTTATACAACTCGTCCCTTCGACAAGCACCAGTAACTCCAAGTATGACTGCAACTGTTACGGACAGAATCGATGTTTTATCGACTGCGGTATCCGGCGTAGGTTTTTTCCCGCAAAGGTGGTTTTCCCTACGCCATTGCACACCCGAATGGGGGTACCTCTCAAAATGAAGCTGGCCTGTTAGGTAATTATGTAAAAGGCCCTTCGAAATGGTGACGATCTCGATACAATTATTTGTAATTCGAATAGTATGATATCCATGTGTAATATGACGTCGTAGTCCTTTTAAATGTTAGAGAGTTTGAAAGATCGAACTAAGATGTAAAAAAGTGACGATCGGGTTGAGAGAGAACGTTCTGGAACGTGAGAAGGCTAGGAATTCCGCGTCGCGATCGGATCGTCACCGGTTGATCGGAATAAATAATTAATATTTTCGTGTGGCCGATCAAACCGCGTGTTTTATTTACAAGCCCTTCCATCAGTCTTTAACAAAAATTGGTGCCGAAACCCGGGAGACTAAATTCCGGTAATGGTGGAAGTGGTTTTCATTTGGAATCTTCGCGACCGAATGTTGTGTCGCGTATATGTGTTGAACTGTGGCGCATAATTTGTGACTTCGTGTGAATTTTTGAATCTTCGAGTGAAACTGTACACAGAATTTGGACATCGGTTAGACGAGGACGTCGAGTCATATGTGGAATCGGTTTCGACAGGAGGTCTCCAGAAAACGACAACATCTTCCATCTCCGTTCGCGACCATGTTTTATTCAACAAATAATTGCAGCTATCGTTTGGGATATCTACAGCATAAAGGACATCAGCATGGTGAGCTGTATGATTTTTGCGGTATTGCGACGGAATAATTTTACGGTTGTCAATTATTAGTAACGCGTCCGTTTTTCGACTGCATTCCATACTCGTAAAGCGCGATAGTGTTTTGTCGTTCTCTTTGAGGGCGACGTCCCAACTGGCGTGGAACGAGGATCGTGCAACGTGCATCGTGGAAATGGTTGCGTTCAGAGTTTCGTCGGAGACATTGAACGTTGCTCGTTGCACGCACGCCGTACTCCTTGTGTCCCATGTAGAGTTTGCATGCGTGGAGTGCGCAATGTAAAATTATTGAATTGTTACAGTGGATTGAAAGTATAATGTTTTTAATCGTTAAATTATTGGAAATACTCCTTCTTTGTCGAAATCATAAGAAACAGTATAAAATTAATGTTAATTTTGACGTAATTAAATAATACAGATTTATTGAGGCTGCTCCTGATTGGCTGAAGAGAACTCCATTGCATGTTGCACCCTACATGGGACACTAGGAGTAGGTGTGCATGCAATGAGCAATGTGCAATCTCGTTGTAGTTCGTGTAAATACGGATCAAAATAATGTACGTTGCATTTAAATATTCAGTATACACGTGTGAATTTTCTGAACAGACATGAATCTGATATTGCTGCGGTGTTATCTTTGTCGTTTGAAAACCGACATAGAAAATTGCTGGAATAGGGTTGAACGGGAAGCCCTTCGTGGAAAAATGAAGAAATTGATGACGGTGTACACCATTTTAAAAAGAAGACAGTGTAGAGACCGAGCAGCTCGAAAACGTCAATGTTGGGTTCGACCAATTTTTAATAATACAGCGAGACGGTTACAAGGTGACAGTGATCGTTTAATTGTAGAAATGGAGCATCTTGATGAGGAAAAGTATAAAAATTACTTTAGGATGACACCTGAAATTTTCAAGGATCTCTTCGAGTTGGTGAAAGATTCGATAACGAAAGACGACTCGTTTCGAAAACCCATCCCAGCTCTAATGCGATTGCAAATAACTGTTCGCTATCTTGCTAGTGGTGACAGCATGACCTCTCTGTCGTATGTTTATCGAGTGGCTCATAATACAATCTCCAAAATCATAAGAGAAACTTGTCATGCTATTTGGATCCAGCTGAAGGATAGAGTTTTTATGCGACCCAGCCAAGACAATTGGTTGCAAGTCGCAACTAAATTTAATAACATGTGGCAATTTCCTAACTGTATTGGAGCAGTCGATGGAAAACATGTAGTAATGCAGGTATGTTTTTTAGATTCAAATAGTTTTGCATATTGAACATAAAGATAATGTAATTTTAAAGATTATATTAAAAATAATATGAATTTGATTTCATTATACAGGCTCCTCCAAATTCTGGTTCCACATACTACAACTACAAAGGAACGCATAGCCTTAATTTAATGGCCATTGCTAATGCTGACTGTTCCTTTATAATTGTAAATATTGGAGGTGAAGGGCGTCAAAGCGACAGCGGATTATTTACCTCAACTGTGCCCGTATTCTATAAGTCGGTATTAACAATAACGTTAACGTTACTGTCGATAACGACAATATCCTGGACCGTGGTTGGTTGGAATTGTCATAACGTCGACGTTATTCGTAATAACGACTTACGGAATACGGGCACTGGTCTACTGCATTCCTTCGAAACAAACTCGTTGCTATTGCCCAAAGATCAGTGTATAAATGGGAGCGATAAAGAGTTCCCATTTGTATTATTAGGCGACGAAGCTTTTCCTCTGAAAGTTTGGTTGATGCGCCCCTATCCTAGGAGCAGTCAACTAAATCTTCGAAAGAAGATTTTTAACTATCGGTTAAGTCGTGCACGAAGAACTGTTGAAAGTGCATTCGGAATACTAGCATCCAGATGGAGAATTTATAGAAAACCCATTATAGGAAGTGCGGAAACAGTAAAGAGCATAATTCAAGCTACTACTGCCCTTCACAATTTTTGCATAATGAAGGAAAAAACTGTACCACTAGAGGCAAGGCATTATTCTACTTACACAATTCAGGATAATCTGCACAGATCGACTGGTCTTGTAGACATTAATGTTGGACGTACTGCTCGAACAGTTAGAGCATCTCAAATAAAAGATTCGTTTGCTGAACTGTTTGAAAACGTGTATCCAATAGGTTGTCAACTGCGAAAGGCATTAAATAACGATTTTTAAATATTTGTAATTAAATGTAATTGGTAAGTCACCTTCTACATTTTTTATGGTAGATGACCGATTCAATGTCAGCATTTTTGAAATATTCAAAAATTGTGACATTTCTTTAACAGAATAAAAAAATCATATTACTAATTAAAATCTGAATATTTTATGTTTTAGATTGTATGAATTGAAATCAGTCGAGTCATTGAAATTGGATCCTTGTAATTTTAACAGTGATTACAAATAAAAGTTTAATGTTATTACCCGTAATATGTAAGTTTTGCATGTAATTGCTTGCCTTTTATACTCGAGTTGTAAAAAATTATATTTTTATAAAAAGATTATTTTTCCGTATTTTTTAAACCTGTCCTTAAATTTTTCAGCGATCAAAGTGACACTTCAATTTTTGAACATTTTAGCCGATCTAACTATATTTAGAAATTAAGAATGATCAGTTTTGTTCATGTTCATACTGACTCTTTTTTTAATTAAATTCCAGAAATTATTTTCACACATCAATTTCCTTTATTTACAAAAAAAATAAATTATTCAATGATATAATATAAAATAAATAAAGTAATAATCCTAATTGATGCATGTAATCAAGCATTAGGATTTTTACTGCGAAAATCTCTTCTGCCTCGAAGGCGACTTGTAGTAGCTGTCGCTGCAATGCTCTGCTCTCTCTTGCTGGTAGAAGATTAAGAATATCCTCCAATTGTAACAGACAACCTGTCACCGATGCAGAAGATTTTGATGTTGTGGCAGGTGTCTGTCTTGATAAATTCCAGCAGTGCAGCATCCAAATCGGCAGTTGTTGAGTCCGAATACACTGAAAAAAAGTGAAACATATAGTGTCTCTGTTCCCATTTAGCGGAGTCAGTATACAGCATATTTCATTGTTGAATGATTGTGGGAAAGTTTATAAACAATGAACATAACCTTACAGTTGTACCAGAGAGCAGGTTGTTCAGGAGTAAGTATATTTAATTTTTCGAATGAATTCATGTATGGTTGTGCCCACAGCACAAAATGAAAGATTTTTACGGTTATAAAATATGTTGACATTTTTGCGAAAACTTGGATAAGGGCAGTTTTGAGAAGTCTGGGAAGGACTTTGGAATAATACAACCCCTGTTGCAATGAAGACACTTAAGCCTGGAACAATGTATCGTCAAGATTTTCTAATTGTTATATCAGCTCAAATTGCAGCAGGCATGGTATATTTGGAGTCACAAAATTATATTCATAGAGATCTAGCTGCACGGAATGTTTCAGTTGCGGATGACAACGTTGTAAAAATTGTGGATTTTGGCTTGGCTAGACTAATAAAAGAGGATGAATATGAAGCACGGGTTGGTACTCGTTTTTCCATTAAATGGACTGCACCAGAAGCAGCAAATTATAGCAAGTTTAGTGAAAAATAAATTTTACAATAACAGGTAAAACAATTTACTTATTGGTCGACATTCGTGTTAAAAGTTTTTTCGGTAAACCTTTACAAAACGGGCATCCTCGCAAAAAAAAATTTAAGTACACTATTTCCATGTGATTTTGCCTGCTGATTACGAATATGATGATAAAAATTTGGGGTCGGACGTACTGAAGTCGCTATCTTGAAAAAACAGCCCAAAAACTGGTATTTTTGTAGTTTTTTGCATTTATTTTAAAAACTACTAATCTGATAAAAAAATGGTTTCAACAAAAAATGTAGAGTATAAAATTCTCTACAGAAAAGATACACTACATTTTTTTCGAAATATCAACGATAAGATCGCAAATGAGTGCGGAACGTGCTCAAAATGAGGTTATGGATACTTTCATTATATTATGTATAGCGTTATATAGTGCCATAGTTACAGGGACACTGAATGCGCACATAGGTTTGATCGTTACTCACACCTGGATGGTTCTGGGGCGAAGCCCCCCAGTACACAAGCATCTCCTAGGCTCACGCAGTGGTAATTAGAGAGACACATACTTCACATAGGTTCGATTGTTACAAACACTTATTGGTTGGAGGTTAGGCTAGTATAAAAACGGGGGGTGTGGGGGCGGAGCCCCCCAGCACGCATGCACGTCTTAGACTCACACAGTGGTAATTACAGGGACACGCACTTCACATGGGTTCATTTTTACAAACATCTGTTGGTTAGAGGTTACGAAAATGTGTGAAGTACATGTCCCTGTAATTACCACTGTATGAGCCTAAGACGTGCATGCATGCTGGGGGGCTCCACCCCCCAGACTCCCCGTTATTATACTAGCCTAACCTCCAACCAATAAGTGTTTGTAACAATCGAACCCATGTGAAGTACGCGACCCTGTAATTATCACTGCGTGGGCTTAGGGAATTCGTCGCTGTTTTACGTGATGTCCTTTGCGATTACAAAAAAATGCATTCAACCTTTTTTATACAGAATTTCACGTTCTACATTTTTTGCTGGAAACATTTTTTCGTCTGAGGCTTAGTTATCAAAATAAATACAAAAAACTAAAAAAATACCCATTTTTTGGCTGTTTTTACAACATAGCGACTTCAATACGTCCGACCCCCAATTTTTATGATCATATTCGTAATCAGCGGGCAAAAATACATCGAAATAGTGCAGTTAATTTTTTGTTTGCGAGGATGCCCGTTTTGTAAAGATTTACCGTTTTTTCTATAAAGATACACAGTGCTGAGATATGTTTTGTTTCTCTGTTCAAAGGTACGAAGTTCTGGGATATGTTTCATTTTCATACACCAATGAACAGAGTTAAAAAATAAATCACTGATGTAGTAATACGAGTATTAATTTCTTGTACCAAGTAAAACTCAATTTCTGACAACTCCGTTAAAGATATTACTAAATAAATAATATTTTGCAGTTAATGTGTAGTATGTTTCTTATAATATTTTATAAACATACATCAGGTACAAGTATTTAACACTCGTATTACTACATTAGTGATTTATTTTTTAAAGAATACTTTTACGCTTATTCTGATACTTACTATTACGCTTATGACCCTTAGATGGTGTGAGGTCAACGGTTTGAGCCGTACCAGATCTACTCGTTGAAGCCTCAGACACATTGCTCGCACCAAAATCTTCCTCAAGAGATTCAGACATGGGTGTCATTGGAGGAGCATGTTCGGTTGGTAACGAACTCACAATTCTGAAAAGACAAAGGTTTTAAGTTTTTACTTACTTAGAGTCATAAGTAAAAATCATTTACAAACATTTTTAGTAAATAATTTCTACATTATCTTAAAAATTCATACTTACTTCTCCTGAAATCCCGATTTATCCAAAAATGTCAGCGATTCGTAAAATCGAAATGTGGATTTACAACGAGCTTGTAAAATTACCGTTATACGTGGGTTATTTCATTACGGATTTTTCACAGTGTAGATGAGCTATTATGAAATCACATTTACCTTCCATGAGGTTGGAAACCTCAACCCATGCAGCCTTTTTTTTCGCATCGGTTCTTGATGTAGCCGGAGTAGTGTGATCCCATAAGCACGGCTTCATTTGTACGGTGCTTATGAGTATCTCATCCAGTTCGTCCTTCGACAAAACAGTCTCTGCGGATGTCTTTTGCAGCTCCATGGCCTCATCTGTTTGCTGTACTGGAGAAATAAAGAAAACTGGTGAATATGTAAAATATTGGAATAAATAAATCAGTAAATAAATAATACTTAAAAAAAAATTTTGTTTCATTACAAAATTCTCAACTTACCAATTACAAAAACTCCATCCTGGTTAATTTGAATTGCATGGCTTTGGCACTTGGCAGTTGAATCCAACGTTTAGCACGCATTCGTGCTCTTCGATTTTTTCGAACTCGATGTCGACGAGATTGCCGTAGTACCCACATTTCTTCAGCTATAAATTTAAGTTAATACAGAAAATATGTATATATGCTTTTTATTTTTCATTTTTTAAATGAAGAGTGTACATTTAAAAAAGTACAGTAAAAAATACATGTACATATTTCATGTAAACATTCTGTAATATATTACATCTTCTAATTGTCCAGTTTAGTTATTTTTATGTGGTCACTTACAGAGTGAAATCTTCAAAACCTGACATAGACAAAATCATTGTTCAATTTCAGCAAATAATTTTGATTACGAACATCTCAGAAGGATTTTAAATTAACTGCGATGAAATATACTTAAACTTAAATCATCATTTGGTATAATAAAGTACTCATTTATTTAATAAATTTGTTTCGACTCATCATTATCATTATAGTATATAAATTTACGTTAAACTTAGTTTGCTGTAATTCCAGTTTTGAAGAAGTTACCCAGAATCTTTTTTTATTATTTTTATTGCAATCTGTACTAGTGTTCACAGTTCGGTAACAATTGACAAGTTAAAAATTAAAATTAAACGTAACTAAATTTAGTTAAAAGTTAAAGATCTAATATGTAATTAAGTTAAGTTAATATAAAATAATTTTTTAACTTTCAACGTAACTTTTAATTTTTTATTTCTCATCTTTTTAAATTTTTACGTTTTTAAATTGTACCAATCGCTACTAGTATTTTATTTGGAATAAATAAGTATACTTAAAATAATATTTACATAGTTAAAATATATTTGTATTTGTTCATTACAATTGTACAAATAAAAATTTATTACATAATAAGGGGAGGTCGTCAACATAACCAGCTCTATGAAATACACGTTTAAACAAATTTTTTAAAATTATTTCTTTAGTAATTTTTGACGTGCATGTCAGTGGTATTAGAATAAAAAGTGCAAAAAATTTATTTTTTTCGAAAAAAAATGAAATTTTTAAAAATCCACACGTAGTTATTTAGAAAATGTGTTTTTATATTCACCCTAATTTTTTTGGAATTTTTAAATTAATTTAAAAAAATTTAAAAGCATTTTGTAGAAAAAACAAATTTTTTTCGAGCTAAAATTTATGGGTTCAAAAAATTATTTCTCTAGTAATTTTTGACGTAGAATTCAGTGGTGGTAAATGAGTGCAAAAATGAGTTTTTATGTTCATCCTAATTTTTTTGGATTTGTAAATTAATTTAGAAAAATGTAGAAGCATTTTTCGAAAAAAAAAAATTTTCTTCGCGTTAAAATGTATGGGCCAACTAAATTTTTTGCACCTTTTATTTTAGCACCACTGAATTCCTCGTCAAAAATTAGTAAAGAAATCATTTTTTCAAATTTTGTTAAAGGTGTCTTTCATAGAGTTGATTTTGTTGCCGAACTCCCCTTAAAACATGCAAATATATTTTAATTAAGATATAAAAAATTAAAATATATTTGTATTTGTAATAAATAAGTAGATTAAATAATACTTACAGGGCACCCCTCGAGGTAAGCTTGATCCATTATCAATATATCAATCCTCACGTGCTCGTTTCTCAACTGTTACTGAAAGGCAGTTGAAAAGCAGTTCACTGGTATTCGAAAAATATTCAAAATTTTGAACTTTACGTACACACATATACATTGGTGATAAAGTGGCGCATCTGTCGGTCGAGTTGGAAATTTCCACTAACCGCACTAGTGCGGTAAAATGTGCACTGAATGTATTCTGTCTCATAACTGTTATGAGACAGAGATACATTCTGTGCATATTAGTGCGGCCAGTGAAAAACGCTATAATATGTACACGACTCACTGCGTGGTGCTCAATGTAAATATGGGAGATTCCATGTTAAATGATACCACCCGCAAATTCGATGCGTTCGGACCGCCGCCCATTTCCAATGCCGTATAACTTTCAGATGCCAGTATACACAAACATTTGTTACTAGTGACTTTGAAAGATTTTTTCATGCCCTTTTCAATAATCGCATTAGTTTTTCAAAATTTTGAGAATTTGACCGTGATTTTTCAAAAATAAAAATAAAATTGCAGTTTTCGGCGAAAGGCTGGTAATAAATAACCTTTTAAAGATTATATTGTTTAATTTCTTACCTTTTTTCGTTAAATATAGATATGTATTGGATGTCCCACAGATGATGAAGAATTTATTGCTGGTGTTTCGAGCAAGGATAATGATTGGATAGACGTACATTAAAACAGTGCCGATGAAATTAAATTTAAGGGGACCCAACACTGAATTTTCAGCCATGTAAAGGAATGATTAAAAAAAAATCTAAAATATTTTTTTTCTGACACAATGTTGGGCGAGAAATCACATGAAAAAGAAAAAAAAAACTTTTAAGTATTTCTCACATTATTTTCAAAATAAAAAAAACTATTTAAAGTACAAAAAATGTTTCTTCAACAAATTTCAACATTTTTTGATAATTCTTTTTTTGTTTTCTTTCTCAGACGTGCCTTAAGAATTAAGGATATGGATTTTGAGAAATTTTAACTTTCTGAAAAATTGGAGTTTCTAGAGTAGAGAAAAAATGTTTTAAAGAAGTACAAAGAATGCTTCTTCTTCCCCAAATTACAATATTTTTCGATAATTCTTTTTTTGTTTTGTTTCTGAAACACTGCCTAAGAAATAAGGGTATGGATTGTGCAAAATTTTAATTTTGTGAAAAATTATAATGTCAAAAATGCAGAAAAAAACGAAAAATTTTTTTTTCTTTTTCACCTTATTTTTCACCCAAAATAGTGTCATAATAAAAATATTTAAAATTTTTAAAATTATTATTTAATAACAAAAGCAATTATAATTATATAGCAATAACAAAAACTTGTTTTCAGCAACTGGTTTGCATTCAGTAAAATTACAAAATATTTTAACATCTTGCTTCGATAAAATTGCTGCTGAAAGTGCTTTAAAAAAATTTTTATTGAAGCATATTTTTTGCCTTCCTAGTAAACGGAAATGGATTTAAAAGGATTAAAAAAAATTTCAATCCTTTTCAATCCCTCCGAATACGCGCTTTTTACCGACGGAGATGGATTCGAAAGGATTAAAATGAACACTGGTCAATCCATGCGAATCCAAAAATGTGCAGCTTACGAAATGAATTGATGCTTGTGCAACTGCTTTCATATCCGGTAATTCTTCTTTTATTAAAAAAATTATTTTTTTTAATTTTTAATATTTAAAAAAATAGTAAAATAAAAAATAAAAAAAATTTTTATTAATTTTATTTTACTAATTTTTTTACATTATTTCATTACTTGAAAAAATCTGTTCTCAAGTGGTCAGCCATCCAAGTAATAGTCCCTAATACGGACGCTTAACTTGAAACGACCGCGCGCGGCACCGACCACTGGTCTACTGCTGCCGATCATTGTTTATGACGTTATATGATATTTGTATAGATTATTTTCTGATTCGCAGGGATTGGAGAAACTCAACTCGAATCCTTCAGCAGGGATTGGGAATCCTTTTATTTAGGGTAATTTTATTTTTGGATTCGCAGGGATTGAAAAAATAAAAAGCGCGAATTCAATTTCAATCTTTCAATTTCAATTCAATTTTACTGCTCTGGTCAACTTAGGGAAGCCAATTTTGGCAAACGATAAGTTTTAATATGTGAATGATATTTAAAGCTCTGATTTTAACCAAAAAAGATTTTATAACATGTTCACTGTAAAAAAAAGTCTTAAAATTGTTACATTTTAAACGGTCTTAAATTAAGCCAATGTATAACGCATAAGTTTGTCCTTTTCTAATTGGTCTTCTTTTTGTTACATCTTAAATGAAGCCTACATTCGGGCTTAATTTAAGACTTTTTTTCAGTGTTCATTATGTATAGATGATCTTATGTGATAACTTTATTAAATAAAGAAATAATAGAATGCTGAAGAATAAAATATTTTATATATTTTGAGGGAAGTTTTTATTTTACAAAAATTTGTAGTCACTTAATTCTAAAATATAAAATTTATACATTGCTAGAACAAATATAAGGAAGAACTTGATTAAAATATACATCGGTTAATACTTCTGTCATGTTTAAACAAAATTTGTCATTAAACATGATACTTTCTACACAAACTTCGTCTGAACCACAGCAATATAAAGTAAAATCACAAATTAGATGAGATCAAAGCATCACCCCAAGCTGGACTTGTCCTGCATGACACTCCTTAAGTTTCCCTGCTTTTTTTTTATCTACACAGGTAACTAATGTTTTGATTTAGTCAGCGTTGTTTTTTATGCCAGCTCTAGGAGTTTTACACTCCCACAAACAAACAGCTTTTTGTTCAGAAAGAACAACTCCATCAGCGCTGAATCCAAGCCGTGGTACAAGAGAATGGATGAATATTCCTGGAGTAACAACGTTTATGTCTTCTTTACTACCAGAATAACATTCACGAGCATCTGATTCGTACATTAATCCACGTTTAGTATCGTCGTTTCCTTTGAAGCTGGATTTGAAAACTGAATCCAATTTTTTCTTCCAGTTGGATTTTTATTTCGGGAATACGTGTACAAACTATAGCAAATACTGCCGGTGATCCTTCCAAATGTATTTCTTTCCCACGCTTCATTATTTTGACCTACAGTTTCTACATAAATATTCTCCACTTCTTGAGAAGTAATTCTAATATTCAAATCATAATATTCTTTTTCAACTGAAGAACACAGAATAGAAGTCTACAGACATGTCAGCAATTTTCTTCGTCAAAAAATGCTGTTTTTGGAGACTCTCACGTACAATATTTGTTATGTCAGTATTCTCAGAAATAGTATTTGGAAGATCAATTTGACGTTTCCTAGTACCACTTACAAATACGGCAGCTTCACTTTCAGGTTGATCTATAAATAAAAATAAGTTATAAATATTTTTAAGTGTTAAAAAGAAATGTATGGATCAATCCATTTTATTTCATACAAAGTCTTTGCAAGATACTTTTTAAAATAAATAACAGTCAACAGACATAAGTCTACTTGTTTCTATAAAACAAAACTGAAAACATTTTGTAAAAATTGTTTTTACTTTTCCCACAATCTAGTTTTAAAATGAAGAAGGTGTTACGGACGCTAGGCTACACGTGTAGCAGCGCACGTAGTCAGAAATATTCGCCGTTAATAAATAATAAAGCGGACACCTGAGATGTCCACAGCGACGTCATCCATCCGGTCAGACCACACGCGCTGGAGACCGTTGGAAATTAGAGATTCGGGTGCACTATTGTTAACCGAATTGTTATAATAAATAAAGTGGCATTTGAAGACATCCGCTGTAGATTAGGAGGTCGAATTGGCGAACAACTGACCCATCGATATCTGCACTTGCAGATATTCGAGCCGTTTCGGAAATCAGCGAATCGCAAAAAGCATCGATATCTGACACGAAAGCGGCGATTCGCGAAAAACGAGCCTTATCGGACACCGTGGTTGATAGTGTCTCGTGAACACCCCCGCTACCGAATAATGTGCAAAACCGACCTGACTTGTAACGGATAATTGCATTGTCCAGTCAGAGTCGCCCCGGAGCTAGAACAGCTAATCTCGCGATCGGAAACCGGTAAAACTTAAAGATCTCGGAACTTGGCACGCGGACGCCTTTTTCCAAGCGACTCTGCGTGAACACCTAAGTCGTCGACACGACTTAGTTTATTCATAACATACTATTCGCGTCCATCACGCTTGTCAAAGAAAACCTCTGCTCTCGGCAAAATATAGAAATAATAAAAATTCTTCATACCTAAACCACTTATTCTTTTCACTTGGGGTATCGGTCCCCTTCACGTGTACTCCCAAATCCGAATTATCCTGATTTAATAAACACTTGACGTTACGATCTCAAATCCGTAACAAAGGTAAAGAAATCTGTCACTTTCAACTAGTAGAAATACCAGATAGTCGTGTTACATTTTAAAATTTTTTTAAATTTCAAAGTAATTTTGTTATTTTTATTGAAAAAATATATAATTCTTTAATTTCAAAAATTTAAGTAATTATCTAAACTCTTCTTCCGGCAAGAGTTTTACTTACGAAAAAAGATTTTTGACGTGAAACTCCCTTTGGATAAGAATTTCACCAACGAGAAAAGATTTTAGATTTAAAATCTTCTTTCGGTAATAGTTTTACTTACGAAAAAAGATTTTTGATGTGAAACTCCCTTTGGTTAAGAATTTCACCAACGAGAAAAGATTTAAGATTTAAAATCTTCTTTCGGTAATAGTTTTACTTACGAAAAAAGATTTTTGACGTGAAACTCCCTTTGAATAAGAATTTCACCAACGAGAAAAGATTTTAGATTTAAAATCTTCTTTCGGTAATAGTTTTACTTACGAAAAAAGATTTTTGACGTGAAACTCCCTTTGGATAAGAATTTCACCAACGAGAAAAGATTTTAGATTTAAAATCTTCTTTTGGTAATAGTTTTACTTACGAAAAAGGATTTTTTATGTGAAACTCCATTTTTATGTAAACAGTCGGCTGTTTTTTAATATGGCAAAATTTCTCAATGGGAACAGGATTAAAACGACTCAGCGTACTGTCTTTTAATTTTCTCCAAACTTGCTCTACATTAGTGCACGTCAAGGTTTCCAATTCGTCATCGTGCCTGAAAAATTATATATCGAATACAGTAATTTGTGTACTCTTCAAATCTAAATTAGTTAATAATGACTAGTACAATAGTTAAAAGTCAGTTACTATAATTAAGTTAGTAAATTTTTTACAATGATAGAAATAACTAAGTATTAATCAAATTAATTTTAGGTTATGTTCATTTCATTTAAATATTAAGAAAATGAACATATTAACTTATTAATCTATTATTATTTGTTAAAAATGTATACTTTAATATATTTTTGGTCACATTTTAGTAAAATTAACAGAATATTATACTTACTTTTCAAGGTAAATAAGTGAAGCCATGGCATGTTGATGAAAGAACATGAAATTGATTTTATTTTTTCTTCCACTTCTTCATTTTTTTTGTTAATCTCGATCTCTATTTTAACAGGATCTTCCTGAATTATTGTCGTCCTGACACAAAGAGCCTCAATTTTCACAAGGGAGTTTTTCTCTTCTCAAACACCCACAAAACCTATATTTTTCACAACCTCTCTGCCTTCGCCAGGAGGTCTAACAAATCCTTTAAGTGCGTCTAAACTATCAGAGGAGGCATTTTAAATTACACAAGGAAACCGTAAAAATAAACTTTAAAATCTTTTAAAACCATACAGTGAGTCGTGTACATATTAGTTCAAACTCGACCGCAAGATGCGCCACTTTAGCTGTTTGAATCGCCCGTCGATTGCATCGTTACATTTGCACGATTCCTCAAATGTAACGCGCAACGCGAGAACGCAATGACGCAAAGTGTCTACTTTGTGTTATCTGAACGCAACCATTTCCGCGATGCATGTTGCACGATCCTCGTTCCATGCCAGTCGGGACGTCGCCCTGACTCCCTGCTTTCAAATTCGAAAAATTTGATCCTATGATCTATTTCGGGTTAAATTCGAACGGGTCTCATTATTTAAAGAAAGTAAATCGAAAACAGTCGCAGCGAGTTGGAATGGAGACGATTTTCTATGATAGACGCGCGATCGTCTTTTGTCGACGGCCATGACGCTCGGTCTCGGATATTCGAAAATCTCTGGAACGATAAGTCTCCTGCGCGTGCGGGCGGGAAACAATTGATGCGCGTCGCGTCGTAGACGATTTTATGAATGTTCTCTCTGATATCTATTGTGGAGAATAATTTTTTAATATTAAATAGAACGTAACCAATTGATTTGCACTTGAAATGTAAGCAGGTCTGCAAGCCCGTTGTACTTTACTAATATTGACGAGGTTTAATTTATGCACATCATATATAGAATATTTAATGTTAGAAAGAAATATAATAAATGTTTAGACTGGGGATAAACAATTTAAATTATAAATTCGATTTATTGAGAATCAAACGTAAATAGGTGCATATATATAGAGAAATAAAACGACAAATTGTTAAGTCGATAATTTAAAATTTTAAGAATTAAAAGTGAGGATAATACGAAGTTGGATGACGGTATATTAGGCATCCGATTACGTCAAAATCACTTTACAATATGTTTGGCACAGTTTTTTATTTTGCATTGTAATTACAATTGGATTAATTCCGCGATTTAAGTCGAAATATCGATCTTTTCGAGTTTATTGAATATCAAAGAAATACGAAACAGCGCCTTTGACAGGTGTTCTGACGACCATCATTTTTCTCTTGATGTCCGTAAGAACATCGCGCCATTATAAATGTTCAGACGAAACTGTTGCGAACAGTTCGAAACGTTCTAAAGATATTACCCTGTTGGGTAGTTAAATTAAGAGACGAAGTAATAATCGAGGCAAACAGGAGGTTGATTAATTACCGTAAATTCAATACCAAAATTTAAGACGTGAAAAGCGTTGAAATGAAAGTGGAAAGTGTTAACAGGGTTCGTTTCGTCGTCTGCATGATTCGCTTCTGGATGGAGAGTAACCATCCGGTTTCGAGCACGGAAAATCGGATACATCGATCTCGTGATCGCATGGCGACTCCGATTTTGTACCAGTGCTGGCCTTTTGGTGAATAAGAATTTCGGAGGTTTGGAACGCAGAAAAAGCACGCCTCATGATTCGCTTTTCGAAATGGTTTGAAACCGTTTGGTTTCGAGCACGGGGAATCGGATACGTCAACCTCGTGGTTGCACGGTGACTCCGATTTCGTACCAGTGCTGGCCTCTCGGCGTACATTTCGGAGGTTTGGAACGAGGGTTTTTTTGAATTTGGAATTCGGTACTTTAGTGGGGGGAAAATCCTTCCACTGATTTTCGAAGCGTGAAAACCGTCGCCTAGCAACCAAAAATAACGACGCGGACGCCTCCTCCTTGCCGCGAGATCGAAGAGAGCAAATCTAGCTATCGAACGGAACGGTAGTTTTTGAAAGCTTGACCGCACGTTTTATTTTACTCGTTTTAAACATAAATTTGGTGCATTGAAAGATAATCGAAACAACACCGCCTTAAATAGGTGTTAGTAAAACGTCATGTGTTGTCCGATGTTCATTGGAAACATCACCTGCATTTTCTCAAACAGAAGTTTGATAGAAGATAATATTATTCGCTACATATTTAAAGAATGTCGTATTTTGATTGTCGTTTCCAAAGTTCAGTATGGCCATTGATATTTTGAGAAAATATGATGGCGATTAATTATTGACTTTATCATGCAGATTAAAGAAATGTATTTGTATTTAAATATGTGAACGAAGTAGCATGAATCTATAAGGGGATTATGATTCTAATTAGAAATGAAAAAGAAATGTTTGGGCCTTTTCGTGAACGGTTTGGTATCGATTTCGTTTCAAATTTTGTGCGCGAATGACAATTTGAATAGTAGTAACGTAATATAAATGACTGATCATGTTTGTGAAGGGCATGATAGGCGTCAATGTTGATGGTGCCCGGGTCCCGGTTTGGCAAGTGGATCGCGGGCCTGACGTATTTGCATTTCAACTCTTCTTGAATGATAAGTTCAATTATTTGGATGGCGATGACGACGTGATGAATCGAATTGGAATCGATTTAAATTTCGTTACGTATTTTGGATACGAATCCAAAAATATGAGCCCTTTAATTTTATTATTATTCGTTGGAAGGATGAGCCTTCTTTTGTTTCTTACGGAATGGTTTGAAAACCATTGAGACAGTCGATCGAAAGAGTCGACGATCACGAGCTGATCCCCTACATAGGGCGACGGTCGTATTTAAAGATCGAGAGCGGAATCGTTGGTTTATGACAACCTCTATAGAAGAGCATTTTGAATACCCGTGGATTTGTTAGTGTCGAGTCAGCCGCCAGATGACGAGATGAAACTTCAAATGAAATTGATACCAAACCTGAGTGTGTTTGAAACACAGTACTTGTTGTATTCGTGGGTCCAGAACGACCCGTCGGTGTAATATTTCGATGGTGATATAATATAAACAGAGCTTGCAGATCTGCGACGTGAACTATTCATGCAATGAAAATAAATTTAAAATTCAAAATCATGTTTTATACGATTTTTATTGTTCTTTTGGGTAAATAAAGAGATACGTATTTTTTTGTTTTGCAAACAAAAAATTTTTCGCGAAGTTACGGCCTGCACAAAAATTTCGCTGGTGATTTCATTTTTCCAAACAGGTAGGAAATTATATTCAAATATCTCTATTTCGGTTAAAAATCGATATTTTAGCATTCTGTTTTCTTAATTTAGTAGTGTTTTAAATGTTCTTTCATGGCCATTTTGAAATTTTATAAAGTTTGAAAATTAACAAAATGGCGGCCATATTTTGAAAAATAAAAAAACTCGTTTTTCTCAAAAACATCATTTTTCAAAATTGTAATTTTTTTTTATGATTAGGCAATATAAAAAGGAATGTTTTCCAATAGGTTTGGTCTGCGCTAAAATGGCATGGAAACGTCATTTTTTTTTTAATCGGCATTTATCAGGTTGCAGCAACGTCATCTTTCAGTTAGTGAAATAAAAGAGAAATTTGGATCATATCTATTAGCCATAGAAACTTTCAAATATTATTATTAATAAACAATTTGATTATATTTTAAGAATAAATGCGTGCTGTTGTTAACGATCGGTGGAAGACATTTGTTGAAAAATGTTTATCTGTCAGTATATAAAAATGAACGTGTCGTTTAGGTTTCATGTTGCAGATGAAGCACACATCTACTTATCTAATCGTGAAACAATTACAATTCAAAAAGCACCCCAATTCGTGAGAGGCAATGAGACTCACTTCAAAAAGTACCCCAACGGGATGAGAATCCTATCACGTCCATGTCGTTCATCCTGCATGGGTAGCGCTAAGTAGGGTTGTAATATTCATTGTAAGATTCTTAATATATGAAAGAAAAATTTCTCCTGAAAATTCTGCACTTTTCTTATTTTTTTCTTGTTCTATTTACGCATTATTATTAGACATCAACAACGGCGATACGCTCAATTTTATGAACAGACCTAACGGTGTTTGAACATATTTTCCTTGGGCCGATAACGGAGTAAGCGGTAGCACGTTTTTATTCTTAAAATATACAAAATGGTTTGTTAATGTTAATGTGTAAAAGTTTCTATTTGTAATATATATGCTCAACATTTTCCTGTTGTTTTACTAACTGAAAGATGACGCGACGTCGCTGAAACCTGATAAATAACGATTTCTTTTTTAAAGAAAAAAAATCTTGACGCTTTCACACCATTTTAGCGCAGACCAAACTTATTGGAAAATTTTCCTTTTTATAGTGTCTAATTATGATAAAAAAAATTAGAATTTTGAAAATCAAGTTTTTCTTTTGTTTTCACAAAATGACCGCCATTTTATTAATTTTCAAAATTTCGTAAAATTTCAAAATGGCCATGAAAGAACATTTAAAACACTACTGAATTAGGGGAACAGAATGTTAAAATATCGATTTTTAACGGAAATAGAGAGATTTAAAAATAATTTCGTACCTGTTTCGGACAAAAATGAAATCATCAGCGAGAGATTTTCTGCAAAATAAAAAATACGTATCTCTTAATTTACCTAAAAGAACAATAAAAATAGTATAAAACATGATTTTAAATATTATTTTTTTCTGCAAATGAACCGTTAACATTAATTAATTAAAATTCCTATATGGCTATTACAGTTCGTAAAGATGGTAAATGCAGAGATGGGTTTTGATTCCCGAAGTATTTTTAGCCTACTTTTTCGAAATTTGTGAAATTTCCGTCTTCGAGGCTATTTTAATATTTATTTTTAAAATTAATTTTAAAAATACAGATTGATGGTGATAAATATTTTCGGATTTGTCATATTTTTTTAATATTTATCACCATCAATCTGTATTTTAAAATTAATTTTAAAAATAAATATTAAAATAGCCTCGAATACGGAAATTTCATAAACTTCGAAAAAGTTGGCTAAAAATACTTCTGCAATCAAAAGCAGAAGTTCTCTGCATTTACCATGATTTTAAATTTGAAACTTTTTCACTGCAGGATATGAAATGGGATTGGTCAGGGTGAGAATTGCAAAACCTTATCAAAATATGTCGAATACCCAGATATAACTTAAAAATTGTGATAAAACAATTTTGTTGAAAGAAATTTTTTATTTTGGATCCTGAATCGCGATGCTCTTCAGTTTCTAAATATTAATCGAGAAAAATAATGTAAATTCATAATTATTATTTGTAAAAGAACAGACGTTGAAGATAGATAAAATTATAAACGTATTCTTCAAAACGCGCAAGTAATGAAGTTCTTTAAGAACAGTTCTTATGCACTGTTTGACATTATTTATTACAAGTATTTTTATTTGTTGGTAAAGAATAATTAAAATTTTTTTTTTAATATTGTGAATTTACATTGTATTTTCACTGACAACTGTCGATAAATATTTAAAAAAAAAAGTCACACAACATCTTTTAAGTGAATGTTGATAGGCAAATAAAGAAAGAACCATCGGATACCCTGCCAGAGAATTATAAGAAGTCCATTTACAAAAAAAATGATATCCATGTAAATATGCATATTATTGATTATTACTTCACATTATTATTTCATAATTATTTCAACATTACTTCCAAAAAATATTTCAGTTGAGCATATTCTAGGCAATGAAGTACAAATCCAATATTAACTGTTGAAATTTACAAGACTTTTCTATGCATATTTTGTAACCAATCGATTTGTAGCATGCATTTTAAACTAAGAATATGCGGAATCCATCTAATTGTAAAATGATGCAGGCAGACCGATGGTATGTTAAGAATTAACTGTTTTGCAAGATGCAATATTCTACTTGAAAAATAAAGGAATACGTGTTTGTTTACATTTTTATAAACATTTTTTTTGTATTGTTTACCAAAATTTATTGCTCAAAATTTTGTCAATAACACAAATTTTTGTAAGAGAGAGAGAGAGAGAGAGAGAGAGAGAGAGAGAGAGAGATTGATTGATTGAAATCCAATTTATTAATGTCCTGGCCAGTATGGGCCGTGGACATATATATGCAATATCCTGCCGTTACAATGGTCGGTCAGGATATATGAAATACAATTTTACTTATTTCTCTCTACAAAGTGGCGGTAAACGCAAATATCTATTTTTCGTACATTACATTGAAAAAGAACAAGAAAAATGCGGTCTTAAAACTACACTTAGCCTAAAAAAGAAGAGATATAGATCGACTTAGAACGAATACATTAGCGTGTATGTAGCAATTTTTATTTAATTTCACCAAAATCAAGGATGTATAACCCTACATCAGTCTGCCCTAAACAGATGAGTAAAAAGATATGTGCGAAATGATGCGGGGGATGTAAGTGTTTGAAGATGATGGGGTAAAGTATTCCAGAATTGTAGAGCTGTGATCCAAAATGAGCGAGCATAAATGTTAGTACGAGGAGTCGGAAGCATGAAGCTTGATGATTGTAGGCGAGAAGATCGGCGAATGGAATGGTCTATGGGAATAAATTTATCAGCAAGGTAAGTAGGTTGGGACTTAGTTATGATTTGATGGGTAAGACAGCCAAGAAAGTACTGACGCCTAGATGCAATGGATAGCCAGTTTGCTTTCTTTCGATAGGGCTCAAGTCTATCATCGCGTCGTAGACGATAGACGTATCTCAGGGCTGCATTTTGCAAACGCTGCAATTTGGTATTGAGATACGCAGATGAGTCAGCAATAACTAAAGATGCATAATCAAGATGTGGAATGACTAGAGCATTAACAAGGGCGAGTTTAGTGTGCGATGGAAGAAAGGAACCGCGAAATTTTAACCTGTGCAGAACATTATGCACTTTAGATGAGATTGAGTTTACATGTCTATTCCATGTTAGGTCTGACGTAATTATAACACCCAGATTTTTTACTTCATGTGAATAAGATATCACATCCGATCCAACTATGATTTGAGGAATAGCAAGATTTTTGATGTTTGCAAGATTTTGGGACGACCCCAGGATGATGGCCTGGGTTTTGCGAGTGTTTAAATTAAGCTTGTAATCTTGAGCCCATTTTACTAGTTCCTCAATATCGCGGTTGATGTTATATATCGTTTCACTTAAAGAACTTATTGGTGTCGATAAATAAAATTGGGTGTCATCTGCAAAAATTATGGTTGTGTTTCGGCAATGGCGTAGTCTGGAAAATAAGGTATTGATTACTATAATAAATAATATTGGTCCTAGACTCGAGCCTTGGGGTACACCAGATGTGATATACTCTGGGTCAGATGTTGATTTATCTAGGCCAATGATGGTGTGTGAGCGATTTGTTAAAAATGAGTGTATCCATCGCAACGCTGGTTCCTCAAAGCCGATGTTTCGGAGACAAGATAAAATTACAGAATGACTTAAAGAGTCGAAAGCTTTTGAAAAATCGAACAGAACCAGAATCGTGACTTTACCTCGGTCGATACCCAAGCGTACTTCATCCATAAGATGTAGTAATGCTGTTTGGGTGCTATGGAATCTGCGGAATCCACATTGTTTCGGGTGTAGTAGACTATTTTGCTCTAAATATGCGGAAATTTGCTGAGTGACAATGGAATCAATGACTTTAGCGAGATGGGAGGGGTTAGTGATAGGACGAGTGTCAGATGGTGTTAATGGATTCGGAATTTTCTTAAGGGGGATGATGTATGATGATTTCCAAATGAGCGGAAAATTACCAGTGATGAGTGAAAGATTAAAGATGGCAGTTAAATATGGAGCTAATATTGAAAACATGGGTTTAAGATGCGCCATAGGGACATGATCCGGACTAAGCCCACGAGATTTTTGTACGACTTGATTTAAGCTATGTAAAACGTCTTGGTTATTTATTAGAGAAAAGTTGAATGATGGATGACTGTTAGGCAATGGCCTATGGATGATATCGTTTAATGTCGCTAAGTCACATGACGGATGAGACGAAGATACTTGTGCATAATGGCGATTTAAAGTTGAAGATGAGAAATGCGGTAGGGCAGACTGCGTAGACTGATTTGTAAGTCCTAGCCTCCGAAGACAGGACCACAGTTTGTTAGGACTAGTTTGTTGTAATACTAAATCAGCTAGGTAACGGTTTTTGGCAGCTTTTATTGCATTTTTAATTTCACGTCGTTTATTGCGATATTGCTCTAAGAGAAGCGAGTTTCTAGTGCGTTTAGCACGTAAAAATAATTTATCGCGTTCCTTAATTCTAGCCCGCATGGCAGGCGCGAGCCATGGAATAGAACGACACAAGATACGCTTTGTGACATACGGCGCATGACGATCTAATACCTCAGAGATACATTCGTAAAAAATATCTAAACTATTTGCGAGGTCAATACCTTCGGAATTTATTAATCTGTTATTATAGTCGAGCGTGAGGAGATTAGGGAGCTTACGTTGTAATAAAGCTAGGATATCATTTTCTACAACTAAGTTTTCATATCGAGCAAAGTTGCGATAGGTAATGGTCTGAGGGACACAATTTAAATTTGAAAATTCGAAACAAATTGTAATAAGATGATGACCTGCTGCAAAAGGAGTATAAGATTTGGAAAAGCTTTTTATTTTTTCTCGAGAGTCGACTATCATGACATCTAGTTGAGATGAAGAAAAACCAGAATGGTGGGTAGGACCAAAAGGGACGGAGAAAAGCGAATAGTCCAAGATAAAATCTTTGAGATACTTTGAATCGAATGTATTATCTAAGAGGTTACAATTTAA